>CM077318.1:20010000-21392500 GCA_039655065.1 Glossophaga mutica
TGGTCTGTAGCTATACACTGAGTGCACTGGCACTGGGATTTCCCAGCTGGTGCAGGCCAAGGTCCAGCCCAACCTATGTTTTTCCCAGGTCCACCCTACCTGAGCTGTTAAGCAATCTAAGATGGCTGCTACTTACGCTGGGCTTGGAGATTCCCAGGGGAAGCCAAGCTGTGATTCTAATATTGCTTCTGCTAGGGCTCACTAAAGCCAGCTGTTGCTTATTTGGTAGGATTTAGGAGCCAAGACCAATCATTCATATGGAAAAGCAGCTGGGATGGGCCCTTAAGTTGAGTCGGGTAGAGGCTCCAAAGTGGTCACGCCGTGTGAGCTAGGTTGGTGGAGTCTCAGATATGGCACAAGCCTACTGGCTCTGTTGGGGGTGGGGCTCAGCAAAGGGACAACGGCCTCTGCTCACCCCAATGCCAGATACTTCAGTCTCTCCCTGTGTATCACTGGTGCCCTTCAAGCTGCCAGTCCAGTGCTGGAGCTCACAAGGAGTGAATCTGAGTAGGTGAGCATATGTGTGGGTTCCCCAAGAGGAACTGCTGAGGGCTCCAGCAGCCTCCTCTACCAACTCAGTCCCCACTGGTTTTTGCAGCCACAAGTTATGGGGACTTATTGTCCTGGTACTAGAACGCTTGGCTGTGGGTGCTGGTATAAGTCTGGGACTCCTGGGTCCCTCGATATCCCTACCAAATTTTTATCTGCCACACCTGGGTGTGGGAGCAGCCCATTCTGCATCGGTATCACTCCTACCATTCTGGATGGATGTGGTTTCTTCAAGTCCATAGTTGTCAGACTTCCATTTAGCTCAATTTCTGACATTCCTGAATGATGGTTGTTCTATATTTTAGTCGTAATTTTAATGTGGTTGTGCAAAGAGGCAAGCCATGTCTGCCTACATTGCCATGTTGACTGGAAGCTCTCAACAGAATATAATTTTTAGTTTTCATTGACACAAATGAAAAACTTTCCCCTATTTTCATTCTTATAGTACTAAGCAGCTCTAGGTGCATTGGGTCAACATTTCATTTCTAAGTCACTTTGTGTTGGTAGGTGAATGTGATTAAAAGGGGTTTAAGGGTCCTGGCTAGTGTGGCTCAGTGGATTGAGCACCGGCCTGTAAACCAAAGTGTTGCTGTTTCGATTCCCAGTCAGAGCACATGCCTGGGTTGTGGGCCAGGTCCCCAATATAGGGATGCATGAGAGGCAACCACACATGGATGTTTCTTTCCCTCTCTTTCTCCCTCTCTTCCCTTCTCTCTAGAAATAAATTGTTGGGGACCGTTCTGCCTGGTTTCAGGAGTTGTAACCTCCCCCCGCCATGGCTAAGGCTGAGTGAGGGACCTTCGGACTGTAAGCCACTCAGGAGACAAAGCTTATCTCCCTGGCAGAAGCATTGCTTCTGCTTCATACATAAATGGCCCCCAATACTTGGTCAGTTATCCAATGATGGGTAGGATTCCCTCAATGGAGGGGTCGCCTAAGACAGGCACAACCACTTGGAAGGCCCTCAAGGAAGGACTCGGGGGGCTGCAGCAAAAAGGGGGTGATGGACCCTCACCCCCTGGCTATCCTGACATAGCCTGAGTCCTCAATCCATCTGGGAGAAGTTTTCCTTATCTTTTGCTTCCTGGTCTTAATCCACTTAAGCCTGACACTATGACTGAGGGCAGTGCAGCTCTGTGCTGACTAGAGTGGGGTCCCCGAGTGATCAGGCATAAGAAAGAATTCGTAAAGTCCTGTGAAACCTACTTTGCTAAGAGTGCTGTCATTTAAATAATAAGGGTCTGAGCAGGAAATGAGTTTGTCTCCCAAAGTTTTGTAACCCTTTAGCTGACAGACCCTGGTTCAATTAAACCCTCAGAGTCCTTTGAAATGTTATCTATTGTTTGATCCTTGCCACCTGACAATGATTGATGAGCTTTACCTGTATTCCTGTGTGTTATGAACCCAATAAAAACCATTGAGGAAGGGGCTCTTGGTCCTTCTCCTTTTAGAGATTGGCCACCTCTCCTCCCCAAGCAGATCATGTCTTGGTAGACTTATTCTCATCCATGGTGGATGGATGGGGCTCCGCGGGTGGAGCCCCACCACAATAAGTAAAGAAAATATTTTTTAAAAAAGTGGTTTCAGGCAACAAGTGTAAGCATACATAATTAATGTGATTGGAGGACTTTTCAAGACAACACATGAAAATTGCTGCAGAATTTACATTTTTTGAAGACTGCATCCTATGAACCAGGAGAGAGAAGGTTCCCAACAGAAACAGAGATTCCTTTTATTGACAAAGATGAATTGTTTCACGGTGACTCTCCTCTTTCTAATTTCCTGGCTAGTCGAGATCAATCAATACTCCTTAGACAGTACCCATTTAAGGTTATGACAAGTGTTATTTTTTAGAGGCCATTCTTTAAGCTTCTCATTAATGAAAAACGGTATTGTAGCATCTATCAGCACTTCCACTGTTTCCTGGCCTTGCTCCGTCTGGTCCTGATATTACAAACAGCTGAAATCAGTACATTGTGATATTATGCAAATATGCTCTGGCAGATTGAGCTAAGAATAGTGTGCATTGGGCTATTTCACTTTATTTGGTATATAGATGAATTTGGAATTTTTAAATTAAAGAACTTTATGGACATTTAAAAATATTTCTGCATCAGAAATGTGTTTTCTTATGACAGTCAAACAAACACCAGTCTGTGGAACAACTTTAAACTTGAGTTTAAAACTAGGAACTCAGGGAAGAATAAAAAGAGGTCATCAGAAAGCAGATAGTAGTGATTTCCATGATGTCCTGTTTGATGAGCTACAGAAGCATGGGCTGAGTGCCCAGTGGAGCTTGGTGAGTTCAGCCCTGGTCAAATTTATTACAGCTGAGAAGTCCTGATTATGGCTCACTGTAATCCTGAAGAGAACATTCTAATGTCACACTGCAGAGCTGGAAATTTGGGCTTGTCTTATTTAACAATTTTTAATGACTCAGAGGAGGACATTCAAAACACATATAAAAGATCTACTTATCCTAAGAATTTGGTAGGGTCAGTGACTGTGTTGTTATGGCATAATCAGAAGGCTTAAAGATCTCTCCAAGCTAGATTCTTTGAATCTAAAAGATGAACCTTGACTGATATAAATAAATATAAAGTTTTATATTTATGCTGAAAACAGCCAGTTCTTATTTTAGGGGAATTCTTAGTCAACAATCAGGGAACACCTCTCCTTTCCAGGCCATAAATTGATTATTTTCATAAGTCAGCAAGGGAAAGATTTTGAACTCAAAAGGAGTTAAAAGAGTTTTTCAACAGAAGATAAAGATAATATTAAAGAATAATTAGCTTTTACCTATAATTGTTTTCAATCTTTTGCTGGTAATATTTTTTTCTTTAAAAAACAACAACAACAAGTATGCCCTGGATGGTATGGTTCAATTGGTTCAGAATTGTACCATAAACCAAAAGGTCACAGGTTCAATCCACGGTCAGGGAACATTCCTGGGTTGTGGGTTCTGTCCTTTGTTGGGGCACGTACAAGAGGCGACAAATTGATATTTCTCTCTCGCATTGATGTTTCTCTCCCTACCTTCCCCTCACTCTAAAATCAATAAGCATGTCCACAGGTATGTATAGAAATAAATTAAATTAAATAATGAAAAGTATAAACCTTACCCCTCTCAGTTTTCTCAGGAGAACCAAGCTCTGAACATCACCTGTTTTTTGTGTCTTAGGAGAGACTACACCTCACTCCTATAACCAACATGATTGTTAGTTTTAATTTATAATTACAAGCTTTATTTTCTCATTTGGGACACAGAGAAGTGAGCTCCCCTTGTACTTAAAAAATTGCAAAGTAACCAAAATATAGATGGTCTCAGGACAGAAAGGAAGCAATAACATTTTTTCAGACCATATCATATTGTTCCATTCCATTGTAAACCATGCAATGTACAACTTATCATTTAGGAATAAAATTGCCAAGTACTGGTAATACTGCTCTCCAGGAATATGAAAGAGAGTTTATTAAGCCTATTTTTTAAATAAAAGATTGTCACATGGAAAATGGCATAAAAGTCCTGGCTTGGAAAAATAGGATTTTTCAAGTGTCTTCTGGCACATTACTAAAAAGACCATACTTGAAAAAACACACATAAATTTTTTATTTACTGAAAATAAGAATGAGTAGAGTATAAAATTCAACTTCCAAAATAGCTAATGTAGCCTTGGTTTTATTAATCAATATGGAATGTCCAAGGAAAAGTGGTAATGGTTCTGCTTTGCTATACACTAGTCAGACCATCCTTGTGTACTGTGTTCTGTTCTAGACACTATATTTGGAGATACATTGCCAAACAGTAGCATATCCAAATACTGCTATCCATATAGAGAATGGATATTCTGGAAGATATGTAACATGACAAACAGATGAAGGACCTGGGGACATTTAATCAAAAGAAGAAAAGACTGCTCTGACTGGTGTGGTTCAGCTGGTGAGGCGTCATCCCACAAAACAGAAGGTTGCTATTCAATTCCCAGTTGGGGCACATGCCTAGGTTGCAGATTTGGTCCCCTGTCAGGGCACGTACAAGAAGCAACCAATTGATGTTTGTCTCTCACATCAATGCTTCTGTCCCTCTCTTTCTCCCTACCTTCCCCTCTCTCTAAAAATAAAAATTAAAATTAAAAAAAGAGAAGAAAAGACTAGGCAAGGACATGGTAGTGAGCTTCAGTTATTGAAGGCCTTAATGGCAAAGGAGGAATAGAATCATTCTCTGAATTCTACAAATCAAAAGTAAGACTGAGGAGCTGAAGCTTCAGGGAGGTGAAGTTTGGCTGGCTTCAGGAGAGACCCATGTAGCAGAACTCTCCAAAACTGGAGTGGACTATTGTAAGAGACAAAGGTATATGTCCCTGTTACTGAAGGTGTTCAAGCACCTCAGGAATGTCTTTGAAAAAGGAATCTGAGCAGTAATTGGAGTTGGAGCAGATAATTTCCTATGGGCTCTTCCAGCCCTAATATTGTAAACTTGGGCAATAGCATAGAAGCCTAGTTTCAAAAATCAAAATATTTGTCTATTCTTACTTATAACCCCATATGTAATCAGTTAACAAGCCCACTTGGTTATTTCTTTACAGTGGGTTTTGCATCACTCTTGTAATATTATTCCACAGTGACGTGGAAATTACAATATTATCCTAGTTGGAAAGGTATGTCAAAATTGCTCTGATTGGTGTGGCTTGGGTATCATCCAGCAAACCAAATGACTGCTGGTTCCATTCCTGGTCAGGGTACATGCCTGAGTTGTGGGCCAGGTCCCCAGCTGGGGCGGGCAAGAGGCAACCAATGGACATATCTCTCGCACATTGCTGTTTCTCACCTTCTCTCTCTTCCTCCCTTCTCCTCTCTCTAAAAAAAATAAATAAAATCTTTGGAAAGAATTGTCAAAATAAATATCTACACATTCTTGTTTATGAAGATGGTTGTTTACAAAGATGGTTAAACATTTTATTACATCTCTGTAAACACATGTCTTTGCAATGTAACTTGGTACAAGTTCCATCAAGAAGTGGCTTATCTTCTGACTCCTTAATCTGGTATGCTATGGGTTTTCTTTGACCAATAGAATGTGGCAGAAATAACATCATTAACTTCCTAGTCTAGGCCTTAAGAAGCTTTTCATCTTCTGTTCTCATTCACTTGTATTATAACAACCCTGTGAATAAGCCTGGGCTAACCTCCTTGAGGATGAGACACCAAAGGGAGAGAAAGATCACATGGTGAGAAATAAAAGCCCAACAATCCCAGCTGTAGCAGCCCTTAGAGCTGGAGCCCCTGACAAGAGAGAGAGGACATCCAGGACCAGCCAACTTCTCAGCCAATCCACCTACAGGCTGAAAATTCATGTGGGTCCAACTGGTGTCATATGCAGCAGAGATGAGCCATATGCTATCTGGGTCCTGCCCAAGCTGCCAATCCACAAAATCATGAATAAATAAATGGTTGTTGTTTTACAAGGCAGTTTGTTATTCAACAATAAAACCAATATGTGTTTTTATCCAGTAAAGTTGCTTTTAAAAATAACCCTCTGAAGACATATGTACACATGGCCACTGCAGTGTTTCTATTAAGGATCAAAATACAAAATAAAGAGGACTGGTTAAAAAAAAATATGGCATACCCGTGGAATGGAATACTCAGTAGCACTTAAGAAGAATCAGAGATGCCGTGGCTGGTGTGGCTCAGTGGATTGAGCACCAGCCTGTGAACCAAAGGGTTTCTGGTTCAATTTCCAATCAGGATACATGCCTGGGTTACCGGCCAGGTCCCTGATGGGGTACTCGTGAGAGGCAACCACATGCTGATATTTCTCTCTCTCTCTTTCTCCCTCCCTTCCCCTCTGTATAAAAATAAATAAATAAAATCTTTTTTAAAAAGAATAAAGTGGTCCACTATTTGTATATGTGTAAAGCTGTCTAAGGTATAGTATTAAGCAAAAAATCAGTTTCAGAACACTGAATAATCACACTTATGCAAATAGACAAGTATAGCCATATGTGTATAATTGTCTACACATAGAAACTATCCAAAAGGATGAACAAGAAACTATTAACAGTAGTTAGCTAAGGATTTGGGCTGAAAGTTGAGGGGAGAAAGAGGACTTTATATCCTTTTTTCCTTTAAATATTTTACTTTGAGTGTAAACTACTTAAATATGCTGGTTTAGAAATAAATGAAAAAGACACCAAACAACTTCTAACTATTCCCTGTACCACCAGTTACTACTCCTTGCAATATATTCTGTTTAATATCACTACATTGATATAATACTCTTTTTTATGTCACTCCTCTACTCATGAAGTCTTAATAACTCCCCACTGCCTAGAAATGGTCTTCAAAGTGAGGTAGGCTCTATTTATATATTTCACTTAAAATAGTAAGAGAGAAAGAAAAGTTCTTTGAATATTGAATACATGGATATACACTGGCACTCTTACTTGGTATTAATGTGACCACCTATTACATAAGGGAGGCACAGTGTTGAAGAGCTGGAGTCTCTCCACACAGACGGGTGTATAGTGATGCCCTGGCTCATCCTTTTACTTTCTCCTGATTACAACAAATTACACTTTCTGCGGGCCTGGTTACATTGACTTGAGAATTTTCAAAAAGCTATCTTAAAATAAAGAAACTATTAGTGAATTGATATGTAACTTAAAAATATTCCTCCAAAGAAACTCTGCTTTTTTTAAAATTTTTATTTAAATTGTTGATCTTGTACAGTTTTCTGTCTTTTATTCTCACCCGAACCCGCCACCCCAGCCCTCCCCACCTCCCTCCCATTTCCACGCCCCCCATAGTTTTTGTCCATGTGTCCTTTATATTTGTTCCTGTAAATCCTGCCAGATCTATTAGTCACCGATTTTAGCTTGTAATACAGTTGACTAAGAGCTTGTACCAGGAGTAGGAAATCTATCAGATCTGCCATTCACTTGTCATTAATTTGTAGTAACGAATTCTAGTAACGAAAGAAACTCTGCTTTAAGGCTAATACAAATAGCATAAGCACAAATTAATGACAAGTGAATGGCAGATCTGATAGATTTCCTACTCCTGGTACAAGCTCTTAGTCAACTGTATTACAAGCTAAAATCGGTGACTAATAGATCTGGCAATGAGAAAAAAGGACAAAAAGAAGAAGAAAAATAACAAAGTTAAGTCCAGAGTTTCAAATGTATAAAATCATGTGATGTTCATTTCAATATGTTATCCAAGTTCATTTAACAGTGAGGAAAGTTTTGAAGCTTCTGCTAAAGATTCTCACTTGTTAACAAACTACAAAATTTCACACCATCCTGGGAACAAACTTGTTTGTTTGTCCTGAGAAACTTACTGAAATAATACATGGAAAACATGAGAATAAAACAGAAATGCACAGATTATATGATATTGTATATAGAGAATCATAAAGATTCCACCAAAAAACAACTGGAACTGATAAATAAATTCACTAAAGTAGCAGGATACAAAATAAATATCCTGAAATAAGTTGCATTTTTATACACCAATAATCAGAAAGGGAAAAAACTATCAGAAAGGGAAACTAAGAAAACAATACCATTCACAATTGCATAAAAAATAAAATAAAATACCTAGGATTAAATTTAACCAAGGAAGCAAAACACCTGTACTTGGAAAATTATATGGCACTGAAAAAAGAAATCAAACAAGATACAAATAAGTGGAAGCATATAGCATGTTCATGGATAGGAAGAATTAACATCACTAAAAGGTCCATACTACCCAAAGCAATCTATACACTGAACACAATTCCTATTAAGATACCACTGGCATATTCCACAGAACTAGAACAAATACTCCAAAAATTTATATGGACCAGAAAGGACCCAAAATAGTCACAGCTTCTTTAGAAAGAAGAACAAAGTTGGAGGAATCAAGCTACCTGATATCAAATTATAGTACAAGGTCATAAGAATCAACATAACATGGTACTGGCATAAACATAAATGTATAAATCAATGGAACAGAACAGAGAGCTCAAAAATAAACCCACACCTTTATAATCAATTAATATTTGACAAAGGAGATAAGAATATACAACAGAATAAAAATAGTCTATTCAATAACTAGTGTTGGGAGAATTGGACAGATACATGCAAAAAAATGAGATGAAACCTTCTTACACCACATACAAGAATAAACTCAAATGGATTAAAAACATTAATGTTAGACTTAAAACCATAAAAGTCCTATAGGAAAACATAGACAATAAAATCTTGGACATTTCTCATAGCAAGATTTTTTTTTCTGGTATATCTCCTCAGGCAAGGGAAACAAAAGGCAAAGAGTGAAACTACATCAAACTAAAAAACTTTTCCACTGCAAAGGAAACCATCAACAAAATGAAAAGAGAACCCACTGAATGAGAAAACATAGTTGCCAATGATACATCTGATAATGGGCTATAAAAGAATTTGCAAAACTCAACAAAAAACAAACAAACAAACAAACAAACAATCCAATTAAAAAATGGACAAAGGACCTGAAGAGTCACTTGTCTAAAGAAGATAGATACACGGATGGTCAATAGACATAGGAAAAGATGTTCAATGTCACAAATCATCAGAGGTATGCAAATTAAAAATACAATCAGGTATCACCTCACACTCGTCAAATTGGCTATCATTAATAAATCATCAAACACTAAGTGCTGGTGAGGATGTGGAGAAAGGGGAACCCCAATACATTGTTGGTGAGAATGCAAATTGGTGCAGCCACTGTGGGAAACAGTATGAAGTTACCTCAAACAATTAAAAATGGAACTGCCTTATGATCCAGTTTCTGGGAATATATCTGAAGAAACCCCAAACCCTAATTCGAAAGGATACATGCACCTCTATGTTCACTGCAGTGTTATTTCCAATATCCAAGATTTGAAATTAGCCCAAGTGCTCATCAATAGATGAGTAGATAAAAAAGCAGTGGTACATTTTTTTTAAATCATTTTGTATTGATTTAGAGAGAGAGAGTGTGTGTGTTAGAAAGAGAGAAACATTGATTTGCTGTTCCACTTAGTTATGGTTAATTCTCATATGTGCCCTTACAGGGAATTGAACCCAGAACCTTGGCATATATGAAAAAAGTTCTAACCAACTGAGCTGCCTAGCCAGAGCCAGCAGTGGTACATTTACACAATGGAATACTAGTCAGGTGTGAAGAAGAAGAAGAAGAAGAAGAAGAAGAAGAAGAAGAAGAAGAAGAAGAAGGAGGAGGAGGAGGAGGAGGAGGAGGAGGAGGAGGAGGAGGAGGAGGAGGAGGAGGAGGAGGAGGAGGAAGGGAGGGGGAGGGAGAGGGGAAACGGAGGAGAAAATTTTACTTTTTGCAATGACATAGATGGATCTAGAGAGTATTATACTAAGTGAACTCATCCAGGCAGAGAAAGACAAATACCATATGATTTCACTTATATGTGGAATCTAATGAACAAAATAGAAACAGACTCATAGATACAGAGAACAGTCTGACAGCTGTCAGAGGGGAGAGATTTGGGGAACTGGGTGTAGAAGGTGATAGGATTAATTAAAAAATCTCATAGATATAAACAACAGTTTGGTGATTACCAGAGGGAAAGAGGGGTAGAGGAAAGTAGTAAAGAGTAAAGGGGGGAGTAAATGGTGATGGAAGGAGACTTGATTTGGGGTCCTGAACACAGAACACAATATACAGATGATGTATTACAGAATTATAAACCTATAACCCATATAATTTTATCAATCAATGTCACCCCCAATAAACTCAATAAAAAAGACTGAAATGCATTCTTTGTCAAAAAGCCCTGTTGTAGGATGCACAAAAATTATTGTGACAAGTGCTCGCTTCGGCAGCACATATACTAAAATTGGAACAATACGGAGAAGATTAGCATGGCCCCTGCGCAAGGATGACACGCAAATTCGTGAAGCGTTCCATATTTTTAAGGAGTTCAAAGAAATGGTTGTCAGGAAGCTCCATGAGCTCTCAATGAGCTACCAGAAACTACAGGGAAGCTACGATGAACTCACTGCAAACTATATCAACATGAAAAAGGAAATAGAAACTATCAAAAAAGGCCAAGAGGAAATGAAGAATACAATTTCTGAGCTGAAGAACACAGTAGAAGGAATGAAAAGCAGAATCTATGAAGCAGAGGATCGGATCAGTGAGTTGGAGGACAAAGTAGAAAAAAGCAGCCAGAAAGAGCAAGAAAAGGAAAAGAGGCTCAGAAAGAATGAAGAGGGGTTAAGAGAAATGCAAGACAACATGAAATGTAATAATATCCGTATAATAGGAATACCAGAAGGAGAAGAACAAGAACAAGGGATAGAAAACCTATTTGAAAAAGTAATGATGGAAAACTTCCCTAATTTGATGAGAGAAAAACTCACACAAATCCAGGAAACACAGAGAGTCCCAATCAAGAGGAACCCAAACAGGCCCACTTCAAGACACATCATCATTAAAATGGCAAACTTCCAAGACAAAGAGAGAATCTTAAAGGCAGCAAGGGAGAAAAAGGAAGTAACATACAAGGGAGCCCCAATAAGGTTAGCAGCTGACTTCTCAATGGAAACGCTTCAAGCCTGAAGACAATGGCAAGAAATATTCCAAGTAATGAGAACCAAAGGCCTGCAACCAAGACTGCTTTACCCAGCAAGCATTTCAATGAATATAGAGGGCCAAATAAGGAGCTTCCCAGACAAAAGAAGTCTAAAAGAATACACCTCTACCAAACCAGTACTGCAAGAGATACTAAAGGGAGTGCTTTAAGGAAAGAAAGGAAAAGAGAGAGAGAGGAACACAGGTACGAAAATGGCAATGAATCAGTACCTATCAATAGTAACCTTATATGTAAATGGATTAAATGCTCCAAGAAAAAGACATAGAATAGCTGACTGGATAAGAAAGCATGAACCACACATATGCTGCCTACAAGAGACCCACCTCAGGACAAAAGACCTACACAGACTTAAAGTGAAAGGCTGGAAACAAATTTTCCAAGCAAATGGACAGGAAAAAAAGGCCGGGGTAGCAGTATTCATATCAGACAAAATAGACTTCAAAAGAAGAGCTATAAAGAGAGACCCAGAAGGTCACTTCATAATACTCAAGGGAAGAATCCACCAAGAAGATATAAACATTGTAAATATATATGCACCCAACATAGGAGCACCTAAATACATCAAGAAAATCTTAGAGGACTTCAGGGAAGATATTGACAGCAACACAATTATAGTAGGGGATTTTAACACCCCACTGTCAAAAATGGACAGATCTTCCGAACAAAATATCAATAAAGATATTGTGGCATTGAACAGCACTCTAGACGAATTGGACTTAGCTGATATATATAGAGCCCTTCATCCCAAAGAAACTAAATACACATTTTTTTAAATGCACATGGAACATTTTCAAAGATAGACCACATGATAGGACACAAAACAAGCTTCAACAAATTCAAGAAAATTGAAATCATACCAAGCATTTTCTCCGACCACAAGGGACTGAAACTAGAAAGCGACTTGATGGGGAAAATCCACAAACCATCAAAATCATGGAGATTGAATAGCATGCTATGAAACAATGAATGGGTAAAGAATGAAATTAAGGAGGGAATCAAAAAGTTTCTGGAAACAAATGAAAATGAACTCACAACAACCCAAAACTTATGGGACACAATGAAGGCAGTCCTCAGAGGGAAGTTCATAGCAATACAGGCCTACCTAAAGAAGACAGAAACATTTCTAACAAACGACTTAACCCTACGCCTACAAGAACTCGAGGAACAACAACAAAGACAGCCCAGGGCAAGTAGAAGGAAGGAAATAACCAAGATCAGAGCAGAATTAAACGACATGGAGACTAAAAGCACAATCCTAAGGATCAATGAATCCAGGAGCTGGTTCTTTGAAAAGATAAACAAAATCGACAAGCCTTTAAGCAGGCTCATCAAGAAAAAAAGAAAGAGGACTCAAATAAACACAATCAGAAATGAAAGAGGAGAGATTACAACTGACACCACAGAAATACAAAGGATTGTAAGAAATTACTACGAAGAACTGTATGCCAAGATATTTGAAAACCTATGTGAAATGGACAAGTTTCTAGAAAAATATAATCTCCCAAAACTCAAAGAAAAAGAAAGAGAAAGCCCGAACAGACCAATAACAGCTGATGAAATTGAAGCAGTAATCAAAAAACTCCTGACAAACAAAAGCCCTGGACCAGATGGTTTCACAGGAGAATTCTACAAAACATTTAAGAGCTAACCCCTATCCTTCACAGGCTGTTACAAAAAATCCAAAATGATGGAAGACTCCCAAACTCTTTTTATGAAGCCAGCATCATCCTAATCCCAAAACCAGATAAAAACATAACAAAGAAAGAAAACTTCAGGCCAATATCACTGATGAACATAGACGCTAAAATCCTCAACAAAATATTGGCAAACTGCATCCAACAATACATTAAAAAGATCATACACCATGACCAAGTGGGATTCATCCCAGAGATGCAAGGATGGTTCAACATTCGCAAATCAGTAGATGTAATACATCACATAAACAAAAGCAAAGACAAAAATCACATGATCATATCAATAGATGCAGAAAAAGCTTTTGATAAAGTACAACACCCATTTATGATAAAAACACTCAGCAAAGTGGGAATAGAGGGAGCATTCCTCAACATAATAAAGGCCATATATGAGAGACCTACAGCCAACATCATACTCAATGGGCAAAAACTGAAATCTTTCCCACTAAGATCAGAAACAAGACAAGGCTGTCCATTTTCACCACTTCTATTCAATATAGTATTGGAAGTCTTAGCCACAGCAATTAGACAAGAAAAGGAAATAAAAGGCATCCAAATTGGAAAGGAAGAAACAAAATTATCATTGTTTGCAGATGACATGATAGTGTACATAGAAAATCCTATAGACTCAGCCAAAAAGCTGCTCGACATAATAAATGAATTTGGCCAAACAGCCGGATACAAAGTCAATATCCAAAAATCAAAGGCATTTTTGTATACCAACAGTGAAACATCAGAAGCAGAAATCAAGAAAAAAATCCCATTCGATATAGCAAAAAGAAAGATAAAATACCTAGGAATAAACCTAACCAAGGAGGTAAAAGACCTGTATGCAGAAAACTACACAACACTGAAGAAAGAAATCAAGGAAGACACAAACAAATGGAAGCATATACCGTGTTCATGGATCAGAAGAATTAATATCATCAAAATGTCCATACTACCCAAAGCAATTTACAGATTCAATGCAATACCTATTACAGTTCCAATGGCATATTTCACAGACATAGAACAAACACTTCAAAAATTTATATGGAACCATAAATGATCCCAAATAGCTGCAGCAATTTTGAGAAAGAAGAGCAAAGTAGGAGGGATCACAAAACCTGATACCAAACTGTATTACAAAGCCACTGTAATCAAAACAGCCTGGTACTGGCACAAGAACAGACACATGGACCAGTGGAATAGAACAGAGAGCCCAGAAATAAACCCAAGTCTCTACAGTCAATTAATATTCGACAAAGGGGGCAGCAACATAAAATGGATCAAAAATAGCCTCTTCAACAAGTGGTGCTGGGAGAATTGGACAGCTACGTGCAAAAAAAATGAAACTCGAGCACCAACTTACACCATACACAAAAATAAATTCAAGGTGGATAAAAGATTTAAATGTAAGCCATGACACTATTAAAATCCTAGAGGATAACATAGGCAGGAAAATCTCAGATATTTCATGCAGCAATATTTTTACTGATATGTCCCCTAGAGCAAGGGACATAAAGGAAAGAATAAACAAATGGGATCTCATCAAAATAAAAAGCTTCTGCACAGCTAAAGAAAACAGTATTAAAATAAAAAGAGAACCAACTGTATGGGAAAACATATTTGACAATGATACCTCAGACAAGGGATTAATCTCCAAAATATATAAAGAACTTACAAGACTCTACTCTAAGAAGACAAGCAACCCAATTAAAAAATGGGCAAAGGATTTGAACAGACACTTCTCCAAGGAGGACACACAGAGGATCCAGAGACACATGAAAAGATGCTCGATATCTCTAGCTATCAGAGAGATGCAAATTAAAACTACAATGAGATACCACTTGACACCAGTCAGAATGGCCTTCATAAACAAAGCAACAAACAGCAAGTGTTGGAGAGGTTGTGGAGAAAAGGGGACCCTAGTGCACTGCTGGTGGGAGTGCAGATTGGTACAACCACTATGGAAAACAGTGTGGAATTTTCTAAGAAAACTAAAAATGGGCATACCTTTTGACCCAGCAATTCCACTGCTTGGATTATATCCTAAGAACCCTGAAACACCAATCCAAAAGAATCTATGCACCCCTATGTTCATAGCAGCACAATTTACGTTAGCCAAGTGCTGGAAGCAACCTAGGTGCCCATCAGTAAATGAATGGATCAAAAAACTGTGGTACATTTACACAATGGAATTCTATGCAGCAGAAAGAAAGAAGGAGCTCCTACCCTTTGCAACAGCATGGATGGAATTGGAGAGCATCATGCTAAGCAAAGTAAGCCAGGCAGTGAAAGACAAATACCATATGATCTCACCTTTAACAGGAACCTAATCAACAAAATAAACAAACAAGCATAATATAAACAAAGACACTGAAGTTGAGAACAGTCTGACAGTGACCAGAGGGGGAGGGAATTTCAGGGGGAAAGGGGAACGGTTTAGAGCAACAAGTATAAAGGACTCATGGACAAAAACTATGGGGGGTGGAAATGGGAGGAAGGTGGGGAGGGCTGGGGTGGTGGGCTGGGGGCGGGGTAAAAGACAGAAAACTGTACAATATCAGCAATTAAAAAATACTGATTAAAAAAATTATTGTGACAACACAGTAGCAGGAAGATTCTGAAAATCATTATGTCAAATGATAGAAACTAGATACAAGGGTATATGCTATATTATTCTATGTATGTGAAATCCTAGAAAATTTGAACAAAAACATTAGTGTTTGCCTGAGACCAGGGTCAGAGGTAGGGATGGATTGCAAAGGGGCGCCAGAGAACTTTCTGAGGTGATGGAAATGGTCCATATCTTTGTTGTTGTGGTGGTGGTTTGAAGGTCGTATGCATGTTTCAAAACTTGAACATTTTAGATGAATTCTGTTTGTTGTATTTAAATTATATTGACTTAAAGTTACCTAAAATTAAATACTAGAAAATTATACTAAATTAGGTACATGAGAAAGCAAATAAGCACTCTGCCTCATGCTGGAGATACAGTAGTGGGTAAAAAAAGTGTCCTTGGTCTTTCATGTTGATAACAGATTTATACCTGGGAGTGTCTAGAAATAAAATAATCACAGAGAGTTACAGACTCCAAAAAGGGACTAGGAAGTAAAGTGGAGGTTCTAGGAATGTCTGTACTGAAAGGACTGACCCTAGATTGTGAAGCCAGGGAAGGAAGGAAAAAAGTGGTTCAAACAGATGGGGAATTCTGAACTTCTATAACCTTTATAAGCTATAGTTCTCATTTAGTCGATAGCACAAACTTTTAGTGTAGGATTATTATCCATAGATATCTTAACTTTATAACTAGACTATAAGCAATTGGAGTCTAGAAGCCATATTATCTTCTTTGCATTCCCATCTTGCAGTACCTAGAGAAAAGCATACATAGTAGGCAATTCATATTTTCCAATTCACTCATTTGCCTGTCTGCCAAAGAGAACAAACACATCCAGTGTTTCTTCCTAAGACAGCTAGTGGCTATTAGAGGAAACAGACAGGGTAACTGCCTATCTGTCCTCATTGCCCCATCCTTTTCTGTGACCAAATGCACCATGGCTCTTTGCTGTCCCATGTTGTGGTGTGTCCCCCAGTCTGCTCTTCATACACACCATTGGTGGGAATTTTTAACGTATCTCAAGCTCTTTTTCCCAACCATTTTCATTTTAGTGTTTTACTTCATAAATTTGACCTGTACTTTAAAACTCGACTTTTGCCTTTCCATTCAATCAAACAATTCAGTCACTTTGACAGCCTTGGCTACATGGCAAGGGCTCAAAAAGTATGTATCAATCAGTTGAAATGTCAACCTCAGCCCAAGAAAGGGCTCGCTCTATCGTCCTAGAACATGAATTTAACCTCTATCTGAAACTGAGCTTAAAATACCTCTCCCAGAGTTGTTCTGTGGGTGCCATCTTTAAACAGCTGCAGATTTAACTGTTACCACATACAGCTTTTAAGAGCCAGTCTTTTGGATTGTAATGGCAATTCTACATGTTCTCTGTCTTACATGCTGTTTCAGGTCACTGTTTGGTCAGGTTGATTCATTGTGTGAAAACTGGCCATTAGCAAAGCTAAAAAATAGAGAATTCACTCTTTTATAGATACATGACTTTAGAGGTAAAGGGATGTGAAAATGGTTGATGTCCCAGAACAAAGAGTGTATTTCACAGACTTGAAGAAAGAATCTCCCAGAAAATGCTGCGGAATTTTTTTTTTTAATGTACAAGTAAGCAGACAGGTTATAAATGGGATTGCCCCCAGCATGACCATTGCTTACGTTATACACTGTTCATTCGATTAAAAGGCTTTGAGTAGTAGTTCTACTCGGACTTGCTCTTTACAAAAAGGCAATTAAGGAAAAGCAGTGAAATACTTGGTGACACAAATAGTTTTATAAATTTTGGTGTGACATTATTTTTATCTAAATGAAGGCATGCAAATTTAGGATTGATTTAGTCTACAAACCACAATTCTATATTAAACATAAGAGTCCTTGTCCCTCAAAATACAGCATCTCTTCAGTCCAAAGCCACTGTACTTTAGAATACTGACGTGATATGTTCAAAGTTAACACAGAGGCAAAACATAGACCACCAGAACTTCAAATCAAGGAACACTGCAGTACCAAAACTGCATCAATGAATCATGTTATGAAATGTGGTGTGTGCTGTGGAAGATTGGCTATTATTCATGTCACTGTGCTCTATTAGTCTCAATATTGGAAAGGAGACATGAAATATAAAGGCAGCCATTTCTGCATGTGAGGAATCAGAGTGAGGATATAATGAGAGAAATTGTAAGTAAAAAATGCAGAATACAGCCAGTTAGTGTAGAAGGCTAGTTTTATGAGTAATTAAAACTGTCAGACCTCCAAACAAACGACCCATTCATAGAAGTCATAGGACCATAGAGGAGGAAGTTTGGTAAGGTCTCCTAGGTTTGAAACAAAGGAGAACTAACAGAACCTCAAGGATATGGCGTCAGCAACCCTAAGAAATGAGAAACGTTGACACAACAATACTAAGGAACTAGACGTTTCCAAGGTAAAATCAGGACACAAGCCAGGACCCTTACGTTTCCAAGGTAAAATTAGGACACAAGCCAGGACCCTTGTGTACCCTAGCAATAACTGCAACTTCTGCTTCTGTAAACTGCTTGCTTGCTAATCATGCATAAAAGGAGCTCATTCTAAGTGCAGGGCGAGACTCCCATTTGTATCTCCTGCTTAGGCAGTCGGGAGTTCGCCCCTGCGCAGGTTAATAAATCCCATCCTCACTTTCACCTGTCTCCGACTTGGTCATTTGTCTCGCGATCGGGATACAACATTAGCATAAATAATTACCTTTGCTAGAAGCCTCCAGGAACCTCAGGAAACTAGGATTTTCTAGATTGCTTTTAAGTTTTAGAAACTTATTTTTTTAGCCTCTTTGTAAAGTGTCAAAGAATTTGTGCCTTTCAAAATGTTACTTATTTGTCCTTTTTGTTTTAGTAAGGATAATATTCCTTTTCTTGGCAAGTGTTTTTGCTTTGGTCATCTTGTTCAGTTCTCACAACAGCTCTAAGAAATTGACAAGAAAGGTGTTAGGAAGAGAAACCTTTAGAAATTAAGAATTTTTCCAGTGTCATCAGCTAGTATGTAGTTTGCAGGAGCTCAAACATACATCCACTGATTCCAAATTACTTTGTTGAACTGCTTCACTCCCCCTCCTTCTTTTTATTTTTTTGTTTAATTTCTATTGTATTTTTGTATTACTATTAGCCCCCTTATACCCTTCTCCCCCAACAATCACCACACTGTTGTCCATGTCCATGAGTCCTTTTTCCTTTTTGCTCAGTCTCTCAATTCCCTAACCCCCCAGCTGTCATCCTGCTCTCCATCTATGAGTCTGTCCCCATTTTCCTTGATAGTTCAATTTGTTCATTAGATTCCACGTATGAGTGAAATTCTATGGTATTTGTCTTTCTTTGACTGACTCATTTTACTTAGCGTAATGTTCTCCAGGTCCATTTATGTTGTTACAAACAGTAAAATTGTCTTCTTCTTTATGGCCAAGTAGTATTCCATTGTGTAAATGTCCCATAGTTGTTTAATCCACTCACCTAGTGATGGACACTTGGGCTGCTTCCATATCTTGACAATTGTAAATAAGGCTGCAATGAACATAGGGGTCTTATGTTCTTTCAAATTAGTGTTTTGGGTTCCTTTAGATACGTTCCCAGAACTGGGATTTCTGGGGCAAAAGGCAGATCCATTTTTAATTTTTTCAAGTATCTCCATAATGCTTTCCACAGTGGCTGCACCAATCTGCATTCCCACAAACAGTGCAAAAAGGTTCCCTTTTCTCCATATCCTTACCAGTACTCATTTGTTGATTTATTGATAATAGCCATTCTGACAAGTGAGAGATGATATCTCATTGTGGTTTTAATTTGTATTTATTTGATGATTAGTGATGTTGAGCAAGAATAAATTCAAAATGGGTGAAAAACTTAAATTTCAGACCAGAAACCATAAAAATTGTAGAGGAAAACATAAGCATCAAAATCTCAGACATCGTTTATAGTCTTATTTTATTGAATATATCTTCCCAGGCAAGGGAAACAAAAGAAAAAATATACAGATGGGACTACATCAAACTAAAAAGGTTTGCACAATAAAGGAAAACATCAACAAAATAAAAAGACAACCCACAGAATGGGAGAACATATTCGCCGATACATCTGATAAGTGGTTAATATACAAAATGCATGAAGAACTTACAAAACTCAACAGCAAAAAAGCAAACAACCCAATTAAAAATGGGCAAAGGATCTGAATAGACACTTCTCCAAAGAGGACATACCGATGGCCAATAGACATATGAAAAAATCCTCCTTTTTAAACAGCATTAATCTAGTTATCAAAAATGTATTTGCCATGAATCCTGGGTTTTAAAAATCTTCAAAGGCATTTGGTATGTGGGTTTGACTTTGTGGTTACAGAATTGTCAATATTAACTCAGGAAAAGTGTCAGAACTCTGTTCTTGGAGAAGCCAAAGTCTGGAATGTAATCTCAAGGGTATAGGGGGCTCTGCTCCATGCACTGCAGAGTGTTGAGTGGTAGTATCTAGGGAGAAAACCAAACTTGATAATGCAATCCCAATTTAGGATTACAAACAAGAGAATGAGGCAGATAGACAGAAACTAGGAATGATAAAGTGGGATAGAGACCTGCAATATAGCACCAGAGCAAAATGGATGATGGAGAATTGAAGGTGGAGCTTAGAATAAATTTACTGAGCTTCTTTTTAGTGCACTTCAGCTTTGGCAATAAATGGGAAAAGAGTCTTTAAGGGTGTCACGCTGGCTTAGGTGCATAGGTTAAGCATGAAATTATTTCAGAATTCAATCTGGCAAGGCACCTATTTCTTTCCTTTCAGAACCAAAGGGGAGATGTATATGTGCCTGATTTTATTTAAGGACATATGACTTTAAAAAACTCGATATATTTCCAAATTATAATTTATGGAACATTTGTATAGAATTAATTATACATTAGCCAGTCAAGTTTAAGAATCATTCTACACTTCCCATAATATGCTATTACATAAAATTAACAGAACAATATAACATCTGAGGCACAGTTGAAAATGGATTATGTCCATTAAGGAGATTAATTGACCAGGATAATAAAAAAGGAACATTTTAAATATAGAACAATAAAACTATACTTTCCAGTAATTACTGACTTCCAAAGTACATATTTGGTAATTGGAGAAATGCAAGGTGTAACTCAAATATACTGACTGGAATCCTGTAGGACATCCATTTTCAGGAAATCATTTACCTCTGTGGGCTCAGTGGAGGGCAGTGCATTAAAGAGAGGTTATAAGTGTATTCAATTTCATTTATGACAATTCCTTAGTAATTCCTATATATAGACCATCACGAATTTAAAGACAGGAATTAGAATTCAGTTCATTTGTAAAGTGCTGCAAGAATGTGTTAATATCTTCTCAATGGAACCAGATCAGCTGAACCAAAATTAAACTTTTTCATTGAGTCAGGATGTTTGGCCATCCTGTTTTTGGTCAAAATTACTGTTTTTCGTTAAGTGCATGTGCCTTTTTTTCCAGTAATGTTTGTTTATTAGCCTTGAGTATTCATGACCTTAGTATAGTGATTTAGGTGACCTGGTCTAGGGAATATAATGAGAATGCTGAAAAGGTAGAATTACAAATAAGAATGTCTAATAAACATTCTCTATTCTAACTATGAGGACCATGGCACTCTATTATGACCTCATTACACTATGAAAATTCCTTTCTAGAAAAAGAAAAGAAATAGAAAATCCAATTATGGAGCTAAGTATGAGGTTAAACCATATGAAATAACACACTGATAATCATTTTTTTAAATAAAAGAAACAATGGTTTCTCATGGTATAACATATGACCATAATCCATAGTTCAGTGTATTGTATCAATTATGTATTGATTCAATTCACTTCAAACATATAGGCACCTATATTGCGTCAGGATTTGTAGGAACATAGCAACGATAAGGCAAACCTCATAGGAACAAGTATAGAATGAAAGGAACACAAAGTAGGAAAGAGAGATTTCAAACAGAGACATAAAATTGTCTTCTTGAAAGTTGAATTGGCCTTGAGTTTTGATAAAGAGACATGATAAGAAGACTGCAGATAGAGTGGGTAATGTCTACAAAGATAGGGATGTATTGTGATAATTTCTAGAACAGAGAGCTGTTAAGTAGGTCTAAAAGCAAGGTTCATAGGAAGATGAAGCTGTGTTGCTGAATATATAATAACAATGGTGACTAGTTTAGGTTTTATTTTGTGGATTTGGCAAAGGCATTTGAGCAGGTGTGTGAAATGATTAGAGCTGTATGTTAAGAAAGTACCCTGATATGAAGAATGAAATGAAGGGAAATGAGAATAGAAACAGAAAGATGACTTAGGAGTCATCTGTAGTGATATTAGGAAAGAATGAGGGCTTGAATTATGTTAACTTGACCACAAAGCACAGGTCACATGCTATCAATGTTAAAGTCTTACAATCAGTAAGAGTTGTGACTACCTAGATGTAAGGCAGGGGTGTCAAATTTATTTTCACCGGGGGCCACATCAGTCTCACAGTTGCCTTTAAAGGGCTAAATGTAATTTCAGGACTGTATAAATGTTACTACTCCTTAGCAGTTAAGTGAGAGCTTGGCACTACCACCAGGTAGAAACAAAGCACCAGGTTGGATAAAGCAAGGTGGAGGGTTGGATTTGGACTGAGGGCCTTGTGTTTGCCACCTGTGATGTAAAGGATGATGAGAGGCGGGAATGACTCAACATGACAGTGAGTAATTGTAGTGCCATTAAACAAGTGAGGAAATCAGGAGAGGCAGGATGTTTCATAAGAAGTTTATAAGGTAGTGGTGAGTTTCATTTAAAATTCATTGAATTTAAGGAGTCTAAGGAACATTTACCTGAAAATATCTGCCCAGAAATTAGTAAGGTTTGATCTAGAGCATAGATGATGAAAGATGAGTGCTAGAGTTGGAAGTATAGGAAGTGAGTACAGAAAAGGAGAGATGAATATGCTGGAGGGAGAGAAAAAGAGGAGAGTAATGAAATCAAAATCCTGGCAGGATACATTTCTTTTTCTAAAATGCAAAAAGAAAGTGAAAGAATGAGTGATCAGGGCAAGGACTTCAGAAAAGGCCTTGAAGGAACTCATAAAGATGGTTTTGATCTTTTTGGGTCTTCTTTGTAAAATTTGAGATGAGAGTAAGAGGAGTTAAGGAAGGATTAGGGACTTGACATGTGTGGGAAATATTCAGAAGAATCTGCATGAAAGGCGTGCTGAGAGGCATCACTCCTAACATGTCATACTAAGGAACTGATAAGAAATATTCATATATCTTTATCTGGTAAGCAGTTCAATTTCTTAACAAAAACTGTTTGTTAACTCTAGGCACTATGGTTAAAGTCAAGATAATGTAACAGAGAAATTAAGAAAATAACCAGTTCAAATGTAATTAATTTCATTTATATCTTGAGTGATTTCTTTGTGTTTTTTTTCTGAATTTTCCACCTTTTGAAAAATTCTTGTTTATGATGCGTGGTTTAATTTTTATTTTTTCACACATCCTGTGATTTCCCATCCATCTTTTCTTACACTATATATAATGCAGTTTAAAAAATATTTTTTCTGACTGTAATCATTTAAAAATTGACTAGACTTCATTTTTATAACAGAAGTTTACAGTGTTAATCTTTTGTTGATTACCGCATTCCTCAAGAACCCAGCTATTGATTTAAATCATATGGATAGAATGAGCCATTAAAAATAATTTATCTAATTTTGTTGGTAGTAGATTAAATTGGTCTTCCATCCTTAGATGATCTGTCACAGAATTTTTGAAAAGTCCATTGGAATTTCCCAGTTTACGGTATTAATTTAAACTAATTGAGCTTGAGAAATTAATTGTTGTGGACCGTCCAGCCTGATTTCAGGAGTTGTAACCCTCACCCCATGGTGGACTGTGTAAGAGCCCAAGGGACCCACTTCATCTGGGTCTGTTCTGTCGCAAGGATGTTACCTACTAAGGAGACAAAGCTTATTTCCCTGGTAGGAGCACTGCGCCTCATCCATCTCTGGCCCCAATGCTTGGTTGGCAGTCAATGACAGGTAAGACTCCTCATGGGAGGGGCAACCTAAGCCAGACGCGACCACTTGGGAGGCCTCATGGAAGGACTCGGGGGTTTGCAGCAAAGAGGATGTGATGGACCCTCGCCCCCCGGCTATTCTGACATAGCCCGAGTCCTCATTTCCATCTGGGAGATGTCTCCTGCTTCCTAATTGCCTTAAAGCCTGAAACTGTGGGGGTGAGCGGTGCAGCCCTGTGCTGGCCAGGACGGCTCCCTGGGTGATCTGGACATAAGAATGAATTCCTAAAGTCCTGTGAAACCTGCTTTGCTAAGAGTGCTCTTCCTTAGGTGATAAGTGTCCCAGGAGGAAATGAGTATGTCTCCCAAAGTTTGGCAAACCCCTTTCCTGACAAACACTGGCTTGGATTAAGCCCTCAGATTTCTTTGACATGTTAAACTTGTATTCCGGTGTATTGGAACCCAATAAAAGCCTAGTGAGGAAGGGGCTCTGGGTCATTCTCCTCTGAGAGTTTGATCCCTTTCCTCCCCAAGCAGTCATGTCTTGGTAGTTTTTATTTTCATCCGTGACGGAGGGATGGGGCTCTGTGGGCATAGCCCCCCTACATCTGGTGCCAAGGACAGGGTCCCCTGCAATTAATGGCATGTTTCTTTCTTCCCTATCATTACTACAGAGGAGGAATTTAAGACTTTGGCCCTTTACAATAGGGCAATAATCAACTTACCCTATGTTGCCATGGTTACTCTTGGTCAACTTAGAAAAAATATCCTGAAGTCACAATCACTGCCCTCAAACAACATCACTAATAGAACTAACATTTTTCCTGCTGCTTATTTTTCTTTCTGAGTGAAATTCTTGCACCTAGTAAGCATTCAATAGCTATCAAATGGTACAAACAACTAAGAAAACCAATTCAGTGAGTTAAAGTGATATATTTACTTATGTAATAATATA
This sequence comes from Glossophaga mutica, assembly GCA_039655065.1. Classification (NCBI taxonomy): domain Eukaryota; kingdom Metazoa; phylum Chordata; class Mammalia; order Chiroptera; family Phyllostomidae; genus Glossophaga; species Glossophaga mutica. Next base: position 20,034,472 of record CM077318.1, read on the forward strand.
GTATAGAGCCTTGAATCTGAAGAGGAATTCAGAGATCATTTAGTCTTAATTTTCTAATTTTAAAAATGGAGAAAATGGTACACAAAGGTAGAAAGGGACTATTTAAGGTCACACAAACAGTAAGGTGCAGAATACATAAACATGATTTTTCCTCATATAACAAAATGAGGTTTAGATATTAGTTTATTTTTCCAGAAAACCTAAGAAAATACATGGAAAAAAGCAAAGATTTTCATTATTCCTAATTTTATTGATCATCTCTGGGAAATATGACAGTGATCTCTAGGAGCTTTATACCAAAGTTTAGAGAGAGAGAAAGGAGGTCATATCTGAGGGACTGCAAATATTGGCCTAAGTGAATCTAACCAGCTTGGCTGTCTTATTAATAGAAATAGATTAAAGTTGTGCATACAATGTACTATACTAACAATGATATAAGTCCTTTGGGGAGAGATACTGAGTCATCTATTCAATATAAATGTGTCATATGAATAGGAATAAGATACTGTCCTTGCTTTCAAGGAGCATTTTGTACCCCTCACCACACTGAATATAGTAAGTGTCCTGGCTTATTGATTGATTTGGTGTTCCTCTATTCCTTCTTCCTGAGAAATTGCTGTGGTTTGCAATTTGATGGGACTGTACTGCAGATTTTAGCCTTTGTCCACCTATAAGATATATGCCACTGATCATATAGTCATATGGTATCTTAGAGTTTACGCAGTTGTCCTTTGTGTGCTAAAACAAGAGAGAATGTTAGCAATCCCTAGGGTAAGGACACAAGTGATTCTAGTGGCCCTTTCAACCAAATGGTTTCAAGGTAATGGTTTCTGAAAGTAAGTTCAGGAGGCAAAGCAGTACACCTCTTGGTATTTCAGTATTCCCATGATGGGCTGTGATAAAGACAGTAATTTTCAAAATTTGTTAAAGAAGCAGAACATTTTGTTTTTGAAACAAAATTGTGTATTAAAAAGCTCAGTGGATATATATAACAGATCACAGCAGAAATGTTCTCTATGAATCAGAAGTGTGGGGCTTGGGTTCTCACTAGCTAGGCTTACTATTTCCTCCTCTCCATTTTACCAATGAAGAAAGACAATTACAGAGAAGTAAAAAATGAATTTTCCCTAAAATTCATTGTTAATAAATGATATAGCCAAGACTGGATTCTAAGTCTCTTTCTACTCTACCATATTTACTCAAGAGTATTGAATTTACTAGGGATATATACTGCTGTACATTCATTTGAAAGTTTAAAAAAAAGTTAAAGATAGAAAATCTTCCTTAGAGGAGTTAACAATCACAGCATGGAAATGAAACAAAATTGTATTTACTCAGAGAATATTTTCCGAACATTTGTTACTTTTAATGCACTAGGAATTTAAAGGCTAATAAGACCATAGGCCCTTAAGAAGTTCACAGGACTAATAGAGTGTGTTGTAGGCTAAATAGTAGACCCCCAAAATATCCAGATCCTAATCCCTGAAACCTGTGAATCATGCCTTATATAGTAAAAGTTTTGTCCAATGTGATTAAATCAAAGATTTCAAAATGGAGGGATTATCCTGGATAATCCAGATGGGATCTACATGTAATTACAAATGCCCTCATAAGGGGGAGGCAGAGGCAGATTCAACTACACAAGAGAGAAGACTATGTGGCAACCTCAGCAGAGAGATGTTTGAAGTTGGTAAGGCTTTGAACATTGAAGAAGGGGTCATGAGGCAACAAATGCAAGGAATTCAGAAGACCTATAGAAGTTGGAAAAACAAAGGAAATAGATTCTCTCCTACAGCTTTCAGAGGGAGCCTGGACCTCCTGACACATTGGCTTCAATCTGTGAAGCTGATATTAGACTTCTGGCCTCCAGAGTGTACAGTTCAGAGAATACATTGTGTTGTCTTAAACCCTCAAGTTTGTGGTAATTTGTTATAGTAGCAATAGGGAATTATTACAGGGAAATACTCACATAACAAGATAACAAAGTGAAGTGTGAATGTTTGCACATACACTAAACCTGAAATGATAAAGAGAAGAGAGTAGCGTGAAACAGAAACATGACATGTTGACATGTTTCATAGTGGGGGGAGGATAAACAGTTCAATAACTTGTTCTAGATAAATTGACCATACCCATATGACAATCAAGTAAATGTGGATTTCTATTTCACACTACAAAAATCAGCTCTAGGTGGCTTAAAAGTCAAATCTGATAAACAAAACTTTTTTTAAGAAAAAAATTCTCAAAATTATCTTTATGATTTTAGAGTAGAAAAGTAGTTCTTTAAGAAGACAAAGAAAACGTACATCATAAAAGGAACAACTTGATAAATGGAATCACTGTAATTAAAAAATTTCATACAAAAATATTTTTAAGTAAAAAGATACACCACACATCGGGAGAAAATATTTGCAATGCACATGAGCAAAAACAAAAGGATTAGTATCCAGAATATGTAAAGAACTCCTATAAATCAGTAAGAAAAAGGTCACTCCAATAGAAAGGATGAAGGTATGATTTTAACTTACGATGTGGTGACCTGTAATAGGGTGCAGAGCATGGGTCCCCTGACAATAGGGGGAACCCAATCCTGAAGGCAGGGTGGGGGGGCAAGGGAAAGTGGAAAGCACAGCATTTAAGACACTTTTTATAACAAAGACAAATTAACAGGCAGGCCTTCCTGAAGGGAAGAAGGCTGCTGCTCAGGGAGACTTGCATACTGATAGTGAAAATGTGCAGCGACTCATAACATAGCTGGGGTGAGGTGAGGGGCTGGATGTCTGTCCCAACTGGATGCCTGTGCTGGGAACTCTTGCCCTGACTAAAGATGTCAGCCAAGAGTGTTAAAGACACTGGGGAACTGGCAAAAATGGCAGACACCAACACACCATAGAAAGGTCTGGATATGAGGTCACATAGGAAGTTCTAAGCTGAGCATTTAAATTAGGGCAGGCTGAAGGTCAGAAAGGGAGTGATGAGGTCAGAGAAGGTCTGCAGAAGAGGTCTGCAGAGAGGTTTACAGAGGAGTCAGCCTGGTCTGTCAGTCAGAGGTCTGTCTGCCTGGAAGTCTGCCTGAACAAGATGGTGGCAGAGCTGACAGAGCTACGGGGACCCACCAGGCCAAGCACACAGGCATGTGAGAGATGCTTGGAGCTGAACTGTGACCAGGAATGCTGAGTTGTGGACTTCTGCTTCTCTGAAGGACATACGAAGAAGGCACTCTCTTCATATGGGGGCTCTTGGTACAGGGCTTTAGAGCTAGGTACAAGCTCTCTCCCTCTGGGCTTTTGGCATTTTGGGCATTCTGGGCCTCTGGCTCTGTTTCACACATGGATGGGAGCACTCATTGGACCAGGAGATGTGGGGCCCAACAGCAAGTTAGACCCTATATGGCCAGGAACCCACTCCTGGAGGCAGGGTCCCACACAGGGACTCATGCCTCCCTGGGCTCCAACATTAGAGACACCATGATCCATTGTAGCATGGCACACAGTTTCTTGAATTGCTACAAGGAGACTGAGAGCCACACACCCCAAATCCTGAAGCAGAGAGCTGCTGTGAGAGGATGGTGACTCTGAAATCCACAAGTGCACATTCCAGAGAGAATGGAGACATGTTTGTACAGTTGGCTTAAGAACAGATAAGGATATGGGAAATTTCTGAGCATGGTTTTTGCTTATAGCCTGGCGGGGAGCAGGGGAAGTACTGGGTCTCATGGAAGAGGAGGGCTGTGAGCAGGAGTGCTTTCAGCACCCCCTACCCCCAAATTGAAACCCTATTAATAAAAACCTGTTTCCTTCCACATTAATTGTTGAGTCATGTAGATTCAAGACACCAAGTGGCTGAGCACCAGTTTGCATGGTTACAACTCCACATGGAGGGAAGAGAAGGAAGACAAAGTCTGCCTTCCATTCAGTTTCCTTCTGATGCTCCCCATATGTAACCAAATAGAAGTCAAAGGCAAGGAAATCCTTTGCTGTCCTGAATACTGTTAAACATCATGGACCACATAGCAGGATAGGAAAGAATGAAGTGTGGATCTGGAGTTACACAAGACCCACAAAATTTTAAAACCATAACCATACTATGTGTTGGAAAGTATGTAGACCAAATGTACATCCCATACAATTATATTGGGACTCCAATTGCTTTGGAAAGCAATTTGTTAATATTTATTAAAGTTTAGCTCATACATACTTTATGACCCAACAATTCTACTTCTATGTATATGTTCTACAGAAATATATAATACATGTGGAGCAAAAGACAAGTATAAAAAAGTTCATAGAATAATTACATGAAAACATATTTTGAAAAAATAATCCATCAGTTAGAAGGATTGGTAACTACATTATAGTATACTCAAGGATCCAACATGGAAGAATCTCACAAACAACATTGAGTAAAAGTGTGTATCACAGAAGGATACTTCCATAATAACTCCATATAAGGTTTATAAAATATAGCAAATAATACTATACGGTATATAGTTCTACATGTATATGTAGTTAATTGATATAGAATTACATGGAATAATAAACATTAATTCAGGGTTAGGAAGGAAGGTGCCCAGGAGGCTTCAATATGCTGATGATATTATTCTTAACTGGGTGGTGAGTAAATAAGTGATCAAAATGTCATTTTATTAAAACTTTATATATATAATGATTATATATAAATATATATAAATATATATGTATAATGATTTTCAAAACATGAAGTGTGATAGGTGCTAAAAAATAGGTATGCCCAAGGGCCTCTGGGAGTGCAGACAAGGATCCCATATCCTAGACCTGGTGAAGATGGTCAGGGAAGGATGGCAAGATGAGCTAGAGTTAATCAAATGGTTTAGATCCTCTGGGAGGTCCCATAAAACCTCTGGGAGGTCAGTGTAGGAAGAAATCAGTGCAGTGTGGATACATCATTGAGGAACTAGACTTTAAATGTGTCTCAAAGAATGGGGAGGAATTGCAAGGACAGAGGAGAAGTTGAAAATAAGGGAGCTAAGTCAGAGAGATGGGGCACAGGCACGTTTCTAGAAACAGCTGAACAATGAATGTTTCCATGCAAGAAACAAGTTTTATCCAGTAGGGCTTTAAGTTTTATTCATTTAGAAACCAGAATATCCCCCAGGAAAATTTATGCTCAATCCATAAAGAGCAGCTCAAGGTAGGGGGATTTGTTTGGTTATGGTATGGCTAGCATCTCTTCAATGTGTATTATGCTCTAATGCTTGCAAAACTTGTAAACCCTCACAGCCCTGAAAGGTGGGAAGGCAGACAGCATTGTCACAATTTTATAGGGAATAAATCAAAGCTTTAGAGGACTACAATAACTTGCCCAATGTTACCTCACTAATAAGTAATGGTGTCAGTTCTAGAACCAGTTCTTCCAATTGTAAGTTCAAAATTTACTAGGCTATTCCACATTTTCACAGGTGAAGTTAGATCAATATTTAGAACACATTCTTTTACATAAGCACAAATCAAATGAAGAGCTTTTTTTGCAAATTGGAATGGAATGAGAGTGCTCAGAGACCCATTGCTAATAATTTATTTGTGTAAGGCAGGGATTTATTGCAGTGGAGTGAACTGCCCAATACCTTGGGAAGGGTGTATTGCTAAGTGATTGGTATATTCCAGTATGGATAACCTTTAATCAAAGTACGCAACCTGATTAAAAGTGTAATCTTCTAGTCATAAATGGTTCAGAGATTACATTTCTTCTATTAGACCAGAAATTCTATAAATAAAATCAATAAAATAAAACTGATGAGTTCTGTTAATAGAATAGTCATGAAAATTGTCCTTTAGCCTCTAGGATATATAATTTATTTTTAATGTAGACTGAAAAAACTGTTGGAAATGTGTCTAATTTACACTTCTTTTTTTTCTCTCCCATCAACAGATTAGTAAGTCTATCTAAGAGCCCACAGAGGGGACAATGCATGATCTCAGTGCACTTGTGGGTTACCAATTGGATTGAAATGGTACAGAAACATATCAATCAGTTTACCTTTGGAAACCTACTTGCTTGATATTTTGGGGACAAAGGCATGATATACATTTTCTGACTGCAAGAAGTTTGCAGTTACATTTGGGAACTATAAAACATTGCAAAAGTAAATAATGAGGTATAGCCTATAAGCAGTGTTTGGAAAACAATAATTACAATGCCTATCATATTTTTATAACTCAATAAAAATATGTAAAGTGGCATCATGGGAAATTTTTGTGCCAAGAGTTGGTTTCTTTCTGAACTATTTTAGGAATATGGTGAATCCATGTGTTTCTTGCACAGTTTGAGTCCCACGCTGTGTAAAAGGCAAAAAACTGCAGAATGGCTCCTGGACTGGTTATTCAATCAACACAGCCATTGATTTGTAAAGAAGATTTAATTTACTTTAAATTGTATGTACCTTGGACTGATAATGGTTTAAACAGATAAAAAACATTTGTTTAAAATTTTTCAAATAGTATTATGTAATTTGCTTTATTCCCCAAGTAACAAAAAGATAATACTTTATCCAATCTTTTAGCATGTGCCAAAAATACAAAGCATTTAACCATGATTTTAAATACAACTGGAGATACTTTATAATTAGGAAAAATCTCATAAAAAACAATAAAACTAGTGTTTAGGGCTAAGAAACAAAAGCAGTATGCAATAATTGGATGAGCTCAAAGAAAAAGAACAAAGGATAAGCAATAACATATTAAATTATTGTTAATTGGAAAAGCCAAGATGTTCCTCCAGGCAGAAATAAGTAATTAGAACGTGGTGAAGCTCATTATCATCATCTGGGTTGGAAATAAAAAGTAGATTTCATCTCCTCCCTACTCAAGTTTCTCTCAGTCGACAACATTTAGATAATTCTACCGGTGAGATAAAGCAAGAATTCGATAGAACAGAAATCCACCCATTGCTAACAGAGCCACACACTAGCCACTGAGAATTGTGGTGGAAAAGATTGGCTATATTATTATGAATGGTGCCACCCAGGAGAACAGGAAACTAATGCTCAAAAGCCCAAATTCCTTGATGGTGCTTAGGTTACAGATTATCTGTATATAGGGCAGAATTACAAGACACTGTTGGTTAGGGGTTTGGGGTCATTCTGGGACCTCATTGGATAGAGGTGAGGTAAGGGTAATAAATTATTTCTTCAGGTCTTGAGGACAGCTCTGAGGTCTGTTCTGGAGTCGTTCTGTCTGGTTTCATGGGAACATAGTGAGGGGGCAGTCATTCCACCTTAAGATTCAAGAGCTGAAACATAACTTAGGTCAAGATGTTATCTTCAGCCTGCCAGAGGTCCAGACCTTGTGACCATTAGTCAGGTCTGGGCTATTGTCTGCTGCTGCCTCAGAGGTTGCTGATATGGGTAAAGGTTAGGTCTCTGAGGGTATATACATGGAGAGAGATATGATTTCTAGAGCTAGGATTTTAAAGCTAAATTTAATCAAAGTCATAAAAACCCTTGGTTTCACAAGAGGTAAAACATAGCATCTCCACAGTTTCTTTTCCTTAGAAACACATTATACCTGCAGGCTTCTAATGTCCTGTCTTCAATCAACACCTATGAGCTCAGGGCCACCCCCACACAGCAGGATGTGTGAAGCAAGGCAGATAGCAGTCTGCCTTAAGAACAGGCTTCAACTCTTGCAGATCTAACTGATGTACAGATTTCTGCTAATTGGAGCATTGTCTGTCTAAACCTATGGCCTACACCACTCTACCTGCTGATCTCCCTGCCTCCACCCACTCTCAAGCCTTGATTACAAACCTGCATGACTGCCTCTAGTCTGTCTGTTCCATTATCACTCATTTCTCTAGGGTTACAAGATGCTGTGGATCTTTTCTCCAGGCCCACAGCTCTGAATTCTCCTATTCATTTTGGGCTGGAGTATGAACATCTATCCCACATACCAGGAAGCAGGCCCTAGATTCATGTTTCTCAGAAAGTATCTTCCCAAAAATCCACATATAGCTTATTTTTTCTCAACATTCAGGTCTCAGCTAATGTCACCCCTTATAGAGGCTTTCCCAGGCCACTCTTGAGAAAGGTGTTCTGCCCCCACTTTAAGTCATTATCACATTATCCTCTTATTTTCTTCATAGTAGTTAACACTATCTAAAGTTACCTGTGCATGTCTATCTTCTGCAGTGAGAATGCAAACTGCACACAAGCAAGAACCTGATCTTTCTTTCACAGCACTTTCTTCACTGTGCCTGTAATCATATCTGACACATAATAGGTAGGTTCTCAATAAATATGTGCTGAATTAATCCAACACTGAGCTAATGAAAACACCCAGATTCCCAGAAACATTGCTGTGTATTAGGTCAATGAGAATACAGAAAAGCTATTTGTGCTCTGACTGGTGTTGTTCAGTTGCTTGGGCATTATCCCCCCCCCCCACCGAGAAAAGTTTGCTGCTTCAATTCTGGTCAGGGCACATGTTTGTGTTTTGGGCCAGGTACCCAGTTGGGGGAGTACAAGAGGCGGCTGATCAATGTTTCTCTCGTACATCAATATTTCTCTTCCTTTCTTTCTCCCTGCCTTCCCCTCTCTCTAAAAATAAATAAATAAAATCTTTTTAAAAAGCTATTTGCCTTCTGTTACCTACTAATGACCCTCCTTTCTCCTTTGTATAAAGCCAAATGTGGAAATATGTAAAATTAAATTTGAACCAGATATGTATGTGCATTTGAATATGCCACTAGGGTTGTCTCATATAGCTACAACCTTTTATCAGTTGAATGAGCCTTATAAAACTGAAATCTTTGGAGAAGTAGTTGTTTGCACAGATAATTTTTCTAGATAAATGTAGATTAACCATTAAGTGCCAGAAAAGTATTAATAGTTTAATGAAATTTTTCTATATTTTTAAGCACTTGCAATATTATGGTTTATAGCAGATGACTAAAATATATTTCTCATATATTTGATCTTACTCCAAGGTCCTGGTTCACAGCTTCCAAAACCCTTGGAATTTCCTAAATAATGGGTGCTTAAAGTTGTCTTTTGTTATGGTAATCAGGTGACTTTTGTAAAACACCTAAGGATGGGGGCTGGTTGCCAACAACATGATTAGAGGGTTGGAACTTTCAGTCCCACTCCCAGACCTCTGGGGAGGGGCTAGTGGTTGAGTTTAATCTCTAATGGCCAATGATTAAATCAAACATGTCAATAAGGACTGGATTTGGAGGCTTCTGGGTTAGCGAACACTTAGAGATTTGGGACGTGAAGCAACTGGTTAAGCGTGGAAGCTATGAGTCCTTTTATCATACCTTGACCAGTGCATCTCTTCCATTTGGCTGTTCCTGAGTTATATCCTTTTATAACAAATTGGTGATCCAGTAAGAACAATTTATTTTGAGTTCTGTTTGCCACTAGCAAATTAATCAAAGCCAGGGAGGGGGTCTTGGGAACCTCTGATTTATAGCCAGATGGTCAGAAGTACAGGTAACAACTATGGGGCAGTAAGGGCAGTCTTGTAGGACAGAGCCCTTAACCTGTTGGAATTGGATACTATATTTGGATGATGGGGGAACTCAGGAGTTGGAAAATTTTAGTTTAAGGTAATAGCTAATAAGCCTTGTAGTTAATGCATGTAAAAAGCAATGGTTTCAGGAACTGCAGTAGGGCCCACCCTGACGCCAGGAGACCACAACCTTTGTGCTCCAGAAGAGACCATAGCAATGAAGGTGGTATCCAAGCCATTGTGTTCCAGGGAGAGACCATCCTCCCCCCTGGACACAGGTAAAGAAAATCACCATGGATGAAAGGATATTAGGGAATTGCCAGACTGCAGCTTTTATCTGACTAGCCTCTTTCCTGAATTCCAAATCCCTTACCTATACCTTTCCCCCTTATAAAAGGCTGGCTTGAAAGGAAAAGGACAACGGTCTGTCAGGGTACATACTGGCCATCTTCTCAGATCATCAGCCATCTAACTAAAGTTCCCATAAAGATTCAATCCCTCTCTGCTTACTGGTTTTGGTAGTGCCAGGCAGCAGGGACGCTGACTTTTCTGGTTTCATGGACATATAGTATCAGCATCGAGTTGACACCCTGCTGGTGTCCAAGAATTGTTTGTTGATATGGGGAGAACTGACCCCTGTGTCAGGAAATTGATTCTCAGAACACCAAAAGAGTATTTCTTGGCCTTAATAAAATGTAGTAAGGGCATATGACTTGAGTTCACCTGAACAAAGATTCCCAGGCATTCAGATATTGCATTCATTAAGGATGAACCACAGCCCTGTTACCAGCATGTGTAGGATGGAGCAGTCACTCAAGTGAATAGATTTATTCTGGTAGTTTATCAATGTTTTCCAGAGCATTTGGACTCCTATGTTGGCTCTTTTAAAGAAATATACCTGTTTCCTTGAAATCCAGCAATTCAAATAATCTTTAATCAGTTTCTTTTACTACTCTTTTTTTGCAGACTAAGAGTGAGCAAATCTTGCTGCACCCACATATTTGCATATGCCATTTAATGCAAAGTTGCAGCCTTATATTATTACCTCTTTTTTACAGATGAGCAACAAAGGCCCAGAGAATTTAAATAACTTGTCTAAAGTCCACACAGGTGTGTATGTACATACTGATTTTTCTGAAATTGATTACTTGGTTTCCCAAATAAATAGTACAGGCAAGACCTTGTTGAATTCTAAGTCTTTGTCTCCTAAGAAGATTTGTCCATTGCTTCTCATTAAATAGAATTAGATGTCTAGATTAATTTTTATTTGTATCATCTTCCTTATTTTTAGGGTTTTGCATAGTTATTTTTGAGAAAAAGTTATATATTATAAAATTTTATACAGTGCATAATGATATACAATGAGATTAGAAATGTCTCTAATCTCAGTTCCTCCCCTTGGAGGCAGCTACAACCCAACCACTATTAATAGTCACTTGTCTATCCTTCTAAAATATGCATAGACTGCAAGAAACTACACACAAAAAATATATACACACATCTATATTACATAAATGGAGGCATCTGTACCTTTATTTTTTTCACTTAATGGTATATCTTATAAGCAATTCCTTATCATTATAAACATGCGTTTTTCTGTTTGGTTGCTTTTTTTAGCAACATTTTACAGTTAAATCTTTGAAGCACACATGAAAGATGGAAAGAACAATACAGTGAGTACACATTAAGCAGATTTTAGAATTAACAGTTTACAATATCTACTTTATCACATATCTATCCACCAATAAATTCAACTTCTTTTGTTTTAAAGATTTTATTTATTTATTTTTACAGAGAAGTGAAGGGAGGGAGAAAGAGAGGGAGAGAAGCATCAATGTGTGGTTGCCTCTCATGTGCACCCTCTACTGGGGACCTGGCCCACAACTCAGGCGTGTGCCCTGACTGGGAATCAAACCAGTGACCCTTTGGTTCACAGGCCAGTGCTCAATCCACTGAGCCACACCAGCCAGGGCTCAACTTATTTTCTTTAATGCATTTCACAATAAGTGGCAGACATCAGTTCACTTTATCAGAAAATATTACAGAATGTATATCACCAACCAGAGTAAAATGTGTGTTTATAGTTCTTTATTTTTTAAAAAAGATTTTATTTGTTTTTAGAGAGGGGAGGAGAGGAAGAGAAACATCAATGCGTGGTTGCTTCTTGTGCATCCCCTACTGGGGACCTGGACAGCAACCCAGGCATGTGCCCCCCTAGACTGGAAATTGAACTGGCAACCCTTTGGTTCACAGGCCAGTGCTCAAACCATTGAGCCACACCGGCCAGAGCAATAGTTCTTTACGTAAGGGAAAATTTATATAAAATGAAATGTAGAAATCTTAAGTGTTGATGTTCAATGAATGTTGCTAACAGAATACAACATGAAATCTAAAACTCTATCAAAATAGAGAACATTACCATCACCGCAGAAATTTCCCCAATGCTCCATTCCATGTCACCTCCCACCAACACCCTCACCTGAGGCAATGCTCTGATTTTTTTTCACAGATTAGTTCTGCCTGTCCTAGAACTTCATGTAAGTGGAATCATACACTATGTACTCTCTTGTGTAAGGAGGCCTATTTCATTCAGCATAATGTTTTTGAGATTCACTGATATTATAGTATGTATCAGTAGTTTATTCCTTTTTATTGTTTTTCATTTATAAATATGCAATATATATTATGTTACATAAATGTAAATCTTCCATCTCAAATTAATCTTTGTTTATGATGTGAGGAGGGATTGAGTTTCATTATTTTTCCATGTGGATAGCCAGTTTTTCCTCTGCTATTTGTTCTCTTCAGTGTTGCATTGTTTTAGTAACTTTCAAAAACTGTAACTGTTATAAGTATGGGTATTTTTCTGGACTTTGTTCCATTTATCTTTTTTTAAGGATTAAAAAAATTATTGATTGTTTTTTTGAGAGAGAGAGAGGGAAACATTCATTTCTTGTTTCACTCATTTATTCATTCATTGGTTGATTCTCCTGTATGTACTCTGATGGGATCTAACCTCCAACACTGGCCTATCAGGATTATACTCTAACCAACTGAGCTACCCAGCCAGGGCTCCATCAGTCTTTAGTGGTCAGTCTTTTAGGTCAGTACTATAGTGTCTTGAGTGACATAACTTTGCAGTCATTATTGAAATAAGGTAGTATATTTCTCCAAATTTGTTGATTGTTCCTAACTGCTTTCACTGTTCTAGATCCTTTTAATGCTATATACATTTAGGAAATTAGGTTGTCAGCATGATAGGATTGTGTTTGATATTGCACTGAATCTGTAAATCAATTTGGGATAGTTGACATCTTAAAATGAGTAAGTCTTCCAATTCATGAACATAGCAAATATCTGCATTTATTTAGGTGTTAATTTCTATCAGCCATTGCTTGTAGTTTTCAGTGTAGAGGTTTGCAACATCTGTTGTTACATTTACTTCCAGGACTATGATGTTTTTCATTGCTGTTGTAAATTGCATTGCTTGAATTTTAATTTCCAATTGGAGCTGTTTTACATGAAATATAATTGATTTTATATGTTAACCTTGTATCCTGCAACCTTACTAAAATGACATAGTTCTGGTAATTTTACTTGTAGATTCTGTGATGTTCTACATATATTCCTTCATGAGATCTAAACATAAAAAGATTTTTGTTTCTTCTTTGATGAATTTATGCCTTTTTTGCCTCATTGCAATAGTTAGTACCTCCAGTAAAGTGCTGAATATATATGGTAAAAGTGGTCACTCTTCCCTTGTTCTAAAGGGAAAAGCATTCAATATTTCACCATTAAATATGATGTTGACCCCAGGTTTTTTGTTAATGAATTTTACGTGGTTAAAGAAGTTCTTTTCTATACTTAGTTTGAAGTTTTTTTATGATGAATGAGTGTTGAGCTTTGCCATATGTGGGTTTCTTCTATTCAATACATATGGAAAATTACAATAATTCATTGTTCAAATTAAACCAATCTTATATTCCTGGGGTAAATGTTACATTGTTATGATATATTATACCTTTCTGTTTCTGAATTTTTTAAAGATTTTATTTATTTATTTTAGACAGCACAAGGGAGGGAGAAAGACGGGGAGAGAAACATCAATGTGTGGTTGCCTCTCATGTGCCCCATTGTGAGGACCTGGCCCCCAACACAGGCATGTGCCCTGACTGGGAATTGAACCAGTGACTCTTCAGTTCTCAGGCTGGTGCTCAATTCACTGAGCCACACCAGCCAGGGCTGTTTCTGAATTTTATTTGCTTTAACAGTGTTAAGAGTTTTGTGCTTATATTTATAAGGGATACTGTTTCCTAGTTTCTTTTTTTGTAATAGCTTTTCTCAGGTTTTAAAATTAACTTTCTGTTTTGCCTTATAAAATGAGGTGTGAATTGATCCCTCTTCTATTTTCTGAAAGAGTTTAAGATTTGTGTTTTTCTCTCCTTAAATGTTTGAGAAATTTACCAGTGAAACTTAAAAGCTTGAAATTTGAACAATTCTTTTTGGACTTTAAAAAAAAATAACATTCAATTTCTTTTAAATTTATTGTGTGATTTAGATTTTCTGTTTTATTTTTTGTCACTTTTGGAGAGTTGTATTTTTTTAGGAATTAGCCCATTTTTTCTAAGTTATCTACTTTGTTATAAAATTATTTATACTAGCCCTGGCTGGTGTAGCTCAGTGGATTGAGCGCGGGCCTGCGAACCGAAGGATCGCGGTTCGATTCCCAGTCAGGGCACATGCCTGGGTTGCCAGGCCAGTTCCCGGCAGGGGACATACAAGAGGCAACCGCACATTGATGTTTCTCTCCCTCTCTCCTTCCCTTCCCCTCTAAAGATAAATAAATAAAATCGAAAAGGGAAAAAAAATCTTTAAAAATTATTTATAATAATTTCTCTACAATATATATTTTAGTTTTATTATTTAAAAAAATCGTCACCTGAGGATATGTCCAGAGAGAGAGAGGGAGAGGGAGAGGGAGAGGGAGAGGGAGAGGGAGAGGGAGAGGGAGAGGGAGAAAGATGTGAGAGAGAACTATCCATCAGCTGCCTCCAGTACATGTCCTGTCCAGGGATTCAACCCACAACCCAGGCATATGCCCCAAGCAGGGTTCAAATCCACAACCGTTTTAGTGCATAGGACAATGCTCCAATGAACTGAGCCACCTGGCCAAGGCAATATTTTTAACATCTATAAGATTTCATTATATTGGTATTTTGTGTACTCCCTCTTTTTTCCTCGATCAGCCTAAGAGTGTATCATTTCTATTGAACTTTTTGAAGAATCATTTTGACCTTGTTCATGTTCTCTAATAATTGTCAGTTTTCTATTTTCATGGATACATGCTCTTCATTATTTATTTCCTTTCACTTATTTTTTAAAGGTTTTTTATTTTTTATTTTTTTTTTAGAGAAAGGGGAAAGGGGAGAGAAACAGAGGGAGAGAAATGTCAATGTGTGGTTGTCTCTTCCATGCCCGCTACTGGGGACCTGGCCCACAACTCAGGCATGTGCCCTAACCAGAATTGAACTGGTGTGACCCTTTGGTTCACAAGCCAGTGCTCAATCCGCTGAGCCACACCAGCCAGGGCTCCTTCCACTTATTTAAAATGAAAGATTATCTTTGCTTTTTTTTAATCTAGCTTTTTGGAATAAAACTTTTTTCTACTATAATTATTTAAAACAATAAATTTTCCTTTGAGCACTGTTTTATCTACACGCCATACTTCATATGACATAATTTCACCGTTGTTATTTTTAATATATTTTATTGATTATGCTATTACAGTTGTCCCATTTCTCCCCCATCACTCCCCTCCACCCTGCACACCCCCTCCTACCCACATTCCCCCCTTTAGTTCATGTCCATGTGTCATAAGTTCTTTAGCTTCTACATTTCCCACACGGTTCTTGCCCTCCCTCTGTCCATTTTCTACCCTCCCCATGCTACTTATTCTCTGTACCTTTTCCCCCTCTCTCCTCCTTCCACTCCCCTGTTGCTAACCCTCCATATGATTTCCATTTCTGTATTTCTGCTCCTGTTCTAGTTGTTTGTTTAGTTTGCTTTTGTTTTAGGTGTGGTTGTTAATATCTGTGAGTTTACTGTCTTTTTACTGTCATATTTTTTATCTTCTTTTTCTTAGATAAGTCCCTTGAACATTTCATACAATAAGGGCTTGGAGATGATGAACTCCTTTAACTTGACCTTATCTGACAAGCACTTTATCTTCCCTTCCATTGCTTTGCTGGATAGAGCAATCTTGGATGGAGGTCCTTGCCTTTCATGACTGGGAATACTTCTTTTCAGCCCCTTCTTGCCTGGAAGGTCTCTTTTGAGAAATCAGCTGACAGTCTGATGGGAACTCCTTTGTAGGTGACTATCTCATTATCTCTTGCTGCTTCTAGGATTCTCTCCTTCATTTGAGTCTTGGCTAATGTAATTATGATGTGCCTTGGTGTGTTCCTCCTTAGGTCCAACTTCTTTGGGACTCTCTGAGCTTCCTGGACTTCCTGGTAGTCTATTCCTTTGCCAGATTGGGGAAGTTCTCCTTTATTATTTGTTCAAATAAGTTTTCCAGTTGTTGCTCTTCTTCTTCCCCTTCTGGGACCCCTATCATTAGGATGTTGGGATGTTTAAAGATGTCCTGGAGGTTCCTAAGCCTCTCTCCATTTTTTTGAATTCTTGTTTCTTCATTCTTTTCTGATTGGATGTTTGTTTCTTCCTTCTGGTCCACTCCATTGATTTGAGTCCTGTTTTTTTCTCCCATCTCTGTTGGTTCCCTGTGCATTTTCTTTCATTTCACTTATTGTAGCCTTCATTTGTGCATCTAATTTGCGACCAAATTCAACCAATTCTGTGAGCATCCTGAACACCAATGCGTTGAACTGTGCATCTGATAGGTTGGCCATCTCTTGGTCGCTAAGATGAATTGGCTCTGGGGCTTCGATCTGTTCTCCCATTCGAGCCTTTTTTTTTTTTTTTTTTTTTGGTCTGGTCGTGGCTGGTACATAGAAAGTGGTGGAGGCTTAGGTGTTCCCCAGTGCGGGGCAGCCCAGTTGCTGGGTACTGACGCTGTATGTGGGGGCGGGGTCCAAGAGGGAACAATGGTGGTTGCTCCCCTCTCATATTCCAGTCCCTTCTGCCACTTCCCCTTCACCTGGAATATATGAGCGGGAATGTGAGACCACCTGGTCAGCCAGCCACCTTGCGCGTCTTCACTGGGTCTGCACCATTGCCACCCTGTGCCTGGGGTCTGCTAGCCACCACCTGTGTGCCTGGGGACTGCAAGCCACCACTAGTACGCCTGGGATCTGCCAGCTGCTGCCTGTGTGCCTGGGTCTGCCAAGCTCCACTTTTTCCTGCCGTGACTCCGCCCCTCTTACCGGTCTGGATGAATGGTTGTTGGACTTCTGTACAGTTCAATTTTCTATCAGTTCCGGTGGTTTTCTTGTTTCTAAATCTTTGTTATCCATAGTTTTTGTTGTGTGAGGAGGCACAGTGTGTCCACCTACGCCTCCATCTTGGCTGGAAGTCCCACTGTGGTTATTATTATTGTTGTTATTGTTATTAAGTTCAAAATATATTTTAATTTCTTTTGTGATTTATTCTTTCTTCTCCTGCTCACTTTGTAGTAAGTTGTTTAATTCCCAAGTATTTATTTCTTCTTCTAGATACATTATTATTATTGATTTGTAATTTAAACTCCCTTGTGATCAAAGAACACAACTCTGTAAGACTTAAGTCCTGTTAAGTGCATCGTATCTTTTCTTTTCTTCCAGACATTGGTCTCTCTACACTTCAAAGGAATATGTACTCTACAATTGTAAGGTGCAGTGTTCTATAATATTACCTGAAAGTGGTGGACTATAAATCTTCTATATCTTTTTTCTTCCTGAGCATCCTGGTTTTCCTAAGGAGTTTATTTGGGCAGACCAGGGGACAGGGAGGCCCTGCTTCTGAAAGAAGGTGTTGGCCCCTTGGTGGTGAAGCATGGCTTGTGCTGGCAAGGAAGGACCTGGTGGGGCAACAGGAACTTGATCTTGGAGTCATGGAACTGCATGACTGCCAGTCAGTGGCATTAGCTGGTCGCTATCTCTTTCACCTTCATGATCTGGATTGAGTGGGTGTGGGCATGGTGGCAAGCCTCCATGTCTCAGTATTACTGGGTGATGGTGCTTGTGGTTGTCAGGTCCCGGTACTCCTGGTACATGTTGTGGATCCCACTGCAGGAGTTGTAATGCAGCCAGTTACCTAAGTTCTTCACCCAAAATGGGAATTTTTCGAACACTTGCCCACAGCAGACAATTTCCCTTGAAGATTTCTTCACCTTCTTCAGTTGAGACACAAAGTACTTGCAGTGGGACTTGGCAACGACACGGTTAGGTGCAAAGATGCACATATGGAAAAAGGGCAGTGTGTGGCAGTTAGGGGTGGGCAGGCTGAGCCCCACCACCTTGTACTTTCTCAGTGCCAGAGCTTCATAGCATTCTCTCCATGTTTGCCAACACCCACAAAAGGAAGGAAATCTTCTGTATCTTTACTGGTTTTTGTTTTGTTTTTCAATTACTGAAAAAGGAATGTTAAAATCTATAGATATGATTATGGAGGTATCAAGTTTTCTCTTTTACTTTGTCAAATTTGTTCATTATTTAGAATCTCTGTTGAAAGGTGCATAAAGCCCTGGCCTGTGTGGCTCAGTGGATTGAGCGCCATCATCTGAACCAAAGGGTCGCAGGTTCAATTCCCAGACAGGGCACAAGCCTGAGTTGTGAGCCAGGTCCCCAGTAGGGGGTGCATGAGGGTCAACCATGTATTGATGTTTCTTTCCCTTCCCTTCTCCAAAAATAAATAAATATAAATTTTAAAAAAAGGTATATAAAGATTTATTGTTGTTATACCTTCCTAAAGAATTGACCTTCCCTCTTCTATTGCAAAATGCCCCTCTTTAATCTCTGGAAATACTTTTTTATTGAAATCTAGATTATCTGGTATTAATATAGTACCCTCTACCTTTCTATGTGTACTTTTATATCACACACCTTTTTCCCATCCATACCTTTTCAATTTGTATCTGTACATTTAAAGTGGATGTCTAGTCTGTAGCATATACTTGGGTGTTGATTTCTATCCATCCTGACAACTTCTGCATTTGAACTGTTTACCACCAACATTTAATGTAAATTTTTTAAAATTTATTTTTAGAGAGGAAGAGAAACATCAATGTGTGGTTGCTTCTCATGTGCCCCTTACTGGGGACCTGACTTGGAATCAAACCAGCAACCCTTTGATTCACTCAACCACTGGCACTCAACCACTGAGCCACACCAGCCAGGTATATCCTTGACTTTTTTTTTAAATATATTTTATTGATTATGCTATTACAGTTGTCCCATTTCTCCCCCATCATTCCCCTCCACCCTGCACACCCCCTCCCACCCACATTCCCCCCTTTAGTTCATGTCCATGTGTCATAAGTTCTTTAGCTTCTACATTTCCCACACTATTCTTGCCCTCCCCCTGTCCATTTTCTACACACCCTCTATGCTACTTATTCTCTGTACCTTTTCCTCCTCTCTCCTCCTCCCACTCCCCTGTTGCTAACCCTCAATATAATCTCCATTTCTGTGGTTCTGTTCCTGTTCTAGCTGTTTGCTTAGTTTGCTTTTGTGTTAGGTGTGGTTGTTAATAGCTGTGAGTTTGCTATCTTTTTACTGTCATTTTTTTAAATCTTCTTTTTCTTAGATAAGTCCCTTTCACATTTCATATAATAAGGGCTTGGTGATGATGAACTCCTTCAACTTGACTTTATCTGAGAAGCACTTTATCTTCCCTTCCATTCTAAATGACAGCTTTGCTGGATAGAGCAATTTTGGATGTAGGTCCCTGCCTTTCAAGACTTCAAATACTTCTTTCCAGCCCCTTTTTGCCTGTAAGGTCTCTTTTGAGAAATCAGCTGACAGTCTGATGGGAACTCCTTTGTGGGTGACTGTCCCCTTATCCCTTGCTGCTTCTAGAATTCTCTCCTTCATTTGAATCTTGGCTAATGTAATTACGATGTGCCTTGGTGTGTTCCTCCTTGGGTCCAACTTCTTTGGGACTCTCTGAGCTTCCTGGACTTCTCAGAAGTCTATTTCCTTTGCCAGATTGGGGAAGTTCTCCTTTATTATTTGTTCAAATAAGTTTTCCAGTTGTTGCTCTTCTTCTTCCCCTTCTGGGACCCCTATAATTCGGATGTTGGGACGTTTAAAGATGTACCAGAGGTTCCTAAGCCTCTCCTCATTTTTCTGAATTCTTGTTTCTTCCTTGTTTTCTGTTTGTTTGTTTGTTTCTTCCTTCTGATCCACTCCATTGATTTGAGTCCATTTTCCTCCCATCTCTATTGGTTCCCCATGCGTCTTCCGTCATTTCTTGTATTGTAGCCTGAATTTTTTCATCTAATTTGTGAGAAAAATCAACCAATTCTGTGAGCATCCTGATCACCAGTACTTTGAACTGTGCATCTGATAGGTTGGCTTTGTCTTTGTCACTTAGAGGAATTGGCCCTGGGGCTTTGATTTGTTCTCCGGTTTGAGCCATTTTTGCTGGGTTTTTTGTTTTTTTGTTTTTTTGTTTTTGTTTTGTTTTGTTTTTGGTCTGGTCACAGCGGTTACATATGAGGGGTGGAGCCTTAGGTGTTCCCCAGTGTGGGGCAGCCCAGTCACTGGGTTGTGATGCTGTATGTGGGGGTGGGGTCCGAGAGGGAACGATGGCACTTGCTCCGCTCTCTCCTGGATTCCAGTCCCTTCTGCCGCTTCCCCTTCACCTGGATTATCCGTGTGCAGATGTGGGACCACCTGGTCAGCCAGCCACCTTGCGTGGCCTCACTGGGTCTGCACAGTAGCCACCCCGTGCCCGGGGTCCGCCTGCTGCCTCCTGCGTGCCTGGGGTCTGCCAGCCGCCTGCATTTTTGGGAACTGCCAGCCACTGCCTTCTTTGTTCCCGGGTCTGCACCTCCACTTTTTCCTGCCTCGACTCCACCCCTCTTAGTGGTCTGGATGAATGGTTGTTGGATTTCTGTACAGTTTAATTTTCTATTAGCTCTGGTTGTTTTCTTGTTTCTAAATATTTGTTGTCCTTAATTTTGGTTGTGAGTGGAGGCACAGTGTGTCCACCTACGCCTCCATCTTGTCTGGAATTCCCCCCATCCTTGACTTTTAATAGTGTACTTAGGGTTAATATTTTATTGCTTCACAGATATAAGTACAAACTTTGAAATATATGTATAGATCCATTTTCTCCTTTGCTCATCTTTTATGTTGTTTGTGTCATAGTATATATTTCTCCCCAATACAATTTATTGGCTGTAAGAAAAGTTGAAATTTCATATCACATCTAAAAAAAATCACTTTAAAGGTGATTTTATTGGTTCTAAGTGTTAATAGGTTACATATTAACATAAAGACTCTAAGAAAGTCAGTACCTCAGGATCATAGAATGTGAGAGCTGGAAAGACCTTAAAAATCATCCAGCCCAGTATTTCCCCAGAGGAGCACTAGTGCCATTTTGCGGAGATTATTCTTCCTTGTGCAGGATTATCAAGCACATTGTAGGGCTTTTAGCATCACTGGCACCTGCCTGCTAAATTCCAAAAAAAATGCCAGTGTCCATTTCCAAAGTCCTAACTGGGGCTCTTGTAAAGCTCTCCATTAAGAAGCATTGTTACTAAATCATTGTCCAGTTTAAGAAACTGAGATTCAGAAAGATTAGGTAATTTGCTTAAGTTGAAACACCATTCTCTTAAAAACTAACTAAATCCCGGTTCTCATTTCAGTTCTCTTTTAACTGTACTATGCTATAGCTGAGATTGGTGATAGAACTATTCCAACTATAAATAAAACCTAAAATAAACTAGTAGATATTGTTATTTATTGTGGCCTAAATTGATATCTGTTGGAAAAATCACCCTGAAGAAATTAGGAGGTGGAGGCTCTGAATATGATTCTAGTATAAACTTCACGGACCTCCCATAGCCATTTAACTACTGCATGAGAATTCCATTTCCTGTTATTCTGTCTGCTCAGCTGATTTACCCTTGTTTATAAAAGGCTCCATTCAAAATCTTCACAGGAAAAAAAAAAACCAATATAATCTCAGTGGAATCATTAGTGATTTATTTTGGTTCTATATAAATATGTGTACATTTCTATTTTTAAATTCTGAAAACCTCAGTTCTTAGTATTTTTTCTAGGCTTCAGAGAGCATGAATACAATCTTATGCTGCTTACTGTCATAAACATAACTACTCAAACAGCTCGTCAAGCAGCTTGAAAACTAGTTCTCACAGTTGTACTGCCCACACACGACTCAGTTTGTTCGTACATTTCCAGTATGAGACAGGTGCTTAACTCAGCCTATATAAAATCTGAATCTGTTTGAGCTGAGCTATGTGGTGAGCCCGGCAGGTGGCCTGACTATAGGGTAACCGCTAAGGAGAAGAGGCTGTGGTTCAGAATGCCTGGGAAAAGAAATAACACAAAGTCTTGAGCAGGAAAAGGCTAAATATGTACTAGACACAGATATTATGCCTCTTCTTTTGGACAAGAAAAAAGTTTAGATGGGACCGAAAACAAAGCCAAAGGCAAATACATGAATAGATACATTTAGCAGATGGATGGGGCAAAAGGGTTCTGAGTGGGTGTTGGCAGAGATTGTCATAGTTCCTGGATTCTAGCCAAACAGATTGATACTGCTTAAGTATGTGAGACTTTTTTGGTTAGCATTCATTAGTA
The DNA here is from genome assembly GCA_039655065.1 of Glossophaga mutica. Taxonomy (NCBI): domain Eukaryota; kingdom Metazoa; phylum Chordata; class Mammalia; order Chiroptera; family Phyllostomidae; genus Glossophaga; species Glossophaga mutica. The sequence goes on from CM077318.1 coordinate 20,056,724, forward strand.
ATTAATAGAAAATATTTTCTTTTTTAAAAACATTTATTTATTTTTAGAAAGAGGGGGAGAGAAACATCAATGTTTGATTGCCTCTCACACGCCGTACACCAGGGAACCAGGCCCGAAACCCAGGCACGTGCCCTGATTGGGAATTGAACTGGTGACCCTTCGGGTCTCAGGCCAGCACTCAATCCACTGAGCCACACCAGCTGGAGCAATAGGGAATATTTTCACTAGGATATTTTATCACTAGCTTACATTAGATTACTTATCTTTTAGAGAAGATTTTATTTATTTATTTTTAGAGAGAGGGAAAGGGACAGGGACAGGGAGAGAAACACCAGTGTGCGTTTGCCTCCTACACACCCCCTACTGGGGACCTGGCCCAAAACCCAGGCATGTGCACTGACTGGGAATAAAACCAGCGACCCTTTGCCTTACTGTCAGGTGCTCAATCCATGGAGCAACACCAGCCAGGACAGATTACTTATTTTTTCATATAAAAATATCTATTATGTACCTACTATAAACCTGCTATTGTTTTCAAATGCTGTAGTGAGAAATATAAATACCAAATGATCTTACTTATATGTTGAATCTAAAAAAAATACCCAAACTCATAGATACAGATTGGTGGTTTCCAGAGGCAGTGGGTGGAGGGAGAGTGGGCAAAGTGAGTGAAGGGTGTCAAAAGGTACAAACTTCCAGTTACAAAATAAAGTCATGGGGACATCATGTAAAGGATGACTATAGTTAACATTGCTGTATTGCATATTTGAAAGTTGCTAAGACAGCAGATCTTAAAATTTTTCATCACAAAAATTCTGTAACTGTGTGGTGATGGATGTCAACTAGACTTATTGTGGCAATTATTTTACAATATATGCAAATATCAGATCATTATGTTGTACAGCTGAAACTAATATAATGTTATATGTCAATTATACAGCATGTAAACATGCTGTAGCTACCAAAGGGGTGTGTGTGCATGTGTGTGTGTGTGTGTGTGTGTGTGTGTGTGTGAGAGAGAGAGAGAGAGAGAGAGAGAGAGAGAGAGAGAGAGAGAGAGAGAAGTTTCTCTTCTGAAGTTAACTTGCTCACTGGGAGTATATAGACAAGGAAGACAAGTAAGTGCAGCTGGGGGATGTTAGGGAAGTCTTCTCAGATGAAATATTGTCTGAGCAAAGACATAAAGGAAATGAAAGAAAAAGTGATGAGGATACCTGGAAGGAAGATGGGGGCAAGCAGCTGCAACACAAAGTATAAATCTAAGGCTGGAACAAGTCTAGTATATTCCAGGAAAACAGAAACAATGTGACTGGGAGGGAATAAGGGAGATGATAGTGGTAGGAGATGAACACTGCTGGTACCATAAACTCATATCTAATTAGAAATGTATGATGAGTTTGATTTTGTGATTTTGCAAAAGGACAGAGGTAGCTATGGGTAAAACTTTATCTCAATGTTTATATCATTTTATGTGTCCATTTCTTTTCCAGTACTGAACTTCTGTTCCCTTTATCCCTACCTTCATCTACATCTCTCTGTTTATCCTTTTTCTTCTCCTAAAGAACTGAATTTAGCAGGCATAGCTCAATAAGTCCAGGAGATAGAGCAGACTGTTGTGGGAAACAAATGTCAGTTCTGAGTATGTGCTTCTGAGATGGCCAAGTTGCATTCTCAAAGGCAGATTCAAGATTGTTCTAATATTCATGAGTGCAAGCCAATTTCTCCCCAGAAAAAAATACAGGCTTCTCAGCTGCTGAGTCCTACTTCCTACTTAGTTCTACTTAGTCTGTATTAATATTTTTCTATCAACTGTGATCTTAGAGTTCCACAGAGAGAGGTGTGTCATTCACAATAGTCTGCTTTAAGATGAGCATTTCTCCTCTACAGTGCCAGTAACTGACTTCTGGTCGCAATCTCCTGATTTTACTCCCCTACAATGGCTTGAGAACTGCTGAGTCCAGCAACTTCTTAGGGCACCATTAATATTATAATATGTCTACTATGTGCAAAGTAAGTTATAGTAATCCAGATGAAATAGGTTCCTGGTTTAAACCAGGGGGAAATAGGTAGACAGGGAGAAATAGAGATAGATTTCAGGAATATTAGCTAGTGGTATTGATAGGACTTTGGGGTAGATTGAATACAAAATTTGAGGGAATAGATATTAGAACTGACTCCTAAGTTTTTGACTTACCAAACTAAATGAATAGTTGAAATATTCACTGAGGCATGGCATACTGGAAGAGGATCTAGCTGGTGAGGGGAGATTATGAAGAAAAATTGAGTTGGGGCCATCAAGGAACATGAATAAAGAACACATGGACAAAGCGAAAGGGGGTAGGTTGGAGGGAGAAGGGGGAAGGGGAGCGTGGTGGGGTGAAAATAGAGACAGCTGTACTTGAACAACAATAAAAATGTTAAAAAAAAGAAAAATTGAGTTTGCAATACCTTTAAAAATTAAATATCAAGTAGAGGGACTGAAGGGTTTCTGGAAGTCAGAGGAGAGATTTGCTTTGGAAATAAGAAATTTTGAAGTCATCAGCATATAGTTATTAAAAGGATCTTGGATAGCAAGGGAAGTTCCTAAAAAAGAATGTAGAGCCCTGACTGTTATGGTTCAGTGGTCGCTGGTTCGATTCCTGGTCAGGGCACATGGCTGGGTAGGGGGCATGCAAGAGACAACTGATCCATGTTTCTCTCCCTCTCTTTCTCCCTTTATTCTCCTCTCTTTAAAAATAAGTAAATAAATAGAATCTTTAACAAATGTAGAAAAACCCTGGCTGGTGTGGCTCAGTGTTTTGAGTTGCCAACCTGCAAACCAAAGGATCACTGGTTCAATTCCTAGTCAGGGCACATGGCTGGGTTGCGGCCAAGTCCCCAGTAGGGGGCGTGTGAGAGGCAACCACACATTGATGTTTCTCTCCCTCTCTTTCTCCCTTCCCTTCTGCCTAAAAATAAATAAATAAAATCTTTTTTTTTTTTTTAAAGGTGGAGTGACTTTGGAGAATTAGTTGGAGATAGGAAGGAATTATGGAATTTGAACAGATGCATTATATAGTATTTTAATGATATCGGAGAAATATAAACTGTTTTAAAACAACTTATTCTTAAAACTTTTATTGATTGATTGAGGGAGAGGAAGATTGAAAGAGAGACATTGATTTGTTGTTCTATTTATTTATGCATTCATTGGTTGGTTCTTATATGTGCCTTGACCAGGGATCGAACCCACAACCTTGGCCTATGCGAATGATGCTCCAACCAACTAAGCTACCTGGCCAGGTTTTAAAACTGTTAATTCCTGGAAATGTTCTAGCCCACAGAGAAAATATTCTGCAGTTTAATCTCAACCATAACTGGCCTATGTGTGTCATGGAAGAATCTGCAGGTAACAGCTTATAGGGAAGACAGTACTATGGAGCCAAATGTAATAGTGAGGGTTGAGGTCATGAAGATGCTTTTCACACTTAGTGGGGAATAATGGGCTAATATCACAAAAATGTGCTGAGAATGCATTTCTTTTGTGCTTTTGGCTGCTAATCAGCTCAGGGCAGCCAATGGTCTTTGATATATAGCCACTCTGATTTCCGTGGTAGCTGTGATTAGAGATACTTTGAAATGGAAGCTACCTGTTCCTGTTGCTAAGGACAAAATAGTGTCAAAGATGGAACTTTTGTTTTGTATCCAAGAAAGGAGTGTAAAATTTGGGGTAAAGAGGGAACGGACAGAGATTGGTTTCTTGGTGTATGGTGAAGAAATAGTTCACTCTTGACAGGAGTATCAGGTTCAGAAATTGTCTAGGATAATGTCTGGCTCCCAGTGAATGCGTAATAAATGTTTGTTGGAGTTGCTCTCCTCTTTAACTATGTTTCTCACATAGAATAATTGTGATTAACTTATTTGATCATCATCTGGCATACTGATATCAGGTCATTAAATAAAATAAGCAACAGCCCTGGCTTGTGTGGCTCAGTGGATTGAGCATTGCCCTGCAAAACAAAAAGGTCACCAGTTCAATTCCCAGTCAGGGCACATGTCTGGGTTGTGGGCCAGGTCTGCGGTTGGGGGGTAAACAAGAGGTAATCAGTAGACGTTTCTCTCACACATCCATGTTTCTCTCCCTCCTTTTCTCGCTCCCTCCCCTCTCTCTAAAAATAAATAAAATCTTTTAAAAAAGCAACAACTGAAGAAGTGGTTAAATATTAATATTTAAAGTCCAGGATTCTGTATCATGTGTTTATTTGTGGTTTATCTTACACTAATAAAGTAGTTCCTTACAAGTGTCCTGACAATTGTTCAATACTTCTTAGTAGGCAATTGAATATAAATGTTCTGCAAGTATGGGAATATTGACCTGGTGGTGTTGAGCGGCTGTTTATCTTTCCTGAGACAATGGCAAGAGAAAATGGATTTCAATTGTATAAATTAAACACTTTCTGTGACATCAGATAAAACTTATCTATATAAATTATTTGAAAATGACATAATACAACCAGATTAAGCTTCCAGAAGCATAGCTCTGATCTTAAAACTTCATACTCAAAAACTTTCAATGACTCCCCCTTGTTAGAAGAATAAGATTAACCACTTAATCGTTCTCTATGATTTGCTCTACCTTTCAAGGCTATATCCTGTTCTTTGCCTTCACAGACCCTGAAACTTGACCTAAGCTATTCTTCACATTTCCTTGTTTTTCCATCCACGTTTCTTTTCTCATGTTGTTTTCTAATGTGTATGTCCTTCCGCGCATTCAGGTTTATTCAAATTTTATCTGTTCTTTATATTAGATTGGGTTCATTATTCAGTAAGTTATCTTTGATCTCTTCAGAATAATCAACTTTCCTTTCTCCAAAAACTTTCATGAGTTTTTTATGGTAGTAATACCAATAGGACAATCATCTCTCTCCTCTCCTCCTCTCCTCTCCTCTCCTCTCCTCTCCTCTCCTCTCCTCTCCTCTCCTCTCCTCTCCTCTCCTCTCCTCTCCTCTCCTCTCCCCTCCCCTCCCCTCCCCTCCTCTCCCCTCCCCTCCCCTCCCCCTCCCCTCCCCTCCCCTCCCCTCCCCTCCCCTCCCCTCCCCTTCCCTCCCCTCCCCTCCCCTTTCTCTTCTCTTCTCTTCTCTTCTCTTCTCTTCTCTTCTCTTCTCTTCTCTTCTCTTCTCTTCTCTTCTCTTCTCTTCTCTTCTCTTCTCTTCTCTTCATCTGTGGGTGATATGTTCCAAGATCCCCAGTGGATGCCTGAAACCACAAATAGTACTGAATCCTGTATATACTATATTTTCCTTCTACAAGTATACCGATGATAAAATTTAACTTATAAATTAGGCATGATAAGAGATTAACAACAGTAATTAATAACATAATAGAACCATTCTAACAATATACTGTAATATAAAAGTTATATTTATGTGGTATTTCTCAAAATACCTTATTGTACTGTACTCACTTCTCACTTAAAGGTAGCATTTTATAGCTTCCCTTTTGCATATCCAAAACATCACCATTCTTCTGCTTTAGTGCCATTATTAAGCACAGGCATACCTCACTATATTGCACTTTGCTGTATTGTACTTCACAGATACTGTGTTTACATCAACATTGAGGCAAGACCCTCCACCAACAAAAAGGTTGACTCACTGAAGACTCAGATGATGGTTAGCATTTTTAGCAAGAAAGTATTTTAAAATTAAGGTATGTACATTTTTTTAGACACAATGCTATTGTACACTTAATGACTTTTACATGCACTAGGAAACCAAAAAAATTTTGTGACTTACTTTATTGGGATATTTGATTTATTGTGGTGGTCTGGAACCAAACCTGCAATATCTCTGAGATATGCTTGTAAAATCATGGTTACTTGAACACAAGCACTGAGATACTGCAATGGTCCATTTGATAACCTAAATGGCTACTAAGTAACTAACAGGAAGGTAGTGTATACATCCTGGATACATTGGACAAAAGGACTATTTGTGTTCCAAGTGGGACATGGCTAGACAGAGGACAGGGTGTGCAATTTCAAACATATGAGTTGTTTATCTCTGGAAATTTTATTTAATATTTCTGGGCTACTGTATCTCAGTTTAGTGTTAATATTCATGTATTTCAGTTCAGAAATATAAATGTGTTTAACAATGAACTATTGCCCCAAATTTTACTTAGTTTGTTGTTTAAAAGGCAGTATAAAGATCTTAGTGCTGTTCTAAGCCTGAAAATTTATAAATTCTGAATTATATCTGTTTCAAATGTTTTTGGATAAGGATTATAAACTTGATTATACTCATATACCGTGTCATTTTTTGGCTTCCTAATACTTAAACAACCATTCTATTCTGAGAGTATCTGACACCTGTGAGTCTTGATGGTAATTAGAGCTCCATCTCCATTGTGGAGTTTGAAGTGCTCAGGTACTGAGGTACCTTTTTCTTCCTTGAAGCTGGTCATGTATGTATATAACCTAGACTTTACCAATTGAACACTCCTTCCAAGGACTTTGAGTTCTGAGGGAGTTATGCAAAGAAACAGAGAAAATTGGAGCTTGTACACTGAGGTAGTAGAATCAATGGCCAGTGGTAGTGTTGCCAACACCAGCTGCTCCTGTATTTCTAACTGCCTAGTTTCCTTTGGTTCTTGAGTGTTTCTGAACCTACTTTGCCAGACTTCCTACTGGTTCTGACATCTATCCAATATCCTTTCAATAAATGTTTCCCTATTAAGTTAGCCAGTTTGTTCTGGTATTTATATTCAAAAACCTTAACTGAATTTAAACTATTTTTTCCATCTTCCCCTGTCTTTCTATAATTCAGATTCTATAACAAAGCATCATAGACTGAGTAGTTTATAAACACCACATAAATTTATATATCACACTTCTGTAGACTGAAAGTTTGATATCAGTGAGGTGCCAGCATGGTCAGGTTACAATGAGGGTTCTTCTGGGTTGTAGACTGCTGGCTTACCATTGTGTTCTCATGTGATGGAAAGAGAGCTAGTAGCTATCTGACCTCTTGTTATAAGGGCACTAATCCTATTGATGAGGGCTTCACTCTTATGATCTAATTATCTACCAAAGGCTTCACCTCCTATTACCATCACATTAGGATAAGGGTTCAACATATGAATTTGGAGGGACATGAACATTCAGTCCATAAAACTATCCTTATCTAAATTTGAAGCTCCTAAAAAAATAAAAATCAGCCCTGGCTGGTGTGGTTTAGTGGACTGAGTGCTGGCCTGCAAACCAAAGGATCGCCAGTTAGATTCCTGATCAGGGCGCATTCCTGGGTAGTGGGCCAGGTCCCCAGTAGGGGGCATGTGAGAGGCAACCATACATTGATGCTTCTCTCCCTCTTTTTCTCCTTCCCTTCCCCATTCTCTAAAAATAAATAAAATCTTTTTAAAAATCATATTTTTTCCATTTGGTGTACACAAAGCACCTAATAATAATAGATAATTGATTACTTTTACATATGGTAATGACAAGATCATACTGGTATTTTAGAGAAATCCTTTTCTTTGATGTATGGAAAATGGCATAGCAGAGGAAATATTAGGAGTACTCCAGTTGGAAGGTGATAGTGTCATGATTAATGTAGTGACAGTAAAAATGGAAAGAAATTTTATGGATTTAAGAAATTAAGGGAATTCAGGATTTGATGATTGATTGATTATGGTGGATAATAAGAAGGAGGAGAAATGACTCCTAGATATCTGGCTTGAGTCACTGGTTAGATAGTGGTGGCATTCAAAGAGCTAGGGAACATAGGAGCAGTGGCTGTTTTGGGTGGTAAGGAAGATAACTGGGTCAGCTGGAAATATGTTGAGTTCCAGGAGCAGAGGAGAGAGGTCCTATAGACAACAGTGATGGGTCTAACACTTAGAGCCAGAGATTGGGTTATCATTACAATATAGTTGGTACTTAAATTCATAGGAGTAGATGACATCTCCCAATAGGAGAGTATAGATTGAGAAGAAAATAAGACCTAGGGCAGAGCATTGAGGAACATGGAAGTGATTAACTAGAGCTTGAGGAACTGTCAAAGGGGGAACAAGAGAAGCAAGAGCATTTCACTCTGTATTGTGATGGTAACAAACGGTAACACATAATCATTGTCTTCAAAAATTGGGTGAAGGGAAGAGACAAGCACATCAAGGCAAAACAATGTGACATGTTACATCAGGGGTATATTAGTAGAGGAGAGGTGAGTACAAGGAGAATCATAAGTAATAAATGAGACTGAGACACATACATTATTTGGAAGTCTACTTAACCAATTACCTGTATGGCATATAGTATATTCATGGGTGTGTGTATCAAATGACCATGAAACAAGACCATATATTTAATATTAATCTTTCTCTTAGTGGATTTCCTTTCAGTTCAACAACATTTTCTTTCTCTACTATTTCCTTTAAATGGCATTGTGGTGCACATTGCTTTTGGTCAATAGAGATTTTCTTTTCCTTTTTGCCAGTATAAGGAAGTCCATGGTTTAGTTAGAAATAGCCGAATACCTGATAATTTCTTTTTTTTTTAATTTTTTTTAATTTTTATTTATTTATCTTTAGAGGGGAAGGGTAGGAGAGAGGGAGAGGGAGAGAAATATCAATGTACGGTTGCCTCTTGTGTGTCCCATGCTAGGAACTGGCCTGCAACTCAGGCATGTGCCCTGACTGGGAATCGAACCACGATCCTTTGGTTCGCAGGCCCGCACTCAATCCACTGAGCTACACCAGCCAGGGCATGATAATTTCTTTAAAATATATTCCAAATAGCCCTGGCTTGTGTGGGTCAGTGGATAGAGCCTCAGCCTGAGAACTGAAAGGACACTGGTTTGATTCTTGTTCAGGCGCATGCCTGGGTTGCAGGCCAGGTCCCCAGTAGGGAGTGCACGAGAGACAATCACACATTGTTTCTCTCCCTCTCTTTCTCCCTCCCTTCCCCTCTCTGTAAAAATAAATGAATAAAATCTTTAAAAAATGAAATAAAATATATTCTGAATAAATGTTATTATTAACACATTCTGAAGAGAAGTATTTTTTTATTTGGCTGAAAGTGACTGTGTATGAAGTACGTTGAGCATCATCATTTTATTGGCTTGCTCCTGGCCCTTGATTTTTTTTCCCCTCAGGAGGAAATTGTTTACAGCACAAATAATTACTGGTTTCTAATTCCACCTCTGTTGCTAGTTAAATTTGGAACCTTAGAAAAGTCACCTTTGCCACCTCTGGGACTTGGTTGCTACATCTTTACAAAGGAGCTGCTGTCAGCTCCAGAGACCTCACAGAATTGTGGAAATCAAGGAAAAATAGATGCCAAATTGTTTGGATAACATAAAGCTTGTGGAAGACACTAGTGCTCTTGCAATTTTCTGTGTGCTCCCCTGTAGAGCCCAATATCATTTTAGTTATGTTAAGACTGTGTGAATACTCTGGTTAATGGGCTATGAGTAGGTGTGACACATGTCACTGCTAAGTCAAAGCATTAAGAGTTCATATGCCATCTCTGAGCTCTCTATTCCTCTTCCTTAGTAACCATGGAGACAATATGTTGAGATAGTGGCATAAAATGGAAGGAGAATCTATCTTTGAGTCACTAAGTGGAGGGAAATCCCACCTCCCAAATGACCTTCAGTTGACTTTGCATGAATGAGAAATAAATTTTTGTATCTCTGAGATTTTGGAGCTATATGTTACTAAAACATATCTAAACCTCTACTGGTTAACCCAGTATTACAAGCATAAGGCATGGTTATTTGAGATGTTCTGTGGAAGTGTGTGGGAAACTAGGGATATGAAAATCTCAAAAGCTTTTGGTGGTGGTCCTAGCAAGAGAAACCAGAGGCTTTATGGTTTCTTTATTTCCCAATATCTTTCCAAATCACCTCAAAATTTATTATACCAGCCAAGGTATCAGCTCTGCTATGGGTCTTATTTTGATGCTAAGGCTAACAGCTCACCTCTGCCATTGCTTCCTGCTTTTAATATCATTCAGACAAGATTAAGATTAGAGGCCTGGTGGTTCTTCTGGCTGGCATGGTTCAATGGATTCAGCACGAGACTGTGAAGCAAAGGGTTATTGGTTTGATTCCCAGTCTGGGCACATGCCTGGGTTGTCAGTCCCCAGTAGGGGGTGCATGATAGGCAACCACAGAATGATATTTCCCTCCCTCTCTTTCTCCCACCCTTCCCCTCTCTAAAATAGATAAATAAAATCTTAAAATAAAGAATAGAGACTTGGTAAATGCTTCACTGGGGCCAGTAGAATAGAGGTAGGGGTGAGACAAGATTGGGAGATGTCAGTCCTATATGATTATTTTCACATAACCCCACTTTATTTCCTCTTTGATTATTTTATTCTTTTATTGTCTGTTTTCTATTACTCTGCCTTCTATTTATTTTTCACTCATATATCTTTCTTAGTTTTTTGAGTGGTCATAATGCTCAGGGATGTAAGAAATACAGGATAGTTTAAGGTGTTATGCATGCCTTTAGGTTTATAATACATTGAGAAAATAAGTTTTACACACAGCAAAGAGGACTAGTGTAAAACTAAGTGATTCAGTGCTAAACTGAGAGACAAATTATAAATGCTGTAGGAGACAGCAGACAGGAAAAGCAGTGGAGATTATTTGGATGAGGAAGAATTTGGAACTGGGGGCTTGGCTAGGAGGCTGTTGCAGTAATCCACGGGTGAGAGGATAAATATTTGGAAACAAGCATAGGGAAGAGAAATAATGTGGATGAAAATGACAGTCATTTTGAAAGAAAATGGATAGAGTTTGTGACTAATGGAATGAGAGTTATATGAGTAGGAAACACCAAAGATGACTGAAAATTTTAAGCCTGAATAGCTTAAGAAAATAAAACTTTTTAACAGGGACAGAATTATTCAAAATAGAACAGAATTTGATTGGAAGAGGTAGTTATGGAAAAGGGAGTTTGCTTATGGATATAAGTGTTTGGAGGGAAAGAGCTCACAATTCAAGAAGACATGTCTAGTATCCAGGCAGATCTATTAACACTGGGAGCCAAATGAAAAGATCAAATTAGAAATGTGTATGCTATGTGAAGCCATAGTATGATGAATTGGTTAATACTCCCAACTTGGGAGGATTGGATGGAGGATGCGTCCATGAGAGAAACTGGTAAAAACAACTGGGGATGTTCATTCAGTCATTCAGTCATTTATTCATTCAACAGGCATGTACTCAGCATGAAGTATGTGTCATGTATTTGTTAAAACATTAAGTACTTGCCCTGGCTGGGTGGCTCAGTTGGTTGGAGTGTTGTCCTATATACTCACACACTAAAAGTTTTTGGATTTGATTTCTGTTAGGGCCCCATGCGGGAGGCAACCAATCAATGTTTCCCACATCGATGTTTCTCTCTCTCTCTCTCACCCTCCCTCTCTACCCACCCTCTATCTCCCTCTCCCTTCCTCTGTCTCTAAAGTCAATAAATATATCCTCTGGTGAGAGTTTAAAAAAAAACATATTGATTATTGAACAGATTGGTAATTGGGATTTGGGCTAATTTTACTATCTCAGCATTTCCAAGATGGAATGCAGAAACAGTAGTAAAAACGGTACCTATATTTGAAAAGTTGTTTTACAGGCATTCTTTGTATTTAGAGCCTACCTAATAAAAGAAAACCAACACAAAAATTCTTTCATTTGAAGCATGAGACACTATTTGTCTTGAATGAAGTAGCTTGCTGAGTCTGTAACTATGGCTTTAATATTATTATATTACTGCAGAAATAAGAGTCAGTGTGCTACATATATATTGCTGCTTCCACATACCTTTTAGTGATGGCCACTTTAAAAAAAGACATTCAATATTGTAATTGATCATGACCACAAATTTGAGGCAGGCTTTAGCTAAAAATTATGAGGTCATTATAAAGATTTTGTGTATTTATTTTTTAGGGAGAGAGGAAGGAAGGGAGAAAGAGAAGAAGAGAATCATCAATGTGAGAGAGAAACATCTATGGGTTGCCTCGTCCATGCACCCAGACCAGACAAAACCCTCAAGCCAGGCATGTGCCCTGACCAAGAATCAAACCAGCAATCTTTTGCTTTGCAGAATGCTGTCGGACCAACTGAGCCACACCAATCAGGTCTATGAGGTTATTTTAGAAATCGACAAAATGACTCTGTATAGGAGAGAAAGCCTACTTGTCTCAGGATGATAACAGACTATAAAGGACAGAAGAATGTACAGGATAACAGAAATAAAGAGAAAGGAATAATTCCTCATAAACCAGCTTCTCACCATACCTCCACAGATTATGGGAGGAGAAACCTGGCCTTGAAAATTACCATGTTTAGCTCTAGGTTGAGATAGAGTATTTTGCAAAATTTTCCATTGCACAATTTGTTTACAAGTACCCTCATGGTACAATTGCAACATTTCTTAGATCACAACTCCTTTTGTTCTTTGTTTTCAAAACTCCAGGCAATATGTAGCTTCTGTGTTACAGAAAGATGAGTTTCCTGGAGTGCCCTTCAATGGGGAAATATATGGATTCTTTTGTTAATGGTTTTCAAAATTCCAGGCAATGTGTGGCTTCTGTATTACAGAAAAAAATGAGTTCCCTGGAGTGGAGTGCCCTTAGAGTTGCTTCTTCAAAATTCAAGAGCATGTGTGGAAATACACTGATTCTTTCACTTTTCTACCTAATAGCTTTGTTACAGTGCAACTACCTAGGGTTAAGTGGAATATTTAATTAGATCAGAAATATTGGCTTGCTTAGTACAATGTTAACCAATCAAATCAGCTGGCCATAGATCAAATACAGATTGGTTGTCCAAAAGTTGAAATCTCTTCTAGGAAGAAGATATATCTGAACCAGCTAGGTGTAAGATATTTTCTATATATTTAAGGACCACTTCATAGATAAGGATGGAGGTAAGACATTTGCCAGATTGAATTCACTGTATCAGTGTATGTGTTTGTGATAAGAACAGTAAGAGCCTTATGCTATTTACTACTGACTAAAATTTAGGTCCTTTAGTTGAGAGGGCTTTATTGATTTTATGGTTATTTTTGGAACAGTATGTATTTAATATCAGTATTTATTTCCACAAAATGCGAAGCTTACATTGAGAAGAAATTTTTACCATGTTTGAATGTTAGCTGAAAACTAACAAAACCAGAGTATCCTTGTGCTAAGAAAATAACTCTAGGACAGAGGGGAAGCTTTGCGCCTCACCCAGTAAATCCTGCTTCTTAAGCTAAGTGTGCATAAGGCTTTCCCACACGTCTCCCGTTGCTACGGAAACCTCTTTCGGTGTCTGAGCTCTAAACAGCTGAATCATTTCAAAGTCTGGCCCTGAAACCTCTCAGCTCACAGTTTAGAGAGATAAATGGAAACAAAGAAAAACAGAAACAATGAAACAGCAATATGTATTATTTCATTAAAAATTAATAAATTATGTGTCTTGATATAGGGAAAAGTTAAGGTAATGCAAATCCCCAGTTGCTATAGACTGCAGTGAAGATATCATAGAAACGTGGAGTCCACAGTCTATAAAAAGATTTCTGTCCTCTGGATTTAGTGACACAGAATAAAACTGAAGCTTAATAAAGAGCCTCAGTGACTCCTTCATATCAAAACAGTTCAAGCAGATACATGTGTAAATGAAAGTATAGAGCCTGGCCAGCACAGCAGTAATGGGTGGGAGTGGAGGAAGAGAAGGGGGAGGGGCAGAAGTAATTAAGAGTACCCCAAGCGGTCTTAGGAAATGTCTAAACAAAGCTCTGCCAAGAATGTCCTAAGGGGGCCTTCCTGCTTTAGCCTCTGTCTTTGGCCCTATTAACTCAGCATATTCAATGAATGCACTTTGTCATGTTTATTAAATGGGCAGATACCCCAATGAGAGCAGCTAGAGTTTAGGCCAGAAGACCTCTAACATTCCTTCACCATCTCTGACTAAGGAAGTAAATTTCCCAGCACTCTCATTGTTGTCAACTGACCCAGGGGATTGGTGGGATATTGTATATATTTTTACATTTACAACTAGTAATTGTCATGGGTATTAATGAAACTTTGAATCTGAGCTCCTGAAAAAGTGATTTACTTTTATACATTGAGAATCAACTTTAGTTTTATCAACATAAGAAACATCCAAACCTGGAAGAAATTTTGTTTGTTAAATTTGAGCCAAACTGATGACAGATTCTGGGAAGCTAAATCTCAATGGACTGAGAAAGTGCTCCACTAAGTAGTAGTTTTACCACTTATTTCATACATCAGAATCAAAGGAGAAGATGTAAGGGGGTTGCATGAAATCCGTTGGTAATAGATTAGGGAAGTGGTGGGGGGAAGCAAAGCAGGGGCTGGGGAGACCTCTGGGTTTGGATAAAAAGTAAAATAAATAGACAAAAACATTTTTTTTTTTACACAGGTGAGGATAGGATAGTTAACAGTCAACAATTAACATGATAACAATAACAATGAGGGGATTTGTGGTCTCCCCTCTGGTTGGTGGTTGTGCTTGGAGGAATTGGGGAGCAAATTTGATATTCCAAAGGCATGTTACCAGGTATGCCTAGATGCAAAAAACAAACAAACAAACAAACAAAAAAACCCCACAAAAACAAAAAACAAAAAAAACCAGACAGGCTCAGTTAAGCTAAAAACTGAACTTTGTTATGGAAAAATGCTGCCCTAGGACATGACTGCCTTCCATGAACCTCTGTTAGAAAGTTCTAATTTGAGACCAACCTCCTTCATTACTTTAGATCTGAGTTTGTAACATGCCATTCAGGCCTCTCCTGAGCTTGTCAGGTTTGGTATGTGACCTGTTTTTTGTCTTCCCTTTAGTCGTGAGAAACTTCCTTTTGAAAACCCAGTGTGGTAGGGATTAGGAAAAAAATCTGTGTGTTTTTTTTTTTTTTTTTTTTTTTTTAAATATTTATTTATTTATTTATTTATCTTTAGAAGGGTAGGAGAGAGGGAGAAGGAGAGAAATATCAATGTATGGTTGCCTCTTATGTGTCCCATGCTGGGAACTGGCCCGCAACCCAGGCATGTGCCCTGACTGGGAATCGAACCGCGATCCTTTGGTTCACAGGCCCGCGCTCAATCCACTGAGCTACACCAGCCAGGGCAAAATCTGTGTTTTGGATATGCCTGTGTAAACATAAGAAACATTCAAACCTGTAGAGAATTTTGGTGATTTTTTTTGAGCCAAACTGACAACGATTGCTGGGAAGCAAAATCTCAATGGACTGAAAAATGCTTTGGAGAATGGCAGTTTAGCCCCTTATTTTATACATTACAATCAAAAGAGAAGACTAAGTGGGTTACATGAAATCCATTGGTGATAGGTTAAGGAGGTGGGAGAAAGCAACGCAGGGAAAACTTTGCAATTGGATAAAAAGTAAAATGATAGACACTTACTTTCACATTGGTGAGTATGGGATAGTTAATAGTCAACAATTAACATGATAATAACAATGAGGGGATTTGTGGTCTCCCCCTAGTAAGGTGTCTGTGCTTTGAGGGGTCCGGAAAAAGGAAATTTGACTTTCCAAAGGTATGTTAGCATAGATGCAAAAAGGCAACAGACAGGCTCAGTTAAGGTAAAGATTGACTTTTCTTAGGGAAAAATACCAGCCTAGCACATGATTACCCACCATGAACTGCTTTTAGTTATAAAGTTTTAATTTCAGACCATCCTATATGGTTCCTTTAGGTCTCTGAGTTTGTAAGGCTGCCTTGCACGTCTCCCGTAGCATGTCAGGTTTCGCGTGTGACTCCTTTTTTTCTACACCTGGTTATGTCTTCACATTTCAATGCAGAAAATGTAGATAGATAGATATAGATATTGTGATTTTTAAGAAATATATATTTGGTCATCTGAATGACCAAATATATATTTCTTTTATATTTGGCTTCCTTCACAATTCCTGGCTCACAGCTTCTGGAACTCCTGGAGTTTCCTAAAGGTTGAGAATGACAAAAAGTATCTTTTGTTATGTTGATGGCTGACTTTTGGAAAGCACCTGAAGGTGGGGCTGGCTTCCAGGAGACCCAAACAAGTGATTAGAGGGTTGGAACTTTTAGTCCCAAAACCAGACCTCCAAGGAGGGGGCAGGGGCTGGAGATTTAATTCATCTGCCAATACTCAGTGATTTAAGTAATCAATTATAACTATGTAAGGAAGCCTCCATAAAAACTCTAGAGGACTGAGTTTGGAAAGCTTCTGGGTTTGTGAATACGTGGAGATTTTGTGAGAGAGGCTCCCCTGGAGAGGGCTCCGTGTACATATCTTCCTTCTAGCTGTTCCTTTTACAGTAAAATAATTGTCTCTAAGTTCTGTGAGCTGTTCTAGCAAATTAATCGAACCCAAGAAGAGGATTGTGGAAACCTGACTTATAGCGAGTCGGTCGGAAATACAGGTAACAACCTGGGCTTTTATCTGGTTTCTGAAGTATGTGTGTATATCGACAGAGTATGGTTGTAGGATTGAACCCTTTACCTTTGGAATCCGATGCTTTTTCTGGGTCGATATAGTGTCAAAATTGAGTTGAATTCTCGGACACCCTTCTGGTGTGGAGGAGAACCTGCTGACCCCATGTTGGGCTTGGGTCCAGAAATTTTACACACACACACACACACACACACACACACACACACACACATATATATTCATTGTTGTTTTATATATTGCATTAATTTAGAAAAAAGTATTTATATTGTCTCCTATCTGTGTCTCTGAAAATACAGGTTGTAATATAGCTTAAATGAATTTTTAAGCATCAGTTCGTTCTATTCACCAATAAAAATTATTGCTGATTTCATTGTGGGAAAATGCAAATAAATAATGCATACCATCAAAGTATTATTTTGGTGAAAATATATGTAAAGGATCATTAATGAAGGCATATAGAGTCTGTGAAATATCCCAAGCATTGTTCCCAAACAGGCAAGATTGTGAATAGCAATAAGCAAGTCTTGTACTTTTAGTAAAAGATATAACTCTAGAGAAGTCACTTTGTGTGAGTCCAAACTTTGGTGCAGGAAATTGTCATGTCCAGTTACCTGTGGTATATTCCAATCAATTTATTCAGTGCATTGCAATTAAATTAATTGATTCAGTCGATAATCCTTGAAAGGCTAACTAGTCTGGTAAATCTTGGAATGCTGTTGAACCAACATGTGCAGAGCTCAGAAAAATGTATTGTGGTTGGCTGAATAATGACCCATCAAGTATGTTCACATCCTGAACCCTAGAATCTGTGAAAATGTTAATTTACAGAGCAAAAAAGTACTTTGCCGATGTGATTAAATTAATGTTCTGAGGTGGGGAGATTAATGTGAAATATTCAGGTAGTCCAATGTAATCAATTTTATAAAAAGAAAGCAGTAGAGTTAGGGTCAGACAGAGAAGGGCTGTGATGGTAGAAGGGAGGTTGGAATGATGCTTTCAGGATTGATGAAGGGATTACTAGGCAAACAACATTGGCACGCTGAAAGCTGGAAAAGGCAAGGAGATATTTTCTCTGGAGTATCAGAAGAATTCAGCCTTGACAATATCTTCATTTTAACCAAGTCCATTTCAGACCTTCAAAATTGTAAGATAATACATTTGTGTTATTTTAAGCCTCTTTAGTTTGCAGCAATTTGATACAGCAGCAACACTAATGCAGTTACTGATTAAATTCAGGAAGGAACTTTACTATGGCCTTACAAACTAGAGAGAAAAATGATTAACTAGATCAGGGGTGTCAAACTCATTTTCATCAGGGGTCACATCAACCTCACAGTTGCCTTCAAAGGGCCAAATGTAATTTCAACTCCCTAACAGTTAAGGACTAGTTACATTTATACAGTCCTGAAATTATTTTGGCCCTTTGATGGCAACTTTGAGGCTGATGTGGCCCCTGATGAAAATGAGTTTGACACCCCTGGACTAGATGAAAGGATAGGTAAATGGTGTCACACCTGATGGCAAAGTACAAAATAATGATTGTTCATTACCATTGTAGAAAATTACAACTGAATTTTGTCTGTTCATCTTATATTCTGCAATTTTGCTGAATTTATTGTTGTTATTACAGTTGTCCCCATTACCTACCCCCCTTGCTCTCCCTTGCCCTGCACAACACCCATTCCCATGACTTCCTTTCTTTACATACATTATTTTATATTTGTTTCAGGTGTACAGCATAGTGGTTAGACAGTCATATATGTTACAAAGTGCTCCCCCAATATTTCCAGTACCCACCGGACACCATTCATAGTTATGATAATATTTTTTACTATATTCCCTGTGCTGCACTTTATATCCCTGAGACTATTTTGTAACTACCAATTTGTACTTACTAATCCCCTCACCTCTTTCACCCAGTACCCCAAACGCCCTACCCTCTGGAAACCATCAGTCTGTTCTCTCTATGTATGAGCAGATTGACTGACGTCTGCCTGTCCATTTCTGAGAGGTTTTTTATTCCTCTAGATTTTCTAGCATGACAGTCAGGTTCACCTCATTCACAAATTAGTTTAAAAGATAAATTACATTACAATTGAAACCAGCATAGATCATCATAATTTGTTCTATTCTCCGCTCTCACTATTAACAGTAAAGCATTTTTCCTGACACACTAGTGAAAAACAAATATCATATAAGAAGTGGTTTTTTACCTTTATGGTACTCTGAAGTTATAAGTCCTTAAAAATATTTCTAGTATCCTAAAATGTTAAGTTCAGCAGAAAGTGGGCTCAAACAAAAGTTAGTGTTATGGAAGAGTAAGAAGAAAAATACAATGATCCGAATAGACATTTTTTCCAAAGAAGACGTTGATGGCCAACAAGCTTAGAAAAAGATGTTCAACATCACTAATTAGAGAAATGCAAATTAAAACCAAAATGAGACATCACATCACACTTATTAGAATGGATATTCAAAAGACAAATCACAAATGTTGGTAAGGGTGTAGAGAAGAGAGGACCCTTGTGCACTGTTGGTGGGAATGTAAATTGGTACAATCACTATGGAAAACAGTATGGAGGTTCCTCAAAAAATTAAAAATAGAACTACCATATCTTCTAGCAATTCCAGTTCTGGGCATTTATCCAAAGAAAATGAAAACACTACTTTGGAAAGATACATGCACCCTCATGTTCACTGCTGCATTATTCACAATTGCCAAGACTTAGAAACAAGCTAATTGTCTACTGATGGATGAAAAAAGAAAATGTGACACACACACAGAGGAATATTTACAGCCATAAAAAGAACAAAATCTGGTCATTTGCAACAACATAGATGGATCTGTTAATCTTTAAAGACAGATTGAGGACCTGCCACAGCTTCCAATCATTGGAATTGGTGACCTTTTGGTAGGTATTTGAGCAGAGACTAAAAATCACGTGTCAAGGATGTCAAAGAGGTATTCCTACACAGAAAGGGCAGTTAGACTAGGAAGGCATGTCAGAGCAATGTTTTGGTTATGTAATTTCATAACTGTTCAAACAAAAAGAAGAATCCATTTGAACTGTGAATCAAGCACAAAAATTAGAAATTGTTACTTTGACAGTGATAAAAAGGAATTAGGCTATACATTTTTATAAATATGTGTGTATGATATTAAATGTGGGCTTTGGAAATTACAGACTCTATAAATGTTAACCAATTTCTCTAAGTTTGAATTTCTTCATTGATAGAATGGGAATAACCAGGTACCTAGTTCACAGGATTTATTTGAAAATCATGAGATAAAATGTTAATCATTTAATTATATGTTCTCAGTAATCCACCTATATGATTGCTGTTGGTGTACATATGTAAGATAGGCAATAAAGGGCTCAGATGTATTTAACATATAAGTGTTCTTTCCCTCCAAGTTAAACTTCTCTTCATATGAACCTCATCTTTTCAACCACATTATTCTATACATTGGTATTTCACTGAACGAGCTCCTTTGCTACATAAAGTTACAGGCAATATTACAAAGTAGAAATTTTAAACTTGATAAAAAGGCCAGAAATTTCCTTTTATAATGCTCACATTGGCCCAGGTAAGTCATCTTGTTGTTCATGTTAGGTCATACCTTGTGATGACAATGATATATGAATTCCACAAAAATATTGTTTGCTTTTTCCTCCACATTGACATATTCCGAGCTTCAGTTTCTCACATTATATTGAGGTATATTAAATTTGAGATAATTCTGCAAATAAAATGAACAGGAACTCTACCCCTCATTTTTAATAAATCCAGTGCTCTGCCATAATTCTACATTGTATTGAATCTTTTAATGGTATATTGATGAACGAAGATTAGAACTACATTGAGTAGCAATTTACCTTCAAGAAGATTTTAAATTCCATGAACTGCAAGAATGAGTGCTCTTAATTGGTTCTCTGGCTTTCATAGTTTTAACTCTATCCTGATGATTCCCAAATCTATATTGTCAACATAGAATGCTCCCCTGATACCTCTGGTCATTTCTATTTGGTCCACTAGCACTACCAGCTCAATATGCTCTAAATATAATTTGTTATCTTCCCTAAAAATCTCACCCATTCTCCTGTATTTCCAAACACCAGGACAGGATCTGTAGAGTCATCCTAGACTCCCTTTCTTTCATCACCATTTAATCAACAACCCACACTTCTGTATTTTATCCTAAAAGTTGCTTCCATCACATTATATCCCTCTCTCTCAACTACTGTACTAATTTAAATGACCATCATCTCTCCTGGGTTAACCTGACATTAGTGTATGTTAATAATTTCTTTGTCCCTAGTCTCATTTATTTCCATGCATGCTCCATGAATTGTCTGAATAACCCATTTTAAAAAAGAGGTTTCATTGTATTTCTCTTCTGCTAAAAACTTTTCAATGCTCACTGCTGTTCTCAAAACTAAGTATAAGCTGCCTGACTTGGCAACCTAGTTTTTCATGATCTAACAAATAAACTTGCCTACCTTTCCAGTCCCATCTCTCACAACTTCTGACTTGCACTCGACATTTCAACGACACAGACATGTCTTTAGTTCTTCACATAAAGAGTTGCCAGATTTAGAAAAATATATAGGACACTTAGTTAAATTTGAATTTCAAATAAACAATACTTCTTAGTGTAAGTCTATCCTTTGTAACACACTGTTTCCTTGCTTTCATTTATGCTATCACATGTCCTGGAAATGCACTGGCCAATTTTAAATTCAACTCCATTGCTATCTCTTGTAGGTCACCTATCCTCCACATTTCCTCCTCTCCCACCAATCCTCACATACTGAAATGGTTACTTTTTGTGTCTTCTATCAGCAATGTTCCGTGAGGGCAGGAATCATATCTTATTTTTCTCTGTTTCCATTGTCTAGTATAGTGCTTGATACAAATGTTTATATTTTGTCCGTAAACCCAGTGGAAAGAATATTTTCCACTGCACAAAAGAAAATTAGAAGAAAATCCTTCTTAAACTAGAGCTCCAAACTCAAAGTTGATAAGACAGTATATTTTCCCCTAGAGACTGAAAAATTAAAGTAAGTTTAATGGAAAAAAATTATCTCATGAAACCTAATTTATTCCATAATTTTTCAGCAGCTTCTTTGACCTCCAAACAATATGATCTACTGGTTCACATTGTTTGATTTTTTACTTATGCTCCCATACGTCTTTAAATTCATATATTTTTCTCAATTTCAAAGACTTATATAAGCAAGGGAAACTAATATAAATCCCAGTTAACAACCTTAAAAGAAACTCACACTATTTTCTGGGTACAAGTTTATTTGCTCATTGCCTACATTTTATTTTACTAAGGATAGGTTTTTACTTAGCACTTGAAAAAGAATGTATTTGAATATCCACTAAAAATTGAGTCAGCTACAAATTTGATATTCAACTCTATGCTTACCCAGAAGGCAGGTAAACACATTAATCAGTGAGTAAAGAAAGGTTAGTCATATGGAGAATCTGAACATGGGAATTAAATATTTGCTAGCAGCCTGTCCTTTTTTAAAAGCACACTCTTCAATAGTTCATTAAGTTACATATTAATTCTTAAAACATAATATTATCTAGTTTTAGTCATAGAAGTTGCAGCAAAACTTGCTTTATGCTATATTCAGTATCTTGCCAGTAGGTCTGACTGCTGAACAAATACTTCAAAATGGAAGGATCCTGGGTTTCATAGATTTCTAAATATAAAAGAACAACAACAACAACAACAACAAAAAAAAAACAACCTCCAAAGGCAAACAAAAAACATACACACAGATAGGACTTGAGGGTGAATATATTAGTTCATCAGGACTGCTAAAACAAAGTTCTGTAAATTGGGTAGTTTAAAACAACAGAAATCTATTGTTTCACAATTCTGAAGACCAGAAGTCTGAAATCAAGATGCCAGCATTATTGGTTGCATCTGAGAGTTAGAAGGAACGTTTGTTCCATGCTTTTGTTTTGGCTTCTGGTGATAGCTTTTAGTCTCTGGTGTTCTGTGGGTTATAGGTGCATCACTCCAGTAAGATTTTATTTATTTTTAGAGAGAGGGAAAGGGAGGGAGAGAAACATTGATTGGTTTCAGGTTGCGTCTTGCATGCCCCTAAATGGTCACCTGGCCTGCAACCCAGGCATTTGCTCAATCCACTGAACCACCCCACCCCAGCTAGGGGTTGTTAAACAATATAAGATCCCAGCCCAACTTAATCTTGCTTACCTTTTAAGTCACAAACATTAGGTGACAATTGTTCTACTTCCACAGTATTTGTAAGTTCCAAGAGATTTGTTGAAATAAATGTTTTGATTTAAAAAATATGAAATCTTGTAAAAATATGTTAGCAACCAGACTTCGAGGTATGTGATTCATAATAATTAGACAGATTTATAAGATTTTTGATCTCATACTAACTATGTCTCAACAATTATATTTAGGTTCTAAGTAGCTATATAACAATTACATATAGATTAAAACACAAATTAAATGCAAATATCTATTCCACTAACAACAGTTTTTGCTTAGTTTGAGCAATTTAACTCGCTTGTCCACAATAGTGGTTAAACCAATGGTTCATGTATGTAGTTAAAGTGTGTGCTAATTGGGTTTGCAGATGACACCAGCTAGTGAATTTGCTAGTATGTTTAAATTCAAAGTGACCTGAATACTTAGATAAATGGTCTTTTAGAAACAGAGAGAAATTCAATAAATGTAAGTGCACATGGTGTAGTTGGATAGAATGAATACGTAGTTAACTTCTAGCTACCTACCTACTTCTAGCTTCCGGATCCATTTAATCCCTCAAGATTGTCTTTTTTCAAACTTAGCTCTGATCATCAGTATGCTTGACAGAAATAATCAATGGACCATCATTGTTCATCACATTAGGTTCAAACTTCTCATTCAGGCATTTAAAACTCTGACATTTATTTTATATCAACAAGGTCCCCAGATATTTGGAAATTAACAGTACATTTTTACTAAACCATGTGTGAAACAAAATTATTGAAGGAAATTAGAAAGTATTTTGAACTGAATGAAAATCTAAATACAATGTAGAATTTAGTGGTACTCAGCTAAAGCATTGCTAAGTGGGAAATTTGTCATTAAATGCTTACATTAGAAAGGAAGAAAAGGCTTAACACAGTAATAGCAGCTTTACCTTAAGAAATTGGAAAAAGAAAAGTAAATTAAACCCAAGGCAAACAGAATAGTAATACAGATAAGAGCAGAAATCAGTGAAATTGAAATTAGAAAAACAATAAATAATATCAATAGAACAGAAACTGTTTCTTTGAAGAGATCAGAAAATCTGAAATATATGAAAAAGAAATTTTTAAAAACTGTTATAAAGTAATGGCTTTAGACACTGTATCTTAGTTGCTTACACAGCTTAGGCTCCTATAACAAGATACCACAAACTGAGTGGCTTATCAACAACATAATTTTATTTCTCACAGTTTGAAGTGTGAAATCATGGTGCTAATATGGTTGGATTCTGGTGAAAATCCTCTTTCAGATTGCAGACTGCTGATTTCTCACTATCTTTCCAAGGCATGGCAAAAAGAGAACTAGCTAGCTCTCTGGCCTCTCCTTAGAAGGGCATCAATCACATTTATGAGGGCTCCACCTTCATGATTTAATTACTCCTAAAGGGCCTTACCTACAAAGAGATGGAACAAATCTTTGTTTCTGTTTTGGGGAGAAACAAATATTTAGTCCACTGCATTCATAATTTAAAGTATATGAAACTGCTCATGTGGAGAAAAGGATATATCTAATACTGGAGCTTGCAGAAAGGGCAAAAATGATAGGACAATTAATAAGCATATGAATGAATAAATGTCATAGTAGTAATTTATAATTGTTTAATAGTGTGGAGTAGTCATCAAATTATGTAATCTACAACAAATGCATATAACGGAAACAAGGTGATAATGTGGGGAAATAAAGAACAGTTTTAATTTTGTAAGGAGAAAATGCTAGTTAAAGTATTAAATGGTTTTGGTAAAAACCGGTATTGGCAAAGATATTGGTGCTTTATTAATTCACTGGTATCTTGTTTCGGAGAATGCAAACCTATTTTTTAAAAAGGGAAAAATAAAATACTTGTAAGATGATTCCATTGCAAAGAAATAATGTGTATATATTTTACAACTGAAAATCTGTAGAAATACCTTTGGATGAAAATCATTGGGTAAAACTCAGGATTGATTAGTTTCAGAAATAGGGCCATAGTCCAAAAAATACAGGCAAAATACTCACACGAGGAAAGTCTGCATGGTTGTTCTAAAAAAAGAGAGAAAAGAAAAATGTAGAAATAACAGTGATGAGAAAATCCTAAGGCACACAAATAATATGGAATCATATCCATGGCCATTAATGGTTTTGCTAAGGCAGTGTGTGAATGAAACCATTAAAATGTTCCATTTAATGGTGAAATTGTTGAGTGCAGAAAATGAGTATGTGAGATATATAGCTAATAATAAAGCCATAAAACAGAATAGAGAAACATTATCAAAATTATGAATCAGCACTTTTTACATATTTGGTTTGCGAAAGATAATTGTGGATTAAACTCTTGATAATCTATGAAAGAAAATAATAAGCATTCTTAAGAAAATGTTGCATCAATAATAGAAAAGTAAAAGTGCATTTTCAGGTACACCTTGGAATTAATGCAGTAATGAACAAAGAATGTATTTTTTAAAGAACGTGATTTATTTAGTATCAGCTTTGACAACAGACATATACAACTCAAAATAATAAATATGGTCATTATAATTCTTTCTCCTCAAATTGCCTGTATACTATCCTTCATATAAATACTGGATCTAATCATATCAAAGAGAACATGATTTAGATATAAATATAACTTTCCTTTTCAAAATATAAGTTAATACTTTTTCTGGAGATAGGGCTTTAAAAAGAAGATAAATTCTTATCTGTGTAGCATTATCTTTGAAAGCTTTAGGGAAGCTGGATTACTACATACAGTTCATGAATTGGATTGCTATTTTTTTTCTTTTTAGTCAAACCAGCAGTAGGCACACCAGAGGCTAGGTAGAATCTGCAAACAAACCATCTAGAGAATGTGTATTTACTTTTGGTAGTCAAAAATCACATTTTAAAGTATTTATGTTTTATAATTATAAAGATATTTCGTATGTGTTTCAGAATGTTGGAAAATTTTAAAACAATAAACAAGAAAATAAATTACTTCTATTTCACTACTAGAGAAAATTGTTGGTATTTTGCTATTTTCACAGTTGTGTGTAAATATGTCTATATTAATATAAATGTGTCCCACAGCTTTTCCATCCTTATTAATTTAAATAAGATTAAAATTTTGGGTACATTTGTCAGCCTAGATAATTTAGACTTTAAATTGGATTATATGACTTCTGCTTCTGGCCAAGATGGTGTGATAGGAACTGAACTCTCCTACCTGATATGCCTAAAATTCCAGATGAAATATATAAAGCAACAACTTCCAATTTAGTGGCCATTAGGCCTCAAAGGAGAGTGATCTCTAAGAAATCGAAAAAAATGAGATAAGTCTTACAATACTCCAGTTTATTGCCTGGGGAGATAATGTAGGCTACAGTGCACAGAGGGGGAGCCCGGACAGTGTCCTTGAATTGAGGAGATGAAGCTGGGCATCCAGAAAGGCTAGAATTTGCAGGAAAGAATACTGGAGAAAAAATTGCTGCACAGAAAGCGAACTCTGGAACTCTTACGGGGCTGGGAATAGTTCCTGTTCCCATTATTCATGAGTCATTGGAGTACTTGGAAGGTTTTTGCCTTTGTAGTAAAATATGGGTGAAAAGTCAGAAAGCCCTCCATGTTATTTGGTGCTTAGAATCTATTGGGTTGGCCAAAAAGTTCATAGTTTTTTGCTGTAAAATAAGACACATTTTTCATTTTCATTAATATCTTTATTGATTTGGATATTTTGAGTATGTAGGCTACCTCCCGCTATTGGCTTCTAGTGGGTAGAGGCCAGGGGTCCTGCTAAATACCGCCCAATGCATAAGACAGCCCCACAGCAAAGAATTATTTGGCTAAAATGTCCATAGTACTAAGAAAGCTCACGAACCGCTTTTGACACATTCGATCAGTCACAGTACCTTCTCCATACACTGCACAAATATTTTTGTATTTCGATTGTATTTTTATCTTTCTTGAAATAATAATGCATAATACACCAAAAATGTTGTATATTTTCTTCCATCTTCAATATTAAAATGGCTTCACAAAAATTCGCCAATTTTGGTAAGTATTTTTTAATGCACACTGATATGACAGCTGTCACAATACAACCTAACAAAATTGTTTTGAATGAAATTAAAAACAACTAAGTGCTACTGGAGGCATCGTAGGGAAAAAAACTAAATTAATTTTTGGCCAGCCCAATACAAGGTAAAGCACTAGCATGGCCTCTTTGCAGAAGAGAGTTCGAGGCAAGGGTAGGAAGGAAGGAAGAGACAGGGATTGTAGTAAGCAGGAAGGAGGATCCTGTGAAAAATTCTAACAAAATCTGAGGGGGCATAGTGGGTTGCACGGAAGGCAACCAAGCCCGTTCCATTCTGAGAATTGAAACTCGTTTAGTGGGTAGGACTGTGTGTGGCTGTGTGTCTAAGTCAAGGGTGGGGCAATAAGTTGGGGATAAGAAATAGGATGGTAAGATATGTTGGGGGCTCCAATTTGTTGGCAGTGCTAGAAAGCCAGGGAGCAAAACTGGGAATCAGTACACACGCCTGGATGCCTGTGCAGGGCCTGATGAAGTCCATGGCTGAGGAAAGAAAGGTCTTCTGACATAGAGCTTTCCCAGCAGTGCTCAGAAGGAACCCTGGAGTTCTGTGGTCATGTGCCAGAGCCACTGCCCCTGAGGGAGAAGAAAGGGTACCCAGTGAGCAGGACTCTGGGATTACAGTCTTCACTTCAAACAAATTGCTCTGCCTTGCCTCATGTTTGTGGATTCAGTTTCTCTGGAAGCTTCAGTTGGAACATGATGTCCCATACCTAAAATTTTGGCAATCAGTCTCCACCAATTAAGTATAGGAGGCATTATGGAATTTCAGCCTCCAATTATCTGAGACCTCCAGTGTCTTTTTCTGTTTGTGATGAGAAAGTAGTTACTGCAGACCTGCCAGCTGCCCAAAACAGACACTAGGTTAGAGGAGATATGTCTGGGTATTTGTGGTGTAAGCTCAGAGTTGGACAAAGGATGCCAAGAGTAGCTTCTTAAAAGGGAGCTGAGATGAGATATTCACAAAATATTAACTGTATGTATAATATGAGCTACAAATACACAGGCATGCTCACAAGCATGTATGTGTGTGTGTGTGTGTGTGTGTGTGTGTGTGTATAAATAGAAAATTTTTCTTTGATTGGTGGATTTTTTGGTGAGTTTCTTCTCCCTTTAATTTTTTCCCCTTGGATTAACCAGGTATTATGTGATTTTGATTTGCAGGAGAGATGTCTGCTCCATATACCTCAAATTTACCTAAACCTGTGGCCTCAAATGACCTCTATTGATGCAACCTAACCCAATCTCCAGTCTGAATTAAGTACCTTGTCATTTTCTTTTGATTTTCTTGAGCATGTGTTCAATAAATGTTAGCTGGAATGAATGAATGAATGAATGAATGAATGAAACTAAGTACCAGAGACTCGCATTTGCTGATTCAAAATGTGGAGCCTACCACATGTCTGAACCTTCTGTGTCTATAGAAAAAAGACCCAAATACATACAGCTTTATATGGGTGAGGGATAAAGTTAATTTTTTGCTTAACCTAACAAAAAAATGGGAGATACAAATTAAAATAATAGTGATACAATATATTTTTACTTGTAATTTTCCCCAAAATTTGAAATATGGTTAATATAAAATGGTTCTGACTATGTAGGTTATTAAAGTACATTAGTTTATGAGAAAATTGATTGTTATAACATTTACAGGCTAGGGTTTTAGCAATCTTTACAAAAATTTAAAATCTGCCCTTTCAGTGGTGATCAGTGTTCTGTTTCAAATAAGCCAAGATTCTACATCAAAATGTCTTTCTTATGAGAAAATGCACACTTTTGCCTAAGGATTCAAGTACAAAGATTTTGATTTAAGGTATATTAATCAAATAAAAGTGGGAAATGTGTATTTATCAGGAGGCAAAGTGTTTAATTAATTGTGGTATATATGTACTTCAGAATTCTAGGGAGTAGTTACTAAAGTGAGGTAGATCTACATGTGCTGTCATGGAAAGACCTTGGATCCATTTTATTAAGTGACAAAAGCAAATGTCAGATGAATGTGTATTTTATTACCCATGCATGAAAAAAATACAATATATCTTTTATGGCATATCTATGGAAAAGCCTAAAATCAGCTTGAAAATAATAATACACATCAGATTGTTGCTTGTGGTTACCTCTGAGGATAGGGCTGAATTGGTGGGGGACAACTTTGTAAAGAGGAGAATTGTGATTGATCTTTATTTTTAGAATGTTTTGTGGTAAGTATATATGCACAATTACTTTTGTAATTAAAATATTTAAATAAGCCTAAGAACAGAAATAAGGGCTGGGCTTTAACCAGTTAAAGGTTAGTTAAATTGTTCACTTATGCAACAGACAAATCCTGAAATTTAAATGGTTTAACAACACATATTTTGTTTATCTTGTTCACGTGCATTCTGATTATTGTTGGCAGAGACTTTCTGCTCTCAGGCAAATCAGGGATCCTGGCTGCTTCTACCTCGTAGCTCCACTGTCTCAACACAGGGGCTCCATGTTTGTTGCTGAATGGCAAAGGAAGCATGGAAATGACATACTGGCTCCTGCCTAACTACAAATGGATGTTCCAGGAAGGAGGGAAAGACAAGATGCGAATGAGCACTTGTAGTGTCTCCTATAAACTGTCATGTAGTAGGTGCTCA
Organism: Glossophaga mutica; assembly: GCA_039655065.1. NCBI lineage: Eukaryota > Metazoa > Chordata > Mammalia > Chiroptera > Phyllostomidae > Glossophaga > Glossophaga mutica. Next base: position 20,086,121 of record CM077318.1, read on the forward strand.
ATAAAAAGCAACTACTATAATGTTATGACAACAGCCCTCTTCATTTCTTGGAGGAGTTTCTGAGAAAACCATTTTTTCTTTGAAATTCACCAACTTTTCAAGTGCCTACTATGACAGTGCTTTCAAATACATGACCACATCTTGTTTTCAAAGGATCCTGTAAATCTTAGCAGGGAATCCTCCACTGTTCTTTGCAATAATCTCTATAATCTCAGTAGCCTGCTAAGTCTTTCCTTCCATATGATGCATAGTCAAAATGCTAATTTGTGAGTCTTTGGTACACTCCACATGACTGAGCATTCCCAAATATCTGTATAGGTGTCATCAGGCATACTGGGAAACAGGATATTCCTGTGGGGCAGATATACATACAAGAGGCAGTAGAAGGATGGTTAACTATTTTTTTCTTTTTAAATCAGAGTTAATATGTCCACCAAGGAACCATTGTTTTATCTTCTAAGAGGACTCCAGGGCTTTAATAATTCAGCCCTTGTAGATGTTTGCTTATACTGTGATTTCAAATGGGAAAACAAATTGAGAATGCATTGAAGATGCCAGGCGGTATGCCCAGGCATCTAAACATTCTCCAAAATGCACTTTCTATTGTGACTCTAGAGATGCCAAGAGACTTCTTTCTGCAGGGAGTAGGAATGCTCAATGTGAGGGGTAAGGCAGGAAATTTGGGTAGTTTCTCTGGGAGCAGGACATACAGTCTTCAGAGGAAGAAGAAGTGGCAAGCTGGTCAGTAGGCCAGGTTGCCTAGCTGGACTGGAGGAGACATGGAGAAAGAGCAGGAGAAAGGTGCCTGTAATGCAGGAAACTACTGGGACTGGATAAAAATGACAACGCCTAGGCAGAGTCCCACTGTCAAGGAGTGCTGGGGCTCAGGCAGGAGGACCCTAGGTAAATTAGGCCCACATATAATCCCCAAATGGTGTTTCCTTTTCCTTGTGACTTTATTTTTTAAAAATATTTTATTTATTTTTTAGAGAGATGGGAAGGGAGGGAGAAAGAGAGGGAGCGAAACATCAATGTGTGGTTGCCACTCACATGCCTCCAACTGGGGACCTGGTCTGCAATCCAGGCATGTGCCCTGACTGGCAATTGAACCAGCACCCCTTTGGTTTACAAGCCTGTGCTCAATCCACTGAACTACTTCAGTCAGGGCTCACCTTTCTTCTTTAGGCCCACTTTTCGTACCTTGGCCACTGGGCCCTTGTTTTTGTTGCCTGAAACACTTGGAATATTGAGAAGATAAATGAACAAAGAAACAAAAGATCTGCCTTAGGCTATGATGAGTAGAAACACTCTGGGCCTAGATGAATTGAGGACTGAGACAGTACTAGCTAGTCCTGTCACTCCATTGGGCACTATGATCTTGGGCAAATTGCCAACTACTAGGAGTCTCAGGTTCTTAATTTGTGATGTGGGTTTGGTAAGACCTGACTTGGACTGGTATATAATGTAACTGAAGCATCTGGATAGTGCCTAACATTAATTGGATCTTTAACGAAAAACAGTAATTTCTAATATGATTTTGAATCCAGCCTCTCACTTGCTTCTCTGTGATTGTGTGTGTGATGACATTTCAGAGAACATACAGCACTCTATGGCACAAGATACCCAGTGAGCCAGAAACGCAACTTTGTACATAAGACTCGCTGAATTTTCCATTAGTGACTGTATTATTTAATTTGAATATGAGGAAGTCTTCCCCAGTGGAATGCAACTCAAAATTCCTAAAATTTGAGTCAAAGACTAACTCCTTTCCTCTCTCCAGCTGCTCTTCCATACAAACCATTTTTTACATTCATGTCACCCCACCCAAAATCTTGCCTTTGCTGAGAGATGGCCAAATTACACTCAAGGTAGCATAATTAAAATGTCCTTTCAGTGGAGCAGGCTCTGGCTGTCCTAGGCCAGGGAAAAAATGCCAGCCTCTGGGCACCACTTCAAAGAAATATCACCCTGTTGTCAGATAATCCTTGCAGACATAGTGTATGGAGCACTTAGTTTGTGCCCTGTTCAGAAGCATGGGGACAAGGACACAGGATACTTTCCACACCTGCTCCAGGTGGGGATTTCTCTCTGGCTTATTCATGATCCTAAAGGAACATCTAAGAGCAGTTTTCCATCCTAGGCTTTTTTCTAACCTGTAAGACACACCTATAATAATAAATGAGCCATTGAATTGGTACTCTCATTAAGATTTAATTTTGCATACATTCTTTAATTAGCAAGGCCAAGCCAGGTATATCTTTAATTTTACAAAACAGCAAATTAAGATACAAGAATCCTAGGGTAATCATCTTGTACATTTTCCCCCAATTTCTTGATCTCATTTATTTCATTGCTGCACACTTACATTGTTAATTCCTATTCCAATGCCATGTTATCCTGCTGATCACAAAATGAGATGTAAGGTTACCCAGTTTATTTTACAGAATGGCAAAATTCTTATCCTTAAACCTATTAAACAGCACTAAATACATGATGAATATCATTCACAAACCTAAACTCTGAAGCTAATCTTTTAAGAGAAAGAACATTTGAAATATAGCAAAAAAATATAAAAAAAGGTGAAATCTGCAATTCAACACTCCACTACACAGAATCTTGATTTCCCTCTTCAAAAATAGTGGAGAAACTGTCTCAGACTTTACTCAGGACAAAAGCTGCTGGACATGACACTGGAACTTTCACTAGCCATTGTGGTAGTACCATCACCTGTGGCAGCACCGGCCTTGGCTCGCTCTCTCTCATCTGTCAAAGCATCCTCATACCAGCGTGGGAAGGCAGTGGGGTCAGTTCCAGTGACCCTGGTGAAAAACTCAAGGACTTTCATCTTGGTGGTTTCAGCATAGGCTCTTGGACCCCACAGGAACTTGTAGCGTGGAGGATCACTGTTGGGCACCTGCTGGCACTCCAGGTACTTTTCCTGCACTAAATCTTTGGTCATGAGCTTCCTAGGTTCCCCATAGATGAAATCCTCCCTCCCAGCATATACCCCAATCATATTCAGCACTTCCCAGATTCTCTCTTCTGGGGCACAGTTACCCTCCATAAAGATTATGCCCAAGATCAATATTAGGAAGCCAGTCTTGGGCATGCCCTGGTCATCACTGACTATCCCATCATAGGTGAGGTCTAGTATTTTGACAAGCACATAGGTGTGGCTGGTGGGATCCACTTCCTTCACTTCAATACCAAAGACAACTGCCATGCACTCACAGACTTTCTTGAAGATCTCAGGGAAGTGATCCTTGTGCTCTTTGATGACACTCTTCAGTATTTCTGCCTCTGTGATGGGCTCCTGTGATAAATACTTAGTACTCAGGTATTTCACCAATTCAGCCACCTTCCTGTGCAGCCCTCCTATGCACAAGGACTCAGGATTTGGTGGAGCCTGCGAGGTGCTTGGACCCTCCTCTTGCCTGCTGGAGCCCTCATTTAATTTGCCTGATGGAATGGCTTCGATGGCAGCAGGGGAGGAGCAGCCTCCCTGGGAAGTCTGGGGAACACTTGATATTCCAGCAGCAAGCACAATCTTTGCCGTCTCCGGGATCAAAGGAGAAAGAGAGGAGGAGGAAGCTTCCTCCTCAGTTACAGAAACCTGTGCAGCTACTGGGCCTGGAGCCTCTCTTTGGGCCTCAAGGCTTTGTTCAGGCTCCTTGCACTGACTGTTTCCACTACCAGGCATGATGACTTGTTTTGGGAGCAGCAGGCAGGAGTGTGAGCTGGAAGTGGATGATGGGGCCAGTGGCCTGAGGGAGAGAAGAAGCGTATGAGAAACACAAAATTGCCAGCCCTTCCTGGGTCCTCTCAGAGTTGTGAGAAAGGGCAGGTTTCTGTGGGGGCCCTGTCTGTCCTCTCAGCTCTTAGTACTCTTCCCTCTGATCCTCACAGACTGGGCCATTTATACAAAGGCTGAGAACTCCCCAAGACCCCTGATTTGCAAATGGAGGGAGAAAAGGAGGTTCAGCCTGACAGCATTTCCCTGGACCCCCAGGGCTGAAGGAGGGATTGGGGTGAATTTCTGTGGAGATTACGCTGGGTTCTGTGGTACACCCCACCCTCCTCCCCAAGGAATTCACATTTACTTCTGACCGAATTCTTACCCTCATCCTTAGGCAGACCCGAAAATGCGGCCCTGAGCAAGGCTCCTATCACCCGTAAACCACCCAGGAAGAACTACAGAGCATCGCAATAGGCACCTCTGCCTAACTTGCACGGGCCTCTAAAGGCTGAGAGCAGGAAAGTTTTCTATGAGCTTTTTTCTCTATAATAGGAGGTCCCATCACTCCTCCATAAGGGGCCTCTCCTTAAAATCTCGCAGAGCCTGGGACACCTCCATCTACAGAGTCAAGTACTCACGTACTCACGTCTCATAAAAAGCCTCCCTTCCTTCAAACTGCCAAGATGGCTGTCCCTCAAAATCTCAAGATGGAGGGCCCTCAGACCCCCAAGATGAAGTTCCAACAACAATTTGCAGGGCAGATAAAAAGGGCAGGTTGGGGGGTGGAGCATCTTCTCTTAGCGATCAGAACTCCGTTTAGCCCTTTCTCAGAGTCCTTACCTTAAGGTTCAGCAGGTCCACGTACTCCCTCCCTGTGCTGATCTGAATCCAATTTGAAGCTTCTGGTCTCTCAGACTCCTAAGGCCAGAAGTTTATGTACCTCACTTTCTCCAACTCTGCCTCTGGTCTGCAGGAATGTCTGAAGGGGCAGAGCCTTGGGCTGAGGCCCCTTTTATCTATGGTAGGAGGTTACATCACCCCTCCCCTCTGGAGCCTCCCCTTGAAGCCTGCGGGGCCTGAGACTCCTCCCTCTGCTGACCTGAGTCCAGGCGCCTTGCCTCCCACAGATTCCCAAAGCAAAAGTCAGGCTACAACACACCCGGGTACAATGCTTTGCATTTCCCAGGGCTCCTAGAAGCATGGGCGGGGGGGGGGGGTGGATGCCACTCTATGTGGGATGGGAAAATCCTTCAGTCTTTGCCTTGACTTCTGCTTCAGCCCTTCCTTCTCCCCCTGCCAACCTGAGGCCTCAACCCCTCACATCAAGACCCTTACTTCACCCAGATAATCAAAATAGAAGAGGTGGGGCATCAGCCCGACAGGCCTGCATGGAACCTACCAGACTGACAGTAAAGACAAGGTAGGTTTCAGTGTGGTTCCTTATGTGTTCTGGGTTGGGTGTTACCCTATCCTCCAAAAGGTATTCATATTTTCTGACAGGGCCTGCTCCCTCTGCCTTAAACCCCTATCTCACTGAAAAGCATGTCACAAAAATACAGAGAGTGTGGGTGATGTGGCCTGTTTCTGACAGTACTGCCTGCGGCCTCCCAGGGCTGAAAGCAGGGCTACACCTCTAAGGAGCCCCTCTGTCTGGGTTGAGCAGCCGATTCAGGCCTCCATAAAGTTCTCACTTTTATATCTGGCAGAGCCTGGGATTACTTAATCTGCTGATCTGAGTCTTGCCCCATCATATCAAAGGCATCACCTCCCTAGAAATGTACCCCCTCTCCTGGTGAAAGTCAAGGTCTGCAACATCTTGCCATCATGTCCTAAGGTCTCTCATGCCTAACAGCTGGGGTAGGATGGGCCTGGGGAGAAGTCTCTTCTGTGGTGGGGGTTCTTAGTCCTCCTTTAGAATCATTGCCATGCATTGACTCCTGGCACTGAGTTGTCCTTCTGCCTCTGTAGACCAGAGTCCGTCCACCTCAAACCAAGAGTGGAAGACAGCAGCCCAAGCTTGTTATCTTGGCATATGCAGCTAAGGCAATAAATCTGTAAATTATTTGAGGACAGCTGACATATTTCCAATAATCTCAATCTATCAGGAAAATTTTATAGTTGCATCCATAACAATTGTGGACATTTTTGTGAAGCTTCGTAGGTAATTTTTAGGTTTTCATGCTGTTATGAATGGGATATTTAAAAAATTCGTAATGCATTTATTATCCTACAATTTGTCCATTTTCCTACAGACAAATAAATAAAAGTTTGCACTGTCAATGAAAGAAAGGGAAGTGCCTTTTTATAAATTTTAACTTTATTCTTCCAGCTTTATTGAACTCTGCTTGACAAATAAAAATTGGGTTTACAGTGCATACTGTGATGTTAAATACGCATATACATTGTGAAATAATTATAAGTAGCTAATTAGTATATCCATCAGCTCACATGGTTACCATTTTTTGCTTGTGGTGAGAACACATAAGGTTAACTCTCTTAGCAAATTTCAAGTACACAGGGGGGTACCCCAAAAAACCCAGAATTATCTTCTGGAGAGTGGGCTACTTGTAGCACAGGCTTTCCCCACCCACCAGGTGAGTGTTCTAGGAACCCATCTGTACCAGTGTACCAGCTCACTTTCTTGTGAGAGGTTGTGCTTGGATTCAGTGCAACATTTTTGAAGACTGTTTTGATGCATTTGCCCATTTCATGGTGGGTGATTTACCTGCTCACACCGCGCTGAGCATTCAGCAGTTTTTGACCAAAAATGGCATGACCCCTGTGTCCCACCCTCCCTATTTATCCCATCTTGCCCCTGAGCAACCTTTTTTTGTTTCCCCAGATGAAAAAAGTCCTCAAAGGGAAAAGTTTAGCCAATGTGGAACAGGTGAAACGAACAAAAAACAACAGAAGCACAAAAATATCAAAACAGAGGAGTTCAAATACTGTTTTGAGCAGTGGGGAAAAAAGTCTTGATAGTTGTGTTTCATCAGATGGAGAGTACTTTGAAGGTGACTGAAGTTTAAACGTGTAAGAAAGAATACACAAGTTTTTATAAATAAATTCTGTTTTTTGGGTGCCCCCTTGTATATAATAGAGTATGATTAACTATAGTCACCATGCTGTACTTTAGATCCCCAGTACGTATTCATCCCACATTACTGAAACATTTTACCTTTTGCCCACCATCTCCTCGTTTTTTCCACACCTCATCTCCTGGCAACCACCATCCTAGTCTGCTTTTATGAACTTAATATTTTTAGATTTCACTTGTGTGAGATCATGTAGCATTTGTCCTTTTCTGTCTCACTTATTTCACACAGAATAATGGCTTCCACATTCATTAATTTGTCGCGAATAGGATTCTTTCTTTCTTTTTTAAAACTGAGTAACATATTCCCCTTCCCCCTTTCTCCAGGGTGGTGCGAAAATAGGTTTACAGACGTTCATGTGGAAAATAATTAATAAATAATAATACAAGAATAAACTCTGTTTCACATACTCAAAACAGTAAACCTACTTTTACCCCACCCTGTATGTGTATGTATGTGTATAAAGAAAATGAACATTTTCCTTACTCATCTATCAACTGACACTTCAGTGATTTTTATATCCTAGCTATTGTGAATAATGCCGCAGTGAACATGGGAGTGCAAGATACCTGTTTCAGATAGTAATTTCATTTCTTTTTCATATATACCCAGAAGTGGAAATGCTGAATCATATAGTAGTTGTACTTTTAATTTTTTCAAAGGGACTTTTTTTTTAAAGATTTTACTTATTTATTTTTAGAGAGAGGGTGAGGGAGAAAGAAAGGAAAACATCAGCGTGTAAGAGATAAATTGATATGTGAGAAATATATTGATTAGTTGCCTCTTGCTTGCCCTCAACTGGGGACCTGGGCCAGAGTCTAGACCTTTCAGTTTGCAGGCCAGCACCCCACTCACTGAGGCACACCAGCCAGGACTGTGTTTTTAATTTTGTGAGAGACCTACATAATGTCTTCCACAGTGGCTGTACCAATTTACATTCTTGCCAATATTTGTTATCTCTTGTCTTTTTAAAAAAGATTTTATTTGTTTATTTTTAGAGAGAGGGGAAGGAAAGGAGAAAGAGGGAGAGAAACATCGATTGGTTACCTCTTGCACACCTTCAACTGGGGACCTGCTCCACAACCCAGGCAGGTGCCCTGATTGGGAATCAAACTCCTTACCTTTTGGTTTGTGAGATGATGCCCAACCCACTGAACCACACCAGTCAGGGCTCTTATCTGTTGTCTGTTGAATAATGGCCATCCTCACATATGTAAGGTGATATCATTGTGGTTTTGATTTTCATTTCTCTGATTGGTAATGCAGAGCACCTTTTCATACACCTGTTGACTATTTCTATGTCTTTTTAGAAATATCTATTCTGGTCCTTTGCCCACTTCTTATTCGGGTTATTATTATTATTTTTTTGGTACTGAGTTGTCTGAGTGCCTTATAAATTTTGAATATTAACGCCAAATCATGTATATGAATTGTAAATATTTTTCTCATTCCATAAGTTGTCTTTTCCTCTCTATTGGTTGTTTCTTTTGCTATGCAGAAGCTTTTTAGTTTGATGCCATCCCACTTCCTATTTTTGCCTTAGTTGCCTGTGCTTTATTTATTTTTTAAAAAATATTTTATTGCTTATGCTATTACAGTTGTCCCATTTCTCCCCCATCGTTCCCCTCCACCCTGCACAGCCCCTCCCGCCCACACTCCCTCCCTTTAGTTCATGTCCATGTGTCACAAATTCTTTAGCTTCTACATTTCCCACACTATTCTTGCCCTCCTCCTATCTATTTTCTACCCACCATGTATGCTACTTATTCTCTGTACCTTTTCCCCCTCTCTCCTCCTCCCAGTCCCCTGTTGCTAACCCTCCATGTGATCTCCATTTCTGTGGTTCTGTTCCTGTTCTAGTTGTTTGCTTAGTTTGCTTTTGTTTTAGGTGTGGTTGTTAATATCTGTGAGTTTGCTGTATTTTTATTGTCCTGTTTTTTATCTTCTTTTTCTTAGATAAGTCCCTTTAACATTTCATATAATAAGGGCTTGGTGATGATGAACTCCTTTAACTTGACCTTATCTGACAAGCACTTTATCTTCCCTTCCATTCTAAATGAAAGCTTTTCTGGATAGAGCAATCTTGGATGTAGGTTTAATAAAAAAAAATAGTTATATATGTTTTAGAGAGAGGGGAAGGGAAGGAGAAAGGGAGAGAAACAATGATCAGTTGGCTCTCATATGCTCCTCAACCAGGAACCAAACCCACAACCCAGGTGTGTACCCTGACTGGGAATTGAACTGGTGACCTTTTGCTTCACAGGATGACTGCCAACCAACTAAGCCACATGGGTCAGGACAGTTGCCTGTGCTTTTGATGTCATATCCAAAAAATCATTGCCAAGATCAAGGTCTGTGTTTTCTTCTAGTAGTTTTAAAGTTTTAGGTCTTACATTTAAGTCTTTAACCCATTTAGAGTTGATTTTTTTGTACTGTGTGCGATAGGGGTCCAATTTCAGTCTTCTGTATGTGGAGCTCCAGTTTTCCCATTCCTAATCATTTATTGAAGAGATTATCATTTTCCTGTTGTGTGTTCTTGGCACTCTTGTTCAAGGTCTGTCAACTGTAGATGTGTGGACTTATTTCTGAACTCTTTATTCTGTTTCATTGCTCCATGTATCTGTTTTTATGCCAATACCACACTGTTTGGTTATATAGCTTTCTAATATATTTTGAAACCATAAAGGATAGTACCTCCATCCTTGATTGTCTTGCTCAACTTTGCATTGTCTATTCAAGGTCTTTTTTAGTTCCACGTGAACTTTATTTTCCATGTGAACTGTTTTTATTTCTTCTTCTGTAATGAATGCCATTGGAATTTTGATTCCATTGAATCTGTAGATTACTCTTGGTAGTAGGGACATTTTTAACAATATTAATTCTTCCTATCTATGCACACAAAAATCTTTCCATTTATCTGTGTTTTTTAATTTCCTTCTTTGATGCTTTATAGTTTTTAGCATACAAGTCTTTCACTTCTCCAGTTACATTTATTCTTAAGTATTTTATTCTTTGTGTTGCTATTGTGAATGGGATTGTTTTCTTAATTTCCTTTTCAATCATTCATTGTGTATAGAAATACCACAGATTTTTAAAAAGATTTTATTTATTTTTAGAGAGAGGGGGAGGGAGGGAGAAAGGGAGAGAAACATCAATGTGTGGTTGCCTCTTGTGCGCCCCCTACTGAGAGATCTGGCCTGCAAACCAGGCATGTGCCTTGACTTGGAATCTAACTGGAGACCCTTGGGTTCACAGGCCAGCACTCAATCCACTGACGCACAGCAGCCAGGGCATACCATTGATTTGTACATTGATTTTGTATCCTGCAACTTAACTGAATTAAATTATTATTTCTATCAGTTTTTTTAATTGAGTTGTAGGGTTTTCCATATATATATAAACATATTATTTGAACTCGAAGAACTCCCTTTAGCATTTCTTGTAAGGCCTATTGATGATGAGGCCTAGTGATGATGAACTCTCTCAACTTTTGTTGGCCTCAGAAAGTCTTTACTGTGCCTTCATTTCTGAAGGACAGCTTTGCCAAATTTAGTAATCATGTTCATGTATTTCATTATTATTATTTTTTAAAATTTTAATAGACTTTTTATTATTTGTATCAAAATGTTTCTTTTTTCTTTTTTAAATATATTTTATTGATTATGCTATTACAGTTGTCCCATTTCTCCCCCATCATTCCCCTCCACCCTACACACCCTCTCCCACCCACATTCCCCGCTTTAGTTCATGTCCATGTGTCATAAGTTCTTTAGCTTCTACATTTCCCACACTATTCTTGCCCTCCCCCTGTCTATTTTCTACCCACTATCTATGCTACTCATTCTCTGTACCTTTTCCCCCTCTCTCATCCTCCCACGCCCCTGTTGCTAACCCTCCATATGATCTCCATTTCTGTGGTTCTGTTACTGTTCTAGCTGTTTGCTTAATTTGCTTTTGTTTTAGGTGTGGTTCTTAATAGCTGTGAGTTTGCTGTCTTTTCACTGTCCTATTTTTATCTTCTTTTTCTTAGACAAGTCCCTTTAACATTTCATATAATAAGAGCTTGGTGATGATGAACTCCTTGAACTTGACCTTATCTGAGAAGCACTTTATCTGTCCATCCATTCTAAATGACAGCTTTGCTGGATAGAGAAATTTTGGATGTAGGTCCCTGCTTTTCAAGATTTCAAATATTTCTTTCCAGCCCCTTCTTGCCTGGAAGGTCTCTTTTGAGAAATCAGCTGACAGTGTGATGGGAACTCCCTTGTAGGTGACTGTCCCCTTATCCCTTGCTGCTTCTAGAATTCTCTGCTTCATTTTAATCTTGGCTAATGTAATTACAATGTGCCTTGGTGTGTTCCTCCTTGGGTCCAACTTCTTTGGGACTCTCTGAGCTTCCTGGACTTCCTAGTAGTCTATTTCCTTTGCCAGATTTGGAAAGTTCTCCTTTATTATTTGTTGAAATAAGTTTTCCACTTGTTGCTCTTCTTCTTCTTCCCCTTCTGGGACCCCTATAATTCAGATGTTGGGATGTTTAACGATGTCCCGGAGGTTCCTAAGCCTCTCCTCATTTTTTTGAAATCTTGTTTCTTTCTTGTTTTCTGTTTGGTTGTTAGTTTCTTCCTTCTGGTCCACTCCATTGATTTGAGTCCCAGTTTTCCTCCCATCTCTATTGGTTCCCCATGCATCTTCCTTCATTTCACGTATTGTAGCCTGCATTTTTTTCATCTAGTTTGTGAGCAAAATCAACCAATTCTGTGAGCATTTTGATGACCAGTGCTTTGAACTGTGCGCCTGATAGGTTGGCTATCTCTTCAGGGCTTAGAGGAACTGGCTCTGGGGCTTTTATTTGTTTTCCGGTTTGAGCCATTTTTGGTGGGGTTTTTTTTTGTTGTTGTTTGTTTGCTTGTTTTGTTTTGGTTTTAGTCTGGTCGCAGCTATTACGTAGTGAGGGGTGGAGCCTTAGGCGTTCCCCTGTGCGGGGCAGCCCAGTCGCTGGGTTGTGACGCTGTATGTGGGGGCGGGGTCTGAGAGGGAGCAATGGCGCCTGCTCCGGTCTCTCCTGGATTCAGTCCCTTCTGCCACTTCCCCTCTGCCTGGACCGTCTACACACGCAAATGTGGGACCACCTGGTCAGCCAGCCGCCTTGTGCGGCCTCACTGGGTCTGCACAGTTGCCCCCCTGTGCCCGGGGTCCGCCAGCTGCTGCCTGTGGGCCCGGGGACCGCCAGCCGCCGCCTGTGCGCCTGGGAAATGCAAGCCGCTGCTCCCTGCGTTCCAGGTCCACACCTCCACTTTCTCCTGCCGCGACTCCGCCCCTCTTACCGGTCTGGATGAATGGTTGTTGGACTTCCGTACAGTTCAATTTTCTATAAGTTCTGGTTGTTTTCTTGTTTCTAAATATTTGTTGTCCTTAATTTTGGTTGTTAGAGGAGGCACAGCGTGTCCGCCTGTGCCTCCATCTTGACCGGAAGTCTCATTATTATTATTTTAATGTCCATAGACTAAGTAGTGATGATCTCTATTTCATTTTGATATTGGTAATTTTGTCTTCTTTATTCTTGGTTAGTCTGACTAGAAGTTTATGAATTTTGTTGATCATTCCTAAGAACCACCTTTGGGTTGTTTTCCTGTTTTCAATTTAATTGATTTTTACTCTAATTACTTTTCCCTAAAAATTTTGTTAACTTGAACTTTCATTTTCACTTAGGTCAAAAATATTTTTTTAATCTCTCTTTGGGCTTTTTTCTTTGACCCATGAATTATTTAGAAGTATATTACATAATTTCCAAATATTTGGGGGATCCTCTACTTTCTTGTTATTTATTTTCAATTTAATTTCTTTGTGGTTTGTGAACATACTTTGTATGATTTCTGTTCTCTTAAATTTGTTAAGCTGTGTTTCATGGCTCTGAATATGTTCTATCTTGATAAATATTTCATGTCACTTCAGAATAATATGCATTCTGTTGTTGTTGTATGAAATGTTTTATAAATGTCAAGTAGGTCAAGCTGATCAATAGTATTGTTCAGGTCACCTATATCTCTTCTGGTTTTCTGCTTCTTTGATCTATCAATTACTGACAGTGGTATTGAAGTCTCCAATACCACTATAATTGGATTTCTCAACTTCTTTTATCTCTATCAGATTTTGCATTACATATTCTGACACTTTGTATTTAGTCACATATCTATTTAATATTACAGTATCTTCTTGGAGAACTAACTCCTTTTTAAAAATAAGATTTTGTTTATTTATTTATTTATTTATTTATTTATTTATTTTTAGCGCGAGGGGAAGGGAGGGAGGGAGAGAGGGAGAGAAACATTAATGTGTGATTGTCTCTCATATGCTCCCTACTGGGGACCATGGCCCACAACCGAGGCATGTGTCCTGAGCAGGAATCAAACTGGTGATCTTTTGATTTATGTGACAATACCCAACCAACTGACAATGGCGGTGAGAGTCTTGCAAATATATTTTAATGTTTGTCAATATTACCGGAGAAGTGAAAAATTAGGATTTTAATTTGTATTTTACAATTGTTAGTAAAGATTGTTTTATTTTTTATTTTTTTAATATATTTTATTGATTATGCTATTACAGTTGTCCCATTTCTCCCCCATAATTCCCCTCCACCCTACACACCCTCTCCCACCCACATTCCCCCTCTTTAGTTCATGTCCATGTGTCATAAGTTCTTTAGCTTCTACATTTCCCATACTATTCTTGCCCTCCCTCCCCCTGTCTATTTTCTACCCACTATCTATGCTACTCATTCTCTGTACCTTTTCCCCCTCTCTCCTCCCACACCCCCGTTGTTAACCCTCTATATGATCTCCATTTCTGTGGTTCTGTTCCTGTTCTAGCTGTTCACTTAGTTTGCTTTTGTTTTCGGTGTGGTTCTTAATAGCTGTGAGTTTGCTGTCTTTTCACTGTCATATTTTTGATCTTCTTTTTCTTAGATAAGTCCCTTTAACATTTCATATAATAAGAGCTGGGTGATGATGAACTCCTTCAACTTGACCTTATCTGAGAAGCGCTTTATCTGTCCATCCATTCTAAATGACAGCTTTGCTGGATAGAGCAATTTTGGATGTAGGTCCCTGCTTTTCAAGATTTCAAATATTTCTTTCCAGCCCCTTCTTGCCTGTAAGGTCTCTTTTGAGAAATCAGCTGACAGTCTGATGGGAACTCCTTTGTAGGTGACTGTCCCCTTATTCCTTGCTGTTTCTGGAATTTTCTCCTTCATTTTAATCTTGGGTAATGTAATTACGATGTGCCTTGGTGTGTTCCTCCTTGGGTCCAACTTCTTTGGGACTCTCTGAGCTTCCTGGACGTCCTGGTAGTCTATTTCCTTTGCCAGATTGGGGAAGTTCTCCTTTTTATTTGTTCAAATAAGTTTTCCACTTGTTGCTCTTCTTCTTCCCCTTCTGGTACCCCTATAATTCGGATGTTGGGACGTTTAACGATGTCCCGGAGGTTCCTAAGCCTCTCCTCATTTTTTTGAATTCTTGTTTCTTCCTCATTTTCTGTTTGGTTGTTAGTTTCTTCTTTCTGGTCCACTCCATTGATTTGAGTCCCAGTTTTACTTCCATCTCTATGAGTGCCCCATGCATCTTCCTTCATTTCTCGTATTGTAGCCTGCATTTTTTCATCTAGTTTGTGAGCAAAATCAACCAATTCCGTGAGCATTTTGATGACCAGTGCTTTGAACTGTGCATCTGATAGGTTAGCTATCTCTTCACTGCTTAGAGGAATTGGCTCTGAGGCTTTTATTTGTTTTCCAGTTTGAGCCATTTTTGGTGGGTTTTTTGTTGTTGTTGTTGTTTTGGTTTTAGTCTGGTTGCAGCTATTACGCAGTGAGGGGTGGAGCCTTAGGTGTTCCTCAGGGTGGGGCAGCCCAGTCGCTGGGTTGTGACGCTATAGGTGGGGTCGGGGTCTGAGAGGGAACAATGGTGCCTGTTCCGCTCTCTCCTGGACTCCGGCCCTTTCCGCTGCTTCCCCTTCACCTGGATTATCCGCACACGCGCGCGTGCTGTTACGTAGTGAAGAGTGGAGCCTCTGGCGCTCCGCAGTGCGGGGCAGCCCAGTCGCTGGGTTGTGACGTTGTATGTGGGGTCAGGGTCTGAGAGGGAACAATGGCGCCTGCTCCGCTCTCTCCTGGATTCAGTCCCTTCCGCCACTTCCCCTCTGCCTGGACCGTGTCCGAGCGCGAATGTGGGACCACCTGGTCAGCCAGCCGCCTTGTGCGGCCTCACTGGGTCTGCATAGTTGCCCCCCCTGTGCCCGGGGTCCACCAGCTGCTGCCTGTGGGCCCGGGGACCGCCAGCCGCCGCCTGTGCACGTGGGAACTGCCAGCCGCTGCTGCTTGCGTTCCGGGGTCCGCACCTCCACTTTCTCCTGCCGCGACTCCGCCCCTCTTACCGGTCTGGATGAATGGTTGTTGGACTTCCGTACAGTTCAATTTTCTATAAGTTCTGGTTGTTTTCTTGTTTCTAAATATTTGTTGTTCTTAATTTTGGTTGTTAGAGGAGGCACAGCGTGTCCGCCTATGCCTCCATCTTGGCCGGTAGTCCTAGTAAAGATTGTTTTAAATACGTATTGGACAGTTTTATTTTTCTTGTAAATTCATTTATGTTTGCTTGCCTATTATGTATTAGGTTTTTTCTTTTCTTTATGAATCTGTAGCTCTTATTATATCTATAATGATATGTGGCAGTTTTAGAGCACCTAACTATGTTCCAGGAATATTTTAAGCACTTTATATTTATCATTTTATTTATTCTTCACAGAACCCAAAGGGAAAAATAATACATTATCTCTGTCTATCTGACTACAAAACTGAAGTACTAAATGGTGAATAAACTTGCCCAAGGTCATATAATAAGTGGATACATAGGAATTTGAACCCTGAGAGTTTAGTATCCACAGCTTACTTTCTTAATTGGAATTACATTGATTTTATTTATTTATTTGGTAAGAAATAATATCTTTTAAAAATTCAGTAAACATTTAGTCTTATTTTAAATCAGTTTGGTGCATGATATAGATTGGTTTTGCAGTTTTTAATGAACTCAAATAGAAATTTCTAAATACATCAGGGTCTATGCTACAAATATCTTAAGATAAAATAAGATATTTGATAGAACTACATGTGCATGAACAAATCAGATTAAAAAAATCTGAACAGGTTTCTATATACCTTCTGGATCAAAAAGCACCCACATTATTAATGGCTGTGGATACCAAATTGGTAAAGGAAGGAAAGGGGAAATGCTGTGAGTTCTGGTTTAAGAGCTCTTCTTGCAAGAATCTAACTAATTTTATATTATATGCTATTGTTGTTAGAACAGTAAGAATTGACACCTTTATTGAGTCTTCTTGTGGCCACCGCTCTCCATTTATTTAAAATTTTAAAATAGCTTTCAATTAAAATTTTATAATTTTGTATATAATGGTCTTACACATCTTTAATTGGATTTTTATAGGTGCCTAGTATTTTGTTGCTAATATAAATACTTTAAATATTTAATTACAATTTCTAACTCTTTGTTGCTAATGTACAGAAATGAAATTGATTTTTTGTATGTGGATATCACTTTCAGCAATGTAGCCGAACCTGCCCATTCATTCCAAACAATGTGTCTGTATGTTCTCTTCATTTTACTTGTCTGTGATTAATGTGTTCTATTGTTTTCCTTTATAAACTTAACATCTTTTGTGTCTTTTTCTTGTCTTACAGTGCTAGGAACTCTAGTACAGTGTGAATATGTAGGATACTGATCTATTTCTTAACAGCTAGGCTTGTATATATTCACAGTGAACATAAGTATACTAAAGTATGATGAACTCTGCAGTTAATAAATCTCCTACCAGTTATGTAGCATTAATATGTTGGAGGTACTGTTCTAAATGTTTTATATGTTAGTTCATTAAATCTGCCTAAAATTCTCTGAGGCAGGGACTAGTGTTATTTTTATTTTCTAATTGAGGGATCCAAGGCATAGGGAGAATATGTTACTTCTTTCATCTCACATGGCCTGTAAAGGACAAAGCCTGCATGGTATACTACAATGCCAAACAGAATTAAAATTTTTTGGAGTGTATTTACTTTAAATAGACAGAACTGTAATGTCGCCTGCTTAAAATAAAATGACAGTATTGACTACACTTATTTTGAGGTTGTGAGAAATGCAAACAATCTTAAATCATATGTATGTGGAAACATAAAAAGAGATCTCCCAAGCTCATTAATTATTTTTCCATCTTCCTTTGCCTATGTAATTACATGCAGACAATGTGGGCTGGTTTCTTCAATAAGATGAGCAATTAAATACTAAATGGATATCTAAAGTAGAACAATGATCAAAGAATGGTGAGTATATTGCTTGGCTGTGTGTTATAGTAAATATATAGTGTATTTTTTCTTGAAAGAGATTGTAATCAGTACTTTTACATACAAGGTCTTGTTAGTTTAAGAAGACTCACATTGGTGTTTTTAAAATTGATGTGAGGGCCATAGCTGGTGTGGCTCAGTGGGTTGAGTGCTGGCCTGTGAACCAAAGGGTCGCTGATTCGATTCCCAGTCAGGGCACATGCTTGGGCTGTGGGCTAGGTCCCCAGCTGGGGGCATGCGAGAGGCAGCCTATTGATATATCTCTTGCACATCAATGTTTCTCTCCTTTTCTTTGTCCCTCCTTTCGTCTCTCTCTAAAATTAAAAATATAAAATCTTTTAAAAATTAATGTGAGGTCACTGGCAGATCTTTTTGTTCATGTATAATTATACCTGGGTAGTATTTTTAAAGTAGAGAAGAGCATTTTCCCATCCAGAGCCTGTCAGAAGTGAAATGTCAGTGCTCCTTGTATAGAATAAGTCCAATTTGCATTTTTGTACCTTTGTAATGGAATGATATGTTGACAACTAACAATGTGAACTGGCTCATAGGATCTCTGAGCCATGTGATGCACTTATTTATGACTTATAAGTGACAAGTTATGTTTGATTACATTTGTTCTGTAAACACTAAGGTTTTTACATGAGTGGCATTTGCTATCCTGGTGAAGTGTAGCACTTACCAAACTAACTCAATGCTAATTATGAAAGATGGCAATGGGTATGTATGGAACAGGAATTCCATAATCAAATTAATTAATTAATTTAGCCTCCCTACCCTATCCCACAACTTGATTGTACTTCTGCCCAGTGTAAGATTATTCTGGATATCAATTCTTAGAGTTGTTCTATATCAGACCAATTTCAGATATTGCTCTTCTCTTTTTCCATCAAACACACAACAAGTACACCTTTAAAAAGGACTGAGTTCTTTATATTTTGCTAAGATATCTTTGCCCGAGCAGAAAAGACAAACATGTAAGCCCGTAGTAATAATACTGTGTGTTAAGTGATAGATTAATGTAGAAAATGATATAAATATATAATAGAAAAGATAAACCTAGGTCTTCTGGGAAATTTGGAAAGGCTTCACAGAGGTGATGGATTTTGGCTTGAGAATAAAAAGATAAATGGGAGTTTACTAGGGCAAGGGTCTTTAAGTACAGATTATTATTATTATTTAAAAAATTCACTTCCTCTTTTTTATTAAAGATTTTATTTATTTATTTTTAGAAAGAGGGGAAGGGAGGGAAGAAGACAGGGACAGAAACATCAACATGTGAGAGGAACAATTGGGAGGGGGATTGAGGGATGGGTGGAAAAAGTTAAGGGATTAAGAAGTACCAATTGATAGTTACAAAATAGTCACGGGAATGCAAAATACAGCATAAGGAACATAGTCAATAATATTATAATAACTATGTATGGTACCAGGTGGGTACTAGAAATATCAGGGGAACAGTTTCCTTTTCTAAAGAGTTGTTTATTTATTTTTAGACAGAAGGGAAGGGAGAGAGAAAGAGAGGGAGAGAAATATCAGTGTGTGGTTGCTTCTCACACACCCCTGCCGGGGGGACCTGGCCCATAACCCAGGCATGTGCCCTGACCACGAATTGAACCAGTGACCTTTTGTTTTTCAAGCCTGCACTCAATACACTGAGCAAAACCATCCAGGGCTGTACAGGTTACTTTTTAAGTCAAGGGTATGGTTGCTCTCTTAGTGTTCTGCATTATTAAATCACCTTTCTACCACTGACTTTTTTCTTGACCTATTCCACTGTACTGTTTCCATGATAAATAAATTCTGCTATATGCAGAACTTCTACATAGAATATTTTGCTCTCAAGACATGCAGAAAACACTGACAACTGTCTCCCAACACTTGTCATCTGAACTGTAGACTCACACATGTGCAACTAAATACTGGACATTTTTACCTGGGTGTTTTAAAAGAAACCTGAAAATAAACATATTGAATTCTTCCTTCCACCCCTGAATATTTGCATAATCTATTCTAGTAATGTTCACTTCTTACTCAATGATTGAAGACAAACCTAAGAGTCACATACAGAGCCTTATAAAAGCAAAGAAGAGGGAATACCCTAACTCTGCCTGTGGTAGCTTGAGGGTGAGCATTAGGGAAAGCTTCATAGAGGAAATCATGGTGAAAAGAGACCTAATGAATAAAAAAGAAAGTGATGGGTGTTGAGAAGAGAGAACAATGTACCCAAAATAAATGCATTTAAGAAACTGGTGTGTTGAAGACTTGCAGCACTTATATGGTATGGTATATGTGAAGTAAGGAATGTAGGGACAGAATCAAATTTAGGAAGAGGGCAGGCAGGTAGCTGCACAGGGTGTCACCCTATTGTGGGTGCTAAAGCATTACAGTGTTAAATAGTAAATGACATTGGTTAGTTCATTTTTCTATCTATGGTTTATTAAGTAACTGGCAAAACATAAATTGGACCCCTTTTGATGGAAATATTCAGTATCTTGAATAGAAATAAAAATGCTCTTAGTGGTTCTGACTTATCATTGCTGGTTTTTGCAAAACACACTTGCAAATTGTAGCCTCCAAATACAGGTGCACAACTAAACCCAAGACTAGTCAGAGGATAGTCACCTAAATTCAGCAGCAAAGTATAGGGCTATTTACTGTGTTTCGTGTAAGAAATTTAATCTAGTAGTTACATTCTAAATTGTTCACTATGCCTCCCAATAGGTTGTCAGGATTTGGAAATTGTATGAATAATGTTAATGGCATTAATCTTTTACCTTACACATAAGAATAAAATTTTATAGGAAATGCATTTCTTCCCATATTCACTTTTATAAATGGCTGAAGAAGTATTTAAAGAATATTGACTTGATTGGGTGCCAAATTATTTGAAATACTGGGAGTACCACTTTTTATTCTAGCTCTGAATACAGGGGAATAATGGAAGATGAGGCTACAGATATCAGCAGGGGACAAATAAGAGCAGGCCATATAAGCTACATAAAATATGAAATTTATCCTGTGTGTCATTAGGATTCACAGAAAGGATGTAGCAAGGGATTGGTGTAATCCCATTTACATTTTCAGCCAAATCACTCTGCTATCCATGTAGAAAATAGCTTGATCAGGGAGAGGAGGGACTACAATTAAAGGCAAGAAAACTACTTAGGACACTACTGACATAGTCTAGATATGATGAGGTACTGAACTCATCAGTGCTTGCAGGAATGAAGAGCACATCAGAGATCCAGATTCTGTTTTAAGAGACAGATGCCATGAGACTCGGGGACTGATTGTGTGAAGGATGAAATGGAGGTATGAATCCAGAAAGGCTTATTTATCCATTCATTCCAAAAAATGTATTAATCTTCTACTTTGTGCCAGAAATTGCTAGAGCCCAGAAATCCAAAAATAAGTACATATAATCCCTATCTTCAGGTAAAAGAAGTAGAAATGCATATGAATAATTAAAAGACAGCATGATGGGATTATAATTAAATTATATACAAGTTGCAGTGAAGAACAAAGAAGAGGAAGTAAATTACACTACCTGGGAAATTTTGAGGAAGGCTGAAGAGAGTTGTGAGGTAACCCTTGAGTCGACTCATGAAGAACACATAGGAGTTGGTTCGATGATCATGGATCACCTTGGTAAAAACATTTCTGAAAGAGGGAGCTATGTGTGCAAAGGCTCGTAAGTTTAAAACACATAACCTTATTTGGGTAATGAAACTTCAAGTTGTTCAACCTGAACAGTGTGGGTGAATGAAGAGGTAAGGGAAAGAGATATGGCAACAATTAATAAAAGTTAAGGATGAAGAGCTAGAATGGCTAGCTCGTAAAGTGGTTTGGAAAACCCCATGCTCATGAACTTGGCCTTGTCCTAACAGGTAATGAGTTGAAGGCTTTAAAACAGAGAATTGACATGGTCTGCATTTTGTGTTAGAAGAGATCCTGCTCTTTGAAACAGAATTCTGCAAAGTTGATCATACTTTTTTGACTGTGTTTACAGTACCTACTGTTGTATCACTCATCAGACTTGAGTCAGACTGAAAGGGTTTGAAACCTGGATCCATCAGCCATTTACCATTGGACCTTGGGCAGTTCATTTGCCATTGATTCCTTTTCCTCTTCTGTCATATGGGGATATTAATAGTGCCACTCACATTGGGCCCTTGGCTGGATTAAAAGAGATAATATATGCAAAACAATTGTAACAGTGCCTTAAATACCATAAGCACAAAAAGTAACAATACTATTTTTGTGTGTTTCCAAGACAATCTACCAGACTTTGACCTTTCCAAGGGTAACAATTGTGTCTATTTTTGTGTTTCAAAATCCTAGCATAGTGCATAGCTGTGATGGACAAGATGGTGTGATAACCAGATCCCCCTTCAGTGAAACACTTGCTGCCCAATCTGTTGGGAGTACTGTCAGCAGGGAACCTTCATTTATCAGCCACTTCAGGGATCACCTCAGTTAACCAGAGCTGCCTTGTTCAGGGTAATATCCTTTCTCAATGTGACTCAGACACAATTAAAATTGAATTAGAAGTATAGAGGCTTAGTAATATCCACCCTTGGGTGGGGGCAACTCTAAAGGGCAACCGTAACTTCAGAGATCCCTGTGGGGTTGGACAGGGCTATCATTGGACTTGACTTGTCCCTCTATCCATTCCTCTTTCCTTTCCTCTCTCTTCCATAGGTGTTTATCTCAAGGGCACTCCTTAGCAAATATCTTACACTTTGAAGTCTATCTCAGAGCTGGCTTCCCAGGGAATCCAACCCACAATTGTAGCATTTAGTAGTAGGTAGTCAAAATGATAGTCAAATGCATAAATGGATGAATGAATGAATGAATGCTCATTGTATTTCTGCTGCTGAATATGAAAATCATGGGCTTTATGTGTTATCTAACCTTTCCTCCCTTTATTCATCTTTATTTTTTTTTTTAATATTAAAACATGGTTTTATTTTGATCTTCATGCAAAAGCCCTTAATAATTGCTGGCTGTATGTTTCTGGTCACATTTCTTTTTTTTTTTTTAATTGTTAATATTGTACAGTTTTCTGTCTTTTACCCCGCCCCAGCCCACCACCCCAGCCCTCCCCACCTTCCTCCCATTTCCACACCCCATAGTTTTTGTCCATGAGTCCTTTATACTTGTTGCGCTAAACCGTTCCCCTTTTCCCCTGAAATTCCCTCCCCTCCCACTCTGGACACTGTCAGACTGTTCTCAAATTCAGTGTCTTTGTTTATATTCATCTTTATTTAAGCACTATTTTTAAAAAAGATTTTATTTATTTATTTTTAGAGAGGGGAAGGGAGGGAGAAAGAGAGGGAGAGAAACAGCAATATGTGATTGCTTCTTGGGATGTCCTGTATTGGGGACCTGGCCCACAGCCCTGGCATGTGCCCTAGACTGAGAATCAAACCAGTGACCCTTTGGATCACAGGCCAGCACTCAATTAACTGAGCCACACCAGCCAGTGCTCCTCCCTTCATCTTTATGGAGATATAGTAAACAATGTGCTCTGAAAGGAGAATATTGTGAAACCAGGAATAAATTATACTCTGGCAGAGTACAGACTTTCTGTGCCAAAAGTATTTCTGTTGGCTTCTCTCCTTATAATTAAACCATGTTCATCCTTGAGTGTGTCTTAAAAAGAAATGCTTGGATTTTAAGAAAATACAAATACAATATGAAAGGAAGTTGTGTTGATAATGTCTTACTTAAGAGATATTTAATGCAAGAAACTTTTAAAATATTACATAATGTAAATCAACTCAGTACACCATATGAATATATGGTCTCTTGTTTCTTAGTGTTCTTGCTGGTAAGAAAAGACATGTAATTTCTTGACTCATGTTGTCATATACAACAAGATACACACACACACACACATGATCTGGCTATTACAGAGAACTCAGTTCTGCTGTCATGTTCAGGCTGCTGAAAGGTTGAAAAGTTCCCTCTTGCATGTCATCACAATTTTGAAGGTATAGATCTAACAACACTGGGCATGCTTATAGCTATAATAATTAGAATTTCCTCCTCTAAGAAAGGTATGGATGAAGTCAGAGTTGTGGATAGGGACAAACATGTAGGTGCACACCATAAAATTACGCACATAAATGACAGTTCTGGACTGTTGAGAGCTCACCTGATAAGAGGCAGCCAGTGATTTCAATAAAATGTGGACAGACATCTAAATTCTAGTTTCCAATTCAAGAAAGGAAATTATGAAGATATGATATATTTGGAAAATAAAATGCAATATAAACAGGAGTAGTCAAATAAATCACTTAATAATTGAAATCATTGGGCATGCAAGGACCAAATAAACCTTAAAATGGTCAGGAAGATGGACTTTCTTATTTAACAAATATATATTAAGCTCCTACTATGTACAGTCATTACTAGATTGTAGAGGCAGGAACCATGCTTGACCTGGTGCAGAGTTTCTGCACTGCTGAGTGCTAGGATTTAGGCTGGTCTCATCTCAGCAACTAGCTTAGCATGTTCATGGCATCACCAGGAACACAGGATGGGCCTCTAGGGTTTGCTCATTTCCACCATGACCTAAGCTGTCACTGTAGATAAGAGCTTCGCCCCTGTAAGAGAGGAGTGTTGGGTCCTAAATTTCTTTCTTTTTTTAATATATTTTATTGATTATGCTATTATAGTTGTCCATTTCTCCCCCATCATTCCCCTCCACCCTATACACCCTCTCCCACCCACATTCCCCCCTTTAGTTCATGTCCATGTGTCATTAGTTCTTTAGCTTCTACATTTCCCATACTATTCTTGCCCTCCCCCTGTCTATTTTCTACTCACCGTCTATGCTATTTATTCTCTGTACCTTTTCCTCCTCTCTCCTCCTCCCACTCCCCTGTTGCTAATCCTCCATATGATCTCCATTTCTGTGGTTCTGTTCCTGTTCTAGCTGTTTGCTTAGTTTGCTTTTGTTTTAGGTATGGTTCTTAATAGCTGTGAGTT
Organism: Glossophaga mutica; assembly: GCA_039655065.1. Classification (NCBI taxonomy): domain Eukaryota; kingdom Metazoa; phylum Chordata; class Mammalia; order Chiroptera; family Phyllostomidae; genus Glossophaga; species Glossophaga mutica. Next base: position 20,110,347 of record CM077318.1, read on the forward strand.
TGCTGTCTTTTCACTGTCATATTTTTATCTTCTTTTTCTTAGATAAGTCCCTTTAACATTTCATACAATAAGGGCTTGGTGATGATGAACTCCTTGAACTTGACCTTATCTGAGAAGCACTTTATCTTCCCTTCCATTCTAAATGACAGCTTTGCTGGGTAGAGCAATCTTGGTTGTAGGTCCTTGACTTTCATGACGTGGAATACTTCTTTCCAGCCCCTTCTTGCCTGTAAGGTCTCTTTTGAGAAATCAGCTGACAGTCTGATGGGAACTCCTTTGTAGGTGACTGTCCCCTTATCCCTTGCTGCTTCTAGAATTCTCTGCTTCATTTTAATCTTGGCTAATGTAATTACGATGTGCCTTGGTGTGTTCCTCCTTGGGTCCAGCTTCTTTGGGACTCTCTGAGCTTCCTGGACATCCTGGTAGTCTATTTCCTTTGCCACATTGGGGAAGTTCTCCTTTATTATTTGTTGAAATAAGTTTTCCACTTGTTGCTCTTCTTCTTCCCCTTCTGGGACCCCTATAATTCGGATGTTGGGACGTTTAACGATGTCCCGGAGATTCCTAAGCCTCTCCTCATTTTTTTGAATTCTTGTTTCTTCCTCGTCTTCTGTTTGGTTGTTAGTTTCTTCCTTCTGGTCCCCTCCATTGATGTGAGTCCCAGTTTTCTTTCCATCTCTATCGGTTCCCCATGCATCTTCCTTCATTTCACGTATTGTAGCCTGCATTTTTTCATCTAGTTTGTGAGCAAAATCAACCAATTCTGTGAGCATTTTGATGACCAGTGCTTTGAACTGTGAATCTGATAGGTTGGCTATCTCTTCACTGCTTAGAGGAACTGGCTCTGAGGCTTTGATTGGTTCTCCGGTTTGAGCCATTTTTGGTGTTTTTTTTTGTTTGTTTTGTTTTTGTTTTGTTTTGGTTTTAGTCTGGTTGCGGCTATTACGTATGAGGGGTGGAGCCTTAGGTGTTCCTCAGGGCGGGGCAGCCCAGTCGCTGGGTTGTGACGCTGTATGTGGGGGCGGGGTCTGAGAGGGAACAAGGGCGCCTGCTCCGTTCTCTCCTGGATTCAGTCCCTTCCGCCACTTCCCCTCTGCCTGGACCATCTGCGTGCGTGAATGTGAGACCACCCGGTCAGCCCGCCGCCTTGTGCGGCCTCACTGGGTCTGCACAGTTTTCCCCCTGTGCCCGGGGTCCACCAGCTGCTGCCTGTGGGCCCGGGGACCACCAGCCGCCGCCTGTGCACCGGGGAACTGCCAGCCGCTGCTGCTTGCGCTCCCGCACCTCCACCTTCTCCCGCCGCGACCCCGCCCCTCCTACCGGTCTGGATGAATGGTTGTTGGACTTCCGTACAGTTCAATTTTCTGTAAGTTCTGGTTGTTTTCTTGTTTCTAAATATTTGTTGTCCTTAATTTTGGTTGTGAGAGGAGGCACAGTGTGTCCGCCTACGCCTCCATCTTGGCCGGAAGTTCGGGTCCTAAATTTCTGCAAGAGGATGAAAAATTCCCCTGAAGTTTTATATAATAAGGAAGACATGTTACAAGAGAAATATATTCAAGAGTTGTATACTGAACATGTGCTTTGCGTAGTACACTAGGCCCATATACAAATAGGAAAACCAGTCAGTTTCTGGGTGTTTGTTTATGGATTTCTGGAAAAGGTCTTGAAGTTACTTTTATCCTTATGAACACTGTAGAAGAAGAAAGAATTGAGATTAGTTTAACTTTATAATACTCAAATTCAGCAGATTGAAATAAACAAATGAGAGAAATAGTTGGATACCCATTTTTCAACTTTATAAGAGGTCTTTTCTGATATCCCTAGAGTACTTTTAACATGAATATGAAGCCAGTAGCTCAGATACCTATTGAAATATTTCTTTCAATATCTTGAAAGTAGAAAATGAATCTATGCCTTGGTCCAAACATGGGACATGTCTGAAATTTACTAGTAAAGGAAATAGGAACTAAATAACAAATGCAAAAAGCCCATACATGGAGTCAAACTTGCCTTGGGTTTGAGGTGATGAGGGAATGTAATACCTTAAATTGGTCTTGGAGTTAATCATGTCTAGTGTATCCTCTGAAGATCTTTAGAATCATTTTCAGAGTAAGGGTTGTCCCTGGTTCAGTTTCATCCAATTTTTAGGTTAACATTCGTTCCTCCTTGTAAATACATACCATTAAATTAAAAAAGAAATAAATACAGGATCTCACATCATTTTACAGCATTTAAGATTAAAATGATGGCTCTTCAGCAGTCAAATTGCTTCTCCAGAGGGATTAGCTGCACAGTTGTATAGGCATTCAGCAAAAATTTCAACAACTTTATTGAAATATTATTGACATATAAAAATTGCATATATTTAAGGTATATGAGAATGTAGCGATGTTTTATGTATATGCATATACATTGTGTATATATATATGTGTGTGTATATATATATATACACACACACATTATTTCCCAGTGTATATACATATACATTGGGTAATTATCTCCAAAATTAAGCTGGTTAACATATCTATCATTTTTACATAGTTACCATGTATGTGTGTGTGTGGAGGTAGAAGATTTAAGATAAATCCTCTTTGCAAAATTTAAGTATACAATAAAATATTATTAACTAGAATCACCATGTTGTATATTATATCTCCAGAACATTTTTGTCTTGCATAACTTGAAGTTAGTATGTTTTGACCAGCATCACTCCATTTCCCCTTCCCTCCAGGCCCAAAGAATCACCATCCTAACTCTCTATTTCTAAAAGTTTGACTGTTTTAGATTCTATGTGTTAGTGAGATCATGCAGCATTTGTCCTTTTGTGTTTGGCTTATTTTACTTAGCATAATGTCCTGTAGGTTCATCCATGTTGTTGCCAATGGCAAGATTTCATTCTTTTTAAAGGATGAGTAATATCCCATTATGTGTGTGTGTGTGTGTGTAATATACACATGCCTTGATTCCTTTATCCATTAATCTGTCAAAGGATATTTAGGTTGTTTTCATATATTGGCTATTGTAAATAATGCTATAATGAACATGGGCATTCAGATATCTCTTTGCAACACTCCTGTTTTCATTTTCTTTGGATATATACCCAGAAGTGGGAATGCTGTATCATATGGTAGTTCTATTTTTAAGTTTTTGAGGACACTCCATACTGTTTTCCATAAGGGCTGTATGAATTTACAATATAACCAACAGGTTCACTTTTCTCCACATCCTCATCAATACTTATCTTTTGTCTTTTTGACTGTATCCATCATAATATATGTGAGGTGCTATGTCATTGTGGGTTTTCTTTAACTTTTTTTTTTTTTAATTCTCACACAAGGATGTGTTTATTGATTTCAGAGATACAGGATGGCGGGGGGGGGGAGAGAGAGAGAGAGAGAGAATGAGAGAGAATGAGAATGTCAGAGAGAAACATTGATCAGTTGCCTTCTGAACATGCCCCAAGCAGGGATCAAACCCACAACCTATGTATGTGCCCTGACTGGGGATCGAACCCCCAACATTTTTGTGTAGCTAACTGGCCAGGGCTCATTTTGGTTTTAATTTTTTCCTTTTCTTTTTAAATATACTTTATTGATTATATTATTACAGTTGTCCCATTTCCCCCCTTAATTCCCCTCCACTATGCACACCCCCTCACAATGACATCCCCCCCTTTAGTTCATGTCCATGTGTCATTAGTTCTTTAGCTTCTATTTTTCCCACACTATTCTTGCCCTCCCCCTGTCTATTTTCTACTCACTATCTATGCTTATTCTCTGTACCTTTTCCCCCTTTCTCCTCCTCCCACTCCCCTGTTGCTAACCCTCCATGTGATCTCCATTTCTGTGGTTCTGTTCCTGTTCTTGCTGTTTGCTTAGTTTGCTTTTGTTTTAGGTGTGGTTGTTAATGACTGTGAGTTTGCTGTCTTTTTACTGTTCATATTTTTTATCTTCCTTTTCTTAGATAAGTCCCTTTAACATTTCATAAGGGCTTGGTGATGATGAACTCCTTGAACTTGACCTTATCTGAGAAGCACTTTATCTGCCCTTCCATTCTAAAGGAAAGCTTTGCTGGATAGAACAATTTTGGATGTAGGTCTTTGCCTTTTATGACTGGGAATACTTCTTTCTAGTACCTTCTTGCCTGGAAGGTCTCTTTTGAGAAATCAGCTGACAGTCTGATGGGAACTCCTTTGTACGTGACTGTCCCCTTGTCCCTTGCTGCTTCTAGAATTCTCTCCTTCATTTTAATCTTGGCTAATGTAATTATGATGTGCCTTGGCTTGTTCCTCCTTGGGTCCAACTTCTTTGGGACTCTCTGAGCATCCTGGACTTCCTGGAACTCTATTTCCTTTGCCAGATTGGGGAAGTTCTCCTTTATTATTTGTTCAAGTAAGTTTTCTACTTGTTGCTCTTCTTCTTCCTCTTCTGGTACCCCTATAATTCAGATGTTGAGATGTTTAAAGTTGTCCTGGAGGTTCCTAAGCCTCTCCTAATTTTTTTGAATTCTTGTTTCTTCCTTGTTTTCTGTTTGGTTGTTTCTTTCTTCCTTCTGGTCCACACTGTTGATTTGAGTCCTAGTTTTCTTCTCATCACTATTGGTTTCCTGTGCATTTTCCTTCATTTCACTTAGTGTAGCCTTCATTTGTTCATGTAATTTGTGAGGAAAATCAACCAATTCTGTGAGCATCCTGATCACCAGTGCTTTGAACTGTGCATCTGATAGGTTGGCTATCTTTTGGTCGCTTAAAAGTATTGGCTCCGGTGCTTTGATTTCTTCTTTTGTTTGAGCCATTTTTTTTCTTTTTCTTTTTTTGGTCTGGTCACACCTGTTATGTATGAGGGGCAGAGCCTTAGATGTTCACCAGAGCAGGGCAACCCAGTGGCAGAGTTGTGACGCTGTATGTAGGGGCAGGGTCTGAGAGAAAACAATGGCGCTTGCTCTGCTCTCTCTTGGATTTCAGTCTCCTCAGTGAGGCTGGGAGTCTCTCCCCACACTTCAACCCCCACACGTGTTTTAAATCAGTGCTCTTAGGCTTTATTTTCCAGCACTGGGGCCCTGGGCTGTGCAGTCTGTCTTGCTGCCTATTTTCACCTGATTTATCTGCGTGGGAATGTGGGACCGCAGTTAGCCACCTAGTGCACCTTGCTGGGTCTGCTCGTTCCCTCCCTGGGACTGGTAACCGCTGCCTGTGCATCCGGGACCACTAGCTACTGCTTTTTCTTGGTGCAGTCTCTCACCACCGGCCACCAACTCTGCCCCTCTTACTGGTCTGGGTGAATCGTTGTCAGACTTCCACACAATTCAATTTTCTATCTGTTTTGGTTGTTTTTTGGTTCTGAATATTTGTTGTCCTTAATTTTCATTGTGAGAGGAGGCACAGTGTGTCCACCTATGCCTCCATCTTAGTCAGAAGTCCTGGTTTTGATTTTTATTTCCTTGAGGTTTAGAGATATTGAACACCTTTCATACAACCATTGGCCAATCAAATTTCTTATTTTGAGGGGTGTCAATGTAAGCCCTTTGCCTATTTTGAATCAGGTAATTCATATTTTTGGTATTGAATTATATGAGTTCCTCATATGTTTTTGATATTAATCCTTTATTGGATATATGGTTTGGAAATACTCTTTTCTATTTCGTAAGTTGCCCTTTAATTTTGTTGATTATTTTCTTTGCTGTGCAGAAGCGTTTTAATTTGGTGTAATCTCATTTGTCTATTTTTGCTTCTGTTGCCTGTGCTTTTGGTGTTATATCCAGACATTATCACCAAGACCAATGTCAGGAAGGTTTCTCCCTATTTTTTTCTTTTTGTTTAAGTCCTTAATTCATTTTGTGTTAATTTGTGTGTATCATGTAAGATAGGAATCCAATTTCATTCTTTTGGATATAAACATCCAGTTTTCCCAACACCATTTGTTGAAGAGACTATTCTTTTCTCATTGTGTGTTTTTGTCACCCTTTTTTGAATATCAATTGACTGTAGATACATGGTTTTATTTCTGGCTTTCTATTCTGTTCCATTGATCTATATGTGTCAGTTTTTATGCCAGTACCACACTCATTTGATTACCATTACTTTATAATATAATTCGAAGTCACATTTAACATATTTTTATTGCATATGTAGTTACATGGAAAAAATAATACAGAAGTTGTATTATTGGACCAAAGGTAAATAAGACTGTCCTTGCATTCTTGGAGCTCACAGTCATTGGGACATAGTAAACAGAATACTGCAGTCCAGTATAAGAGGGACTATGAAAGAAGCTTGAAGTGAGAGCAAGAGGCTTTGGTTGCCCACAAAATGTACAGCTAGTTAAGAATGGAGTAGGAAAAAATGTACAAGGGTATGTAGTTAATGGAGACGGTGATGAAGTCCAAGCCAAGTCAGCCTGACTATTAAGAGTAAATCAAGCAAAAAAGACAAGGCAAAGCATTTCAGGCAGAAGGCTCAGTATGTGGAAAACAGTGAGCTAAGTCTAAGAGAGAGTTGGGCTGGAAATTATGGAAGTAACAAGACAAAGAAGAACTTCAATGGGACAGAAAAGTTAACTTTTAGTCCTAATAACCTCATTAAATAATTCTTTTCAGAAGTCATCATGATATAAATGGCATATTTCTTTTACTTTGTAATTCATATATTTTCAAGAACCACTTGTGATTCTTGAATGTTTACTCTCAATTTCATCTGTTTGAAAAATTAATTTCAAATGGTCCACATTTTACAACCATTTATGTATGAGGATTAATATAGCATTATATGTTTAGTACTGAGATTGGCTCAACTTTGAGTTTTTCAAGATGACTCTCTTACCCACCTAGCCTGGGGCCAGCATGCCATAATAGTGGAAATTTGCAGCTTTCTGAATAATAGCACATGGCAGCACTACTTGGGTAAGCATAGAGATCCCATAATTTAAAACTCATCTCCCCTCTTCTAAAACATTTTCTATGGTAGCCCGGTGCCTTCAGAAATAAAGTTTAATTTTCTAGAAAAAGAATTTAAATCATGGGACACACTTACCCCTTATCAATATTTCTGCTTCCTTACCCTGCATTTTCCATATTCCTTCACACTTTGAGTGCACCAACCATGTCAGAATTCTTTATCATAGCCTAAATACGATCTGTAGAGTTTTAGGTTTGCTCATGTATCTATTCCTCTACCTGGAGTTCCCTTCCTCACTGCATCCAGCCATGTTTTGGCTCCTTTCCTTAATAGTTATTGTATCACTTCTCTTTGAGCCTATTGAACTTATTTCTAGTAGGGGCACTTATCACCTGTTGGACAATGGTGATTGATACTGAGTTCAACAGAACTGTGTTCAAATTGAAGTTCTGCCATTTTTGCTAGCTGTGAAGCCACGCACCTGTTAATTAACCATTTTAAGCCTCTCTTCCCTCATCTGTGAAATGGGAATAAAGATAATACTCTTGTCATAGAGTTGTGGTGAGAATTGAATGACATAATTACCATGAAATATTTGTAAGCACTCAATGAATGTTAGCTCCTTCATTAGTATTTCTATAGTTGTCTCTCTTCATTCTTAGATTTGGATCTTCCACAACCATGTCTGGATGTAAATAACACTTATCACCAGCCTTGTAAATAATGAAGACCCAATAAACAGTTGTTAAAATGCATTGATTCAAAAGTAGCTAGGGTCAGTTCCCTAGTGGATCAACAAATTAGTGAATAGACGAGGACCTGTACTTGTTCTTATCCAAACATATATCTAATTATAACCCAAGCTTATGATTGTCTTAGAGGTTTCATTGCATTCCATAGACATGATTTTATCTGGGTGTCATGTGACTTCTTTTGTGGTTTTGGATTATGAAATATAGGTTTTTGACAAAGAGAAGATTTGTAGGAAATTTCAAATTTCTGTCAGTTGGTTCCTGTTTTGTCATTTTTCTATATTTAGAATTCACTGAGTGAAATATCTTAGTCACTGTTGAGTGGAAACCCATAGTCAAACTACAGATTAGAATAAAATACTAGCTTCTTGATATATTTGTTCAAAATGCAATTTCCCTCTGCTCCCATTATAATTTACTAAATAAGTACAGTCTCATTACATGTCAAATATTTTTTTCTTTTTGTAATACACTGAGATATTTTTCTACCATTTAGTGGTTATTTGGACCCTTGCCAATTAGGAATCATACCAACTGCTGAACATCCCACTCAGAGTCTCCTCAACACAAGAAGCTTAGGGAGTGTTGAAACATAGATCTGTTAGAACTGGATAACAATTGGAGGGAGCAATGTACAAATGGCTAACAGATGCTTAAGCACAGTTTCAAAAGAACAAAGTCATTTGTTTTAAATATATTAGTTGTGATTCCAAAGCATTATTTAGATAAATATCTGTAGTTCAGAGCATACTGTGTAGATGAGCACACCAATATAGTCCTGTATTAGAAATGCATGTTTTCACTTAAATTGCAGAAAACAGAACAAAGGCACAGATATTAAGATATTTTCAGTAGACTCTGACCCTGACACTGAGGTGGTATTTTTTTTAATTTTAATTTTCTTTTCTTTTTTTTTTTTACGTACAGTCTTTATTCATTTTCAATTTGATATTTTTGATAAACATGATTTTATTATTTATTTGATATATTATTATCTGAGAAAAATCTTGAATATATTAGATTGGTATGGACACATATCATATTTTTAAATTTTTTTCTTTTAGATTTTATTTATTTATCTTCAGAGGGGAAGGGAAGGAGAGAGGGAGAGAAACATCAATGTGCGGTTGCCTCTTGTATGTCCCCTGCCGGGAACTGGCCTGGCAACCCAGGCATGTGCCCTGACTGGGAATCGAACTGCGATCCTTCGGTTCGCAGGCCCGCGCTCAATCCACTGAGCTACACCAGCCAGGGCAATATATTTTTATATTTAACAGCTTTGTACTTAGTGGCATTATTTTTAGGAATAAGGTAGGTTCATTACAGAAAGAACAGATGCATTTGGAATCCACATAAGACCTCATCATTGAGACCACAGCTAATAAAAAAAATTGCAATCTACTTCTATAGATTGACAAGATTGTACCTGTTGTATCTGATTCTAAGCAAAAAATTTAATTCTTACCACTTAAGCAAAATCAGATAACTTACTGCAAAAGAAAACTATCATATCAGTTATTTCAACATAGGATGTGCCAAACAACCAGTCTAGATAAGAGTGAGGACTTCTGGGGATCTCAGTAGCCAGAGGTCCAGGACCATCTTTGTGTTTCTGCTGCCATTCCCATCTGCCTCATTCTTTTTTTTTAAATATATTTTATTGATTATGCTATTACAGTTGTCCCATTTCTCCCCCACCCTTCCCCTCACCCTGCACACCCTCTCCCACCCACATTCCCCGCTTTAGTTCATGTCCATGTGTCATAAGTTCTTTAGCTTCTACATTTCCCACACTATTCTTGCCCTCCCCCTGTCTATTTTCTACTCACTATCTATGCTTATTCTCTGTACCTTTTCCCCCTCTCTCCTCCTCCCACGCCCCTGTTGCTAACCCTCCATATGATCTCCATTTCTGTGGTTCTGTTCCTGTTCTAGCTGTTCACTTAGTTTGCTTTTGTTTTCGGTGTGGTTCTTAATAGCTGTGAGTTTGCTGTCTTTTTACTGTCATATTTTTGATCTTCTTTTTCTTAGATAAGTCCCTTTAACATTTCATATAATAAGGGCTTGGTGATGATGAACTTCTTGAACTTGACCTTATCTGAGAAGCGCTTTATCTGTCCATCCATTCTAAATGACAGCTTTGCTGGATAGAACAATTTTGGATGTAGGTCCCTGCTTTTCAAGATTTCAAATATTTCTTTCCAGCCCCTTCTTGCCTGGAAGGTCTCTTTTGAGAATTCAGCTGACAGTCTGATGGGAACTCCTTTGTACGTGACTGTCCCCTTGTCCCTTGCTGCTTCTAGAATTCTCTGCTTCAGTTTAATCTTGGCTAATGTAATTACGATGTGCCTTGGTGTGTTCCTCCTTGGGTCCAACTTCTTTGGGACTCTCTGAGCTTCCTGGACGTCCTGGTAGTCTATTTCCTTTGCCAGATTGGGGAAGTTCTCCTTTATTATTTGTTCAAGTAAGTTTTCTACTTGTTGCTCTTCTTCTTCCCTTTCTGGGACCCCTATAATTTGGATGTTGGGACGTTTAATGATGTCCCGGAGGTTCCTAAGCCTCTCCTCATTTTTTTGAATTTGTGTTTCTTCCTTGTTTTCTGTTTGGTTGTTAGTTTCTTCCTTCTGGTCCACTCCATTGATTTGAGTCCCAGTTTTCCTTCCATCTCTATTGGTTCCCCATGCATCTTCCTTCATTTCACGTATTATAGCCTGCATTTTTTCATCTAATTTGTGAGCAAAATCAACCAATTCTGTGAGCATTTTGATGACCAGTGCTTTGAACTGTGCATCTGATAGGTTGGCTATCTCTTCAGGGCTTAGAGGAATTGGCTCTGGGGCTTTTATTTGTTTTCCTGTTTGAGCCATTTTTGGTGGGTTTTTTTGTTTGTTTGTTTGTTTGTTTTGTTTTGTTTTGATTTGGTTTTAGTCTGGTCGCGGCTATTACGTAGTGAGGGGTGGAGCCTTAGGTGTTCCTCAGGGCGGGGCAGCCCAGTGGCTGGGTTGTGACGCTATAGGTGGGGGCGGGGTCTGAGAGGGAAGAATAGTGCCTGTTCCGCTCTCTCCTGGACTCCAGTCCCTTCCGCTGCTTCCCCTTCACCTGGATTATCTGCGCAGGTGTGTGTGCTGTTACATAGTGAGGAGTGGAACCTCAGGTGCTCCCCAGGGCAGGGCAGCCCAGTCGCTGGCTTGTGACGCTTATGTGGGGGTGGGGTCTGAGAGGGAACAATGGCGCCTGCTCCGCTCTCTCCTGGATTCAGTCCCTTTCGCCACTTCCCCTCTGCCTGGACCGTCTGCGAGCATGAATGTGGGACCACCTGGTCTATTTTCAGTAGACTCTGACCCTGACACTGAGGTGGTATTTTTTTTTAATTTTAATTTTCAATTACAGTTCACATTCAGTATTATTTTGTATCAGTTTCAGGTGTATAGCATACTGGTTAGACAATCATACACTTCACAAAGTGCTCCCCCTGATATTCCCAGTACCTACCTGGCATCATACATTGTTATTACAGTATTGTGATGTGGCATTCTTGAAGGTCATTTTGAGAGGGTGTAAGCGTAAGACTTTCAAATACAAGCTTGAATAATCATGCCTGATTCATATTGATTTTATAATGTTAATAATCAGTTATTTCTAAAGTTTCGTTGTAGATTGTATTTACTTCAAATTCCTTCTTTATGTTTATGTTGCAGCAATGTCCTCTCAAATTTAAGATTGAGTAGGACTGCATGATTTCCCTTGGACAATAGAATCATAGAAGTAACCATGAGCCAGTTCCAAACCTAGGCCTTAAGAAGCTTGCATGTTCCCATTTGCTCTTGGACCCTGCTATTGTTAGAAGAACATGGTGAGCTCAGAATAGCCCACTGGACCCCAAAGGAAGAATAGAGAAAATCGGAGCAGGTTTGCTACCACAGCAGAACTCAGCCTAGGTCAGCCAACCCCCAGGTGTGTGAGAAAGCACATCTGAGATATGAAGAGTTATCCACCTGAGTTCAGCCCAGATAAACCAACCCCTGGATGTATGAAAAGCAAAACTTATATTGACAGGCCTGTACAGCAGAGTCCAGCTTAGATTAGTTGATTCACAGTGTCATGAACAAAAAAAAAATGGTTTGTATTTATTCCACTGAGATTTTGTGGTTGTTTGCTACCTAGTATTATTAGTGTGGCCATGGTTAAATGGTAAATTGTATGCAGATATGTTAAACATTTTGTAATATTATGTAGTAACAAGAACTCTATTATCATGGGTGAAGACCAGATTTATGGAATCTTACATAGATGTATTTCCATTTCTCAACCTACTTATCAAAACTCTGAAATCTATATTCTCTAATAAAAGTGGATTGTCATGAATTAAACCAACAAAGTCTAAATTCAGAAAATCTGTATCTAAATTTAGAAAGCAATACTTATGCTTTATAAAAGCACACATTTAGGTACCCAGTTGTTTATATGAAAGTTATTCTTAAACATTGGGTCATGGGTTTTTAGGGAGTGGATGCATGGAATTTATTACAAATGATCCTATAAACCATAGTTATGTATATTTTCACACACTAACATGTAATTAGTATTTCAAATGAAAGGGCTGGGAATGACCATCATAGAGTATTTTATATAAGGCAATGAATAGTCCAAATATAAAATTATGAAAACAATTTTATTCATAATAACACTAAAAGAAAACAAATTCTTAGGAACAAGTTTGACAATAGAAGTACATATTATGTACACTGAAAACTGTAAAACATTGTTAAGAGAAATTAAAGAGGATTTAAATAAGTGAAGGGACAGTTCATGTTCATAGAGTCAATATTATTAAGATGGCAAATTGATCTATAGATTCATTGCAATCAAATTCTCAGCTGGAATTTTTTTTTTTTTTTTTGCAGAAATTGACAAGCTATTCCTAAAACCCATACAGAAATGCAAGGGACCCAGAATAACCAAAATTACATTGGAAAAAAAAAAACAAAGTTGGTGGACTAACACTTCCCAATTCAAGAATTACTATCAGGTTAATCTAGTAAAGACAGTGTAGTAGTGGTGTATGAACAGGCATATCAGTTAATGGAATGGAACTGAAATTCTTGAAATATTATTACATTTCCAGTCAATTGATATTTGACAAAGTTGACAAATCAATTTGATAGTGAACGATAGTCCCAAATGGTCCTGGGACAATTGGATAGCATATAAAAAATGAATATATACTATTACCTCACACAATACCCAAAAGTAATTAAAAATCTATCATACCAAAATAGCTTTAAGAGGTAAATCTATAAAAATCTTAGAAGAAAATCTTTGGGACCCTGAATTAGGCAAATTCTTAAATATGATACCAAACGCATGATCCATTAAAGACTATGTTTACACACTGGACTTTATATAAATAAAACCCTGTGTGCTTTAATAGATGACATTAAAATGAAAAGACAATCAACAAGCTGAGAGAAAAATGCTTGCAAGTCATCTATCTGTTAAAGGGCTGGTATCATGATTAATTAAAGAACTCTTAAAAATAAGAAATAAGAATATAATTCAACTAAGAAATGGGCAAAAGATTCAAATAGAAAATTCAGTAACAAATGATATATGGATGGTGAATAAGTAGATGAAAAAATGAATGACATTATTACTCATTATGCAAATGAAAATTCAAAAAACAATGTACCACTAAAATGGCCATACATTGTTGGTGGGAATGTAAACTTTCAGCCACTTTTAAAAACAGTTTGACAGTTTCTTAAATAGTTCATCATAAACATACCACACAACACAACAATTCTACTCCTATATATTGATCTAAGAGATAAAAACATGTTCCCACAAAGACTTTTGGGGGAATGTTTATAGGATCACTTTTAACTAACATTTATAAACTGAAATCGGTCCAAATATCAACTAGTGAAAGGACAAACAAAATGTGGTTTATTTATGTGATGCAATATATTCATCAAAGAAAGAAACTGACTGCTGACACATTTTACAACATACACAAACCTCGAAAACAATACTAAGTGAAAAAAGGCAAATGCAAAAGACTATATATTGTATGATTATTTATATGCAATTTCCAGAAAAGATAAATCTATAGCACTGGATGGTATGGCTCAGTGGGTTGAGCACCTGTCTGTGAGCTAAAAGGTCACAAGTTTAATTCCCAGTAAGGGTACATAACCTAGGTTGTGAGCCAGGTCCCCACTTGGGGGTGTGCGAGAGGCAACCACACGATGTTTTTCTCCCTCTCTTTCTCCCTTTCTCCCCCTCTCTCTAAGAGATAAATAAAACAAATTAAAAAAAGAAAAGATAAATCTATAGTGTCAGAAAAGAGTTCACTGGTTGTCTGGGGCTCAGTCTAGGAATGGGTATTGACTACACATGGACATGATGTAACTTGTTGGATTGATAGAAATGTTCTGAAACTGGATTGTAGGAACAATTGAACAACTTTGTAAATTTACTAAAAATCACTGAAATCTATACCTGTACTTAGAGGGATAAATTATCTACAACAAAAGCTATTAAAAATGGCACATGAAAACATGTAGTTATCTATGCTGTCACACCAAATCCCATTAAAACAACAACAAATAAATAAGAAATATAAATCATAACCACAAAGAGAATATGAGAAAAGACTATAACACAAAAGATAAACAAAAATTTGAAAGATATGCAGTAGGTGGAAGGTTGGTAAATGACTTATCAGAACATAAAGAACTGAGCTCTAAGTAGCAACAGAGAAAAATAATGACAAGAATTGAACTAAACTTTTGTTGTCAAACATGAGCAAGTCTTGCTTGGTGACCCCAAGTACCACAGAAAAGCATGGGTGAACTTGAGGTGATAATGAAAGCTTAAGGACTGGTTAAAAATCTAAATAAAATGTTGTTAGACTCCCTTGTCTCCAATACCAACACATGCAGCTTCATGTCTATCCTAACAAATTAAGAAATACGAGGTTTATTTTCTGCACAAATTATATATACTGAAGAGGTTCTAGACTGCATGTTATGATGTTTATTTAATCTTATGTAAACTTAGAATATTCCCCATTAATCCAATGTCTCAAAAACTTATGGTTAATTTTTAGGTTGTGAATGAAATTTACTGTTCAGTAAAAATAGAAAAAAAACTTTTTTGCAACTAAAGAAATAGTGAATGTATCAAATCAACAAACAAGCACTGGTGAGGATGTGGACAAAAGGGAAACCTCATGCACTTTTGGTGGGAATGCAGAGTGGTGCAGCCCCTGTGGAAAACAGTATGTAAACAATTTCCTCACAAAATTAAAAAAGGAACTGCCTTATGACCCAATGATTCCACTTATGGGAATATATTTGATGAAACCCAGAACACTGATTTGAAAGAATATATGCAACCTTATGTTTATTGCAGTGATATTAACAATATCCAAGATATGGAAACAGCCCAAGTGCCCATCAGTAGATGAGTAGATAAAAAAACCTGTGGTACATTTACACAATGGAATTATACTCAGCCGTAAGAAAGAAGGAAATCTTACCATTTGAGACAGCATGGATGGACCTGGAGAGTATTATGATAAGTGAAACAAGCCAGGTGGTGAAAGACAAATACCATATGATTTCACTCATATGTGGAATCTAATGGACAAATTGAACTAACAAGGAAAATGGGGCAGACTCATAGATACAGAGCAGGATAACGGCTATGGCGGGGAGGGTGGACCATGGAGGGTTTGAGCCTAAAGGAAAAAGGACTCATGGATATGGACAACAGTGTGGTGATTGCTGTGGGGAGGAGGGTAAAACTGGGCTAAATGGTAATGGAAGAAAATATAATTTTTTTAAATATTAAAAAATAGTTTGTAATGTAATTTATTTCTTTTATACAATTTTCTTGCAGGATCATATGTTTATTCTTCCTGATAAGCACAAGATTAATTTTAAATTCCACAGTAAATTTCATTGTTTTAAAAAAATTGTGTTTACTATACAGAGTAATTAGGGGAAAATAAGCATCTGTGTAATATTGAGTCTTCATATTCAGTAACGTGGCATGAGACTTCATTTTTTCTTCTTCAGCTGTTTCTTTAATAAGGCCTTGTGATATTTTCATGCATTTTAAATATTTGTTAACAATTTATTTTTAGAATTAATAAACTTTTTTTGTGTTTTCTTTCTGCTCCCACCCTCACTATATGATTCTCATTTTCACTAAAATTTGTATTTTGTGGTCTTATGTTAATAGCCACTTCCCTGGCTTACCAAGTAAATATACCATGCATCTTTTGCCAAAACAGAAAATGAACAGGTATATAGGAAAATATAAAAGGAGGGAAAATACTAATATAAATGAATATCCAAGAAAACTGTGGTTGTACTTTGGTGATTTAGAGAGGATCCTTGATGAAAGTTTGACTCATTGATTTAATAAAGTAGTTTAATTGATTCTCAGGGTTTAATGTAATAGATTGTTAGCTCCTGTCTCCAGGCAGTGGTTATTATAAGCTTGGCATTTCACTTAAATGATGAGGAAAAACTCCCTTCAGTAACCTGAAAAGCTATTTAGGCTGAAGATAGAGATTGTATCACTCAGTGTGAAAGTATTAGTGAAAAGTAATCATGGTTTTCATCAGAGGTATCATTCTCATTAATGAGTTTGAAATCCTAATGGAATTGTACTGCATTATATGTGCTTGAGAGTGTGCATGTGCTTTTTAAGTTAATTTAATTTTTCATATTTATGGGGGTGACATTGGTTAATAAAATTATATAGATTTCAGGTGTCCAAATTTATAATACTTTATCTGTACATTGTATTGTGTGTTCACCACCCCATGTCAAGTCTCTTTCTGTCACCATTTATTCTTCCTTTACCCCCTTATACCTAACCCCATCCAGTTTTCCCTCTGGTAATCACATAACTGTTATCTGTATCCATGATGTTTCTTTTTTCCTTAAAGATTTTATTTATTTATTTTTAGACCGAGGGGAAGGGAGGGAGAAAGAAAGGGAGAGAAACATCACTGTGTGGTTGTCTCTTGCATGCCCAGCCCTGGGGACTTGACTGGCAACCCAGGCAGCATGTGCCCTGACTAGGAATTGAACCAGAGACCTTTTGGCTTGCAGGCCGGCACTCAATCCACTGAGCCACATCAGCTGGGGCTGTTTGTTGCTTCTTTATATTCTAAATCATTGGTGTGATTTTTGGCTTCATCCATCCTACTGTTGTTTCCCTGTAAATTGTTCTTTGTTTCAATTATCATATCCTTCAGTTCTGACTGAATCATTTTTATGCTGTTGAGGTCCTCGCTAAGTTCCTTGAACATCCTTATAACCAGTGCTTTGAACTCTACATCCATTAGATTGCTTGTGTCCATTTTGTTTAGTTCTTTTTCTGGAATTTTGTTTTTTTCTTTCATTTGGGACATTTTTCTTTGTTTCCTCATTTTGGTAGCCTCCCTGTGTTTGTTTCTGATGTTAGGTAGAGCTGCTATGTCTCCCTGACTTTGTAAAATGAATGATGGTGTCCTGTAGGGTCCAGTGGCACAACCTCACTTTTCACTCAAGTTGGGCACTTCATGTGCACCATCCCAGTGTCTATTGTATGCACCCTCCAGTTGTAGTTCATCCTTGATTGCTGTTTGCATGTCAATGGGAGGGATTTACTCCCAAGCCCATCTGGCTCAAGGACTCACTGTGACCATTGTGAAGGATCAGCTGTGCAGGGTGGCCCACCCCACAGAGCAGGGCACACTTCAGCAAAACTCTGGTGCCCACTGAGTTTACTCTTTGAGTGTGTCACTTGTGGAGGTAGTTGAAAGGTGTGTCAATGTGGTCTGAATCTGTTCACTGGGTGCTCTGGCTCTGGGGTCTCCCGGTAGGTGCAGGACAAGTTCAGCAGCTGCCTTCGCCCTGCCTAAGGCCATTCTGCATGAGCTGCAAAATGATTGGCAGATGGCTACTTCTCATTCAGGAATTGGAGGTAACCAGAAGATGCTGAGTTGTGAACCAAGGCAACTGCTGTTAGTGTCAGGTCTGGGGCCACTTAGCAAGAGGTATGGGAACACTGAGGCCAGATGCTTCTTGTTTGAGAGATTAGGAACGTCTGAAGCATGAGCAGAGACAGGACACTCTTATGGAAAATCAAACGGAAATAGTTTGGGTGCATCTGAAAGTTTGGTGGGGCAGGGTCTCAGGGTATCCCAAGGGCAGGGCTAACAGTGATAAGTTGATGCAGACTCATATACGGCATCTTGCTGCTGGCTCTGTGTGGGGGAGAGCTTATCAAAGGACTATGGCCTCTGCCAGCACATCTGTCTGGGAGAAAGCTTCCCCCCAGCTGTTTCCCTCATGCCAGACAAATCAGCTCCTCCCTGTATGTCCCTAGTGCCTTTCTAGCTGCTGCTCCAGTGCTGGAGCTTAGAGGGAGTGAGCCTGTGTATGGCTCATTTAAAAGCAACTGCCTGGAACTCCAGAAGCTTTTCAATCTCACTTAGCCACAATACCTGCTGATTTTTACAGACAGAACTTATGGGGATTTCCTGGCACTGGAATCCTGGCCTCAGGAGTCTCATTTGGGCTGGGGCCCCATGTTCCTCATGGGAAACCTCTGAAGCTGAGATACCCTTCCTAATTTTTGTCCACCACACATGAGCATGCAACCAGCCTGTTTTTCCTCTCTGCCCCTCCTACCAGTCTCAAAATGGCTTCATATATATATTCATATATATATATTCATATATATATCAATAATAATATATATATTATTGATTATGCTACTACAGTTGTCCCAGTTTTTCTCCCTTTGAACCCCTCTAACTGGTACTCCCATTCCCTCCAGCAATACCCCCTTATTTCATGTCCATGGGTCATGCATATGAATTCTTTGGCTACTCCATTTCCTATACTGCTCTTAACATCCCGCTGTCTAATCGGTGCCTATCAATTCATACTTCTTAATACCTACGCCTTTTCCCTCATTCTCCCCTTTCTCCCTCCCAACTGATAACCCTCCAAATGATGTCCATTTCTATGATTCTGTTTCTGTTCAGCTTGTTTTCTTAGTTTGTTTTTTAGATTCAATTATTGATAGTTGTAAATTTATTAGCATTTTAATGTTCATACTTTTGATCTTCTTTTTCTTAAATAAGTCCCTTTAACATTTCATATAATAAGGGCTTGGTGATGATGAACTCATTTAGCTTTACCTTTTCTGGAAAGCATTTTATCTGCCCTTCAATTCTAAATGATAGCTTTGCTGAACAGAGTAATCTAGGTTGTAGGTCCTTGCTTTTCATCACTTTGAATACATCTTGTGTGCAAGGTTTCTTTTGAGAAATCAGCTGACAGACTTATGGAAACTCACCTGTAGGTACCTAACTTCTTTTCTCTTCCTGCTTTTTAGGTTTTTCTTTATCTTTAACCTTTAGCATTTTAATTATGATGTGTCTTGTTGTGATCCTCTTTAGGACCATCTTGTTTGGGACTCTCTGTGCTTCCTGGACTTGTATTTCAATTTCCTTCACCAAATTAGGGAATTTTTCTTTCATTATTTTTCAAATAACTTTTCAATTTGTTATTCTGTCCCTTCTCCTTCTGGCACCCTTATTATTTAAATGTTGGTACATTTGAAGTTGTCTCAGAGGCTCCTTAACATATCCTTGTTTTTGAGATTCTTTTTTCTTCTTGCTGTTCTGATTGAATATATTTTTTCTTCCCTATGTTCTGAATCATTGATTTGATTCTCAGCTTCAACCACTCCCTTGTTGGTTCCCTGTAAATTTTTCTTTATTTCACTTATTGTAACCTTCATTCTGCTGGCATCTTTTTTATGCTGTTGAAATACCCAGTGAGTTCCTTGAGCATCCTAATAACTAGTGCTTTGAACTCTGCTTCTGATAGACTGCTTATCTGCATTTTTAGTTCTTTTTCTGGAATTTTGTTTTTTTTCTTTCATTTAGGACATTTTTCTTTGTTTCCTCAATTTGTCAGCCTCCCTGTGTATGTTTCTGTGTATTAGGAAGAGCTGCTTTGACTCCCTGTCTTAGTACTGTGGCCTATTGTAGGAAAGCATACCGGTAAGTTGGATGGGTCAGAGTCTTAGGTAATTGCCACAGCAGGGCAACCCTTGTGAACCAGGTTGATGGAGTCTCCAATACGGTGTTGCCACTTTATGGCTCTGTGTGGAGGAGGGCTCAAAACAGGGATAGTGCTGCTGCCTGGCTTCTGTAGTTTTGTCAGGGAAGTAGCTGCCCCTGGCACTTGCCTTGATGCCAGATATTTCAGTTTCACCCCGTATGCCTCTGGGGCTCTTCCAGCTACTTCCTGGGTGCTGGAGCCCAGAGGGAGTGAGTCTGCATGAGTCCTAAATCCATTATGGGCTCTTTAGGAGCCAATTGCTGTGAATCCCGCAATTTTTTGTGCCACCCAACCTCCACTGGTTTTTATATCCAGAAGTAATGGGGACTTATCTTCCTGGCATTGGAACCCTGGTCTGGTATGGGGCTGGGATCCCTCGCTCTAGAGGTATTCCTCCCAATTTTTATCCACCACACATGGGTATGGGACCACTCAATCTGCATCCCCATGTCTCTGTGCCTCTGCGTGTTTCTTCCTCTCTTCCCATCTGGATGAATGTAATTCTTTAATTCCTTGGTTTTCAAGCTTCCATCAGGTTCGACTTTTTGATGATTCCGGGTGATAGTTGTTTTGTAGTTTGGTTTTGATTTTTGCTGTGGTTGTGTGAGGAGGTGAGTGGTATTTACCTACATCTCCATTTTGACTGGAAGTCACATCTCTGCTTAGAAGTCTAGATAAGAATGGAAGCCATCCCTGAGCTCTAGCAGAGTAGGGGTAGGCAGAGGCTTGGACACCATGGAAGGGTGGGGAAGCATGCATTATGGAGAATGGAGTATGTGTGACATGGGGGTACAAACAAGATATTGGCCATACCATTTGCACCCTCTTCTTTGTATTCTTAGTTGTAGGACTTCTCTTTAGCTGGATTTCAGGTGGTTCTGAATGATGGCTCTTCTGTAGTTTAGTTATACTTTTGATGTTGTTGTGGGAGGATGTGAGTACCACATTTACCTACACCACCATCTTGACTGGAAGCTGAGAAAACAATTCTTAAAGCAGCTTCTCAAACTAAGACAATAAACCCTGATACTTTTATTATATATTCTGGCTCTTAGTTATATGCAGTTTAGCACTTTTCATATACTCCATTTTCTTTTGGGTTATTGTTGTTTTGAGGATGTGAGTCTTGTCTTCTCAGTAAGGTTGTAAACCTAGTAAAGGTGTATATACACAGAGAAACACTACATGCCCTACATGATTGAAGTCCCTATAGCAATGCATTAATGTAGTTGGGTTAAAATATTGCCAATATTTGATTTATTTTTCCCCTTTCATTTACTACATCTTAAACATGTGTTGAGGTTTGTATATAGATTATACCTTGGCTGTTGCATGAAGGCTAAATTTAAGGCAGATAGAGAAAAGTTAAGTTATTACTGCAACAATGGAAGGAAGACTCAACAAGAGCCAGGATTAAGTAGGCCAGTGGTCGTAGGCATGAAGAGGAGACAGATTTGAAGCCTGCTTAGGTAGTGAAATATGTAGGATATGTTTGGTAGTATGGTGCAGTCAAAAATAATTCCTAGAATTGATTTGAATTCAGGAAATTTAGGTTTGTTTTTTTCAGTTTTTAGTTGTGTGATTTGGACTACTTGGGAATTTATTTACATAGTCTTTGATTTTAACTATTTGCATTATTAAGGAAAATAATACTGCCACATAAGGTTGTTGTGTGGATTAAATTGAATATATAACAAGCTTTGTCAATTCTAAAGTACTACATAAAAATTAGACATTACTTACTTCTTCAAAAGTATTATATTTCAAGGGAATACTAATAGATATTTACAAATCCATCTCCAAAAAAAGATCTGTATCTATTTTCTTTGGTGTGTGCAGGCATCTAAAAGGAGACATTGGTGAAGTATTTTCAGTATCATGTAAGTGGTTTTCCATGCTACTAATAAAGATGCTAGGGTATAATAATAATATAAAAAGCTAGAATGCAAGCCTTATTCCTTAAGGCCTAGCTCAAATTTTCGGTCCTCAATATGTTGATGGTAAAGTCACATTCTATACCTTTACCTGGTTTTCCTCATCTGTTAACTAGGGTATTGAATACACTTGTAATTTCTACCATCAGGTAGTAACTACCTTTCAATTCCCAACATTTCTATTAATCCACTTCCAGAAGAATTCCTGAACTAGTTTCAATTCTTGCCAACCTAATGGAAATGATAACCTTCCAATTGGAGAAATTAATTCTTATTTTCCTGCAGCTTCATTAGAAAATATTGAGTGGTATAATTTTTTTCATTCCCTTCTTCCTCAAAGGACAATCAGGACCTTGTATCTGGGAGACTAATTTGTTCTAAGTCTGTGATTAGGTATTGTTATTTTCCCTAGTATGTCCTTCCTGTTTTCTTCTGTGGTAAATATTTCTTCTACTTACTCATCATTTCATTATTGAAGGTGAGTCTTCCCATTCCTTAAGGCCTATCTAAACTATTACATCCCTGAAATTGTCTTCATTTTGCAGGTTTTGCTGTTTTTTGATCGTTGAAAGCTATAGTATTGTTTAGTGACTAACTCAAACTATTTTTGCAAAGACTGTATTTCTTGTCATGTATTGTCACTGAAATTTCTGTTCTTAACTTGTGTTCAAGTAGTGTTTTTAAAGAGTTTTCCTTGACCTTCAGAAGCTAAAACAAACAAGCAAGCAAATGACACCTCTGTTAGTCTTTGCAGATTAGTTGTGTGAGAACAGTACTTCAACATCTTGTCTGAGCCTAGGTACAAGCCCAAGGTTAAAGCTTAGAGTATTCTAAGGTCTTTTCTGTGCAGAAGTCTTAAGTAGCCACACACATGACTTTCTAAATTACCATGGATGCATGGCTGCTTTTGGATATCCTAGTTTCACAAAGAAACTTTTCCCAGGTTTTCGTCACATGTCTTAGGTGGTCTGTTGTATGTTTTGACTACAATTTTTTGTAGCCAATATCTGAGGTTTGTTAGTCCAGGTTGCAAGTGTTTTTGAGCAAAGTCTACCACTTTTCTGGTCTTAATTCCAAGTAAGATGAAACAGAAATTAGGTCCTTGTGTTAGTCTTTCATCTAACTACAGATAGGTTACAAAAATCATACATAAGTTTTCAAGCAAGGTCTGCTCTTCTCCCTCCAGAACCAGAGACCATGGTTTCACTTTGGGAACACAGGTTGCCAACAATTAGAGACCAAGACCATTGCCACACTGAGGAAAGGACAGGTAAAATACCACAAAACTTTCCTACTAGTTTTAAGTTGCATTTTTTTTTAAGACATTGTTTGTTCTGTTGCTGTAAACTTTTGCCTGTTTTCCTGAGTTTTGACAAATTTATTTCTATCCTCATCCAAGGAGATTTTTTAATTGGAGAGAGAGAGAGAGAGAGAGAGGGAGAGAGAGAGGGAGAGAGAGAGAGAGCGGGAGAGAGAGGGAGAGGGAGAGAGGGAGAGGGAGAGAGAGAGAGAGAGGGAGGGAGGGAGGGAGGGAGGGGGGGAGAGAGAGAGAGGGAGGGAGGGAGGGAGGGAGGGAGGGAGAAACATTAATGCGAGAGAAACATAAATCAGTTGCCTTCTTGCATGTGCATAGACTGGGGACAGAACCCACAACCTGGGCATGTGCCCTGACCAGAAATTGAACCCAAAAGCGTTTGGTCAACAGGATGATGCTCCAACCAACTGAGTGTCACCAGCCTGGGCAGAGTTCTGACAAATTTGATTCTAACAATTTCTGCTTATTCTTTTATATTTCTTTGGGTGTAGGGGTATACAGAAGCTTAGAGTTCCCTACTCCACCATTTTGCTGATATCACCCATCTATACTATTATTTATATTCACATAAATACTCAAACTTGTGTGTATGTGTGTGTGCGCGCGCTCAAATTACTACTGGCATTACTTACTTTCAGCCTGTAGAACTTCCTTAAATATTCCTTATAATGCAGGTCTGATAGCAGTGAATTCTCTGTTTTTAAGTGGAAATGTCTTTATTTTTTATTCATTTTTAAATCTTTTTTTAAAAGATTTTATTTATTTATTTTTAGAGAGAGAGGAAGGGAAGGAGAGAGGGAGAGAAACAACAATGTGTAGTTGCCTCTCATGCGCCGCCTACTGGGGACCTGGCCTGTAACCCAGGCATGTGCCCTGACTGGGAATCCAACCAGCTACCCTTTGGTCCGCAGGCCTGCACTCAGTACACTGAGCCACAGCAGCTGGGGCTCTTATTCAATTTTGAAAATATAGTTTTACTAGACGTAGGGCTCTTCGTTGCCAGTTTTCCTTTGAGCATTTTAAATATGTTACCAGATGGCTTTCTGGCCTCCAGTGTTTCTGATGAGCAGTCAGCTATTGATGTTATTGGAGCTCTCTTGTAAATGACAAATCATTTTTCTTTACTGCTTTTAAGATTTTCCTTTTTTCTTTATCTTTTAGTGCTTTTACTATCATGTGTCTATTTTTGGGTTTTAGCTTTTATCCTATTTGGAGTTCATTAAGATTCTTGGATATGTAGATTAATGCTTTTCGAGAAATATTGAGCCCTTGTTGGTATGGCTCAGTGGATTGAGTGCCTGCCTGTGAACCAAAGGGTCACTGCTTCGATTCTCAGTCAGGGCACATGCCTGGGTTGAGGGCCAGGCCTCCAGTAGGGGATGTGTGAGAGGCAACCACACATTGATGTTTCCCACTCTTTCTCCTTCCCTTCCTTTATCTCTAAAAATAAATAAATAAAATCTTCAGTGCTCGCTTCGGCAGCACATATACTAAAATTGGAACCATACAGAGAAGATTAGCATGGCCCCTGCGCAAGGATGACATGCAAATTCGTGAAGCGTTCCATATTTTTCAATATTTTTACTGATATGTCCCCTAAAGCAAGGGACATAAAGGAAAGAATAAACAACTGGGATCTCATCAAAATAAAAAGCTTCTGTACAGCTAAAGAAAACAGTATTAAAATAAAAAGAGAACCAACTGTATGGGAAAACATATTTGACAATGATACCTCAGACAAGGGATTAATCTCCAAAATATATAAAGAACTTACAAGACTCTACTCTAAGAAGACAAACAACCCAATTAAAAAATGGGCAAAGGATTTGAACAGACACTTCTCCAAGGAGGACACACAGAGGATCCAGAGACACATGAAAAGATGCTCGATATCTCTAGCTATCAGAGAGATGCAAATTAAAACTACAATGAGATACCACTTGACACCGGTCAGAATGGCCTTCATAAACAAAGCAACAAACAGCAAGTGTTGGAGAGGTTGTGGAGAAAAGGGGACCCTAGTGCACTGTTGGTGGGAGTGCAGATTGGTACAACCACTATGGAAAACAGTATGGAATTTTCTAAGAAAACTAAAAATGGACATACCTTTTGACCCAGCAATTCCACTGCTTGGATTATATCCTAAGAACCCTGAAACACCAATCCAAAAGAACCTATGCACCCCTATGTTTATAGCAGCACAATTTACTATAGCCAAGTGTTGGAAGCAACCTAGATGCCCATCAGTAAATGAATGGATCAAAAAACTGTGGTACATTTATACAATGGAATTCTATGCAGCAGAAAGAAAGAAGGAGCTCATACCCTATGCAACAGCATGGATGGAACTTGAGAGCATCATGCTAAGCGAAGTAAGCCAGGCAGTGAAAGACAAATACCATATGATCTCACCTTTAACAGGAACCTAATCAACAAAACAAACAAACAAGCATAATATAACCAAAGACATGGAAATTGGGAACAGGCTGAAAGTCACCAGAGGGGAGAGGGGAGGGAATTTCAGGGGAAAAGGGGAAGGATTTACAGGAACAAGTATAAAGGACACATGGACAAAAACTATGGGGGGGTGGAAATGGGAGGGAGGTGGGGAGGGCTGGGGTGGCGGGTTTGGGTGAGAATAAAAGACAGAAAACTGTACAAGATCAACAATTAAAATAAAAATTAAAAAAAAAACTGTGGTACATTTACACAATGGAATTCTATGCAGCAGAAAGAAAGAAGGAGCTCCTACCCTTTGCAACAGCATGGATGGAATTGGAGAGCATCATGCTAAGCGAAATAAGCCAGGCAGTGAAAGACAAATACCATATGATCTCACCTTTAACAGGAATCTAATCAACAAAACAAACAAACAAGCATAATATAAACAAAGACACTGAATTTGAGAACAGTCTGACAGTCACCAGAAGGGAGAGGAGAGGGAATTTCAGGGGAAAAGGGGAACGGTTTAGAGCAACAAGTATAAAGGACACATGGACAAAAACTATGGGGAATGGAAATGGGAGGAAGGTGGGGAGAGCTGGGGTGGTGGGCTGGGTGCGGGGTAAAAGACAGAAAACTGTACAATATCAACAATTAAAAAATACTGATTAAAAAATAATAAAAAATAAAATAAAATCTTCAAAAAATTTTTTGGAAAACTTTGAGCCATTGTTTTTCAAATACTTTTTCTTATGCTTTCTTTCTTCTCTCTTTCTGTCAGTCCCATTGTGCATATTTTGATGCCCTTAATGATATCTCACATTTTCCTGAGACTGTCTTCATTTTTCTTTCTTCTGTCATTTTCAGATTTTACAATCCCTATTGACCTGTTTTTAGTTTCACTAATTCTTTCTTCTGCCAGTTTAAATATACTGTTTAGCTCCTCCAGTGAAATTTTCATTTCAGTTATTGTACTTTTCAGCACTAGAATTTCCATTTGGTGCTTTTTTATAATTTCTACATCTGTATAGATAGTTTTTGTTTGATGGGACATTGTCATCATAGCTTCCTTTACTTCTTTCAGTATCTTTTTTTTTACTTCTTTGAACATACTTTTAGTTACTACTTGGAAGTTTTTGTTAAATCTGACATTTGTTCCATTTTACAGGTTGTATCCTATAGTCTGATTTTTTCCCCCTTATGTGTGTGAGTTTTTCCTCTTTCTTCACATACCTCATAAATTATTTTGGAAACTGGATGTTTTAGATAATACATTGTAGCAACTCTGGGTACTGGCCCCTTGTCCACCCCCTGAGCATATTATTGTTGAATTACTTTGGTGAATTCTATTTTTTCCTGCAGCGTGAGGCCTCTGATGTTGCTCATTAGAAGGTTCAGCCTGGGTATGCATACAGTCACCCTAGGGTGACAGTGGTTTTAGTAGGGCTCTTTTACTGTTTTTTTTTTTTTCTTTCCCTGACTACACGTAGATAACGATAAGTTCCACTAATTGCAGGCTCATTCATATATTGTTTTAATTTCTTAAACTTAAAAAAATCCACTTTACTTTTTCCCCAGAATACTCTAACTCCTGGAGAAAGAAGGCAAGAAGCTGCGGAAATGATGGTGGCATTAGCTCTTGGAAGAGTTAAGGCACAAGACTGAAAACCTGGAGGGTTAACAGGTATGGCTTTAGCAGACTGACAATTGAATGGGGTAATTGTTTTTATTTTTATTTATTTATTTATTTATTTTTAAAGGGTGGAATTCTTACTGATTAAAGGTGTTTTTTTTTTTAAGTCTTTTTTAAATTTATTTATTTATTTATTTATTTATCTTTAGAAGGGAAGGGAAGGAGAGAGGGAGAGAAACATCAATGTGTGGTTGCCTCTTGTATGTCCCCTGCCGGGAACTGGCCTGGCAACCCAGGCATGTGCCCTGACTGGGAATCGAACCGCGATCCTTCGGTTCGCAGGCCCGCGCTCAATCCACTGAGCTACACCAGCCAGGGCTTATTTATTTTATTTTTTTAAAATATATTTTACTGATTATGCTATTACAGTTCTCCCATTTCTCCCCTATCATTCCCCTCCACCCTGCACACCCTCTCCCACCCACATTCCCCCCTTTAGTTCATGTCCATGTGTCATAAGTTCTTTAGCTTCTACATTTCCCACACTATTCTTGCCTTCCCCCTGTCTATTTTCTACCCACTATCTATGCTACTCATTCTCTGTACCTTCCCCCCTCTCCTCCTCCTCCCATGCCCCTGTTGCTAACTCTCCATATGATCTCCATTTCTGTGGTTATGTTCCTGTTCTAGTTGTTTGCTTTTGTTTTAGGTGTGGTTCTTAATAGCTGTGAGTTTGCTGTCTTTTCACTGTCATATTTTTTGATCTTCTTTTTCTTAGATAAGTCCCTTTAACATTTCATATAATAAGGGCTTGGTGATGATGAACTCCTTGAAGCTGACCTTATCTGAGAAGCGCTTTATCTGTCCTTCCATTCCAAATGACAGCTTTGCTGGATAGAGCAATTTTGGATGTAGGTCCCTGCTTTTCATGATTTGGAATATTTCTTTCCAGCCCCTTCTTGCCTGGAAGGTTTCTTTTGAGAAATCAGCTGACAGTCTGATGGGAACTCCTTTGTAGGTGACTGTTCCCTTATCCCTTGCTGCTTCTAGAATTCTCTGCTTCAGTTTAATCTTGGCTAATGTAATTACGATGTGCCTTGGTGTGTTCCTCCTTGGGTCCAACTTCTTTGGGACTCTCTGAGCTTCCTGGACATCCTGGTAGTCTATTTCCTTTGCCAGATTGGGGAAGTTCTCCTTTATTATTTGTTCAAATAAGTTTTCCACTCGTTCTTCTTCTTCCCCTTCTGGGACCCCAATAATTCAGATGTTGGGATGTTTAACGATGTCCCGGAGGTTCCTAAGCCTCTCCTCATTTTTTTGAATTCTTGTTTCTTCCTTGTTTTCTGTTTGGTTGTTAGTTTTGTCCTTCTGGT
Source organism: Glossophaga mutica (assembly GCA_039655065.1). Taxonomy (NCBI): domain Eukaryota; kingdom Metazoa; phylum Chordata; class Mammalia; order Chiroptera; family Phyllostomidae; genus Glossophaga; species Glossophaga mutica. The sequence continues at coordinate 20,138,831 of CM077318.1, forward strand.
CCACTCCATTGATTTGAGTCCCAGTTTTCCTTCCATCTCTATCAGTTCCCCATGCATCTTCCTTCATTTCACATATTGTAGCCTGCATTTTTAATCTAATTCATGAGCAAAATCAACCAATTCTGTGAGCATTTTATGACCAGTACTTTGAACTGTGCATCTGATAGGTTGGCTGTCTCTTCAGGGCTTAGAGGAATTGGCTCTGGTGCTTTTATTTGTTCTCCAGTTTGAGCCATTTTTGGTGTTTTTTTTTTTCTTTGTTTTGTTTTGGTTTTAGTCTGGTCGTGGCTATTACGGAGTGAGGGGTGGAGCCTTAGGTCTTTCTCAGGGCGGGGCAGCCCAGTCGCTGGGTTGTGACGCTATAGGTGGGGGTGGGGTCTGATAGGGTAGAATGGCGCCTGTTCTGCTCTCTCCTGGACTCCAGTCTCTTCCGCCGCTTCCCCTTTGCCTGGATTATCTGTGCACGCACGTGTGCTGTTACGTAGTGAGGAGTGGAGCCTCAGGCGCTCCCCAGTGTGGGGCAGCCCAGTCGCTGGGTTGTGACGCTGCTTATGGGGGTGGGGTCTGAGAGGGAACAATGGCGCCTGCTCCGCTCTCTCCTGGATTCAGTCCCCTCCGCCACTTCCCCTCTGCCTGGACTGTGTGCGCGCGCGAATGTGGGACCATCTGGTCAGCTAGCCGACCTGTGTGGCCTCACTGGGTCTGCACAGTTGCCCCCTTGTGCCCCCTGTGTCCGCCAGCTGCTGCCTGTGGGCCCAGGGATTGTCAGCCTCTGCCCGTGCACCTGGGAACCGCCAGCCGCTGCCGCCGGTTGCGTTCCAGGTCGCACCTCCACTTTTTCCTGCCGAGACTCCGCCCCTCTTACTGGTCTGGATGAATGGTTGTTGGACTTCCGTACAGTTCAATTTTCTATCAGTTCTGGTTGCTTTCTTGTTTCTAAATATTTGTTGTCCTTAATTTTGGTTGTGAGAGGAGGCACAGTGTGTCCGCCTACGCCTCCATCTTGGCCGGAAGTCTGAATGGGGTAATTGTTATAGTAATGCTGATGGTAAGGAATGGGTGGTGAGGTTAGAATTTTTGAAAATCTTGTTTTAGATGCATAAAAATGATTAAGAAATGTAATCTTCTAGTTTTTCCACTCCTCCTACTTGCTAAAAAGAATTCTAACTTGGTATGCCCTAGACTTCTTTTCCTGCACTCTGGAAAGAGAGCTTTGCCTTACAGACTCACTCTTGAAGTTTCTTGACATAGAATGAATCAATAGTAAAGAGAGCATATGACAATATTAGGAAGCATATAGAATGGAGAGCTGGAGAGCATTTTTATGGGTTATAAAGAGAAAAGCTGGGATTTATGAAGGAAGTGGATGAAAGAGAAAGGGGACATTTTTAAGGAAATGTTAATATGGTTTATAAGTCCTTATTCACAGTTGTGCTGGTTATTCTCCACTTGTTCCTGCAGCATCATTCTCCACCATTTTCTGCTCTGCTTTGTGTCCTTGAAAGCTCTAGACCCTGCATCTCCTGTGTCTGTACCTGGGTCTAGGGTCAGGTTCAGTAAACAGGAAGCACTAGCATAAGATCAAAAAATGCGAAGAGAGAAAATTGGGTAGGGCATTGATTCCCTACCCCACGCTCAACCTGGCTATGCTTTTGGAACTGGCTGCAGTCCTTTACTAACACCCATAATTCATGTTGAGGAGCTCTTCCCCCACAGCTACAGCTCTCACTGAGTTCTAGTAACAACACTCTTCTCCTCTGGCTCCTTCAGCCCTGAGCTTGGTAACAGCTTCCCTCCTTTCTTAGTCCCCGGGCACTTTACCATCTTTGTTGATTTCCCTTACCCTGCCTACCTCCTTGTAAAAATGACCCCTATAGTATACCTTTCTCACTTATACCATTTGAGTATGCCGTCTGTGTTCTGCTGGGACTCTGTCTGATATAACAATGTTTAAGAAATACAAATAAATACTTGGCTTATTTTGAAATTACTCTTGATTGTATAGACTGTTTTTGGCTAAGATACAAATCTAGGTGTAAAGACAATAAAAACCATGTAAGCGTGTAGGATAATTTTAGCCTCTTATGTAAGATTCTATAACTCTAGGAAAGGGGCATGAGGAAGTGAATTATGTTTCTGGCAGGGTTTTGAGGTAATACTGGATAAATTTAGAAAAGAAAATGATTTCATACTTATTGCTCTATCTGTGGGCTTCATGATTTTAGACATGTAATTTGATTTCCTAATGGCTTTGACTTGTCTTAATGAAGTCAGCTAATGCTTTCCTTTAATTTTAATAGAAACTAATTTGATTTCCTTCCTCTCTTTCTAAATTATAATTTCTTCTCTATTATCAAAGAGCTATAGCTAACACATATGGACTGTCTGAGTCCCTAGAAACAGTTATTTTTAAAGATTCCATTTATTTATTTTTAAAGAGAGGGGAAAGGAGGGAGAAAGAGGGAGAGAAACATCAATGTGTGGTTGCCCCTCATGCGCCCCCTACTAGGGACCTGGCCCATAACCCAGGCATGTGCCCTGACTGGGAATGGAACCGGCAACCCTTTGGTTCACAGCCTGAACTCAATCTGCTGAGCTACACCAGCCAGGGTCCCTAGAATCAGTTTTTAATAGGTTTAACATTAGTATGTGCATACAGAATATAGTGCTTATTACAAGAGATTCTGTTACACATAGTATATTTGTGGCAATATTTGATTCCAGAAAATTAAGGAACCATACTTATAATTTCAGACCCTTGGGTAGCTGCTTCTGGTGATCGGTTGTTAGGCATTTGAACAAGTAGAAAGAGTTGTGTCCAGTTCATGCTTGCTTTCCTTGGCTCTTCATAAATCATCACTTCTTTCCATGTTTGTACAGAACTTTCATCTAAAGCTATATTCATGAAGAGCTGCATATGGAGAAAAGCCATTCTAAAATGTAATGTTGAAAGAAAACCTGGTGTGAGTCTTTTCATAAGGAAATAGTTTCTAATTTATCTACACAAATTCAACATAGGAAATTCCAGTTTTATATATCATATATAGCACATTTGTAACATGTTTTCTTTTCCCCAGCATTTTTTTAAAGTACCTGCAGAGTCTTGCTAAGGAAACAACTTGACTCTAATAAACATTTGTAACTCTCAGCTATTTTCCAAACTAAATTCTCTGTAATGTCTGGGCTCTAGGCCACTATTCCATTACATTTGTCTAAGAAAATTTTGTGGCTTATCCCAGACAAGGTAAGTAGGGCAGCCTGCTTGGTAACACTGCTGCTTGCATCCTTCTTTCTTGGTTTTCCTCTTCTGTATTCTCAAAGAAGCCTTCCCAGAAATATTTTAGCTATATTCTTCAATTCCTAGACTTCTCTGATCAGTCAGTATGAGATCTTCACAAATGGGGATCATTATCAAACATTTGGGGTACAGCTGGAGGACTGATGAATCTCCCACATCACACCCTACTCTGACAAGCCCAAATCCTGTGAAGCTCATCTGGCTAAAGTTTTCAGAGCAAACATGAACAAGGAAGATCAAGGAGCCTTGAGACATCATTAAATTTTCCTTCCTGCCTCTTGTACTAGTGTATTAAATGTTCTGGTTTAATGAATTGCTTATTTTAACATCACTTTTACATGACCCAGATTGTTATAGAAAAGCTTTTCTGAGTCTAGAAGGCAAGAATTGGTTTGTCTTTAGCTATAGTCTGGAGAAAAGTATCATTCTTAGCCACCCTCCATTTTCTGGCCTTCAGAGACCAATGTCAGTATCTGTGACTTAAGCCATTGTACTTTAAGAAGCCAAGAAAAAATGGGGGCAACGTGGAGGGAAAGTGGATAACCATTTATTGAGCATCCATTATATGCCAGACCCTTCTGTAAAGGGTTTTACACACAGTATTTCAGTTAATCATCATTAAACCTTAGTAAATAGGTGCTATTATAAATCCCATTTGACAAAAGAGAAAACAGTGACCATGTTGATTGAAGTCACAAGATACACATTTTAGTAACAGATCTGGGATCTAAACCCAGATTTATCTGGCTCCATAATCTGTGCAATTTTTATTATACCATGATATGATCCACTTTGTAAGGTACCCATCTCTTTGAGTTTCCCAGACATTTTGAGCCAGGTTTTCATGGCTGGAGAGCATCCCTGACAGTACTATGTCAAACTGAAAAGGATATTTGGCTTTTACAGCCCATCTCTCTGCCGCTGAGTAGGACTGTACCTACACTATGAGATGATGTGCAGGAATCATTAACTTTGAAGATCTTCCTGTACTTGCTTATAGGAATAGACTTAATCTGATACTTTAGAATCATAATATTTGCATTTTAATGCTACTTTTGTCATACTCATAGCTACTTTAACATCCCTTACATTGAGCAGGTGATGACTAATACTGGCATTGTTCTGTGGTGCTTCTCCTCTGTACCCAATAACCACAAGCTGAACTGAAAAGACAGCAAGATTCTAGTTATAGCCATGTGACCAGAGACATTCACTCTTTCCAGATATCAAGGAACCAGGTAGAATGTGGATCTTACCCTGAGGTTTGTAAACCTTAGTGATGCCACTGCTAACCATTTTGTCCTATTGTTGCTTCTGTTGCTCCACCTGCTACAGGTGCTGTTTGGGGAAATCCACCTACAGAATGCCCCTGCTGCTCCTTGAAGTTTCATAGACTTCTTTTGGCTGTATAGCTTTTGAAGTATCTAGTGCTCCTGGGGTCTCCTGGTTTAGGTGGAGATAACTAGCCCTAAGAACTCCCTTCATCCAACAATAAGGGAAGACAGAGGTGATGAGAGGAGGATTAATAGGGTCTTCCTGGGACTCCTAAACCATTTGGTATTTATTAGTTATTTTAATTTGTATGTACCCCTCCCTCAAGTCTTCCCTAGCTTTTTAACTTTGTTAGCCCTTAAATAACCGGCAGCATTGGGCTGATGTCAAATGTAAAATAGGGAAGTTTGCTTCATGGGAACTACCCAGGCCTCTCTACAGTATTCTTTGTATGATACCTTCCTATGTATGAGCAGGTAAAATTATGAAAGGAAATTCTGTTTCAGAATTCCCTATAAGACATACTATAGCCTAACTGAGCATGGGCCAATGAGAACAGATGCAAACAACAGGTAGGGGTGTACAGGAATGTACTAGCTGAATGTCTGCCATTTTGGTAGTAATTATTTTTTTTTTACTGTTAGGGAATGTGTGACCAAAAAAGATTGGAGACATGCTTTACCACTCATCTAGTTAATTCTTTGCTTTTCATTATTACGCAGAAACTTGAATATTCATTTCTCCCAAGGCTCTGCCAAGAGCTGTCTTGGAGAAACTTCTCATGGGTATGAGCAGAACACTTACCAAAACAAGATGGAGCTTTTGTCTGCTTTTCTAAATGCTTTCTTCCTTATTACTCCATTATTCTCTTGAGATGCTGTAAACTGGCCACTGATTCTATTCAAAGTCCTTGGTCCTGTTTTTTTTTTTTTCCCCATAAAGTCCTCAGCTGGTGTTTCTGGCTTGCTGCTGGGAACTAGTGGGAAGGTTTACGTGTCTTTCAGTTTGATCTCCTGCTGCCACAGTTTAAATTACATGTGGCAGTGCTTTGTCACTTCCCTTCCTATTTCCCCATCTAGAATGAGGCCCCCACAGATCCTTGAGAAGAAAAAAGAAGATACTCAATGCTTTCTGTCCTCTCCTCTCTTTATTTGACTCTCAGTATGTTAATATGATGTTTCCTATGGCTAGTAACAGAATAGCAGGGCAGTGCACTTTACAGGCAAAATCTGATTCCCCTAGAGTTTTCTTGTGTTTCTTCACCCCTTAAAGACTTCTTGCTGACTTTGCTTTCAGTGACCAAAGCAAACCAAGGAACAGTTTAAATGAAGGGAAGAGAAACCAGATCTAAAGAAGGAAAACACTGGAGCAGTGCAGGGGAAATGGAAAGGTGGCCAGGAAAGTGGGGCCTCTCTCTCTGTTTCTGGAAGAGTGGCTGTGACTAGTATCGAAAACTTAAGAGATTTCTGTGACAGTGATTTGAGATCCCTAGGTTTTTGCCTGTCTCTAGCCCTAGCACTTTATCACTGTGAGACCTTGTCAGAGCTCTGCTCCTTTGTATCATTCATAATCTACTCTGTCAGCTGTAAGGTCTTGAGGAGCCACACAGTTAATGTCATTCTCCAATCTTGAGTCACCAAAACTAAGCCGCTCCCCACCCCCCGCAAACTAAAATAAGCTGCCTCATGCCTCATTAGTAAACCATATATATATGGTTTACACAATTGTTCTCCTAGCTCATTTAAAAGGAATTAATAGCAGATGTTGTTCAGGAAAGATTAACCATAACTACTTTAATAAGAATACGAGTAGAGCACATGATATTATAATTCAAAACTTTAATATAATGAACTACCCACCTTGAGACTTCCTTTGGTGTTTACCTATATTGCTCATTGCTATGGAATTAGAATGAATAAAAATAGTAAAAATTAAAAGGCATGTTATTATAGGAAGGGTCTTATAGGGGGTCAAGACTCCAACTTCAGCAAATTGATGAGCTAGCATTATCTAATGACAATTTACAAATATTGATAGTTGTAAAGAAGACCTTTTTATGTTTTTAATTGAAAAGCATTTTAAAAGGCCTGAAAAAGTTTTTCTTTAATCCTTTCCCACATATTGAGTGAATTTAATACTATAGCTATAACTCCTTTATATCACAACCTTTTGAATTTCAAAAAAAAAAATCTATCTATCTATCTATCATCTTCACCTGAGGCTGTGCTTACCAATTTTAATTTAATTTAATTTTTTTTATTTTTTAAATATATTTTATTGATTATGCTATTACAGTTGTCCCATTCCCCCCCTTCATTTCCCTCCACCCTACACACCCCCTCCCACCCACATTCCCCACTTTAGTTCATGTCCATGTGTCATAAGTTCTTTAGCTTCTACATTTCCCATAGTGTTCTTACCTTCCCCCTGTCTATTTTCTACCCACCATCTATGCTACTTATTCTCTGTATCTTTTCCCCCTCTCTTCTCTTCCCACTCCCCTGTTGCTAGCCCTGCGTGTGATCTCCATTTCTGTGTTTCTGCTCCTGTTCTAGTTGTTTGCTTTTGTTTTTGTTTTAGGTGTGGTTATTAATAATATACATGTTTATTATTAATAATAAAACATGCTTTTTATCTTCTTTTTCTTAGATAAGTCCCTTTAACATTTCATATAATAAGGGCTTGGTGATGATGAACTCCTTTAACTTGACTTTATCTGAGAAGCACTTTATCTGCCCTTCCATTCTAAATGAAAGCTTTGCTGGATAGAGCAATCTTGGATGTAGGTCCTTGCCTTTCATGACTTGGAATACTTCTTTCCAGCCCCTTCTTGCCTGTAAGGTCTCTTTTGAGAAATCAGCTGACAGTCTGATGGGAACTCCTTTGTAGGTGACTGTCTCATTATCTCTTGCTGCTTCTAGGATTCTCTCCTTCATTTGAGTCTTGGCCAATGTAATTATGATGTGCCTTGGTGTGTTCCTCCTCGGGTCCAACTTCTTTGGCACTCTCTGAGCTTCCTGTACTTCCTGGAAGTCTATTTCCTTTACCAGGTTGGGGAAGTTCTCCTTTATTATTTGTTCAGATAAGTTTTCCACTGGTTGCTCTTTGTCTTCCCCTTCTGGTACCGCTATAATTCAGATGTTGGGGCGTTTCAAGATGTCCTGGAGGTTCCTAAGCCTCTCCTCATTTTGTTGAATTCTTGTTTCTTCATTCTTTTCTGTTTGGTTGTCTCTTTCTTCCTTGTGGTCTACTCCATTGATTTGAGTTCCAGTTGTCTCCCCAACACTATTGGTTCCCTGTGAATTTTCCTTCATTTCACTTAGTGTAGCCTTCATTTGTTCATATAATTTGCGACCAAATTCAGCCAAGTCTGTGAGCATCCTGATCACCAGTGCTTTGAAGTGTGCATCTGATAGGTTGGCTATCTCTTTGTTTCTTAGTTGTATTTGCTCTGGAACTTTGATCTGTTCTTACATTTGGGCCATTTTTTTTAATATTGTCGCACCTGTTAGTATGAGGGGTAGAGCCTTAGGTGTTCACCAGGGTGGGGCAACCCAATGGCTGGGTTGTGATGCTATATGTGGAGGAGGGGTCTGGGAGTGAACAATGGCACTTGCTCCTAGTCCTTGTCAGATTTCAGTCCCTTCCACACTACCCCCAAGGAAATTGGTCCCTTCTAGTGCTGATTCCCATGTGGGTGGGCTTATGTACATTCTAGGACCCTGTGGTTCTCTCCAACGAACTCTCCTGTGAGGCTGGGAATTTCTCCCAGCACCCCAACCTGCACAGGTGTTTTCAATTGGTGTTTTGAGGCTTTATTTCCTGGAGCTGGGACCCTGGGTTGCTTGGTCTGTCTCACTCCCCAGTTTCACTTGGTTTATCTGTATGTGAATGTGGCACTGCCTGGTCCACCAGCCTCCTTGTGCACCGTGCTGGGCTTCACAATCACCACCTTGTTGGGTCTGCCCACTACTACCCCATTCCTGGGGTCTGCCAGCTGCCGACTTGCACACCCGGGGTTTGTCAGCTGCTGCCTTGCATGTCCGGTGCTACCGCTTCCATGACCCCTCTCTGCCCAACCACCTGATGCTGCCCGACTCTGCCCCTCCTACTGGTCTGAATGAATGTGTCTATTTTAACTCCTTGGTTGTCAGACTTCCATACAGTTCAATTTTTTGTCAGTTCGGGTTGTTATTTTGTTTCTAAATTGTTGTTGTCCTTATTTTGGTTGTGCGAGGAGGCACAGTGTGTCTACCTATGCCTCCATCTTGGCTGGAAGTCCTCAATTTTAATTTTAGAGAGAGGGGAATAGAAGGAGAGAGAGAGGGAGAAAAACATCAATGTGAGAGAGAAATATCAATCATCTGCCTCTTGTACATGCCCCAACCAGGGACTAAACCCACAACCTAGGTATGTGCCCTGACTGAGAATCAAACTGGCAACCCTTTGGTTTACTGGATAATCTTCCAACAAAGAGAACCACACTTGCCAGGGCTGTATCATAACTTCTTTGAACTGGATGTGTTGTTCAATAATTTAACATCCAGTGTGTAATACATTGATCACATATACCTCCTGTCTGTATAATAATTGGTTTTCAGTGAATATTCAGATCATTTCAAGTATTCTATCTCTCTAATTCTGTATCTACATAAGAAAATAAGGTTAGTGGTGACTATGTGGCAAAGTCAAAGTTAGAGCTCAAATCTCCTGATTCCCCGACAGGCAGTCTTCCCAATGTGCAATGTTCCTTAACATGGAGGTTGCAAGAAGTAATATAAACATTCACTCTTCCCTGCAAGGGACCTGCTTGACACTTGTTGACAGCTACCAAAGTGTTTCATATTTTATTGACAGTTACTGTGTCTTCAGTGAGGTCTTTAAAAAGGAGCTTAACAATAACTGGCAAAATTGCTAGAACAAATATACAGTTATTTGATAATGCATATGCTGTTAGTTTCCCTTTTAGAGCACTAATAAAAACAACAGAAAGATTAAAATTGATAGGAATGTATTTATGGGTGTTAATGAAGCAACAGCAGTAACAGGAAAATGTAGAACAATTTTTTAAACTGATTTAGAGAGAGAGGATGGGACACAGAGAGACATTGAGTTGTTGTTCCACTTATTTATGCATCCATTGGTTGATTTTTTTTTTAATTAAAAAAGATTTTAATTGCCCTGGTTGGTGTGGCTCAGTGGATTAAGCACCAGCCTGCAAACTGAAAGCTTGCTGGTTCAATTCTCTGTCAGGGCTCATGCCTGTGTTGTGGGCCAGGTCCCCAGTTGGGGGCATGCAAGAGGCAACCAGTTGATGTTTTTCTCCCTCTCTTTCTCCCTACCTTCTCCTCTCTCTGAAAATAAATAAAAATAATTTTTTATTGTTGTTCGAGAAGAATTGTCTCCATTTTCCCACCTCCACTCCCTCCAACCCAGCCATCCCCAACTCCCACTCCATCTTGGTTCTGTCCATGTATCCTTCATAGATGTTCCTAAAAACCCTTCCTCATTTCCCCCCATTATCCCCTCCCACCTCCCTTCTAGTTATTGTCAGTTTGTTCTTAATTTCAGTGTCTCTGGTTATATTTTGCTTGCTTGTTTGTTTTGTTGATCTATGGTCAAAATTCTATGCAGCAGATAGAAAGAAGGAGCTCCTACCCTTTGTGATAGCATGAATGGAACTGGAGATCATCATGCTAAGTGGAATAAGCCAGGCGTTGAGGGACAAATACCATAGGATCTCACCTTTAACTGGAACATAATCAACAAAAGAAAAAAGCAAGCAAAACATAACCAGAGTCATTGAAATTAAGAACAATCTGACAATAGCCAGAGGGAAGGGGTAGGGAACAGTGGGGAGGAAGGTTTTCAGGAACTACTATAAAGGACACATGGACAAAACCAAGGGAGAGGGTGGAAGCAAGGGAGGGCGGTGGGTTTGGAGGGGGTGGGGAGAAAATACAGAGAACTGCAATTGGACAACAATAAAATAATTTAAATTAAAAAATATAAAAAATATTCAACAGTGGGGGCAGAAACGTAAAATGGAGTAAAAATAGCCTCTTCAACAAATGGTGTTGGGGCATCTGGACAGGCATGTACAAAAAAATGAAACTTGATCACCAACTTACACCATACACCAAAATAAATTCAAAGTGGATAAAAGACTTAAATATAAGTCATGACACCATAAAAGTCCTAGAGGAAAACATAGGCAGGAAAATCTCAGACATTCCACTCAGCAATATTTTCACTCATATGTTCCCTAGAGCAAGGGACATAAAGGAAAGAATAAACAAATGGGATCTCATGAAAATAAAATCTTTTTTTTTAAGATTTTTTATTTATTTATCTTTAGAGGGGAAGGGTAGGAGAGAGGGAGAGGGAGAGAAATATCAATGTAGGGTTGCCTCTTGTGTGTCCCCTGCTGGGAACTGGCCTGCAACCCAGGCATGTGCCCTGATTGGGAATCGAACCGCGATCCTCTGGTTCGCAGGCCCGCGCTCAAAAATAAAATCTTTTAAAAAAGATTTTTAATTGTACTTTTTCATTAGCATTTATTCCCCTTATACATCCTCCTCCCTGCAATCACCAAACTGTTGTCCATGTCCATGGGTCCTTTTTCCTTTTTGCTCAATCCCTCCACCCTCAAGCCCCCACTCAGAGCTGTCAGCCTGCTCTCTATGACCCTGTCTCTATTTTGCTTGTTAGTTCAATATTTTCATTATATTCTGCACATGAGTGAAATTATATGGCATTTGTTTTTCTCTTATTGGCTTATTACATTGGTTGATTCTTGTACGTGTCCAGGCTGGGGATCGAACTCTCAACCTTGGAGTATTGGGAAGCTGCTCTAACCAACTGACCTACCCGACCAGGTCTGAGAACAACTTTTTTGATTTTAGAAAATATTTCTTTGGACACTGTACACAATAAAATCCATATTTGTAAAAACTTATTAAAATTATAGAGTTTCACCAAATGGTAACCATAGTAATATCTGAGTAGTGGGATTTCAAGTGAATTTCATTTTCCTTTTGTGTCTATGTATTTTCCAAATGTTCTACAATGACAATGAATTATTCTGGTGACTAGAAAAAACATTTTTAATTGTTTTGAGACTTGAGATAAACATATATCATGTACAGGACTGGTAGCCTCTGAGCTATGTGCCCATCAGTAAGTGGTTTTCCCATAGAGTGACTATTCTCATTTTTTATGTCATAAAAATAAGGCATATTTATGTACTAATACTTCAAGTTTAAAGTTGTATAATTGATTTTTTACTCTTCTAGTACATACATGGTGTGGCATTAAGCCATCCCTCTTGTCACTTGTGTTTAGGTCATACAGTTCAAAGAATTTAGGTCAACTACATTGACCTAATAAGTACACACATATTGACAGTGTTTAGGAGCTGCCATGTTAGATGAATGTCTTTACAAGGAACTATTTAATCATTTTATTTTTCATACATCATTTAAGCTGGCACCATGGTCTAAATGGAAACCATTTTGCTATGCTTCAGCATTATCTGGTTTTAATGAGCCTCTAGACGTCTCTGGATGGATTTTGCTGCCAAATATGATTCAGCCTAACACTGTAAGTGAAGCATTGAACCCAGGCTATTTTGTCTGCCAATAGATTTCTGCTTGGAGTAGCATCCTATATATTTTGGAACATTCTAAAATGACAAATTCCTAGTACTTTACCACAAGACTACTCAGATGAATTCAATGTGGTGGTCTTCATTCTAAAAAGTTTCATCTAATTATCTTCACATAACTATGGTAGTATAAGAAAAACTCATACCTACCTTTAATAAGTGAATTGAGTCAAAGGATTTGATCTCTAGTTAGCAACCAGTTAGTATATTTGTATACTGTACAATTGTTAAGCAATATTTTTGTAATATTTGTGTGAAGGATAATGGGCATTGATACTATAATCTTTGCCTTCCAGTTGTTCTCCAAAGGAGTTGAAAGGGAAAAAGAGAGCTCAGCGCCTGAATGTCTTATATGTGTACAGAGGAAATGGGAGAGTGCGATTTACATGACAGTGACAGGAACAAACAGGAGTCATTTTTCACACTGTCACTACATAAAAGAATGAGGGAAATCAGTAAAGCTTTTGCAGTAGTCCATGTCTGTAGTGATAAGGGCCAGGATTATAATGGTGAAGTGGAAAATGGAGTTTTAAAAGTTCCAGAGCATTATGATAAAGAATAAACAACTGGCTTGGTGATTAATTGATCACGGGGAGAGGGAATTGAAGGTATCAGAGATGTTTAAATTTCTTTTTTTAGTATATTTATTGATTATGCTATTACAGTTGTCCCATTTTCTTCTCCTCTTTATATCACTCTGTGTTGCACACCCCCAGCCTTCCTACCCATTTAGTTCATGTCCATGGGTTGTGCAGGCTTCTCTGTTTCCTATACTATTCTTAACCTCCCCCTGTCTATTTTGTACCTATCAATTATGCTTCTTATTTCCTGTACCTTTTCCCCCATTCTCCCCACTTCCTGCTGATAACACTCCATGTGATCTCCGTTTCTCTGATTCTGTTTCTGTTGTATTTGTTTGCTTAGTCAGTTTTTTTAGATTCATTTGTTGATAGTTGTTTGTTGTCATTTTACTGTTCATAGTTTTGACCTTATTTTTCTTTGATAAGTCCCTCTAACATTTCATATAATAAGAGCTTGGTGATGATGAACTCCTTTAACTTGACCTTACTGGGGAAACACTTAATCTGCCCTTCCATTCTAAATGATAGCTTTGCTAGATAGAGTAATCTTGGATGTAGGTCTTTGCCTTTCATGACTTGGAATACTTCTTTCCAGCCCCTTCTTGCCTGTAAGGTCTCTTTTGAGAAATCAGCGGGCAGTCTTATGGGAACTACTTTGTAGATAACTGACTCTTTTTCTCTTACTGGTTTTAAGATTCTCTCCTTACCTTGAATCTTGGGCATTTTAATTGTGATGTGTCTTGTTGTGTTTCTTCTTGTATCCAGCTTCGTTGGGACTCCCTGAGCATCCTTGACTTGCCTGCCTAGTTTCTTCACCAGATTGGGAAAGTTTTCCTTCATTGTTTGTTCAAATAAATTTTCAGTTTCTTGCTCTTCCTTTTCTCCTTCTGGTACCCCTATGATTCAGATTTTGGAACATTTAAAGTTTTCCCAGAGGTTCCTAAGCCTCTTCTAATTTCTTTGAATTCTTGTTTCTTCATTCTGCTCCAGTTGGATGTTTATTTCTTCCTTTTGTTCCAAATTTTTTATTTGAGTCCTGGTTTCCTTCCCTTCACTGTTGTTTCCCTCATTTTACTTTTTTAAAAAATTATATTTTATTGATTCTGCTATTACAGTTTTCCCAGTTTCCCCCCTTTATTCCTCCTCCACCCTGTGCCCCCCAACCCTCCAGCATCCCCCCTTAGTTCATGTCCATGGGTTGTACATATGAGTTCTTTGAGTGCTCTATTTCCCATACCATTTTTGACCTCTCCCCATAAATTTAATGCCTATCAATTATGCTTCTTCCCTGTACATTTTCCTCCCTACCCCCCCCCCACTGAACACCCTCCATGTAATGTCCATTTCTCTGATTTTGTTTCTGTTCTAGTTGTTTGCTTAGTTTTTTTTCTTTTATTTTTTTAGGTTCATTTGTTGATAGTTGTGAGTTTGTTGTTATTTTACTGTTCCTATTTTTATTCATCCTTTTTTTTTTTTTGATAAATCCCTTTAAGATTTCATATAAGGGCTTGGTGATGATGAACTCCTTTAACTTAACCTTATCTGGGAAGCATTTTGTCTGCCCTTCCATTCTAAATGGTAGCTTTGCTTCATAGAGTATTCTTGGATGTAGGTCCTTGCCTTTCATGATTTCAAATACTTCTTTCCAGCCCTTTCTTGCCTGTAAGGTCTCTTTTGAGAAATCAACTGATAGCCTCATGGGCACTCTTTTGTAGGTAACTCTTTTCCTTCCTTCTTGCTGCTTTTAAGATTGTCTCTTTGTCTTTGATCTTGGTGAATGTAATGATGATGTGCCTTGGTGTGTTCCTCTTTGGGTTCAACTTCTTTGGGACTCTCTGGGCTTTCTGGACTTCCTGGAAGTCTATTTCCTTCACCAGATTGGGGAAGTTTTCCTTCATTATTTGTTCAAATAAGTTTTCAATTTCTTGCTTTTGTTCTTCTCCTACTGGCACCCTATAATACAGATATTGGAATGTTTCAGGTTGTCCCAGACAGTCCTCAGCCTCTCTTCATTTTTTGGTGGGGGGATTCTTGTTGCTTTATTCTGTTCCAATTGGATGTTTATTTCTTTCTTCTGTTCCAAATCATTGCTTTGAGTCCTGGTTTCCTTCCTGTTAGTGTTGGTTCCCTAAATATTTTTTGCTTTATTTCATTTTGGATATCTTTCATTTGTTCTTTCATTTTTTGACCAAGCTCAGTCAGTTCTATGAGCATTTTGATTACCAGGGTTTAAAATTCTCCATCAGATAGGTTGGCTATATCCTCTTCACTTAGCTCTCTTTCCGAGGTTTTGCTCTGTTCTTTTATTTCTTTTTGGTCCCCACAGGGGTCCTATTTCTTTGATCGGGGCCCCTAAATAAGTTGTAAGTGGGTGGGGCCTTAGGTATTCACCCAGGCAGGGCAATCCTCTTCATTGCATTGTGGTGCTGCCTGTCGGGGAGGGGCCGGAGAGGGAACAATGCAGCTTGCTTGTTCATTGTTAGTGCACTTTTCAACGAAGTTTCATTTGAGACTGGGGGTTTCTCTCACCTCAGCAACTGCTCTAGTTCACAGCACCTCTGAGTCTTAGTTTCCCCTTATGTCAACCCCTCCCATGTAGCCTGCCTCCTCGCTGCCACCAGTCCCATCCCCATAGTCTGCAGCCTCACCACAGTATCTCTCTGTCTGCCACCTTATTGGTCCATTTGCTCTGTTTGACTGTTTCTTTTTTTTCTGTGGTTGTCGGAGTTCTGTGCAGTTTGATTTTCTGGCACTTCTGGTGCTTATTGATTTTAGATTGGTTGTTTTTGTCCCTTTGATTGTGCGAGGAGGGGAAGGGTTTCTACCTATGTCTCCATCTTGGCCAGAACTCTCATTTCACTTTGTACAGCTTTCATTTCTTTCTTTACTTTGGCAGCATACTCAGTCATTTCTATGTGCATCCTGATTACCAGTGTTTTGAACTCTGCATCTGTAGGTTGTCTATCTCCTTGTTCCTTAGTTCTTTTTCTGGAATTTTAGTCTGTTCTTTCATTGGACCATATTTCTTTGTCTCAGTGTACCTGTTACATTGTAAGGGGTGGAGTCTTAGGTATTCTCCAAGGAGGGGAAACCCACTTCACTGCGTTGTGGTGCTGTCTGTGGGGGAAGGGTCAGAGATAGAATGATGCTGCTTGCTCAGCTCTCCCCTGGCTTTCAGTCATTTCCCCCACTACCCATAATCAAATTGGACCCTTCTGGTGCTGATTTCTGAGTAGGTGAGTTTGTGTACATTCTAGAACCCTGTGGGTCTCTCCAACAGACTCTTCGGTGAGACTGAGAGTTTCTCTTGCCACTGCAGCCCCCATAGGTTTTTATAGTCAGAGGTTTTGAGGCTTTATTTGCCCATGCTGGAACCCTGGGTTGTGCAGTTTGTCTCATTCCCCAGTTGTTCCTCCTGGCTTATCCACACTTGAATGTGAGATATCGCCCACCAGCCACTGCCTTGTCAAGCTCCCTCTCCACCCCAGCTGCCTGTCTCTGTCCTTCCTATCAGTCTGGATGAATGTTTCTTCTATAACTCCTTGGTTATTGGACTTCCATACAGTTCGATTTTCTGGAAGTTATTGTTGTTTTTTGTTTTTAAGTTGGTTGTTATCCTTCTTTTGGTTGTGCAAGGAAGCAAAGCCTATCTACCTATGTCTCCATCTTGGCCAGAACTCCAAGATGCTTAACTTTCAATCATGAAAGAGAAAAGGCCTCTTTTTCAGAAATAAGAAAATGTAGGGCAGATCTGTTCTGGGAGTAAGTTGATGGAATGGATTATGTTGAATTTTATCAGACTGACCAATAAAGAGTATTCTGTGAAAATGATGTAATTGGATTTCTCTCTGGCATTTTACAAAGCCTTTTCTAGTATCCTATACATAAGATGGATAAATTGGGACCAGATAATTGTGTTGATACATATGGGGCAATGTATCTTTATCCTAATTAATAGCTCTCTAATCGGTCTCTATCTTATGCCTTGTCATATTAATCATTTATATTAATGAATTGAGTGAGAACATAGTGGACATGCTTAGCCAACCATTAGTAGATACAAAGCTAGTAAAGCTAATGATGTATATTGGAAACTAGATTTTGCCTATTTTTGCAGCCTGTTGATATCAGGTTTTAGATTCTGATTTTAACAAGATGAAATTTAATAGGACGCATTTCAACATTCTGATTTTGTTTATAAAACTAGCTCTTTAAATACAGTGGTATCATTTGGGGGTGATGTGCCTTAAAAATGAGGGCCTTGTAAAAAATTCTTGTTGTCGTTCTCAGTAAATTCCATGATTATTATAGAAAGAAGGAGCTCCTACCCTTTGTGACAGCATGGAAGGAATTGGAGAGTATCATGCTAAGCGAAATAAGCCAGGCAGTGAAAGACAAATACCATATGATCTCACCTTTAACAGGAAGCTAATCAACAAAACAAACAAACAAGCATAATATAAACAAAGACACTGAATTTGAGAACAGTCTGACAGTCACCAGAAGGGAGAGGAGAGGGAATTTCAGGGGAAAAGGGGAACGGTTTAGAGCAACAAGTATAAAGGACTCATGGACAAAAACTATGGGGGGTGGAAATGGGAGGAAGGTGGGGAGGGCTGGGGTGGTGGGCTGGGGCGGGGTAAAAGACAGAAAACTGTACAATATCAACAATTAAAAAATACTGATTTAAAAAAAATAAAATAAAAAATGGAAAAAAAATAGATGTTCAGTAAAAAGAAATGATAGGCCTACTTCATTTTGTACAGACCAAAAGATACCTGGTCATTTTACCCTGTTCTTGGTTTGACAGTTTGAAGGACTTGACTGGGATTTGCTCAGAGGAGAAGGACCAGGGTGGTGAACAGACTCGAAACATCAACATCCTCCAACATTTAAAGGAACTGAAGATATTTAATCTCAAGAAAGATCAGAAATAAAATATGAAAAATATTACAAGTTAGCTCACTCAGGATCCCTTCCAATCCTCTTTCTACCCCACTTTCCACTGCAAAGAATCATGAAACCACAAAATTGCATTTCCTTATTTCCCTTGCAGCTAAGCTTGTGCGTGTGATCCAGGCTTCACTGGATGCCTATTAAATTTGAGAGGGAGGTTGTGGCTATGAATAAAGAGATAGAATCTTCTAGGGAATCTACAGGCATAGGCAAAAGTAGGTTGGGCATTGTGTTTGGCTGTATTGTTACTGGCTGTGCAGTACCCAAGGTTGGGTACCTCACCCTTGCAGACATTCTGTAAGTTATCTTGCAAGCTATAAATAATATTTTTCTGCTTAAGCTAGCTAGAGTGAATGCTATTATCTATAACTAAGAACTCTGACTGATACAAGTATAGGTCTCAGACCAATGGATAGGTGCTACAAAGGTAATAATTTCATCAAAGTTGACCAATGATGGGATGGGATCCCTGAGAAAGATCATTACCTGTGTTCAATTATAAGGTGAGCAATCACTTGGTGGGGGCAAAAGCATCAGGAAGTGTTTCAATAAGACAGCTTTTAAGTCTCTTTCCAATTACCTGAGGTTGTATTGGAATACATTGAAAGTATTCCATTACCTGATCAAAATTACTCTCACTTTGATGTGAATGGCAGTTAGACTTAACCATATAGTGAGGTGTATAAAAAGAACAATTTACTTCATATCAATCACATTTTGAAATTAGAGAGCAAAGGTCTTTGAGGAAAGAGGACTTTCATTGCTTTGTGTATACTTTGGATAGTCCCCCTGATGATCTCACCCCTATTCTTCATGGTTTTAAGGTAGATATTTCACAGGTATTTCAAAATGTATTTAATTGTTCATTACTTGTACAAAATAAAAACAAGTAAAAACACCTACCTTGGACATTAAATATTATAATGTATTTGGATTCATTTGACTCAAATTAATATTCTAATGCCATAATAATGTATAACCAATACTCCACAGATAGTTTTGTATTTCTAAATCAGCATTTCTTTATCTCTTCCCCAATCTTTACTTGTAAAAATCTGATCTCTTCTTTAAGTTCCTTCACAAATGCCAACTCTCATGAAGACTTTCCTGAACATTCCAATCTCATTTCTTCCACAGAAGCTTTATAGTTTCTATTCCAACTGGAATACTCTTCCCTTAAACATAGGTATAGAAAACTTTCTTTTCATTCAAGTATTAGCTCAAATGCCACTCTGTAGAATGAAAGGCCTGACAACCCTAACTTAAATACAAGGCCAGTAATCTTCTCTCCCATTACCCCATTTTTAAAATTTCACTTATCAGTATGTTAATTACTATCAAGACCTGAAACCACCCTACTTACTTGTTTTCAAGTTTGCTGTCTCTCTCCCCCACTAGAAACCAAATTGTATGAGTGCAGAGAGTTTATTTATTTAAGTTTTTACTGCTGTATCTCCAGAAACTTTAATAGTGATTGTCCTATAGTAAAACTTCATAGATATTTGCTGAAGGAAAGAAGGAAAGAGTGATTATATTCTTTCAGTGAATGTGATGTTGCCCTTCTCTTAATCCGCCTTCATTGTGCTTATACTTCTTGTATAAGAATATTAACACTCTTCCTTGCATGTAACAATAAAGACCATGTCTTACTGATTTTTGATTTCTCATGTAATTCCTACCACATAAGAAGGGCTCAATATATATATATTTGTCAAATTGGACATGATCAATCATTCCCAATAAGTTTTTTCATATCTATATACAAATAGAAGATAAAATAACATTTTAAACATGAGGATATGTATGTGACTATATTTAGTTTAGACAGAACTGCAGACAGAAGGATTCAATGTAATGGGGTACACATATAATATAAGAAGTACACACACAGAACCATATTTTTAACAGTTCTTATCAAAGATCTGTGTGATGATTAATTTTATGTGTCATTTTAGATGAGATTAATATTTAAGTCTGTGAACTTTGAGTTAAGCAGATTGCTCTCTGTAATGTAGGTGGACTTCACCCAGTCATTTGAAGTTCTGAATCTGAAAAAAGACCAGCTTCCTTGAGCAAGGGGGGAATTCTCCAGCAGACTGCTTTGGACTGGAACTGGATCATTGGCTTTCCTTATCTTCAAATTGCTGACCTATACTGCAGATTTAGACTTGCCAACCTCCATACCTCTATAGTCACAGAAGCCAATTCCTGAAAATAAATTTCTTTACATACACACAGAATATTATTGGTTCTGTTTCTCTAGAGAACCCTGACTAATACAGTGGCCATTTAATTTATTTGTTCTGTCCATTTCATTGGTGGCCAAATTTCATAACTGGGGTTTTATTTTTTGGCTCAGGATATTTTTTTCCTAATAAAATGAGAATGTCCCCAGAGGAGCGAATACTTGAATTCTTATTAGACATTTATACTTCTGCAAATGACTTTCAAAGCTTTTCCTCAGAACAGGTTTTGACAAGAGAAGGGAAATAAAGGAGAAACAAGGTTGTAAGAGAGTGATCCTCCAAGCCTTGGCAAGCTTTATTAAATAGAGTTTGATGAATTATCAGCTGTAACCTGATTTCATCTGCAAAACAGGTTTTATATATATTGTGCTTAACATCCAAGATACTTAAAACTACAATTTCATCATGTGGACCTAGTTATAACTAATACTTATACTAATTGACCAAACCATTACTGTTACTGCTTCTCAGAATAATGTAGTCTTCACACTCCTAGAAAAAAGCCTAAGGACATCCTAGAACAAGCCTTAGGTCATTAGAGTGCATGAACATTTCTCAGGCTTTCATAGCACATTAGACTGGCTAGGATGCACAGGAGACATATGCTTTGCTTTATACATAGCCCTATTTGAATGGGAAATGTCAGAACTCTGCTAAATCACTCTCTATGAAAGAAGCAAAAGAAAAATTACGTTCACTTGACTGAATTCTATAAAGCTTGTCAATTTGAGGGGAGTGTATCAGTTGGGAGTGTAAAGGGGAAATCATTTTTATGAGCATAAACACTGATATTCTGTTTCTTACTCTCGAAACCACATAAAGTCTATCTGGTCTTATCCTATAATGAGTTAAATTGCCCTCCTATTATTACATAATACTAAATATCTACTCCCCCAAATCTACAGTCCTTCTACTATCTGAAGCCCTTAACTGTGGCAACCCACTTAGAGGATACTCATCAGAACTCCATATTCCAAACTTTCTCTCCCTGTCTCCCTATCCCTCCCTCTCCCCCTGCCCCTCCTTTCATTCCTCCTCCACTTTCTAACCCTCTCTCTGTCTCCTTCAACTTTCTTCCATTTTCCTCCTCTTCCCCTTCCCACAATTAAAATATTCACTTCCTTATTGTGAGAATTGGAACTAGTTTTTTAGGGACAGACAATAAGTGTATAAATTTAGAATCAAAACAACTGGAATTTTCATCCAGGTCCTCTCTTTATTAGCTGTGAGTTCAAAACATTCTCAAATTCACACAATTCTTGCTATCTCTTCTGCAAACACTCTAGACCATGTCTTCATCATTTCTCATGTGCACTACTGCCATATTCTCCTAACTAGTCTTTTTTACTTCCATTTTTGACCCTATGAAGTTTATTTTCCACAAAGGAGCCAGAAAATACCCCTTTCAAATGTAAATCGGATCATGACACTCCCCTGCTAAAAGCCTCCCATGACTTCCTATTTCACTGAGAACAAAATACAGGATCCTTCTACATAATCAACCTCCTTTGATATCTCTGATCTCATATCCTGATATTCTCCCTCATTCTAGTCACACTCACTGCCTCTTTTTTCAAAGTCATTCCTGCCTCAGACTTGTTGCTTTTCTTACTTCTTGATGAACTTTGTCCTAAAATCTTATAAATGGCTGCTTCTTTCCTCTTCTTCATACCTCAGTTCCAGTGTTTTCTCAGAATGGTCTTCCTAGATCCCAATCAAAAGCAGTCTTTTCACATCACTGTCTTTCACACATCCTTCTTTATTTTTCTCATATAACTTATCACTAAGAAGATTTCCCTATTTACAGTGCCTCTTCTTTCTAGAATGAAAGCTCCTTGTGAAGAGAGACCAACTGTTTGTTCATTGCTTTATTTCCAAGGCCTTGAAGAAAATATGATATAGAGTATGCACTCAGCAAATAATTCTGGAGTAAACAATCAAAAAGGTGATGGGTGAGTTGTTTACAACACAGACTCTTGGAACCAGATTGCCAGGATTTGAGTCCTAACTCACTGACTACCAATTCTGTGGCCTTGGGCAAGGTGCTTAACTTTCCTGTGACTTGGCTTTATCATCTTTTAAAGTGTTAATATAAATGGAAGATATCATGTAAGGCTGATATGATGATCAAGTGAATTGATATACATAAAGTGCTCACAACAGTGTCTGTTACATAATACATGGTATATAAGGGTTTTATCATTATTATCACTACTAGTATTGCTGCTGCTACTGGTGCTAGTACTACCACTACTGCTACTTAACCACCTAAGTCATATGGTTCTGATAAGAATCAAATAAGTTGAAGGAGATGGAAATAATTTTCCAACTCTAATTTCCAAAATATAGTTATTCTTTACAAAAAAATAGAACACTATGAATATATCAGAGATTGTTACTTGGGGTTTTCATTGGATTAATGTATTAACCTTTAGGTTGTTTACATTTTAAACGAGTTTGCCAGTCCAAATGGGTGAAGCATAAGCAGTGAGAGGTGTGTGAGAGAAAGGATTCCAGGCAGAAAAGAATACCTAGGATTCCTCATATTATGCCACCAGTGATATCTGTGTTATATAAGCCTGCTTCTTGATATTGGCACAGTTTATTTCTTTGGAATTATAAATTCAGAACATTGTCAAGATGCAGTCTATGGAAATATTTTAACTGAGGGATAGCTATTGTTTTATGAAAGACCATTGGACATGAACCTCAGTTGTAGGTATCTGAGCATTGTTTTTAGGGACGATTCATGGTAAAGGCTTATATTTATGGGTCTGTTATTTATAGACACAGATCAACATGGTGATAGAGACAGAGCTTTATGACTATTAGAACAGAAAGGTTTATAGTATTGTGATTTAAAAAAATGTGGTATCTTTTTAAAAAATATTTTATTTTTTTATTTTTATAGGGGGAAGGGAGGGAGAAAGAGGAGAGACACCAACGTGTGGCTGCCTCTCACATGCCCCCACCAGGGACCTGTCCTGCAACCCAGGCATGTGCCCTGACTGGGAATCAAACCAGTGACCCTTTGGTTTGCATGCCCATGCTCAATGCACTGAGCTATACCAGCCAGGGCTATGGTATCTTTTACAGGGTGGAAATTCTGATCAAATACAGATAGTTGTTCAATATGGCTCAATATGACTAAATTCACTCAATATGACTAAAACCAGTATTATTCCCTGTGGTGCTCTATCACAAAGGACAATTTTCATGAGTATATTTTTAAGTAGAGTAGTAGTATAGGAAAAGCTGCCATTTTTGAGTCATAGGTTCACCATAGTTTGGCATTTTGTTATAGCTAAATCATTTGTTGTTTTTGATGGAAATGTAATACATTATTTTGAGTGTTCTTATCCTAGCTAACCACATTTGGGAGTCAGTTGCATTCAGAACATTCAGCCCCAAATTTTTGTTTACACATTTCTGCACTTAGCAACTCTAATGTGACTCAGTCTGAAACAGAAGCTATACTTTTCAGTTTCAGTCAGTTATAATTTTTCTTAATAGTTTGAGTTCGGTATTTGATTTAAAATGTGGATTGTCTGTTCTCAATTTCAGTGTCTTTGGTTATATTATGCTTGTTTGTTTGTTTTGTTGATTAGGTTCCTGTTAAAGGTGAGATCATATGGTATTTGTCTTTCACTGCCTGGCAGTCACCAGAGGGAAAGGGGAGGGAATTTCAGGGACAAATGGGGAAGAGTTTAGAGCAACAAGTATAAAGGACACATGGACAAAAACTAGTGGGGTGGAAATGGGAGGGAGGTGGGGAGGGCTGGGGCAGAGGCCTGGGATGGGAGTAAAAGATAGAAAACTGTACACGAACAACAATTAAAATAAAGAGAATGTGGATTGTCAAATGCTAAAGCGGGCAAGAACTCTCAAGAAGTCTAAAAGTATAAAACTAGAAAAATTGGCCTCTGGAGGTTTTTCACTTCCTTTTTAAGTACTGCACTATGAGGTTGTAGGAGAAAGATGTTGATTTTGGAGTCATCTGGCCTCTATTTAAGCACTGGGATTTGCCATGTACTAGCTGAGTGACCCTGGTCAACTAACTTCAACACAAACTCAATTTTCTTATCTATAGGGTGGAAAAATAATGCCTGCCTCTCAGGAAAAATGAGTTAATAGTGCATATAAAGTTTGTAATATATATGAAAGTCCTTAATAAATGGCAGCTATTAAGGTTGCTTTAGCATTTGAAATCAACCATTATAATTCAGTACATTAACAAAATAAAGGAGAGGAACTATATGAACATTTCAATAGATGTAGTAAAGTCATTTAATAAAACTCAGAATTATCTCATCATATTAAAACCTGAGCAAACTAGGAGTCCAAGGGAATATTTCTCTCAGATAAATGACATCTTCTGAAAACACTGTGTCTACTGTGGCAGGCATTCTGCAAAGATGGTCACCTATAATTTTTCACATCCATTTTTTTTTAATTTTTTTAATCAGTATTTTTTAATTGTTGGTATTGTACAGTTTTCTGTCTTTTACCCCGCCCCAGCCCACCACCCCAGCCCTCCCCACCTTCCTCCCATTTCCACCCCCCATAGTTTTTGTCCATGAGTCCTTTATACTTGTTGCTCTAAACCGTTCCCCTTTTCCCCCGAAATTCCCTCCCCTCCCACTTTGGACACTGTCAGACTGTTCTCAAATTCAGTGTCTTTGTTTATATTATGCTTGTTTGTTTGTTTTGTTGATTAGCTTCCTGTTAAAGGTGAGATCATATGGTATTTGTCTTTCACTGCCTGGCTTATTTTGCTTAGCATGATACTCTCCAATTCCTTCCATGCTGTCGCAAAGGGTAGGAGCTCCTTCTTTCTTTCTGCTGCATACAATTCCATTGTGTAAATGTACCACAGTTTTTTGATCCATTCATTAACTGATGGGCACCTAGGTTGCTTCCAGCACTTGGCTATTGTAAATTGTGCTGCTATGAACATAGGGGTGCATAGATTCTTTTGGATTGGTGTTTCAGGGTTCTTAGGATATAATCCAAGCAGTGGAATTGCTGGGTCAAAAGGTATGTCCATTTTTAGTGTTCTTAGAAAATTCGATACTGTTTTCCAATCTGCAATTCCACCAACAGTGCACTAGGGTCCCCTTTTCTCCACAACCTCTCCAACACTTGCTGTTTGTTGCTTTGTTTATGAAGGCCATTCTGACTGGTGTCAAGTGGTATCTCATTGTAGTTTTAATTTGCATCTCTCTGATAGCTAGAGATATCGAGCATCTTTTCATGTGTCTCTGGATCCTCTGTATGTCCTCCTTGGAGAAGTGTCTGTTCAAATCCTTTGCCCATTTTTTAATTGGGTTGCTTGTCTTCTTAGAGTAGAGTCTTGTAAGTTCTTTATATATTTTGGAGATTAATCCCTTGTCTGAGTTATCATTGTCAAATATGTTTTCCCATACAGTTGGTTCTCTTTTTATTTTAATACTGTTTTCTTTAGCTGTGCAGAAGCTTTTTATTTTGATGAGATCCCATTTGTTTATTCTTTCCTTTATGTCCCTTGTTCTAGGGGACGTATCAGTGAAAATATTGCTGCGTGAAATATCTGAGATTTTCCTGCCTATATTATCCTCTAGAATTTTAATGGTGTCATGGCTTATATTTAAATCTTTTATCCACCTTGAATTTATTTTTGTGTATGGTGTAAGTTGGTGCTCGAGTTTCATTTTTTTGCATGTAGCTGTCCAGTTCTCCCAGCACCACTTATTGAAGAGGCTATTTTTGCTCCCTTTTATGTTGCTGCCCCCTTTGTCAAATATTAATTGACTGTAGAGACTTGGGTTTATTTCTGGGCTCTCTGTTCTATTCCACTGGTCCACGTATCTGTTCTTGTGCCAGTACCAGGCTGTTTTGATTACAGTGGCTTTGTAATACAGTTTGGTATCAGGTATTGTGATCCCTCCTACTTTGCTCTTCTTTCTCAAAATTGCTGCCGCTATCCGGGGTCGTTTATGATTCCATATGAATTTTTGAAGTGTTTGTTCTATGTCTGTGAAATATGCCATTGGAACTTAATAGGTATTGCATTGAATCTGTAAATTGCTTTGGGTAATATGGACATTTTGATAATATTAATTCTTCCGATCCATGAACATGGTATATGCTTCCATTTGTTTGTGTCTTCCTTGATTTCATTCTTCAGTGTTGTGTAGTTTTCTGCATACAGGTCTTTTACCTCCTTGGTTAGGTTTATTCCTAGGTATTTTATTTTTCTTTTTGCTATATCGAATGGGATTTTTTTCTTGATTTCTGCTTCTGCTGTTTCACTGTTGGTATACAAAAATGCCTTTGATTTTTGGATATTGACTTTGTATCCAGCTATTTGGCCAAATTCATTTATTACGTCGAGCAGCTTTTTGGCCGAGTCTATAGGATTTTCTATGTACACTATCATGTCATCTGCAAACAATGACAGTTTTGTTTCCTCCTTTCCAATTTGGATGCCTTTTATTTCCTTTTCTTGTCTAATTGCTGTGGCTAAAACTTCCAATACTATATTGAATAGAAGTGGTGAAAGTGGACAGCCTTGTCTTGTTCCTGATCTTAGTGGGAAAGATTTCAGTTTTTGCCCATTGAGTATGATGTTGGCTGTAGGTCTCTCATATATGGCTTTTATTATGTTGAGGAATGCTCCCTCTATTCCCACTTTGCTGAGTGTTTTTATCATGAATGGGTGTTGTACTTTATCAAAAGCTTTTTCTGCATCTATTGATATGATCATGTGATTTTTGTCTTTGCTTTTGTTTATGTGATGTATTACATTTATTGATTTGCGAATGTTGAACCATCCTTGAATCCCTGGGATGAATCCCACTTGGTCATGGTGTATGATCTTTTTAATGTATTGTTGGATGCGGTTTGCCAATATTTTGTTGAGGATTTTAGCGTCTACATTCATCAGTGATATTGGCCTGAAGTTTTCTTTCTTTGTTATGTCTTTATCTGGTTTTGGGATTAGGATGATGCTGGCTTCATAAAAAGAGTTTGGGAGTCTTCCATCATTTTGGATTTTTTGGAATAGTCTGTGAAGGATAGGTGTTAGCTCTTCCTTAAATGTTTTGTAGAATTCTCCTGTGAAACCATCTGGTCCAGGGCTTTTGTGTGCCGGGAGTGTTTTGTTTACTGATTCAATTTCACCAGCTGTTATTGGTCTGTTCAGGTTTTCTGTTTCTTTTTCATTGAGTTTTGGAAGGGTATATTTTTCTAGAAACTTGTCCATTTCACATAGGTTTTCAAATTTCTTGGCATACAGTTCTTCGTAGTAATTTCTTACAATCCTTTGTATTTCTGTGGTGTCAGTCGTAATCTCTCCTCTTTCATTTCTGATTGTGTTTATTTGGGTCCTCTCTCTTTTTTTCTTGATGAGCCTGCTTAAAGGCTTGTCGATTTTGTTTATCTTTTCAAAGAACCAGCTCCTGGATTCATTGATCCTTAGGATTGGGCTTTTAGTCTCTATGTCATTTAATTCTGCTCTGATCTTGGTCATTTCCTTCCTTCTACTTGCCCTGGGCTGTCTTTGTTGTTGTTCCTCGAGTTCTTGTAGGCGTAGGGTTAAGTCGTTTGTTAGAAATGTTTCTGTCTTCTTTAGGTAGGCCTGTATTGCTATGAACTTCCCTCTGAGGACTGCCTTCATTGTGTCCCATAAGTTTTGGGTTGTTGTGAGTTCATTTTCATTTGTTTCCAGAAACTTTTTGATTTCCTCCTTAATTTCATTCTTTACCCATTCATTGTTTAATAGCATGCTATTCAATCTCCATGATTTTGATGATTTGGGGATTTTCCCCATCAAGTCGGTTTCTAGTTTTAGTCCCTTGTGGTCGGAGAAAATGCTTGGTATGATATCAATTTTCCTCAATTTGTTGAGGCTTGTTTTGTGTCCTATCATGTGGTCTATCTTTGAAAATGTTCCATGTGTGTTTGAAAAAAATGTGTATTTAGTTTCTTTGGGATGGAGGGCCCTATATATATCAGCTAAGTCCAATTCATCTAGAGTACTGTTCAATGCCACAATATCTTTGTTGATAATTTGTTTGGAAGATCTGTCCATTTTTGACAGTGGGGTGTTAAAATCTCCTACTATAATTGTGTTGCTGTCAATATCTTTCTTGAAGTCCTCTAAGATTTTCTTGATGTATTTAGGTGCTCCTGTGTTGGGTGCATATATATTTACAATGTTTATGTCTTCTTGGTGGATTCTTCCCTTGAGTATTATGAAGTGACCTTCTGGGTCTCTCTTTATAGCTTTTCTTTTGAAGTCTATTTTGTCTGATATGAGTATTGCTACCCCGGCCTTTTTTTCCTGTCCATTTGCTTGGAAAATTTGTTTCCAGCCTTTCACTTTAAGTCTGTGTAGGTCTTTTGTCCTGAGATGGGTCTCTTGTAGGCAGCATATGTGTGGGTCATGCTTTCTTATCCAGTCAGCTACTCTATGTCTTTTGATTGGAGCATTTAATCCATTTACATTTAAGGTTACTATTGATAGGTACTGATTCATTGCCATTTTCGTATCTGTGTTCCTCACTCTCTCTTTTCCTTTCTTTCCTTAAAGCAGTCCCTTTAGTATCTCTTGTAGTACTGGTTTGGTCGAGGTGTATTCTTTTAGACTTCTTTTGTCTGGGAAGCTCCTTATTTGTCCTTCTATCTTGATTGAAAGCCTTGCTGGATAAAGTAGTCTTGGTTGTAGGCCTTTGGTTCTCATTACTTGGAATATTTCTTGCCATTGTCTTCTGGCTTGGAGCGTTTCCATTGAGAAGTCAGTTGCTAACCTTATCGGGGCTCCCTTGTATGTTACTTCCTTTTTTCTCCCTTTCTGCCTTTAAGATTCTCTCTTTGTCTTGGAAGTTTGCCATTTTAATGATGATGTGTCTTGAAGTGGGCCTGTTTGGTTTCCTCTTGATAGGGACTCTCTGTGTTTCCTGGATTTGTGTGACTTTTTCTCTCACCAAATTAGGGAAGTTTTCCATCATTACTTTTTCAAATAGGTTTTCTATCCCTTGCTCTTCTTCTTCTCCTTCTGGTATTCCTATTATACGGATATTATTACGTTTCATGTTGTCTTGCATTTCTCTTAACCCCTCTTCATTCTTTCTGAGACTCTTTTCCTTTTCTTGCTCTATCTGGCTGTTTTTTTTCTACTTTGTCCTCCAACTCACTGATCCGATCTTCTGCTTCATCGATTCTGCTTTTCATTCCTTCTACTGTGTTCTTCAGCTCAGAAATTGTATTCTTCATTTCCTCTTGGCCCTTTTTGATAGTTTCTATTTCCTTTTTCATGTTGATATAGTTTGCACTGAGTTCATCGTAGCTTCCCTGTAGTTTCTGGTAGCTCATTGAGAGCTCATGGAGCTTCCTGACAACCATTTCTTTGAACTCCTTATCTGATAGTTGAGTTGCCTCTGTTTCATTTAGCATTCTTTCTGGGGCTTCCACCTTTTCTTTCATTTGGGGATTGTTTCTTTGTCTTCTCATTGTTGGTGAGACTCTTCTTGTAAACCTCTGCTTCTTAAGTTGATCTGTTCTGGCTACCTGCGTTTATGGTGTGAACTTCTGTGGTGGAATACCTGTGAGATTCAGTGTTATAGTCTTCTTCAGGTATCCTGGTGTTCACAGCTTCCACTGTCTCAGCTGTGGGAATACCCCCTCTTTTGGTCCAACTCTGGTTTTTCCACAGTTCTAGGATTTCTTTGCCTCACTTGTGGGTATTCAAAAAGAGAAAAGAATAAAGTGAAAAAAGAAGAGAGAGAAAAAAGAAAAAAGAAAAAAAAAGGAGGGAAGGAGAGATAGAATTGGAAAGAAAGGAAGAAGGAATAAAGCCAGAAAGAAGTAAAGAGAAGCAAAAGGAATTGAGGGATAAAAAAGGTAGATGTAATAAAGAAATAAAAAATATATAATCAAAACAAAACAAAAAGAACCCCACGAAAACGAAAAACGAACCAAAACAAATAAACAAACAAAAAACCCAACTAAACAGACAAAAAACAACTATCAAAAAAACCCCACAAAACAAAATGAAACAAAACACCCAAAAAAAAAAAAAAAAGAACAATAAGAAAAAAAAAAAATCTCTTGCTATTTTCACACAGGCCAACCTGGATTTTCTGGACTTGCTGGCTGTAGCAGGCTGCGAGGCGACTCGTACCGCTTTTCTCCCTGTTCCTCACTCAGTCAGCTTTGGGCTACTGTCCTCAGTGCCAGCCCAACACTGTCCCCAGGGCTAATGGCGTACTCTCCATGCAGGGCCTTGGGTGTGATTTCTGAGCCTCCTGCAGGGGGCGAGCTTTCCAGAGTTTATGGGTTTCAGCTGGAATCTCTTACAGATCCATCCCTCCCCGAGCCTATTGCTGTGAGCTCCGGGTCTCCTACAGGGCGCAGGCGCCCGCCTGAGACTACGGGCGTGGGCTCCGAGAGTTTCCCGAGTTGCGCGCACTCACCCCAGGATCACAGATGTGAGCTCCGGGTCTTCCAGAGTCCCCTTCTCTAGTTGCAGGGTCGCCTCCGGCCGCAGGGCTGCCTCCAACCCGGTCGCAGAGCCGCCTCCGGTCGCGCGGCCGCCTCCAGTCGGTTGCAGAGCCGCCTCCGGTCGCCGGGCCCCCTCCGGTCGGTTGCAGAGGCCCCTCCGGTCGCGCGGCAGCCACGTCTAGTTTTCCAATGTCTGCTACGGATTTTGATCTCCTATTTTCATATATACTGTGGTATTGTTGGCTATCTGCTCTGTTCCTTTGTAGATCAGCTAGGTTTTTCTCCCATGTGCAGGAGGAAGGACAATCTGCGTCCTCCTACCATGCCGCCATCTTGAACCCCCCTTCACATCCATTTTAAATGAATGTCAATCCTTCAAAGAATGGTGGGACCTGTCTTCTCTCTTCTTGAATTCAGGCTGGCACTGTGGATTTTATTGACCAATAAATGTGACAGAAGTGTTCCTGTGTGACTTCTGGTACTAGGCTGTAAGAGACAGTGAAAAATAAGTAGTTACCAAGGGTTAGAGGGGAAGGGGGGATGAAAAGGCAAAATCCAGAGGATTTTTAAGATAGTGAAACTACCATGTTGATACTAAAATGGTGCATACATGTTATTATAAATTTGTACAAACCCATAGACTGTACAACATCAAAAGTACACCTAATGTAAACTATGGGCTTTGGATAATAATAATGTGTCAGTGTAGGTTCATCATTTGGAGCAAATGTACCACTTTGGTTGGAGATGTTGATAATGGGGGAGGTTGTGCCTGTGTGGGGACACAAAACATATGGGAAATCTTTGTACCCTCTCCCTAATTTTTCTCTGAACCTAATCTGCTCCAAAAAAATCAATTAGACAAAGAAAGAAGGAAGGGGGGTGAAGCAATGAAACAAGGAAGGAAGGGAGGGAGGAAGGAAAAGACACCAACAGATGGAGGACTTGAAAAGAGAATATACAAAGAACTTCTCAAATCAAAACTAAAAACACAAACAACCTGTCCTGGCTGGTGTAGCTTGGGAGGTTGGAACATCATCCCATATTCAAAGGGTTACAGGTTGATACGTTGTCAGGGCAAAACCTGGGATGTGGGTTCTGACCCTGGTCAGAGTACATATGGTCCCAGGTCTCATGCGAGTGTGTCTAGAAGGCAACTGATTGATGTGTGCCTCTCTCACATCGATGTTTCTCTCTTTCCCTTCCTGTCTTCTTTCCTCTCTCTTGCAGGGTTGTCAAACCTGAGACCCATGAGCCTCATGCAGCCTAGGATGGCTGTGAATGTGGCACAACACACAATCATAAATTTACTTAAAACATTATGAGATTTTTTGTGATATGTGTCACAATGTATTTAATGTGTGAGTCAAGATAATGAATGCTTCTTCTTCCAGTGTGGTACAGAGATGCCAAAATGTTGGACACCCTTGTAAGGCCGTGGAAGAATGTCCTCACATAAGGATAAAAAAATACAAACAACCTAATAAAATGTACAAAATACTTGAATGGAAATTTCACAAACAAAGATTGACATGTAACAAGTAAGCACATGAAGATTTGCTCAGCATCATTAGGCCAGAAGGGAATGCAAATTAAAACCACAATGAGATATCTACATACCTACTCAAATGGCTAAAATTGAAGCATCCAACAACACCAAATGCTGGTAGGGATGTGGAGCAACTGCAACTCTCATATTTTGTAGGTGGAGCTGTAAACTGATACAACTATTTTGGAACATAGTCTAGTAGTTTTTTTATCAAGTTCAACATTCATCTACCTTGTGATCCAGTGATTCCATTCCTAGATATTTACCCAAGAGAAATAAGAACATGTTCATACTAAGACTTCTACATGAATGTTTATAAGAGTTTTACTCATAAAATTCTAAAACTTGAAACAACTTAAATGTTCATCAAAGAGAGAATGGATAAACAAATTGTATTAGAGTCATACAACAGAATACTAGACAGGAATTTAAGAAAATGAACACTGATATATGCAACAATTTGAATAAGCCTCACTGTATGTTGTGTTAAAGAAGCCAGAAAGTTTTAAAAAGTAAACATTTCATGATTCAATTCATATGAAGTACAAAGACAGGCAAAATAAATCCATGGTAATTAAAATCCAAACATGATTGCAATAGGATTGGGTTGAAATTGACTATAAAGGGGAATAACAGTACCTGAGGTGATACAAATATTCTCTATCCAAAACTAATCCAACAATACACTTAAATATGAGTATGTGCATTCTCTTCATATAAATTTTACAATAGCAAAAAAAGGACAAAATAAATGAGAGGAATTATTAGTGCCATATAATTATTATCTCCCAGTGCTGAAATTATAACCTAAGTGTCCTTTCCTTTCATGATACTGTGCATTCCATACAGGCCTATGATACAAAAAATAATAAAGTTAATTAACTCCATATAGAGTTTACCTCCATTCCCCATGTTAACAAAATTCTTATTTGATAAATGACCCCATTAAAATGGTTCTTGTAAAGGAATATAACTTCATTTAAAAGTAATGTACAAAAGTTTGCCTAGGTCCTGGATTATGGCATAATTGTATTTGCATTGTGTGTAACCAACTAGCTGGGTAAATCAGGCAAGTCACTTTACCTCCCTGAGCCTTAGTTTACTCATTTGTAGAATGGAGAGGTCTAGTGCTAATATTCTGAATTTTTACAAAATCAATTAACTATTTCACCAAGGCTTTAGCAGAGAGGTACAAAGGAGCACATACATCTGGAACACCAGACTATGGTAAGCCACTAAAGGCAGATTTTGCCAATCCTAGCCTGGAGGAGACCTGTAGGAAGAGAAGGAACAAAAACACTGCATTATCATTGGATACCAATGGATCACTAAAGAGATGAGATAATTAAAGTTAACTTTTGTAAACTACCTCCTTTATTTTGACATTGTTAATATTTGAATATTAGGAGGAGATTCCACTTGGACATTAACTAGGCCCACCCACTTTCTTCAATTGTTTGGGGTTAGTAACACACAGAAACTGAGTTAGTTATGTTGTTTTAAGATATAATTGAGTTCTATTTTGTTACTACCATGTACTTCCATATATACCGTTACAGATTCTGTAAGGAACAAGGTAAACAAGAGATGAACAAGAATAATAAGCACATTAAGTGAATAAGAAAGGTAAGCACAGCATCACCTCCCATATGATTTTCTTTAATCTAACTCTTCTTCAGATAATGGGAAAGGAGAAATAAGTAGGGGCACATGTTAGGAGTGTGTATGTAACAGGGGAGTCCAAGCTTTTTATTGAGTACAATGCAATGCTGCCTTTTTTCTGGACTGCTTGCTTTCATGTTTACCTCCAATTATGGTTTCCATGGTGTAGATCATTTTTAAAGGGCTCTAGTATATTTTTAGATGAAATTTAATTTTGTACAATGTTAAATGTTATTTAATCAATTCTAAAATTTAATTCCTAATTAACAGTCATTTCATAGCCTGTGATTTTCAGATAATTAGTCTGTAATTCACCAAGAATCTACTGAGAACCCACAGCACTAGGCTGGCTCTTGAAGGTTCATAGTCAAGATTAATGAGGTCTCCATCCTTAAAGCACTCACAGCTTTAGTCGACAAGTGGGTCTTTGTCTACAGATATTTGGAAGGAAATTTCACTATCTATTCAGCACATAAAATAAGTAAAATTTTGCACGTGAACATGGGGAAACTGATTACAAACATCAGCATGGCATCTGCAATGTCTGTGCGTGTGTGCACATGCACATGCACATGCACACAAGGCTATTACTAGGGACTGTTGGCACTCACATTTACAGTGGCATAGAAAAGTGGAAAGCTAGGGAAAATGGCTTGAAATGTTGACCTTAAAACACTTCTGTTGAGAATATCTAAATAGATAAATGAATAAAAAATGGTTTTATTTTAATGACTTTGATAAGCACCTTTATGTGATCACAAACAGCCACACAAATTAAATCAACGTTAATAAAGATCCTCTGGCCCTGACTGGTATGGCTCAGTGGATTGAGTGTGGGCCTGCAAACCAAAGGGTCAACAGTTCGATGCCCAGTCAGGGCACATGCCTGTGTTGTGGGCCAGGTCCCCAGTTGGGAGTGCACAGGAGGCAACCACACATTGATGTTTTTCTCCCTCCCTTTCTCCCTCCCTTCCCCTCTCTCTAAAAATAAAGAAATAAATCTTTTTTAAAAAAAGATCCTCCAAGGAATTCTGAAGAGGAAAAGAAATTAGTCCAGTTTATGATGTAAACTGATATTAGCACTTCTACTTTTCAAAATTTCAAGCAAATCAAAGCAGAAAGCTAGCTCCTAGCTACATCAAGGGAAAGACGGAGGAAAAATGTGATCAAGGCAGTACATCTGTGGCAATTTAATGATGATTTCAGGTTCATACCCAAATCACACTTAATAAGAAATTAAGAGCTAAGGGGAAGACAATTTCAAAGGGATTTGGACACCAAAGAAAATATCTGTGTATATAGATACAATTAACTGATAGTTTGATTTTAAATCTCTTGGAACAGGATATCATGGGTGCAATTGGGAAGACTTAAGAAGAGAAAACAAACTGCCTTAAGGCTTTTGTGTGTTCTTACTTG
Organism: Glossophaga mutica; assembly: GCA_039655065.1. Lineage (NCBI taxonomy): Eukaryota > Metazoa > Chordata > Mammalia > Chiroptera > Phyllostomidae > Glossophaga > Glossophaga mutica. Next base: position 20,173,962 of record CM077318.1, read on the forward strand.
AGGCACTTAAAAAATTATTTCTCTACCTCTTTTTTGAAATCTGTCACATAGAGTAAAAACAAACAGAGACTCAGTCAACTTCCGGTCAAGGTGGAAGTGTAGGCAGACATGGCTTGCCTCCTCACACAACCACATCAATATTACAACTAAAGTCCTGGCTGGTGTGGCTCAGTGGATGGGGCGCTGGCCTGTGAACCAAAGGGTCACCAGTTCGATTCCCAGTCAGGGCACATGCCTGGGTTGTGGGCTGGGTCCCAAGTAGGGGGTGTGCGAGAGGCAACCACACATTGATGTTTTGCTCCCTCTCTTTCACCCTCCCTTCCCCTCTCTAAAAATAAGTAAATAAAATCTTTTAAAAAATAGAAAAAATGCAACTAAAATATTGAACATCCATCAGTCAGGAATGTCAGAATTCAAACTGAATGGAAGTCTGACAACTACGGAATTAAAGAAACCACATTCATCCAGACTGGTGGGAGGGGTGCAGATGTGAAGCAGCTGGTAATACACCCACATGGCTAAAAATTTGGGAGGGATATCTTGCAAGCAAGGAGTCCCAGACCTACACCAGGCCCCCAGCTCAGGGTTCCAGTGCCAAGAAGATAAGTCCCCATAATTTCTGGTTGCCAAAACTGGTAGTGATTTAGTCAGTGGAAAAAACTTCCAGAACCCCAAGCAGTTCCTCTTAAAGAACCCCCACACAGATGCACCTACTCAGACTCAATCCCTTGAGCTCTAGCACTAGGGTAGCAGCTTGAAAGGCAACAGTGGTATACAGGGAGAAACTGAAGTGTCTGGCATCAAGGCAGGCAGAAGTCTTTGTCCCTTTGCTAAACTTTCCCCTCACCCATAGCCCTCAAGCTTGTGCCACATCTGAGACTCCATCAACTTGGCGAACACTCTTTGACCTGCCTTGGAGATCCCCAGATGCTCTGCACCACCCAATTTATGGACCCACACAAACTGCTTTTCCATAAGAAAGGCTGATCTTGACTCCTAAATCCTATCAAATAAGCAACAGCTGGCTTCCGTAAGCCCTAGCAGCAGCCAGATTAGATTCATAGTTTGGCTTCCCCTGCACGATCTCCAAGCCCAGCACGAGTAGCAGCCATCTCAGATTGCATTAGAGCTCACGTAGGGTGGACTTGGGTAAAACACAGGTGGGGGTGGACCTTGGCCTGCACCACTTGGGACACCCTAGGGCCAGTGCACCCAGTGGACAGTTACAGACCGCATCAAGAGCACCACAACCCTGCCCCTGCACAGCTGATCCTCCAGGCTGGCCGGAGATTAGTGGTGAGTAGTCGCAGCCAGTCCTTGCAGCTGACTAGCCTGGGTAAACCCTCCCATTGATCTACCAACAGCAACCAAGGATCAACTACAAGAGGAGGATTTACTCAGCCCACACAGAGGGCATACCTCAAGTACCCAGCTTGGGTGATAGGGGAGGCTGTACCTCTGGACCCTATGGGACACGTACTGCATTAGGCCACACTAGCAAGACACGGAGTCAAAGAAGCTCTACCTAGTACATAAAAACAAACACAGGGGGGGCTGCCAAAATGAGGAGACAAAGAAACATGGCCTAAGTGAAAGAACAGATCAAAACTCCAGAAAAAGAGCTAAATGGAATGGAGATAAGCAGTCTCTCAGATGCGGAGTTCAAAACACTTTATAAGGATGCTCAAGGAACTTAGTTAAGACCTCAGCAGCATGAAAAAGACCCAGTCAGAAACAAAGCATACACTGATTGAAATAAAGAACAATGTACAAGAAAACAAGAGTAGAATGGATGAAGCTGAGAATCAAATCAATGACTTGGAACATAAAGAAGCAAAAAACAACCACACAGAACAAGAAGAAGAAAAAAGAACCCCCCCAAATTAGAATAGTATAAACATCCTCTGGGATGACTTCAAGAGGTCCAACATTTGCATCATAGGGGTGCCAGAGGGAGAAGAGAAAGAGCAAGGAATTAGAAATCTGAAAAAAATAGTGAAAGAAAACTTCCCTTATTTGGTGAAGGAAATAGACATGCAAGTCCAGGAAGCAGAGAGTACCAGTTATGATGGCTTCAAAGACGCCCACTCCAAGACACATCATAATTAAAAGGCCAAAGATTAAAGATAAACAAAGACTTAAAAGCAGCAAGTTAAAATAAGTTAGCTGCCAGATGGGAGGGGGCAGGGGAAGAATGAGTGAAGAGGTGAGGGGATTAAGAAGTACAAATAGGTAGTTACATAATAGCCACGGGGATGTGAAGTACAATATAGGAAATGGAGTAGCCAAAGAACTTATATGCATGACCCATGGACATGAATAATGGTGGACGGAATGCCTGAGGGAGTAGGGGTTGCTGGGTGGAGGGTAGCAAAGGTGAAAAATCAGGACAACTGTAATAGCATAATCAAAAAATATAATTAAAAAAAACAAGAAGATGCCCTGGCTGGTGTAGCTCAGTGGATTGAGCGCGGGCCTGTGAACCAAAGGATGGCTGTTCGATTCCCAGTCAGGGCACATACCTGGGTTGCAGGCCAGGTCCCAGCATGGGACACACAAGAGGAAACCATACATTGATATTTCTCTCCCTCTCCCTCTTTCCTACCCTTCCCCTCTAAAGATAAATAAATAAAAATCTTAAAAAATAATTGTAAAAAACCAAGAAGAAAATAAAACAAAACAAGGAGACTCAGCTGAAAAACCACAGAGTTCTACACATTTTTAGCTCAGTTATAACAAATCATTTGCTAATAGCATTTTTAGAACAGTACTCTATGAATGAAAATCTTGGTGTTCTCACAGTTTCAGAAGTTTGACTATATTTATTGAGGTGGGACTTTCCCTGAGTCAGGTTCACACAATACCCAATGGCCTGTGGAGAGGAGTAGTCAGGGATTCCAACAACTCTGTCATGAATGTTATGGTCTGGTCCTGTTTAGGAAAGTTTACAAACCCAAATATAATACAAGGAGGGCATGAGAGGCTGGTAATTTCAGAGAATTATCTTTTCCATTTTCAACTAAAGTGAATGAAATGGCAATTTTATGAATCAGAAATGAGATAGAATATTTCCTTAGTCCACTAAGGAATTAATTAAAATAACTTCCTTGGCTAAAAATCTTACTCCACAAGTAATATCAATAATAATATTGATCTCAAGAAACTTAATATTGAGTTATGTTTATTTAATATTAGCTCAAGTGATAAATACAATAAAATCAAAATTAATATTCCGATTTGGCTAAGTGCTGATAATTGGAGAAACCTTCAAACATTTTGGTGCCCAGTCACCTTTCCCGGGAGCATTGTTATGATTATTTTAAGTCATTGCTACATTTCAAAAGAAGTAGATTATATGCTTCCTTCTCAGCCAAAATTTTCTGATAAGGCATTGATACCAGATTTTAAAGAATTCAACTGAGTATTGTCCTACTTTGGAAAATGACTTTTATATTTTACTTTATTAAGTGAAAAAGGAACGTATGTTTATATCATGAATTATATTGGTCATATCCTAGATACAATACAATTGACAGGGAGATGTTAGAGATTAACAATGAGAATCCATAAAGACAACTGTAGGCCACTTATAATATCACAATGGTGAAAAGTGCATATGCTGTAATTGTAGGGTATTTATGCCATCCTTTTGTTTTCTAAATGCTTGTTTGGAAATCCTAGTATGAAGGAATAGCAACTTACATACCCATGACTGGATCAGCCTCTTCGTTAAATATGAGCTGAGTAGAAAGGGAGAAAGGGAATACCTACCCAGCTAGGAACAAACATCAATCCTCCCAATTAGGGGGAAAATGTTGCAACAACATTGGACTCATGTTTTTTTTTTTTTTCACAAATGGCTGTTAAAGGGGACTGTTGGTTAGTTTGTTTCTATCTGTACAAAGTTCCATGCTAAATTCATGCTGTTTCTGTAATATTTGGGTAGCCATACATAATTATCAAAGGAAAATAATCACTAAAGTAAAAGCAGACATTTCAGTAACTAAATCCACTCCTATCCAAATATGAGCTGGCTTTATGCTTAAAATGTCTGCTCTGTTGCACATAATGGGGTTTGATTGCACCAGATTACTCTTTCAGCTGATATTCTTTTGGTTTAGAATCCCTTAGTGAATAAAATGTGGTAAGGATCCATGAGGACAGGTGCACTGAAGGCCACAACATTCTTAGAGTTCAAATAAAGTCTAAGTCTAAATCATTTGATAAAATTAAGAAATTAATGAAACTTCTCATTAGCAGCAGCATTATTCAATGATTTAACATCCAAAAGTGAAATCAGCCAATTGGAATGACTGCTCTGTGAATCACAGCACTGTGTTACTCATGTCCACTGTAGGATCAAAGGCATTTCATTGATTTCATGTAGTAGATTTAGCTTGTTTGGGCAAATATCTGTTAAATCTCTACTGTTCTTCAACTCTGAAAAAAGGATAACAACAGTGCCTACCTCACATGATTATAATATTACATAAGTTATTATACATATAGTGTTGTGTAGAATAGTGACTGAAACAAATTAAGTATGGAAAATTCATTGTCATCATCACTGCTATTAATATTATTTAATCAATTCAGAATTTTTTTTAAAGAATTTATTGGGATGACATTGGTTAATAAAAGTATACAGGTTCAGGTGTACATTTTTTCGAAATTCTCAAGGTCTTTATTTTTTAAATATATTTTATTGATTATGCTATTACAGTTGTCCCATTTTCCCTCCTTTATTCTCCTCTGCCCTGCGCACCACATTCCAACTGCATTCCTCCACTTTAGTTCATGTCCATGCATCATACTTATAAGTTCTGTGGCTTCTCCATTTCCCACGCTGTTCTTAACTTCCCCCTGTCTGTTTTGGGCCTACCATTTATGCTAATTCTATGTACCTTTTCTCCCATTATCCCCATCTCCTTCCTGCTGATAACCCTGCATGTGATCTCCCTTTCTGTGATTCTGTTCCTGTTCTAATTGTTCACTTAGTTTTAGTTTTATTTTTTTAGGTTCAGTTGTTGATAGTTATGTGTCTGTTGTCATTTTACTGTTCATAGTTTTGATCTTCTTTTTCTTAGATAAGTCCCTCTAGCATTTCATGTAATAAGGGCTTGGTGATGATGAACTCCTTTAACTTGACCTTATCTGAGAGGCACTTAATCTGCCCTTCCATTCTAAATGACAGCTTTGCTGGATAGCGTAATCTTGGATGTAGGTCCTTGCCGAGTGGGAGGGGAGGGAATTTCAGGGGAAAAGGGGAACGGTTTAGAGCAACAAGTATAAAGGACTCATGGACAAAAACTATGGGGGGTGGAAATGGGAGGAAGGTGGGGAGGGCTGGGGTGGTGGGCTGGGGCGGGGTAAAAGACAGAAAACTGTACAATATCAACAATTAAAAAATACTGATTAAAAAAATAAATAAAATAAAGTATTAAACCGTCAAAAAAAAAAAAGAAATTCTATGGAGAAAATATATATAATATGCTTGGTTTAGGAAACATTGTAAATAAGTGAATAAAGCCACTATCATTAGTTAAAGACCAAAAAATAAAGATTTACTTCAAAAATAAATAAATAAATAAATAAATAAATACTTCTTTGATGCCCCTTCTTTCCTGTAAGGTTTCTTTTGAGAAATTAGCTGACAGTCTTATGGGGACTCCTTTGTAGGTAAAACTCTCTCCTCTTGCTGCTTTTAAGATTCTGTCCTTGTCTTTAATTTTGGGTAATGTAATTATGATGTGCTTTGGTTTGCGCTTCCTTGCGTCCAACTTCTTTGGGACTCTGAGCTTCCTGGACTTCCTGGAAGTCTATTTCCTTTGTCAGATTGGAGAGGTTCTCCATTATTTTTCCAAATAAGTTTTCAATTTCTTCCTCTTCCTCTTCTCCTTCTGGCACCCCTATGATATTTGGATATTGGAATGTTTCAAGTTGTCCTGGAGATTCCTAAGCCTCTCCTCATTTTTTTTTTTTTTAATTCTTGTTTCTTCATTCTGTTCTGGTTGACTGTTTATTTCTTCCCTCTGGTCCAAACCATTGATTTGAGTCCCAGTTTCCTTCCCATTACTGTTGGTTCCCTGTACATTTTCCTTTATTTCACTTTTCATAGCCTTCACTTTTTCCTCCATTTTGCACCCATACTCAACCATTTCTGTGAGCATCCTGATTACCAGTGTTTTGAACTCTGATAGGTTGGCTATCTCTTCATTGCTTAGTTATATATTTTTTTTTCCTGGAGCTTTGATCTGTTCTTTCATTTGGGCCACTTTTTTTTTGGTCTCACATGCCTGTTGCATTGTAAGGGGAGGAGCCTTGGACATTCACTAGGGCAGGACAACCCACATCACTGCGTTGTGGTGCTGTATGTGGGGGAAGGGTCGGAGAGGGAAAATGTTCCTTGGTCAGTTCTCTGTTGACTTTCAGTCACTTCCTCTGCTATCCACAATCAAATTGGGCCCTCCTGGTGCTGATTCTCAGGTGCGTGGGTTTCTGTACATTCTAGGACTTGGGGTTCTCTCCAATGAACTCTTCTGTGAGGTTGGGAGTTTCTCCCACCACCTCATCCCTCACAGGTGTTTTTAGTCAGAGGTTTTGAGGCTTTATTTCCCCAAACAGGAACCCTGGGTTGTGCGATCTGTCTTGCTCCCAAGTTGTTCCTCCCAGTTTATCTGCATGCAAATCTGGGACTGCCCACTCTGCCAGTCACTGCCTTGCCTGCCTCTGTCCTCCAGCTGCTGCCTGCTGTGACTCCTTTCCACCCCTCCTACCGGTCTGAATGAATATTTCTTCTTTAATTCCTTGGTTGTTAGACTTCCATACAGTTCGATTTTTCTCTCTGTTCTGATTGATTTTTTGTTTTTAAATGTGTTGTTTTCCTTTTGTTTGTGCGAGGAGGCACAGTGTGTCTACCTATGCCTCCATCTCGGCCAGAAATCCTCCAGAATTATTTTTATAAGTGGTACATTTGACCAAACCAATGTTACAGAGTAGAAATTGAGTTCAGGATTTAAATGACTTTATGGTTTACTTTCATGTTCTTGGGAAGCCCATAACCACCTTCAGGTGAGTGAACCTAAGAAAATCTGCTGGAGGAAGAGAGGCTATTTGGAGTATGTCTTAGGTCCTGTTTCCCAAAAGAGAGATTCTCATATGGAGATTTTCAGGCAGGAAGTTTTTTGAGGAGTGCTGTAGGCAACAACTGAGAGGCAGTAATGAATGTGGGATTGGTCACAGAGGAAAGTTAGGCTGCAACACAGTTGAAACAGAGGTCTTAGCTGATTCCTTGGGGATCTCTGGAGCTGAGATGGCCTTTCAAAGTTGTTTCAAGTTGAGGCAAAGGGGCCAGGAATTTTAATGTCTGCATCAACCAGCCATTGCATGAGGGGTGCTCTTGAGAAAGGAGTACGAGTTTGGGCTGCGCAGCTTCTTTTGACAATTACTGGGGTAAGTTGTCCACCAGCAACAAACACTTCTTCTAGACACTGTGGCTAAAATGTCTTGGTCCTGAAAAGGAGGCTCTGGGTTGCATGCTATAATACTCACAACAAAAGGAAAACTAGGTTTTCCATTCAATACCTTCCCAAGTGCCAGATATGTGAGGCCATCCTGTACTGTCCAGTTACCACTGGCTGACCACAGATACATCATTGAACCCAACATAGATAAATCAAACCAACCCAGACTAGAAAAATATCCTAGGAGACTCACAGAATCTTGAGAGATAAGAGATAGTTGCTTATTCAAGCCATTATATTTTGAGGCAGTTTATTATGTAGTGATAGATAACTGATACACAATATTATATTATACTATTTTATTACCATACTCATCAAAGGCCATGAGTATAAGAGTAAGGTGACTGTAGTTATAGTGTAGTAACAATTTTTTTTTCAGATTGCCATTACCAAGAGCATTAAGATCAACATATTTGAGATTAAATCAGCAATACAGATCATACTGATAGAAGCTAGGCTGTAAGAATGCAGTACAATTCCTATGCCAAGAGGATACCAATTGCCAAGCACATGAGGTGGGCACACAAGCCTCTTGGGAGCAAAGTATTGTATACTTCTGGGTGTCAGTGTTCAAAGCATTTGCATTATCTGACAGCATAACTACAGAGAGTTGCTTTCTTAAGGTATTCTTTGAGAAACTGGGAATTTATAAGAGGGAACAAATGTCATTGTAATTAGATATTGGTATTATACCAATTTTACTTGGAAGCTAGAAATACCTTTCTTTTCTCTAAGGAAAAGAAAGTTGAATCAGTTGAAACAAGAACTTTTAAAGATTTATTTGTTGAACAAATAAACTAGAAAAAAAGAATAACCTACTTTCCCACCATTCTAACAAATTAAGTATTTTTATTATCTCACATTTCTTTTTAATCCCTGTCCATATTTATATTATGATTAAATAGTTTCAAATATAGGGTAGATACAATTTTGTATTAGATTAGGATCTTTTAAAGAAAATAATCAGAACTTGAATTTTTTTAATATAATGCCTTAAATCTTTACTAATCAAATGAGATTAGGAGCTCTAGATAGATGGAAAGGCTTCAGGAATGCCTTGTTGTCAAAGAGTGGTTACACTTTAGAAACCTTTTTTTCTTTTTGCTTGTTTTTTTAACTATATTATTGTCTTTAAAATATTTTAAATTACAGTTTACTTTCAATATTATTTTGTATTGGTTTCAGTTATAGAGCATAGTGGATAGAAAATCATACTTTACAAAGTATTCCCATATAGTTTTCACATTATTGACTATATTCCCTATGCTGTACTTTACATCCTTGTGACTATTTTGTAACTACTAATTTGTACTTCTTAATTCCTTCACCTCTTTCATTCAGTCCTCCAACACTACTTCCCCTCTGATAAACAACAGTCCACTCTGTGTCTATGAATCTATTTAAATTTTGTTTATTTATTTTGTTCTTTAGATTTCACATATGAATGAAATCATATGGCACTTGCCTTTCTCTGACTCATTTCACTGAACGTAATAACCTCTAGGTTCATCCATGCTGTCACAAGTGGTTAGATTTCATTCTTTTTTATGGCCAGGTAAAAAGACACTTGAATCGCTGGGTCATAAGGCAGTTCCATTTTTAATTTTTTGAGGAACCTTTACACTGTTTTCCACAGTGGTTGCATCAATCTGCATTCCTACTGACAGCGCATAAGGGTTCCTTTTTCTCCACCTCCTCACCAGCACTTGTTTCTTGATTTATTGATGGTAGCCATTCTGACAGGTGTGAGATCATATCTCACTGTGGTTTTAATTTGCATTTCTCTGATGATCAGTGATGTTGACCATCTTTACATATGTCTATTCACCATCTGTATGTTTTCTTTGTAGAACTGTTTTAAAGACCCATTCTGAAAGACCTACAAAATGATGCATTCTAGAAAGAAGGAAATCAAACATACAAGGAGTGGGATGCAAAAGTTGAAAAAAAGGAAAGGGGGTCTGTGAACAAAGGTGAAAAAGCTCTGAGTGATAAAGCAGGATTTAGAAAACTATGTCCTGTGGGACAAATGCAATCCACTGCCTATTTTTGTACATATAGTTTTACTGAACACAGAGACTCTCATTTATTTACCTGTGATCTGTGGCCACTTTCAGGCTACATTAGTAGAATTAAGCAGTTGTGATAGAGACCATATGGCCTGCAAAGCTGTAAATATGTAGTATCTCATCTTTCTAGAACAAGTTTGCTAACGTCATATTAATGATCTATCACACTAATGACTAATTTTGGTGCATTCATATTAATGACTAATTTGGAGGTGATATAAAAATAAGGTGGGATTGATACTAGTAAAGAAAATAGGAAATGGGGGGCTGGTCGGAATTATTTCTAAAATACTTATATTGCTTGGAAAGAGTTAGAGATATTGCTGGGTATGTATGTCAAACATTTATATGATTTTTAAAGATACTATAGTACACCAGGTTTAGATTTAATATTGAAATCTTAATTTAATTTCAAGTTACCCTTCACATTGATAATGTAATAATTTTTCTCCCACAGTGCTAGCAACCTTCAGGATTCACTTAGATGGCAGGTTAAACCAGTAGACTGGCAAGCTCTTGCTCTGCAAGTGGCATGACAGTTCTCTAGTAAGCCACATGTAATTCTAAGTGACAAAATTTTATGTGGGGAAAAATAGCCCCCACAAAAAACTCACTACTGGTGATGCATGTAAAATAATTTTAAAAAGTGATTCTTAGCCATAAAAGAAAAGTTTCTGGGGGGAGATTATTTGTGAATTTTAGAACTTGAAAAGAATATGTCCTGTGTAAATGCAAACAGTTTATATAGTTGCAAAAACTTCTGTACCTAACCAATTCATCTCCCCATTGTACAGAAGTGTACTAAAGCAACAATTTTGTGAATCAGTATTTGAACATTATTATGTTTATAGAAATTTATAGTTGTTATATTTAAATCACTTAGCATTAAGTACATAAAACTAGCTTGACCAATTCTTACATTTTTAACCAGTAATTTTGATATTGTACAAACAATCTAATGTTGTAAATTGGAATTTAATCCAAGGGAAATATTTGGAGCAACTTAACATGATTTAATTTAGAGCAATCATAATTGCGTTGTGAGTCATTTTTGAATGTCAGCTCTTACATTATTTTTTACACATAGTACATCTCAGTAAAATCAATTGTTTAACCTTCATCTAACTGGCAGTTCTAAATCTATATATGTACATTGTTCATTATTCTGTCCACAGAATTTTCTATTTGTTTTTTTTCCTTAAGCCAGTAATATGTCTTTCAGAAGGTTGGAGATTCCAATTTTTTTCATTTTTTGTTATCTGATGCAAACATCTTTAAAACTTGCAATGCACAGCTCCACAAAATCATGAGCTTCCCAGGGAAAAAATCATGTCACATTCAAATTTTTACCCTTGTGGCCTGGCACATAGTGGGCACTTATTAAATGTTTATTGAATGTATTAGCAATATTTCATAATCCCTAACTCTTCCAGAACAAGTTGTGCTTCTCTTCACGGTGCTCATTTCTTGCTCTACTCCTACTGTATTATAAACATTTGTTTTTTTCTCTGTCTTCTATAGTTACAGCTACCAAAACAAAAATATTTGATCTATGTAATCCCAGTCACTAGCACTAGTACCAGTTTCTGACACACAGTAATATGTACACTGAAAAAGTTTTTGAACTAAATGTGTCTTTGGAAGTTATATCCTTTCCAGAAGGGTGGGTTTTAGACTTAGAAGAGATAGGAAGGTGTATCCCTTGTAATGTTATCTCTCCCCTTTGATTTCTCAATACACTGTGGGGTCCTTGAAGGTAGGATAAAAGGCCTAGCCTTCCAGTACCCAACACCTGTATAACACACAGTGCTCAAATGTTGAACTGAATTGAACTCCTACCTTTAATCTTAGATTGGACTTCATTATAGATTAACCTAGCCCAACCATTAGAGTCAAATAGCTTCCTGGTTTAATTCAATAAATGCAATCAAATTCAAATCTTGAACCTCTGCAATAAATCTTAGAGTTTAAAGTGCCAGATTAGACTATTCTGCCTTAATTTGTTTAGCTTTCTTTGATTTGAAATGGCCCATTAATTTAAATTAAATAAGCAATTCAAAGCCTGTGGACAATAAATTAGATAAATGTAAATGTCAAAGATTGCAAACTCCTGCCTGTATATATTTTTTATTTTTTTATTGTTGTTCAATTACACTAGTTCCCATTTTCCCCATTGCTCTCTCTTTCCCTGCCCAACCTCCTCCCACATTTCAACCTCCTGCTTTCATTGGCCTTGTCCATGTGTCCTTTATACATGTTCCTTGATGACACTTCCTCTTCTTTCCCCATTATCCCCCTGTATCCCCTCCCCTCTGATCACTGCCAGATTGTTCTTTAATTCCATGTCTTTGGTTCTATTTTGCTCACTTATTTGTTTTGTAGATTAGGTTACACTTATAGGTGAGATCATATGGTAAATGTCTTTTTACCTCCTGGCTTTCTGCCTATATTTTAAAGATAGTGCATATGTAAGACATCAGAACCAAATATTCCTTTTGATGAAGATAATGTGGTCCATACCAAAAGTAAAATAAGGACTTATTTTTTAAACCTGCAGACATGAGAAACATCCTGGCAACAAATTCTCTCTATTTCTGCAAGTGCAAGTTGTCCTAGTTCAAATACAATTTTAGAAGTTATCACCAAATTATTTGCATTGTTGTGCTTATTTTATTTTATTTATTTTTGTTAGATAAAACATTTTTATTTTCATTCTTTTCCTTTTTATTGAATTTATTGGGGTGACACTGATTAACAGAATTATACAGGTTTCAGGTGCACAATTCCACAACACATCATCTGTACACTGTATTGTATGTTTACCACCCCAAGTCAAGTCTCCATCCCTCAGCATTTATCCATACTATACCCTCTTCCACCTCCCTCCACTCCCCTTGCCCCCAGCAATCACCATACTATGGTCCATGTCAATGAGTTTTTTTTCTGTTTTGCTCAATCCCTCCACCTCCTCCACCCAGCCCCCCAACCCTACCTCTGACAGCTGTTAGCATGCTCTCTATGAGTCTGTCTCTATTTAGCTTGTTAGTTCATTTTGGTAGCTCATTAAGATGTGGTACATTTACACAACGGAATACTACTTGACTGTAAAAAAAAAGAAAGAAATCTTACCCTTTGTGACAGCAGGAGTAGACTTAGTGTTATGCTAAATGAAATAAGCCAGTCAGAGAAAGACAAGTGCTGTATGATTTCACTCATTGTGGAATCCAGTGTTGTGCTATTTTTAAATAATCAGGTTGTAATGATGTTTTAGGAATCTTTTTGCCATTCCATACTAGATGCTTTGTTTTTGGTGATAATTTGTGGATGTTCATTACACAGTTAACTACAGTGCTTTCATCCATCCAGTAGAGTTTGTCAAAACTTACCTCTGCTACAGAAAACCACAGCAACTAGTAATTTGGTCAAAAGTGTCATTTTAGTAGACAGTAACATCAAAATACATGAGTTATTTAATTCAGTTGAGAATTTGTTCCACAAACCAATCAGTAGATGCATCAAAAAGAACCCACGCAGTTTTTTTTAACACCAAACAAACATATTTGTCGACATATTTGCTTGTGTTTTCTCTGCATTATAGTATTTGGAGGCAGGACTTCAGAAATACTAGTCAATGTTAAGACAGCTCTGCAGAATTTCCCTCTTCAAATGTTCATGCTCATTTTAGCTATTTTATGGGCATGTATATATACATAGGCTTTGCTCTGTATGAATAATTGTTCCCAGTAGTTCTCTAATATTTTTAGAGACTCATTTGCCTGAGATATAGGTGCTGCTAACCTGCAAAAGTGTAACCTATTCTCAAAAGGTTCTCATTTTATTTAAATCCTTACTCAATGATATGTTTATTGATTTGAGAGAGACTCAGAGAGAAAAAGAGAGAGAAAGAGACATCGATTGGTTACCTCCCATATGCAGTTGAGTGGATATCAAACCCACAACCTAAGAATGCGCCCTGGATGGGAATTGAATTGAATATATGGAACGATGCTCCAGTCACCCATCCAGGGCGGAAGGTTCTCATTTAAAATGTTGGGGGAAATACATAGTCATGGAGAAGTCAATTTATGTTGAGAGTCCATGGTAATGTTAGTATGTAAAATAACAGCTCTCTTCCCACTAACAAATATTTTTGACATAAGAATTCATTATCCATTTTCTTATTTTTCTTTCAGCAAAATAAATGGTATAGAGAAAGCCAGTGTCCAAATGACAAAAATGGTTTCTAGGATTCATGATCATCATAATTTAGGAGTACAGTGAACTTACTAGAGCACTGTAAACTGCTTAGAGCTGAAATTTTAAACAAACCTAGACCCAGCTGATAAATGTATCCCATATTTGTGAAATGTGTCATGAGTCTTGCCATTGAATCAGTGCAATTACATTTTAAGCACTAAGAACTCCATAGCACTTTTGGGATTAAGTTATATCCTTAATCATTAAGCACTTCTAACAGATATTCATGTGAATGACTCTGTGACTGGTGCACAAGGACTTGGGGGACAGTGAGAGTGAGGATGCCTTAATGAATATATGATGGTTATTAGAAAACCAGGAGCTTGCATGAGAAGTTTATCCAGAATGGATATAAGGAAACAAAAGTAAAGTTGGGGGCTTTTATCATTCAGGCTGTAAGCAGGAAACAAATGGTAAACCCATCTTGGATAATTTGAAGAGCAATTAACACAGGGGCTATTTACAAAAGTGTAGGTAGGGTTTAGGGAAAGCCACAAGGAAGTGTGAAGTACCCCAGGGATAATAACAAGACCTGTTACCAACCCTGGTATTGAAGGAACAAGGGAAACAATCATTAGAGCTTGGAGAAGATAGTTAGATGGAGAGAACAACATGATAGGAGGTATGGTCTTTAGCAGAGGGCCATTGCCATCCACTGTAGGGCAGCAGCGAGGCAGGCAGGAGAATACCTACTTCAATCTCACTTTCACTTTTTTATCTTGCCTGGAAGTGCCTCCTTCTGGCCAAAATCAGCAGGAAGCTGTAGACAAGGGAGCTTATTGATATAAGTCTACATAAGTCAACCTACCAGGGCAATGAGCAAGAAATAGAAGACAACAGAGTTTTCCACTGTACGGATTTCCAGAAAAATGTTACCTCATGCCTACATGTATCTGAAGGTGGACATAAATATAAATTAAGTTTATTGTGAGGAAGCGAATTAATCCATTTTAATTAGTTGATATAATTGAAGATTACCATAGAACAATTTAAGTACGATTACAATTTCATGGCATAATTTGCTCTGTAAATGTGTTACAGATTTTGGTAAACAAAGTGTGTGGTATAGTAGAGAACAAATAATTTAGTATCAGAAGATCTGCATTTTGGTCCTGGCTCTGCAAACTGACATGCTTTGTGACTTTGGCCAAGTTACTTCTCCGAGCTTAGTTTATATATGGGTAAAATGGAAAATAATACATGTTCTACGTGTCTATACCTTAAACAGTGGCTATATAGATCAGATGAAAATATATTAAAAAAAAAAAAAACACTTTACAAGCCAAATGTCTCCTCTAACACAAGTGTCTACTCTTCCATCATATCAAAGTGGGGTTTAAAGATATATGCTGGGCTTGTAAAGAAGTAAGCTGACGTTTTAAAAAATTTTTTTACAGTGACAGAGCTATTTCTTTTCACCCAGACGGAACTCTGCCAGCTTCCCACTAGACCTAATTAAGTTTTAAATGAGATTCAGGAAGACATAATAGCTTATTCTGATTGTTCTTTTTATATCATACAGTCTCTAAATATTCATTGTGCTCATATGGTTAAGCTGTAAAGCAATAGAAAAAGCCAGTGGGCTTTTTGAAATTTTTATTTTCCTTTGTATATTTGGCTATACAAGTCATTTTTACTTCATATTGGTGTTTACTATTTTTACATTGCCTTTTGTCTGAAGAGCTCCTAATCATATTCCAAGACCCACCTTCCAAGGAAGTAAATATCCCTTCCTCAGGAAAGCCCCACCTTTCTCCAACTTAAGTAGATTTGTACCTTCTCTATTACATATAGTGCTTGGAACATATCTCTATTATCATAGGTATCACTATGCATTGTACCATAATTATTTGCTTCTATTTCTGTATTTCCCAGTAAACCTTGAGGGTCTTGAATATAAGGGCCATGTCCTATCTGGGTTTTTATCTCCATCAATTAGCAAAGTGCCTGGCATTTTGTGTGAGCTCAGTTAATTGGAATACAAGTTCTGGGAAGAGATGTAGATACAATACAAAAAGAAATGCAGAGGTCTAGTTTAACAGGTATCATTTCTACTCCTCAAATTAGTTTATCAGATTCAAACAGCTAATATTTGGGACAAGGTGCTAGCTATTTTCTTCCATGACTAAACTTCAGCAGAAGATACACATTGATTTAGATCAGCAATTTTCAACCTTTTTCATCTCCTGACACACATAAAGTAATTGCTAAAATTCTGCAGCATATCAAAAAAATGTATTTTTATTGTAATCTGACAAAAAGAGGTATAATTTTCATTCATTAACACTGGATGGCTATAGTTGTGTTAGCTGTTGTCAGTTTTTTATTTGACAATGTAAGGGAAAAGAGGTTAGTGCCCCTGACAATATAGTCAGGTATTGCACATTCTAAAAATTTGTGTGGCACACCATTTGAAAATTGCTTACTTAGATGAAAGTCCTCAAAAGAGTTGCAAGCTGAGAGTGATCATAAATGCATATGTTAAGGAAAAACTTGCCTGAAAAATGAACTTGAAAACCTTTACCAAATACTTTAAACTGTTTTGACAGCTTTTCTATTAGCATTTTTCCTGTTAGTACCTGTTTTCCACTTTCTAATTCATTTTTGTTATCTATGAGTACTCACTAGCAGATATACTGCAGCAAGAGCCACAGGTTTAAGAAAAATATATTTTGGAGAAGATAGAATTAAAATTGAAACAAATTGTGTGTGTGTGTGTGTGTGTGTGTGTGTGTGTGTGTGTGTGTGTAAAAATTTAATTCCACCCTTCACACATAAAGACCCAAAATTTAATGGTAAAAACATGTATCATCAGTATTTTGTGAAGTGTAGTTTGTTATGTTGGCCTTTTTCTTAGCCAGAATTTGTAGAGTTTAAAGGTTAAAGCAGTGGCTCAAAGGATGATCACTGTGCCTTTGCCTCAATGAGACAGATGGACTGATGGACAGCAGAGGACATTTCTGAATGTTCTATTTGTGATGATCTGATCTTAGGGGTTGGGTTTAAGAACGGTGAAGCAGATTTTAGACTCTGTATGTATTTTCCTATTTTTTGTAACAGATAAAGCCACATAAAGGCCAAACTGATGTTTAAGTTTTAACTATTATGTGTTTTTTATGACCTTTCAAAATACCTCAACGTTTGAAAGATAACTTTGTACCAGTCAGCATGACGCAGTCAGAGGAATATTTTGAGTTTATAAAGTTTTCTCTTTAAAGAAGATAATATACCTGAGCCTACTGCTAGGCCTCCCTCTCCTTTGCCTGTATTTTAAGGAGCAGTAAAACAATGAGTCATAAGCGCCTCTCCTCACTTCTAGACTTCCGGGCTTCAGGGTGGAAGGTCCAGTGGGAAGCTGGTTCTATTATGATAGGCAGGACTTGTAAAAGGGATTACAAACATCCATGCCTCTTAGGATGATGCTCTGAGAGCCAACTCTACTAACAACTAGCACTCCCTGGAATGGGAAAAAATGAGGGATGGGATTTATCAGGGTATTCTTATACCTCAGCAGTGGCCCAATAGGAGCCACTAATGTTGCCATCATAAGTAACATCCGTCCCTGAGATGGACCCATGCCCAACCCATGAGGGGTAGAAATACTGAGTGGTTTGTTTTGTTTCTATTTCAATTTTTTTGTCACTCCCTTCAACAAATAATCTTTTTTTAAGTGTTGAATTTTGAAAGGTGCTTAATTCCATTGAACCACGTAGTTGTGTTAGGGAGAAGTAAAAAAGGTAAAATATTGAAACTAGCCCACAGAAATCATGCCACAAGACATACATCTTCCTCTATTTAGTTCACATTCTGATTTTGGGAAAGGAAGCAAGCAAATTGGATTTTCAAGATCTAAATGCTTATATTATGTTCCTCTACTGTAGCCCTCACTCAGCTAGGCCCTTTATATGAAATATCAATTTCTTCAAAGGTTATGACCCCTTTTCATAGCTAGTATAATATGAGTCCTGGACTAGGAAGGAGTTAATAAGCCTTTAATCACTGTGATGGCATAAGCAAGAGGCTAAAACTGAAAAAAGGGCTGACTCTCTTTGTTTCATTTTCTTCCATGAAACTGTGCACCAGTTGAGGGTCAGGTCATCATCAGTGCAGAGGAGAGGGTTATCTCACTGTTCAAAAAGTCTAGAATGAAAGGCACCAGCATTTTTAAGAAACCTGAAGTGAGGAAGAGAGGGATGAGGGAGGAGGGCTTATAGTGGAAAAGTACTGGTACTAAAACAAAATACGGAAGTAACTTTAAGGTTTTCCATTCTTCTCCCAATGAGGAGGACTTGGTGGAGACCCTTAAAAAATTCCTCTATCCAGGGCTTCGTATAAAGATATCTAGGATTGAAGGCACAGGGGCTAGTGATGCAAATATGTGAAGATGGTGGCTGGCCAGAGGGATCTGAGTCCTTGACTGTAACTCCCCTCAGACACTCTTGTGCTCTGACTGTGCACCAAGTGTAGTGTGGGGGTGGCAGCTTTTCCCCATGATTCCTGCCAAGTAAAGCCTTTCCAATTGCCTAAGGTTGGGATTGAAAAACACATAAAGTTTTTTTAAAGTATATTTTATTGATTATGCTATTATAGTTGTCCCATTTTTTCTCCTCTTTATGCCCCTCCATCCTGCACCACCCACCCTCTAGCACTCACCCCCCTTAGTTCATGTCCATGGGTTGTACATATAAGTTCTTTGGGTTATCCATTTACTATACTATTCTTAACCTATCTCTATTTTGTGCCTACCAATTATGCTTCTTATTCTCTTTACCTTTCCCCCCATTCTCCTCCCTCCCTCTCCCCACTCATAACCCTCCATATGATCTCCATTCCTGTGGTTCTGTTCCTGTTCTAGTTGTTGGCCTAGTTTTTGTTTTGTTTTTTATGTTCACTTGTTGATAGTTGTGAGTTTGTCATGATTCTACTGTTCATAGTTTTGATCTTTTTCTTAAATAAGTCCCTTTAACATTTTGTATAATAAGGGCTTAGTGGTGATAATCTCCTTTAACTTGGCCTTATCTGGGAAGCACTTTATCTGACCTTCCATTCTGAATGATAGCTTTGCTGGATAGAGTCATCTTGGATGTAGGTCTTTGCCTTTCATGACCTTGAATACTTCTTCCAGTCCCTTCTTGCCTGCAAGGTCTCTTTTGAGGTATCAGCTGCTGGTCTTATGGGAACTCTTTAGTAAGTAACTCTCTCCTTTCCTCTTGCTGCTTTTAAGATTCTCTCCTTATCTTTAATTTTGGGTAATGTAATTATGATGTGCCTTAGTGTGTTTCTCCTTGGGTCCAACTTCTTTGAGATTCTGTAAGCATCCTGGATTTGCATGTCTAGTTCCTTCACCAGGTTGGGGAAGTTTTCCTTCATTATTTGTTCAAATAAGTTTTCAATTTTGCTCTTCCTCTAATCCTTCTGACAACCCCATGATTCAGATGTTGGAATGTTTATAGTTGCCCCAGAGGTTCCTAAGCCTCTCCTCATTTTTTTAACTTCTTATTTTTTCATTCTGTTTTGGTTACATGTTTATTTTTCCCCTTTGTTCCAAATCATTGATTTGTGTCCTGGTTACCTTCCCTTTACTGTTGTTTCCCTGTATATTTTCCTTTATTTCACTTTGTATAGCCTTCATTTTGTGACCAAACTCAGTTATTTCTGTGAGCATCCTGACTACCACTGTTTTGAACTCCGCATCTGATAGGTTGTCTATCTCCTTGTCACTTAGTTCTTTTTCTGGAGTTTTGATCTGTTCTTTCATTTGGGCCATATTTCTTTTTCTCGATGTACCTGTTACTTTGTAAGGGGAGGAGCCTTAGGTATTCACCAGGGTAGGGCAACTCACTTCACTGAGTTGTAGCACTGTTTGTGGAGGAAGAGTCAGAGATGGAATGATGCTGCCTGCTCAGTTCTCTGCCAGCTTTCAGTCACTTCTCCCACTACCCACAAGCAAATTGGGCCCTTCTGGTGCAGATTCTAAGGTGGTTGTATTTGTGCACATCCCAGGACCCTGTGGATTTCTCCAATGGACTCTTCTGTTAAACTGAGAATTTCTCCTGCCACCTCAACCACCACATATGTTTACAGTCAGAGTTTTTGAGGCTTTATTTCTGCATGCTGGAACTCTGGGTTGTGTGGTTTGTCTCACTCCCCAGTTGTTGCTCCCAGCTTATCCACAGGCGAACATCAGAAATCCAGTCTGCCAGCTGCCAGCTGCCACCTCGCCTGCCCCAGTCTTCCCTGGCTGTCCATCTCTACCCCTCCTACCAGGCTGGATGAATGCTTCTTCTTTAACTCCTTGGTTGTTGGACTTCCATACAGTTCGATTTTATGGAAGTTCTGTTTGTTTTTGTTTTTAAATTGGTTGTTTTCCTTCTTTTGGTTGTGCAAGGAAGTGAAGTGTTTCTACCTATGCCTCCGTCTTGGCCACAAGTCAAAACAGTAATCAGAAAGGGTTTTTTTTTTTTTTTTTTTAACTTGTGCCTTTATTTCTTCCCCCATTTATCTTCCTATCTAAGGCATCCCAACTCCAAGGCTAAGTTTACCTTATTTACTTGAAGCCTTATAGATTATTACAGTCTGCAGTCCTCTGAAGCCTCACACCACTTATTTTGGATAATTCTATCATGAAGTACTAACAACTGCTATCTTTGTGAAAACTACAAATTATTTACTTTCTATTTGTTATCTGCCCACCTTGAATGTCATTATATTTATTTAAAGAGTTATTTATACCCTACACATGTCCATAATTCCTAGCAGAACTAAGTGTGCAGTAAAAACTTAATTCAGTTGTGGGGGGAATGGCCTATAGTATATGATTTGAAAGCCATCTTCCTAAAATCTCCCCCAAATAATTCTTTAAGTGACTACTACCATCTTAAGAAGGTGAATATATCTACTACTTAGTAGAGTAACAAAACATAACTGTTTGGTTTTTCCATTATACATTGGCACTCATCTTAAGGAAATATTTATTCTGTTTGGGAGTGAGGCATTAAAAGAAGAGTAGCATGTATTGAGTGCCAGAAGCCATGCAGACATTTTCTTTTTCTTTTTCTTTTTTTCCTTGTATTTTTTCTTTTTTTTTCATTTTTTTAATCAGTATTTTTTAATTGTTGATATTGTACAGTTTTCTGTCTTTTACCCCACCCCCAGCCCACCACCCCAGCCCTCCCCACCTTCCTCCCATTTCCACCCCCCATAGTTTTTGTCTATGAGACCTTTATACTTGTTGCTCTAAACCGTTCCACTTTTCCCCTGAAATTCCCTCCCCTCCCCCTCTGGTCACTGTCAGACTGTTCTCAATTTCAGTATCTTTGTTTATATTATGCTTGTTTGTTTGTTTTGTTGATTAGATTCCTGTTAAAGGTGAGATCATATGGTATTTGTCTTTCACTGCCTGGCTTATTTCGCTTAGCATGATGCTCTCCAATTCCATCCATGCTGTTGCAAAGGGTAGGAGCTCCTTCTTTCTTTCTGCTGCATACAATTCCATTGTGTAAATGTACCACAGTTTTTTGATCCATTCATTAACTGATGGGCACCTAGGTTGCTTCCAGCACTTGGCTATTGTAAATTGTGCTGCTATAAACATAGGGGTGCATAGGTTCTTTTGGATTGGTGTTTCAGGGTTCTTAGGATATAATCCAAGCAGTGAAATTGCTGGGTCAAAAGGTATGTCCATTTTTAGTTTTCTTAGAAAATTCCATACTCTTTTCCATAGTGGTTGTACCAATCTGCACTCCCACCAACAGTGCACTAGGGTCCCCTTTTCTCCACAACCTCTCCAGCACTTGCTGTTTGATGCTTTGTTTATGAAGGCCATTCTGACTGGTGTCAAGTGGTATCTCATTGTAGTTTTAATTTGCATCTCTCTGATAGCTAGAGATATCGAGCATCTTTTCATGTGTCTCTGTATCCTCTGTATGTCCTCCTTGGAGAAGTGTCTGTTCAAATCCTTTGCCCATTTTTTAATTGGGTTGCTTGTCTTCTTAGAGTAGAGTCTTGTAAGTTCTTTATATATTTTGGAGATTAATCCCTTGTCGGAGGTATCATTGTCAAATATGTTTTCCCATACAGTTGGTTCTCTTTTTATTTTAATACTGTTTTCTTTAGCTGTGCAGAAGCTTTTCATTTTGATGAGATCCCATTTGTTTATTCTTTCCTTTATGTCCCTTGCTCTAGGGGACATATCAGTAAAAATATTGCTGCATGAAATATCTGAGATTTTCCAGCCTATGTTCTCCTCTAGGACGTTAATGGTGTCACGGCTTATGTTTAAATCTTTTATCCACCTTGAATTTATTTTTGTGTATGGTGTAAGTTGGTGCTCGAGTTTCATTTTTTTGCATGTAGCTGTCCAATTCTCCCAGAACCACTTGTTGAAGAGGCTATTTTTGATCCATTTTATGTTGCTGCCCCCTTTGTCAAATATTAATTGACTGTAGAGACTTGGGTTTATTTCTGGGCTCTCTGTTCTATTCCACTGGTCCATGGGTCTATTCTTGTGCCAGTACCAGGCTGTTTTGATTACAGTGGCTTTGTAATACAGTTTGGTATCAGGTATTGTGATCCCTCCTCCTTTGCTCTTCTTTCTCAAAATTGCTGCCACTATCTGGGGTCGTTTATGATTCCATATAAATTTTTGAAGTGTTTGTTCTATGTCTGTGAAATATGCCATTGGAACTGTAATAGGTATTGCATTGAATCTGTAAATTGCTTTGGGTAGTATGGACATTTTGATGATATTAATTCTTCCGATCCATGAACACGGTATATGCTTCCATTTGTTTGTGTCTTCCTTGATTTCCTTCTTCAGTGTTGTGTAGTTTTCTGCATACAGGTCTTTTACCTCCTTGGTTAGGTTTATTCCTAGGTATTTTATCTTTCTTTTTGCTATATCAAATGGGATTTTTTTCTTGATTTCTGCTTCTGCTGTTTCACTGTTGGTATACAAAAATGCCTTTGATTTCTGGATATTGACTTTGTATCTGGCTGTTTGGCCAAATTCATTTATTATGTTGAGCAGCTTTTTGGCCGAGTCTATAGGATTTTCTATGTACACTATCATGTCATCTGCAAACAATGACAGTTTTGTTTCCTCCTTTCCAATTTGGATGCCTTTTATTTCCTTTTCTTGTCTAATTGCTATGGCTAAGACTTCCAATACTATATTGAATAGAAGTGGTGAAAGTGGACAGCCTTGTCTTGTTTCTGATCTTAGTGGGAAAGATTTCAGTTTTTGCCCATTGAGTATGATGTTGGCTGTAGGTCTCTCATATATGGCCTTTATTATGTTGAGGAATGCTCCCTCTATTCCCACTTTGCTGACTGTTTTTATCATAAATGGGTGTTGTACTTTATCAAAAGCTTTTTTCTGCATCTATTGATATGATCATGTGATTTTTGTCTTTGCTTTTGTTTATGTGATGAATTATATTTACTGATTTGCAAATGTTGAACCATCCTTGTATCCCTGGGATGAATCCCACTTGGTCATGGTGTATGATCTTTTTAATGTATTGTTGGATGCGGTTTGCCAATAGTTTGTTGAGGATTTTAGCATCTATGTTCATCAGTGATATTGGCCTGAAGTTTTCTTTCTTTGTTGTGTCTTTATCTAGTTTAGGGATTAGGATGATGCTGGCTTCATAAAAAGAGTTTGGGAGTCTTCCATCATTTTGGATTTTTTGGAATAGTCTGTGAAGGATAGGGGTTAGCTCTTCCTTAAATGTTTTGTAGAATTCTCCTGTGAAACCATCTGGTCCAGGGCTTTTGTGTGTCGGGAGTTTTTTTATTACTGCTTCAATTTCATCTGCTGTTATTGGTCTGTTCAGGCTTTCTGTTTCTCTTTCTTTGAGTTTTGGAAGATTATATTTTTCTAGAAACTTGTCCATTTCACCTAGGTTTTCAAATTTCTTGGCATACAGTTCTTCGTAGTAATTTCTTACAATCCTTTGTATTTCTGTGGTGTCAGTTGTAATCTCTCCTCTTTCATTTCTGATTGTGTTTATTTGAGTCCTCTTTCTTTTTTTCTTGATGAGCCTGCTTAAAGGCTTGTCGATTTTGTTTATCTTTTTAAAGAACCAGCTCCTGGATTCATTGATCCTTAGGATTGTGCTTTTAGTCTCCATGTCGTTTAATTCTGCTCTGATTTTGGTTATTTCCTTCCTTCTACTTGCCCTGGGCTGTCTTTGTTGTTGTTCCTCGAGTTCTTGTAGGCGTAGGGTTAAGTCGTTTGTTAGAAATGTTTCTGTCTTCTTTAGGTAGGCCTGTGTTGCTATGAACTTCCCTCTGAGGAATGCCTTCGCTGTGTTTCATAAGTTTTGGGTCGCTGTGAGTTCGTTATCATTTGTTTCCAGAAACCTTTTGATTCCCTCCCTAATTTCATTCTTGACCCATTCACTGTTTAATAGCATGCTATTCTCTCTCCATGATTTTGATGGTTTGGGGATTTTCCCCATCAAGTCGGTTTCTAGTTTCAGTCCCTTGTGGTCGGAGAAAATGCTTGGTATGATTTCAATTTTCTTGAATTTGTTGAGGCTTGTTTTGTGTCCTATATCTTTGAAAATGTTCCATGTGCATTTGAAAAAAATGTGTATTTAGTTTCTTTGGGATGAAGGGCTCTATATATATCAGCTAAGTCCAATTCGTCTAGAGTGCTGTTCAATGCCACAATATCTTTATTGATATTTTGTTTGGAAGATCTGTCCATTTTTGACAGTGGGGTGTTAAAATCCCCTACTATAATTATGTTGCTGTCAATATCTTACTTGAAGTCCTCTAAGATTTTCTTGATGTATTTAGGTGCTCCTATGTTGGGTGCATATATGTTTACAATGTTTATGTCTTCATGGTGGATTCTTCCCTTGAGTATTATGAAGTGACCTTCGGGGTCTCTCTTTATAGCTCTTCTTTTGAAGTCTATTTTGTCTGATATGAGTATTGCTACCCTGGCCTTTTTTTCCTGTCCGTTTGCTTGGAAAATTTGTTTCCAGCCTTTCACTTTGAGTCTGTGTAGGTCTTTTGTCCTGAGGTGGGTCTCTTGTAGGCAGCATATGTGTGGTTCATGCTTTCCTATCCAGTCAGCTATTCTATGTCTTTTTCCTGGAGCATTTAATCCATTTACATTTAAGGTTACTATTGATAGGTACTGATTCATTGCCATTTTCGTACCTGTGTTCCTCTCTCTCTCTTTTCCTTTCTTTCTTAAAGCAGTCCCTTTAGTATCTCTTGCAGCACTGGTTTGGTAGAGGTGTATTCTTTTAGACTTCTTTTGTCTGGGAAGCTCCTTATTTGTCCTTCTATCTTGATTGAAAGCCTTGCTGGATAAAGTAGTCTTGGTTGTAGGTCTTTGGTTCTCATTACTTGGAATATTTCTTGCCATTGTCTTCTGGCTTGAAGTGTTTCCATTGAGAAGTCAGATGCTAACCTAATTGGGGCCCCCTATATGTTACTTCCTTTTTCTCCCTTGATGCCTTTAAGATTCTCTCTTTGTCTTGGAAGTTTGCCATTTTAATGATGATGTGTCTTGAAGTGGGCCTGTTTGGGTTCCTCTTGATTGGGACTCTCTGTGTTTCCTGGATTTCTGTGACTTTTTCTCTCATCATATTAGGGAAGTTTTCCATCATTACTTTTTCAAATAGGTTTTCTATCCCTTGCTCTTCTTCTTCTCCTTCTGGTATTCCTATTATACGGATATTATTACGTTTCATGTTGTCTTGCATTTCTCTTAACCCCTCTTCATTCTTTCTGAGCCTCTTTTCCTTTTCTTGCTCTTTCTGGCTGCTTTTTTCTACTTTGTCCTCCAACTCACTGATCCGATCTTCTGCTTCATCGATTCTGCTTTTCATTCCTTCTACTGCGTTCTTCAGCTCAGAAATTGTATTCTTCATTTCCTCTTGGCCTTTTTTGATAGTTTCTATTTCCATTTTCATGTTGATATAGTTTGCAGTGAGTTCATCGTAGCTTCCCTGTAGTTTCTGGTAGCTCATTGAGAACTCATGGAGCTTCCTGACAGCCATTTCTTTGAACTCCTTATGTGATAGTTGAGTTGCCTCTGTTTCATTTAGGCTTCTTTCTGGGGCTTCCTCCTTTTCTTTTATTTGGGGATTGTTCCTTTGTCTTCTCATTGTTTGTGAGACTCTTCTTGTAAACCTCAGCTTCTTAAATTGATGTGTTCTGGCTATCTGGGTTTATGGTGTGAACTTCTGTGGTTGAATACCTGTAAGATTCACTGCTGTAGTCTCCTTCCAGTATCCTGGTGTTCACAGCTTCCAGTGCCTCAGCTGTTGGAATACCCCCTCTTTTGGTCCAACTCTGGTTTTTTCACAGTTCTATGATTTTTTTGCCTCACTTGTGGGTATTTGAAAAGAGAAAAGAATAAAGTGAAAAAAGAAGAGAAAAAAAAGAGGAAGGAAGGAGAGATAGAATTGGAAAGAAAGGAAGAAGGAATAAAGCCAGAAAGAAGTAAAGAGAAGCAAAAGGAATTGAGGGATAAAAAAGGTAGATGTAATAAAAAAATAAAAAATATATAATCAAAACAAAACAAAAAGAACCCCACAAAAACGAGAAACAAACCAAAGCAAACAACCGAACAAAAAACCCAACTAAACAGACAAAAAAGAACTATCAAAAAAAAAAAAAAAAAAAAAAAAACCTCTTGCTGTTTTCACACAGGCCAAACTGGATTTTCTAGACTTGCTGGCTGTAGCAGGCTGCGAGACGACTCGTACCGCTTTTCTCTCTGTTCCTCACTCAGTCAGCTTTGAGCTACTGTCCTCAGTGCCAGCCGCGCACTGTCCCAGGGCTAATGGCGCACTCTCCATGCAGGGCCTTGGGTGTGATTTCTGAGCCTCCTGCAGAGGGCGCGCTTTCCCGAGTTTATGGGTTTCAGCTGGAATCTCTTACAGATCCATTCGTCCCCGAGCCTATTGCTGTGAGCTCCGGGTCTCCTACAGAGCGCAGGCGCCCACCTGAGACTACGGGCGTGGGCTCCGAGAGTTTCCCGAGTTGCGCGCACTCACCCCAGGATCACAGATGTGAGCTCTGGGTCTTTCAGAGTCCCCTTCTCTAGTTGCAGGGTCACCTCTGGCCCCAGGGCCGCTTCTGACCCGGTCGCAGAGCCGCCTCGGGTCGCGTGTCTGCCTCCAGTCGGTCGCAGAGCCGCCTCCGGTCGCTCAGCTGCCAGGTCTAGTTTTCCAATGTCTGCTACAGATTTTGATCTCCTATTTTCATATATACTGTGGTATTGTTGGCTGTCTGCTCTGTTCCTCTGTAGATCAGTTAGGTTTTTCTCCCATGCGCAGGAGGAAGGTCAATCTGCGTCCTCCTACCATGCTGCCATCTTGAACCCCCCAGACATTTTCTAATAGTTATTGATTCCTTACAGTAATCCCGAAGCAGCCATTTTCTCTATTTTTTAATTTTTTAATATATTTTATTGATTATGCTATTACAGTTGTCCTATTTTCCCCCCATCATTCCCCTCTACCCTGCACACCCCCTCCCACCCACATTCCCTCCCTTTAGTTCATGTCCATGTATCATAAGTTCTTTAGCTTCTACATTTCCCACACTATTCTTGCCCTCCCCCTGTCTATTTTCTACCCACCATCTATGCTACTTATTCTGTGTACCTTTTCCCCCTATCTCCTCCTCCCACTCCCCTTTTGCTAACCCTCCATATGATCTCCATTTCTGTGGCTCTGTTCCTGTTCTAGTTATTTGCTTTTGTTTTAGGTGTGGTTGTTAACAGTTGTGAGTTTGCTATCTTTTCACTGTCATATTTTTTATCTTCTTTTTCTTAAATAAGTCCCTTTAACATTTCATATAATAAGGGCTTGGTGACGATGAACTCCTTGAATTTGACCTTATCTGAGAAGCGCTTTATCTGTCCATCCATTCTAAATGACAGCTTTGCTGGATAGAACAATTGTGGATGTAGGTCCCTGCCTTTCAAGACTTCAAATATTTCTTTCCAGCCCCTTCTTGCCTAGAAGGTCTGTTTTGAGAAATCAGCTGACAGTCTGATGGAAACTCCTTTGTAGGTGACTGTTCCCTTATCCCTTGCTGCTTCTAGAATTCTCTCCTTCATTTGAAACTTGGATAATGTAATCATGATGTACCTTGGTTTGTTTCTCTTTGGGTCCAACTTCTTTGGGACTCTCTGAGCTTCCTGGACGTCCTGGTAGTCTATTTCCTTTGCCAGATTGGGGAAGTTCTCCTTTATTATTTGTTCAAGTGAGTTTTCCAATTGTTGCTCTTCTTCTTCTCCTTCTGGTACCCCTATAATTCGGATTTGGGACATTTAAAGATGTCCTGCAGGTTCCTAACCCTCTCCTCATTTTTCTGAATTCTTGTTTCTTCTTTGTTTTCTGTTTGGTTGTTTCTTTCTTCCTTCTGGTCCACTCCATTGATGTGAGTCCCAGTTTTCCTCCCATCTCTATTGGTTCCCCATTCCTCTTCCTTCATTTCACGTATTGTAGCCTGCATTTTTTCATCTAATTTGTGAGCAAATCAACCAGTTCTGTGAGCATTTTGATGACCAGTGCTTTGAACTGTGTATCTGATAGGTTGGCTATCTCTTCATTGCTTAGAGGAATTGGTTCTGGGGCTTTCATTGGTTTTCCGGTTTGAGCCATTTTTGGTGTTTTTGTTTGTTTGTTTGTTTTGGTTTGGTTTTGGACTGGTTGGGGCTTTTACATAGCGAGAGGTGGAGCCTTAGGTGTTTCCCTGTGCGAGGCAGCCCAGTCGCTGAGTTATGATGCTGTTTGTGGGGGTGGGGTCCGAGAGGGAACAATGGCGCCTGCTCTGCTCTCTCCTGGATTCCAGTCCCCTCCACCACTTCCCCTTCACCTGGTTTGTCTGTGCACAGGAATGTGGGACTACCTGGTCAGTCAGCCACCTTGTGTGGCCTCACTGGGTCTGCACAGTTGCCACCCCATACCCGGGGTCCGCCAGCTGCCTCCTGTGCACCTGGGAACTGCCAGCCGCCACTGCCTCTGTTCCCGGTTCTGCACCTCCACTTTTTCCTGCCGCAACTCTGCCCCTCTTAGCGGTCTGGATGAATGGTTGTTGGACTTCCATACAGTTCGATTTTTCTATAAGTTCTGGTTGTTTTCTCGTTTCTACATATTTGTTGTCCTTAATTTTGGTTGTGAGAGGACACACAGTGTGTCCACCTATGCCTTCATCTTGGCCAGAAGTCCCATTTTCTCTATTTTAAGAAATATGATATTGGGGCACAGAAAAATGATTTCACTTTCTTGTGGTCACACAGTTCTTACATGATAGAGCTGGTTTTAAATCCAGATCCATTTGAATAGTAAGTCTATTATATTTTCCAAGAAGATAAAAAAGGCCTAAAGCCAGGGATAATATGGATGCCAGAGAAGAGGCATCACAGTACGACAGGAGATGGGCAAGTATCAAAGACCACCCCATAAAAATCTTCCTCCTACAAAGTTAGGTTACTAAAGATTATAAAGTTGAAAGAAATTAAAGAGCTAAATAAATGGAAAGATGTTTTGTGTTAATGGATCGGAAAACTTAATATTATTAAGATGACAGTAATCCACAAATTGGTTTACAGATTCAACACAATTCCTATTAAAGTCCCAGCTGCTTTTTATTTTTTCAGAGATTAACAAGTTATCCTTAAAATTCATATGGAAAATTAAGGGACTCAGAATAGGCAAAGCAATCTCGGAAAAATTATTACAAAGCTACAAATCAAGATAGTACAGTACTAGCCTAAAGGTAGACACATAAATGAATGGAATATAATTGAGAATCTATGAATAAACTCAGAAATCTGAGTAAATGATTTTTGGCAATGGTGCCAAGATCATTTAATAGTAAAAGAATAGCCTTTTAAATAAATGGTGTCGGGACAACTGGATACCTGCATGTGAGAGAATCTAGTTCAACACATACCTTACGCCAGATACAAAAAGGAACACAAAATGGATCAACAACCCAAATGTAACAGCTAAAACTATAAAACTCTTAGAAGGAAACATAGAAATAAATCATATGACCTTGGATTAGGCAACAGTGTCTTAGCTAAGACAGCAAAAACATAGGCAACACAAAAATTTTTTAAAAATTGATAAATTATACTTTGTCAAAAATTATAAATTGTGTATTAAGGAATATCATGAAGAAAATGAAAAAATAACCCATTGATTGGAATAACATATTTGCAAATCATACATGTGATAAAAGGCTTATTTTCAGAATCTATAAAGAACTCATAACTCATGACAAATAACCCAATTAGAAATTGGTCAAAGAGCCTAATAGTAATTTCTCCAAAGAAGATACACAAATAGCCAATGAGCACATGAAAAGATGCCAAATATCACCATTCTTCAGGGAAATACAAGTCAAAACCAGGAGATACCACTTCACACCCATTAGGATACCCATAATAAAAAATGACAAAACAGTAAGTGGTGAGGATGTGGAGAAATTTAAAACCTCAGGTACTGCTCATGGGAATGTAAAATAGTACAATGGTGCAGCTGCTTTGGAAAAACAATCTGATAATTTCCTCAAAAAGTAAAACATATGGGTATCATATGACCCAGGAATTCCACTTCTAGGTATATATCTAAGTGAAATGAAAAAATATGGCTAAACATATACGTGTATGTCTATAGCAGCATTATTAATAAGATCCTGAAAGTAGAAATAGCCCTGGCTGGTGTGGCTCAGTTGGTTGGAGCATTGTTTCATAACCAAAGGGTTGCAAGTTTGATCCCCAGTCAGGGCACATACCTAGGTGCCCGTTTTGTACCTGGTCCAGGCGTGTACAGGCAGCAACCAGTCAATACTTCTCTCTCATATTGATGTTTCTCTCTTTCCCTTCCCCTCTCCCTAAAAGCAATGAAAAAATGTCCTTGGGTGAGGATAAAAAATAAAATAAAAGTAGAAATAACCCAAATGCTCCTCACATGATGAATGATAAATACAACTTGGTATATCTGTAAAATTATTATTAGGTGATAAAATAGAATAGCATGTTCATTTATCCTTCAATATGGATGAACCTTGAAAACATTTTGCTAATGAAATGAGCCAGACATATAAGGCCACATATTGTATGATTTCACTTTCATGAAATATCCAGAATAGGCAAATTTGTAGGAACAGGAAGTAGAATAGTGGTTTTTATGGGGTGAAGGTGATGAGGGGAGAATGGAGATTGACAGATTAATGATTACAGGCTTTCTCTTTGGGTTGATGAAAAGGTTCTAAGACTGAATAATGATGATAGTCATACAGCACTGTGAATATAGTAAAATCCATTGAATTTTCTATATTGGTAAATCTTATGACAAGAATTATACTTCAATAAAACTATTTAAAAATTAAGTTATTTTTGTTACTCTTGCTTCTATAAGGAGGTAGCAATTTTCTAGTCAGTTTTGTGTCACCATTCAGTTTTTGCATTTTCCCCCAAACTCATTTGTGCATTTAATAGTTTCATATTTGCTTCTGGTTCTTAATACAGCCTAAAATGAAAGAGGTCAGTTTCTTCAGTTATGTCGGTACTGATGGAAAACTTAGGTCACTGATTGACAGGCAACTGTGTGCCTATCTAAATGAGCTTAGTCATTCCCATTTCCCTTACACATAGGCACATAGTTTTGAAAGACAGGATAAGGTCCTAGCCATCATACTTTTATCTAAAATAAGATAAGTATAATTCTTTACACCAGGTGGCATAGCTAGATTTTCTACTCACTGAAAGTTGAGTCTATTACTTATATTGCAATCAAAAATAACATTTCATCATTTTGGCATATATATTTTTATAGTAAGTGTGTTGCTTTTCTCCTGAAATGCAATGACAATGCTCAATACTTTCTCTACTATTTGGAAACATCCCATGTGTGTAGTGAAATATAAGTAATTATACTAGTATCTAACAAAATAATCTAAAAATTCACATATCTAAAACCCAAAAATATTTATAACCTTCACTTCTCTCTGCCTCTTACTTTGTGTAATAGGATTAGAATGGATAAAAAGAGGATTTAACTCTTAATACTTTAAACTTAAATGATCTGGGTAGTTATTGCTCTTCCTATTTAAACAGATGAAGAAACAGAGGCACATAAAGACAAAGTGATTTCATTTCTAATTTTATTTTTCAATTACAGTTTATATTCATTATTATTTCATATTAGTTTCAGGTGTACAGTGTAGTAGTTAGATAACCATTTATTTTACAAAGTATTCTACCTGATATTTCCAGTACTCACCTGACACCATACATAGTCATTACAATATTATTGACTATATTTCCTATGCTGTACTTTACATCCCAGTGACTATTTTCTACCAATTAGTACTTCTTAATCCCTTTACCTTTTTTTAGTATTTTATTGTTATTCTATTATGGTTGTCCCCCTTTGTTCTCATCCCCTGCCTCCACCCTGTGATCCATGTCCATGCGTCCTTCACTAGTCCCTTCTCCTTTTTTCTGCCCTTATCCCCCTCCCCTCTGGTCACCTTTTTCACCCAGTCCCCAAAACCCCCTCCTATCAGTTAGTTCTCTGTATCAATGAGTCTGTTCCTATTGACAAAGGGATTTCTTGAAGTTCATATATGACAGATATGGATTTTGATTCTTGGTCTCCATAATTCCAATGCCTGTCTTTTCATCCACTGCAGTGGGACTACAATTAAGTGTACTAAATAAGTGAATTTCATAATCAGAAAGCTAACCACACTCTTATCAATAAGTGATAGATATACCTATATAATGGAAAGACTGAAACATTTATTTTGCCACTGGATTTGAAAGCACAGGGAAAGAGGAAACCCTTTTATAACTGGTAAAAATGCCATGAATTTCAGATAAAATCCAAATGTTATCACCATGGTAATCTTCGGAGGCTCAGCTGGCTGACTCTCACTATTACAAAGACCAGAGTTCACTCGCCCATACAATGTGTACATGTTGGAGGGTTGCCCATTATCTCTGCTTCTGTTTAAATAAGGTCTTTGCTGCATTTTTATACAATTATAATGTACTGTGAGCTTATGCTTGCTCTTTTTCCCCTCATTGTGTTGTTTCCTTGACTACAGATGAATTATAAAATTTTATTTTCATTTTTTTTGTTTTATCATCGTCATTCTCTTTTTTTTCTTTTTAAAGTACACTTTATTGATTATGTTGTTACAGTAGTACCAGTTTTTCCCCTTTTCCCACCTCCACCCGGTATACCCCTTCCCTCCAGCAATCCCCCCACTTAGTTTCTGTCCAAGGGTCATGTGTGTAACTCCTTTGGCTTCCCTCTTTCCTATACTATTCTTAAAACCCCTGTCTGTTTTGTTCCTGCCAATTACGCTTCTTAATCTCTGCACCATTTCCTCATTCTCCCCCTTCCCCTTCTCAGATGATAACACTCCAAATGATCTCCATACCTTTGATTTTGTTCCTGTTCTGGTTGTTTGCTTAGTTTCTTTTGTTTTTGTTTTTAAGATTCAGTTGTTGATAGTTGTGAGTGTATTGTCATTTTACTATTCATAGTTTTGATCTTCTTTTTCTTAAATAGGCCCCTTTAACATTTCATATAACATGGGCTTGGTGATGGTGAACTCCTTTAGTTTTATCTTGTTTGGGAAGCTCTTTATCTGCCCTTCCATTCTAAATGATACCTTTGCTGGATAGAGTAATCTAGGTTGTAGGTCCTTGCTTTTCATCACTTTGAATACTACTTACCAGTTTTTTTCTTGCCTGCAAAGTTTCTTTTGAGAAATCAGCTGACAGTCTTATGGGATCTCCTTTGTAGGTAACTCTCCCCTTTTCTCCTGCTGCTTGTAAGATTCTCTCTTTATCTTCAACTTTTAGCATTTTTAAATATATTTTATTGATTATGTTATTACAGTTGTCCCATTTAACCCCCATCATTCCCCTCCAACCTGCACACCCCCACCCACCCACATTCTTCCCCTTTAGTTCATGTCCATGTGTCATAAGTTCTTTAGCTTCTACATTTCCCACACTGTTCTTGCCCTCCCCCTATTTTCTACCCACTGTCTATGCTACTTATTCTCTGTACCTTTTCCCCCTCTCTCCTCCTCTCACTCCTCTGTTGCTAACCCTCCATATGATCTCCATTTCTATGGTTCTGTTCCTGTTCTAGTTTGCTTTTGTTTTAGGTGTGGTTGTTACTAGCTGTGAGTTTGCTGTCTTTTCACTGTCATATTTTTATCTTCTTTTTCTTAGATAAGTCCCTTTAGCAGTTCATGTAATAAGGGCTTGGTGCTGATGAACTCCTTGAATTTGACCTTATCTGAGAAGCACTTTATCTTCCCTTCCATTCTAAATGACAGCTTTGCTAGATGGAGCAATTTTGGATGTAGGTTCCTGTTTTTCAAGATTTCAAATATTTCTTTCCAGCCCCTTCTTGCCTGGAAGGTCTCTTTTGAGAAATCAGCTGACAGTCTGATGGGAACTCCTTTATAGCTGACTGTCCCCTTATCCCTTGCTGCTTCTAGAATTCTCTGCTTCATTTTAATCTTGGCTAATGTAATCAAAATGTGCCTTGGTGTATTCCTCCTTGGGTCCAACTTCTTTGGGACTCTCTGAGCTTCCTGGACGTCCTGGTAGTCTATTTCCTTTGCCAGATTGGGGAAGTTCTCCTTTATTATTTGTTCAAGTGAGTTTTCCAATTGTTGCTCTTCTTCTTCTCCTTCTGGTACCCCTATAATTCGGATGTTGGGACATTTAAAGATGTCCTGGAGGTTCCTAACCCTCTCCTCATTTTTCTGAATTCTTGTTTCTTCTTTGTTTTCTGTTTGTTTGTTTCTTTCTTCCTTCTGGTCCACTCCATTGATTTGAGTCCCAGTTTTCCTCCCATCTCTATTGGTTCCCCATGCATCTTCCTTCATTTCACGTATTGTAGCCTGCATTTTTTCATCTAATTTGTGAGCAAAATCAACCAATTCTGTGAGCATCCTGATCACCAGGGCTTTGATCTGTGCATCTGATAGGTTGGCTATCTCTTCGTCCCTTAGAGGAATTGGCTCCGGGGGTTTCATTGGTTCTCTGGTTTGAGCCATTTTTGGTGCTTTTTGTTGTTGTTGTTGTTGCTGTTTTTGGTCTGGTCGCAGCTGTTACATAGTGAGGGGTGGAGCCTTAGGTGTTCCCCAGTGCGGGGCAGCCCAGTCGCTGGGTTGTGACGCTGTATGTGGAGGCCGGGTCTGAGAGGGAACAATGGTGCCTGCTCCTCTCTCTCCTGGATTCCAGTCCCCTCCACCACTTCCCCTTCACCTGGATTATCTGCATGCACAAGTGTGGGACCACCTGGTCAGCAAGCTGCCTTGCGCGGCCTCACTGGGTCTGCACAGTTGCCACCCCATGCCCCGGGTCCGCCAGCCGCTGCCTGTGAGCCTGGGGTGTGCCAGCTGCTGCCTGCAGGCTTGGGAACCGCCAGCCACTGCTGCCTGTGTTCCCGGGTCTGCACCTCCACTTTTTCCTGCTGCTACTCCACCCCTCTTACCGTTCTGGATGAATGGTTGTCAGACTTCCATACAGTTCAATTTTCTCTTAGCTCTGGCTGTTTTCTTGTTTCTAAATATTTGTTGTCCTTAATTTTGGTTGTGAGAGGAGGCACAGTGTGTCCACCTATGCCTCCATCTTGGCCGGAAGTTGAACTTTTGGCATTTTAATTATGATGTGACTTGGTGTTTTCCTCTTTGGGTCCAACTTGTTTGGGACTCTCTGTGCTTCCTGGACTTACATGTCTATTTCCTCCACCAAATTAGGGAAGTTTTCTTTCATTATTTTTTAAAATAAGATTTTAATTACTTGCTCTTCCTCATCTCCTTCCGGCACCCCTATGATTTAGATGTTGGAACGTTTAAGTTGTCCCAGAGGCTCCCAAGCCTCTTTTTTTTTTTGAACTCCTGTTTGTTCTTTCTGTCCTGGTTCAATGTTTATTTCTTACTTTTGTTTAAAATTGTTGATCTGAATCCTGATTCCCTTCCCATCAGTGTTGCTTCCCTGTATATTTTTCTTTTTCTGTATTTCACTTTGTGTAACTTTCATCTCTTCCTTTATTTTTTTGCCATACTCAATGAGTTCTCTGAGCATCCTTATTACCAGTGTTTTGAACTCCACATCTGATAGGTCGGATATGTTCATTTTATTTAATTCTTTTTCTGGGGTTTTGTTTCTTTCATTTGGGCTGTATTTCTTTGTCTCCTCAATTTGGCATCCTCCCTGTGTTTGTTTCTGTGTATTAGATAGAGCTGCTTTTACTCTCTGTCTTAGTAGTGTGGTATATGTAGAAAAGGCATGTATACATTATGTGGGGTGGAGCCCTAGGTAATTGTCAGAGTGGAGCAACCCACTTCATTGCTTTGCTGTTCCACTTGTGGAGGGTTGGCTGGAGAGGGGACAACACCACTGCCTAGCCTCTGGAGGTCCATCTGGAGCTTGTCCCTTTTCCAGTCACTTCACCCACTTTCTGTATGAAATTGGCACCCCTCTAGCTGCTTCCATGGGGTTTGCATATGGACTAAGTCTTTCAGGCACTTTAAGTGGTGATAATCCAGCAATTTCTTCCACTGTCCAACCCCCACTAGTTTTTACAGCCAGAAGTATTAGGGGTTTATCTTCTCGGTGCTGGTACTCTGGGCTGTGCAGCCTGGCCTGGGGATGGGATCATTTGCTCCTAGGGTAGCCCTCCTGACTTTTATCTGCCACACATGAATGTAGGACAGTTGGGTCCACCACCACTTATCAGAGCCACACCAACTCTCCACTGCATCTCCATGACTGCACCCTTTGTACCCATTTGTATGGCTATGGCTTCTTTAATTCCTTGGTTGTTGGACTTCCATACAGCTCCATTTTCTAATGGTTCTGGGTGTTATTTGTTTTTGAGATCTGGTTGTAATTCTTTCTATGGTTGCACAAAGAGGCAAAGCATGTCTATGTACAACTCCATCTTGACCAAAAGTCCTGAATTATAAAATTTTAATTTATGTTTGTATTCTTTAAGAGTATTTGTTTTAAGAAATGGATTAAAAAGTGCAAGGGGTTAGAGCAGTTACATTATATTCATGGGTAATTTTTAATCTACTCAGTGAAGATTAAATGGACATGCTAACATTTTAATGAAAGAAAAAAAAGAAATGTAATGCCTTCAGTGAATATTTCTGCTGTATCCAATAGTTTTACCACTAACATACTATCTAAGAAAAACATTTCCAGAGACATAGTACCTATTGGAGACATTATTTTTTAAAAAGACTTTATTTATTTTTAGAGAGAAGAGGAAGGAAGGAGAAAGAGAGGTACAGAAATATCAATGTGTGGTTGCATCTTGCGCTTTCTACTGGGGACCTGGCCTGCAATCTAGGCATGTGCCCTGACTGGGAATCAAATTGGCAACCCTTCGGTTCGCAGTCCCATGCTCAATCCACTGAGCTACACCAGCCAGGGCTGGAGACATTATTATGTATCATTGATAAAATGAAGTAATTTAAAGAAGAAACCCCCAAAAGTTAGAACCCAAACCATATGCCCTTCATTTTTCCCCAAGTGGTTTGCTCTCAGACCCAGTGGCTAGCTCTCTGCCCTCTAGTGGTCAGGTATTGTACTTAAAGCACTTACATTACACAGAAGCAGAGCCAGAGTAAACTTTTCCTACACAGGACTCTTGTTGACTACACTGTTTGCTTTTGATGAGAATTTACTAACAACAGCCCACACCATTATTAATATTACCAATTTCCATATGATTTTGTGCAGTGGGGGACTGGGGTTTTTCATTCATTTAACATTTATTATGGGCCTGATATTTGCGAAAGTATTGAGGATACAATTATGAATAATGTACAGTTTATACCCTCATGGAGTTTTAACATGGAGTTTTGTTTTGGTGAATAACAGAATTTACATTTATTTGCCACCTACTGTTACACCAAAATTTATGTTAGTCATTTTATTTTATGTCTTTAAGTATTTTAAATTATAGTTTTTATTTAATATTATTTTGTATTCATTTCAGATGTACATTATGTTAATAATTTTAAATACATAATTTCTTATTTTTACTTTTTAAATCATTTTTTGTTATGCTATTACAGCTGTCCCATTTTTTCCCCCTTTGCCCTCCTCTGCCCAGCCCACCCCGACTCCCACAGTCAATTCCCACACTGTTGTCCATGTCCATGGGTCATTCATACACATTCTTTGACTAGTCCCTTCCCCTTCTATCCCCCTCCCCCCTCCCCTCTGGTCACTTTCAGTCTGTTCCATGTTTCCATGCCTCTGGTTCTATTCTTACTATGGTAAAAGGAAGATATTCCCTGCCAATTAAAACATAAACCAAATAAACTGAAGTACAGAGAGATTAAATTAACAAATGGGAATGATGCGATGTGAACCAAAGTAGGTTGGCTCCACAGATCACGAATTTTTACACCGAATCAATCTTAAAACAAAAGACTATACAGAAACCTATATCTAAAAAGTCTACTTTGCCCTGGCTGGTGTAGCTCAGTGGATTAAGCGCGGGCCTGCGAACCAGAGGATCGCGGTTCGATTCCCAGTCAGGGCACATGCCTGGGTTGCAGGCCAGTTCCCAGCAGGGGACACACGAGAGACAACCCTACATTGATATTTCTCTCCCTCTCCCTTTCTCCTACCCTTCCCCTCTAAAGATAAAAAAAAAAAGTCTACTTTGATATTTTGATTAAGCAGTCACTCATGGCATTTCTGTCCACAAACATTAGTCTTCTTGCTTGCATTGAAATTTAGCAATCAAAATAGAAGAGGAATTTATTTTCTTCCTTCTTGTGTTTTCCCATGCACCAAAGACAAAAAAAAAAAAACAACAACAAAAAAAAAAAAACAGTCATTTTTTTTCACTGATGCTAAATATTTGCTACTGATCTAGTGCAACTTTTATGTTTAATGTATTGACAACCTGAATGCTGTAACATAAAAAGTCTGAGGAATAAGAGGAATAGACGGTAGCTGAGAATATAGTCCTATCATCTTCCCAAGTATTTGGATATTCTGCATTCATTTCGTCTTCATTCTTTAAAAAATATTTTATTTATTTATTTTTAGACAGAGTGGAAGGGTGGGAGAGAGGGAGAGAAACATGAATGTGTGGTTGCCTCTCGCCTACCTACTACTGGGGGCCTGGCCTGCAACCCAGGCATGTGCCTTGACTGGGAATTGAACAAGCGACCCTTTAGTTTGCAGGCTAGCATTCAATCCACTGAGCCACACCAGCCAGGGCCATTTCCTCTTAATTTTTAAAAGCCCACTTTTTGTTCTTCTAAATCACAATTTTTACATTTCCTCTAAAATTACATTTGTATAGATGAATCTCAATCATACTAAATATAGCACCATGAAAGATTCATCATTTGCACTTCATCAATTAGCAGCTATTTTTAAGATTGGTAACTTATTTGTTATTCAATATGCCTCTTATTTCCCTTCACATTAATGAGCTAAGACATTACCATGTGGATTTTTCATTTGTTGGTTGACTTGGAACAGTGTGCAGGCAAGAGAGAAAAACGGAAAAGTCAAAGGAGGAGTTTTAACAAGCTTCTCTCTTCATAAACCTGTAAACTGCTGATTTTGGAATAAAGAGACAGAAAAAGTCACCAGGAAATGCAGTTAGCAGTTAAGCAAGATCATTGCTTATTTTTCACAAGAATATTTTGAAACTTCCTATTCCAGCACATGAAAGAACCCTTTTGACTTTTCTCTCTTTGATCAGGTCTAGCGGTTTTATAACTCTATAGCAATCACACTTCAGTTTCTCTCCACCAGGCATACCTCTTCTTCCCTGGCCTATTTTCTCTACTTTTATAGGTCAGCATTAACCCATCAAATAGAACTATTCCAGCCTGTAGCCTTCAATAAAGAAAGACTAGATGTTTTATGTGCTTTCTCTCTATCCCTTTTATTTCATTGTACATCTTGGGAAGCCAACTATAGTGTCCTCAATCATGGATTAATCATAAAACATAGTATATATAGAATGAATGGCTTTATTTTTCCTGCACAAGGAAAGGAGCAATAAAATTGTATTTAATTTTTCCTACTAAAGTGATTGTATATCTATAAGGTTTGATCAAAAAATCATTTTAAAACAATTCGTATTTGTGTCTAAAATGTTACTTTTGAAAGAAATGTATATTGGGTTATTCAAGAATTAAGGGGACTGGTTTATAAATGCTAAACAAATACCCAGGAAGGCTTTTTGAAAGACATATAGTTTGAGCATGGGCTGATAGAAAAATAAGATGTCAAGTAATAATTAGATTAACAGGTTATTTATAACATAAGTGAGAAAGGCGTCAATACTTCCTTATTTGTCAGTTTCCAGATATTATACTAAATATTCCAACAACTTGAGCATTGTGTTAGTAAACTACATACTTGTCTGTCTTCCTCAGTAGACAGTGATTTTCTTGAAAGGTTGCATTTAATCTCTGTATCCACAGTAACAGTATAGTGTGTGTGAGTGCATTAGATAGTAAAGGTTCAATAAATATTTTAAATATACTTTATTGATTATGCTATTACACTTGTCCTATTTCTCCCCCATCATTCCCCTCCACCCTGCACACCCTACCACCCACATCCCCCCCTTTAGTTCATGTCCATGTGTCATAAGTTCTTTAGCTTCTACATTCCCCATACTATTCTTGCCCTCCCCCTGTCTATTTTCTACCCAACATCTATGCTACTTATTCTCTGTACCTTCCCCCCCTCCTCCTCCCACGCCCCTGTTGCTAACCCTCCATATGATCTCCATTTCTGTGGTTCTGTTCCTGTTCTAGCTGTTTGCTTTTGTTTTCGGTGTGGTTCTTAATAGCTGTGAGTTTGCTGTCTTTTCACTGTCCTATTTTTGATCTTCTTTTTCTTAGATAAGTCCTTTTAACATTTCATATAATAAGGGCTTGGTGATGATGAATTCCTTGAATTTGACCTAATCTGAGAAGCGCTTTATTTGTCCATCCATTCTAAATGACAGCTTTGCTGGATAGAGCAATTTTGGATGTAGGTCCCTGCTTTTCAAGATTTCAAATATTTCTCTTTTTTTTAACATTTTAAGTACTTTTTTTCTTTTACATTTTATTTATTTATCTTTAGAGGAGAAGGGAAGGAGAGAGGGAGAGAAACATCAATGTGTGGTTGCCTCTTGTATGTCCCCTGCCGGGAACTGGCCTGGCAACCCAGGCATGTGCCCTGACTGGGAATCGAACCGCGATCCTTTGGTTCGCAGGCCCGCGCTCAATCCACTGAGCTACACCAGCCAGGGCTAGATTTCAAATATTTCTTTCCAGCCTCTTCTTGCCTGTAAGGTCTCTTTTGAGAAATCAGCTGACTGTCTGATGGGAACTCCTTTATAGCTGACTGTCCCCTTATCCCTTGCTGCTTCTAGAATTCTCTGCTTCATTTTAATCTTGGCTAATGTAATCACGATGTGCCTTGGTGTATTCCTCCTTAGGTCCAACTTCTTTGGGACTCTCTGAGCTTCCTGGACGTCCTGG
Organism: Glossophaga mutica; assembly: GCA_039655065.1. Classification (NCBI taxonomy): domain Eukaryota; kingdom Metazoa; phylum Chordata; class Mammalia; order Chiroptera; family Phyllostomidae; genus Glossophaga; species Glossophaga mutica. The sequence continues at coordinate 20,215,366 of CM077318.1, forward strand.
TAGTCTATTTCCTTTGCCAGATTGGGGAAATTCTCCTTTATTATTTGTTCAAATAAGTTTTCCACTTGTTGCTCTTCTTCTTCCCCTTCTGGGACCCCTATCATTCAGATGTTGGGACGTTTAACGATGTCCCAGAGGTTCCTAAGCCTCTCCTCATTTTTCTGAATTCTTGTTTCTTCCTCATTTTCTGTTTGGTTGTTAGTTTCTTCCTTCTGGTCCACTCCATTGATTTGAGTCCCAGTTTTCCTTCCATCTCTATCAGTTCCGCATGCATCTTCCTTCATTTCACATATTGTAGCCTGCATTTTTTCATCTAATTTGTGAGCAAAATCAACCAATTCTGTGAGCATTTTGATGACCAGTGCTTTGAACTGTGCATCTGATAGGTTGGCTATCTCTTCAGGGCTTAGAGAAATTGGCTCTGGGGCTTTCATTGGTTCTCCGGTTTGAGCCATTTTTGGTGGTTTTTTGTTTTGTTTTGTTTTGGTTTTTATTCTGGTTGTGGCTATTACATAGTGAGGGGTGGAGCCTTAGGTGTTCCTCAGGGCGGGGCAGCCCAGTTGCTGGATTGTGACCTATAGGTGGGGGCGGGGTCCGAGAGGGAAGAATGGTGCCTGGTCCGCTCTCTCCTGGATTCAGTCCCTTCTGCCACTTCCCCTTCACCTGGATTATCTTCGAACTCGCGCGTGCTGTTACGTAGTGAGGGGGTAGAGCCTCAGGTGCTCCCCAGTGTGGTGCAGCCCAGTCGCTGGGTTGTTACGCTGTTTGTGGGGGTGGGGTCTGAGAGGGAACAATGGCGCCTGCTCCGCTTTCTCCTGGATTCAGTCCCTTCCGCCACTTCCCCTCTGCCTGGACTGTCTGCGTGCCCGAATGTGGGACCACCTGGTTATCCAGCCGCCTTGTGCGGTCTCACTGGGTCTGCACAGTTGCCCCCCTGTGCTCGGGGTCCTCCAGCCGCCGCCTGTGCACCTGGGAACTGCCAGCTGCTGCTGCTTGCGTTTCTGGGACTGCACCTCCACTTTTTCCTGCCGAGACTCTGCCCCTCTTACCGGTCTGGATGAATGGTTGTTGGACTTTCGTGCAATTCAATTTTGTATAAGTTCTGGTTGTTTTCCTGTTTCTAAATATTTGTTGTCCTTAATTTTGGTTGTAAGAGGAGGCACAGTGTGTCTGCCTACTCCTCCATCTTGGCCGGAAGTCCTCAATAAATATTAATTGTATGAAAAATGAGAAAGCTCAGTAATGTGAAGGGAAATGATAAGCATAATGAAAAGAAGTAACCAATATTAAAAATAACTGCTAATTGATGAAATGTTAAATAACAGCACAGCCCTGACCTGTGTGGCTCAGTTGTTTGGGCGTCATCCTGCAAAGTGAAAGGTTGCCAGTTTGATTCCCTTTCAGGGCACATGCCTGGATTGCAGGTTTGGTCCCTGGTTTGGGTGCATACGAGAGGCAGCCAATTGATGTTTCCCTCTTGCGTTGATGGTTTTTTTCCTCCCTTTTCCCCTCCCTTCCTCTCTCTCTAAAAATAAATAAAATCTTTAAAAAGCACAAATGGTGGACTTTCATGGTCCTATATTAAGTATAACTAACACTGTTTCCTTACTATCAACTCACTAATTCTGGCCTTGTACATGTAATTTTATAAAGTTATAATAAGTATGTTAAAAGTACACTACTGAAAGATTCAGAATCACACCCCATATGCCTGGCCAGAAGCATGCAACCAGTAGGAAAATAATTGACCAAATAAAAAAAAATAGTAAGGTTTCCAACCATGATGGGTAAACTGGTACCAGATTAACCTCCCCTCCATAAGCAACCAAGAACTAGATAAAATATATAAAGCAACAGTTTTTAAACTTTGGACAACAGATGGCCAAAGACAATTTCCTAAACTTGGTGAAGAGGACTGGAATACAAACAGCACAGTGGTCCTAATGAACTGAGAAGGGACAAATGAGCATTCAAAGAAGATTAAATGGCTGGAATCTACATGGCAGGGCATTGAAGAGATAGGAGATGCACAGAGGGAGGGCACCCAGTTGTCTGAGTCATGAATATCCCATGAGTTCTTGACAGTCCTGTGAAAGTTCTGGGTGAGAGTGTCTGATGCTTACTAGAGAGCAGCTGCTATGAGGGTGAAAGGAGAACAGAAATACTACAGCTTAAATGGTGCTGAGAAACAGGAAATTTGACCAAGCCAAAGTAGAAAGTCATCAGTAACAGTTAAGTAACATCTTGAGCTGAGATATCAGAAAGAATAATTGTGCCCTAAGATTAAGAACTATACCTAAAACTAATACAAAATAATAATGAATGTAAACAGGAATAGAAAAAGTTAAAAACCAAGAGTTATTTTTCATTTAAAAAATAGAACTACATTATGGCTGACTCTAGATCTACACAGCAAAAACTAAGACTAAACCTTCACAAAAATTACTGGGGGATACAAAGTTTGGAAGTTGAATTACACCAAGTAGGAAGATCTTGAAAAACACTAAATTCCATGTATTCTACCTACCAAAGTGTAAACCTAAGCTAACACAAGTTTAACATGACAGGCAAGTAGTTGAAAAGAAATCAACACTCTTGCTGACAATAAAAGAGTACAATGTATTTAAAATGTGCCATAAAAATATTCACCAGATTTTTTTAAAAATTGGTAGACATGCAACAAAATAGGAGAATGTGATTCATGGTCAATAACTAAAGTCTACAGAACCTGATCCACTTATGCTCTGGACTTTGCATTCAACAAATAAATACTTTAAAGCCACTTTTATAAAAATGATCAAAGAACTAAAGCATGTTTAAAGAATTAGATTAAATCATGAATTTAATGAGTGAAGAGATAGAGTCCTAACATATAAAGTGGAAGTATGAAAATAGAAGTTCAATAACTGAAAGGAATAATTCACTAACTAGGTTTAATATCAGATTGCAGATAGAAGAGGGCAAACTAATTAGTCAGTGATCCACAGATCAATGGAATAGAATAGCACAGAAAGAAACTCACACTTATATGGTCAATTAGTGTTTGACAAAAGAGGCAAGAACATATGATGGTATAAAAACAGTTTCTTCAATAAATGGTATTAAAAATTGGACAGATAGATGCAAAAATGAAACTAGACCACCTTCTTATACCATATATAAGAATTAACTCAAAATGGATTGAAAACTTAAAGGTTATACTCAAAAACATAAAACACTCAGAAAAAATATAGGCAGTAAAATTCTGACATTCCCCTTAGCAATATTTTTTTCAGATATATCTTCCTAGGCAAGGGAGACCAAAAAAATAAATAAATAAATAAAATAAACAAATGGCACTGCATTAAACTGGAAAGTTTTTGCACAGCAAAGGAAACAACAAAATAAAAAAAAATCTCCTATTCAGTAGATAGATATTTGCCAATTATATATCTGATAAGGGAATAATACACAAAATTTACATTTTGTATATACACACAAAACAATCTAATTAAAAAACAAGCGGAGAACCTGAATAGACACTTCTCCAAAAAGGATGTACAGATGGTTGATGCACATATGAAAAGGTATTCAACATCACTCATCATCAAAGAAATGCCAATTAAAACCACAGTATCACCTCACACCTGTCACAGTGGCTATCATCAATAAAACAACAGCTCCTGTCTGCGTCGCTCAGTTTGTTAGAGCATCATTCTGATATGCCAAGGTTGCAGGTTTGATCCCCGGTCGAGCACGTACAAGAATCAACCAATGAATGCATAAATAAGTGGAACACAAATCAATGTTTTTTTCTCTCTAAATCAGTTAATCAACAAATAACAAGTTTTGGTGAGGATGTGGAGAAAACGGAACCCTTGTGCACTGTTGGTGGGAATGCAGATTTGTGCAACCACTATGGAAAAACAGTATGGAAGTTCCTCAAAAGATTAAAAATGGAATTGCTTTATGATTTAGCAATTCCACTTCTGAGTGTACATCTGAAGAAACCCAAGACACTAATTCAAAAGACTATATGCACCCTTATGTTCATTGCAACATTGTTTATAATAGTCAAGATATAGAAACAACCTAAGTGCCCATCAATAAACAAGTGGATAATGAAGTGGTACAATACATGTATACAATGCAACATTACTCAGCTATTAAAAGGAACAAAATCATATCATTTGAAACAGCATGGATGGCCCTAGAGTGTATTATGCTAAGTGAAATAAGTCAGAGAAAGAAAAATACCATATGATTTCACTTATATATGGAATTTTAAAACAAAATAACCAAACAAAATAGAAACAGACTCATAGATAAGATAACAGAAGTGTTGCCAGAAGGGAGGAAGGGTTTGGAAGCTGAAAAAGGTGAAGGGATTAAGAAGTACAAACTGCTAGTTACAAAGTAGTCACTAGGATGTAAAGTACAGCATTGGGAATACAGTCAATAATATTATAACAATTATGTATGGTGCCAGATGGGTACTGGAAATACTGGGGGAGCACTTTGTACAGTGTATGATTGTCTAACTACTATGCTGTACACCTGAAATTAGTGCAAAATAATATTGAATGTAAACTGTAATTAAAAAATAATAGTAAAAATAAAATTGATGTTTAAAAATTTCCCAAATTAAATAGAAAAAGATTGACATAGAGATCAAATATCTCAAAAAAAAAACCCTAAGCAAATTCACTGAAAGTATCAGAATTAGTCACATTATAATCAAATTACTGAAAAAAATAGAGAATATCTGGAATGCAACTATAAAATGGTAAGAATGGCTACTGACTTCCTATCAGAAATAGTGTAGGCCAAAAAATTGTGAAACAGCATCATTAAAGTACTTAAAAGATAAAAATAAAGCATATTCTTCAAGAATGAGGGTAAATTGGGACAACTGTAATTAAATAACAATAAAAAGTAAAAAAAAAATGAGGGTAAAATAAAGATATCTTCAGATAAATAAAAACTGACATAATGTGTCATTAGCTGATTTGTAATATAAGAAAGGCTAAAGGATTCTCATTAAGCTAAAGGGAAGTGATATGAGATGGCAAACAGCATCTAAAAAAGAAAACATCAGAAATTACAAATAGATACTTGACTATGACTACTAGGTTCCATTATTCTTCTCATATGTAACTAAAAGACAGCAGATTGATTAAAGTAAAAGTAATAATACCATAAATTGAATATATAATGTGCATTGAAGTAATAAATATGCCACCAATGGCACATATGAAAAGTGAGTAAATGTGATTAAACCATTGTGAGATTATTATATTTGAGAAGTAAGAAGAGGGAAGTGGCAGGTGTTAAGTGATAAGTGTAGACTAGGAATATGAAGGGTCATGTGTGAAGGGCCAGCTCTCTCAAAGTAGTATAATAGCTGCACAACTGTATCTAATCTTTAACTCTACTCATACTTTGTATCTACCTTCCAGGTTCCTGGAACAAGGACTACCTTCATAACCATGTGATTAGTGCACTTGCAGAGTGCTTCATGTTAAAAATGCTTTTCAGTTGCTATCTTAAATTTAAAAAAATCTTTATCTTTAAAATTTTGTTATGTAAGTTAAGTCAGATGGAACAACAGACCATGCACCAGAGGCTAAGAGTCCTCGCTCACATGAGCTGTCACTCTCTGCCACTTCCCTAAGACAGGTTGTTGGTCATCTGCTCCCATACCTTCTGGCACCCTGGATCATGCCTAGTCTCCCCTCTGCCTGGCACCTGCTATTGTCTGCTCTAAGCAGGAATCAGGGCAAAGATGTGGGGAGACTTGAAGTTGGCCATACAGGCCCCACAGAGTGAGGCATGGTGGCAGCCATTCCCAGTCCAGTCTGTGGCACTTGCATGGCATGTCTTGTGGGTAGCCAGACTGACTGTCCATCTTTGTGGGAGCAAGTCTCTTGTCCACTCAACTCCAATGCAAGTACAAAACACAGCCCAATGAAGAGGTTTAAAGATTTTTAAGAGTCACTCATCTGCCATGGTAATTTGGTACGATGCCTAAGTGGACTTCCCCAGACTACTCTCCTATCCATGGTGCAGTGGTGTAGTGGTGTTACTGAACAGAGTGAGATTTGGCTGCTTGCTGCCACACATAAGCATAACACAATGATTGGTGGGGGAAGGGGATTTTTTTATTAAAAGGTTGCCTAATTTGGGGGAGCTAGGAACTTCCTGGCTCACAGCCATTGTCTTCTTCAAAATAGAAATAACCCAGCTGCCCCCAGGACCAGAATCAGTGTCCAGAACCTGATCCATTCTTATTTGTCCTCCTGGGACCAATGGTTATTACACGAATGGGAATTTTTCTCTCCAGGTTCAGGTTCTCTCTTTCTCTCTGGACTGTGCACTTCTGGGGCCAACATCTCCATTGCCTTTCTGCACCTTCTTCCCTCTCCTGGAGCTGGGGCACACTGCCAGATCACTGCAGCTGCTTGTGCAAGGGTCTCTGTTCATGGGTCCCTGGCATTCAAGGCTACTCACGCCCCTGAAGCTGGTGAACATTTCTGTCCCATATGTCTGTATACTCAGAGTGGGAGAATGGGCATGGTCCGGGACCCGTGCTGTATGGTATGGGACCACAGCATCGAGTAGGCTGCTGCTGGTGAAGCACATGTCCCACATGAGTCTGCTCCCATCTGGACAAGCTAGGGCAAGGTAAGATCCACAAGCAGGGCCCATTGTTCACCAGGTCCCAGGAATGTTCTGCATCTCCCACCCCCAAATGGGCAGGCAAGAGGAATGCAAAAAGGGCCAGGATTCTGCACCCTCTATTTAAATCTTCCCTCCCGAAATCCTGTGTGCTGTGAGAGCACCCAGCTTGCCAGCCAATCTAGGCCAATGTCCATTATGTACGTCACCCCATACAGTGTCTCTACCCCTCCTCCTGCTGCCATGATCTGGGAGTGGGTAAGAGGGTTTTCTAGCTGCATGCAGGAACACAGCATCTCGGTCTGGTGTGGGGACACATGCTGGCTTGTTTACCTCCCCTGGGGTTATGCAGTGACATACTGGCTGCGGCTTCAATTTGCCACCTTGAGGTTTCCTGCAATGCCTCCCTCACTTTGGGGAATGCACCCTTTCTCCTGTTGTGTCATGCTGTGCTACTCAGTGGCCAGAGCCATGCATGTTGGTGTGCTGCACTAGCTTGTTTACTGTTGCCTCTGGCAGCTTCCTCTCATGGCCCCTCCTTTCTTCTCCTGAGGAAGGCAGACTCTTTGATGTTGCCTGGGGTTCCCTCCCCAACTCTGGGGAGGGCAGCCTTTCATGCCACTTCAGGGTTTCTCCCTACCCCTCTCTGCCCAGTGATCTGTCCAGATCCCCCTTGTTACACCCCACCTTTAACACTCTGAACCTTTGTCATCTTACAAAGACAAATGGGCAAAGATCTTATTCTTCTGTAGCTACTTCTTGCTGGCCAAAGATGTAGTCCTACCTATCTCCTGGTCCAGAGATCTCTAACAACAGGGGTCTGGAGTGGAGGGATGCTTTCACAGAAAGATCTTGTAAAGTCCAGGTCAGTTGGTTGTCCCTGGGAAGTGGCATGCACAGTGTCCAAAGGATGGCACTACTGGACAGGTTGCCATCCTTGTATTCTGGAGGTGACTGATTTGGCAAGACGGTAGAAGGCATAGTCAGAACCATAACCAAGGTAGGGACTAACTTTACAGTGTTCCAGATTAATAAAGGAGTGGCTTCCTTGGAGGAAGATGTGCAAGGAGTGTCATATCTGTTCAAAGCCCTTTCGTGCACTATACTTAACTTGGACAAAGGGGAATATTCTAGGATTCACCCCTTTAACACTTCTGGACCTTTCCAGTCTAAACCATTAGGGTAGAAAAGGAAACAGGTTTTTTTTTCTTTTCCCTCCACCTTGACCCCCTCCCCACCCATCCCCACCTCCCATGGTCAAACCCACCCACTTTGGTTTGTCCATGTGTCCTTCATACATGTTCCTTGATAGCCCCCCATTATCCCCTATTATCCCTCTTTCCTTCTCATGATTACTGTCAGACTGTTCTTTCTTTCAATGTCTCGTTGTATTTTGCTTGCTTGTTTGTTTTGTTGATTAGGTTCCACTTAAAGGTGAGATCATATGGTATTTCTCTTTCACTGCTTGGCTTGTTTCACTTAGCACAATGCTCTCTAGTTCCATCCATGCTCTTGTAAAGGGTAGGGGCTCTTTCTGCTGCAGAGAGTTCCATTTTGTAAATGAACCACAGTTTTTTGATCCACTCATTTACTGATAGGCACTTAGGTTGCTTCCAGCACTTGGCTATTGTGAACTGTGCTGCTATGAACACTGGGGTGCATAGGTTCTTTTCAATTGGTGTTTCAGGATTCTTAGGGTATATTCCCAGCAGTAGAATTGCTGGGTCAAAAGCAGTTCCATTTTTAGTTTTCTGAGGATATTCCATACTGTTTTCCACAGTGGCTGCATCAGTCTGCATTCCCATCAATAGTGCACTAGGGTTCCCTTTTCTCCACAACCTCTCTAACACTTGTTTTTTGTTGATTTGTTCATGATGGCCATTCTGACTGGTGTGAAGTGGTATCTCACTGTGGTTTGAATTTGCATCTGTCTGCTGGCTATTGATGTTGAACATCTTTCCATATATCTCTGGGACCTCTGTATGTCCCCCTTGGAGAGGTGTCTGTTCAGGTCCTTTACCCATTTTTTAATTGGGTTGTTTATCTTCCTGTTGTGGAGTCATGTGAGTTCTTTATATACTTTGGAGATCAAATCCTTGTCTGAGGTATCATCTGCAAATATGTTTTCCATATGGTTGGTTCTCTTTTCATTTTAATGCTGTTTTCTTTCACCATGCAGAAGCTTTTTATTTTGGTGAGATCCCATTTGTTTATCTTTCCTTTATGTTCCTTGCTGTAGGGGACATATCAGTGAAAATATTGTTGCATTGAATATCTGAGAATTTCCTGTCTATGTTCTCCTCTAAGATTTTTATGGTGTCATGACTTATATTTAAGTCTTTTATCCACCTTGAATTTATTTTTATGTATGGTGTAAGTTGGTGGTCGAGTTTCATGTTTTTGCACATAGCTCTCCAGATGTCCCAACACCATTTGTTGAAGAGGCTATTTTTATTCCATTTTATGCTGCTGCCCCCTTTGTCAAATATTAATTGACCATAGAGACTTAGGTTTATTTCTGGGCTCTCTATTCTGTTTCATTGATCTATGTGTCTGTTCTTCTGCCAGTACCAGGCTGTTTTGATTACAGTGGCCTTGTAATACAGTTTCATGTCAGGTATGGTGATCCCTCCTACTTTGTTCTTCTTTCTCAAAATCGATGTGGCCATTTGGGTTTGTTTATGGTTCCATATAAATTTTTGAAATGTTTGTTCTAGACCTGTAAATTATGTCATTGGTACTTTAATAGAGATTGCATTGAATCTGTAAATTGCTTTGGGTAGTATGGACATTTTGATGATGTTAATTCTTCCAATTCATGAATATGGTATATGTTTCCATTTGTTTGTGTCTTCCTTAATTTCTTTCTTCAGTGTTGTGTAGTTTTCTGCGTACAGGTTTTTCACCTTTTTGGTAAGGTTTATTCCTAGTACTTTATTTTTCTTGTTACTGTAGGAAATGTTTTTTTTTTTTTCTTGATTTCTGATTCTGATCTTTTGTTGTTTGTGTATAAAAATGCGTTTGATTTTTTTTGAAATATATTTTATTAATTATGCTATTACAGTTGTCCCATTTTCCCCCCATCATTCCCCTCCACCCTGCATACCCTCTTCCACCCACATTCCCCCCTTTAGTTCATGTCCATGTGTCATAAGTTCTTTAGCTTCTATATTTCCCACACTATTCTTGCCCTCCCCCTGTCTATTTTCTACCTACCATATATGCTACTTATTCTCTGTACCTTTTCCCCCTCTCTCTTCCTCTCACACCCTGTTGCTAACCCTCAATATGATCTCCATTTCTGTGTTTCTGTTCCTGTTCTAGCTGTTTGCTTAGTTTGCTTTTGTTTTAGGTGTGGTTCTTAATAGCTGTGAGTTTGCTGTCTTTTCACTGTCCTATTTTTTATCTTCTTTTTCTTAGATAAGTCCCTTTAACATTTCATATAATAAGGGCTTGGTGATGATGAACTCCTTCAACTTGACCTTATCTGAGAAGCACTTTATCTGTCCTTCCATTCTAAATGACAGCTTTGCTGGATAGAGCAATCTTGGATATAGGTCCCTGCTTTTCAAGATTTCAAATATTTCTTTCCAGCCCCTTCTTGCCTGTAAGGTCTCTTTTGAGAAATCAGCTGACAGTCTGATGGGAACTCCCTTGTAGGTGACTGTCCCTTTATCCCTTGCTGCTTCTAGAATTCTCTGCTTCATTTGAATCTTGGCTAAAGTAATTACGATGTGCCTTGGTGTGTTCCTCCTTGGATCCAACTTCTTTGGGACTCTCTGAGCTTTCCTGGACTTCCTGGAAGTCTATTTCCTTTGCCAAATTGGGGAAGTTCTCCTTTATTATTTGTTCAAATAAGTTTTCCACTTGTTGCTTTTCTTCTTCCCCTTCTGGGACCCCTATAATTCGGATATTGGGATGTTTAACGATGTCCCAGAGGTTCCTAAGCCTCTCCTCATTTTTTTGAATTCTTGTTTCTTCCTCGTTTTCTGTTTGGTTGTTAGTTTCTTCCTTCTGGTCCACTCCATTGATTTGAGTCCCAGTTTTCCTTCCATCTCTATCGGTTCCCCATACGTCTTCCTTTATTTCACGTATTGTAGCCTGCATTTTTTCATCTAATTTGTGAGCAAAATCAACCAATTCTGTGAGCATTTTGATGAACAGTGCTTTGAACTGTGCATCTGATCGGTTGGCTATCTCTTCAGGGCTTAGAGAAATTGGCTCTGGGGCTTTCATTGGTTCTCCGGTTTGAGCCATTTTTGGTGGTTTTTTTTGTTTGTTTGTTTTGGTTTGGTTTTATTCTGGTTGTGGCTATTACGTAGTGAGGGGTAGAGCCTTAGGTGTTCCTCAGGGCGGGGCAGCCCAGTCGCTGGGTTGTGACACTATAGGTGGGGGCGGGGTCTGAGAGGGAAGAATGGCGCCTGTTCTGCTCTCTGCTGGACTCCAGTCCCTTCCGCCACTTCACCTTTGCCTGGATTATCTGCGCACGCATGCGTGCTGTTACGTAGTGAGGAGTGGAGCCTCAGGCACTCCCCAGTGTGGGGCAGCCAAGTTGCTGGGTTGTGACGCTGTATGTGGGGGTGGGGTCTGAGAGGGAACAATGGCGCCTGCTCCGCTCTCTCCCGGATTTAGTCCCTTCCGCCACTTCCCCTCTGCCTGGACCGTCTGCGCTCAAGAATGTGGGACCACCTGGTTAGCCAGCCCCCTTGTGCGGTCTCACTGGGTCTGCACAGTTGCCCATCTGTGCCCAGGGTCCGCCGGCTGCTGCCTGTCTGCCCGGGGACCGCCAGCCACCGCCTGTGCACCTGGGAACTGCCAGCCGCTGCTGCTTGCGTTCCGGGTCCGCACGTCCACTTTTTCCTGCCGGGACTCCGCCCCTCTTACCAGTCTGGATGAATGATTGTTGGACTTCCGTACAGTTCAATTTTCTATAAGTTCTGGTTGTTTTCTTGTTTCTAAATATTTGTTGTCCTTAATTTTGGTTGTGAGAGGAGGCACAGTGTGTCCGCCTACGCTTCCATTTTGGCCGGAAGTCCTGATTTCTGAATATTGACTTTCAACCCTGCTGTTCTGCCAAATTTGCTTATTATGTAAAATAGTTTTTGGGTGGGGTCTATATGATTTTTTATGTATACTATCATATCATCTGCAGTGACAGTTTTTCTTCCTGCTTACCAATATGGATGCCTTTTATTTCTCTGTCTTGTTCTATTGCTGTGGCTAGGACTTCCAATACTATGATAAATAGAAGTGGTGAAAGCAGACATCCTTGTCTTGTTCCTGATCTTAGTGGGAAAGGTTTTAGTTTTTTCCCATTGAGTATGATGGCCACTGTAGTTTTCTCATATATGGCCTTTATTATATTGAAGTATTCTCCCTCTACTCTTACTTTGCTAAGTGTTTGTAATCATAAATGGGTGCTCCACCTTATGAAATGCCTTTTTGTTCATCTATTGATATGATCATGTGATTTTTGTCTTTCCTTTTGTTTATGTGATGTTTTACATTTATTGATTTGTGAGTGTTTTACCAGAAAAGGAAACGGTTTTAAATGAAGCTGATAGGCTGCTCCATATTTCACCCATTCAACCATATAGTCCAGCCAAATTGTTGAGTCTCAAGAGGCAGCATTACAGATGGGCTTCTTAAGTGAGGCCTGCACTGTGTAAACAAACACCCAGGTTATGAGGTCATAGGCTTACACCCTATGGAAACAACGAAAGACACAGATTAATGCATACAACAAAGCACAAACCAGTCTCTGAGTCTGCAAGACTATTTGAGAAGATGTCCATGTTCAAGCCTTTGTTGGAATGCCATCAAGCAGTGAAAATTTGACAAATTCTTCTTGCCCATAAATTTAACATCTCTGATGACATCATCAGGTGCTGAGGTAACATTTGTATGGTGTATAGAGAAACCAGTTCAACTTCCAATTGAAAACAATACTTCGAGGACAGTTAGCTCCACCAGAGTCCAATATCTGTAACTAAGCATTGTGATTTTCCATGAAATGCGATTTTTCTCTTTAAGATAACCCTCATCATAATCAAAGGGACTGCCAATTTTTAATTTTTGTCAATTATTTGAGTAAACACAAGAACCACAATTAATCATATTTACTGTTTAAGTCTGCCTTGGTGGAACTCACACAAGGAAACTTTAGATTGAGCATTCGGGCACAAAAGCCAAGCCACATACTTGCCATCAAGCTTTGCTTGCAGTACCTATATTCCTCAAGTCCTTGAGGTTCCCAACATGTCTTAAGGTTCCTCCTTGCCACCTTTCAGGATAGCAAACTTTGTTCCTTCCCTGGAAAGACAGGCATGAACCACATGACCAACTAAGTTACCAGGCCATTTCTCCAGTAGGCTTTTGCTAGCTTCAAAAGTTATCCCAATTCCTCAAGGCTTCCTGGTGACAAGAACGCAAGCATGCCTTATTCAAGCATGACATTCCAGTCAAAGTCTTGGGTATTAAAACCACCATTGGCCACTGGTCTTATTGGTTTTATGCAAATCAACTTTATACCATCCAAATTATGTAGTGAGTCAGGTTGGGGGAAAACTACAAAGCATGAAGGGAAATTCTGGTCCTTCAAATATCCACCAAAATTGTATCTCCATGCCTTATACCGCCTGCTACTTACTTTCCAACTTGATATGAAGCTTTAACTCTCAGAAATCTTGATTTCTTTTCAAAATGGAAATAAAATAAAACCTAAGCAAAGACAGAGTTTCAAAAGGGGGGGGGGGACTAGAACTAGCTTTATAATCTTGTCTCAGACAAACCAGTCACACTAATTAGTCACGCAGATGACCTTTCCTAGGTCCAAATGGCCTGAAGCCCCAATGGTAGAGACATTCTCTCACCTATCAGTACACCAACTGGTCTCATGGCAGAGACACTATCTCTTACCCTAGCTGGTATATAAACTGACAACATGGTATGAAACCCTAAATAGCAGAGACAGAGGACTCCTGGTGTAAAAACAGCAAAGTTCCCCCAAGTCCCAAAAAGATCAGAAAACAAACTTAGAATAACTGTAACCAAGAGTTGAGATTTCTTTCAAGTTTAAAACTTTCACAACCTTCTATATACCTTATACTCATTAAAAAATAACCATAACTCACTGTCAATCATTGTCCTTTTTAACAATGGGAAGGACCATATTCTAACTCAGTATCAAGCAGCTAAAGGTCCTTAGGTCTGCAACCACATCCTGTAACTTCTTGAAGCACAGGCTATGCAAAAATATTATTGTGCAATGACCTGAATGCTTGGACATATAGGGGATCTTGTCCCACTTCTTTAACCATTGGCAATATTGCTCAATCTTCATGATGGTATAGCAATTTAGGGAACCATTTATGGGCCATTTTCCCCCATAGTCCAAAATTTACATAGGCTGTACACAGTCCAGTCTGCTAAAATTCTACCTGGTGGGCTCACTCCAGTAGCTGAAACAGAACATCCCCTAATGGCCTGGACATATAGGTCAAAAGCTATGACCAGAAGGATGCAGATGAACTGGTAACATATAAACAAAAGCTGAACCCATAGCTCCATCTCACAAGCAGGTTTTTGGGTCTTATCTTCTGCCAACAGATGTTACAGATTGTGGCCCCCAAACCATGGCCCTCCAGAACTCTGGTGATCCTCATCCAATCCTAGCTACATAGCCTTCTTGGGGACCTGTGTGTGGGGCTGGAAAAACAAATAGTGGCCCCTGAATGGTGGCTCCCAAAAGTTGGGTGATCCTCACCTCCTCTTAGAGTCTGCCTCCTTCTCAGATCCATTTTCACAGTAGCCCCCAAAACTTGGGCAATCCTTGCCTGGAGCCTTGTGCATGGTTCCCAGAGCGGTCCCCATTGGACACTAGTTCATGGCCTCCAGAACTCAAATAGTGTCCTCTTGACCTCAGTTCATGGCTCCCAGAACCAGGGCTGTCCCTGGCAAATCCCAGTTATGCAGAAAACTTGACTCATGCAGCACCCACATGGCACACAGCTCAGATGGTAGGCGTGGCCTGCCAAGTTGGTTGGGGCCAAAATGGCAGAGCACTCATGTCACTGGTAGCCAAAATGACAGGGATGGCCCACCAAGCAGTACCCCAAGTAGCTCTAACTGGACCCACATGGCATAGTACCCAACCCCCAGTGTGTATGCTGGTTTGGCTCACCCAGTCTTGGGGTCTCCTTCCTTCCCAGACTTGTTTCCTTCCACCATCTAGGCATTCCCCAAAACCCATCCCTTGAGATGGGACGTAGGGAATTTCCCTAAGATTGGGAATCCCCACATCCATGCTGTTGGAGTTAGCCTGGCATAGGTGGCTGGGACCTCTAAAGTCCACTTTGTCCCATCTGGGTTATCAATTCTGTTACAGGAGCAGCCTGGAAGCAGGCAGGCTAGAGCAAGTATATGAGCATGCTGATGTTGTGGGGCAAGGCCTCTGGGTACCTGTGAGGATATGTACTCACTTTGCTAGTATCCCCATGCCCAGGGACATCCTTTCAGCCAGTTCTAGACCTGGGGGTATTCTCTTTCTCCTTACAGCCTTCCTGAATCTGGCTAGTGTTTTTCTTTTCTCGCAAACTGTAGAAACCCTCAGGGATGAGCCACAAAGTACTAATTGTGTAATGTTAGCCATTTGGCATACAAGTGAAAAGCTCTGATATTTGTATTTAAAACTGCCATTGCACATTATAAAGATGAATGGTAAAATTCATGAAAATAATTTAAAATTTTAATTTCTCTTTACTTAGAATCACATTCAATATCAAATATAAAACCCCATTACAAATTGAGAGGCTGCAGGAAAAAGGAAAATACCTTTCTTCATAATGGTATATATGCCATTAATGGTACATTTTCTTTCATTTTGAATAAGGGCTCTATAAATTATGTATCTGGTTCAGCCTGTCATACTGGTCTTTGAAAATCAAAAATAAATAGATCATGCCTCAGTCCTGTCTAAACACCTCTTAAAATTCTCCATTATTTATAAAATAAAGGTGCAAAAATCCTTAGATTGAACTTTAACTCACTTTTACAAATGTTATTGCACTACTCAAGAAAACAAATAATCAATACAATATTACCTGAACTGATATTGTGCTGTCTTGCCCCCATGGCTTCTTATGCCCACTTACTTATCAAGTCTAGCTATTAAGGTTCTGGTAACCTACCAAAGTTATCCAAATTTAGCCTTTCTCATTACTCCTGGATGAGAGTAAATTCTCCATCTTCTACACTTTCATAGAAGTTCTATAAATAAACTATTTAACCAGAAAGGACTTCAAGATCATCTGGCCTAGTGGTTCTCAACATCAGCCACACATTAGAATAACTCAGGGAGAAATTTCAAACTACCGATACTCAGGATTCACCTCTGAAAAAATTAAAAAGAATCTCTGGGATGAGGGCAATGGAATTTTAAAAATATCTCCCAGATAATTCTAATGAGTATCCAGAGTTGAGATTCAGCTCCCTCTTTTACAGATAAGTCATTGACAACCAGAGTGCTTGATGTCAAAGAGCTATTTGGGGAATTATAGGATAAGAACCTATGGCTATAGATTTTTTTACTTCATTATAGATTGTCCATTTCACATATTTACCACTTATGTACAATGTGATATTGTTAATTGTGATCCCCTATATACATACATATCTTGTATCCCAAATTAGATTGTGAGCAACATGAGGAGAAACAGCTATGTATCTGTTCTTTATGCTCCCTTCATCATCTATAATGTAAGTGCTCAGAATATATTTGTAGATTGGTTTATTTTTACTCATTTGTTTTAGTCAAAAATTTCTCACATTAGACAGCATGCATCTTATTTCTCAGAACTCAGGGGACTCTGGTGATCTTAAGATTTTATAGTTTAATCCATTAGTAAAAATGGAGGAAGACAGAATTCTGGTGAATGTCCTACTGTTGATTTGGACAACAGATCACTACTGCCCAAAACTATCATTGACTTGTTTATAAGCTCTCAATCTGCTTTTTATAAATTTTATTTTTCAGTTACAGTTGGCATTCAATATTATTCTATATTAGTTTCAGATGTACAGCATGGTGGATTCAAAAGGGCTTGTGCATTGGAGCTTGATCACTTTTCTTTGGAAGCTTAATGTAAGGATGTGAATGAACCTAACTACAATGCTGGATGATGAGAGATGTGTACCTGTCAGTCCTGTCACTATGGCAAATAATTTGGCAACTGTCAGTGATGTAATTGAGGACATTCTGGACATCCAACCTTCTTTAAATTTTCTAGTATATCATAAAAAAAGACTGAGCCTAGCAGAGATGAGCTGTCTTGACCCAGATGAGAAACACTTCCCAGTCAACACAGAGAATCATAGAAATCAATAAAGAATTACCTTGAAGCCATTCATATTGGGAGTAGTTAGTTACATGGCAAAAACTGATACAGTTTTTTTAAAGCAAAGTGATAATGATATGATTGCCCATTAATAAGGGAATACTTGAATAATTAGTGTCATGTTATGGGAAATTATGCAGCTATTAAGAACAATAAGTTAGATATATCTATTGACCATCTTTTGTTTCTGCCTCTCTAACTAGATTGTGAGCTCTTGGAGGACAAGAAGCTTGTCTCTACCTTTTTTGGTTTCCTCCACAACACAGTGGGCACTCAAATATTTGTTGATTGATTTGATTGTTTAATGGTTCTGTTTAAAAGTTAAACAAGTAGTCTAGTTAGAAGAGTTAATGTACTGTTATAGTCTCCAGAATGTACCATTTGGCAGAATTAGCTTTGTAGGTCTCCAAATTAAAGTTGTAAGAGCTTAATTGGCAAAAGTCTGACTGTAATAAACAATATTTTTTCCACCAGGGCTGGCTTGATGAGCAGCATATTATCAGTGCAGTCGTACAGGGTGCTATGCTCAGAAAGACTTGGGGGTCAAAGTTCTGAGGTGACAAACTTGAAATTCTTAATAATTTTAACCTTGAAATTGTGTTTTGTAAATTAATGCAGACAGGAGAGTGGAGCCTCAGCTTATATGTGGTCTCACCATTCCACCTGGCTGAGATGATTTCTCAGCCACAGGATCAGGGTCCAGAGTAATGATGTAACAGCACTAGATAAATTGTATTAGGATGCAGAGGAAAGGAAATACGAGGCCTGTCCAGGAGGTGTCCAGCCATGTAATATGAAAAATAGAGACATTTATTGAAAAAGATACAAGATACACAGAATATTGTACAGAGGACAATGATGCCTCAGTCCCCTTCAAAGTACGTACCTTGAGACCTCACACAGTTGTCTCAATGGCCATCAGCTGCCCCATTGTATCTTTCTGAATCTCATCAATTGCCTGAAATCTCTTCCCTTTCAGTTTTGGGAAAAGCCAGAAGTTGCAGGGCGCCGAATCTGTGCTGTACAGGCCTGAGTCACCTGGGGGATTTGATGTTTCATCAAAAAACTTCGCATGAGATGTGATGCATGAGTGAATGTATTGTTGTGATGAAGCTGCCATTCACCAGTTGTCCATAGCCATGGCCTTCTGAATCATCCCAATAGTTTCCATGGAGGAATATTTAAGCTTCATTCAAAATTTGATGCAGATCCATTGCTCTACTCGCTCTGTCATTTTGAATATGACAGCTACACAGTACACATACTCACTCAAGGGCATCTACCACCCCCACTGACTAGTACAGCAAAGTCATCATTATTCACAAATGCACATTTCAGTCCACTCTCCTTGGCTGCCAGGTTACATCAATGTCGCGAAAACCGTTCTCGTTATATTTACAATTGGCTGGAATTTTTTGGTCAGGCTCCTATATATTGTTTTAGTTCAAACAGAAAAGCCCTGGAATTGTGCAAAATAACTGTTGCTATATTTTGCTTGTGATGGGAGAAGTGAAATTAGCCTAAGATGGCACATTTGACAATGAAGAATATAAAGAAATGCCTCCTGGGCATGATACTAGCTTTTCTGGCTGTTTGTTTATCTTTTTTTACCCCCTGCAAAGAATCAGCTTTTGCTTTTGTTAATATTCCCTGTAATTTTTTTAGTCTATTCATTTTTGCTATAGTCCTTCTATAAAATTTTTCTGTCATTTGATTTTATTTTGTTTTCCTTAGTATTTGGATCAAATATTTGATCTATATAAAATCAGGTGCCTTATTAACAATAACAGTTCTCTAAGTTACCTAGCCTGACACTACACTTAACCAATTTTCTGGGAAAGGTGGAGAGAGTTCTACAACTATACAACTATAGCTGACCTTCAATTTAAAAACAGATTTATATAGAGTAAAACAGTTAAATCCAAAATATGGAGTGTCTGTTTACACCAATCACATTCTGGTACAATGCAACATGTGAATCCATGAAAACTGTGCTTTGTGGGTAGGTTTTGTTATGTCTTTGTTGTTTTCAAACACACCAAGTTTCCTGCTCACTGTCAGAAAGTATAGCAGTGCTGGTGGTTAGGTGTCATGGACAGGACACACATAAACCTAAACAATCAGCTAAGGGAATCAATTTGGTGCTCCTCAATCTGGTGCTCAGTACAGGCTAGTATTTGAGAGCATAGGATATAGTATCATACAGACCTGGTATGATTATCTTCTGATTACTAGCTGAATCATCTGCTGGCATTTTCCTTACTCACTATAAATCTCCTTTTCTTGTTTATAAAATAAGGATAATAATAACACCTTCCACTTGCAGTTATTTTGAGTTTTACATGAAATTAGTCACTTTTACTGAGAAGCTTTCTCTAACACAAAATCAGCTGTAAGTTTTCCTATTATTTTTCCTTATTATACATAATTATTTTCTCTTAGAGCACTTATCTTAATTTGTATGTATTTATTCATATACTTATAGATTAATTTGTTTAATATTTGCCTATCGTACTAGGCTGTTAAATGGATGAGTACAGGGGCCATATATGTTTTGTTCATCACTTTATGTGTGCACTGAGCAAAATATTTGCTGCATAATAGTTGCTCAATAAATATTTGTAGAATGAACAAGTAAAATGCTTATTACAATGCTATGTGTTTAAAATAATCAAGCAGTCAACTCAAGAACCAAAAGAAATACAGAAAAGGAATGGTCATTTATTTTCTGACTTACTCGATGTAGGCAGCCTTGAACTTGTCCCTCAGCCAATTCTTGGTCAGTTTAAGCATTCTAAGTCTCAGTAGAGTTTAGTGTAAAGCTTACTTTATTTCATTGCTCATTCATTTACTGAGAGCCTCCTTTTGCACTTATTTCCCCTGACACTTTCCTATTATTGGGAGAACCACAATTTTAGGTCTCTGGGGGTAGTCTCTTTTGAGGTACAGGATTGGCCCTTGCACAGACCCAATAGTATTCAATTTCTTCCTGACTCTTGCTACTTTTACATACTGCAGGGTTGTCTGTCATAAAGGGCTTCTGACTCATTCATTTCTGAGTGTAGAATTCTTTTTTGAAGAAAAAGTCAGGATATATTGAAATATGTCCAAACCAGTTAATCCATACCACAAGTTAAACATAGAACATTCAGTTTTATTTTTTATCCCTCACCTTTACCTCCCACGCCCCCACCCAAAACTAACCTCTGTGTCACAAACGTTATCAAGTACAGATTCTGGATCATGCATTTTAAGCAATAAGTGCATTCAAATTTTTGTACAAGGAAGGGTGTGGCCAGTTTCCTGGAGAGCATTGTATCAGCACTGACCAGAACCAGCTTGATATTAACCAATGGTCCTGAGACAAATGAACCCCCTATATAGGTAGCATTTCCTATAGAATGAATAGATGTCTAATTTATATTTATTTTACCCCAACATCTCAGTGTGAAATTAATATCAGTATCTTTCTCACGCTTTCTAAATCCAGTACCTGACTGAGTAAAACAAATCAGTGAAAATGACTTTAAATTTCCCTCCACATATTTGATGTTCCTTGGATGTCATTTCATTGCATCTTATCCTTTTGTGAATCAGACTAGACTTTTTAAATGTTATATGACTGTGTTGTCTCTGTCTAATGACATAGTGTATAAAACTTTCTAAAAGAAGATAGAGTTGATTGGTATAGCTATTATGCATAGCAAAATGCATGCTTGCTAATATGGATTATTAAATTTAGTAAATTCATACTTGTAATGTTTTAATTTTTATTTTCCTCAAACTACTCACATATGAAATTTCACATATTCATACTTTATAAAATGGAGGTAAATAAGTAGTTCAACATATAGATCTTAGTATCTGCTTGTGGACTCACTCCCTTAATGGGACTGTGAAAGTAAGGCACAATGACTGAAATATGAGCAGAAAACCATACCATTATTTTTACACTTATTGAAAATCAGGTTTTTTCAAATTTCTCAGCAAGGACATCTTTGTTTGGTTCATATATTTCAAGTAAGTTCTTTTTTTAGCGTTTCTGCTATAGCAAGAATTCTCAAGCTCTGAGTAATGAATCACTGTGTGGTTTGTCAGATAATGTCACTTTAGAAACTGTAATTTCTACATGACAATATGCAACTCATACCTGGATTCCTGACAGTCATGTCTTTTTGGAATTATTTTGTGGTAAAATATAACCTTTACAGGGAAGGGTTACTGTAAAACCTGATACATACATGAAGATTCATTCAAACAGCAAATGCCCCAAATCCTAGTTGTAATACTGATCACAGGGTTAGCACCATCTCACATGTAGACTATTAGAATGGCTTCCAAACTGGTACCCTTGACTTTAACCCCACACTAATATGTCTTTCTTAAATATTTTATTGTTTTTCTTATATACTAATGTTCTCAAAAACTTCCAGAACTAATAAGAGTTACCATGTTCTAGGGCTTCAGCTTTGTTATATTTTATACATCATCTCTAATCATTGTGGTAACACTGCAAAAGAACAATGATGACATCTATTTTATTTTTATTCAAGTAATGGCATTGATTAACAGTGATTATGTTAAAATGTCAGATCATATTCACTCTTCTGCTCCTTCTCACTCACTTAGAGAAAAAACAAAGTCCATTTTATAAGGCTTTTTGTGATCCAACCCTGATCACTTTTCAAACCTTGTCCTCTATACCTTCACTTTTTGGTGAGAGCTGCCCTGCCACCCAACCTCCACAACATGTCATAACTTCTTCCCTGATTTATGTTTTATCCTTAGCACTATCACTCTCTAAAATACAAACTATTTTATAGACTAATCTTATGTATTGTTTATCTTCCCTCACTAGAATGTAAGTACCAATAGAAAAGATATTTTTGTCTTTTTGCTCAACTATATCTTCAGCACCTAGAATATGGCAGGCATTTACTAAATATTTGGTACCCTGTGACTTCTGGCTTTTCCAAAAACTAAATTCACCTTTGAAAAGGAAGAGATTTCATACCAATCCAAAAGAACCTATGCACACCTATGTTTATAGCAGCACAATTTACAATAGCCAAGTGTTGGAAGCAACCTAGATGCCCATCAGTAAATGAATAGATCAAAAAACTGTGGTACATTTACACAATGGAATTCTATGCAGCAGAAAGAAAGGAGCTCCTACCCTTTGCAACAGCATGGACGGAACTTGAGAGCATCATGCTAAGCGAAATAAGCCAGGCAGTGAAAGACAAATACCATATGATCTCACCTTTAACAGGAATCTAATCAACAAAACAAACAAACAAGCATAATATAACCAAAGACATTGAAATTGAGAACAGGCTGAAAGTTACCAGAGGGGAGAGGGGAGGGAATTTCACGGGAAAAGGGGAAGTGTTTACAGGAACAAGTATAAAGGACACATGGACAAAAACTATGGGGGGCGGAAATGGGAGGGAGGTGGGGAGGGCTGGGGTGGTGGGTTGGGGTGGGAGTAAAAGACAGAAAACTGTACAAGATCAACAATTAAAATAAAAATTGAAGAAAAAAAAGGAAGAGATTTCAGACGGTCAATGAAATTCAGGAAAATATGACAGGGCAGCTGATGTTCCAAAAAAGATTTTGCAGAGTGTTTTGAACAGTGGAAGAAACACTGGGAGAACTGTGTGAGGTCCCAAGTTGCCTACTTTGAAGGGGAGTGAGGCATCATTGTCTTATGTACAGTGTTTCTTGTAGCTTCTTCAATAAATGTCTCTATTTTTCATAGTGAATGGCTGGATACTTTTGGGGCATATTACGTATATATTCTTCTGTAATTTGCTTTTTCACTCAAAAATATTCCATCCATTGATAGACATTTACGAGGTTTCCATGTCTTGGGTATTGAAAATAATACTTCAGTGAACATAAGTGTGCAGAACCTCCTCAAGACAATGATTTAATATCCTTTGGATATATACACACAAGTGGAATTGCTTGATCATATAGTAGTTTTATTTTTAATTTTGTGAGAATCTCTGTACTGTTTTCCATAGTGGATGTATCATTTTACATTCTTACCAACAGTACATCAGGGTTCCCTTTTCTCCACATTCTCACCAGCACTTGTTTATTGATTTATTGATGATAGCCATTCTAACACATGTGAGGTGATACCTCGTTGTGGTTTTGATTTGCATTTCTATGATATTAGTGACATTAAGCACCTTTTAATATGTCTATTGGCCATTTGTATGTTTTATTTGGAGAAGTGTCTATTCAGGTCCTCTGCCCATTTTTTAAAAAATCTCCTTTTTGCTTTTAAGCTATATGAAGAATACACACTTTTAATGTCTTTACTTCCTGAAGCATCATTTAACCCAGAATCACAAAGATAACTAGAAGAGACTACTAGCAAAAATAGATTTCATCAAATTCCTAGAAGATGTTCTAGAATGCATGGTAGAGTAGTGAATGATGAATGAAACAGAGGTAGCTATAGTCTACAACTGTGGAGAAGATGAATTTGACTTGCACAATCATTGAGAAACTCTTTTAGTACTAAGGAGTCAGTAAAAACAGATGTGATCTCCAAAATCTGAAGCTTACATACATTTCCACCACCATCCACCAGATATTTATCACCTAGGGAAACAATTAAGCACACAAAATCATAAAGGAGCTTCTGAAAGAAGTTAATGATGTGTATTTGGGTTACTAGGGCAGCTAGTGTAGCAGTTAACACCTTTAGGATGATTTTGGCTTCTGTGAGTAACTTTATAAAAGTTACTCCTTAAAGCAAAAGTTTCTCCTTAAAGCAAAATCTGTGAGGGACCAAGCTTCTTGCATATACAAAGATTCTGGTCATCTTTTCTATTGCTAAATCTCAAAATATAAAGGGCAAATAATAAGTACATGTTTGAGGACAGTCAGGAACATGAAAAAGCAGGTCCAGGAAAAGCAAAAATAATCACAGGACTGAAAAAGACCTCTTATGGAACAGTCTGGTCCAGTGAGTTGTTTTTTTTTTTATTTTTATTTTTATTACTGCTTCGATTTTGTCAGCTGTTATTGGTCTGTTCAAGCTTTCTGCTTTTTCATTCAGTTTTGGTAGATTGTATGTTTCTAGAAATTTGTCCATTTCACCTAGGTTTTCAACATACAGTTGTTCATAGTAATTTCTTACATTCCTTTGTATTTCTGTGGTATCAGTTGTAATCTCTCCTCTTTCATTTCTGATTGTTTATTTAGGTCCTCTCTCTTTTTTGTCTTGATGAGCCTGCTTAAAGGGTTGTCCATTTTGTTTATCTTTTCAAAGAACCAGCTCCTGGATTTATTGATCCTTAGAATTGTGCTTTTAGTCTCTATGTCATTTAATTCTGCTCTGATATTGGTTATTTTCTTCCTTCTACTTGCTCTGGGCTTCTTTGTTGTTGTTCCTCCAGTTCTTGTAGGTGTAGGGTTAGGTTGTTTATTTGAAATATTTCTATCTTTTTTAGGTAGGCTTGTATCACTATGAACTTCCCTCTCAGGAGTGCCTTTGCTGTGTCCCATATGTTTTGGATTATTGTGAGTTCATTTTCATTTGTTTTCATAAACTTTGTGATTTCTTTCTTGATCTCATTCTTAACCCATTTGTTGTTTAATAGCATGCTATTCAATCTCCATGAGTTTGAGTGTTTTTGAGCTTTTTCCTTGAGGTTGGTTTCTATTTTCAGTCCCTTGTTGTCAGAGAAAATGCTTGATATGATTTCAATTTTTTTGAATGTGTTGAGGCTTGTTTTGTGTCCCATTTGATCACCAAAATATATAAATTACTCACATTACTCCACTCCAGGAAGACAAAAAACCCAATTAAAAAATGGGCAAAGGACTTGAACAGACACTTCTCCAAGGAGGACACATAGAGGACCCAGAGACATATGAAAAGATGCTCAGCATCACTAGCCATCAGAGAGATGCAAATTAAAACCCCGGTGAGACACCACTTCACACAGGTCAGAATGGCCACCATAACCAAATCAACAAACAACAAATGATGGAGATGATGTGGAGAAAAGGGAACCCTAGTGTACTGTTGGTGGGAATGCAGACTGGTGCATCCACTGTGGAAAACAGTATGGAATTTCTTCAGAAAACTAAAAATGGAACTGCCTTTTGACCCATCAATTCTACTGCTGGGATTATATCCTAAGAACCCTGAAACACCAATCCAAAAGAACCTATGAACCCCAATGTTCATAACAGCACAATTTATAATAGCCAGATGCTGGAAGCAACCTAAGTGCCCATCAGTAAATGAGTGGATCAAAAAACTATGGTATATTTACAAAATGGTACTCTCTGCAGCAGAGAGAAAGGAATGCCTACCCTTTGTGACAGCATGGGTGGAACTGGAGAACTTTATGCTAAATGAAATAAACCAGGTGGTGAAAGAAAAATACCAAATAATCTCACCTATAAGTGGAACCTAATCAACAGAACAAAGAAGCAAGCAAAATATAACCAAAAGACATTGAAATTAAGAACTGACGGTAACCAGAGGGGAGATGGGACTGGTAATGGGGAGAAAGGGGGAAAGGGTTTTCCAAAACAACTATAAAGGACACATGGACAAAAGCAAGAGGGGTTGGGATGAGGGGAGGGATGTGGGGATGACTGGGGTGGAGGGGAGTGGGGAGGGGGAAATGGAGACAACTGTAGTTGAACAATGAAAAAAAGAGAAAAGAAAAAATATAAAAGACCTCTTAAGAGATGGTAGAAGTAAAAGTTGTAGAGATTTCATACAATTTAGAGGAAGCAGGGAAATAAATAATGAGAGAAATAACATGAAGAATTAATTCAAGACAGCTATTATTTGACTATTTGGAATTTTTCAAAGGTTTCAAAAATTATAGAGAAAAAACACTGGAAAATATAGTAATGCAATGCCTTTAAAATTCTAAGGAAAAATAATTTTCATCCTAGAATTTTTTTTGTGTGTGTATTTATATGTTATATTTATATTTTGTATTCATATTTATATGCATGTTTTCTGTTAGATATGCAGGTAGACATATTTTGTTTTGTGCATAGATAAATATTTATACATGCATAAGTCTTGGATTTGAAAATGCTAGGCAAATGAAACTTTCCATTTCAAATTTGGCCAGATATGGATAAGTTGTCCCCCAAGGAGTTTGCACTATAGTTTCTCCAAAACTGTGCCTTTTTTAAAAATTTTAATTGTTGTTCATGTACATCATCCAAGAATTCTATACACAAATTACCAATCATATCTGAAGACAGGACAGAAACCATTTCAAATATCCAAGTTTCTGAATATTCTCTCACTCCCTCTTCCTTAAGAAATTATTTGTGTGATCCAGCAAAATAAGGTAGTACCTTGAGAAGGAAGAATATAGAGTCTAGAGTATAGTGAAAGGGCATTCAGTGATGATATATTCACCATTCAGTGCTCACTATGTTCATTTACAGGATGGATGTTCAATGTTGAGCAATAGATGCATAGAAACAAAATTACTGACATTGGAAAGGATAAGATCAGAAGATCTCTTAGATCTCTGTATGTTTCCCAACACAGTACTTACCATATTGTAATGCAATTTGATGTCTGCTTTTTCGTTACATAGTAAGCCTCTTTACATTAATAGTGCCATCAGCTACAGAGTGTAACTATGAATCTGTCTTAAAGTGATTTCTTTATTAAACAGCATTTTTCCCCCTTCAATTTGTGAATCTACAGCTTATCTAAAATTTCCAATTATTTTTACATTGACAGCAACAGTTGGGATAACTGTGGCAAACTGCATATATGAATCATTTATAACTCAGATGCTGCTGAGTTAGGAATTGCTTATCTTTTTATTCAAGATCAAGTTTTCTTTATGAATATTGATTTTGAAGTGTTTGTTAAGAGATAAACTTCAATATTAAAATGTACACACTACACAAAGCAATCTATGGATTCAGTGTAACCTCTATCAAAATAACAATGGCATTTTTCACAGAACTAGAACGAATAACCCAATAATTAATATAGAAACACAAAAGACCCCAAATAGCCACAGCAATCTTGAGAAAGAAGAACAAATTCAGAGATTTCACGCTACCTGATATCAAACTATACTACAAGGCTAGAGTAGTCAAAACAATGGTACTAGCATAAAAACAGACACACAGATCAATGAAAGAGAATAGAGAGCCTGGATATAAACCTATGCCTATATGGCCAATTAACATATGACCAAAAAGGCAAGAATATACAATGTGGTGAAGATAGTCTACTCAATAAATCTTGTTGGAAAAAATGGGCAGCTACATGCAAAAAATGATACTAGATGACCTTCTTATACCATATAGTACAAGATTAAACTCAAATTGGATTAAAGACTAAATGTAAGACTCAAAACCATAAAACTCCTAAAAGGTAACATAGAAAATAAACTCTCTGACACTTCTCTTAGTTTTTTCTGATACATCTCTTCGGGCAAGGGAAACAAAAAAAAATTAAACAAGTGGAACTACATCGAACTGAAAAGTTTTTACACAGGAAAGGAAACAGTCAGCAAAATGAAAAGAAGACAACCTACTTAATGGAAGAAAATATTCACCAATTATGCATCCATAAGGGTTTAATACCCAAATTTTATTTTTTAAATATTTTATTTATTTATTTATTTATTTATTTATTTATTTATTTATTTATTTATAGGCAGAGGGGGAGGGAAGGAGAAAGAAGAGAGAAACATCAGTGTGTGGTTGCCTCTTGCATGCCCCCTGCTGGAGACCTGGCCTGCAACCCAGGCATGTGCCCTGACTGGGAACTGAACCAGCAACCCTTTGGTTCATAGGCTGGCACTCAACCACTGAGTCACACCAGCCAGGGATAATATCCAAAATTTATAAGGAACTCATACAACTCAATACCACAAAAACAAACAATCCAATTTAAAAATGGGCAGAAGCCCTGTCCAGGTGACTCAGCTGGTTGGAGCATCATCCCTTACACCAAAAAGGTTGTGGGTTTTATCTCTGGTCAGGGCACATACCTAGGTTGTGGGCACATACAGGAGGCAACTGATTGGTGTTTCTCTCTCACATCAATGTTTCTCTGTTTTTCTAAATCAATTTAAAAAATATGTCTTTGGGTAAGGATTTAAAAAATTGTAAATGGACAGAGGACCTTAATAGACACATCTCCAAAGAAGACATACAGATGGCTAATGCACATATGAAAAGATGCTCAACATCGCTAATTGTCAAAGATATGCAAATCAAAACCACGGTGAGATAAAACCTAAGACCTGTAACAATGGCCATCATCAATAAATCAATAAACAAAGTCAAACCTCCTTCTGTCACCACTTATTCCCCCTGTACCCTCTTCTACCTTTCCACCACCCTCCTTTCCTTGTGATAATCACCATACTGCTGTCTGTGTCTGTGAAGTTTTTTTTTTCTTTTGCTTATTCCCCTTACCTTTTCACCCAGCCCTCCAACACTCTTCCCCTCTTATTGTTGTCTGTTTTCCATATCTATGAGTCTGTTTCTATTTTGTTTCTTTGTTTATATTGTTCATTTGATTTCACATATAAGTGAAATAATGATATTTGTCTTTCTCTGACTGGCTTATATCACTTAGGGTAATTAACTTTCTAGGTCCATCCATGCTGCTGTAAAAGGTTAACATTTCCTTTTTTTTACACCTGAGTAGTATTCCATTCTGTAAATGTACCACAGGTTTTTAAATATATTTTATTGATTATGCTATTAAAGTTGTCTCATTTATCCCCCATCATTCCCCTCCACCCTGCACCCCCCTCCCACCTACATTCCCCCCTTTAGTTCATGTTCATGTGTCATAAGTTCTTTAGCTTCTACATTTCCCATACTATTCTTGCCCTCCCCCTGTCTATTTTCTACTTACCATCTATGCTACTTATTCTCTGTACCTTTTTCTTCTATCTCCTCCTCCCACTCCCCTGTTGCTAACCCTCCATATGATCTCCATTTCTATGATTTTGTTCCTGTTCTAGTTGTTTGCTTTTGTTTTAGGTGTGGTTCTTAATAGCTGTGAGTTTGCTGTCTTTTCACTGTCGTATTTTTATCTTCTTTTTCTTAGATAAGTCCCTTTAACATTTCATATAATAAGGGCTTGGTGATGATGAACTCCTTCAACTTGGCCTTATCTGAGAAGCACTTTGTCTTCCCTTCCATTCTAAATGACAGCTTTGCTGGGTAGAGCAATTTTGGATGTAGGTCCTTGCCTTTCAAGACTTCAAATACTTCTTTCCAGTCCCTTCTTGCCTGTAAGGTCTCTTTTGAGAAATCAGCTGACAGTCTGATGGGAACTCCTTTGTAGGTGACTATCCCCTTATCCCTTGCTGCTTCTAGAATTCTCTGCTTCATTTTAATCTTGGCTAATGTAATTACGATGTGCCTTGGTGTGTTCCTCCTTGGGTCCATCTTCTTTGGACTCTCTGAGCTTCCTAGCCTTCCTGGTAGTCTATTTCTTTTGCCAGATTAGGGAAGTTCTCCTTTATTATTTGTTCAAATAAATTTTCCCCTTGTTGCTCTTCTTCTTCCCCTTCTGGTACCCCTATAATCTGGATGTTGGGATGTTTAAAGATGTCCGGGAGGTTCCTAAGCCTCTCCTCATTTTTTTGGATTCTTGTTTCTTCCTTGTTTTCTGTTTGGTTGTTTCTTTCTTCTTTCTGGTCCACTCCATTGATTTGAGTCCCAGTTTTCCTCCCATTTCTATTGGTTCCCCATGTGTTTTCCTTCATTTCACGTATGTAGCTTGCGTTTTTTCATCTAATTTGTGAGCCAAATCAACCAATTTTCTGAGCATCCTGATCACCAGTGCTTTGAACTGTGCATCTGATAGGTTGGCTATCTCTTCATCGCCTAGAGGAATTGGCTGTGAGCTTTGATTTGTTCTCCGGTTTGAGCCTTTTTTGTTTTGTTTTGTTTTGTTTTTTGGTCTGGTCGCGGTTGTTATGTAGTGAGGGGTGGAGCCTTAGGTGTTCCCCAGTGCGAGGCAGCCCAGTTGCTGAGTTGTGATGCTGTGTGTGGGGGTGGGATCCAAGAGGGAACAATGATGCTTGCTTTGCTCTCTCTTGGATTCCAGTCCCTTCCGCTGCTTCCCCTTCACCTGGATTATCTGTGCACGAATGTGGGACCACCTGGTTGGCCAGCCGCCTTGCGTGGTCTCACTGGGTCTGCACAGTTCCCACCCCGTTCCCAGGGTCCGCTCACCACTACCTGTGCATCTGGGGTCTGCTAGCTGCCGCCTGCATGCCTGCATGCCTGGATCCGCACCTCTACTTTTTCCTGCCGCAACTCTGCCCCTCTTACCAGTCTGGATGAATGGTTGTTGGACTTCCGTATAGTTCAATTTTTTTTATCAGTGCTGGTTATTTTCTCATTTCTAATTTTTCTTGTTTCTCTCCTTCATTTTGGTTGTGAGAGGAGGCACAGTGTGTCCACCTACACCACCATCTTGGCCGGAGGTACCACAGGTTTTTTACCCACTCATTTACTAATGGGTGCTTAGGCTGATTCCAGCACTTGGCTATTGTAAATAACACTGCTATGAACATAGATGTGTATATATATACTTTCAAATTAGTGTTGCAGGTTTCTTCAGATATATTCCAAGAAGTGGAATTGCTGGGTGAAAAGGCAGTTCTGTTTTAATTTTTTGAGGAAACTCCGTATGCTTTCCACAGTGGCTGCACCAGTCTACATTCCCACCAGCAGTGCATGATGGTTCCCTTTTCTCCATATCCTCACCAGTTGCTGGAGGCAGGCAATGCTGGGCAATATGCAAATGGATAAGTGAGCTGGGTCAATTAACTATGTCCAAGAGCAAGAGACCAAGTGAGCTAGAAAAAGATTGAATTAAAGATAGAGATAAAGTTTTGTTGGTCTGGCAGGGGAAGAAGAGAATGTTAAAACATGGACAGGCTGTAAAATCTTCCACCTGGAAATGACACATCTATGCACATTTCATTGGCTAAAACAAGCTATGTGACTACACTTAACTTCAAGATATTAGGGTAGCACAATTTTCCCATGTGCCAAGAAGCAAAGAAAGAGCTTTAATATTCGTGATCAGTACTAATAATTACAATGTTCGAGTATCCTCCTACAAGTCCAAGGAAAGTGAAATAGGGTAATGGATAGCAAGTGTTATATAACTGTAATGTTGCATTTAGATGTAACAGATGACTTTAACTACACAGTGCAAGTCTGGTATATTTTAACTAAGATAAATCTGGAGTTTATTATACTTATCAAACTTCAAAAATCAATCAGAGGTGGGAGTGATATATAAGCTACGTGATATGTATTTTTTCTTTGTTTTTGCTTTCCTTATTTGCGTACAAAGTAGAATAGGTGTACAAAGGCAGCTAAATAATGCAGAGTGAAAGTGCTGAGAAGGGTTAGATCTTGGGTTTGTAAAATATATGATTGTCTTCTTGATATTCCACCCTGAAGGCAAAGTAACATTTTCTTTCACACTTTCCATTTTTATAACTTATAATCTGAAATTTCCCTTTTTCTAATATACCAAGCAATCCATCAAGTGCCCAAGGATCAGAATGCTTGATAAAGTTTTTCATAGGGCAGGAGGAAAAACCAGTGGGTCTAAGTGGCCACAGAAGAGAGAAATGACGCAGTGTAGTTACAAAAGGAAGAAGTTTCTCTCTGATGGAAAATCGTTGGTCAAATGGGGGAAACTCAAAGAGTGGAATGAAGACCCTATGTCCATTTGGAAATTTGGCATGAGTTGAGTGATACAGAGGAGATAGTTTTATTCTGTGGACTTCAAATTATTTGAAACATATAACATAGAATAATTTTATGCTCGTTTAGGCATTTGTGTATTATCTGACAGTAAGACAATTTGGTTAAGTTCTGCATCATGCTCTCTTTACACTTATGGGTTAAATTCTGGTTTTGCATATATTTGACAAAAATATTTTTTCCAAATAAGAATATTAAGTAATTATGATCCTGTTTCCACATATTATCATCCTCATTCTATAAAAGAGGTAATTTTATCACTATAAAAGTGGAAGGACATAATCTGAGGCTAATGAATAGCTGGCTCCTATCTCCATTGTAGATAATACAAAACAAAATATTTAAAAATTTCATATTTATATGGGGAAATGTGATTCTGGAAAGCTGAAAAGCTGAGGACACATAAATTATTCAGAGTCATGTGGTCACTTATTCAGAGGATATGGCCACACTGATACCAGGATATCCCAGTATTTTATGAACAGTAACTTAAATAGAGTAATAATACTGAAAATTGTAATTCTTCTGGTCTGGTTATGCAAGCCTCTAGTGAAATAAATAATGTAGCATATCAAAAAATTAAAATTTTTGGCTATAATAAGGTCTTGCATACACAGCTAGTTGTCTAGTCAATATCTATGTTCCATTTCCACTTCTTTCTTACTTGCAGAACTCAGATTTTGTTTGGGTTGGCAATTTGCGAAGTTATTCATAATAGTAAAAATATTCATCTTCCCAGCCACTTTTGCAGCTGTGGATGAGTTCCAGAAAATTAGATGTAATCAAAAGTCATAACTCCTCTATTAGGGTGGAGCTATATTAGAGGTCAGTTAATAAACAAAGTCCTGGCCAAGATTTTGCTTACTGTAGGTCTACTGCAGTCCATGAACTCCAGTCCCAAATATATAGTAATTGGTATACTTGGGAATTGGAATAAGCCACACACTTGCCCTGCAGGGTAACAGCTGTACCCGCCCCTGCCCTAGATGAAGATGGTAAATTCAAACCAGCATTACCTTCTGGGGGTGGCAGAAATCAGTACCACCATTAAAGACCTGGAAGATGCAGAGATTACAGTTTCCATTATATCTCCATTTAATTCACTGCACTAGTCTGGTCCCTGTGGAAAAGAAATAGTTACTAGATGGGGACTGGAGACTACCATGGGAATTCCCAGCCACAGTGCCAGGTGTGCTTGTTAGGAGAGATTAATATGGTCTTGAGTACATGAAATGTGGGCAAATTTTCTTTTCTGTCCCAAAGATGACCAAGAAAGTTCACATTCTCAATGTTGAAAATCAATATACACTTACAGTTTTGCCTTTGGATTATGTAAAATTTATGACCCTTTGAATAGATCTGGACAACCTGTGGACAGTGCAGAATATCACATTGATCCTTTAAATCAATGCCTTCATGCTAATTGGGCCATAGCAACAAGAGACTATTAGCATGCTAGAGACTTGGTAAAATGCATGCAGTCTATTCCAAGAGGAAGGAGATAAATACTAAAAGATTCGGGAACCTGTCAGATCATTATAGTTTTTAGGGGTCCAGCTGTCAGAAGTATGCTGGGACCCTTTTATCAAAGGAAAAGACAAATCTTTGCACTTGCTCTACCTACTTTAAAGAAAGAAGCACTCTGCTTGGTAGATCTCTTTGGGTTCTGAAGGCAGCATATTTCACATCTTGCAGTAATGTTCCAGCCCATACACCATATGAAAAGTAAAGCTATCAGCTTTGAGTGTGATGCAGAGGAGAAAAGATCTCTGCAGCAGATCAAGATGCAAGTAGCACTGCTGCTTAAGCTGTATGACTCTGTATTCCCTATGGTTTTATCATTGAGGGAAAGATGTTATATAGAATCAGTGGGAAACTCAGTGAGAGAATCACAACATGAGCCCCTGGAATTGTGGAGTAAGGCCATTTCATATATATTGGAAAATTAAAAGCTTTTTGAAAAACAACTCATTATTGTACTGGACACTGGTATAGGCCGATTAACCTTAGGACACTAACTAACCGTACAGCTGCAATTTCCTTTTATGGGTTGGATTTTGTCAGATCTAATGTCTGGTGAGCCCAGAATCAACCATAGTAAAATGGAAGTGCTACATTGAAGAGCAAATGCAAGGAAGACAAGAGGATACCAGCAAGCTATATGAAATAGTAGCCCAGATCCCAGTGTCATCTACCACACTTGCACCATCATTTCTCCCTCAGCCATGCCTCCATGGCCATATTGTGATTTCCACATTTTCAACTGATGCTGGAGTCTTCAAAATGCTTCAGCTTGGTTTAAACATGGGCCAGCTTGATAGATGAGTATAAACCAAAAATGAATGGCAGCAGAATTACAGTCTCATTCAGGGGTGGCCAAGCAAGGGACAAATTCTCCCGATGGGTAGTGTTTCAAGCAGTGCACCTGACTGTCCACTTTTTTGGAAGAAGTGGTCAGAGGTTAGAATATACATAAAGATTACTTCTGGTGAAGATGTCACTGTAGGCAGACATGGCTCATCTCCTTGCATAACCACATCAAAATTACAAATAAAATATACAACAATCATCACTCAAGAACATCAGAAATCAATTTGAATGAAGTATCACAACTATGGGAATAAAGAAACCACATCAATACAGACTGGTAGAAGGGGCGCAGACTTGGAATGGTCTGGTCCCACACAAATGTGCAATGGATAAAAATTCCAGAGGGATATCTTGGGAACAAGGAGTCCCAGCCCCATACCAGGCCCCCCAGGCTGGGGTTCCACTGCCAGGATGATAAGTCCCCAAAACTTCTGGCTGAAAAATTCAAGAGGGATTGAGTTGGTGGAAGTGACTTCTGGAGCCCCAAGCAGTTACTCTTAAAGAACTGACACACAGACTCACCTACTCAGACTCACTCCCTCTGAGCTCCAGCACCTTTCAAGCTCCAGCAGCTTGAAAGGTACCAGTGGTATAAAGTGAGAAACTGAAGTGTCTGGCATCAAGGTGAGCATAGGCCATTGTCCCTTTCTGGACCTTCCCCTCACAGAGCCACAGAGCTGGCAAGCTGGTGCCATATCACTGGTTCCAACAATCTGGCTAATAGTGTTTGACCTGCCTTGGAGATCCTCAGAGGCTCTCCCCCACCCAGCTTACAAGCTTACCTAAGCTGCTCTTCCATACGAATGGCTGGTCTTGGCTTCACAACTGCCTAATTACTCTCAAACAAGCAACAGCTGGCCTCAGTGAGCTCCAGGCCCAGAACTAGCAGCAGCCAGCCTAGATTAACAGCTTGGCTTTGCCTGGGAATCTCCAAGCCCAGCACAAGTAACAGCCATCTCAGATTGATTTATAGCTCAGGCAGAGTGGCCCCGGGCAAAACACAGGTCGGGGCTGACCTTGCCCTGCACCATGTGGGAAATCTCAGAGCCTGCACACCCATTGGGCAGCTACAGACCATGTTAGAACACCACCACCCTGCCCCCACACAGCTGATCCTCCACAGAGGGCAGTGGGTGGTGGTCAGCGGTCACGGCCAATTCTGGCAGCTGACTGCCCTGGGAAAATCCCTCCTATTGACCTGCCAACAGTAATCAAGACTCAACTACAAGAGGGTGTACTTAGCCCACATGAAGGGCACACCTTGAGTACCCATCTTGGGTGACAGTGGAAGTTGTGCCACTGGACCTTACAAAACACCTACTACGTTAGGCCACACTACCAAAACAGAAAGTCATAGCAGCTCTAACTAATACACAGAAACAAACACAGGGATGCTGCCAAAATGAGGAGAGAAAGAAACATGGCCCAAATGAAAGAACAGATCAAAGCTCCAGAAAAACAGATAAACAGGATGGAGATAAACAATCTATCAGAGGCAGAGTTAAAAACACTGATTATTAAGGTGCTCAAGGAATTTAGTGAGGATCTCAACATCACAAGAAAGATCAGGTCAGAAATAAAGGATACACTAACTGAAATAAAAAAAAAACAATTTACAGGGAAACAACAGTAGAGTGGATGAAGCCAAGAATGAAATCAATGATTTGGAATATAAGGAAGCAAAAAACAACAAATCAGAACGAGAAAAAAGATCCAAAGAAATGACAATAGTATAATCAGCCTCTTGGACAACTTTAAGAGGTCCAACATTCACATCATTAGGGATGCTAGAAGGAGAAGAGAAGGAGCAAGAAATCGGAAATGTATTTGAAAAAGATAATGAAAGAAAACTTGTCTAATTTGGTGAAAGAAATAGACATGCAAGTCCAGAAAGCACAGAGAGTCCCAAACAAGAATGCAAAGAGGCCTACACTAAGATACATCATAATTAAAATGCTAAAGTTTAAAGATAAAGGGAGAATCTTAAAGGCAGCAAGAGAAAAGAAGTTAGTTACCTATAGTGGAATTCCCATAAGATTGTCAGCTGGTTTCTCAAAATAAACTTTGCAGGCTAAAAGGGATTGGCAAGAAATATTCAAAGTCATGAAAAGCATGGACCTACGGTTAAGATTGTTTTACCCAGCAAAGCTATCATTTAGAATTGAAGGGCAGATAAAGAGCTTCTCAGACAAGAAAAAAACTAACAGAGCTCATCATCACAAAACCATTATTTATGAAATGTCAAAGGGACTTATTTAAGAAAAATAAGATCAAAACTATGAACAATAAAATGGCAACAAATACATGTCTATTAACAATTGAATCTAAGAAACAAACTAAGTAAAGAAGAAGAATAGAGTAAGAATCATGGATAAAGGGAGCATTTTGATGGTTGCCAGGTGGGAGGGGGTGTGGAGGAATGGGTGAAGAGATGAGAGGATTAAGAAGTACAAATAGGTGGTTATAGAATAGCCATGGGGATATAAAGTACAGTATAGGAAATGGAGTAGCCAAAGAACTTATACGCATGACCCATGGACATGAACAATGATGCAGGGACTAACTGCAGGAATGGGTTGTGCTGGGTGGAGGGGGGCAAAAGGGGAAATATCAGGACAACTGTATTAGCATAATCAATAAAATGTAATTTTTAAAAAGGATATACATACAGACTCATAAATAGCAGCAAATGGCTTGTCTGGCAGGTAGTGGCCTTAAAGAAAAAAGATCAAAAAGTAGAATCATGTGGATAGACATATTTGAGTTGCACAATGTGTGAAATTCTTCATATTTTCATATTTAACATTCATATTTTCATATTTTAACATTCACCAGAGAGCATTTACTATGGGAGAGGCACTGAATAACCAAATAGATAAAATGATCAATCAGTAGATATTAGCTAGCCTTTGACATCAGCAACTCTAAAACTGGTATGATGGACACATAGAGGCAGAAATTAAGGTTACACACAGATGCAGGGGCACTGGTTACCATTCACTAAGGCTGATCTGGCTTATTCTGGTATCAAATGTCTAACTAGCCCCCAATAAAGGCCAATATTGGGCTTCTGATATGGAACCATTGCTTAAGAATCTTAATTGACCACGAGTGTGGCAAATTGGTCCCCTTTCATCATGAAAGAGCCAGTGGTTTGTTATCAGAAGTAGATACATATCCCAGGTATGAGTTTAGCTTTCTTGCCTGCAGGACCTCAGCCAGCATCCTACCTGAAGGCTTATAAAGTGATCTATCAAAATGAGATCCCACATGTTTTGTTTTTTTTTTTCCCAACTTACCCCTCTCTTTATCCTGTGAGTTTTCACTGTTTTTTTTTTAATTTTTATTTTCATTGTTGATCTTGTACAGTTTTCTGTCTTTTATTCTCACCCGAACCCACCACCCCAGCCCTCCCCACCTCCCTCCCATTCCCACCCCCCCATAGTTTTTGTCCATGTGTCCTTTATACTTGTTCCTGTAAATCCTTCCCCTTTTCCCCTGAAATTCCCTCCCCTCTCCCCTCTGGTGACTTTCAGCATGTTCCCAATTTCCATGTCTTTGGTTTTATTATGCTTGTTTGTTTGTTTTGTTGATTAGGTTCCTGTTAAAGGTGAGATCATATGGTATTTATCTTTCACTGCCTGGCTGACTTCGCTTAGCATGATGCTCTCCAGTTCCATCCATGCTGTTGCAAAGGGTAGGAGCTCCACATGTTTAATTACTATGCCATACACCTGAAACTAATATAATATTGAATGTCAACTGTAATTGAATTTTTTTATTTTAGAAAATGGATCCCACATAACATATTAGAAAAGGGGCCCTGTTAGCTCTAGAACAAGCACAACAGAGTTAGAAAGGAAGAAGTGTCAGTCCCTGTGGGTTAGGTCTGCATAGCATATTGGGAAGTTCATGTGTAAATTAGAACGGAAGGCCCTGGGATTTGATGGTGCCTGGCTAGTCTCTCTTTTGGAATATTGTGGAAATAGCCACAAAAAAAATTAATCCTAAATTCCAACAGATATACAAGAATTTCAGCAGCTTTTTGTCAAAGCTGGTCCGCAGTTTTTAACAGGCTGTTTTTTCTCTTTGTCTCACCTCTGGCTGCTGTACTTTTAATTTAGAGTATCTCAGAATTTTCTTCTTTCCATTATCTCCAGGTAGATAGTATAAAAATTGAGTTGGACACCCTCTGATGTGTGAGAATCACTTGCTGGTGGGGGTGTGGGAGCCTCCACACATTGGAATTGGTATTAGAACCCTTTTTAAGGTGGTAGTTATAGGGAAGAAATGCAAGAGAGAAAATTTTGGACATTTCTTACATCAACACTTACTTGATGTAGTTTGTGGGATTCCAAAGAAGGCCAATGAGGACCACCCTGCAAACCCCAAACAGGGTCAAGTACAAGCAAGAACCCATCATGACCCACTGGCTCCTCACTTCATACTAGCTGAACTTAACTCCAAAAGAGAAAAAAAAACACTTGCTTTCCCAACCCCGAATAGCTAATGTGATGATGATAGTTGTTCAGATCTGAAATGGTGGAAATAGGTGCTGGGAGTCATCCAGTGCAGTAGCACAGCCAATCCTGGAGAAGCCTGTGGGACCCCTTCAAAGAAGGGCAGGACATCCTGGAATTGAACACCCCAAGAAATAGAGGCTTAAGAGAGCAGACCATGCTTTGAAAAGTGTTCCCATTCTGGCTGTGTCAGGTAAGCTCTTACTGTCCCCTGATCAAGTATTCTTAGGTGACTAAGAATCTTTGTGGGTTGCTTAAGGGAAAATTTCCTCTAGGGCATAAAGCAGTCCTATAGGGATATGCACTGCATTTGGCACATCCAGAAACATACATGTAAGGGCTGGTTTCCCATAAAAGTTTGTTTAAACTCTATAGATCTCAAAATTAACATTAAAAAATGTACTTATAAGACTAACAAGCCCCAGGGCACTCAAATTCCCAAGATGGCTGAAATGAGGGTCCTTTGATACTTCTAAATTGAGTTTTGCATGGACAATTAAAAAAACTGACTATAAAATTAGAATGAATGAAAAATATGTTTAATTGGTCTCTTGAAACTTCAAAAAGAGGATTTAGATAAATAGACCAACCTATGATGTTATTTAGGTGTCAACTCAATTCTTTGAGGTATTAAAAGTGGCTGTCCTTATTTTAAAGGGGGAAAGTCATTAGAATATGACTTGTCAAGGACAGATATAAATTGTAAATGTCTCCAGGGCAAAACTGGGCACACACACAAACACACACACACAAACACACACAGTCTGTCCAGAAGATATCCAGCCATGTACTATGAAAAAATAGACATTTATTGAAGAAGATGCAAGATACAAGAAAAATTGTACATAGGACAATGACACCTCAGTACTCTTCAAATTAGGCACCTTGGGACCTTACACAGTGACCTTCTCACAATTGCCATCAACTTCCCTGTAACATTTTCCTGACTTTCACTGATGGTCTGAAATCTCTTCCCTTTCATCGGTGATTTTAGTTTTGGGAAAAGCCAGAAATTGCAGGGCACTAAATCTGGACTGCAGAGGGGCTGAGTCACCTGGGTGATTTGATATTTCACCAAAAAACTCTGCATGAGATGTGATACATGAGTGGGCATGTTGTCATGATGAAGCTTCCAATCACCAAGTTGCCCATAGTTGCAGCCTTCTGAATCATCCAAATAGCTTCTGTGGAGAAATGTTGAAGCATAATGTAAAATTTGATGTAGATTTGTTGCTCTACTCGCTCAGTCATTTTGAATGATGGCCACACAGTACACTCATGCACACTCAATGGCATCTACCACTCCCACTGACTTGTACAGTGAAGTCATCATGGTTCACACATGAACATTCCAGTCCTTGACTCTCCTTGACTCTCAAACTGTTCTTGTAATATTAACAATGGCTAGACTTCTTCCAGATAGACTATATATAGATATATCTATATAATCTCCAACATTGATGTAATGCAAACCATTGTTGTTATATAAAAATGGCTGAAAAATAACATGGCTGGGGACTGAGGGAAGATGGCAGAGGAGTGAGTGGAAGCCACACTAACCTCCTCCCAAGGCCAATCTGGAATTACAACTCAACTGTGGAGAAACCGCCTTGTAAAAGATAACTGAGCAATAGCCAGAGAGAAGCATGTAACTATGGGCAGACAAAAGAACCAGCTTTGGCACAACCTGTTCATTTAGGAGTGCAGTAGAGACTCAAAAGGGCTGGTTGGGCACCCATAGGTGGAAGCTCCAGAGGGAAAATTAACCAGCAGGTTGGATCCCCCTGAGAAGAATGGAGTCTACACTCTAAGCTAGGATCCCCCAGCCTAGAACACCAAAGCCCCAAAAGTACACAGATAACACCCAGTGGCAAAAAGCAGCAGGGTTGCTCTTTACCACAGATGGATGGCTGGAGACACAAAAGCTGTTTAAAGGGCCAACACACAAATTTTCATTTGCAGCCACTTACCCTGGGGTCTGGCAAAGGTGGGGGCAGGGTGGGCTGGTGACACCTGAGGAGAGACTGGGAACAGAAGCTTTGGGGAGAGAATGGAGAGAGCAGATGCTGGATGCCAGTGCTGAGCCATTCCCCAGATGGCAACAGCCATTGTGCTCAGGCAGACCACTCCCCTCAGAGTGGCAGCAGCCTGAGGGGAAACAATAACCTCGACCCTAGGAGGGTATCTGCCCTGACCCTGTGGTGCTTAACTCTGACTGCTGAATGCAGTGACTAGATTAACAACTGAAGGAGACAGGCACAGAAAGTAGATCCCTGGCAAAGTTGTGGGGGGCAGAGTGGACTAAAGAGACTTGAGAAGAGACGGGACAGAGGCCTTGGGGAGAGAATTGGGAGAGTAGACATCATGATCCTGTTCCTGAGCCAACCCCCATATGCAGCAACCATCCTGCTCAGGCAGAAGGTTCCCCTCCAGGAAGCAGCAGCCTGAGGGGAAACAATAGCCTCCACCACAGGAGGGATTCAGCCCCTTCCTACGGTGCTTAAACCTGATTACTGAGTGCAGAGTGACCAGATTAACAATTGAAGGAGACAGCCAGGAACAGCAGATCCCTGTAAGTATCCAACAGGCTGCCTAAGGTCCTGGACTTATATGACTATTTCCTTCACCAAATTAGGGAAATTTTATTTCATTATTTTTTCAAATAAGTTTTCGATTTCTTGCTCTTCCTCTTCTCTTTCTGGCACCCCTATGATTTGGATGTTGGTACATTTAAAATTGTCCCAGAGGTTCCTAAGCCCCTCGTTGTTTTCTTTTTTAAGTATTTTTATTGATTATATTATTACAGTTTTTCCAATTTTCCCCATTATCCCCCCTCCACCCTGCACCCCCAACCTTCCAGCATTCCCCCTCCTTAGTTAATGTCCATGGATTGTAAATATAAGTTTTTTTAGTCTTCTGTTTCCTATACCATTTTTTGAGATGACTTCTCCTATACCATTTTTATCTTCCCCTGTATATTTTATGCGTGCTAATTATGCTTCTTCTTCCCTGTACCTCTCCCCCCATTCTTTCTTTCCCCCTCGCCATTGAAATCCCTCCCTGTGATGTCCATTTCTCTGATTCTGTTCCTGTTCTGGTCATTTGCTTAGTTTTTGTTGTTGTTTTTCTTTTCTTTTAGGTTCATTTGTTGATAGTCATAAGTTTGTTGTCATTTTACTGTTCATATTTTTTATCTTCTTTTTCTTAGATAAGGCCCCTTAATGTTCCATATAATAAGAGCATGGTGATGATGAACACCTTTAACTTGACCTTATCT
Organism: Glossophaga mutica; assembly: GCA_039655065.1. Lineage (NCBI taxonomy): Eukaryota > Metazoa > Chordata > Mammalia > Chiroptera > Phyllostomidae > Glossophaga > Glossophaga mutica. Next base: position 20,257,371 of record CM077318.1, read on the forward strand.
GGGAAGTACCTTATCTGCCCTTCCATTCTAAATGATAGCTTTGCTGACTAAAGTAATCTTGGATGTAGGTTCTTGCCTTTCATGACTTCAAATACTTCTTTCCAGCCCCTTCTTGACTGCAAGGCTTCTTTTGAGAAATCAGCTGATAGTTTAATGAGAACTCCTTTGTAGGTAACTGTCTCCTTTTCTCTGGCTTCTTTTAGAATTTTCTCCTTATTTTTAATCTTGGGTAACTTAATAATGATGTGCCTTGGTATGTTCCTCTTTGGGTCCCACTTCTTTGGAATTCTCTGGGCTTCCTGAACTTCATGGAAGTCTATTTCCTTCACCAGATTAGGGAAGTTTTCCTTCATTATTTGTTCAAATAAGTTTTCAATTTCTTGCTGTTGTTCTTCTCCTTCTGGCACCCCTATGATTCAGATATTGGAATGTTTCAAGTTGTCCCAGAGGTTTCTAAGCCTCTCTTCATTTTTTTGAATTCTTATTTTTTCCTTTTCTTCTAGATGGATGTTTCTTTCTTTCTTTTGTTTCAAATCATTGCTTTTGAGTCCTGGTTTCCTTCCTGTCACTGTTGGTTCCCTGAATATTTTGCTTTATTTCACTTTGGGTATCCTTCATTTGATTTTTTCATTTTTTGACCAAGCTCAGTCAGATCTGTGAGCATTTTGATTACCAGAGCTTTACATTCTCCATCAGATAGGTTGGCGATCTCCTCCTCGCTTAGTTCTCTTTCTGAGGCTTTGCTGTGTTCTTTCATTTGGGCCATATTTCTTTGTCTTGGCACAGCTGATAGGTTGTAAGGGGGTGGAATCTTAACTATTCACCCAGGCAGGGCAACCCTCTTTGTTGCACCGTGGTGCTGCCTGTGTGGGAGGGGCTAGAGAGGGAACAGTTCAGCTTGCCTGCTTGTCTCTGGTGCACTTTTCAACAAACTCTCTTGTAAGACTCCCATTGCGGTAACCCCAGCCATAGCCCACAGTCAGCTCTGAGTCTCAGTTTTCCCCTTAACTCAGGCCCTCCCATGTAGCCCACCAAGATAGGCAACCAGCCACACCCCCAAAGCTGTTGCATCACTGTGGTTTTTCTGAATCCACCCATGAATTCTTCTGCCTTACTGGTCTGGTTGTTCTGGTTAATTTTTTCTTTAATTCCTTGGTTGTTGGAGTTCCATGTAGTCTGATTTTCTGGTGCTTTTGGTTTTTTATTGATGTTAGACTGGTTGTTAATCCTCCTTTTGGTTGTGCAAGGTAGCAAAGTGTTTCTACCTACACTTCTATCTTGGCTGGAACCACTATCCTCGTTTTTTTTGTTTTTTGTTTTTGTAATTATTTTTTCTTCTTTCTATTCTGGTTGAATATGTATTTCTTCCTTACGTTCCAAATCATTCATTTGAATCCTGGCTTCCTTCCCTTCACTGTTGGTTACCTGTGCATTTTTAATTATTTCACTTATTGTATAACCTTCATTTCTTCCTTTACATTGTTGCCATATTCAATGAGTTCTCTGAGAATCCTGATCACTAGTGTTTTGAACTCTGCATCTGAAGGGTTGGCTATCTCCATTTCGTTTAGTTCTTTATCTGTTGTATTTTTTCCTATTCTTTCATTTGGGCCATATTTCTTTGTATCTTGAATTTGGCAGCCTCCCTGTATTTGTTTCTGTGTATTAGATTGAGCTGTTTTGACTCTCTGTCTTAGTAACATGGCCTATGTAGAAAAGGCACCAGTAAATTGTGTGGGAGCTTTAGGTAATTGCCAGGGTGGGGCAACCTGTTTCACCTCTCCGTGGCTCTGTGTGGGGGGAGTGCTCAGAGAGGGGGCAATGCCACTGCCTGGCTTCTGGAGGTTTGCCCAGCACTTGCCCATTTCCAGTCACTTCACCCACTTCCCATATGCAACTGGTGCCCTTCCAGCTGTTGCCCTGGTGGTGAAACCCAGAGTTGGTGGGTTTGCATATGTTCTAAGTCTGCAGGTCCTTTAAATGGCAAAAATCTGCAAGTTTTTTCTGCTGCCTTAACCCTCACTGGTTGTTACAGTGAGAAGTTATAAGGATTTATCTTCCCAGTGTTGGAACCCTGGGCTGTGTGATGTGGCCTGAGGCTGTGAATGCTCACTCTCAAGATACTCCTCCTGATTTTTATCCACCATATATGAATGCGGGACTGTGGTTCCACTGCCACCACTGCCCCCTCTCTGCCCATCTTTGTAACTCTGCCTCTTCTACCCATCTGGATGATTGTAGCTTCTTTAAATCTTTGGTTGACGGACTTCCATACAGCTCAATTTTTTTTATGGCTCTGGGTGTTATTTGTTTTGAGATGTAGTGGTAATTCTATGGTTGCATGTGGAGGTAAAGCATGTCTACCTACGCCTCCATCTTGACCAGAAGTCTGGGTTTGTTTTAATATAACATTCAAACCTCTGGGAAAAGATTACCTAAAATTCTCTGCAAGCCTCCACTTCTGACTTCTGATCCAGAGGAAGTATGAGGGAAGTTTTCACTGTATGTGTATTTTGATGTCCTAAATGTTAAGCTAAGTATTTTCCTATAGATTTGCTGTGGAGTTCCATGGATGGGTACACATTTTCCAACACTATAGTAAAGGATTATGAAAAGGAGTATTTCTCAGGCCTGCAAGGGTCTATTAGTAAAGTGATGTCTCATATATAGCTTTCAGAATGACACTTTCTTCTTCCTACATGTGTGAGAGTAGAGTAGCTAATAGTTATTTGGTTTCTATGTAGTTAGTCACTTGGACAGTATAGGATAGTGGTTAAGAGAATAAGCTTTGGAGTCAGATATATGTGGGTTCCACTCAAGGCTTCTCTCTCACCAGCTGTTTAACTGTGGGCAGACTAGTTAAAATTTGAGAGTCAGTTTTCTCATCTGTACAATGGGTGTTATAATAGAACCTACCTCACAGGTTGTTGAGGTGACACAATGGAGCAGTAGCTTGTGATCGTTACCAAAGCCAGAGCTTATGCACTCATTTATTTTCTTATTTATCCTATTCTAATTGAACTTACCCTATGTGGAGGCACTGTGGTAGGCACTAGGAAAACAGAAAATGAATGGAATACAATACAGAATCCTGTTCTTCAGCATGCTAATATTCTAAAGGAGAAAACAAACCTGCAAATAGACATGATACTACATGGTAAGTACAAGAATGGGTTTTAGTACAGGATGCTTTAGCAACACAGATAAAGGACATCTTATTCAGATTAATTGTTGATAGGAGGACTCATGTAGATTAAAGGTGTGTTGAGATTTTATAGGTAACTAGGAAGTAGTTGGATGGAGAAAGGGTTATATTGGGAGTTCCAGACTAATAGGAAAGTATATGTGAAATCATAGAAGTATCAAAGAGAAAGCAAGAAAAGGGAGCATCGAACAGTTAAGCAAGGGAAGGGATGAGATATGAGGCAGTAGAAAGGGCAAGGGCCCGAAAATCTAGAACCTTGTTAGCCTGATAAAAGGTTTTATCATGAATCATTAGTGATTCAGGATACTGAAAAATTTGTAGCAGGAGACTGATCTAATTTGTGTTTATATTAGTGGTCTTGAAAGTATGGTGCAGAGTCAAACAGTGAAAGCATCACTTGAGAACTGTTAGAAATGCACATTCTCAGGCTTTTCCCCATACTGCAGACTCTGAGCCTCTGGGAATGGCCCCCAAAATCTGTGTTTTAACAAGTCCTCCAGGCAAATCTGATGCACACTCAGTATTCAGGGCAATTCATCTAGGACTCTGGCTGCAACAGATAAAAAATGGGATGTTGGAGATGAGAGAGGACAAGACTGGATGTGGGAACAGTTAAGAAGCTATTATGCAGTTCATAGATGATGTGGGTGCTGAAAATTCTACCTCTGAAAATCAAATTATCCTTAATAAATCTTGTAGTTTTCTTATTAGTTCCTGGAGCTTTCACTGGTTGCAGCCCTATTTCCTGACTGGTTTCTCTTTTCTTGTAATTTTGACCTAAAACATCAAAACTGTTGCTGAAAAGAACACACATTGGACTTAATCCTGTAGGCCTAGTGTTTTTGAAAACCATTTGCATGATATAAAGGGCTTTCACAATCTGAACTCAATACGAACCTCTTTGTAAACTCTTATGATGCTTTTCACAGGCTATGCTTTCTGCTTTGATGCTATATTTGACTGATTGGGCTGCCACACAAAATATCATAGACTGGGTTACTTAAAAAACATAAATATGGACTTCTGGCCAAGATGGAGGCATAGGTGGACACACTGTCACTCCTTGCACAACAAAAATTAAGGACAAAAAAAAGATTTAGAAACAAGAAAACAATCAGAACTGATAGAAAATTGAACTGTATAGAAGTCCAGCAACCATTCATCCAGACTGGTAAGAAGGGCAGAGTCACGGCAGGAAAAAGTGGAGATTGGGGGACCTAGGTGAGCAGGCAGCAGCTGGCAGGCCCCAGGCATGCATGCAGTGGCTAGTAGACCCTAGGTGCACAGGCAGCGGCTAGGGCAGCCCAGGTGCAGGATGGCAACAGGCATACCCAGTAAGGCCGCACAATGTGGCTGGCTGACCAGGCGGTCCCACATTTGCATGCAGATAATCCAGGCAAAAATGGGGAGTGAGACAGACCTCGCAACCCAGGGCCCCACCACTGGAAAATAAAACCTAAAAACAGTGATTGAAAACACTCGTGAGGGTTGAGGTGCAGGGAGAGACTCCCAGCCTCACAGGAGAGTTCATTGGAAAGACCCACAGGGTCCTAGAATGTACATAAGCCCACCCGCATGGAAATTAGCACCAGAAGGGTCCAATTTGGTTGTGGGAAGCAGCGGAAGGGACTGAAATATGAGAGAGAGTGGAGAAAGCACCACTGTTCCCTCTCGGACCACGCCCCCAATAAACCATCACAACCTGGTCACTGGGCTTCCCCACCCTGGTGAACACCTAAGGCACATCCCCTCGCTATGTAACAGGTGCGACCAGACCAAACAAACAAAAAAACAAAAATGGCTCAAATGGGAGAACAGATCAAAGCCCCACAGCCAATTCATCTAAGCGAGGAAGAGTTAGCCAGCTTATCAGATGCACAGTTCAAAGCACTGGTGATCAGGATGCTCACAGAATTGGTTGATTTTGGTCGCAAATTAGATGAAAAAAATGAAGGCTACACTAAGTGAAATGAAGGAAAAATGCATAGGGAACCAACAGTGATGGGAGGAAAACTGGGACTCAAATCAATGGAGTGGACCAGAAAGAAGAAAGAAACAACCAAACAGAAAAGAATGAAGAAAAGAATTCAACAAAATGAGGAGAGGCTTAGGAACCTCCAGGACATCTTTAAACGTCCCAACATCCAGATTATAGGGGTCCCAGAAGGGGAAGAAGAAGAGCAACAAGGGGAAAACTTATTTGAACAAATAATAAAGAACTTCCCCAATCTGGCAAAGGAAATAGACTACCAGGAAGTCCAGGACGCTCAGAGAGTCCCAAAGAAGATGGACCCAAGGAGGAACACACCAAGGCACATCATAATTATATTAGCCAAGACTAAAATGAAGGAGAGAATTCTAGAAGCAGCAAGGGATAAGGGGACAGTCACCTACAAGGGAGTTCCCATCAGACTGTCAGCTGATTTTTCAAAAGAGACCTTCCAGGCAAGAAGGGGCTGGAGAGAAATATTCCAAAGACCTACATCCAAGATTGCTCTATCCAGCAAAGCTGTCATTTAGAATGGAAGGGAAGATAAAGTGCTTCTCAGATAAGGGCAAGTTCAAGGAGTTCATCATCATCAAGCTCTTATTATATGAAATGTTAAAGGGACTTACCTAAGAAAAAGAAGATAAAAAATAGGACAGTGAAAAGACAGCAAACTCACAGCTATTAACAACCACACCTAAAACAAAAGCAAACTAAGCAAACACTAGAACAGGAGAAGAAACACAGAAATGGAGATTATATGGAGCATTAGCAACAAGGGAGTGGGAGGAGAGGGGGGAAGGTACAGAGAATAAGTAGCATAGATGGTAGGTAGAAAATAGACAGGGGGAGGGCAAGAATAGTGTGGGAAATGTAGAAGCTAAAGAACCTATGACACATGGACATGAACTAAAGGGGGTAATGTGGGTGGGAGGGGTGTTCAGGGTGGAGGGGAATGATGGGGCAGAAATGGCACAACTGTAATAGCATAATCACTAAAATACATTAAAAAAAAGAAAACAATAACTAAAAGTAATAAAGACTGGAAAATAAAAACAAACAAACAAAAAACCCATAAATACATTTTTCCACTTCTGAAGGCTGGAAGTTTGAGATTAGTGTGCCAGCATGTTTGCGTTCTCGTGAGGAATCCTTTAGTGTCTTGCACACAGACACCTTCTCATGTGGGAGAAAGAAAGTGCTGGTGCTGTTCCTCTTCTATAAGAAGAGGGTACAAGTTCTTTGGAATTAGAGATCAATTCTTATGGCTTTACTTAACCTTAATCACATCCTTAAAGACCTTACCTCCAATAGTGTCACATGAGATTAGGACTTCAACATACGAAATCGGGAGAAACACAATTCAATCCATAACAAATGCCCTTTCTCCACTTCCCAATTGATAAATTTCTATATACTCCCTTCAAAATTCAGCACACATCTCTTCTGTTTCTATATTGTTCCTCAATGTCATTCCCATGGTGGTAGAACAGGATTAGCCTTTGGTTCTGTGGGAAATTTTGCTAATGAAAACTGCTAATACCTAAGGTGTTGATGTATTGGTTTGGTGAAAAAGTTCATTTTTTCCATAACATGGTTGTAGTAGTACTTAGTTGTCTTTGACTTCATTTAAAAAAAATAAAACTTTGTTAGATTGTGTGACAACTGTCATATCAGCATGCATTTAAAAAACTTACAAAAATGGATAATTTTTTGTGTAGCCATTTTAATTTTGAAGGTGGAAGAAAATATACAACATGTTTGGCATATTGTTTTATTATTTCAAGAAAGGAAAAAATGCAACTGAAACAAACAAAAAAAGATTTGTGCAGTGTATAGAGAAGGTGCTGTGACTGATCAAACGTGTCAAAAGTGGTTTATGAAGTTTCATGCTGGAGATTTCTCACTGAATGATGCTCAGTGGTTGGGTAGACCAGTTGAAATTGATAGCAATCAAATTGAGACATTAATTGAGAACAATCAACATTCTACCCCGAGGGAGATAGTTGACATACTCAAAATATCCAAATCAATAAAGTTTTTGCTGAAAAGGAAAAATGTGTCTTGTGCTTGCTCCAGTAGCACATGTACTGAAATTGGAACAATCCGGAGATTAGCATGGACCCTGTGCAAGGATGACGTGCAAATTGGTGAAGCATTCCATATTTTTATCAAGTAACATGTATGAAGGACATACAGACAAAGCCAGAGGGGGTAGAATTGAGGGTGGGAGGCAGGAATGGCTAGGGTTGGGGTGTGTGGTTGGGTGGAAATGGAGATAACTGTACTTGAACAACAATAAAAAAAGAAAATTGTGTATTTTGTTTCCTGGAAATATCTAAATGAAATTTTTGTCCAACCCAATATAACCAAATTCAGGCTGTAGTAGTTTTTTTTTTTTTTTTTTTTTTTAGATTTTTATTTATTTATCTTTAGAGGGGAAGGGTAGGAGAAAGGGAGAGGGAGAGAAATATCAATGTAGGGTTGTCTCTCGTGTGTCCCCTGCTGGGAACTGGCCTGCAACCCAGGCATGTGCCCTGACTGGGAATTAAACCGCGATTCTCTGGTTCGCAGGCCTGCGCTCAATCCACTGAGCTACACCAGCCAGGGCTAGGCTGTAGTAGTTCTTTATAAAGGACCTTAGCAAGTCTTGAAAACCTGAGTCTTAAAAATGCATTACTAGTACCTCTATTTTAAATAAAAGAGCAATACCAGTAGAGGTTCGAAATTGATGAGGAAGTTCAATTCATGGTTGAAACTTGAGATATACCCAAGAGTGAACTCTAATGTAAATCATGGACTTTAGATGATAATGACTTGTCAGTGTAAGTTCACTGATTGTAACAAATGTACCATGCTGGTGCAGGATGTCAATAGTGGGGGATGTTGTGCTTGTGTGCAGGCAGAAGTTTGTGGGAACTTTCTGTACTTTCCACTCAGTTCTGAATTGTAAACTTATGTATAAAATGAAATTTATTAATTAATAAACATTCAGGTCAGTAAGCTAAAAAAAAAAGCCCTCAATTTTTCTCAGTAAATTGTAAGTAAAAAAGAACATGTGTATAAGTAATGAATAAGCTATTAATATCTTATCCAATGATTTTCTGGAAGAAACAGATAAATTGGTTTATCAGATTTTGAACATGTTGATAAAGGTAGTATGAAAAAGGGTTCTGTGGTCACATAAGTATTGAAGCACTGGGTTTAAACAAGCCAAACAAGTTTTTTTAAAGATTTTTATATATTTATCTTTAGAGCGAAGGGAAGGAGAAAGAGGGAAACATCAGTGTGTGGTTGCCTCTTGTGCTCCCCCTACTGAGGTTCTGGCCTGCAACCCAGGCATGTGCCCTAGACTGGGAATTAAACTGGTGACCCTTTGGTTCACAGTCTAGTGCTCAATCCACTAACCCACCCAGCCAGGGCAAAATCAGGTCAGTTTCTTACAGTATTCTTTTCAGAGCACTCAATATAGTGGAATGTAGAATGAATTCCCAGAAGTGGGAATATTTTAAGAAGCACTTCTCAAACTTATCTGACAATGGAACCCCAGAGTACTTTGCAAATATGGCAGAGGTTATGGGATATCACTGGACATAGATTTCATAATATAGTTACATTATAATATATTTGAATTTTAGAAAGATTAGTCTGGGAACAATGTAAAGGAAGAGTTGTAGATGATCCAAAAATAGGGCAAGGGGACCACCTAATGGGTTATTACGAGAATCTTGATGAGAAAAGATGGGAGCTTGCTTAGAGCAGGAGGGTGAGAGTAGAGCAGAAAGGATGATCTGTTCTCACATGAAACTGAATCCCACACATTGAAACCCAGTTAGGTTTGGTTACTTAGAGTATTTGCTATGAATACAGTATCCAAAGGGAACTTTAGAAAAGATTTCAGGGATTGCGCTCTGTATATTAAAACAGGTATTTGTCTATGGCATGAGTTGGCATAATTATGCTCTGAACCATCTTCACATAGAAGTGCGTGGGGTGCTTAGGTCCTGTTGTCCACTTCTATATGCTATCCTTATGTGTTTCTATGGTAACAACGTCTCTGCAGCTGCTGGCATTTCAATGTAATTGATTGAGACACCACGTTGCAAATGCAGAGCACTTGAAAGCTGTCCTACACTTGTTCCATAAAGGTGATTGCTGCTCCTTTATCATCCATTCTAGCTGTAAAAATCCTAGGGTAACAGTTTCTTAATAAAATAAAGGCAAGTTATTTGGTTTTCTGAGAGAAAAAGTGGTTTAAAGAGCTTTAGAAAAGCATGGCTTTCTGTGAATTGTGTGATTATCTGCGAACAGTTATTCCAGAAAATACTTCAAACTTCAATCTTTTGGTACCAGTTTCTTACTGAACTGTACTGTGCTAAAAAGTTGTGTCCTTTTGTACTGAATTTAGTGGCCCAATGGACTACTTTACAATCAAACTGATTCAAAAAGATACAGAATAGGACTCACACACAATCACTTTTTGCACTTTTTAAAATTCTAATGTCTTTGAAACGCTCAGGCCAAACTGGGTGCTACCACAACCTTGTCCCACGTGGTCCATGGTAAGATACCTAAAAATTCCAACCAATAAGAATAACAATACTGATAGCAAAATTAGAGACAGTGTGCTACAGTGGAAAATCAGCTGGACAAGGTGTCAAGAGACAGAAAGTTCTCTTCTTTTCTCCTTGACCAACTCATTGTATCACTTTGGACAAAGCATTGTACTTTACTCCTTGAAGTATATTTCTCCATCTGCAAAATGGATATACAGATACTTACAATAATTGACTCAGCAGAATATTTTGAAATAAGTTTGAATAAGTGTTTATATTTACAGTGCACTTTCACAATCATTACCTTATTTATTATTCATATGCTCATTTTTTCCAACAAAGATCCTTTAGAACTTAGTATGTGCCTGGTTTTCTTCCAGGTCCTGCAAATACAGAGGATCCTACCCTCAGTAAACTGCTACTCTAGTTGAGAACATGGGTAAGTAAAAATGAAATTGAAGTGCAATGTGACAAATGCTATGAGAGGCACAGCTGTAGGATGCTGTGAAATCCTTGTAATGGCTCTGTGAGACAAGCAGAGAAGCAGTGATCATACCAATTTTACAGATGGGAGACTCAGATTCAACAAATAATGTGATTTGTCCAAGATTACATTGCTAGTTAATGATAGTCTGAGAACTTGAACCCAGTTCTCCTGATTCCTTGGGGTAATCTTTCTAGTGCAGAACCCTATTTCAAATGTTTTCCAAAACAATCAAAGTGAATTATGTGTATTGACAATGCATAGGCTAGAACACAGTCTTGTGGGACTTACAAAAAAGTAGTGGGATGGAAGCATGAGTAGAAGATTATATATATGAAAAAAATTTCAAAATCACATGATAAAACATCACATTGGATAGAGATTTGGTGATCTCTTAGGATGGTAACACTGCAAGCCTCAAAATATTTAGGAATGTTCATACTTTTTGGCTTTGGGGCTAGCCCCACCTGTGGATCAGGAGACCTTAATCAAAGGCATATATTTTTCACTTGACTTATTTTACATATATATGTATTTTGGGGCGTGAGAAGCAAAAGGAAGTGGTAGGGAAAGAGAAAGACATTGGGGAGAGTGAAACATGATCCCTCCTCCTTCCATTAAAGAAGAAGTGGGAGGTGCTTTAAAGTAGGAAAGGGGAGGGCTTGGCAAAGTAAGGGAAAATACTTGTCTCCAGCTGGAAAGAATGACTCTGAGATGAATGGGAACTTTGATAAAAAAATCACTGGTAATTGTGACTGAGGTTAAAGGAGGTAGGCAGGGGAGAGTAGTATCCTAAGATGGCAGGGAGGCCTAGGCACAATCACATTATAAAAATGTACACTGAAATTATCCTTTTTTCTACAGTCCATGGCCATTTTCATTTTTGACATTATTATCATCATCATCTTAATATTTTAGGGCTCTAGTCATTTACAAAGCACTTTCTAATGAATGTTTTTGTATAATATAGCAATTTTTGTCAGGTAGTTATGAACTTTTACAATGTTTCAGATGAAGACAGTGGTTTTCAAAGAGGTCAAAAAAAATTTTCCAATGTCACTCAGCAAGTAAGATCCCAGTTCTTATTGACTACCAATGTAATTAACAATTCTGAGATCATGGCTGATCCTAAATGCATGACATTTTGATTGACATCTTCCTAGGGAAATTTTAGGGACTTGTTTTCATTCCATTAGCAACACATTTTCAAGTTATCTCTTAGGGTTGGTTGCTTCTGAAAAGATTTCCAGATGGCTAACCCCATCTATTTTGTTTTCAATTCTTATTATCCCAATCAGAGTGACACTGCCTGACCTTGTCCCCCTAAATCTGGATACTTATCCTATATGGAGGTGTGTAGCTTTCCATCCCTGACTGACTGGCCTACAAATACAAGGTAGTAACATTATTTTAATGATGAGTCTTGAGAATGCCCTCTGTCTCACCTTTTGTTACATGCTGTTTTCATTAATGATGTAGCTAAGCCTGACACTTGGAAAAACACAATTTTAGCTCTGTAATCTCTTTCTTGCCCCACTGACCATGCTGAATAATTTTCAGCTCTTCCTTTTATGGTTTCTCCTTAGATATTTAGAAACAAATACCCTGCACAGTGACGAACTTTCTTCTCAGCTGCACAGATCAAATCGCAGTCCTGGAGGCAGGAGATTGATGGCAGGGACCAAGTGTCTTAAAAATGGCCCTTTAGGTCCTGATTACTGGAGTTATATCTTGCATTGCATGAGGTCAGCACATATCATTTTATAAGTGCTTATGATATGTTTGTATTATTTATTATCAGCTTATAGGATGTTCAGTGCTGTGCTAGCCAGAGTCTGACCTAAAGCCTTGTTCTTAAAGATCATCTCTATTAGCCTAACTAGGTAGAGAACTGGAGGCAGAGGAATCTGAAATACCTGCTAGAGCTCTGTTGTTTAGATGAATGCTACTCAAAAGTCAAGCAACAATCCAAACTAATCACTGCACTCTAATGAGGGTTTCCAGGTGAAGATAAATTCCCATGTGTGGGGATTTTTCGTCTTGGGATTCTGGCTGATGAGGAGATAAATTCTTACCCCCACTCTACTTCTCCTTTTATTGAACAAAAGCATGCAACACATGATCAGGAAGCAACATGGCTACCTAGGGACAAACACAAGAGATTTTATCCCAGCTTACTATAACAAGCTGTGGGAACACTGTGTATTGTTAAGAGAGCCACAGTATGGTCTGAAGAGAGTGCAATAAATACAAGCAGGAGTTTGATTTTGAAGGCTTTTGCAGCTGGTGACAATTTGAAGCATATTTGGAGTCATTTTGAGGAGAGCTATAAAATGATAAAAGGCTAGAAGGAAAGGTTGCAGACAAGGGGGCATTAGGGCTGTATGAAAAAAAGGCTTGCTAATTGTTTTCACATTTGGGATGGAGTAGAGCAGCACCAGGTATTTGCTGCAGACTAGATAAGAACTGGAAACTACGAGAGGAAGAGCTTGGGGAATTCAGTGTTTGGAGCCTTTGGGGCACATTCGTGACAGGTGTCATTCTTGAGCTCTGTTGTGTATTGGTTTGTTATGATTTCAAATCCACTTGTTTATGACTTAAGTGAAGTTGTTTTGATCTAAGGGTGAATTTGTTTACATTGAGGAAGCTGTGCCAGGATGTTGTCACAGACATCTGTTGCTGTCGAGAAGCACTCAGTAGCTCAGCTGTTGATGGGCACCGCTGGGGACGTATGGATAAGATCATATGGAAGAGTGGCTATGATGTAATGGACATTTAAATTTTAAATGCCAAAAGTCAACGAGGACTTATCAGACTGGACAAGGCTAACCTTTGCTGATCTAAATAGCTCTTTAAAGGTTTTGAGACAATTGCTCCCGCCATGCAGACTCTTGGTCAGCAGTGGTTTTTAACCACGTAGCAGTCACAGGAAGGGAATGGGCATCTGTTTCTGCTTTGGTGAGGCTACTCCTCATAGGCAGTGGCACAAGCTGTGTAATGGTCTCTGGACCAATAACTTCTGGAGCACCCCACTTTGCCTGCCAACACCACTGCCATTGCCTGCTAGCTACATTTCTATTACCAAGGGAACCAAGCCAGCAACTGATATCCAGATTTTAGTTGGAAGAACTGACTCTTCTGAGAGTCAGCCTTTAGAAAGAGACACCTCAACTAAATTTGGACTTTATTTCTTCCGTCTTCTTTTTGCCCAGAACCATAGTGTAGTTAGTCTATCATTGGTTTGGATTATGTTATTTTTATTGGCTTTTAAGAGACATTATTCCATATGCTATTGACTTGTATGGGGAGGACCCTCCAAAAAAGCAACTGGAATTTTCTTCTGGAGGGCAGGCCCCTTGTAGTACAAGCTTCTCCTGCTAGATGAATATTCGAGGAACCCATCTATAGCAGTGTGCCAGCTGGCATTGTTGTGAGAGGCTGCATTCGGCTTCAGTTAATTTTTTTGAAGACTCTTTCAATGCATTTGCCCATTTTGTGGTGGGTGATTTACGAGTGCACCTGCTCACACCATGCTGAATTTTCAGCAGTTTTTGACCCAAAATGACATGAGCCCAGTGCCCCACCCTCCCTATTCACCTGATCTTACCCCAAGTGACTTTTTTTTATTTCCCGGCATGAAAAAAGTCCTCAAAGGGAAACTTGTTGCTGTTGTGGAAGAGGTGAAACAAAAAATGGCAGAAGCACCAAAATGCATCCAAACCAATGAGTTCAAAAGCTGTTTTGAGCAGTGGAAAAAATGTCTCAATAAGTGTATTGCATCAAATGGAGAGTACTTGGAAGGTGACTGAAGTTTAAACATGTAAGAATGAATACACAATTTTTTATAAGTAAATTGTTTTGGGCGTTCCCCCTTGTAAATTATGATTATAAATTACAATTTCTGCTATGAACCTGTGTGAAATAAGTTGGCAAAAACAATCTTAGTCTCAGAGTAATTTTGCTGTAAACAAACCAAGCTCTTCTATGACTCAAGCATTCCTTTAGTGGCTTTACAACCATAATATCATTATAACCACTTATCAGGTTAGCACTATCATCAACATCATTTTACAGATGAAAAAACAGGCTTGGAGAGGTAATAATTTGTTCAAAATTATGAACTAACAGGTCTAGAAGATTCCAACTCAAATCTGACTGATTCCTTAGTGTACTGTGCTACTGTTCTAGACAGGTTTTCATACTGCCTTGCAAATCATTGATTAGCTTTCTCTTCTGGATAATGAAAGACTAGAGTAGCTGTGGGTTGGCCTAAGTGAAGCTCTTTCTAGCTCTTTAACACCTGGGCAGAGATCAAGACCATCCTGTCCCGATTTCATACAGCTTTGCCTTCAGGAGTTCATGGTCCTCACTAAAGACAAAAATGTATGAGAATTGGAGATTTTCTAAAATTCTGCCACCTACTGGCCTTTTCTTCTGGAATAATATAAAACAATAATGAAAATAAATGTCACAAATGCTGAGATATGTGACATATTACCTTAAAGTGTTAAATTGCTCAGCAAAACGTTCTGACTAGCATAATAGCCTTAATTTAAAATCTACAGGGTCTGGCCATAGCTGGCGTAGCTCAGTGGATTGAGTGCCAGTCTGAGAACTGAAGGGTCGCCAGTTTGATTCCTAGTCAGGGCACATGCCTGGGTTGTAGGCCAGGTCCCTGGTGGGGGGCACATGGGAGGCAACCTCACAGTGATGTTTCTTTCCCTTTCTTTCTCTCTCTCTTCCCCTCTCTCTAAAAGTAAATAAATAATAAAATATTTTTTAAAGATTAAAAAGAAATCTACAGGGTCCAGTAGAAGTAAAGCCTGCTTGAGTGTGGTTGGTAGGGTAATAATATGGGTGAATAATTTATAGTTTTAATTTGAACATTTCACCTGAAATGTCATATGGTGTGCTTGAGTGTGATATTGTTATGTTACAGAATTACATGCTTACACTTTTGTAATAAAAAAGGGATGTATTTGTGCTGTACCCTATATACCTCTCTCATTCCCTGCCTGGTTGGCTCAGTGGGTTGGGCACTGGCCTGTGAATTGAAAGGTTGCTGGTTTGATTCTTGGTCAGGGCATATGAGTGGGTTTCAGGCAAGGTCCCTAGTTGGGCGCAAGTATGAGACTACCAATTGATGTTTCTCTAATACATTGATGTGTCCCTCCCTCTCTTTTTCCCTTCCTTCCCCTCTCTTTTTAAAAATAAGTGAAAGTAAAATCTTTAATATTTATACCTCTCTCTTGATCTTAAATGGAGTGAGGTTGTCTTGGATGTCAGTGACAACTTTCAAGACAGAAGGAACTTGCGAGGGCCCCATATTTAGGAAACCTATACAGACCACTTCTAAGTGCTAGTCCCAAAGCACATTTCCAACCTGGGAGCCCATAATTCTAAAAGCATTCTCACTGTATCAGACATCCTATTTGCTCATCAATTCAACAACACCCCTTCTTTGGTCACAGAAATTCTGTTCACAAATTGGTCTACAACTGCGTTAGATGATACCCAAATACAAATGATGAACTCTTCATAAACAATGCTGGATTCAAGTTTCCTTTGGCTTTATATGGACTTATGTGGGACTGAGATGATGGATTCTGCCTTTATGAGTACGGAAAACTTCCACTCCCATTTCTTTACTCCTTTAATTGATTCAACAGCTTTACCATGAAAATACTACGTGTCTGACACTGTGTTTGGCTCTAGGAACACAAAGGTAAATATGATATTTCTGTCTTCTAGGGCTTACAATCTAATTGGACAAGATGGACACACTCAGGCAAGTGTAATAAAATGTTACAGGAATGTTAAAATAATACAAGAACCAAACTAAAACAGCTCCTATGTCTAACACTCAAAAAATTGAGCAACAAAATGAAGTGAAATAGTATTGGATTATAACCCAAAGTATAAAATAAATACACATAAGTCCATGTATATATAAATAAATTATTGAATAAATAAGTGAGGAGAAGGAACAAATTTTCCTTATACAAGAATTTTAATTGAAAATGTGGAAGGAATGAGAGAAATGTGAAGTCACTATTGGAACACTATAGTGATAAGTGCTGCAGGCCAGAAATAATGAATGCTAAAATTAATAAGTGAAACTTTAAGGTGAAATGGGATATTTGTATAGCCTCAAAGTATCCCCCAAATATTCTTAGTTGCTGTGATGGTTTTAAGAAACATTCACTAATTATTTGATGCTTCTTCTTCCAGGAAGTAGAATTTCATTTCTTTCTTTTTAAGTGTGGGCTGAACTTAGTGACTCACATATAAAAAATACAGTATAGAAAGTGAAAGATAATGAATTTACCATGGAGAAACATAGCATTTTGAGAAGAAAAATCTGACCAGTACTCTTCAGAAGTGTCAAGGGTATGACTAATAAAGTAAGAGTGAGAAACTGGATTGGTGTTTCAGGGTTCTTAGGATATAGTCCTAGCAGTGGAATTGCTGGGTCAAAAGGTAGATCCATTTTTAGTTTTCTTAGAAAAATCCATACTGTTTTCCATAGTGGTTGTACCAGTCTGCAATCCCACCAAGAGTGCACTAGGGTCCCCTTTTCTCCACAACCTTTCCAACACTTGCTGTTTGTTGCTTTGGGAAAAGGGGAAGGGTTTAGAGCAACAAGTATAAAGGACACATGGACAAAAACTAGCGGGGGTGGAAATGGGAGGGAGGTGGGGAGGGCTGGGGCTGTGGGCTGGGATGGGAGTAAAAGACAGAAAACTGTACAAGAACAACAATTAAAATTTTAAAAAAATAAAAGAAAGAAAAAAAGAGTGAGAAACTGTCCTCAACAGGAGGAAAATAAGGGGGCATGACAGACGGCTAAATGTAAATGGGATCTTGGATTGAATCCTGGAACACACACAAAAAAAATATTAGTAGAAAAACTGGTGAAATTGAAATAGCTCTATAGTTTAGTTACTAGTATTGTAATGATGTTAATATCTTAGTTTTGATGAAAATACATTGACTTTGTAAAATGTTAACATTAGAGGAAGCTGTTGAAGGGCTTATGGAAACTGCTATCTTTGCAACTCTTCTGTAAATATAAAAGTATTTCAAAATAAAAAGTTCCCAAGTGACACAGGTGCATGAAAGTAAAAGCAGACTTTGATATCACTGGAGAGTTTTCCGAAGGAGGTATCACTTGAGTTGCATCTTAAAAGAAAGGAAGACATTTGTTATATAAACAAGGAAAGCAAGGCTAGAGCAGAGGACATTCTAGGTATGGTGAGCTCCCTGGGAAAGCAGCAGAGGTACAAGATAGCTAACTAGTTTGGAGAAACAAACTACCTACAGAATTTAGAATTTCTCTTTCTTGAAGATGCATTGTCCTAGATTTCCACCTCCAACTGAAAGTGTTCTCTTCCAAGATCATAGGGGGATGCATGTTGAACATCTCAGTTTCATTTTTTCTTCTGGGTATTTTCTTTCTTTACTTGTGTTTGCTCATTGATAGTGAGCTGTCATTCTGGTAAGCAGAGATACCACACATGAGTAAGAAATTAAAATGGAAAGAGCTAGTGATGGAGTGTTATTTATAACTTGAATGGTCTCTGTTGAATATAATAGCCACGTTGTTAATCCAACTCCTAATGTCTTCAAACAATAGTTAAAAGCTCCTTAATTATGATGGTGTTTTGTTAGTTTGATGGTGTAAGGACTATAGTCGGGTTAGGGGCACAGTGGAGAGAAGACATGACAAAAATAAATGAAATGTTCCAGTATATCCTGTCTCATTGGCCTACTCCCCTCAGCACCCACCATACCTACTTTTTATTTCCCTAATGTATTTAGTGAGTTGTTGGCAGGGAACATATATATCGGGTAAAGAACAGAGCCATATTCTCTAGGATCTGAGCGTAGCACATTTACTTCTAGAGGCTCAATTTGGAACTATGAGACAGACTTCTGAGATGGTGAGTGACATAGCTGGATCACAGATGGTACCCTCTGTCATTACAGCTCGCAAATGGCTTCTGAGCCAAGACAACTACTCATCATTACAGGGAGATTTTAGGCTTCTTCGTTGAAGGATAGCTTATGTCCTTCTCTGAAGAAGAACCATAAATGGACAAAACCATGATTATTGCAGTGCAGAGGAAAGAGATTATAGGGCTCTACATCTTCGGGAAAGTGGAGAGGGGCTGCAGGTTTCATGGCCCTGACTACCTGTAGGACATGGCCTTGTACTAATATAATGGTTAGGGCTCTGTTTTTTTTTTAAGGTACACAACCAGCATAGGGAGCCCAGAGCAAGAGGCAGACCTAAAGGCGTACCATTTCAATGGAAGAGGGCAATTCAGTGTTAGGAAAAAAAGAGAAAGTCATTAAAACGGGTATAAGACCTACGTAGGACCAGGCCACTTCTGCCCCCAAAGAAGGCTGATTGCATTCTCCTTCCACTGATTACCCTTATTCCCATCCTACCACACAGCCTTATCCCAGGAGACATTTTGCAAAATGACATTTATTTCTGCCAAGTAAACTTCTTTCAGAGAAAAGTAACTGAACCTGTATGTGTGTGGTATGGTGGAAGGGCAGGTGTTGAATTTGGCCCATAATGCAAGATTTATTTAGGGTGATCAGGAAAGGCCTCTTATAGGAGTGATTTTGGAGTACAGACCAAAAATGTTTACTTTGACATTTGGCAGAAGAGCATTCCTGACTGAAATAAAGCAAGTACAAAGGCACAAAGATAAAAGTATACTCGGTGCATTTGTGAAACAACAAGGAGACCACTGTGGCTAGAGTAGAAGTAGTGAGGGTAAGAATGGAGTAAGATCAGAAAAATAGCCAGGGGATAGGTCCTGTAGGCTTTTCTGGGTCACAACTAGGGCTTCGGCTTCTGCTCAGAATGAAATGGAGCCCTGGCTAGTGTGGTTCAGTGGACTGAGTGTTGGCCTGAGAACCAAAGGGTCACCAGTTCAATTCCTTGTCAGGGCACATGCCTGGGTTGCAGGACAGGTCCCCAGTAGTGGGAGTGTGAGAGGCAAGCACCTACTGATGTTTCCTTTTCTTTCTCCTTCCCTTCCCCTCTCTCTGAAAATAAATAAATAAAATATTTAAAATAAAAAAGTGAAATGGAGAGCCATGGATGGTTTTGAGCAGAGGAGTAACACATTCTTATTTACATTTCAAAAGAATCTAATGTACTTTATAAGTTGTTTAGATGTCTAACCATTATGATGTACACTTCAAACTAATATAATATTAAATGTCAACTGGAATTGAAAAGATAAAAAGAAATTTCAATAAGTAAATAAAAATGATCCACAGGTTTCTGTATGGACAAAAAAAGTGTGGGAGAACAACTTAGGATGGTACTGTGGGCATCCACTTGGCCTTATCTAAGTCAAATAATTTGCTAGGACTCTGGAGACAATGTGAAAGACTTGGAATCTAGTGACAAAAAATCCACATTTTATTATTTTATTGTAAAAATCTAAAACAGATTCAGGAGTTTTTGTCATTTTTAGTGTGTGCAGCTGCAATGTTTCATTCTAGTTTGCATCCATAATGAATCCATGGAGGAGAGCTGACAATCTTTGGATCACAGAAACATTGGGAGGAATTCACAACAAATGCACTCTCTTTATGTAGAGAAAAAGGCAGACCAGTCATGGTAAGGTAAAAAAACACCTTTCACTGCTTTAGAAAGGACAGGGTTATATACCTGTCTGTTCCATTGCCACTCTAGCTGAATCTCATAGTATGTCAAATTCAACATGTACAAAATGAACCCTTCATCATTTTTTCAAAACTTTACCCCCTATTCTTTTCTTTATCTCAGCAAATTAAATCTCTATCTACCCAGGACCTCAACCAGTAAACTGACTGTCATCCCAGACTCTTTTTCCCCGCCTTACACATAAAATCCATAAACAATTGTTGGAACTTCTGCCTCCAAATTATCTCTAGATTACAATTAACTTATTTCCATCTTCACCACCATCTTCTTAGTCCAGGCTACCATCATCTCTTGCTTAAACCATGATATTTTTCTCCTCTCTGGTTTTCCTGTTACTAGTTCTCCATGCTTTACCTTCCCAATTAAGTTTCTACCTTGCAGTTAGAATTATTTTAAAATGAAAAACCTGGCTCTTCCTTAGGTCTTCACTTCCCCAAGGATAAAGTCCTCAGTTCCTTGCTTGACTTACATTGGGTTGGCCAAAATGTCCAATCTGTTTTTTCTGTACAATGGCTCTAGTGGTGCTCAGCTGTCTTTAACTTCATTCAGAACAATATTGTTAGATTGTATTATAACAACTGTCATCTAAACTGGTGACTTTTTATGAGGCCAGTTTAATATTGAAGATGGAAGAAAATATGCAACTTTTTTTTAATCAGTATTTTTTAATTGTTGATATTGTACAGTTTTCTGTCTTTTACCCCGCCCCAGCCCACCACCCCAGCCCTCCCCACCTTCCTCCCATTTCCACCCCCCATAGTTTTTGTCCATGAATCCTTTATACTTGTTGCTCTAAACCGTTCCCCTTTTCCCCTGAAATTCCCTCCCCTCCCCCTCTGGACACTGTCAGACTGTTCTCAAATTCAGTGTCTTTGTTTATATTATGCTTGTTTGTTTGTTTTATTGATTAGATTCCTGTTAAAGGTGAGATCATATGGTATTTGTCTTTCACCGCCTGGCTTATTTCGCTTAGCATGATACTCTCCAATTCCTTCCATGCTGTCGCAAAGGGTAGGAGCTCCTTCTTTCTTTCTTGATATATTATGCTTTATTATTTCAAGAAAGATAAAACATGCTAAGCAAAATAAGCCAGGTGGTGAAAGACAAATACCATATGATCTCACCTTTAACAGGAACCTAATCAACAAAGAAACAAACAAGCATAATATAACCAAAGACACTGAAATTGAGAATAGGCTCACAGTCACCACCGGGTAGAGGGGAGGGAATTTCAGGGGAAAGGGGAAGGGTTTAGAGCAGCAAGTATAAAGGACACATGGACAAAAACTATGGGGGTGGAAATGAGAGGGAGGTGGGGAGGGCTGGGGTGGTGGGCTGAGGTGGGAGAAAAAGACGGAAAACGGTACAAGATCAACAATTAAAAAATACTGATAAATAAAATTAAATTAAATTAAAAAAGAAAGATAAAAATGAAACTGAAACACACAAAAAAGATTTGTGCAGTGTATGGAGAAGTTGCTGTGACTGATCAAACATGTCAAAGGCAGTCTGCAGGACTGCCGGTCAAGATGGAGGCATAGGCAGATATACTTTGCCTCCTAGCAGAACCACAAGTAGGGCAACAACAAATTTAAAAACAAAAACTAACTATAATGGTCAGAAAAATCTAACTGTATGGAAGTCCAACAACCAAGAAATTAAAGAAGAGACATTCATTCAGACTGGTACAAGGGGCAGAGATGGACAACTGGAGTAGAGAGGACTCATGTCAAGGCTGCAGCTGCAGGGCCAGAGCCAGCAAGGCAGGGGCTGGTGGACTGGGCGAGGTGGCAGCTGGTGGAGTGAGCAGTCCCATATTCGCATGTGGATAAACTGGGAGGAACAACTGGGAAGCAAAAAGACCACACAATCCAGGGTTCCAGTGCAAGGAAATAAAACCTCAAAACCTCTGACTAGAAAAACCTGTGGGGGTTAAGGCTGCAGGAGAAACTCCCAGCCTTACAGGAGAGTTCCTTGAAGAGACCCATAGGGTCCTAGAATGTACACAAAATCACCCACCTGGGGAATTAGCTTCAGAAGGGTACAATTTGCTTATGGGTAGTGGGGTAAGTGACTGACAGTGAGTGGAGAGCAAGCAAGCAGCATTGTTCCCTCTCATACCCCTCCCCCACATACAGTGATGTGGGTTGCCCCACGCTGGCAAATACCTAAGGCTCCGCCACTTACTACATAACAAGCATGCCAAGACAAAAAAAATGACCAAAATGAAAGAACAGATTACAGTTCCAGAAAAAATACAATTAAGCAATGAAGAGATAGCCAACCTATCAGATGCACAGTTCAAAGTACTGGTAATCAGGATGCTTAGAAATGGTTGAGTATGGATGCAAAACAGAGGAAAAAGTGAAGGCTATGAATAGTGAAATAAAGGAAAATGTACAGGGAACCAAGAGTGATGGAAAAGAAACTGGGATTCAAATCAATGGTTTGGAGCAGAAGGAAGAAATAAACATTCAGCAGAACAGAATGAAGAAACAAGAATTCAAAAAAGTGAGAGGTTCAGGAATCTCCAGAACAATGTTAAATGTTCCAAAATCCAAATCATAGAGGCGCCAGAAGGAGAAGAGGAAGAGCAAGAAATTGAAGACTTAGTTGAAATCATAATGAAGGAGAACTTCCCTAATCTAGCAAAGGAAATAGACTTTCAGGAAGTCCAGTAAGTTCAGAGAGTCTCAAAGAAGTTGGACCCAAGGAAGCACACAGCAAGGCACATCATAATTACATTACCCAAGATGAAAGATAAGGAGAGAATCTTTTTTTAATACATTTTATTGATTATGCTATTACAGTTGTCCCATTTCTCCAAAATCATTCCCCTCCACCCTACACACCCTCTCCCACCCACATTCCCCCCTTTAGTTCATGTCCATGTGTCATAAGTTCTTTAGCTTCTACATTTCCCATACTATTCTTACCCTGCCCCTGTCTATTTTCTACCCATCATCTATGCTACTTATTCTCTGTACCTTTTTCCCCTCTCTTCTCCTCCCACTCCCCTGTTGCTAACCCTCCATATGATCTCCATTTCTGTGGTTCTGTTCCTGTTCTAGCTGTTTGCTTTTGTTTTCGGTGTGGTTCTTAATAGCTGTGAGTTTGCTGTCTTTTCACTGTCATATTTTTATCTTCTTTTTCTTAGATAAGTCCCTTTAACATTTCATATAATAAGGGCTTGGTGATGATGAACTCCTTCAACTTGACCTTATCTGAGAAGTGCTTTATCTGTCCATCCATTCTAAATGACAGCTTTGCTGGATAGAGCAATTTTGGATATAGGTCCCTGCTTTTCAAGATTTCAAATATTTCTTTCCAGCCCCTTCTTGCCTGGAAGGTCTCTTTTGAGAAATCAGCTGACAGTATGATGGGAACTCCCTTGTAGGTGACTGTCCCCTTATCCCTTGCTGCTTCTAGAATTTTCTGCTTCATTTTAATCTTGGCTAATGTAATTATGATGTGCCTTGGTGTGTTCCTCCTTGGGTCCAACTTCTTTGGGACTCTCTGAGCTTCCTGGACTTCCTGGTAGTCTATTTCATTTGCCAGATTGGGGAAGTTCTCCTTTTTATTTGTTCAAATAAGTTTTCCACTTGTTGCTCTTCTTCTTCCCCTTCTGGGACCCCTATAATTCGGATGTTGGGACATTTAACGATGTCCCGGAGGTTCCTAAGCCTCTCCTCATTTTTTTGAATTCTTGTTTCTTCCTCATTTTCTGTTTGGTTGTTAGTTTCTTCCTTCTGGTCCACTCCATTGATTTGAGTCCCAGTTTTCCTTCCATCTCTATCAGTTCCCCATGCATCTTCCTTCATTTCACGTATTGTAGCCTGCATTTTTTCATCTAATTTGTGAGCAAAATCGACCAATTCTGTGAGCATTTTGATGACCAGTGCTTTGAACTGTGCATCTGATAGGTTGGCTATCTCTTCACTGCTTAGAGGAACTGGCTCTGGGGCTTTTATTTGTTTTCCGGTTTGAGCCATTTTTGGTGGGATTTTTTTGTTGTTGTTGTTGTTTTGGTTTTAGTCTGGTCGCGGCTATTACGTTGTGAGGGGTGGAGCCTTAGGTGTTCCTCAGGGCGGGGCAGCCCAGTCGCTGGGTTGTGACGGTATAGGTGGGGGCGAGGTCTGAGAGGGAACAATGGTGCCTGTTCCGCTCTCATCTGGACTCCGGCCGTTTCCGCCGCTTCCCCTTCACCTGGATTATCTGTGCACGTGCGTGTGCTGTTACGTAGTGAAGAGTGGAGCCTCTGGCGCTCCCCAGTAAAAGCAGCAAGAGAAAAGGAGACAGTTACTTACAAAGAAGTTTTCATAAGACTATCAGCTGATTTCTCAAAAGAAACCTTGCAGGCAAGAAGGGCTGGAAAGAAGTATTCCAAGTCATGAAAGGCAAGGACCTACATCCAAGATTACTCTATCCAGCAATGCTATCATTTAGAATGGAAGGGCAGATAAAGTGCTTCTCAGATAAGGTAAAGCTAAAGGAGTTCATCATCACCAAGCCATTATTATATGAAATGTTAAAGAGACTTATCTAAGAAAAAGATAAAAAAATACAATTGTAAAATAACAACAAACTTACCACTATCAGCACTGAACATAAAAAAAAAGAAAAACAAAAGTGGACTAAGCAAACACCTAGAACAGGAACAAATTCACAGAAATAGAGATCACATGGAGTATTATCAGTGGGGAGGGGGAGGAGGAAGAATGGAGGAAAGGTACAGGGAATAAGAAGCATAAATATTAAGTGGATACAAAATGGTGGTTAAAAGTAGTATAGGAAAAGGAGAAGCCAAAGAACTTATATGTACAACTGTGTACATGAACACAGGTTGGGGAATAATGCGGGGGGTACAGGGCAGAAGGGTTAAAAGGGAGAAAAAAATGGAACAACTCTAATAGCATAATCAATAAAATATATTTAAAAAAGAAAAAAAGTTGTTTGCAAAGTTTCTTGGTACTTTTGACATTTTGGGCAAATGATTCTTTGCTCTGGGGCTGTTTTATGCGGTGGAAGATGCTTAGCAGCACCTCTCCCCTCTACCCACTCAAAGCCAGTAGCCGGAGATAGCCAACATACTCAAAATACCAAAATCAATAAAGTTATTGGTGAAAAGGAAAAATGTGTCTTATTTTATGAAAAAAATAAACAGACTTTTTGGCCAACCCAGTAAAATCCTTACATATTTGGATCCTATTTGCCTCCAGAGTTTCAAGTCTTGCAAAATCTCCCTCTTCACAGGAGTTGTGCTCTCTAGGCATACTCAAGTGTTTGACAACTGTGATGGTTAATTTTATGTGTCAACTGGCTAGGCTACAATACACAGATATTTGATCAAACACTGTTCTACATTTTTCTTTTCAGGTATTTTAAATATAAAAATAACATTTAATCAGCAGACTTTGAGTAATGGAGATTACCCTCCATGTGGCTGGGCCTCATCCAATCAGTTGAAGGTCTTAATAGAAAAGACTGATATCCATTGACCAAGAAAAACTTCTGCTAGCAGAGTTCCTTCAGATTTAAACTACAACACCAACTCTTCAGCCTTCTGGCTTAACCTGCAGCCTTGGATTTGCCAGCCTCCACAGTTGTATGAGCCAATTCCTTAAAATCTCTTCCTTCCCTTCCCTCCCCCACCGCTTCCCCTCCCCTCCCCTCCCCTCCCCTCCCCTCCCCTCCCTTCCCTTCCCCTCCCTTTCATTTCCTTTCCCTTCTCTTGTGCTAGTTTTCACTCTTGCTCTCACTCTCAAGACCTCAGTCACCATGATATGAAGATGGCCAGGCTACATAGTTGTATTCTGGCTGAGCATCCCAGCTTGGCTGTCAATTTACAGCCAGCATCAAACACCAGATGTGTGGGTGAAAGAGCAAGGCTTCAGATAATTCCAATTGCCAGTTTTCCAGTCTTCTAGTTTTTCAGATGAAGTCCCAGGCATTGTGGAGCCTCAACAATGACAGACACTGAATTAGAACAGTGTCTCTGTAAAAGGGTAAAGCCTGATACCAAGGCACAGACTTAGTGATTGGAGCAGACTAAATTTTAGCTCCCATTTGCACTCTCAGTTAGGTACTCTAATGCAATGAGCAATTGTATACAGCCACCCTTACTGTGCTCATTTATGCCCATGGGGTCATACCTAGATTATGACAATAGCTTTTCAGTGTATTACCTGACCCTGCCTCTACTTATACTCCTCTTCATCTTACCCTGTATGCTTCTGCCAAAATACAAATCTCATAATATTACTCTCATGCCTGAAATCTTATGATGACTCTTCATTTCATAGAGAATAAATTCCAGATTCTTTAGCTTAATGCAAGGAATCCTCCATGAGGTGAACCTGATCCTCTAGCCTTGTCTATGTGCCTCACACTCCATGCTCTTGTAACATGAAAACTTACAGTTCTCCACCTGTTCCCTGCTGTTTTATGCTTTTCAGCTTTTGCTACTTCTGATTCCTCTGCATAGATTATCTCATAGGTTCATACCTCTTCTCTCCTTTAACTACTGTATTTTTAGGGCTATAAGATGCACCAGACCATAAGATGCACCCAGGTTTTAGAGGAGGAAAATAGGGAAATAATTTTTGAAGCAAAAAACGTGGTAAAATATTTCACCAATGTAAATGTAAACTACATTTACTAGCCAGGTACACTACATTTGGATTGTAAGACGCACCCCCATTTCCCTCCCAAACTGGGGGAGTGCATCTTATAGTCTGAAAATACGGTAAATCCTATTTATCTTTAGGTTCAGTTTGGTGTTACTCCCTCTAAAAACCTTCCCCTTGACAACCCAGCTTGTGTTGAGGAAGGCATGAAGATGCAGTGCTGCTCTGCTGTGTTCCCTTAGCTCCAGTGCCTTGCTCTACCTTTCCACCACTGTTATAAAACTAACTGCATGGAATGTCAATGTCCTACTTATATGTCTCTCTTTCCTACTAAATTGTCAGTGAAGATAAAGACTGTTTATTATTTAACGTTGTATTCCCTGCAAGTAGCAGAGTGCCTGCCACATATTATGGGTTCAACATGTGTTTATTGAATGAAGTAATGAATGGAGTAATGAATGAAGTAAATGAATAGAGAATCATAGAATGCTAGCACCAAAAGGGATTTAATAAATTATCTGGTCCAATTTCCTTATTAAACTGATGAGAAAACAGGCCTAGACATGGTAAATAACTGAAGAAAGTCACATTGCTAGTTAAAAATTGAGCCAGGTTTAGGATCAAAATTCTTTCTCTTTTTGTCTTTCCATTTATCTACACCAATCCTAGGCTTATTATCTCTTAAATATCCAACCAAATAGACAGGTACTTTTCTTAAGAGAATTTTCAATTTATAAATCTTGGTTCAAGTGCTTTTCTTCCCTATTTTCTGGTAAATACCATCTGTCAACTGGTATTTTATGTGAATGGAATAACAGAAGGTTTGTGCTCTTTGGAAAGTGTTGAAGTTAATACTTCCCGCTGTGATCCTTATTTGGTTGCTTAAAGAAAAAAAGTCTTTTTCAGCATGAATAAGGAAAAATAACTATTTTTTTTACAAACTGGTTGAGTTCAAAGTTGTTTTGAATTTTATGAAACTTTTTTGGAAGTATGATGTGTCTTTTTTAAAAATAGTTCTATAACCCCAAAAGATATCAGAACAAGAAATGGAAAATATTACTAGCTCGGAAGCTATTGATGAATATGCAAGGGAGAAATGAATGATTTAGACTTCATAGAAACTAAACCTCTACATATACATAAAATTGTTAATATAATAAAGCAAACAACATACAAAAATTACCAGTAAATGTGACAAAGGCTTAATATCTATATAATCTAAGAAGCTCGTATAAATTTCTGAGAAAAATATTTGGGCATTCAGTAGATAAATGGGCAATGAAGATGAACAAGTTATGAAAAGAAGTGCTATTATCAAGCATATGGGAAAATATTTAAAGCCTCTGACAATCAAAGAAACAAAAAAGAGAACATTAATGGGGTGTTCTGTAGCCGTTAAATTAAGGAAAACCAAAATGTTATTGATCATCTATGATATTCCCAAGGTTGTGTGAAAACTGGCACATGTTCATATTGCTTGTGGCAGTATAAGTTGGGATACACATTTTGGGTTTGGATATGTATGGCATTTAGCATGGTAACCTTATTTCTGAAAATTCAACCTCATGATATAATCCAAAAGGAGAAAGTAAAGTATAGCCATAAAAATGTCCATTTAAGTATTATCTATGATAGAAATGTAAGAAACCACTTAAATATTTAATAAAGTAAATTATCTGGTGAAGCAATAATCATGTAAATGATGACACATTATTTTGGAAGACAATGCAAATGACACAAGAATGTTTGTGACATAAAAAGTGAAAAAAATATAAAGAACATATATAACTATAGGATAATCATGGTTATGAAAAATATTTTGTTGGTGTGGGCCCTATTTCCTTGTCCTCATGCTCCCATGAGAGAGCTTTTGCTCCACTCCCCAGAAGCAAGTAGTATCAGAGAGATATTTTAAGGCCTTTTTTTTATCTTCCACTTTTTTCTTCTACTAGAGAGGATTTATTTGACTAACAAGATAGGGAAAAGATCACTGGGTACATGCATACATATGTTTATTGCTTGCTTTCTTTGGGGGCACTTGTTTTCCTCTCTATCCCTGCTTCTATATATGGTGAGAACAGTTGGATCAGAACTCAGAACCTAGCTTCCATAGGCAAGACTGGAAATAACCTTTCTTTTTGACCCTCTGACTCCTGCTTATCCCAGGTATTTGTCAAACCATGATCTTCTATGTGGCTAACTGGGTAAAGACTACAAACCCAGCTCTCCAAATATGTAAGTCCTATGATATCAATTTGAGAGGAAGTAATACAGGACCTTCACTTTGGCAACCAGTCCAAACTACTTCTTCCAATGCACTTTTACCAAGTGTAAACAAACAATTTACATTTGGTACCTGTATCTACTCCTAGACTGCTTTCAAAAAAAGGGGGAAATTTTGAATAATGAGCTCCCCTTAACCCCAAAATAGAATCCTGTGGGTCTAGAAGGAAATCCATTAAAATTAAACCTATTTGATTTACTAAGAGTATAAATATTGTTTTGAATTATTTCCCTTTCTTTCATTTGGTTTTCCATAAATTTTGTTTGAGATATGAATAGTTCCAAACTTCAGGCAGGTAGTAACTACTTCTC
The DNA here is from genome assembly GCA_039655065.1 of Glossophaga mutica. Taxonomy (NCBI): domain Eukaryota; kingdom Metazoa; phylum Chordata; class Mammalia; order Chiroptera; family Phyllostomidae; genus Glossophaga; species Glossophaga mutica. The sequence continues at coordinate 20,286,539 of CM077318.1, forward strand.
CTGGACTTAGTGCAGGTAATGCCATGTGGTTGGCATAAAAACAGAATCCACTTTTTCTAGGACTTCTGCAAGCTTTGTTCGTGCATGGATAGTTTTGTAGTTCTTAAGGAACCATTCATTAGTGTAAGAGTGGTAACCTTACGTGAGCTGGACCAATAAGATCTCTTCATTAGTATTTTAAAAGCTAATGTGAGAGAATAAAATGGATGTAGAAACTGATTGGTAATGGGGAAAATATATAATTAGGGGGTGGTGAAATTCCTGGTTCCAGTCACCATTGACAAATAGCTATACACCTCCTTCTTTCTACTTGGTAACATAAACCAATAAATTCTTATTTTTGCATAGGCTGGCGTGAGTTAGAATCTAGCCATAGTGTGAATACTGCAGGTGGAAACTGTCTGTGAAACTGTATCCCATCAAGGGCTGCTTTTGTAGCAGTAATGAAGCTTCCCTGATTGTCAGCCCAGGCCTATTTAGGAGGGTTGTACCAAGTTATATCATTAAACTTAATCTCTGTCAGAGAAAAACTTCTGCATACAACCCATAATAAAAAATCTTATTTTAAATATTTTCAACACCAAGTGTTTTTTTCAGGAGATTAAGTCAAAATTGTTCAAAATCATTCACTGTTGTATTTCATCTATTCTGTTAGAATCACAGCAGGTATAAATGAGCACCAAATTCATGAATTGTGCATTAGTTTATATCTTTTCCCCAAGGCTAATTGTTGTCTTATTTTTTCTTCCATTAAATCTGTCAGTGCACAGTGATATGTGGTGAACCTTGCATCTTGATGAGAAACAAAAAGAATTTTAAAATGTGGGTATAATTATACAATGCCACAAAGTTTGTTTCTTTTTCTTCCCCAATAGCTCTCATCAAGGAAAGAGTTTTTGTAAATTAACATAATCAGCTAATAAAATAAATAAATATGTCAACAAACTATGTTTATGCATCTGCTGACTGCTCTCCCATGAAGAACATTATCCAGAGTTGGTCTTTAGCTATTAGATGGCACAAATGTTTTGTGTGTCTGTGTGTATGTATGTGTGTGTTGGCTAAAATCTACACTGCAGGCTGTTTTCAAAGCTTAGAGCTGCCTTTCCTCATCTAAATGGCTGTGGGTGATTACAGATTCTACCCCTGAAGACAGGGTCCCTTTATTTCTTTAGCAAACTTGGGATTCTTTGCTTTTGCAAAGCCTGTTAGATAAATGCTTCAGATGGCAGTCAGTATTTACTTTGCCTTAGGTAAAATCTGTTTCTCTTTTACTTTAAGTATCATTTGAGAATATAGAGAATATTGACCATGACCAGAGCCTCCAGAACTAATGAATACCATCAGCCACTTGTTGGTATCAACCTCTCTTTCTCCATATCCACTTACTATTTCTCAGTAACTCCCATGTGGCTATGTCTGTTAGCCAACTTTCAGTTCTCATTTTACTTAATGTCTCAGCAAATTTTTTACTTTGTTACTTCTCTCCAACCTTGAAAAACTTCCTTCTGAAGTGTATTACTTTCACTTCCTTCTCTTACTAGCTAACTAGATGTTCCTTCTCAGTCTTCTGTTGATTCCACCTAATCTACTTAATCTCTTGATGTAGTAGTGATCCAGATTCAATCCTTGGACTTCTTCCCTTCTTCAAATACACTTTCTCTTTAGGAGGTGATTTTCCTTTTCCTTGGCTTCAAAAATTGTCTATATACTGAACATTTCCAAACCCATCTTTCTATATCTAAGCAATAAATTCCAGACACATTTTTTCAACTGCTGACTACACATTTCCAATAACTAATAAGAATGTCAAACTTTACATGTCTGCAAGAACTTGAGATTATTCCCCCACTAAATTATGTTCTCTCGGTTTTCTCTATCTCAGTTGATGTCAATTTGAACCTTTCACTTAATCAAGCCCAAAACCTCAGAATCTGCTTTGCTCTCTTTCTCTCATACACCATACCTAATCCAGGAAGAAATGAAGAATACAATTTCTGAAATAAAAAACACACTAGAAGGATTAGAAGCAGGCTGGATGAAGCAGAGGACCGAATTAGTGAGCTGGCATACAAGGTAGAAGAAACACCCAGGTAGAGCAGCTGCATGAAAAAACACTCAACACATATGAAGAGAGCTTAAGGGAACTGCAAGACAACATGAAATGCAACATTTGAATCATAGGAATACCAGAAAGAGAAGAAAAGGCACAAGGGATAGAACCATGTTTCAAAATATAATGACAGAAAACTTTCCAAAACCTGGAGAGGGGAAAAGCACACAAGTTCAGGAAGCACAGAGGGTCCCAATAGAGATGAACCCAAGAAGGCCTGCTGTAAGACACATCAAAATTAAAATGCCGAGTTTTAAAGAGAAAGAGTGAATCTTAAAAGCAGCAAGGGAGAAACAAGAAGTAACATGTAAGGAATCTTCAATAAGGCTAGCAGCTGATTTCTCAACAGAAACACTGCAAACCAGGAGAGAATGGCTATAAATATTCCAAGTAATGAAAAGCAAAGGGCTGGAAGGGAGAAGATGGCGGTGTGGTAGGAGGGAGCAGACCCTATTTCCCCTCTACACATGGGAGAAAAACCGGGCCAATCTATGAAAGATCAGAACAGACAAGGAACAGTAACACAGCATATTGGAGAATAAGAGGTCGGAAATTGTAGCGGACACTGAAAAACAAGCGGTAAGGAGAGCTCTTTGGAACAATAAGAGCCCAGGGTTCCAGCGCGTGGAGAATGGGCTGGCTGAGGCCCCGGCCTGGCGCTCCGCCAAGCCTGCCCCAGGGCCCTGGGGAGGGAGCTGGGCCAGCCGCTGAACCGGCTGGGAGATCTCAGGGGCCACTGCGTGACTGCGGCCCAAGCAAAAGTGGGTGCCCCGCACCAGGTCACTGCGCGACTTTGAACCGAGTTTTCGTGGTCACTGGGTGACTACGAAAGCACAGGCACCCCAACAGAGACAGAGGCATGGGCGAAGTGAGACAGCTGCATGAAAATAGACACCCTCAGGAGACCGCACACGGTCGCGGGCTAGTGGACACTCGTGAAATCATAGGCGCAGGCCACTGGAGACAGCTGTGGAGCCAGAGGTGCCAGTTCATGGGCGGGTGCTCAAACACGGACAGCTCAGGCCCAAGGTGCAGGCACCGGATAGCAGCTGGAACGCAGGCCCCTCTCAGAAGCAAATGCAGGCAGCTGTGCCCAAACACTGAAAGCCTCCCAGGGACAAAGGCAGGCGGCTGTGCACGTCTGGAGAACCTAGCACACACCCATAAACTCGGAGAAGTGCGCACACACCAGGAGGCTCAGATCACACGCTGAAAACCCTGTGGGGAGAGGTGCCCACTAACGCTGGGATACATAGCACAATGAGGACTGAGTTCTGAACACAGAGAAAAGCAATAAGATCACCCCTCGGCCATTGCAGCCAGCAAGACCTGAAAAACTGGCTGGCAAGTTTGAAAACAACAAGAGGGTTTTTTTTTTGTTTGTTTGTTTTTGTTTTTGTTTCCATTTATTTTATTTTATTGTTTTAATATATTTTTATTTTTTTAAAATATTTTGTTGTGCTTTGCTTGTTCTTTTTTCCCCCCTTTGGCTGCTTATATTTGTGTGGGGGTGTCTGTGTGCGTGTCTCTTTTTTGTTTTGCCAGTTTGTTAGTGTCTTTTTGTTTGTAAGCCTGTCTATCTATGAGTTTTTAACTACTCCTTCTTCATTGTTTATATCTTCTTCTTTACTCCCCAACTCCTTTTGCCTGCCTTTAATTCCTTCTTCTCTCATCCCCTCTTCCTTTCTTTTCAATTTTATCTCTTCTACCTTCCTCTTGTTTCCTCTTTCTTCTTCTTTTCATCCCCCCCTCTTCTTTTTGTAAATACCCATGAGTGAGACAAAACAAACAAACAAACAAGCCTGGAACTGTGGGGGGGGGGGGGAAAACCAGAGTTCGCCCCCAAAAGAGGGTATTCCAGCTGATGAGACAGTGAAAGCGGTGAACAACAGGATATCCGAAGGAGAATCCACCACTGAATCTCACAGATATTCTACCACAGAAGGTCATACCACAAACCCAGGGAGCCAGAAAAGATCAATTTAAGAAGTTGAGGCTGACAACAAGAGTCTTACAAACAATGGGAAGACAAAAGAACAATCCCCAAACGAAAGGAAAGGAGGAAGCTCAAGAAAGAATGCTAAATGAAACAGAGGCAACTCAACTATCAGATATCGAGTTCAAAGCAATGGTTGTCAGGAAGCTCAATGAGCTCTCAATGAGCTACCAGAAACTACAGGGAAGTTATGATGAACTTACGGCAAACTATATCAACATGAAAAAGGAAATAGAAACTATCAACAAGGGCCAAGAGGAAATGAAGAACACAATCTCTGAACTGAAGAACACAGTAGAAGGAATGAAAAGCAGAATCGATGAAGCAGAAGATCGGATCAGCGAGTTGGAGGACAAAATAGAAAAAAACACTCAGAATGAGCAAGATAAGGAAAAGAGGCTTAGAAAGAATGAAGAGGGTTTAAGAGAAATGCAAGACAACATGAAACGGAATAATATTCGTATAATAGGGATACCAGAAGGAGAAGAACAAGAACAAGGGATAGAAAACCTGATTGAAAAAGTAATGATGGAAAACTTCCCTCATTTGGTGAGAGAAAAAGCCACACAAATCCAGGAAACACAGAGAGTCCCAATCAAAAGGAACCCAAACAGGCCCACTTCAAGACACATCATAATTAAAATGGCAAAATTCCAAGACAAAGAGAGAATCTTAAAGGCAGCAAGGGAGAAAAAGGAAGTAACATACAAGGGGGCCCCAATTAGGTTAGCATCTGACTTCTCAATGGAAACGCTCCAAGCCAGAAGAGAATGGCAAGAAATATTCCAAGCAATGAGAACCAAAGGCCTGCAACCCAGACTACTTTACCCAGCAAGGCTTTCAACCAAGATAGAAGGCCAAATAAGGAGCTTCCCAAGCAAAAGAAGTCTAAAAGAATACACCTCTACCAAACCAATGCTGCAAGAGATACTAAAGGGGCTGCTTTAAGGGAAGAAAGGAAAAGACAGAGAGAGAAAGAGAGAGAGGAACACAGGTACGAAAATGGCAATGAATAAATACCTATCAATAATAACCTTAAATGTAAATGGATTCAATGCTCCAGGAAAAAGACATAGAATAGCTGAATGGATAAGAAAGCATGACCCACACATATGCTGCCTAGAAGAAACCCACCTGAGGACAAAAGACATACACAGGCTCAAAGTGAAGGGCTGGAAACAAATTTTCCAAGCAAATGGTCAGGAAAAAAAAGCTGGGATAGCAATACTCATATCAGACAAAATAGACTTCAAAAGAAGGGCCATAAAGAGAGACCCAGAAGGTCACTTCATAATACTCAAGGGAAGAATCCACCAAGAAGACATAAATATTGTAAATATATATGCACCCAACGGAGGAGCACCTAAATACATCAAGAAAATCTTAGAGGACTTCAAGAAAGATATAGACAGCAACACAATTATAGTAGGTGATTTTAACACCCCACTGTCAAAAATGGACAGGTCTTCCAAACAAAATATCAACAAAGATATTGTGGCATTGAACAACACTCTAGAGGAAATGGACTTAACTGATATATATAGAGCCCTTCATCCCAAAGAAGCTAAATACACTTTCTTTTCAAATGCACATGGAACATTTTCAAAGATAGACCACATGATAGGACACAAATCAAGCCTCAACAAATTCAAGAAAATTGAAATCATACCAAGCATTTTCTCTGACCACAAGGGACTGAAACTAGAAACCAACCCCAAGGAGAAAAACCCAAAACCCTCAAAATCATGGAGATTGAATAGCATGCTATTAAACAATGAATGGGTCAAGAATGAAATTAGGGAGGAAATCAAAAAGTTTCTGGAAACAAACGATAATGAACTCACATCGACCCAAAACTTATGGGACACAGCAAAGGCAGTCCTCAGAGGGAAGCTTATAGCGATACAAGCCTATCTAAAAAAGACAGACACATCTCAAACAAACAACCTAACCCTTCGCCTACAAGAACTCGAGGAACAACAACAAAGACAGCCCAGAGCAAGTAGAAGGAAATAAATAACCAAGATCAGAGCAGAATTAAATGACATAAAGACTAAAAGCACAATCCTAAAGATCAATGAATCCAGGAGTTGGTTCTTTAAAAAGATCAACAAAATTGACAAGCCTTTAAGCAGGCTCATCAAGAAAAAAAGAGAGTGGACTCAAATAAACACAATCAGAAATGAAAGAGGAGAATAGTGGGAGCATTCCTCAACATAATAAAGGCTATATATGAGAAACCTACAGCCAGCATCATACTCAACGGGCAAAAACTAAATTCTTTTTCACTAAAATCAGGAACAAGACAAGGCTGTCCACTCTCTCCACTTCTGTTCAACATAGTATTGGAAGTATTAGCCACAGCGATTAGACAAGAAAAGGAAATAAAAGGCATCCAACTTGGAAAGGAGGAAACAAAACTATCATTGTTTGCAGATGACATGTTAGTATACATAGAAAATCCTATAGTCTCGGCCAAAAAACTGCTCGACCTAATAAATGAATTTAGCCAAACAGCCAGATACAAAGTCAATATCCAGAAATCAAAGGCATTTTTGTATACCAACAATGAAACAACAGAAGCAGAAATCAAGAAAAAAATACCATTTGATATAGCAAAAAGAAAAATAAAGTACCTAGGAATAAACCTAACCAAGGAAGTAAAAGACCTGTATGCAGAAAACTACACAACACTGAAGAAGAAAATCAAGGAAGACACAAATAAATGGAAACACATACCGTGTCCATGGATTGGAAGAATTAACATCATCAAAATGTCCATACTTCCCAAAGCAATCTACAGATTCAATGCAATACCTATTAAAGTACCAATGGCATATTTCACAGATATAGAACAAACTCTTCAAAAATTTATATGGAACCATAAATGACCCAGAATAGCGGCAGCAATCTTGAGAAAGAAGAGCAAAGAAGGAGGGATCACAATACCTGATACCAAAATGTATTACAAGGCCACTGTAATCAAAACAGCCTGGTACTGGCATAAAAACAGGCACGTGGACCAGTGGAATAGAATAGAGAGCCCAGAAATAAACCCTAGTCTCTATAGTCAATTAATATTCGACAAAGGGGGCAGCAACATAAAATGGAGTAAAAATAGCCTCTTCAACAACTGGTGTTGGGAGAACTGGACAGCTTCGTGCAAGAAAATGAAACTCGAGCACCAACTTACACCATACACAAAAATAAATTCAAGGTGGATAAAAGACTTAAACATAAGCCGTAACACCATTAAAGTCCTAGAAGAGAACATAGGCAGGAAAATCTCAGATATTAAATGCAGCAACATTTTTACTGATATGTCCCCTAAAGCAAGGGACATAAAGGAAAGAATAAACAAATGGGATCTCATCAAAATAAGAAGCTTCTGCATGGCCAAGGAAAACAGTATTAAAATAAAAAGAGAACAGACTGTGTGGGAAAACATATTTGCCAATGATATCTCAGATAAGGTTTTAATCTCCGAAATATACAAAGAACTTACACGACTCCACTCTAAGAAGACAAGCAACCCAATTAAAAAATGGGCAAAGGACTTGGGCAGACACCTCTCCAAGGAGGACATACAGAGGATCCAGAGACACATGAAAAGATGCTTGATATCGCTAGCTATCAGAGAGATGCAAATTAAAACCACAATGAGATACCACTTGACACCAGTCAGAATGGCCCTCATAAACAAAGCAACAAACAGCAAGTGTTGGAGAGGTTGTGGAGAAAAGGGGACACTAGTGCACTGCTGGTGGGAGTGCAGACTGGTAAAACCACTATGGAAAACAGTATGGAATTTTCTAAAAAAACTAAAAATGGATATACCTTTTGACCCAGCAATTCCATTGCTAGGACTATATCCTAAGAACCCTGAAACACCAATCCAAAAGAAACTATGCACCCCTATGTTTATAGCAGCACAATTTACAATAGCCAAGTGTTGGAAGCAACCTAGATGCCCATCAGTAAATGAATGGATCAAAAAACTGTGGTACATTTATACAATGGAATTCTATGCAGCAGAAAGAAAGAAGGAGCTCATACCCTATGCAACAGCATGGATGGAACTTGAGAGCATCATGCTAAGCGAAGTAAGCCAGGCAGTGAAAGACAAATACCATATGATCTCACCTTTAATAGGAAGCTAATCAACAAAACAAACAAACAAGCATAATATAACCAAAGACATGGAAATTGGGAACAGGCTGAAAGTCACCAGAGGGGAGAGGGGAGAGAATTTCAGGGGAAAAGGGGAAGGATTTACAGGAACAAGTATAAAGGACACATGGACAAAAACTATGGGGGGGGGTGGAAATGGGAGGGAGGTGGGGAGGGCTGGGATGGCTGGTTCGGGTGAGAATAAAAGACAGAAAACTGTACAAGATCAACAATTAAAATAAAAATTAAAAAAAAAAAAAAAAAGCAAAGGCCTGCAACCAAGACTACTCTACCCAGTGAGGCCCTCATTAAAATGGAAAGTGAAATACAGAGTTTCCCAGACCAAAGAAGGCTAAAAGAACTTACCTCCACCAAACCAGCTCTGCAAGATATGCTAAAGGGACTGCTTTAAAAAGAGAAAGAAAAAGAGTGAGAGAGAAATACATATTCAAAGGTGGGGGGGATGAGTAGTACCTAGCAATAATAGCCTTACATGTTAATAGGTTAAATGCTCCAATCAAAAGACATAGGGTAGCTGAATGGATAAGAAAACATGACCTGCATATATGCTGCCTACAAAAGATGCACCTCAGAAAAAAAGACTTACACAAAATGAAATTGAAGGGCTGGAAACAAATTTTGCAAGCAAATGGACAGGGAAAAAAAAAAGCCAGGATAGCAATATTTATAATAGACAAAATAGACTTCAAAACGAAGGTCATAAAGAGAGACACTGAAGAACATTTCATAATACTCAAGGGAAGAATCCATCAAGAAGACATGAACATTGTAAACGTATGTGCACTCAACATAGGAGCACCCAAATATATAAGGAAAATCTTGGAGGACTACAAGAAAAATATAGACAGCAACACATTTATAGTAGGTGATTTTAACACCCTGTTGTTAAAAATGGATGGATCTTCCAAACAAAATATTAACAAAGATATCGCAGCATTGAATAATGCCCTAGATCATATGGACTTAACTGATATATAAAGAACATTTCATCCCAAAGAAGCAAAATGCACATTCTTGTCAAATGTATAGGGAACATTTTCAAAGATAGACCACATGATAAGACACAAAACAAGCCTCAACAAATTCAAGAAAAATGAAATCATGTCAAGCATTTTCTTGGACCACAAGGGCGTCAAAGTAGAATCCAATCTCAAGGTAAAAACTCAAAAATGCTCAAACTCAAGGATGTTGAATAGCATGCTATTAAACAAAGAATGGATTAAGAATGAGATCAAAAAGTTTCTGGAAACAAATGAAAATGAGCTCACAACAGTTCAAAACTTATGGGACACAGTGAAGGCAGTCCTGAGAGTGAGGTTCATAGTGATACGGGACTACCTAAAAAAGATAGAAGCATTTCAGATAAACAACCTAACCCTACATCTACAAGAACTGGAGGAACAGCAACAAACAAAGCTCACAGTGAGTAGAAGGAAGCAAATAGCCCAGAATAAAGCATAATTAACTGAACTAGAGACTAAAAGAACAATCCAAAGGATCAATAAATCCAGGACTTTGTTCTTTGAAAAGATAAACAAAATGAACAACACTTTAAGCAGACTTATCAAGAAAAAAGTGAGAGGGCCAAATCAATAAAATCAGAACTGAAAGGGAGAGATTACAAATGATACCACAGAAATACAAAGAATTATAAGAAATTACTTTAAACAACTATATGCCTAGAAATTTGAAAACCTGGGTGAAATGTACAAATTTCTAGAAAAATAGAATGTCCCAAAATTGAATGAAGAAGAAGCAGAAAGCCTGAACAGACTTATAAGAGCTGGTGAAATTAAAGCAGTAATAAAAAATCTCCCATCACACAAAAGCCCAAGACTGGATGGTTTCACAGGAGAATTTTAAAAAACACTTAAGAAAGAACAAACCCCTATCCTTCTAAGACTATTCCAAAAAATCTAAGAAGAGGGAAGACTCCCAAACTCTTCTTTATGAAGCCAGCATCATTATAATCCCAAAACCAGATAAAGACACAACAAAGAAATTAAACTACAGTTCAATATCGCTGATGAACATAGACGCTAAAAATCCTCAACAAAATATTGGCAAACTGCATCCACCAATACATTAAAAAGATCATACAGTATGAGTAAGTGGGATTCAAACGAGGGATGCAAAAATGATACAATATTCACAAATCAATAAATGTAATATATCACATAAACAAAAGGAGAGTCAAAAACCACATGATCATATCAATAGATGTGGAAAGAGCATTTGATAAGGTACAGCATCCATTTATGATAAAACGCTCAGCAAAATGAGAGTAGATGGAGCATACCTCAACATAATAAAGGCCATATACAAGAAACCTACAGCTAACATCATACTCAATGGGCAAAAATTGCAAGTTTTCCCACTAAGATCAGGATCCTACAAGACAAGAGTGTTTGCTTTTACCACTTCTATTCAACATAGTATTGGAAGTCCTAGCCACAGCGATCAGACAAGAAAAAGAAAAAAGGCATCCAAATTGGAAAGGAGGAAGTAAAAGTGTCATTGTTTTCAGATGATACCATAGTGTACATAGAAAACTCTATAGACCTTGCCAAAAAACTCCTCAAGCTAATAAGTGAATTTGGCAAAATGGTGGATACAAAGTCCATATTCAGAAATTGAAAGCATTTTTGTATACCAACAATGAAACATCAGAAGCAGAAATCAGGAAAAAAATCCCATTTGATATAGCAACAAGAAAAATAAAGTACCTAGGAATAAACCTAGACAAGGAGGTAAAAGACCTATACTCAAGAAAACTACACAACACTGAAGAAAGAAGTCAAGGAAGAGACAAACAAATGGAAACATATACCATGTTCATGAATCTGAAGAATTAACATCATCAAACTGTCCATACTACCCAAAGCAATTTATAGATTCAAGGCAATACCTATTAAAACACCAAGGACATATTTCACAGATAGAGAACAAACACTTCAAAAATTTATATGGAACTATAAATGACCCCGAATAGCTGCAGCAATTTTGAGTAAGAAGAACAGAGTAGGAGGGATCAAAATACCTGATATCAGATTATATTACAAGGCCAGTGTAATCAAAACACTCCAGTAATGGCATAAGAACAGACATATAGACCAATGGAACAAAATAGAGAGCACAGTAATAAACCCAACTTTCTATGGTCAATTAATATTCTACAAAGGGCACAGCAGCATAAAATGGAATAAAAATAGCTTCTTCAACAAATGGTGTTGGATCATCTGGACAGCTACGTGCAAAAAAAAAAAAAAATGAAACTCGATCACCAACTTATACCATACACAAAAATAAATTCAGGGTGGATAAAAGACTTAAATATAAGTTGTGACACAATAAAAGTCCTAGAGCAGAACATAGGCAGGAAAATCTCAGATGTTCCATGCAGCAATATTTTTATTGATATATCCTCTAGAGCAAAGGACATAAAGGAAAGAATAAACAACTGAGACTACATCAAAATAAAAAGCTTCTCTATGGCTAAAGAAAACAGTAGTAAAATGAAAAGCGAACCAGCTATATGGGAAAACATATTTGCAAATGATACCTTGGACAAGGGTTTGATCTCCAAAATATGTAAAGAATTCACATTACTCCACTGCAGGAAGACAAACAAGCCAGCTAAAAATGGGCAAAGGACCTGAACAGACACTTCTCCAGGGAGGACATACAGAGGGCCCAGAGACATATGTAAAAATGCTCAGCCTCACTAGCCATCAGAGAAATGCAAATTAAAACCAAAATGCAATACCACATCACACTGGTCAGAATGGCCATCATAACCAAATCATCAAACAACAAGTGCTGGTGAGTTTATGGAGAAAAGGGAACCCTAGTACACTGTTGGTGGGAGTGCATACTGGTGCAGCCACTGTGGAAAACGGTATGGAATATCCTCAGAAAACTAAAAATGGAACTGTCTTTGGACCCAGCAATTCCATATCTGGGATTGTACACTAAGAATTCTGAACCACCAATCCAAAAGAACCTATGCACCCCAATATTCATAGCAGCACAATTTACAATAGCCAAGTGCTGGAAGCAGCCTAGGTGCCCATCAGTAAATGAGTGGATAAAAAAAACTATGGTACATTTACACAATGGAATTCTATGCAGCAGAGAGAAAGAAGGAGCTTATACCCTTTGCTACAGCATGGATGGAACGGGAGAGTATTATGCTAAGTGAAGTAAGTCAGGCAGTGAAAGACAAATACCATATGATCTCACCTTTAATAGGAAGCTAATCAACAAAACAAACAAACAAGCATAATATAACCAAAGACATGGAAATTGGGAACAGGCTGGAAGTCACCAGAGGGGACGGGGGGGGGGGATTTCAGGGGAAAAGGGGAAGGATTTACAGGAACAAGTATAAAGGACACATGGACAAAAACTATGGGGGGGGGGTGGGAATGGGAGGGAGGTGGGTTTGGATAGGGTGAGGGGAGGGGTGAGAAAATATGGACAACTGTAATTGAACAACAGTAAAATAATTTTAAAAAAATAAATAAGAAAAAAGCTAAAAAAAAAAAAAAACCTGTGGTACATACTCTGCTTTCTCTTCAGATAGTATAAATCTTTCACCTTTTAAATAACTGTGGTACATGTATACAATGGAATACTACACAGCATAAAGAAAGAAGCTCCTACCCCTCGGGAGAGCATGGATGGAATTGGAGAGCATTATGATAAGTGAAATAAGCTAGGGGTGAAAGACAAATACCATATGATCTCACCTATAAGTGGAACCTAATCAACAAAACAAACAAGGAAGCAAAATACAACCAGATACAATGAAACAAAGAACAAACTGACAGTAATCAGAGGGAAGATGAGAAAGGGATAATGGGTGAAAATAGGAAAGGGACATCAAGGAACATGTATAAAGGACATATGGACAAAGCCATAGGTGGTAGTTTGGAGGGTGGGAGGCAGGGTGGGGTCAGGCATGGAGTTGTAGTGGGGTGAAATTGAGACAACTGTACTTGAACAACAATAAAACACTTAAAAGACATAATAAGCAATTTTTAAAAAACAAAACAAAAAAAGACATTGCAGGCCCTACCTTCATAATATGTCCCTTCTCTGATTTTTAACCTAGAATGCCCTGTATGATTTTGCCATATCTCCCACTCCTCTTGATTTTCTTTTTTCTTAATGGTATAAATGTTTAATCTGTTTTCTATGTTATTTGATTAAATGAAAAAATTTAAGTTTCATTAATTTTCCTAAAATGTATCTATGTTGTTTTCCCCTTCTAATGTGACCTTTTTTCCTAAATTAGTTTCAAGTGTACATATACTGGTTAGACAATCATATATTGTACTTTACAAAGTAAAACCAATATTTTAAGTACCCACTTGGCACCATATATAATTATTATAATATCATTGACTATATCCCCTATGCTGTACTTTGTATCCCTGGGACTATTCTATAAATACCAATTTGTACTTGTTAATCCTTTCAACTCTTTCATTCAGTCCCCCAAACTCCCTCCCCTCTGGCAACCATCAGCCCATTCTCTGTTTCTATGAGCCTGTTTCAGTATCGTTTGTTTATTTTGTTCTTTAGATTTCACATATAAGTGAAATCATATTGTATTTGTCTTTGTCTGTTTGACTTATTTCATTTAGCATAATACCATCTAGGTCCATTCATGCCGTCACAAATGGTAATATTCCATTCTTTTTTTATCTTTCAAGTACAGTCGTCTCCATTTGTACCCCACCATGCCCCACCACCCCACCCATCCCCACTTCCCACCCTCAAACCTACCCGCTTTGGCTTTGTCTATGTGTCCTTTATACATGCTTCTTGAGGGCCCTTCCCCTATTATCCCTCTCCCGCCTCCTCTCTGGTAACTGTCAATTTGTTCTTTATTTCAATGTCTCTGGTTGTGTTTTCATTCTTTTTTTATGGCTAAGTAATATCCCATTGTATATATGTATCACCACTTTTATATCCATGTGTTTATTGATGGGCACTTGAGTTGTTTCCATATCTTGTTGTGAACAATGATTTAATGAATATAGGGCTTCATATTTTCTTTTGAATTAGTGTTTTGGGTTTCTTCAGCTATATACTCAGAACTGGAATCACTGAGACATAAAACAATTTCAGTTTTAATTTTTTGAGGTGCTTTCATGCTGTTTTCTTTTTTAAATTTGTATTTTAATTGTTGATCTTGTACAGTTTTCTGTTTTTTACTCCCATCCCAGCCCACTGCACCAGCCCTCCCCACCTCCCTCCCATTTCCACTCGCCCTAGTTTTTGTCCATGTGTCCTTTATACTTGTTGCTCTAAACCCTTCCCCTTTTCCCCTAAAATTCCCTCCCTTCTCCCCTCTGGTAACTGTTAGCCTGTTCTCAATTTCAGTGTCATTGGGTATATTATGCTTGTTTGTTTGTTTTGTTGATTAGGTTCCTGTTAAAGGTGAGCTACACCAATCTGCATTCCCACCTACAGTGAACAGGGTTTCCTTTGTTTTACTTCCTTGCCAACACTTATTGTTTTTTGATTTATTGATGATAGCCATTGTGACAGGTGTGAGCTGATATCTCACTGTTGTATTAATTTGTATTTCTGTGGTGATTAGTGATGTTGAACATCTTTTCACATGCCTATTTGCCATCTGTATATTCTAACCTGTAGCTCCAACATATTAAGTATACTAACTTTAGAGTCTTTGTGCTCTCTACTTCTGCCTGGAAAGCTCTTCCCCTAAGTCTTTCAATGGTTGGATTTGTTATTTCATTTTGGGTTCTGCTCAGAAGTTCCCACCTTAAGGAAGATTTTGTGGAACATTTTATCAAAAAGACAGTCCATCCATCCTATCCATACCTCTTTAGTTTTTATTCTGCTTTATTTTTTTCACAGAATATACTACTTTCTGAAATTATACATTATAGTTTTGTTTGTATATTTATTCATTGTCTCTCCACTTATACTATAAGTGACATGAAGGCAAAGGCTTTGTCTTGTTCACCATGACAAACTTAGTGCTGAGCATATAATAGGTAGCCCAAAACACTTGTGGGATGAATGAATCAAACATCTTATTTTACGTAAGAGGAAATTGAAGCATGAGAGGTTAAGTAACTTGTCCAAGGTCACAGAGACAGCTTTGATTTGAAGTCACATCTCCATAGTATTTACTCTGGTTGAAATTACCCATACTCATGCACAATGCTTGAAGAGAAAACCTGAGGTAAGACCATATTACAAAACTCTTTCATTTTATATATATATAAATATAAATGTGTATATATATATATATACATATGTGTGTGTTTATATACATATACACATATACATATATATGTGTGTGTGTGTATTTACATTTGTGCTCAAATGACATACTTCATAGCACAAGGCAAAGCCCAGCAGACTAGCATGCTGTAAAGTTCTAATACACTAATAGATGAGATTTCTTTTTCTGGGAAGTCAATACAGATTACTTATTTATAAGATGGAATGGTCCCTTACATATACACTAGAATTCTTTTTTCTTCATCTTTTTTATTGTTGTTCAAGTTCACTTGTCTCCATTACCTCCACCACCACCACTCCCCCCGACTACAGCCATCCCCACCTCCCACCCTTGATCCTACCCCTCTTTTGCTTTGTCCATGTGTCCTTTATACATGAGATTTAATACATTGCTTTCCAAAGATAAGCCTGCCACTGAACCCAGACTTCAACTGATGATGATTGGATTTTTCCTTAGATGTGTCCTTTTTAATGGATGATTTGATTACAAATAACTCATCTTTTAATACTATTCATTACTTAGAAAAGAAATGGAGAGATTAAGCCAGCATCCTTGCTACTGCCTTCTGCAGATGGAAATGAGGCTCAGATATCCAGGACTGCACATTAATTTGACTTTTTAAAAATGGGGACTGGCAACTTTAATAATTCAAGTAATAGATATCTCTATCTTTGACAGGAGCTTTTTTAAACTTTGGAGACTAAGATAGAAATCATTTCCTTGGTACAAAGCACAAGGAAATTTTCTTTAATTGTGGTCTTTTGTAGATAGCTCTGCTTCATGGTGCATTAATGCCAAAAAGGTTTTTTTTTTTTTCCCTGAGAAAAAGAATGCTCTATAGTCCTAGGTCTGTACTATCATCCATAAAATGTCTTTCAATGTGTATAAAGTTCTAACATGTTTGGTTCATTTCTTTGGATCTCTTAGACCTTAGTGTTCAATGATTTGCCCCTTTGAATGAAAATATAGAAGGCCAGAGTCCCCTCCCTCCTTAAGCAGCACCACTGTTTAAAGAATCTGTGAAATCCAAAGGGATCTGTTCTATACGTGGTGCTTTGATGGTATGAGTGTTAGCAAAGAATGACTTGTATCTTATAAGCGTTATCTATATGGGCAAGATCTTCACCTCTTTTGATAAAACTGAATTTTTCTGAGTCAGAAGTTTGACAAAGGGTATGTTTCCTCCTGGGTTGACCCCTATTTTTAAGACAAAGCCAAACACTATTTTGAGTGAAGGGAAAACTCATGAGTTTGTGTGTGGAGAGAGCCTTGGGATCTACTTTTGAAAGGGGGCTACCAACCTGAAGCATAAAGACAAATTTCAAATTTTTGAACAACTCTAGGATTATTTGAATATGCTTTCATGAGAAAGGTCATCCTTGGAGCCCGCATTCAGTTCTGTCTTCTATTTTAGAGCAGCACAGTTAATAGTTTGGGAGTCAAAAGAAACCTGGGTTTGAATTGCAGATTACTGGCTGTTTGACCTTAAACAGGTTACATAACTTTTGTGTCTCCATTTGCTTACCTGCAAAATGGAGATAATATTAGCCCCCATTTTATAGAATTTGTGAGGGTTAAATGAACTGATTCTTGTAAAATGCTTTGTGTGGTGCCTGACACATATGCACTTCAGTAAATGGGAGTTATTGTTGTTGGTGGTGCTTTCTTTAAGTGGAATTTTGTTGTATTTGTGACACTTACCAGCTATGTGACTTTAGGCAGGTCGGTTCACATGCCTGAGTATGAATATCCTTATTTTTCAAATAGGGATAATAACAGTCTACCTGAAATTGTCATTGTGATAATTACATAGGATAATCAGTGTAAAGCTCATAGCAAAAAATACCTGTTGTAAATAAACAAATAAATGTGAATATTATTCTTTTTTTTAAAGATTTTATTTATTTATTTTTAGAGAGAGGGAAAGGAAGAGAGAGAGGGAGATAAACATCAGTGTGTGGTTGCCTCTCACACGCCCCCCACCAGAGACCTGGCCTGCAACCCAGGCATGTGCCCCAACTGAGAATCAAGCCAATGACCCCCTGGTTTGCAGGCCAGTGCTCAATACACTGAGCTACACCAGCCAGCACTGGATATTATCCTTGTTGCTTCCTTCTTTTCTTGACCAATCCACATCTTTTTCTGGAATAAGAAATCTCTTAGCAAGAAGGAAAAACAGAAGTATTGGGGGGCAGAATATGATTGCATTATAGGAATACCTGTATACAGAGGAAGGTGGGAAATTCATGAAACATAATACATCATGACACAACTATATAATTTATACATAGGAAAATAATATAAGTTCAATTAAAACATTAAAATATATTTTTATTTTCATGCTGTAGGGAATGACAATGTAATTCATCAGATATGATTAAGAATGACATTGAGCCCTGGCTGGGTGGCTCAGTTGGTTGGAGTATCATCCTCTACACCAAAAGGTTAAGGGTTCAATCCCTGGTCAGGGAACATACCAAGGTTGCAGGTTTGATCCCTGGTTGGGGAGCATACAGGAGGCAACCGATGGATGTTTCTTTCTCCCACTGATATTTCTCTCTCCCACTGATCTCTCTCTCTCTCTCTTTCTCTCTTTCTTTCTCACTCTATCTCTGTCTCTCTCTGTCTCCCCCACCCCGCCATCCCTCTCCGTCTCTCTCTTTCCCTTCTTCTCTCTCTAAAATCAATGAACATATCCTTGGGTGAGGATTTAAAAGGAAAAGAATGACTGTTCTCAAATTCAGTGTCTTTGTTTATATTATGCTTGTTTGTTTGTTTTGTTGATTAGCTTCCTGTTAAAGGTGAGATCATATGGTATTTGTCTTTCACTGCCTGGCTTATTTATAAACAAAGACACTGAATTTGAGAACAGTCTGACAGTGTCCAGAGGGGGAGGGGAGAGAATTTCAGGGGAAAAGGGGAACGGTTTAGAGCAACAAGTATAAGGGACTCATGGACAAAAACTATGGGGGGTGGAAGTGGGAGGAAGGTGGGGAGGGCTGGGGTGGTGGACTGGGGCGGGGTAAAAGACAGAAAACTGTACAATATCAACAATTAAAAAATACTGATTAAAAAATAATAATAAAAATAATAATAAAATAAAAAAATAAAAGGAAAAGAATGAAATTGAGAATAGAACTTATTCCACAAAGTGATGAAACAAGAAGATTTCTTAGGGGAGATTATAATAATTAAATTAATTCCCTAGCTCTTTTCAGGAAATAAAACCCTTGCCCACTTTGAAGTTACTGGAGGGGAGTATTTGATCTCACGTGGCCACTGGCACAACACAGTTCTGTATCATCTGACTACATAATCTTCACATATACTCTTTAAATCCTGTTCATAGATCAATTTTCTCCAAACTAGGTACTCTGTCTAGACATATCAAGGAAGTGTTTGTGCCATATATGAAGAAATATTCAGTACTCTCCCCCATTACCACAATTTCTGACTTAAAATGACATATAGAAGAAGAAATAAAAAGGTCATATCTAAAATATTAAAATGCCCACAATCAGTCAGAACTGCCAATCTCATGATTATTCTATTAAATATATTTTTAGAAATTGAAATCTGGTAATATGTTGGTATGTGACAGATATTAATATTCTAAATGCCCTTTAATTATGTTGAGATACCTTTTAGAACCCATATAACAAACACTCTAGACAGACTGTGTGCCGATTCTAATCAGTAGTCTAAGTATCTAAATAACATAAAAAATATTTCCAAATACTCAAATGGCTTAGTTCTATGGATGGTGGGCCTTTAGAAATCTGCTATAATGTCATTCATGGTTTAAAGTAACATTTTCCTGCGAGTGACAGAAAGTTTGATCTTTGTAACTTTCTCTAGAGACAGATGTAAAGCACTCGATTGCTCTTTAAACTATTTTCCTAAGAACACCTATTCCAAACACTCATTCCTGACTGCTCAGATATATTTATATTGAGTTGTAATAAGAATAGATTTATAAGAAATTGGTGACTGAACAGATTCTAGTTTTTAAATGATTTTGCTTCTGCTGTAATTGGATTTTGATTTCCCATACTGGTTAGAAATAGAAAGCCAAAAGTAAAACCGAACAGATTCAGGTAGCTTAAGTGAAATTTAATTGGACCATAACCCAAGTAGCAAGTTGCAGATGCTCAAAATAATCTTTGGGGTAACCAAAAGGATTTGATTATAGTTACTTTTTAGTAGTAATATTCAGTTTGTAAGATGCTGTTTATCTGTATTCAACTCTTTGAGCTATTTTTTTTCTAAATTGTTTTTTTACATAGAGACAGAGGTTCTTATTTTGGGGAGTCTCATGATTTATTTTTAAATTGATTTTCATCTGTATTTGGGAAGGAGGTAAATGTTTTACCAGAAAACAAGTGATTAGTGCAAGGGATGCATATGGATTTCCAGAGTTGCAATAAACTCACAGGTGGTAATAAATTGTGGTTCCTAGCTTTGATTTAAGGGTGCGGGTATACAGGGATGTTTATTGTTTACAAGGGAACACTACACTTTAATGAATGATTTTAGTGCCTATCACTAATGCAGCCATTTAGAAAGGACAGAAATATTTGTTACATGTTTTTATTTACACATTACATTTTTATTGTTAAATGATACATGGTGAAGTGAATACATAATGGATGTTATACTGCCATCTCTTGGTTATGTAAATGAGGATCTCTGCAGTCATAATTCTCCATATTCAAATAGAAAAATATAAGTGCTTAAAAGTCAACTAAGTCTTTTCTATTTTGGTTTAGCAAAAACAGTTGTAAATAAATATCTATGTGTGTGTGGATGCTTTAAGAGCCCCTAAAAGGTATATTATCTATGCATTAAAATATATCAGTGCTTATGAAATGACAGTGACATTTTGTACTGTAACATTCCAAAAAGCAATGTTCAGACTTGGAATAAGTTTAGAATTGTTTACAGCATCTTTTATTCAATCAAGATCGACTTAATCCAATATATGTTTAAGTATAATCTAAAACATAGAAATCCAATTATTTTCTTTTTCTTTCTTTTTTTAAAAAAGCATTTGATCCTCATTTTAATCAATTTTAATCACTTTAGCAAGATATTAGATAACCAGATGACAAGCCAGGAAAGCTGGCATTTTCTTATTAAAGAAAGTCTAAAACCTTGACTGAAACTGAATTTTGTGCCCCAGGAAAAAAAAGCTAGATGACTAACTTTTTTTTTCCTTCACTAATGCAGGGAGGAGCTTATAAAGAAAATATACAGGGTAATATTCCTGTGGTTCAGTGGATACTAAAATCAGTTACTTATTTCCACAAAAATGGAAAGAACTAAGCACAATGTTACATCAGTATCACCATTTGGATAAATATTTCACTATTTTAATAACAGGTCTTATTTCCACCATGCCTCATATTTTACCCAGTGTCTCCACATTTATCAATACACATGATCACATAGTCAGTTTCCTTGACAGCTGGAACACATAATGCAGTCAGGAAGGATCCACCACCTTTTTCTGTCACATAGTCAATGGTGCTCTTATTTAAGTCAAGCACCAATATTAATATGCTACTGTCCAGACATAAAGGTGACTGCTGACCCTGTCAGCAGAATAGATGCACACTTGGTGCCTGGTGAGGGCAGTAACGATGGTCATACATATCTGCTTGCCTGTCTCCCCTGGCAACTAAACACTGGCCCACAGTTGGGGACAGCATGTGTGACTCTAGAATAGGTTCTATTCTATGCAAAAGTGTTAGGAAAAAAAATCAAAACCAGAAAAGATCTTTGAGACTATCTAGTCCAACTGTTCTTAAAAATGTGAAAACAAGAGCATTGAGAAGACACGTGAATGGTTCACCTAGAAAGTGGGTGGCAAAGCAGGACCAGAAGTCTGGTCCTCTAAGCACAAGGCCAGTGTCCTTTTACCCCACTGTACTCTGTGCTCTTTAATTCTTCTTTAAGCCTTCATGTGTTTTCAGTTGAGATCTGACTCCTTCAGAGTAGCTTTCCAGTTATAAGTGGTGAAGGCATTTAAACTGCAGTCCCTTACTCAATGCCCTGTTCAGTGGATCCTGTTGCTTTTAGAAAATAGTTGTAAGTACAGGGGCAGCACCTAGGCCAGGGGTACTTTTCAAATCCAGGACATAACCTCTTTTAATTTTAGAAATAAGTATTTCGACTTCCGGCCAAGATGGAGGCGTAGGCGGACACACTGTGCCTCCTCTAACAACCAAAATTAAGGACAACAAATATTTAAAAACAAGAAAACAACCAGAGCTAATAGATAATTGAACTGTACGGAAGTCCAACAACCATTCATCCAGACCGGTAAGGGGGTGGAGTTGCGGCAGGAGAAAGTGGAGGTGTGGACTTGGGCACGTAGGCAGCAGCGGCTGGCAGTTCCCAGGTGTACAGGCGGCGGCTGGCGGTCCCCAGGCCCATAGGCAGCAGCTGGTGGACCCCGGGCACAGGGGGGCAACTGTGCAGACACAGTGAGGCTGCACAAGGTGGCTGGCTAACCAGGTGGTCCCACATTCGCATGCGCAGACGGTCCAGGCAGAGGGGAAGTGGCGGAAGGGACTGAATCCAGGAGAGAGCGGAGCAGGTGCCATTGTTCCCTCTCAGACCCCGCCCCCACATACAGCGTCACAACCCAGCGACTGGGCTGCCCGGCACTGGGGAGCGCCAGAGGCTCCACTCCTCACTACTAACAGCACGCTCGCGTGTGCAGATAATCCAGGTGAAGGGGAAGCGGCAGAAAGGTCCGAAGTCCAGGAGAGAGCAGAACAGGCACCATTGTTTCCTCTCAGACCCCGCCCCCACCTATAGCGTCACAACCCAGCGACTGGGCTGCCCCGCCCTGAGGAACACCTAAGGCTCCACCCCTCACTACGTAATAGCCGCGACCAGACTAAAACCAAACAAAACAACAACAATAACAACAAAAAAAAAAACCACCGAAAATGGCTCAAACCGGAAAACAAATAAAAGCCCCAGAGCCAATTCCTCTAAGCAGTGAAGAGATAGCCAACCTATCAGATGCACAGTTCAAAGCACTGGTCATCAAATGCTCACAGAATTGGTTGATTTTGCTCACAAATTAGATGAAAAAATGCAGGCTACAATACGTGAAATGAAGGAAGATGCATGGGGAACTGATAGAGATGGAAGGAAAACTGGGACTCAAATCAATGGAGTGGACCAGAAGGAAGAAACTAACAACCAAACAGAAAATGAGGAAGAAACAAGAATTCAAAAAAATGAGGAGAGGCTTAGGAACTTCCGGGACATCGTTAAACATCCCAACATCCGAATTATAGGGGTCCGAGAAGGGGAAGAAGAAGAGCAACAAGTGGAAAACTTATTTGAACCAATAATAAAGGAGAACTTCCCCAATCTGGCAAATGAAATAGACTACTAGGAAGTCCAGGAAGCTCAGAGAGTCCCAAAGAAGTTGGACCCAAGGAGGAACACACCAAGGCACATCATAATTACATTAGCCAAGATTAAAATGAAGCAGAGAATTCTAGAAGCAGCAAGGGATAAGGGGATAGTCACCTACAAGGGAGTTCCCATCAGACTGTCAGCTGATTTCTCAAAAGAGACCTTCCAGGCAAGAAGGGGCTGGAAAGAAATATTTGAAATCTTGAAAAGCAGGGACCTACATCCACAATTGCTCTATCCAGCAAAGCTGTCATTTAGAATGGATGGATAGATAAAGCACTTCTCAGATAAGGTCAAGTTGAAGGAGTTCATCATCACCAAGCCCTTATTATATGAAATGTTAAAGGGACTTATCTAAGAAAAAGAAGATAAAAATACGGCAGTGAAAAGACAGCAAACTCACAGCTAATAAGAACCACACCTAAAACAAAATCAAACTAAGCAAACAGCTAGAACAGGAACAGAACCACAGAAATGGAGATCATATTGAAGGTTAGCAACAGGGGCATGGGAGGAGGAGAGAGGGGAAAAAGGTACAGAGAACAAGTAGCATAGATGGTGGGTAGAAAATAGACAGGGGGAGGGCAAGAATAGTGTGGGAAATGTAGAAGCTAAAGAACTTATGACACATGGACATGAACTAAAGGGGGGAATGTGGGTGGGAGGGGGTGTGCAGGGTGGAGGGGAATGATGGGGGAGAAATGGGACAACTGTAATAGCATAATCAATAAAATATATTTTAAAAAAAGAAATAAGTGAGTACGCCTCAAATGATAATCTCAGGCAATTCTCCAAAGAAGAAGTTCAAAAACAGACCTGTAAGCTTTACATAGCTAATGGAAAAACTGCCACCCAGAGAAGTGGAGAAGTGCCTTGCACAGGTCTCACAGCAGGACTGTGGCTAGTGGTGGCTGGTGCTTGTTCTGCAGCACATTAATACCTGCATTATTGCTCTCGTGCATTAACTGATAAGGCATTGGAAGAGTTTTTAAACTGTTAAAGAAAATTTGAAACTACAGGTGCTTTGTAGAGGTTTATTGACCCTAAAGGGCTGCCCGTTGTGTAAGATGGCAGCTAGAAGAAGGGGTACTGATTTTCTTAAATTGAATTTCCATCAAATAGCAGGTTTTCCTGCTTCCCACTGTTCTCATTGACTGACCTCAGTCCTGAACGAGTGTGCAGAGAATATAAGATATCCAAATAAGTTAGAGATCCAGCTGTGCTTTGTTTTTCTGTCCTCATAATTAGCACCTGGGTCCAAACTATGGAATAACATAGTATGTTTGTTAGAACGACTCAGTTTACACAGGCCACAGAAGCACCAAAGAGACTCAGGCAAGGGACTACAGATTATTCATTTTTCATGCTATAATTTTGCATTGGCCTCTGAAGAAGCAATTATTGCAGTGATTGTGATGCAGGAAGGGATTCTTTCAGTTATTTGGCAGCCACACAGAGTTGGAAAGAGAAGAGCTTTGAACTTCAGGTAATGAAGGTCTCACTGAGTCAGTTAATGTGCATCATTCTCATTTGCTTGGCAACCAGCTGGACAGGGGCCATGCAAGGGCAGCCAGAGCACATTGCTTCCATTAAGAGAGGTGAGGCCCATAGATAGTGCTGTGGAGGAAGTGGCCTTTTGGGGGCTGGGTCACTATTCTAAACCTGCATGTTAAAAATGCCATTATGGCATTTAATTACTGGAACAAGAGAGAGAAAGAGAGAGACTATGTGTATGTGTGGAAGATATATGCGAGAGTGTATTTTTTTGGCTTCTTTTTTTTCTTTCTTTTTTTATTTTTTATTTTTATTGTTGTTCTTATACAGTTTTCTGTCTTTTACTCCCCTCCCAGCCCACCACTCCAGCCCTCCCCACCTCCCTCCCATTTCCACCCCCCTAGTTTTTGTCCATGTGTCCTTTATACCTGTTGCTCTAAACCCTTGAATGATGTGTGGAAGTGTGATGTTGTGGGCCTTTCTGTGTTGTTTCTGTCGCTGTCTTTGTCATTTGGGTAAAGCATTGTGAAGGGATGTGCACTATAGGATGTGTGTGACATGTATGTTGAGGGGGGCAGGGAGGGGGACATTCCATATACCAATAGTTCAGCTAGGTGAAGAGGATGTAATTCAGTATTCAGTATTCAGTAGTGAGATAGCTGAGGGGCATTGAGGGGCCTGATATTTTGGGCTTTCTGGGACTTTAGGACCAGACATCATCTTAATGAGAAATTCTGGACCTCTATTATCTTGCAGACCACTGATAACATTGCAATTTATTGAGCATTTACCATGTACCAAGTACTGTGCTAAACTCTTTCCAAGTATGAGTTCTTTTTATTCTTCAAAAATTCTGTGAGGTAGGCAATGCTATTGCCAGGTTTCTGTGAATGAGGAAATTGAAAAACAGGCTGTTTAAGTGACTTCTCCAAGGCCACACAACTAGTAAATGGCAGAGCCAGAATTTGAACCCAGGCAACTGGCTACATAGCCCATGCTTTTTTGCCACTAGCATCTACCATATTTTATCTATCACCTCCCTATCAAAATCCACTTGTTCCAAGGACCCAAACCCTTTCCTTTTACAAATGAGGAAATGGAAGCCAGGAGAGGAGAAGAAGCTTGCATGGGGCCCAAATGGCCATTGGTAGGGTCTGCTGTTCACACACACCCTGCTCTTTCTTTGATGTTGGGAAGCCAGTTTCCTGGGTGAGGCACCTCCTCCATAAGCACCGTACACAATCCTGGTCTTTATGTCATCAGCAGCCTTAACTGCAGGAACTTGAGCACAGTTGTTCAGGAATAGAGTCTTTTTCCTGGTTTGAAGGCAAACGGAATAATTCCATTTTTTACTTTCATTATCGATGTAGTGAATGTCGGTATATTTTAGTCAAGGCTGTGCATATATGCACCTTTCAAAGTACCCTAATCTACCAGCCTTGGAGTATTGGGGGTAAAGTGAGAGTGACAAATCTAGTAAAACACCCCAGAGAAGGTTATTGTCTTTTTTTTAAATATTCAAAGTACTAAGGCAGGATCTGTGATAAGACCAGAGGCTAAGCTATAGGAATATGAAGATTCACTTATGAATGGTTCTTGGTGATATGACAAAATGAAATGAAGTATAAGGAACTGCAAAATTGCTTTTTAACTTGAAATTTTATGCCACATAGCCATGTATATGTGATAAGTAAAACAGGAACACAAATTGTTGATCAATGTTTTGGGCCATCTTAATTGCCAAATTGTGTGGACTGCTTAGATGCTGAATCATTTATGCATGAATTAGGCAAGGCTGCACACATCCAAATTGAGCTGCCTAGGGGTGAAGTAGCCCTAGCAGTGGTTGTGAGATATTTCCTCCCTAAATTTTTGGACAGCATATGGCCCATCTAGTTGTCTACTACCTTGGAAATATGGTATTTTCAACCAAGAAGCATTCTATACTTAGAAGAAATAGATACAAAGCCCAACGTGTAAATCAGGAATGCACATTATGCATTTTATTTTGAGAGTGTGGCAAATGAGCCACAAAATGGACTCACTATATAAATCAGTAGATGAACTAACTTTCCAGAAGACCATCAGAACAGCCATGGAAGATAAAAAGAGGCTTACTTAACAGTACAACCTTCAACCCTGACTGGTGTGGCTCAGGGGATTGAGTGCTGGCCTATGAACCAAAAGGTCGCAAGTTCAATTCACAGTCAGGGCATATGCCTGGGTTGCAAGCCAGGTTCCCCAGCTGGGGGTGTGCAAAAGGCAACCAATTGATGTATGTCCCACACATTGATCTTTCTCTTCTTCTCTTTCTCCTTCCCTACCCCCCCTCTAATAAATAAGTTTAAAAAAGAGTACAGCCTTCAAGAATGGTTAGACTCTTCACCTCAAACCAGCGAACAGGACAGAAGACTGGTAGTTCTGGTAGGTGCAGGCTTCTCTGGTAAAAAAAAAAAAAAAAAAAAAAAAAAAAAACTTCCAATAAAAGTTATGCCATACGGTTCTTGACTTTTTAAATTTTACTTATATGTGGGATATAAAATTAAAAGCAACAAATGAACAGACAAGACAAACAAAAACTCATAGAGAGGCCACAGTATGGTGGTTGCCAGAGCAGAAGCAGGGAGGAGGAAGTAAAAAAGGATAAAGGGAAGATAAGTAGTGACAGAAGATCTACCTTTGGGTGAGAAACACACAATACAATATAAAATTGTACACTTGAGACATGTATAATTTTTTAACCAATGCAATCTCAATAAATTTAATTTAAATAGTTCTACCAGGGTAACTGTCCCTAGCTGGCTGGAAATGGAGGGGGTAAGTGGAAGGGGGATTGACAGTAACTTCTGACCTACAGGGAAAATACAGTTTTAAACATTTCTTTATTTCTTCTTTAAAAACAACAATAAAAAGAATTTAATATCAGCTGTCAACAAATAGAAGGACAGGAAGAAGATGAGTACAAGGGATTTGGAAGTTAGACAAATAGGTGGAAATCCCTCCCCAATATTTTCAGTTTTATTTTTGGATCATTAGGCTAATATTCAGAAAGATGATAGATTTGTAGCTGGGAAATTATGCTCTTGAAATTCTAATAGTTATTTAAAATAATAAGAACTTAACATCATGGTTGTTAGTTAATCATTTTTATAGCTTTCAACACAAGAAATGTCATCTATTCTCTGCAAGGTTTTATGTTCCTTTTGATCCATTTCTTTGTGCATTTCATACTCCTACAGTTAAAAAACGATCACTACTGCTTATTCTGTTAAATAAGAAAAATTTGAAGCTATTGTATATAAACCTTGGAAAAAATAAACAATTATACTAATCTCAAAAGCTTGAATGGCAATCAATGGTATTCAAATACATCATCTCATTTGAGTCTGACAAACATCCTTTTAGATATTTAAGACGGACACTGTTATTTCCATTTTAGATAGAAAACTAAGGGTCCAAGACATGAAGTTACTCACTAAGATCATCTTGTAAGTGGTTAAATATAAACCAGCCCTTGTAAGGACTAAATATAAACCAGGTTTTTAACTCTCTACCACTGATTATTGGAAAGCAGACCTCTACTGATTAAGGTGAATTGGTCATTCATCTCCCTACTCTCCTTCAACACAGTATGGGGACTTTACAGGAGGCTGGGAAGAATAGTTTGTGTGAGAACAGCTCCCCCTGGCTCAATTGACCATGGCCTCATCCAGAACCAGCTACATAACTTTTGAGGTCAAATATAAAATGAAAATGCAGGCCTCCTTGTTCAAAAATCATTAAGAATTTCAAGACAGCTCTATCAGAACATTCAGCCAAGTCTGGGGCCCTTCTAAGCATAGGCCTTTTGTAACTACACATTTTGCATGCCCTGGGAGCTGGCCCTGGCCCCACACACAGCAGAGGCTGTAAGAGTTTGGGAGACTTCTTTTCAGGCACCACGCTATCAGGAAAATGACCAGAGTGTGCCTGACATGGCTAGCTCATAGGGTCTAAGAGAGACTGTGGAGGAAGTTTGTTTCCCCAAATATACAATAGAGAAAAGTAAGGTGTAAAAAAATTGAAGCTCCAATGAAGGCATCTGTGCAAACACAAATGGAAGTGACAAGAGTTGATTAAATATGATGTCATACATTTATGAGGTACTCAAAGAATATCTTTCAAAGGGCTGACAGGATGGAAGCTCTGCTTAGTCACATAACCACCCCCATCCCCTAATGCCCCATCCCCTAATGCCAATAGGTATTGTAATACAGAAATATGAGAATACATGAATCATGCAAGTAAGTGATTCCCAGCAGCTCAGAACTTGGGATCAATCTCTTTGGAGGAAGACACAATTTCTTGGTAGGTAGAATCCTCCAAAGGCTTAGCAAAGGCATTTTCTCAAAGTGTCCACTTCCCCAGGATTCACAAATTTCACATCAGCCACAGGGTTTGTCACAACCTACTGGTGGCTCCTATCAAAGATTCTGTAGGGTTGTTGCCATTGAAACCAAAAGTTACATGGGACCTGGGAGCACAGCACTAAATGATGGGAACAAAAATAGCTCCTTTCCTATTAAAAATGAAACTAGTATCTTGAGAGTCAGTTAAAAATTGAGACATGGGGTTGAAGCTAACCTAAATATGAAATCCCCCTCTGCTACTTATAAACTTTGTGATCTTGGCTAAGTCACTAGTCTTTCCAACATTGTTTTCCTTCCATGCAAAATAAGAATAATTCCTATCCCATTAGGATATTGTAAGGAATGAATGAGATCATTAATGTATACAAATTGCTTGGCAATTAATTGGTAGGGATATAGTAAATGCAACTGATATTATTATTGGAAAAAATAAATAAGTGTTGCCACTATTAAGGCTAGATCTTAAAGCCCATTTTATCTCCCCTTCAGAAGTATGATGATCTCAAAAATATCAACACTTTATGTTCTTGGTATGTCAAATCTCAGGCTTGTAAAATATAACTGGGCCTTTTAACAGCTTATGCGATCTTGCTGTTGTTTAGAGAGAGTATATGGAGTAATAAAAAATTGTGTCAATGCAGCATTTTATTTTAAAGCCTATTTTGCATTTTTGTTTATTTTGGTGAGTTTTCAGTTAAAACACATTCAGTTAACATATAAGTTTTAATGACAGTTATATAAGTAACTAATGACAATCTTATAAAATAAATTATATGTTGGGATCAACTGTGAAAGGGAACATGGAAAATATAAAAGGTTGTACTGTCAGGGACAAGAGCTTATGTTTAAAAATTTACTTTAATGTTATAGAATTGTTAATTTAACAATACATAGTATTTTAGGTATATTTAGGTTTAAAGAAGGAAAGAAATTCATAGGAATATGATACTTTTACTCATGCATAATTAAAAGAATAAATCAATAGTTACCCTGTTCTTATATTTCCTTTAAAACATGAAACTGGAAGAAGAGTTCAAATGCCCCAAATCACTGAAGAGTTACTTATTGATTATAAGTAAACAACATCCTTTGATCTTTGTTTTTAAAATGTAGTGTATTGTTTTCCATAAATACCCACACCAAAACAAGGACTTCAGTTTTACCTATTTCTTCTTCCTGAAATTCACATCTCCAGGCTTTGGCTCCAGATGTTCATCTACACGATCATTTCCCCACCATCACTAAAACTATCACACCTGGAAGTCAAATGAATACTTCTAAACAAGTTTTTATAAAGTTTATCCCTCTGCTCTTCCTTTCAAAGACCTTCAGTTGCACCTGGGTGGCTATAGGATAAAGTACAAACTTACTTAATGTATAATCTATGGCCTTTTACAGTGGACCCCTCTTTTTTCAATGTTATTTTCTACACTCTCAGAGTAAGCTAAATGTCCTTACTTCATGCCTCACTCACCTTCTTCTTCTCTGTTTCCTAGATGTTCTTCAAGGAGCAGCTTGTGATGAGCATTCTGTAGGAAAACCCTCCCTTCTCTTTAGGAACTTGGGATGTCTGCTTTTATCACCTTTTCTGCACACTCAGGCACCTGAACATTCTTGGACCTGCGTACTTGCTGCCAACATGCATGGCCTTAATCCCCATGCTGGCATGGATGCCTCCTTTTCTCCCCATCCAACAGAGCAGGCATACATCAATATTTGTTGATGATAGTGGTAGAGCAATTGTGAAAAAAATTGATGAAGAAATAACCCTAATCTTTTCCCCTATGCACCCCAACCTCTTATCTACAGTTTCTGTTTAAACATAAGATTGTGTGCTTGCTGCCATGTTACTTGTAATTAATACCAAGTCACTTTTTTACATGCATGCTATCTTCCTAACAAGAACCTCAGCTCCCTGAAAGCAAGTATGACTCTTTCTTTTGTTTTTCTTCATTTCATATAATGTTGGACTAGACAGGGCCAAACCAGAGGTTCAGTTAAGACTTCTTGCCTAATAAATCATATGTAATCAAGAAGTAAGGCATGGAAAGCACCTGGAAGGATGAGGGTATTTGCCAAAGTCCTTATATACCTCCTTCCAAGTTATATTATTTTCACTGGCAATGGTACATCCAGCAGCTTGACACAAGACATTTCTTTTTTTTTTTTAAGATTTATTTATTTGTTTATTTATTTATCTTTAGAGGGGAAGGGTAGGAAAGAGAGAGAAGGAGAGAAATATCTATGTACGGTTGCCTCTCGTGTGTCCCCTGCCGGGACCTGGCCTGCAACCCAGGCATGTGCCCTGACTGGGAATCGAACCGCGATTCTCTGGTTCGCAGGCCCGCGCTCAATCCACTGAGCTACACTAGCCAGGGCGACACAAGACATTTCTTAATAAAAATTTTAATGTCTCCCTCCCTTATTGTGTGTGACTGAGTCATGGTGGTAGAATTTTTTGGAAGGTAAACTGTTATTCTTGAGGTAGAATGTAACTGATGCTGAAATGAATTTAATTAAGGAGAGCTTTCCTGAGGGAGTAAGATTGAAGGTGGGATTGGGGCCACCAGTATGATAGAATGAGAAAAGCCCTAGACTAGAAGGCAGGAAGCCTGGGCTTTTACACCTGTTTATGTATTGACTGCATCTCCTTAAACCTCTAAGTTAATTTTCTCATTTGTAAAATGAGAGGGTTGCTCTTGCTAAGGTTTATAGGATCTCAGAATCCTTTTTCTTTTGCTTAGATAGACTTTTAATTTTTATTTTTTAAATTTGCTCAAGTTTTTCAATTACAGTTTACATTCAACATTATTTTGTATTAGTGTCAGGTGTACGGCACAGTGGTTAGACAGCCATATACTTGACAAAGTGTTCCCCTGATATTTCTCCATCAGATATTATTGTGAAAATCTATTTCCAATGTCTACATCAATGGGCCATTAAACTGCCTCTTGTATATCTTTTGTGGATGGGATCTTATAACCTATCTAGAAAGCTCATTCACTTTTCATGCATCTTTAACTCTTGCACAACCTTATTTCCTCAAATGATATCCTTTCTACCTTCAAACTCTTGAAATTGAATGAGATGAGTAAGGTAAACTGGTAGATCTAACTGGAAGCCACATTAGGCATAGGAAAATGGACAAAATGGTAGAAGGTGAAAAATCAACAACCCTGAAAGAAGTGAGTTCAAAAAAGGGAAAGGGTAGACGAGGATAGAAATATCAGATTCTATATAGAGAGGGGTCAAAACGCAAGAAAAACATGGGGAAGAATCATGCCATGCAGGCGCTGCTAAGACCAGGAGGATGAGACCAAAAAGAGAGCTACATTCCATTGACACAGGGTAGACCATGAGTGCCCTCACTGAAAGCATCACTTACTTCTACCTCCCCTATTTTCTGAGTGCATTGCTGAACATGTATCAGCTCTCAAGGAAATCTGAAACCTAGTTCACAACCTCTGGTACTGTGTGTAAATTATTAGGTTTGCTTCCTGCTGTGATGTCATTAATTTGGCAAAGTATCTAAGTGAGGATTTTGAAATATTCTAACAAATTCAGTTTCAGCAAAACCTTCAATCACCCAAACTGCACCATTTCAGCTTATTGAGAACATTGACCAATGGGTACTTGGGCTCACAGTAGTTATTTCTGCCTTCAGACTATCATTTTCTCTTGTGGTATTCATCACCCTGTTGACAGTGTCCCTGAGTCACTTGCTGTCTGAATGTGCACATCAGCTGCGTGGGAGGCAATCTCTAGAGGTGCTGAGGGAAGACAGCCTGAAATGAAATGTTTTCTACAGTAATCTGAACAGGGCTGCCTGGAAGGTGGTGGTGTTCTTTGCGTGTCAGGAAAAAGAGGCAAGGGAGAGGGACAGAGCTATTTACTTAAACCCTTGCTGCTGTGTGCCAGGAACAGTGCTAACTGCATGTATTTTCTCATTTACTCTCCAAAAAACTTCTATAAGCTGAGTGTTATTATTATCCCCATCACATATTACAGTAAGAAAGGCAAAAAATCAGGTAATTACAGGAAAGGGTTCTGTAACTATACTAAGGAAAGAGGACAAAGAGGTTCAGCAACTCATCAGGGCACTAAATGATCTAGTAGGTGGTTCTACCTCCATGTGTCTTCTAGTTCACCACTCTGCTTTGGCCTATTGCTTTGTCAAGGCCACCTCTGAAGAAATTCCTCTAGTTCCTACCTAAGCCATTGGGATTGATTTCCAAAAAGCTAGTTTGACTGAATGTGTTTTTTCTAGTCCTTGCTTTAGGTTTCTGTAGACAGAACCAGTGATTTCAGAAAACTCAAATGGATGATTTTGCCCACTTCTAGTTCTGTGAAGCTTGGAAGCCTTCAGATTTTTCAGACACAAGCGGTCAGACTGCAGTCTAAACATGAGAGCCCCATGAGTTTAGGCATAAAAAACTGGCTACTGCTACCAGAAGCTCTACTCTTCCATCCATGAGGCTGACATTGACCCTAGCCATGCCTTACACAACTTGTAGCTTATAAAGCTGTGGAGTGAGTGAAATAAAGCCCAATTCCTATGCCTGCCTTGAAGCTTGGGCTTGGCCATGATCAGTCTTTGTGGCATTTGTTCAGAGATTTGGTAGAAGCTATAAGTTACAATGTCCCTCCCTCAACCCTTACCAGCTCAACTAGAATCAAGGACCTGATGGTGCAAGAAAGAGCTAGGGCTAAACCAGTTGCCAAGACACCAAAGGCATCAGTTCCATTAAAGAGGGCTCCAGGTAAGAGATTAATCTCCAGATGCTACAGGCCATTGATTCTCAACTATTGTGAGAACAAGGACCATTTTAATTTCTGTAAACTCTTGGAATACTGATAGAAGAGGAAAAGAGGGCCATGACTGAGAGGAGAGATCTTAGCTGGAATTCCCAGAGCAGGGTCAGAGAAGTCACTGAGTGGGTCAAGGGAGCAGAGATAACCTGGGCTTCCTGGGGATCCTGCAGGAGCACGGGGACTGCTTCATGCTTACAGAAATATCAGGTAAAGTGTAGTATTTGTAAGGTGTGTAGTATGTACCAGACAATGTTCCAAATGCTAGACACATTCTTTAAAATTCTTCTATCAATGCTATAAATGAGCACCTATATTAATTTTTTAGATCAGAAAAATAAGGCTCAGAGACATTGAACTCGTTAACTCAAGGACACATAGCTAGTGAATGGCGGAGTCCAGAGTAAAATCCAAGTCTGTCTTATAGTTCTTTTCACTGTATGAGTTCCTTTAAGAAAAGGGAGCTAAAAGTGCTGAAGCATGCACACCTCCATCCAGAGTTCCACAGTTACCACTAAGGGTGCAAGAGGCAAATGTGCAGAGTAGGAGATAGGTGGGATAAGGAAGGCAGGGCAGCTTAAGAGTGGAGAGAATTCAGACTGATAAGCATCCCCTTACTTCCCAATGACCTGAGAATTCACAGGAATAACACAGGCAAAGGCCAAGAGATTTTTTTTTTCATTTAATACTGGAAAAGTAGGAGCAAGGGTGTGATGTCAGTAGCACATTATTTTACTGGCCATTTTCACATAGTGCCTGCTGCAGGAATAGAGTCCTTCACATCTCAGATGTTGACCTAATGAGAGGATGTACCACAATGCAGCAAAGGGATCTCAAATCAATAGTACTTTCTGGCACATACCTCCTTGGTAAGCACTTTTGTAAGGTGGACATAATAATAAATGTGCAATGTAATATTTAAGAATAACCTTCATCTATTAAGCTGATCACCTATCAAGCTGTTACCTTTGCAATATAAACTCACTAATTTAAGCTCACATAAAATCCCAATAGGCAGGTACTTCATGTAACATACCCTAAACTGGCTACGAAGAAAAGAGGAAGGCAGAGATATAGGTAGGGAGTGTTTGTGGCCTTCTTAACTGAAGAAGCACACCACAAAGAACTTCAGTATCTGACTTTTCACTGTCCTAGTAAATAATAGTAAAAAGTCTGTTGCCTTTCCATGTTTCTGCATTTATGTGCTTTCCCATTATTCCATGTGAAGTAGTCTGCCACAGTCCTTTCAGTCCCTACCAGGAATCAACTGAACCTAAGGAACCTTACAAATAAGCCCAGCTTAGAAAGCTGGTATCAGAAAATGTCAAGTCTTTCTGTGCTTTTACCAATCAATTCTTCATGTGGAATATTATCTGACCCAACAGCCACTCTCATTTTTAAAAATATTTGCCTGTCAAGGAGAACACTCTCCCCATGCTGAATTATCACATTTCTAGTCTATGTCCAGAGATCTCCCAAAATTTTTGATGCAACACATTCAAAAAATTATGTGACATTTTCTTTTAGTAGGCAGAGATGGCAAATTCTGAACCATCTTTAGTCCCTCAGCTGGCCTAATGACCAGGAGAATTTGAAATAACTGTCCTATCCCTGAGCATTTTTACCCACAGTCTCTGCTCAGATACTTAAAACAAAAATTAAATGTGCAACAATTAACAAGTTTATGTTTGCCTATTCTAGTCCTCACCAGTCACTCATGGTTTTTCATGTCTCTCACTTCAAATTTTTCATTGAGGAACATTGATTAATAGCATTATATAAATTTGAGGTGTACATTAAAATTCAATATCTGTATACACTATAATGTGGTCACCGCCAAAAGTCTAGTTTCCATTCACCACTATACAACTGACTGTTTACCCATTTCACTCACCCAGTTCTCCTTCCCCTCTGTAACTGCCAACCTGTTGTCTGTGTCTGAGTTATTTCTGTTTTGTTTTGTTTATTTGTTCCTTTTTTGTTTTATATTCCACATATGATGTTTGACATCACTAATTATTAGGGAAATGTAAATCAAATCACAATGAGATATCACCTCATACCTCTCAGAATGGCATTATCAAAAAGACAAGAAATAACAGGTGTTGGAGAGCATGTGGAGAAAAGAAAACCCTTGTACACTGTTGGTAGGATTGTAAAGTGGTACATCCAATATGTTCCTTAAAAAAATGAAGAATGGAGTTTACCATATGAACCAGCAAGCCCTCTTCTGAGTATCTACCCAAAAAGTTCAAAAACCTTTATTCACAAAGATATATGTACCCCTATGTTCACTGCAGCATTATTCATGGTGACCAAGACATAGAGACAAACAAAATATCCTTAAACAGTTGATTGGATAAAGAAACTGTGATACATATATATGACATAATACTATTCACCCTTAACAAAGTTTAAAATACTGCCATTTGTGACAATATGGGTGGTCCTTGAGAATACTATGCTAAGTGAAGTAAGTCAGACAGAAAAAGTTAAGAAGCATATGATTTCACTCATATGTGAGATATAAAACTGGAACTCATGGACACAGACACCAGTATGGTGGTTACCAGAGGGAAGGGTTGTGGGGGACCAGTAGAAAGTAAAGAAGGACAATTATATGGTGAAAGAAGATGATTTGACTTCGGATGGTAGGTACACAATGCAATATACAGATTATGTATCATAGAAATGTACACTTGAAGCCTATATAATCTTATTAACCAATGTCACCACAATAGATTTAATAAAAAAGATATTTGTGCTCCCTTGTTCATTGCAACATAATTCACAATAGCCAAGATATGAAAACAACCTGTATGAATAGATTAAAAAGATGTGGTATACACACATGCGCGCACACACATATTTATAGTAGAATACTACTCAGCCATAAATAATAATGAATTATTGCCATCTGTGACGACATGAATGGACCTTGAGGGTATTGTGCTAGGTGAAATAAGTCAGATGGATAAAAGTTGAGTCTCTGATAGCTCAAATTCTAAATGCATACACACGTATGTATGTATGCACACACACACACACATACATACACATATACAATACTATATAAAAGATAACCTTTACTTTCAGACTGGAAGAGGGTATGGATTCTAAGTATGAAACCAGGCTAGTTGCGCTCTATGAAATAATGATCTGAGCAATATTTGTTGAACATATATTACAGACCCAGAAAACTGTCAAAATATTTCTAACATTATTGAATTTGATTCTCACATTTCATTTATCATCATTTCATATATGAGGGAAACTGAGACTCAGATAGTCTAAGTAATTTGCCCAAGTTCATAAAACTAGTAAGCAAAAGAATTTTGCTTGCAGCCCAGGTTTCCTTGTTGCACTGTATACATTGTTTACTTATTGATTTCACTGTCTACAGAAAATATGGCAACCCTGTTTAAGATTTGGTGGGTTACTCAAGGATCTGTCAATCTTCCTTTTTGTAGCACAATGGAACAAACAAATGCAAGTGCAGGTCTCATGCAGTGATCAATGAACACTTTAGGAATAGCTGCCTCACATAGCACTATATCCATTTGAATCTCTTCAAATGCAGGTGTTACTGTAGTTTAAATAAGGTGCAATTATAGTCCTTTTCTATGCAAACCATGGTGTTGCATAAATTATTTGTTCTCCTACATTGGTGTATCTTAAAGACTATTGGGCAAATTAATGCACAAAAATATTATTTTTTAGTAAGTCTCTCTGAGAATAACCAGCAACACAGAGGGAAAGAAAGCAGTT
Organism: Glossophaga mutica; assembly: GCA_039655065.1. Classification (NCBI taxonomy): domain Eukaryota; kingdom Metazoa; phylum Chordata; class Mammalia; order Chiroptera; family Phyllostomidae; genus Glossophaga; species Glossophaga mutica. Next base: position 20,324,047 of record CM077318.1, read on the forward strand.
GCCCAACCAGATTATGAGTTTTAAATGAAGCTTTTTCAGAGAAGGAACAAAATGAATTATCATAGGAGCTAACCAGATGGTGCAAAAAGGTATTACTTGACTCAATGGTCTCTTAAGAGAAGCAAGGAAACAGGTTTTCTAAAATATATAAACTAATCTTGCTGTTCTTCTTAGGCTCCCTGGCTACAGTAGAGTATCTGGACTTAAACTAAATATGATGACTAAGAACAAATAAACATGAAAATCCACCCATCCACACATTGACATAAAATATTTTTCCCTAACGTTCAAAATGTTAGAGATTAAAAAGTTACTTGAGTCCTGTGTTATTTAGTTAAAGGTCTTTATGGCATCAATGGGGAAGAAATTCACAATGGGGTTATAGGCTAACTGTGAGATGTTAGAATTTTGCATAGGTTAGTGCTTACCAATCACTGGGATCTTGTTAAAATCAAGTTAGTCTGGGGAGAAACCTGAAATTACACATTTTTAACATGTTCCCATGTTATGTTGAGTAGCAAGGGTCAGTATGCCTTCACAGGAAAAGCTAGTTGGGCTGCTAGTTGAATGAGAGAACTACCTATGTTAGGGGAGGATACTATTGTACGTTAGTGTTAAATATAAAATGTAAACTATTTTTTAAACTTGATAATGTAGACCATGAAAATTAAATTTTTTTGCCCATCAAAAGATGGCATTAAGAAAATGGCAAGCCTCAAAATACATATATTAAATAAATATATTATACATTAAGGCTTTATCTTTTTTTAAATATTGGCATCTTTTTAAAAAAAGATTTTATTTATTCATTTTTAGAGAGAGGGGAAGAGAAGGAGAGAAATATCAATGTGTGGTTGCCTCTCATGCACCCTGTGCTGGGGACCTGGCTGCAGCCCAGGCATGTGCCCTGACTGGGAATCAAACTGGTGACCCTTTGTTTGCAGTAATGCTTTATTTTTTATCATGTGTTTTGACCAAGTTTTTTTCTATTTTATCATTTGAACTTTAATTTTCATCATTATAACTTTGCTATATAGGTTACTTTTTATGTTGCCAAATCCATCAATTATTTTTCATTAAAAAATGATCATTTCTAGTAATGATAAAAAAAAGGATCATAAAAACTTTTATATTGACTGGCACAGAGATGACCTAGAAATATCTATATCCAAAAAGTACAAAACAGAAAAAAACTATGGGACATGGACAACAGTGTGGTGATTGCTGGGGGAAGGGGGTGGAGGGAGGTAGAAGAGGGTATAGAGGGGATAAATGGTGATGGAAGGAGACTTGACTTGGAGTAGTAAACACACAATGCAGTGTAGAGATGATGTGTTGTAGAATTGTGCACCTGAAACCTGCATAATTTTGTTAACCAGTGTCACCCCAATGAATTCAATATATTTTTTTTTAAATGCAAAGAGATGGTTAAGGCCTGCAAAAGGAACAAGGGAGGATTTGCTGGGGATAACACTCTACCAGGACCCCCTTCGGGTCTAAACAAAATAAATTTCATTTATCAGTTTAAGTATTGATTGCTTAACTGTCCTACCCCAAATCTGACCAGGGAGGAAAGTTGAAGAGGATGACCATTCTGGAGGGCTGTTAGAAGCTGTAGAAAAGGGGTTGTAGAAGCTTGGAACCTAATTCAAACCCTTTCGGCAACATCAACAACTGGATCTCAAATATACTGGATGTCAAAAGTCAACTGGCCTGTCAGAGAATGACAAATACCATATAATCTCAGTTATATGTAGAATCCAATAAACAAAATAAACTGATGAACAAAATAGAAACAGAAGTATGAATACATGGAATAGAATGACAGCTGTTGGGGGGAAGGAGGAGGTGGGGGCTGGATGAAAGAAGGTGAAGAGAATAGTCAAAGAACTATATGCATAGGGCTATATGCATAGGCCATAGACACAGACAACACTGTGTTGATGCCAGAGGGAAAGGGGATAGGGGTTGGGAAGAGGGGGCAAAGAGGTGAATGGGGACATCTGTAACAGTGTCAACAATAAAAATAAAGAAAAAAAGACAACTGGCCTGGTGGAAGTCTTTCTAACCTATTTCTCTGTCTTGCTGCATAGCACTCCAAGGGCAAGGGTCTTGCCAAATAATTGTCATGGAGTCAGGTCATTTCTTGTGGCACAGAGTACCAGATATTTCCCTCAGACCACTCATTGCCTATCCAGAAAGAATCATTACTGTCATTAGGGTAAATGGATTTATCAGTGAGGCCTAATTAATACTCAGCACAGTAATGATTTTGCATGTCATTATATACATGACTAATTAATTCTGATGTAAATTCCATTGATTCACAACACTCTGTGCCCTGTACTCAGTCTGCAATTTGTTTCTCATGTAATGGCTTCTCACCAACTTCTCCTAACATATATTTCACGTACCCAAATTTTGATGAACTCTGACGAACTACAAAGCCCAAACTCATTATTTGTACTTATAAATCACCTCCATGGTTTCATTCACTACCCATTAAAACCCACAGGTCTGGTTTTAATTTCAAATCATTGTTTGGTATAGTGCATATAACATATTAAGAAGTTAATATAAACATGACAAGAAAATGAGTGACAGGAAAGATTAATACCACCCAGTGCTTATTACTATTGTTTTTCATTTGAAAGTGCCAGACTGTAAGGGCACTTTCAAATGAAAAACAAAAGTAATAAGCACAGAAGAAAGGTAAATGAAATCTCTTAGTATAAAGCCCAGCCTATATATACCTAACAGGTGTCCAGCAATGTTTTGTTAAACCTGAATCTGAATAACTTAGATACTAAGAAAATAGGAACAAAGAAGCCATCTTCTGCTTCCATATGTACACGATCAGTCCAGAAGGTATCCAGACATGTAATATGAAAAGTAGAGACATTTACTGAAGAAGATACAAGATAAATGAAACAATGTACACAGGACAATGACACCTCAGTCCCCTTCAAAGTAGGCATGTAGGGACCTCACACAGTTCTCTTAATCACCATTAGCTGCCCTGTCGTATTTTCCCAAATCTCATCAATGATCTGAAATCTCTTCTTTTTCAAAGGTGATTTTAATTTTCGGAAAAGCCAGAAGTCTCAGGGTGTCAAATCTGGGCTGTAGGGGGGCTGAGTCCCCTGAGAGGTTTTATGTCTCACCAAAAAACTTGTACAAGACATGATGCATGAGCAGGCACATTGTGGTGATGAAGACAACAATCACCAGTTTGCCCATAGTTGCAGCTTTCTGAATCATCTGAATAGTTTCTGCAGAGGAATGTTCAAATGTCACGCAAAATCTGATGCAGATTTGTTCCTCTGCTTGGTTAGTTATTTTGAATGCAAGGGCCACACAGTACACATGCTCACTCAAGGGTACCTATTGCCCCCACTGACTAGTACGGTGAAGCTGACATTGTTCACACTGTGCATTCAGGTCCACTCTCCTTGGCTGCCAGGTTACATCGATGTTGCACAAGCCATTCTCATTATATTAACAATGGCCGGAGTTTTTCTGGACAGACTTCATATATTCTTTACCTGTTTGCTACTCAAAGTGTGGTCTGGGCACCAAGCAGCATGGACATCATCTGGAAGCTTGTTAAGTATACAGAATCTTAGCAGATATATTAAATCAGAGTCTGTATTTTAACATTGAATATTTTCACAGGTGATTTCTATACACAGTAAAGTGTGAGAAGTATTGATCTATCAGGATGTCAAACTCATTTTCACCGGGGGCCACCTCAGTCTCACGGTTGCCTTCAAAGGGCCAAAATAATTTTAGGGCTGCATAAATGTAACTACTCCTTAACTGTTAAGGAGTTGAAATTACATTTGGCCATTTGAAGACAACTGTGAGGCTGAGGTGGCCCCCGGTGAAAATGAGTTTGACACCTCTGGTCTAGACTTAATTAAGGATAATTAAAAGAAAACATAAATTAAGAATTGCCACAGTCTACTGAGTGCCATAACTCCTTTCTGGAGAGTAATTATACATTATAGTCCATTCTTTGCTAAGAAGGACTGAATTCTATCTAAATTATTTCCCTCTCACTTGTCTAGTAGACTCAATACTGCCCATTCAAGGATCTCAAGTGAGAGTCCTACAGTTGCTCCTGATTGACTTAGAATTTTCTTGAAGTGGTTTAGTATCAAGTCAAACTTGGAAATTTTTCTGGGTAGTCTTATTTCTAAATTGATATTTTAATAAAAAATAAGGTTAAAGTTAAAACTTAAAGAGACTGTAGTAAACACTTGAGTTGATTCAATCATCCATTTAACAGATATCTAGTAAAGTTTATTAACTAGAAGTGCATGAGTCATAAAGATCTCAGTCAAAGCCAGGACACTGGATGAGGGAAGATGACAGAGGAGTGAATGGAAGCCACACTAACCTCCTCCCAGGGCCAATCTGGAATTACAACTCAATTGTGGAGAATCCACCCAGAACAAACAACTGAGCAATAGGCAGAGAGAAGCTGTATAACTTCAGACAGACAGAAGAACCATCTTTGGCACAAGTTGTCTGCACCTGCAAAACAGCACATAAGACATGGTGGATGTAATGGCCCTCAGTCAACAAGCTGGAGGGAAGGACCCACTAAAGAATGACCTAACAACAATAAAACCCAATTATATCCACAGAACCATCATAAATGGCATAAAGGACATCCCAAGAGCATCAAGTTCAGGTGATTAGAGAGATTGCACCATTGAATCTCACAGGCCTACTACCATAGAAGTTCACACCACAAACTCAGAAAGTCAAAACAAGTTAATTTAAGAAGCAGAAGCCAACAAGAAGTGTCCCACAAATGATGGGAAGACAAAGAAACAACCCTCAATCAAAAGAATCCTCAGAAAGAATGCTAAATGAAATAGGAGCAAGTCAGCTATCAGATACTGAGTTCAAAATAATGGTCATAAGGAAGCTCAATGAGTTCTGTGTGAATTACCAAACACTACTTCGGGAAACTTAGTCTGCAGACTATATCAGCAGAAAGAAGGACAGAGAAACAATAAACAAGGTCCAAGAGCAAATGAAGAATACAATTTCTGAATTAAAGAACACAGGTGGCAAACACAAGGCCTGCGGGCTAAGTCTGGCCCTCCACCTTGTTTTATCTGGCCTGGCACCTTGTTTATACTCAGCAGTGGCTCTGAGCTACTTGCCCCTGGTTAAGGAGTAGATACATTTATACAGTCCTAAAATTACATTCGACCCTTTGGAGGCAACCACAAGGCTGATGTGACCCCCGATGAAAATGAGTTTGACACCCCTGCAGTAGGAGGAATCAAAAGCAGGCTCAGTGAAGCAGAAGGTTGAATCAGTGAGCTGGAGGACAAGGTAGGAAAAAAAAAAAAAACTCCCAAAAGGAACAAGAACAGAAAAAAAGACTCAAAAAGAACAAAGAGGGTGTAAGGGAAATGCAGGACAACATGAAACAGAATAATATCCATATAATAGGGATACCAGAAGGAGAAGAAGAAGAGCAAGGAATAGAAAATCTGTTTGCAAAAGAAATGGTGGAAAACTTTCCTAATTTGATGAGAGAAAAAGCCACACAAGTCCAGGAAGTAGAGAGGACCCCAATCAAGAGGAACCCAAAAAGGCCCACTGCAAGACATATCATAATTAAAAAGGCAAAATTTAAAGACAGATTATTTTAAAGGCAGCAAGGGAGAAACAGGAAGTAACATACAAGAGAGCCCCAATAAGGCTAGCAGGTGACTTCTCAACAGAAACATTACCAGCCAGAAGAGAATGGCAAGAAATATTCCAAGTAATGAAAAGCAGAGGCCTGCAACTAAGACTACTCTATCCAGCAAGGCTCTCAATTAAAATGGAGAAGGTGAAATAAGGAGCTTCCCAGACAAAAGAAGGCTAAATGAATACACTTCCACCAAAACAGCATTGGAAGATATGCTAAAAGGACTGTGTGTGTGTGTGTGTGTGTGTGTGTGTGTGTGTGTGTGTTGGCTGTTGTCCTTTTTAAATTTATATTTATTATTTTTTAATGATTGTACAAAGACAGCTGTCTCCATTTCCCCCCCCTACTCTCCCCCACCCCAGTCATTCCTACCTTCCACACTTGATCTCACTCCCCCTTTTTTTGTCCATGTGTCCTTTACACTTGTTTCTGATAACCCTTCCCTCTTTCCCCTCATTATCCCCTCTCATCTCCCCTCTGGTTACTGTCAGTTTGTTCTTAATTTCAATGTCTCTGGTTATATTTTGCTTGCTTGTTTGTTTTGTTGATTAGGTTCCACTTATAGGTTATATCACGTGCAATTTGTCTTTCACCACTTGGCTTATGTGGAGAAAAGGGAATTCTAGCGCATTGTTGGTGAGAATGTAGACTGGTGCAGCCACTGTGGAAAACAGTATGGAATTTCCTCAGAAAACTAAAAATGGAACTGCCTTTTGACCTGGCAATTCCACTGCTGGGACTATATCCTAAGAACCCTGAACCACCAACCCAAAAGAACCAATGTACCCCAATATTTATAGCACCACAATTTGCAATAGCCAAATGCTGGAAGCAATCTAAGTGCCAATCAGTAAATGAATGGATCAAACAACTCTGATAAATTTACATGATGGACTACTACGCAGCAGAAAGAAAGGAGCTCCTACCTTTTGCAACAGCACGGATGGAACTGGAGAGCATTATGCTAAGTGCAAAAGGACTGCTTTAAGAAAAGGAAGAAAAACAGTGAGAGAGAAAGGAACGAAGATACAAAGAGTAAAATGGCAAAGAATAGGTACCTATCAATATTAACGTTAAATGTAAGTGGATTAAATGCTTCAATAAAAAGACATAGGGTGGCTGAATGGATAAGAAAACATGACCCACACATATGCTGCCTACAACAGACTCACATCAGAAGAAAAGACCTACACAGGCTGAAATTGAAGGGATGGAAAAAATATTCCAAGCAGATGGACAGGAAAAAAAACCTGGGGTAGCAATACTTATATCTGACAAAATAGACATCAAAACAAAGGCCATAAAAAGAGATGCTGAAGGATGCAGAAACCTACACAACATGGAAGAAAGAAATTAAGGAAGATAAAAATAAGTGGAAGCATATACCATGTTCATAGTTTGGAAGAATTAACATCATCTAAATGTCCATACTATCCAAAGCAATTTATAAATCCAATGCAATCCCTATTAAAATACCAATGACATATTTCTAGGCATAGAACAAACATTTCAAAAATGTATATGAAGCCATAAATGGCCTTGAATAGCCACAACAATTTTGAGAAAGAAGAACAAAGTAGGAGGGATCACCATACCTGTCATCAAACTATGTTAAAAGGACATGGTAATCAAAAATGTCTGATACTAGCATAAGGACAGACACATAGATCAGTGGAACAGAATAGAGAGCCCAGAAATAAACTCAAGTCTCTATGGCAAATTAATATGTGACAAAGGGGGCAGAAGCCTACAATGGAGTAAAAATAGCCTCTTCAGCAAATAGTGTTGGGACATCTGGACAAATACATGCAAAAAAATGAAGCTTGAACACCAACATACACCATACACAAAAATAAACTCAAGATAGATAAAAGACTTAAATATAAGTCGTGATGCCATAAAAGTCTTAGAGGAGAACATAGGCAGGAAAATTTCAGATATTCCATGCAACAATATTTTCATCAATATGTCCTCTAGAGCAAGTGACATAAAGGAAAGAATAAACAAAAAGTACTTCTTCAAAATAAAAGGTTTCTGCATGGCTAAAGAAAACAGCAAAATGAAAACGGAACCAATGTATGGGATAATATATTTGCCAATGATATCATGGACAAGGGTTTGATCTCCAAAATGTATAAAGAACTCACGTGACTCCACTGCAGGAAAACAGACAATCTAATTAAAAAATGGGCAAAAGACCTGAACAGACATTTCTCCAAGGAGGACATACACAGGGCCCAGAGACATTTTAAAGGATGCTCAGCATCACTAGCCATCAGTAAGATGCAAATTAAAGCCGCAGTGAGATACCAAATCACACTGGTCAGAATGGCCATCATAACCAAATCAACAAACAATATGTGCTGGCGAGATTGTGGAGAAAAGGGGATCCTAGTACATTGTTGGTGGGAATGCACACTGATGCAGCCACTGTGGAAAATAGTATGGAATATCCTCAGAAAACTACAAATGGAATTGCCTTTTGACCCAGCAATTCCACAGGTGGGATTATATCCTAAGAATCCTGAAACCCTAATTCAAAAGAACCTATGGACCCCAATGTTCATAGCAGCACAGTTTACAATAGCCAACTGCTAGAGGCAACCTAGATGCCCATCAGTAAATGTGTGGATCCAAAAACTCTGGCACATTTGCACAATGGAATACTAAGCAGCAGAAAGAAAGAAGGAGCTTGTACCCTTCATGACAGCATGGGTGGATCTGGAGAGCATTATGATAAATGAAATAAGCCAGGTGGTGAAAGGCAAATACCATACGATCTGACCTATAAGTGGATCCTAATCAACAATAGAAATAGCAAGTAAAATATATCCAGAGACATTGAAATTAAGAACAAACTGACAGTAACCAGAGGACAGGTGGGAGGGGATAATGGGCAGGGGAAGAGGGAAGGGTTTTCAGGAGCATGTATAAAGCACCCACTGACAAAGCCAAAGAGGGGTAGGATTGAGGGTGGGAAGTGTGTGTGGGTGGAGTCGGGGAAAGTGGTGGTTGGGAATGGAGACAACTGTATTCAAACATTAATTAAAAATGATTATAAATCCAGCCAAGATGGAGGCGTAGGCAGACACACTGTGCCTCCTCTCACAACCAAAATTAAGAACAACAAATATTTAGAAACAAGAAAACAACCAGAACTGATAGAAAATTGAACTGTATGGAAGTCCAACAACCATTCATCCAGACCGGTAAGAGGGGCGGAGTCGCGGTAGGAAAAAGTGGAGGTGCGGACCCAGGAACGCAAGTAGCAGCGGCTCGAAGTTCTCAGGTGCACAGGCGGTGCCTGGCGGTCCTCGGGCGCCCAGGCGGCAGCTGGCAGACCCCGGGCACAGGGGGGCAACTGTGCAGACCCAGTGAGGACGCACAAGGCGGCTGGCTGACCAGGGGGTCCCACATTCGCGCACGCAGACGGTCCAGGCAGAGGGGAAGTGGTGGAAGGGACTGAATCCAGGAGAGAGCGGAGCAGGTGCCATTGTTCCCTCTCAGGCCCCGCCCCCACATACAGCGTCACAACCCAGCGACTGGGGAGCGCCTGAGGCTCCACCCCTCGCTACGTAACAGCACGCGCGCATGCGCAGATAATCCAGGCGAAGGGGAAGCAGCGGAAGGGACCGGAGTCCAAAAGAGAGTGGAACAGGCGCCATTCCTCCCTCTTGGACCCCGCCCCCACCTATAGCGTCACAACCCAGCAACTGGGCTGCCCCGCCCTGAGGAAAACCTAAGGCTCCACTCCTCATACGTAATAGCTGCGACCAGACTAAAACCAAGACAAAACAAAACAAAAACCCCACCAAAAATGGCTCAAACCAGAGAAAAAATGAAAACCCCAGAGTCAATTCCTCTAAGCAGTGAAGAGATAGCCAACCTATCAGATGCACAGTTCAAAGCACTGGTCATCAAAATGCTCACAGAATTGGTTGATTTTGCTCATAAATTAGATGAGAAAAATGCAGGCTACAATACGTGAAATGAAGGAAGACGCATGGGGAACTGATAGAGATGGAAGGAAAACTGAGAATCAAATCAATGGAGTGGACCAGAAGGAAGAAACTAACAACCAAACAGAAAACGAGGAAGAAACAAGAATTCAAAAAAATGAGGAGAGGCTTAGGAACTTCCGGGACATCGTTAAACATCCCAACATCTGAATTATAGGGGTCCCAGAAGGGGAAGAAGAGCAACAAGTAGAAAACTTATTTGAACAAATAATAAAGGAGAACTTCCCCAATATGGCAAAGGAAATAGACTACCAGGACGTCCAGGAAGCTCAGAGAGTCCCAAAGAAGTTGGACCCAAGGAGCAACACATCAAAGCACATTGTAATTACATTAGCCAAGTTTAAAATGAAGCAGAGAATTCTAGAAGCAGCAAGGGATAAGGGGACAGTCACCTACAAAGGAGTTCCTGTTGTGGACCGTTCAGCCTGGTTTCAGGAGTTGTAACCCTCACCCCATGGTGGGCTGTGTAAGAGCCCAAGGGACCCACTTCATCTAGGTCTGTTCTGTCACAAGGATGTGACCTATTAAGGAGACAAAGCTTATCTCCCTGGCAGGAGCACTACTTCTGCCTTACCTATCTCTGGCCTATAGCTTGGTTGGCAGTCAATGACGGGTAAGACTCCTCATGGGAGGGGCAACCCAAGCCAGACGCGACCACTTGGAAGGCCTCATGGAAGGACTCGAGGGGTTGCAACAAGGAGGATGTGATGGACCCTCGCCCCCCGGCTATTCTGACATAGCCCGAGTCCTCATTTCCATCTGGGAGATGTCTCCTGCTTCCTAATCGGCTTAAAGCCTGAAACTGTGGGGGTGAGCGGTGCAGCCCTGTCCTGGCCAGAACGGCTCCTTGGGTGATTGGCATAAGAAAGAATTCCTAAAGTCCTGTGAAACCTGCTTTGCTAAGAGTGCTCTTCCTGAGGTGACAAGTGTCCCAGGAGGAAATGAGCATGTCTCCCAAAGTCTGGCAACCCCCCTTCCTGACAAACACTGGCTCCGATTAAGCCCTCGTATTTCTTTGACATGTTAAACTTGTATTCCGGTGTATTGGAACCCAATAAAAGCCTAGTGAGGAAGGGGCTCTGGGTCATTCTCCTCTGAGAGTTTGGCCCCTTTCCTCCCCAAGCACAAGATGTCTTGGTAGTTTTTACTTTCATCCGTGACGGAGGGATGGGGCTCTGCGGGCGGAGCCCCCCCACATCTGGTGCCCAGGCCAGGGTCCCCAGCAAGTTCCCATCAGACTGTCAGCTGATTTCTCAAAAGAGACCTTCCAGGCAAGAAGGGGCTGGAAAGAAATATTTGAAATCTTGAAAAGCAGGGACCTACATCCAAGATTACTCTATCCAGCAAAGCTGTCATTTAGAATGGAAGGGAAGATAACGTGCTTCTCAGATAAGGTCAAGTTCAAGGAGTTCATCATCACCAAGCTCTTATTATATGAAATGTTAAAGGGACTTATCTAAGAAAAAGATCAAAAATATGACAATGAAAAGACAGCAAAATCAGAGCTATTAAGAACCACACCTAAAACAAAAGCAAACTAAGCAAACAGCTAGAACAGGAACAGAACCACAGAAATGGAGATCATATGGAGGGTTAGCAACAGGGGCGTGGGAGGAGGAGAGGGGGGAAAGGTACAGAGAATGAGTAGCATAGATAGTGGGTAGAAAATAGACAGGGGCAGGGTAAGAATAGTATGGGAAATGTAGAAGCTAAAGAACTTATGACACAAGGACATGAACTAAAGGGAGGGAATGTGGGTGGGAGAGGGTGTGCAGGGTGGGGGGAATGATGGGGGAGAAACAGGACAACTGTAATAGCATAATCAATAAAATATATTAAAAATGATTATAAAGAAAAATAATATTTTAGAAAAAGCCAGGACATTAACAAGTGAACAGGTCTTTGTAATCTAGTTGAATAAGATGTGTGATGGTGGAAGTACTAGGTTGGACATATTGCTAGTGTTTGACCATTTTTATAAACCACTGTTTCGTATGGCTCAACTTCATACATGGAAGACCAAGGAATTTCAGGGAAGACTTTCCCAAAAATTGGTGGTTAAACTTGTATCTTAAGGGCAAGTAAAGCTGGCTATGTGAAAAAAAGACAGTGGGTAAAACCTCTCCATTTCTTTGTACAAACTAGGCTCTGTTTAATTGTACCCTTCATTTACTATCTCTAAGCTGATTTCCTGACCAAAGATAAAATCTGTTTCACTAATTTATTCTTTGTTAAAATATATTTCATTGATTATGGTATTACAGCTGTCCCAATTTTCCCCATTTCCCCCCCTCAGTTTGGTGCCCCCATTCCCTCCAAGAATCCCCCCTTTAGTTAATGTCCATGGGTGATGCATATAAGTTCTTTGACTTCTCCATTTTCTATACTATTCTTAACCTCCCCCTGTCTATTTTGTGCCTACAATTTATGCTTCTTATTCCCTGTACCTTTACCCCATTCTCCCCTTTCTCCTTCCCCACTGATAATGCTCCATATGATCTCTGTATCTACAATTCTGTTCCTGTTCTAGTTGTTCATTTTTATTTGTTTTCTTTTTTTTTCAGGTTTGGTTGTTGATAGTTGTGAGTTTGTTGTCATTTTAATATTCACAGTTTTGATCATCTTCTTTTTCTTAAATAAGTCCTTTTATTTTTTAAAGTATATTTTATTGATTATGCTATTACAGTTCTCCCATTTTTTCTCCCCTTTATTTTCCTCCACCCTGGACCCCCCTCCCTCCAGCATTCCCCCTCCCCTTAGTTCATGTCCATGTGTCATACATATAAGTTCTTTGGCTTCTCTATTTCCTATCCTATTCTTAATTTTCCCCTTTTGATTTTGTACCTACAAATTATGCTTCTTAATCCCTGTAACTTTTCCTCCATTCTCCAACCTTCCCTTCCCCACTGATAACACTCAATGTGATCTCCATTTCTGTGATTCTGTTCCTGTTCTGGTTTGCTTAGTTTTTGTTTTTTTTTTTTTTAGATTTGCTCATTGATAGTTGTGAGGTTGCTGTCATTTTATTGTTCATATTATTATCTTCTTTTTCTTAGATAAGTCCCTTTAACATTTCATATAATAAGAGCTTGGTGATGATGAATTCCTTTGACTTGACCTTATTTGGTAAGCACTTTATCTGCCCTTCCATTCTAAATGATAGCTTTGCTGGATAGAGTAATCTTGGATGTAGGTCCTTGCCTTTCATGACTTTGAATACTTCTTTCCAGCCCCTTCTTGCCTGAAAAGTTTCTTTTGAGAAATCAGCTGATAGTCTATGGGAACCCCTTTGTCGGTAATTGTCTCCTTTTCTCTTGGTGCTTTTAGGATTCTCTCTTTGTGGGACAACACCCAACTAACTGAACCACACCTATCAGGGCCTAATATACTCTTATTTTCCTTTTAATATCTGTAGGAACTCTAGTGAGTCTATTTATTGCTGATATTGGGAATCTATGGTCATTCTCTTTTCAAATCAACTATAAGTTTATCACTTTATTAATCTTTTTAGGAAAATAACTCTTGGTTTCATTAATTTTCTTAATCATTGTCTTTCTATTTCATTGCCTTCTCCTCTTTTTTTTTTTTTCCTTCCTGCTACTCACTCTTGGTTTAATATGCTTTTCTCTTTTAACTTCTTAGGATAGATGCTCAGATAATTGATTTGGAAACTTTATTATTTTCTAATGTATTGCATTCATGTTATAAATTGCCTTCTATGTACTGCTTTAGCTGCCATTCCACAAATAGTTATATGTTGTTTTTTTTAATTTTAATTGAGTTCAAATATTTTCTAATTTCTCATGTGATTTCTTTTTTGACCCATGGTTGTTTAGAAATGTGTTGTATGTTTCCAAATATTTTTATTGATTTATAATTTAATACTGTTTTGATCAAAACATATTCTATATTGTTTCAGTATCTTAAAAATTATTTAGACTCGTTTCATGAAATAGACTTTGGTCTATTGATGAATGTTCCATGTATCCTTGAAAGGAATGTGTATACTGTTGCTACTAGGTATAGTAGTCAATAAATTTCAACAAAGTCAAGTTGTTTGATGGTGTTCAACTTTTCTCTGTCCTCACTGATTTCTTTCTACTTGCTTAACCAGTTACTGAAAGAGCAATGTTGAAATTTCCAACTAAGATTGTGCTCTTGTCTAACTCTCATTTCAGTTCTATGAAGTTTGCTATGCAATTAGATGCATAAACACTTATGATTAGTATATCTGCCTGATAAATTAATCATTTTATTATTACAAAATGCTCCTCTTTTCACTGGCAATATTCTTTCTGTTGAAGTCTTCTTTGTCTGATATTACTGTAGCTATTCATGCTTTCTTAAGATTAGTGTTTATATGATAAATCCTTTCTCATTCTTTTACTTTGAATCTATGTGGGCATATTTAAAGTATGTCTCTTATAGAGAACATATGGTCATGTCTGACTTTTTTATTGGTCTGGCAATGTTTGGATTCTAATTGGTGCACTTAGTTTATTTACATGTGATATAATTCTCTGTATGTTTGGGTTTAAATTTGCTACATCAGTATGTTTTTCTGTTTACCTCACCTGTTTGTTTTCTCCCTTCTCCTTCTTTCCCTGCTTTTTTTAATTGGAAAATTTTTTGTTTTTTTTTGGGGGGGTAGTTGTTTGGTTTTTGTTTTGTTTTTAGGATATATATTTTCCCCAGGGATGGCTTACTAGGTTTTATTTATTGTTTCTCTTTTTAATTGTGACCCTAGTATTTGCAATATGCATCTTTAACTTATCACAGTCTACTTTGAATATTAATATATCACTTCATGTAAGAACCTTGTAACAACTCCCCCAACTTTATGTCATTGTCTTCATACATTTTACTTCTGCACATGTTATCTACTTCACAATAATTATTTTTATTATTTAAATATTCATTCATTTTTAAGTATGGGGAGGAAAGTTTTATAATTGCCAGCTTTCTTCATTCCCTTGTATATATCTGAGTTACTATCTTAGTATTATTTTCTTTCAGCCTGAAAAAAATTTCTTGTAGTGCAGTTCTTTAGGTGATAAATTCTGTCAGCTTGTGTTTGTCTGAAAAAAAATCTAGAATGACAGTTTTTTTTTTTTTTTCTTTCAGCATTGTTTCTGGTGGAAAATCAGTGTTGATTTTTATATTTCTTCATTTATAGGTATTTACATGTATTCCTTTTCCTTTTAACTTTAATATCTTCCTTTTATTGCTGGTTTCCAACAATTTAGTTATGATGTGCCTTGATGTGGTTGCTTTGTGCTTTTTTATTTTCTGTTTGTACTTTGTTTAATTTCTCATACCTGTAGGGTTAGAGAACTTATCTGTGTGGTAGTGGTGAATGTAGCCCAGCCCCTGATTTGGAAAACCAGCAGGGAGCAAGTCAGCACACAGGAACTGAGCCCACAGATTGGTTTTCCTGTGGGGAATTAGGCCTGCAGTGTATCTATACTGCTTTGAGACTTGCTTTTTGCTAAAACTCCTTCACCCTGAATTGAAGCAGCAAATGTTTACTGCATATCTTTAAAATAACTTCCTAAAATCTGTGCTAAACCTCCCAAGTATGGAGTGTAACCAGTTCAACCACTGTTCCCCTTGCATCTGCAACATCTTTTTCTTTGAAGTAATTAGCAACATCCTTTCCTTTGTTATCTGTAAAAAAGTAATCACCTACAACAAACCTGTGCATAGTAAATGAGGACCATCCTTGATGTAATGTACCCAGAAAAGCAATAAAAGCCTATCCAGGCAGGAGTCGGGGCCCTCTCTCACTTAGAGAACAGCCTTGCCATCCCTTTTCTGCACAGGACTTCTGTAGTCCATGTGAATGTGTTTGTCACAGCCACAACACATGGACCCCATGGGCCAGACTCCGCATCATGTAGGTTTATACTCATCATGAAATTTTCAATTATTTGTTCATTATTTCTTCAAATATTTTTCTACACTCTCTTCCTCCTTCTGGAAATACATTTGCTTTATTTGTTGATATTGTCCAACAGATCACTGAAGTTCTGTTCTTTTCCATCACTTTTTTTGGTGCCTCAATTTATATAGTTCTTACTGCCACATCTTCAAGTTCAATGATATTTTCTCCTATAGAGTTTAAATGCTGTGAAAACTATCCGGTGTATATTTAATCACAGCTATGGTGTTTTTCAGCACCTGAAGTTCCATTTAGTTCTTTTTTAAGATTCAATCTCTTTTCATTATGTAGATGCTTTTCTTTAGATTATTTAACCTATTTAAATAGTTGTTTTAAAAATCTTTGTATACTACTTCATCTGTGTTATTTTGGGTCTATTTTTCTTACTAATTTTCCCCCATGTATACATCATATTTTCCTGATTCTTCTAGGTCTATTAATTTTTGATTGGTTGATGGATATTGTAAAAGTTACCTTGTTGAGTGCCCATATTTTATTGCCTTACTTTAATGGGAACTTGTTTTGGCAGGCAGTTATTTTACTTGTGAGTCAGCTTGATCACTTTATGGTTTTAAATAAAATTTGGTTAGGTGGGGTATAGAGTAGTTTTTTAAAATATTTACTTGTTTATTTAATTTTAGACAGAGAGGAAGGAAGGGCAAAATAAAGGGAAGGAAACATTGATGTGAGAGAGAAACATTGATTGGCTGACTCTGGCATGCAACCTCACCGGGAACCAATCCTGCAACCCAGGCATTTGACTGACTGGGAATCAAATTGGAGATATTTTGCTTTTCAGGATGAGGCCCTACCAACTAAACCACATTGGTCAGGGCTAGAGTAGTTAATTCCAGTAGTATTTTAGTTTTGCTACTAAGGTGTGATCTTTCTGGAGCCGAATTCACTTGCCTATGGGCATGTAGAGCCAAGACTGAAGCCCAGGTGTGTCTTGACAAGAGCCTGTGTTCATAACTAGCATGATGTTCATGCATAAGCTATTGAAAAGTTGATATCATGAGCTATGGTTCATGAGCTATGGTTCCTACTTGCATTGAAAGAGGCTAGCAATTTGATCTGGGATGGTCAGAGAAGACCTTGCTGGGCAGAGGTACTTATTCTGGCTCTGGAGGCTGGCTACAATTCAAACAGAGAATACAGTAGAGAGTTTTCTAGGTAGTGAAAATTCCAAAAGCATAGCTGTAGAAATGGCAATGTTCAAGGCAGGACTGTACTTGTGACAGTGAGTTGTCCAGCTGTGCCAGGATGGGTGGAGTAGAAGTAGGTCAAAATGGCAGCAATGAGGGCCAATTATGACACTCCTCAATAATAAAAATGGGGAATATCCAGTTTAGGAAGGTTTATGCTACTTCAGAATCTACTTGGATTCACACAATAGCTCCATAAGGCAAACTTGAGCAATCCAGAGCAACCCAGCCTATTATCTGAGCTGGAATCACATTCAAAGACTAATGGGAAACACATAATGTACCATTTCTAGTCCATCTTTTTGTAAAGAAGTAAATTGCTTTGAAAAGACATACTTATGCAAATGTGGTATTACTATCAGTTACCACATTTGCATAGCCATCTGCTACATTTTCAGAACTAACCTCAGAAATCTCTCCACTCCAAGGCTCTAGATAAGGCTTTGTAATACTTATCAGGTTATGTACCACCAATAGGCTTTTATGATGGCTAGGAATCCATCCTATGACATTGGATCAAAAACCATCTGGACATAATGATTAATAATAGGTGATTAATGTAGTCTTGAGCATAGACTTTGCACATCAGTTCTACCCAGCCATATGCTGAATATGAAGTGCCATAGCCTGGGAACTTCCTCTGGCTTTTCTCATACACTCAGAGCCTAGCAAGGTGGAAACAGAGATTCACTAACTCATTTATTCAGTCAGTCAGTCAACCAACATTAAATATTTATTGAGCATTTATTATATGCCAGACACAGCTCTAAAAACAAGATTAGAAATAAACATGACAGACAAAACTCACTCTTTTCATAGATCTTACATCCTAGTGGGGAAAATAGAAACGAATTGATCTAAAATATGTCTGGTAGTGATAGTGCATGAAAAGAATAAAATAAGACTGAGGGACAGAGTGTGACTGGAGTGGTACAACAGATTGACTAGGCATGGAAAACCTTTCTGATGAAGTGACATTTAAGCAGAGAGTTGACAAAAATGAGGGAGAGAACCATGCATATGTTTGGGGGAGAGTGCTCCAGGCAGAGGGGACAGTAAGTGAAAAGTATCTGAAAGAGAAACTTGCCTAGGATGTTAAAAATGAACAAAGATACACAAAAATAAATTCAAGGTGGATAAAAGATTTAAATATAAGCCGCGACACCATTAAAATCCTAGAGGATAACATAGGCTGGAAAATCTCAGATATTTCATGCAGCAATATTTTTACTGATATGTCCCCTAGAGCAAGGGACATAAAGGAAAGAATAAACAAATGGGATCTCATCAAAATGAAAAGCTTCTGCACAGCTAAAGAAAACAGTATTAAAATAAAAAGAGAACCAACTGTATGGGAAAACATATTTGACAATGATACCTCAGGCAAGGGATTAATCTCCAAAATATATAAAGAACTTACAAGACTCTACTCTAAGAAGACAAGCAACCCAATTAAAAAATGGGCAAAGGATTTGAACAGACACTTCTCCAAGGAGGACACACAGAGGACCAGAGACATATGAAAAGATGTTCGATATCTCTAGCTATCAGAGAGATGCAAATTAAAACTACAATGAGATACCACTTGACACCAGTCAGAATGGCCTTCATAAACAAAGCAACAAACAGCAAGTGTTGGAGAGGTTGTGGAGAAAAGGGGACCCTAGTGCACTGCTGGTGGGATTGCAGATTGGTACAACCACTATGGAAAACAGTGTGGAATTTTCTAAGAAAACTAAAAATGGACATACCTTTTGACCCAGCAATTCCACTGTTTGGATTATATCCTAAGAACCCCGAAACACCAATCCAAAAGAACCTATGCACCCCTATGTTCATAGCAGCACAATTTACAATAGCCAAGTGCTGGAAGCAACCTAGGTGCCCATCAGTTAATGAATGGATCAAAAAACTGTGGTACATTTACACAATGGAATTCTATGCAGCAGAAAGAAAGAAGGAGCTCCTACCCTTTGCAACAGCATGGATGGAATTGGAGAGCATCATGCTAAGTGAAATAAGCCAGGCAGTGAAAGACAAATACCATATGATCTCACCTTTAACAGGAAGCTAATCAACAAAACAAACAAACAAGCATAATATAAACAAAGACACTGAATTTGAGAACAGTCTGACAGTGACCAGAGGGGAAAGGGAGGGAATTTCAGGGGAAAAGGGGAACGGTTTAGAGCAACAAGTATAAAGGACACATGGCCTGGCTGGCGTGGCTCAGTGGATTGAGCGCGGGCTGCGAACCAAAGGGTCGCAGGTTCGATTCCCAGTCAGGGCACATGCCTGGGTTGCAGGCCAGGCCCCTAGTGGGGGCCACATGAGAGGCAACCACACATTGATGTTTCTCTCCCTCTCTTTCTCCCTCCCTTCCCCTCTCTAAAAATAAATAAATAAAATCTTTAAAAAATTAAAAAAAAATAAAGGACACATGGACAAAAACTATGGGGGCTGGAAATGGGAGGAAGGTGGGGAGGGCTGGGGTGGTGGGCTGGGGGTGGGGTAAAAGACAGAAAACTGTACAATATCAACAATTAAAAAATACTGATTAAAAAAATGAACAAAGAGGGCAGTGTGTCTGAAATATAGTGAGCAAAGAGGAAAATGGTAGGAGATCAAGTCTCCAAAGAGGATATAAGCAGTGGCCAAAAGACATGTGAAAAGATGTTCAACATCACTAATTATCACAGAGATGCAAATTAAAACCACAATGAGCTACCACCTCACACCTGTCAGAATGGCCATCATTAATAAATCAACAAACAAGTGCTGGTGAGATTGTGAAGGGGAATGCTTTTGCACTGTTGGGAATACAGACTGGTACAGCCACTGTGGAAAACTGTATGGAGTTTCCTCAAAAAATTAAAAATAAAACTGGCTTACCCACATGACCACTTCTGGGTATTTATCTAAAGAAACCTAAAACAACATTTTGAAATAATATCCTCTTGGGGTCCGACCTCCTTTGCAGCAAAATGGCTAAATACACCAAGAAAGTAGAAATCATCGTTAAATATGGCACCTGTTATGCCACCTCCCTCAGGAAAATGGTGAAGAAAATTGAGATCAGCCAGCACGCCAAGTATACTTGCTCCTTCTGTGGCAAAACCAAGATGAAGAGGCAAGCAGTGGGAATCTGGCACTGTGGCTCCTCTGTGAAAATGGTTGCTGGCAGTGCCTGAACCTACAACACTACTTCTGCTGTCACAGTAAAGTCTGCGATCAGAAGACTGAAGGGATGGAAAGACCAGTAGAAGCCCCTGGTCTTTGCTAGCCAATAATAAGTGGGTTAATTTATGTAACAAAAAAAAAGAAATAATATATGCACCCCTATGTTCATTGCAGTGTTTTGTTCAATAGCCAAGATATGGAAGCAACCTGAGTACCCATCAATAGGCTAGTGGATAAAAAAATCTATTAGATATGATATATCTAATATATATTATATATTATATATAGTGAGATATATATATTATACATACACATGACGCAATATTACTCGGTCATAAAAGGAATGAAATCTTACCATTTGCAACAGCATGGATGGACCTAGAAGGTATTATGTTAAGTTAAATAAGTCAGTCAGAGAAAGACAAACACCATATGATTTCACTTATATGTAGAATCTAAAAAGCAAAATAAACAGACTCATAGATATGGAGATCAGATTGATAGTTGCCAGAGGGGAGGGAGCTTGGGGGACTGACTGAGTGAAAAAGGGAAAGGGATTAAGACACATAGATTAGTAGTTACAAAATAGATACAAGGTTGTAAAGTAGAGCATAGGGAATATAGTCAATAATATTGTAATAACTGTGTAGGGTGCCAGTAGGTACTGGAAATATCAGGGGGACCACTTTGTAAAGTATATGATTGTCTAACTACCATGAGGTACACCTTAAATGAATACAAAATATTATTGAATGTGAACTGTAATTAAAAACAAAGAATAAAAATAAATTAAAAATCAGGCAGCCACCTAATCATATGGAATATAGTAAGAAGTTGTTTTTGAGGGAGAAGAAGACACTAAAGGGTTTAAGCAGTGAAACAAAATATGACACCTAATGTTCTGATTTAACTTTTTGGAATAGTGTCTTTTAAAAATTTCCTAAAGTGATTCTAACATGCATTAATGGACTGGGAATCATTGCATAGCAGGATTTCTATGTTCGCATTTTGAGAACAGATTTTTGGCAGACAGAGCGAAGGTGGAAGGTGTCAAACCAGTTAGAAAGCTATTCCAATAATCCAAGCAAAAGTTGGTGATGGCTTGGATTAGGGCAATTTGTGAATGAGAGGAGCATGAGTGGCTCTGGGTGTCCCTGCTAATATTTTGGCTGCTGCTGCAAAGTATCCAGTGCTCTGTCCCTTCAGTCTTTCTTTTTCTGTCGCTCACCCAATTGTTCCTCCCTGCCCCCCACCCTCAGGCTTAGAGGGTCATTTCTAACCAATAAGGGAAGAGTTTGAGAGTCTTGGTTAAACATTCTGGGGCCCTACCCAGTGAGGCTCAGTTGTTTGGAGAATCATACCATAGCCAAAAGGTCATGCTTTCAATTCCTGGTCAAGGCACATGCCTAGGTTGTGGGTTTGATCCCTGGTCCAGATCCAGACACGAATGATTCCAGGTCTAGGCATGTATGGGAAGCAAACAATTGGTGCTTCTCTCTAGCATCGATGTTTATATCTCCCTTTCTCCCTCACTTCCTCTCTCTCTAAAGGCAATTAAAAAATGTCCTCAGGTGAGGATGAAAAAAAAAAAAAAACTACTTTGGGGACCTCAGTATAAAATCCTTCTTTAATGCAATGACAAAATTCCAGAAACTGAGGTTCTTTTTCCTATAGCCTTGTCCCCCAACACAAATTAAACCAAAGCTCTGTTGTGAAACACTGGCCTGCCTCGTATCTGCTTACCCAGTTTCTCCAGTTCCAGGTCCATCCTTACCCTTCTTTCCTCCAAAGTCTAATTTTAATACTGGGCACTAACTAGTATTGAGTACCAAGTCTGGGCTATGCACTGTTCGAATCGTCTTATATTAACAAATTCAATTCTCACCACAACACTGGGAAGTGACTGCCATAATTATACCTGTTCAACACATGCTATAACTGAAAAAAAGAGTTAAATAACTTGCTCAAAGCCACATTCTAGGTATCAAGACAAGGATTTAATACCTAGGTCTGTATGACTCCAAATATTATGCATTTAAATCATTTACCTGTCTCCCATTCCAGAACCCAGCCTTCAGGTGAGACCTGGAATCTGCTGACAAACACCTTGACCTTACTACCTCCCTGGATCTCTGCTTCCTGTGTGCCCTTACACATTGCACTTTTCCTCTCTGTTTCCATTGCCCTGAACTCCAAGCCTGTTTCAGCTGCTTAGGCGTTTTTGCTACAGCTTCGGAGAAGTGGCTGTATCTGGTTTCTGCCTTTCTGCCCTTTGGAGTGGGGTGAATCTGATTATGTCTCCAGGAAGTTTGCCTTCTTTCAGAAAAGTGAAATTTGTATATATATATATCAGCTGGATATTCTCATTCCTTGTAGTGACATCTATTCTTGCCACTCTGGGGAGCTCAAGTAGCTCTCACCTCTGGAAAGTCAGCAGACCTACTTGGAAGGGAGAGTGACACTTCCTCTTACCAGCAATCTAATTTGAACCCTGCAGAATGTGAACTTCTAAAGGCCCTTGTAAAGCCAAAAGTCCATCAGCGCCTGCAATCTTTCACCATCTCTGACAAATGGAAGTGAAAATTTCCCCAACATTTACCCTTTGCCTTTGCCTCCATCGGTTTTATATAAATATATATTAATATATCATATATCATATATCACATATCATATATGTATTTTTGCACAGGCCTGTGTACATACATTTTTACATATCAACAGTGCATCTGTTTGCAGTTGATAAGATACATTTGGAAAGGAAGCCCTTTGAAGTCTCCCAAGTGCTTACCTGTAAACAGTGATATTGAGTGGCTCCAGAACTAGCTGTGTGTGTGAGCACAGAAAATGCTGGAGTATGCAAGCTGAGCACCACCAAGTGATTTATTATAAGCCACCCTAGAGACAAATTAAAAATTGTTAATATAAGATACAAACAAAGGAAAGTGTTTGAGCCCTGGCTGGTGTGGCTCAGTGGATTGAGCACACGCCTGTGAACCAAAGGGTTGCTGCTTTGATTCCCAGTCAGGGCACATGCCTGGGTTGCGGGCCAGGTACCCAATAGGGGGTGTGCCAGAGGCAACTCATTTGTGTTTCTCTCCCTCTCTCTCTTTCACCCTTCCCCTTTCTCTAAAAATAAATAAATAAAATATTTTTAAAAAGAAAAGTTGTTGAAATACAAACTATTAAGAAAAGTGGGAGTGGGACTAATTTGTA
Source organism: Glossophaga mutica (assembly GCA_039655065.1). Taxonomy (NCBI): domain Eukaryota; kingdom Metazoa; phylum Chordata; class Mammalia; order Chiroptera; family Phyllostomidae; genus Glossophaga; species Glossophaga mutica. Next base: position 20,347,324 of record CM077318.1, read on the forward strand.
TATGATATATAGCATTAAAATTTGATTTATAAGTGAATTTCATAAAGTCAGGTGTTTACTGCAACTGGCTGTAAATATAGAGAGAAATAATTCAACTTCTTGCATAAAAAAAGAGTATTCAGATATAATGTTAACTGTTATCTTTACTCAAAAACCTGTTTGTTTTTTTTTTGTTTTTGTCAACAAATAATGGTGGGTTTGTTTTCTTATATTTTAAATGGAGTGTGTCAAAGGGCAGTGAGGTGATACTGACAGAGCCAGTACTGGCTTCAGCTGGCTCTGACTGTAAGTAATGGGGATGTGTGGGGGTGTGTTCAAGGAACTAGGCACCTCTGATGTTCCCTTTGTAATCAAAGAAGTGGAATATTGGTGAAGGTTTTTTTTCCTGTCTTCTGATCTCTCTAAAAAAGACCTCCAAGTAAGCACTGGGCAAGCCTAAACTGGTGGCTAGGTCAAGGGCTGTCATTTTGTCTTTGGCTGTTGTTTTTCTATCTCTTACCTCAAGATTCTTTTTTATCATATCCCAATTATACTAGAGTCCTGAAGAATTATCTACCCTGGCTTGGTAAGCTTCTGGGTTGCTTTTCCTCTTCCCTTCTTCCATATTCAAACCAACAGTTGGTATGTGTTTAGCAAATGCAAATTTACTTCAATATTGGCCCGAGCTAAACAAAGCTGAATAGAGCTAGTTTCTAATGAAAACTGCATTTATAGGAACCACAGAAGGATGGCAGTGCATTACTGGCTACTCTGGAAGGTGAATTAGCATGGTATTTTAACAGGTTTGAGAACCAGGTAGACCTGGTTTCTCATAGGAACTGTACTATTTTTTCCAATTTTCCTGAGAGAATAAGAGAGGAGAGAAGAGTAAAGGCAGCAAGCACCACTCACCAGAGAAAATTTCATGAAAGACATCTTTGTGGACCTGAGCCTTGAAGGATAAATAGCCCAGATAGTTTGTGGAAGACTGAGGGATATCATTATAACATTGTTATATCTCCCATAGTGTCTGGTATATATATAGTTGTATAGTCAGTATTTTGGAAATGAATGAAAACAAGTTGTAGGGCTTTGTGAGTAGATGGAAGGAAACTGCAGGATGTAAATTGTTACTTTGGATAGATACAGTGATGAGAAAGAGGTATTTCTTCCCAGTTTGGCTTTGCTTTCCTGTGCATACAACTCCATCTCCTCAGCCCAGGCATTCAGTGCCTCTGGTCCTCTCTAACCAGGGCATTCCAAGAAATATCCTCTTTTCATGGGTTTTCATTCACTTTGACACTCCTTAAGACCCTGCTTTTGAGAAATTGACTGGCCCGAATAGTGGTAATCAATGGCTTAAATATCACCTTTGTTTCTCAAAGGTCCTGGGCTTTTCCCTGGCAATATTTTGTAAGGCTCCATCACACATTCTGAGGGCAACAGTACATCCATGTACCTAAGCATTTTCTGTTTAAGAACAAAGAATGTCATGGAATTTAAATAACCAGGTCTCTTTTCTTTACCAAATGCCAAATCTTGACATTTTGTCTGCATTGTTGGTTGCTCCTCTTGTTAGAATTGCAGGCCTTTGACAATGGCCTAAAGATCAAAGAAATAAAAAACTGTTTGCCCAAAGTCGTATATCAAGTTATGGCAGAAATGGAGCTGGTACCCATATACCCCGTCCCCTCTTTTTGGTTCCTGTATTGTGTAATTGTGAGGCAGGAGATAAAATAGGAAACCCTGAGATAGCTGCAGTAGCTGTCATCAGTCAGCATCCTGATTTCTGGAAATCACCTTGTGACACCTGATAATAATTAGCATTGTGGTTTCCTCCCCTGAGTGGACAATCAAGGAGGATTGTGGGGAATCATATATGTAGAAGCTTAAGTTAAAAACACTATAAAGCCTGTAACCATTAAATAGAAGAGAGACATTCTCTAGCCAGAGGTGGCCTACTCACATTTCTTGGGATGGTGAAGCCAATAGAAACAAGGCTGAAGCTACTATCCCTTTGGTTCCTAGAAGAAATGAGTATTTTGTGAGTCGGGATGATTTTGAGTTTGGAATTTGTAAGATACATGTTTACTTTGGAATTAAATATTTTAGTCTAACTTTTGTTATTAACATTTCTGCACATAATTGTTAAAATGCAATCCCCAACATTTTCTGTGTGATTCCAGTCCCTCTCTTTTTTCCTTTGTTTTCTTTTTCTCTTAACTCCTGGTGATTAGGCCAAGGGCTGGTAGTAGGGAAGAGATTAGCTTCTAGGAGCAAAGAAAATTAATTTGGAACTTTCGAGATGATCACTGACATACTGTAATGATGTGCTTTCTGCCAAGTACTTATTCACCTTGGTTTGCTATGATCAAACTGTATATACAACAAATCATGGCATTCCTCTTTAACTGGATTGGGTTTTTCCTATCTTTTTGCCTGACCACTTCAGCTTCAGGAAGGTATGGGGCCATTTCAGGATTTGGTCTCTCTCCAATTAAGCAGATACTAATTGTCAGGTTTTCCACTTATTTCCCTGGATGTTTTGATTGTTAGTGTTGGCTCTGGTTAGTGGTATTTCTGATTTTAGGCTTTCTTCTGTTTCTCAGAGGATTTATCAATTATGATGCCAGAAATTTTCTCTTGCTTGCTTCACTTTTCTTTGTTTGTATGGTCCATTCAGTTCTTTGCTCACACCCACCAAGAACCTGGACTCCATCGCCATCTGCAACAATTAGAGTTACTAAATTTTGTTTCATTTCTCTCATTAATTTATACTCTTCTCTCAACCCAATTCTCACCTCCATCATGGGAACATAGCAGGGAATTTCACCCATACTAAAATGTTAGTGATGCTTATTGACATTTAGGTTTTCAAGTCTGAAAATATCAATAGCCACCAAAGTTTGGCCACTGGGTGTGTGGATGATCATTTAAGAACCCCAACTTGCCAGAGATCTTCAGAACTTTCTTCTCTAGAGACAATGAGAGTAGCTAATGAATTTCTGCATACCTGCATTCAAATTTGAACTATGAAACTTAATCTCTAGATGACTCTAGGCAAATTAAACTTCTCAGTGCCCCAGTTTCCTTGTCTATAAAATGGGATAATGAAAATTTATTCACAGAACTGCTTTTCGGAATTAAGTGTAATAATACATGTAAAGAGCTTAACAGATGGAGGGAAAGCCTTGGCTGTACTTGACATATGTAGCTAACTTAGATGATGAGATTTAGATTTTTTAGCTGAGATTTAAATGAGATTTTCTTTTTTGAGCTGATGGAATTATCGGATTTAGATTTAGATGATGTGACTTTGGACTTTGAGTTGATGCAGCAATGGAATAAGACTCTTGAGAACACTGTGAATATATCTTGCACTTAGAAGAAATGTGTTATCCTGGCTGGTGTAGCTCAGTGGATTGAGTGCCAGCCTGTGAACCAAACGGTCACTGGTTCAGTTACCTGTCAGGAAAGATGCCTAGGGCCTGAGTTGTGGGTTGGGTCCCCAGGTGGGAGTGTGTGAGAGACAACTGATTGATGTATCCCTTGCATATCGATGTTTCTCACCCTTTTCTTTCTCTATCCCTTTCCTATCCTTTCCCCTCTCTCTGAAAATGAATAAATAAAATCTTAATAAAAAGAGATCTGTCATTGGAGAGTACAGAGCAGACTGTAGTAGACAAAATTCTAAAATAGTCTCCATTATTTTCATCCCCTGGTGCATAATCCTTTCCTTTAAATGTGGGCAGAATCTATGAATATGATGATGTCATATCTGTGCTTAGGTTATGTTGTATGGTTAAGATGAAGGGACTTCGCAGTGCACATGTAATTAAGGTCCCTAATCAGTTTGACTCTGAGTTAATATAAAAGGAGATTATTCTAGATAAATCTGATATAATTGGGGGAGACTTGAAAGGAGAGTGTAGAAATCAGAGTCAGAAGTCTCTCTCCTGCTGGCCTTGAAGAAAGAAGCTATATGGAAATGAAGTCTATCAACAGCCACATATAAGCTTGGAAAAGTGCCCTGGCTGGTGTGGCTCAGTGGATTGAGTGGTGGCCTGCAAACCAAAAGATCACAGGTTTGATTCCCAGTCAGGATACATGTCTGGGTTGTGAGCCAGGTCCCCAGTTGGAGGCGTACAAGAGGCTTTTCTCCCTCTCTTTCTCCCTTCCTTCCCCTCTAAGAATTAAATAAGTAAAATCTTCTTTAAAAAGCTTGGAAGAGGATTCCAAGTCTCACAGGAGGTCACAGCCCTTGTGAGACACTGACTATCCTGTAAGACTCTGAAAAAAGGACACAGGTAAGCCATTTCTAGACTCAACACACAAAGCTGTGATATAATAAATGAGTACTGCTTTTAAGCCACTAAATTTGTGGTAATTTGTTATGCATCTTAGGTAGTTAGTAAATGATAATTTCCTTCTACCACTTACTTGGATACCTGAGTGCTTGACACTTATTAAGTCTGGATTCCATGTCATGGATTTCTTCCTCTAATTTTCATCAGACCTCATCTTCCATGACTTCATAAGTGTCCCTGGTGTCTGCAATCTCAACCTTCTGAACTCTACCTGGAGGTCATAGCATTTCTCTAGCATCTCTGTTCTTGTGGCCACAGCCACTCAAGGGGCTGGTAATACTTATCCTTGGAAGTCTCCTTTCTATATTTCCTTGTTCTTACTTTGGTTGATAACCTTTGGTGAGACCTCAGAGTCCCTCTGGCTTTCCTAGCATTAAGCAGCTCCATATGAATGCCTTAGGGAACAGATGTCCTCCTTCACTCAGTGATTTTCAGCTGTAATTGTTGACAGTTTCATAATGAGCCTGTCATGGTAGAGTGACAGCTCCTGAGAGTGCTGTCCTATTACTGCAGTGCCTGCTTCCTGGTGCCTCACAGTATGTAATTAGCTAATCTTCCAAATGCTCTTCATGTTTGTCTCTATGCCAAGCAAGCATGGGAGCACTCTGTTTGATCTCAGGCCTATCAACAAAATCTAAGGAACATCTGTGTGTGTGTGCATTGAGCCATGGCCTCCTGTTAGTGTCTTCAGTGGCCTGAGTAGCTTTGGACCCAACCTGGTGGTTGGATATTTGCAATCTAATGAAGGAGGCACCACAGTCTGTGGAGAGTACTGTCTCCTTGCCTGACCTCAGAGCTTCCCAAACAGGATTATTGTTGTACATAAAGAAACTGAGGTTCACTGGGGTTAATAAACTTGCTTAAGTGGCAGAATCATGTCAGTCAGACTCCAAACCCCAGGTGCTTAACTGTTTAAAGCATCATAGTGTGCAACTCATTCTCTTGGGTTATGGAAAATTTTGGCTGAAGAATTTGGACACTTAGTCTCTGGTCCTGCCTATGCCATTTATTTAATGTGTACATTTGGCAAGTCCTTTCTGTTCCTCTGTGAATCTCAGTTTTCCTATTAAAACCAGAAAAGTCAGCATCCATGATGCCTGTCACTACCAGAACCTATAAGCAGATACAAGGGTTTAATCTTTATGGGTGCTTTATTCAGATGTCAGTGATCTGAGAAGACAGTAGGTTATGTTCCCTCAGAAACCATCGTGACATCTCATCTCAAGCCAACCTTTTTAAGAGGAGAAGAAAGGGTAGGTAGCAGGTTTGGAAAAAAGGTTAATCTGTTGATCAATGAAATACAATGGCTCAGATACCATCCCCATCCTTGCAGTTCCCCTGGGGCACAAAGGTTGAATTGCTTATTGACCTAAAGTCAAGTAGGTCGTGCATTCCGGTTCCTGGAATAACAGCTTTCCAAATGCTTTAACCACTTAAGTCTATCAACTGGGACTGAAGCTAAAATGTTTAACTCTTGAGTTCCTCTGTCACTATCAATAAAATGGGAGAAGAGAGAGGATTGTTACGTGAAATGATTTTCAAGGGCAATTCTATATCTCCCCTTCAAAGGCTTTATGAAATATACATTAGGGCCTCCAGTTTACCTGACTATCTCGGAATATCTTGCTTTTTAACTACTTGTCATTTTAACTACTCAGGGACACAAGGCCACTACTAATTTTAATTGATAAAATATGCTAATGAGACAATAAAAATGGATGGTTTGTTTTCAAATTATGATGTATCATTTCTTGTCCAGTCAATACATATTTGCTTAATGTTTGTTCTGTCCAATGCAATACATTGCATGCTATGGGGAATTCAGAGAAATAGGAGAAATATCACCTGCCTTCCTGGAACTTAGCACAATTCAAAGATGTGGGAACAAACTGCATATCTATATTCTAAGACAGCAATATATAAGAGCCAGAGTATAAATAATAAAGTAATCAGTGGAGGCAGTTGTCAATGTCTTTGTTTGAGACACTCACTGCATCTCCCTTGCAGGACACTTCTCATTGGGTCCCACTTCAGTGAACAGTGAGAAAGGTGGGGTAGACAATATTTGAGGGAATTTTCAATGTTGGCATTATGGGGTTCTATAAGATGAGACAGATCATTTTGGTGGATGTGGATGAAAAAGCTTATTGATTTCAGTATTGTATGCCCAGCATCATTCCTAGGATGAAGGGGGGATGGAGAAAGTGGGAGTCAAATTGAGTAATAAGAGATGGAGAGAATATTAGTAAATGGTAAGAATAAGTGAAAGAATTATATTTCAGGTCAAATAACGAATATCAGTAGAGGGTTAGCAAATGGAACATTTGGTAGGAATCAAGGGGTTCCTTTGGAGAGAAACAGAATGCAAAATTTTAAAAGAAGGCGGGGCAAGATTGTAGAGAACTTTGATTGGAATGATAAGTAATTGATGTTGGGAAACCACAGAAGATGTTTATAGTAGGTACGTAGGTGGGTTGGTCAGTAAGTTGGCTAGCTGGTTGGTTTTAAATAAGGCAGTGGCATGATGAGAGAGAGATTTAGATAAGAAAGCCCTCATGGTTGTATGGAGAGTAAAATCAAGGAAGATGAGATTAGAAGCAGAGGACCAGAGATCCATGTAAGATATTATGAGAGGCTGTTCTAGGGCAGTGACAGTGAGAATAAAAATTTTTTTATGGTATTTGTCTTTCACTGCCTGGCTTATTTCGCTTAGCATGATACTCTCCAATTCCTTCCATGCTGTCGCAAAGGGTAGGAGCTCCTTCTTTCTTTCTGCTGCATAGAATTCCATTGTGTAAATGTACCACAGTTTTTTGATCCATTCATTAACTGATGGGCACCTAGGTTGCTTCCAGCACTTGGCTATTGTAAATTGTGCTGCTATGAACATAGGGGTGCATAGATTCTTTTGGATTGGTGTTTCAGGATTCTTAGGATATAATCCAAGCAGTGGAATTGCTGGGTCAAAAGTATGTCCATTTTTAGTTTTCTTAGAAAATTCCATACTGTTTTCCATAGTGGTTGTACCAATCTGCAATCCCACCAACAGTGCACTAGGGTCCCCTTTTCTCCACAACCTCTCCAACACAGTGAAAGACAAATACCATATGATCTCACCTTTAACAGGAAGCTAATCAACAAAACAAACAAACAAGCATAATATAAACAAAGACACTGAATTTGAGAACAGTCTGACAGTGTCCAGAGTGGGAGGGGAGGGAATTTCAGGGGAAAAGGAGAACGGTTTAGAGCAACAAGTATAAAGGACTCGTGGAGAAAAAACTATGGGGGGTGGAAATGGGAGGAAGGAGGGGAGGACTGGGGTGGTGGGCTGGGGCGGGGTAAAAGACAGAAAACTGTACAATATCAACAATTAAAAAATACTGATTTAAAAAAATAAAATAAAAAATGGAAAAAAAATTTTTTTTTAAATGGGATATTTTCAAGAATCATTGTGAGGGCAAACTCAGCAGGGTTTGGTGTATGACTGAATATGGATAATGAGAAAAGTAAATGAGGCAAAAATGATGCCAGAATTTCTTTCAGTGGCACCATGAAAATAAATATTTAACAAAAAGAAAGAAGCTGGGGGAGAAAGACTGGCTTGGATGCATGGTGGAATGCACTTTGAAACTGAGTTTGGGGACTGGCAAGACATATACCAACAAGTAATCCAAAGTGCTGAATTGATATCATGAGCAAGGTATGAGGTGGAGCTGAAGATGCAGAGTTTGTTAATTAGAGAAATGGGGATCAAAACTGTGAACATGGCTAAAATAATTGAGAGAGTGTGTGTAGGTACAAAAATAAGATTAAAACAGAAATGTGGGAGAACTATCAAGTTTAAAAGCAGAAAGAGACTGTTTTTCTCCTGCTCAATCTTTCAATTATTCTTCCACACACATCCAATCCCTCGCTCTACTAGTTTTTTATCCCCTGCTGACAACCACGCTACAATTATCTCTTATTTTTGAGGTACTGTACTTCTTGACTCCTCTTTCTATTTCCTTCCTCTTCACCTTTACATCCTTCCTCAGCCTCTCCATATATCATTCACTCTCCAGTCTCCTGCATTATGGACTTCAAATCTAAGCAACTTCTAGGAAAAAAAAATATCTCCCAATGATCTCATGTCTCAACATTTGATATTATTTTTCTCAATTTCATCCTCCAGAACCTCTGAATAGTTTGATGCTGTTGATCCTCTACTCTTTTTAAGCACACTATTACCTTGTTTCTTATTTTTTTTAAATATTTTTTCTCAAGACTAATTTAAAGAATGTGCAAACATTAAGTGAGAAAGAGTTTTCAATGAGATGTAACCACGTGAGGAAATTGCAGATCTAACATAGAATATCAAAATTTGGATAGAAGAAAGATCCTTATTTTTAATATATTTTTAATAGTAGCCTTGGAAAACATGGCAGTGAACTTTGTGCTTGACTGTACCTAGCAGTACGTGGACACATGATTCAATGACACAATCAACTCCTTTCTGTGTTTTACCCCTAATAAACCATAAACAACTCCTTACCTGTTCTTCTTCTGTCTTTCTACCTGGCAGACACAAAGACCAGTAACAGTCTCTCCAGGGAGAGCAGGTTTCCTCAGAAATGCTTACACTGATCCGTTAAGAAGTTTATGTCACTTAACTGATTTGACATTCTCTTCCACACCTTATTTTTTTGTCTGTTTACTGAGAATACATGCTAAGAAAAAGTATCATCAAGTACAACTTTTCTCATAAGCAAAAGAATAAAGGAAGTTGTTGGTCAGCTGGGCTGTTACTGCGAAGCTCTAGGAATAACCTGTTTCCAAACTCATTCAGATTATTGACAAAATTCGGTTTCCTGAGATTGTATTATCGAAGTCTCCCTTTTCTTGTTAGCTGTCAACCTGGGATTATTTTTACCTGCTAGAGAATGTCTGCATTCTTTGGCCCATGATTACCTCTATCTTTAAAGCCAGCAAAGGCACATCAAGTCCTTCTCATGCTTACGACATTTCTGACTCTCCTCCTCTGCCACATCATCCTGACCTCCTCTTATGCTTTTAAGGTTTCATGTTATTACATTGAACCCACCAGATAATACAGAATATACTTTTTATCTTAAGGTTGACTGATTGGTAATACATCTTCAAAGTCCCTTTTGCCAAGTAACATAAAAAAACCACAGATGTGAGACCAGAGGGCAAAGTTCATGGGCTCCAGAGCATATACTCTGAACTGGTAAACTCTGATATTAAAACAAAACAAAACAAAACATCAAACTCATATAGCCCTGGCTGGTGTGACTGAGTGGGTTCAGCACTGACCTATGAACTGAAAAGTTGCCAGTTCAATTCCTAGTCAGGGCACATGCCTTGGGTTGTAGGCCAGGTCCCAATTTGGGGGACCCATCTCTCACACACTGATGTTTCCCTCCCTCTCTTTTTTCCTCCTCTCCCCTCTGTCTGAAAGTAAATAAATAAACTCTTTTTAAAAATGAACCTCATATAAATAAATTATGGTATGTCCATATAGTAGAATATTACTCAGCAGTAATAATGAACTACTAAGTGCAATAATATGGACGAATCTCAAAATTATTAGCTTGAAAAAAGAAAGCAGGTACAAAAGAGTTAGATAAACTTATATTATTTATATAATGCTTTAGAACAGGCCAAAGTAATCTATGGTGCCAGAAAGCAGATCAGTTGTTGACTGCAGGTGGAGGTAGGGGGAATAAAAGCAGTAAAGTCCACAGTTGGGGATGTCAAATGATCGATGTATCTGTCACACATTGATGTTTCTCTCCCTTTCTTTCTCCCTTCCTTCCAATCTCTCTAAAAATAAAATATTTTAAAAAGAGAACTGGAATCTCAGAAAATATATTTTAAAAAATTCAGAACAGCAAGGATAAAGACTACATTCTGAATACTTCCAGAAAAATTTTTTAAAAAGGTCTATAAAAGAGAAAAACAAAACAAAACAAAACAAAAAACCCCACCAAAAATGGCTCAAACTGGAGAAAAAATGAAAACCCCAGAGTCAATTCCTCTAAGCAACGAAGAGATAGCCAACCTATCAGATGCACAGTTCAAAGCACTGGTCATCAAAATGCTCACAGAATTGGTTGATTTTGCTCATAAATTAGATGAAAAAATGCAGGCTACGATACGTGAAATGAAGGAAGACGCATGGGGAACCGATAGAGATGGAAGGAAAACTGGGACTCAAATCAATGGAGTGGACCAGAAGGAAGAAAGAAACAACCAAACAGAAAACAAGAAAGAAACAAGATTTCAAAAAAATGAGGAGAGGCTTAGGAACCTCCAGGACATCGTTAAACGTCCCAACATCCGAATTATAGGGGTCCCAGAAGGGGAAGAAGAGCAACAAGTAGAAAACTTATTTGAACAAATAATAAAGGAGAACCTCCTCAATCTGGCAAAGGAAATAGATTTCCAGGAAGTCCAGGAAGCTCAGAGAGTCCCAAAGAAGTTGGGCCCAAGGAGGAACACATCAAGGCACATCGTAATTACATTAGCCAAGATTCAAATGAAGGAGAGAATTCTAGAAGCAGCAAGGGATAAGGGGACAGTCACCTCCAAAGGAGTTCCCATTAGACTGTCAGCTGATTTCTCAAAAGAGACCTTACGGGCAAGAAGGGGCTGGAAAGAAATATTTGAAATCTTGAAAAGCAGGGACCTACATCCAAAATTGCTCTTTCCAGAAAAGCTGTCATTTAGAATGGAAGGACAGATAAAGCGCTTCTCAGATAAGGTCAAGTTCAAGGAGCTCATCATCACCAAGCTCTTATTATATGAAATGTTAAAGGGACTTATCTAAGAAAAAGAAGATCAAAAATATGACAGTGAAAAGACCGCAAACTCACAGCTATTAAGAACCACACCTAAAACAAAAGCAAACTAAGCAAACAGCTAGAACAGGAACAGAACCACAGAAATGGAGATCATATGGAGGGTTAGCAACAGGGGCGTGGGAGGAGGAGAGGGGGAAGGTACAGAGAATGAGTAGCATAGATAGTGGGTAGAAAATAGACAGGGGCAGGGTAAGAATAGTATGGGAAATGTAGAAGCTAAAGAACTTATGACACAAGGACATGAACTAAAGGGGGGAATGTGGGTGGGAGAGGGTGTGCAGGGTTGGGGGAATGATGGGGGAGAAACGGGACAACTGTAATAGCATAATCAATAAAATATATTTAAAAAAAGAAAAAAAATAAAAAAGGTCTATAAAAGAATAAGAATCGGATTGCCATCAGACTTGGTGTATACAACATCGGTAACTAGAATACAATGAAGAAATATAGAGAAAGTTATAAGAAAAACTACAGTTTTATCTCACTGACACTATTAGTCATCCTCATAGTAGGATAGATACTTTCAGATGTTAAGGATTCAGAAAGTTAATCTTTTTCTTTTTAGATTGTGAAAATAATAATTATTTTTTTAAATATATTTTATTGATTATGCTATTACAGTTGTCCCATTTCTTCCCCATCATTCTCCTCCACCCTGCACACCCTCTCCCACCCACATTCCCCCCTTTAGTTCATGTCCTTGTGTCATAAGTTCTTTAGCTTCTACATTTCCCATACTATTCTTGCCCTCCCCCTGTCTATTTTCTACCCACTATCTATGCTACTCATTCTCTGTACCTTTCCCCCCTCTCCTCTTCCCACGCCCCTGTTGCTAACCCTCCATATGATCTCTATTTCTGTGGTTCTGTTCCTGTTCTAGCTGTTTGCTTAGTTTGCTTTTGTTTTAGGTGTGGTTCTTAATAGCTGTGAGTTTGCTGTCTTTTCATTGTCATATTTTTTATCTTCTTTTTCTTAGATAAGTCCCTTTAACATTTCATATAATAAGAGCTTGGTGATGATGAACTCCTTGAACTTGACCTTATCTGAGAAGCACTTTATCTTCCCTTCCATTCTAAATGACAGCTTTGCTGGATAGAGCAATTTTGGATGTAGCTCCCTGCTTTTCAAGATTTCAAATATTTCTTTCCAGCCCCTTCTTGCCTGGAAGGTCTCTTTTGAGAAATCAGCTGACAGTCTGATGGGAACTCCTTTGTAGGTGACTGTCCCCTTATTCCTTGCTGCTTCTAGAATTCTCTGCTTCATTTTAATCTTGGCTAATGTAATTACGATGTGCCTTGGTGTGTTCCTCCTTGGGCCCAACTTCTTTGGGACTCTCTGAGCTTCCTGGACTTCCTGGAAGTCTATTTCCTTTGCCATATTGGGGAAGTTCTCCTTTATTATTTCTTCAAATAAATTTTCTACTTGTTGCTCTTCTTCTTCCCCTTCTGGGACCCCTATAATTCGGATGTTGGGACGTTTAACGATGTCCCAGAGGTTCCTAAGCCTCTCCTCATTTTTTTGAATTCTTGTTTCTTCCTTGTTTTCTGTTTGGTTGTTTCTTTCTTCCTTCTGGTCCACTCCATTGATTTGATTCTCAGTTTTCCTTCCATCTCTATCGGTTCCCCATGCATCTTCCTTCATTTCACGTATTGTAGCCTGCATTTTTTCATCTAATTTGTGAGCAAAATCAACCAATTCTGTGAGCATTTTGATGACCACTGCTTTGAACTGTGCATCTGATAGGTTGGCTATCTCTTCACGGCTTAGAGGAACTGACTCCGGGGTTTTCATTTTTTCTCTGGTTTGAGCCATTTTTGGTGGGGTTTTTTGTTTTGTTTTGTTTTGGTTTTAGTCTGGTCGCGACTATTATGTGGTGAGGGGTGGAACCTCAGGCGCTCCCCAGTGCGGGGCAGCCCAGTCGCTGGGTTGTGACGCTGTATGTGGGGGCGGGGTCTGAGAGGGAACAATGGTGCCTGCTCCGCTCTCTCCTGGATTCAGTCCCTTCCGCCACTTCCCCTCTGCCTGGACCATCTGCGCATGTGAATGTGGGACCACCTGGTCAGCCAGCCGCCTTGTGTGGCCTCACTGGGTCTGCACAGTTGCCCCCCTGTGCCTGGGGTCCGCCAGCTGCCACCTGTGGGCCCGAGGACCGCCAGCCACTGCCTGTGCACCTGGGAACTGCCAGCCATTGCTGCTTGCGTTCCTGGGTCTGCACCTCCACTTTTTCCTGCCGGGACTCCGCCCCTCTTACCGGTCTGGATGAATGGTTGTTGGACTTCCATACAGTTCAATTTTCTATCAGTTCTGGTTGTTTTCTCATTTCTAAATATTTGTTGTCCTTAATTTTGTTTGTGAGAGGAGGCACAGTAGTGTCTGCTTATGCCTCCATCTTGGCCGGAAGTCCTCGGGTCGGAAGAATTAATATCATGAAAATGTCCATACTACCCAAAGCAATTTACAAATTCAATGCAATACCTATTAAAGTGCTAATGGCATATTTCACAGATGCAGAAGAAACACATCAAAAAATTTATATGGAACCATAAGCGACCCAGAATAGCTGCAGCAATTTTGAGAAAGAAGAGCCAAGTAGGAGGGATCACAATACCTGATACCAAACTGTATTACAAGGACACTGTAATCAAAATAGCCTGGTACTGGCATAAAAACAGGCACATGGACCAGTGGAACAGAACAGAGAGCTCAGAAATAAACCCAAGTCTCTACAGTCAATTAATATTCGACAAAGGGGGCAGCAACATAAAATGGAGCAAAAATAGCCTCTTCAGCAAATGGTGTTGGGAGAATTGGACAGCTACATGCAAAAAAATGATGATGGTTTCTTTAGCTGTGCAGGAGCTTTTTACTTTGATGTAGTCACATTTGTTTATATTTTTCTTTTATATCCCTTGCCCTGTGGAATGTATAGGTGAAAATATTGCTGTGTGGGATATTTGAAATTTTCCTGCCTGTGTTTTCCTCTAGGACTGTTATGGTGGCTGGCTTACATTTAAGTCATTTATCCATCTTCAGTTTATTCTGGTGTATGGTATAAGTTGGTGGTCTAGTTTCATTTTTTGGCATGTACCTGTCTAGGTCTCCCAACACTATTTATTGAAGAGGCTATTTTTATTCCGTTTTATGTTCCGGCCCCTTTGTCAAGTATTAATTCACCATAGAGACCTGGGATTATTTCTGTGCTTCCTATTCTGTTCCATTGATCTATGTGTCTGTTTTTATGCCAGTACCAGACTCTTTTGATTACAGTGGCCTTATAATAGAGCTTGATATTAAGTATTGTGATCCCTCCCATTTTGCTCTTTTGTCTCAAGATTGCGGAGGCTATTTGCGGTTGTCTTTGGATCTATATACATTTTTTAAATATTTGTTCTAGATATGTGGAATGAGTCATTGGTATTTTAATAGGGAGTGCATTGAATTTACATATTACTTTGGGTAGTATGGACATTTTGATGATGTTAATTCTTCCAATCCATGAAGACATTATATATACTTCCATTTATTTGTGTCTACCTTAATTTATTTCTTCAGTGTTCAGTAGTTTTCTGAGTACAGGTCTTTTACCTCCTTGGCTAGGTTTATTCCCAGGTACTTTATTTTTGTTGTTGCTATAGCAAATAGGATTTTTCCTCCTGATTTCTGTCCCTAATATTTCATTGTTGGTGTACAGAAATGTCTTTGATTTCTGAATGTTGACTTTGTATCCCACCATTTTGCCAAGTTCACTTATTAGGTTGAGGAGTGCTTTGGTGGAGTCTATAGGGTTTTCTATGTACACTATCATATCATATGCAAACAATGACAGTTTTACTTCCTCCTTTCCAATTTGGATGCCTTTTATTTATTTTTCTTGTCTGACCACTGTGTCTGTATCTTCCAATACTATGTTGAATAGAAGTGGTGAAAGTAGACATCCTTGTCTTGTTCCTGTTCTTAGTGGGAAATTTTTTTAGTTTTTGCCCATTGAGTGTTTTGTTGGCCGTAGGATTCTCATATATGGCCTATATTATGTTGAGGTATGCTTCCTCTACTCCTACTTTGCTGAGTGTTTTTATCATAAATGGGTGCTATACCTTATATAATGCTTTTTCCACATCTTATGATATGATCATGTGATTTTTGTCTTTGCTTTCATTTATGTGATGTATTACATTTACTGATTTGCGAATGTTGAACCATTCTTGCATCCCTGGGATGAATCCCACTTGGTCATGGTGTATGATCTTTTTAATATATTGTTGGATGTGGTTTGCCAATACTTTTTTTTTTTTTTTTTTTTTTTAGAATTTTAGCATCTGTGTTCATCAGCAGTATTGGCCTGTTGTTTTCCTTCTTTGTTGTGTCTTATTCTGGTTTTGGGATTAGGATGATGCTGTCCCCATAAAAAGAGTTTTGGAGTCTTCCCTCTTCTTGGATTTTTAAAAGATTATGTTTATTTATTTTTAGAGATGGGAAGGGAGGGATTAAGAGAGGGGGAAATATCAAGGTGTGTTTGCCTCTCAACTGCCCTCTATGGGGGACCAGCCCACAACCCAGACATGTGCCCTGATTGAAAATTCAACCAGCAATCCTTTGGTTCACAGGCCAGCACTCAACCCACTGAGCCACACCAACCAGTGCTCTTCTTGGATTTTTTGGAATAGTTTGAGAAGGATAAGGATTAGTTCTTCCTTAAATGTTTTGCAGAATCATTTTGTGAAACTGTCTGCTCCAGGGCTTTTGTGTGATGGGAGTTTTTTGATTACTGCTTTAATTTCACTAGCTTTTATCAGTCTGTTCATGCTTTTTGCTTCTTCTTCATTCAGTTTTTGAAGATTATATGTTTCTATAAATTTTTCCATTTCACCCAGGTTTTCAAGTTTCTTGGCATATAGTTGTCTGTAGTAATTTCTTGTGATCCTTTTTATTTCTGTGGTATCAGTTGTAATCTCTTCTCTTTAATTTCTCATTTTATTTATTTGGGTCCTCTCTTTTTTTTTGATGAGTCTTATTGAAGGCTTGTCAATTTTGTTTATCTTTTCAAAGAACCATCTCCTGGATTCATTGATCCTTTGAATTGTGCTTTTAGCCTCTAAATGAGAGGTGTCAAACTTATTTTTACCAGGGGCCTCATCAGCCTCACAGTTGTCATCAAAGGGCTGAATGTTATTTCAACTCCTTAACTGTTAAGGAGTAATTATATTTATACAGTTGTAAATTTATTTCAGCCCTTTGAGGGCAACCTTGAGGCTGTTGTGGCGCCTGGTGAAAATGAATTTGACACCCCTCCTCTATGTCATTTAATTCTCTTGGATCTTGTTTATTTCCTTCTTTCCACTTGGTCTAGGCTTTGTTTGTTGTTGTTCTTCTAGTTCTTGTAGGTGTAGGGTTAGGTTGTTTATTTGAAATATTTCTATTTTAGGTAGGCTTGTATTGCTATGAACTTCCCTCTCAGGACTGCCTTCACTTTGTCCCTTATGTTTTGGACTGTTGTGTATTCATTTTCATTTGTTTCCAGAAATTTTTTAATTTCTTTATTGATCTTATTCTTAACTCATTCATTGTTTAATAACATAATATGCAGTTTTCATGAATTTCACAGTTTTCGGGGGGGGTTTATTTTCCCCTTGAGGTTGGTTCTTTTTTTGAGACTTATGGTCTGAGAAAATGTTTGATATGATTCCAAATTTCTTGAATGTGTAGAGGCTTGTTTTGTGTCCTATTATGTGGTCTATCTTTGAAAATGTTCCATGTGCATTGAAAGAATGTGTATTTTGCTTCTTTGGGGTACCGGGTTCTGTATATGTCAGTTAAGTCCATTTTATCTAGTGGGCCGTTCAGTGCCACAATACCCTTGTCAATTCTTTGGAAGATCTATCCATTGTTGACAGTGGAGTGTCAAAAATCCCCTAATATAAGTGTCTTGCTGTCTATATCTTTCTTGAAGTCCTCCAAAATTTTTCTTATATATTTGGGTGCTCCTATGTTGGGTGCATATATGTTTACAATGTTTATGTCTTCTTAATGGATTCTCCCCTTGAGTATTATGAAGTGTCCTTCTGGGTCTCTTTTTATGGCCTTTGTTCTGAAGTCTATTTTGTCTGATGTAAGTATCATTCCCCCAGCTTTTTTTCCTGTCCATTTGCTGAAATATTTTTTCCAACCCTTCACTCTCAGTCTGTGTAGATCTTTTGTTCTGTATGTTACTTCCTGTTTCTCCCTTGCTGCCTTTAAGTTTCTATCTTTGTCTTTAAATTTTGATATTTTAATTATAATATATCTTGGACTGGGCCTCTTTGGATTCATTTGATTTGGACCCTCTGTGCTTCCTGGACTTGTGTGGCTTTTTCTCTCATCAAATTAGAGATGTTTTCTGTTATAACTTTTTCAAACAGGTTTTCTATCCCTTGCTCCTCTTCTCCTTCTGTTATCCCTATTATACAGATATTATTACATTTCATGTTATCCTGCAGCTCCCTTAAGCTCTCTTCATTCTTTTTGAGTCTCTTTTTGTTTTCTTGCTCTTTCTGCAATTTTTTCTACCTTATCCTCCAGCTCACTGATTTCATCCTCTGCTTTATCTAACCTGATTTTAATTCCGTCTACTGTGTCCTTCATTTCATATATTGTATTCTTCATTTCCTCCTGACTCTTATTGATAGTTTCTGTATCCTTTTTCATAGTTTGCTGTAAGTTCCTTGTTGCTTCCCTGGAGTTCTCACAGAGCTCCTTGAGCATCCTCATACCCATTATTTTGAACTCAGTGTCTGAACATTTGAACATTTGTTTGCTTGCCTCAATTTCACCTAGCATTATTTCCGGGGATTCCTCTTTTCCTTTGGATTGGGTATTGTTTCTCTTTTCTCCCCATTTTAGGTGACTCTTCTTATTTGTTTCTGCATCTTAGTTTGATTTGCTTTGACTCCCTGTCTTTGTGGTGTGACCTTCTGTAATAGGAGACCTGTGGGGCTCAGTGATACAATCTCCTTGATATCCTGAGTTGGATGCTTTTGAGATGCCCTTTATGAAGTTTGTGTGGGCTGTCTGGTTGTGATAAAGTTCATCTTCATAACTCCCTTTTTAAAGCATTTTCTGCATATATAATCCAGCACAATAAGAAACTAAATTATAAAAGATGTTAGATCCACCCTAGAAGAATATTGAAGGAAATTCTTAGGATAAGGATATCACTAAACTGAATGCTCTATTCACCCACTCTAACTCACAGTGAATGCAGTTGAAACTGTGAGTTAGAGTGGGTGAATAGAGCATTCTCAAGAGACCAAAAAAGTGAAAAACTAAAAAAAAAAAAAAACCAACAAAATAACACTTAAAAGCAATGGCTTCCATAGATGAATCATGTAACTGTAAAGCAGAAAGGACTATTAAAGAGAATGAAGCAGTCTAGCCCCAATGATCTCTCAAAATTCATTGGCCATGGCTTCCTTTGAGGCTCATACTGAGTAGAAGTTAATGGTAATGCAATGAAAATTGAGTAGGAAAGGGACTGGAGAGCAAGCAAAGAAAAGTTCCAGAACAATGTACAGGAGAGTAGAAGGCCCAAGAATCTGAGGAAGCTGGCCACCATATCTGTGAACACTACACCAAACGACATAAAATTAATTTTCCTTAAAAATGGACAAAGTTTATCAAGGCCAGATCTCATACAAAGTTATTATAAGAAAAAAGAAAATAAGAGACATAACATTCTACAGGTGATAAAAGCATGCCAGAAAGACCTGCCCACAAAATAAACAAAAGTCAAACTTATGTTATCAAACAAAGCTACACAATATTAGGAAAATGATACAGTATGCAAAAGATCAACATATATCAGAATTGAAAACATTAAGAAAGAAGGTAACAGTATTTAGGAAAGAATTATAAATAATAAAGCATCATTTATAAAACAAAGACTAACTAGAAGGAATAAAGAAGTAAAAGATGCAAGAGTCCCTTTAAAAATGTAAGATAGCCCTAACTGGTGTGGCTCAATGGATTGAGTGCTAGCCTCTGAACCAAAGAGTTGCTGGGTCAATTCCCAGTCAGGGCACATGCCTGGGTTGTGGGCCAGGTCAGGTCCCTAGTAGGGAGTGTGTGAGAGGCAACCATACATTGATGTTTCTCTCCCTCTCTCCCTCCCCTCTCCTCTGTCTAAAATAAATAAAATCTTTAAAAATAAAATAGAAGAAAAAAACATTTTAATGTCTTAGAAAAAAGCGAACATAAAATGGGTTTGAGGGGAAAATTATAAATTTTAATTATAGGGAAAGAATATTTCATACATACAAATAAACTCTCTCTATAAATATAAATATAAATATAAATATAAATATAAATATAAATATAAATATAAATATAAATATAAATATAAATATAAATATAAATATAAATATAAATATAAATATAATTTGCTGAATAAGAAGTCCAAAGGAACAGGATACTGAATTTTGCAATTGAACAAAAGTGTCTTGAATAAATAACTTTTTGAAACTATCCATTCAAAATACACACTGAATGTCTTAGAATATTGACCCCTAAAACAATAATACCAAGGCAAATTCTAGTAAAACTACTGGACTTTAAAGAAAAAGAAAAATCTACCCTGTCTGGTGTGGCTCAGTGGATTGACCACTGACCTGTGAACCAAAAGGTCACAGGTTCAATTCCCTGTTAGGGCACATACCCGGGTTGTGGGCTGGGTCCTGGGTTGCAGGCTGGGTCCATGTTTGGGGGTGAACAAGAGGCAACTAATCAATGTTTCTCTCACACATTGATGTTTTTTTCTTTCTCTTTCTCTCTCCCTTCTCCTGTTTCTGAAAATAAATTAATAAAATCTTTTTAAAAAGAAAAAGAAAAATCCTTTAGAAATCTAGAAAAAAACATTTTATTTACAAAGGAAAGAAAATAGATTATCATTTGACTTTACATCAGAAAAAAATGTATTAATATATTCATAACATCTAGGAAAGATTAGTGGGAGCCAAGGGCTCCATTTCCACCATTTCCTGACTTTCAACTATAAAGGATCACAAATTGTTATCAACATGTAAAAAAAAAAAAAAACAAAAAACAGGGACTATTATTTTCATGAGCTCCTCCTGAGGAATCTGACAGAATGAACTTTAGATACTTTGTAACAGCATGGATGGAACTGGCGAGCATTATGCTAAGTGAAGTAAGCCAGACAGTGAAAGACAACTACCATATGATCTCACCTATAAGTGGAACCTGATCAACAAAACAAACAAGCAAGCAAAATATAACCAGAGACATTGAAATTAAGAACAGACTGATAGTAACCCAGGGGGAAGTGGGAGGGGATAACTGGGGGGGGAGGGTTTTCAGGAACATGTATAAAAGACACATGGATGGAACAAAAGGCGGGTAGGATCAAGTGTGGGAAGTGGGGATGGCTTGGGTCAGGGGGAGTGGTGAAGTGAAAATGGAGACAACTGCACTTGGAGAACAATAAAAAAATCAGTGTATAGAAGAAGCATGGAAAACTTAAGCATGGTTACCGAACAGAGCATCTTCACAATAGAAAAAGTAAAGGAACAAGCTGATGAAAGCTGGAGAAAGGTGGTGGGGTGATGTTACAGAACACAGGGCCAAGGAGGGTATGATATACTATTACAGATACCCCCACTAGGTTCACTTGTCTGCCACCAGAGGAAAGACATCTCTCAATGTCAGAGATTTGTGAAAAGGAAAGAAAATGTTTATTTAAAGCTATACAGACTTAAAGTAGTGACCTAATGTCTTCATTAAAATATCAAAGTCCTTTAGGATACCCACAGACACACAGTGCTTCCTTCTCCCTCTGCCCTAATTTGGGGTACCATATCTCAGGAAAAGAAGTAGATTCAGGCTCCTGACACCATTAGCTGTGTCATCGGCCTGGATCAAGCCACGTGGTTCTCCTCTGCAAAGCTGTGGGGGTCTGCACTCTGGCAAAACTGCGTGGTTCTCCCTTTAATGGCTGCCGAGTCTGGGTTTAAATCCCCATGCCAATCCTCCTCTGCAGCCCCATTTCCGACTCCTCTCACAATCAGCTACACTTGCCGGCACTCTCATATCCTTCCAGCTTTACTGGGCTGCCATAGTGGGTCTGGGCAGGTGTGGCCCCATGGCATGGAGCCAATCATCTCCAAGCTCTCGTGCAGGTGCTATGTAAACAGGGGGAGTTGCCTCCCAGTTATCTTGGGTGGAAGTCACTTCCATCCCCCTGGCTCAAAGCATGGCCACAGCTATGTAATATATCTATGCAACCAGTTAAAGGTTATAGATATGTTAAATGACGATGCCAGAGGTTAGCTGCAAAGCTGTTGCTATGCAAAACAGATCTCAATGGCCCTGCTCCATGTGTCCCTTCCCCCAACTCACACCTGTGATGGGGGGGGAGGTGAGAACATCCTATATATCTTTCTAATATTTCCTGGACACCTTGAGTTCTGGACCCCATTCCAAATCCCTATTTGGGGCGCCCCTTTTGGCTGCACCCTGTTACAGTGATATAAAGGGAAAGTGCAACTATATCTTCTCAGGTTACAAAGTAGGAAGGCAAGAGATTTGTTTACTGTTAAATGGATCAGTCAATGGAATAGTTTAATCATGCTATCTGAAATTTCAGAGGTGGTCAGGTGATTTCCCACTATGGAACTCAAAAGGGTTCCTGTAGGCTCCTTCTGCCCTACACCTGTCCCTCAAATCCAAGAGGCCAGCAGGTGACCTAAATGGAGATAATTTGACTCAAAATCCTAGCATTTTCATTCTTAAGCAGAGTGGTGCAAGGACAAAATATACATGATTAGGGTTCATCCATGCAAGCAGCAGTACTCTAAGCTCAAATTGTTTCTGCCCTGGTTCCTTTCTGTTTCCTAGCCTTGTTTTTAGCCTCCTGTTGCATTAGCAAGCTTTCCAAATATCCTGTCAATAAAACAATTTGTTGCTGTTGTTTAAGTTACTGTAATAGTGTGATTTGTAAGAAATATATATTTAATCATGCAGATGACCAAAAATATATTTCTCATGTATATTTGGTCCTTACTCATGGTTCCCAGATCCAAGCTTCCAAAACTCTTGGATTTTCCTGAGCAATAATAATGATGGGAGCATCTTTTGTTATAATATTTGGTCTCTTGCCCTCAGTTCCTGAAATTGTTTCAGGGACACAAAGGTGAAATGGGTGCTGTGTTCTTTATAATAAACCCCTTTGCACCAAGACTGGGTTTATGTTAATAAGATGACTTTTGGAAAGCACCTATGGGTGGAGGCTGGTCTCCAGAGGAAGTAACCATGAGTAGAAGTTTAGAACTTTCAGTCCCACCCCCTGATTTCCAGGGAGAGGTTGACTTAATCAGCAATGGCCAATGATTTAATCACCCATGTCTAGTTAATTAAGCCTCCATAAAAAACCAAAAGATCTGGATTTGGAGAGCTCCTGGGATGGTGAACACATGGAGGTGCTGGGAGAGTGGTATGCCTTGAGAGGGCATGAAGCTCTGTTCCCCTCCCCCATACCTTGCTCTATGTATGTCTTCCATCACATTGTTCATGAGTTATATTCTTCTATAATAAATTTAATGAATAAAATGTTTCTCTGAGTTCTGTGAGCCACTACAGCAAAGTAATCAAACCCAAGGAAGGGGTCATTGGAACTCCCAATCTATAGCTGGTTGGCTCAGAAGCACAGGTGATAGATAGTCTGGACTTGAGACTGATGTCTGAAGGGTGGTGGTGGGTAGACTTGTAGGACTGAATCCTAAACTGAAATCCAACACTATCTGTAGGTAGATAATATCAGTATTGAGTTGACTTGTTGGACACCTAACTGGTGTTTGAGAACTGTTTGGTGATATGGGTAACTCCCCACCCAGACACTTTACAATGTATGATTTCCAAATACCAATAAAATTTACAAACCAATTTTATGTTAAAACCATACTTTGATTAGGGAATACACACTTCTCTCTCCCCTAAATACCTACTTTGGAATTAGGTTTAGAACCCCTTTTAATTACCCAGAGAGTTTTTTTGGTGTTGGTTGTAGTATTGAGGATGGGAGTGAAGACAATGAAAAAAGACAAATCCAGTGGATTCCAGAGTTTCTCCTTTAGATTACACAATTAACAAAGGAGATTGAGACAAAGAGAAGGGAGGAAACTTTCCCAAGTCATACTTTCGATTTGCAGTAGACATACCCACCTAATAACTGAACCAAAGAAGGTCAAAATGGGGGAAAAGATAATGACAGGAAAATGTTTTGGAGTTTTCTGTATAGCAGATCCTGAATGTTAGGTCACTCCTATAGGATGAAATGAGAAGTGCTTGAGAGTTCTCCCTCTTTCCTGTGTTATTTCCTTTCAGCCTACTAAGAGGCCTGAACTCCCAACAGACCAAGGCTTTGAAGTACTGCCAATCCTTGGCCCAAGCCATTCAGCCAACCTGATCTACCACTCTGGTGACAAGAAGATGCTAATTACTGGAGATTTGTTTTCATATGGAACGTGAAACTTCTTCATTATTGAAGGATTTGAATCAGTTAAATTATACAGATTCTCAATGATGACAAACATGTTCATTTGATTGGGTTTGTACAAATACTGTATGGATGTCTTACCTCCTAATTGGTAGCAAAATGGAGACCAGAATGAAGCAATAAAAACTTGATGGGCGGTCAGGAGACATTCTGGAATTTCCTGGTTACATGAGGGAATAATGAAGTAGAAACCAAATCCAGTCAAAAACAGGGGTAAAAGACCTGACAAGGAGAGTGCTCTAAGGTTGTCCTTAGGACAAGACAGGGAACATGAAGGAGATAGACAATTACTAGTTGAGTGACTACCATATGTCAGAACCATTGTATATATGATCTCATTTGCATCTCATCATAATGCTATGGGGAGGGGTATAAGGATTATTATTCCTGGTATCAATATAAGAAAATTGAGATTCATAGAGCTGAAGTGACTTCCCAATGTCAAGAGCAGGTCAGTGGCATGCCCTACTGCAAAGCCAGTACTATTTTTAATGTACTATTTCTAACCATAGTGGATGCCTAATACAAGGAGTGGGAGGTGCCCCAGTATGGACTTTAAACCCCAGGGCTTATTTTTATTCCTGTCTGTGGTCTGCAGAGCAAAGGAAGAGCTGAGTGAGGCTGTGTTTTTCATACTCATTTTAATCTAAAATGTTTGACAGGTATTAGATGCTATGGAGGATAAAAAGCCATGGCAGGCCCTTTGAAAAATGTGTCTGTATTATCTACTTAGTTGGATCCTCTCTGAACATCAGAACTGCATTTCATTGAATATGGTATGGGAGAAAAAGCAAGTGCAGACTTTCTCTCTAAATTGTTCCTGGGCCTTTAATATTGAGAGAAGATTGTTCTCTGGTTGGGCTAGGGAAGATGGATGGCCATCTCTGCTCCCTCTGGCTGCCTTCCTTACTGGCTGAGGAGATTGCATGTCTGAATATAGTGTCTGTCTGTCTTGTTTTTCCCCAAAACATTAAGCCTTATAAAATTTAAAATACAGTAATCTCTCCCCAGTCACAGGTTTATGTTACTGGGAAAGGGAGTGAATTTATAATCTACAAAAAGAGATAGCACATTGTGGCAAAAGAGACCAACTGAAGGAGATTTGGGGAGGGGGTGGTTACAGGGTTCTCTGCCTACTCTAGTGATTTTGAGGGCAAGTGTAATGGCCTAGTAGATTGTGAGCCTCATTAGGGCTGAAAGTCTATAATACATGGATTTACATACCACTCTATGCCCACCACCTGGCATGTGGGCCTGGCACATAGTTGGCAGTTGGTAAGTATTTGTTCCATAGATGAAGGAATTTCCTGTCATGTTGTGACAGATACTAGATCACAAGCTTCTTGAAGGTAGAGACAGTGCCGTATTTGTCTTTGGTTTTCTCATGTCTGGCACAGCATTGGTTCTTAATCAATGCTGGATGAAAAACCTTTTTGCCAGAAAATCTGAGGCCAGCCCACACTTCAACTAAATCTATCCTTGTCTACTATTTTTCTTTCCCTGATCTTCTGACTCCACTTTGCTGTCCAGTGTTCTGTGATGCCCTCTTCCTTTAGTAGTTTCATAAGGGGCCAAACTTTACCCAGGACATTCAGCGTATTGGCAAGAAATGTGAAAGAGTTTTCCAAACTTGGATTTTTAATATGTGGAAAAAACTTGGACTTGCTGGAGGTCTGTATTAGTTGTATGCAGGACAGGCTTTTAAATTGGAGAAATTCAGCTACCTTTCCTATTGGATAAGGAAGTAGCTTGTGTGAACAGTGAAGTTCATTCCCAACTTGATGGCTCTACAGTATTTGAATTTGAGAGCCTGATTTGTATGTCTGTGCATGCTGTCATGTCCTTCAAAGGGTGGTTGAGCTTAGGCTGCACGTAGCTACAGCCTAGAACCACTGGTAACATTTTTAAGCCACTGGTAACATTCTGTGCTGTGAAAATGGGGAGTTTAAACAAGGATCTTGAATCACTCTGAAGAATGAGAAATGCATGGGTTGACTCTGTAGTCTAAGGCATATTACTAGTCTCTCTGTGCCTCCCTGTTTTGTCTGTTAAATTTTCCAAATAATATTTAACTCTCACACATCTCTTTTTAAAAAGTGAAATAAAATATGTGACTGTATTAGGTTTCTCCAGAGAAATAGAACCAATAGGAAATGTGTGTGTGTGTGTGTGTGTGTGTTTGTAGCTTGTGCATGTGTGTGTATGCAGTGTGCATGTATTTAATTACTAACTTTCTCTAAGGTTCAGATGTAGAAGTCACCTTTAGTAAAACAAAGAGCAGCAGATGACAATATCAGTTGTGGGGCTGCTTTTCCCAGAACTGGTAGAACAAATTCAGTGCAAGACTTCTAGAAAAATCATTCCGTTTTTATACCCTTATGAGAAAAAGATGGCAGAAACCTTATACATTAGAAAAATAGCTACCTTGTTAATTCCTATGGTACCCACTGCTTGGAAGGCAGAAATTGTGCTGAGAACTTTCCATAGATTGGTCATTTAATTGCTGTGACCCTAAGAGATAGGTTGTGAAATTGCTCCTATTTTACAGATGAGATTTTTAAAAAGATTTTGTTTATTTTTAGAGATGGGGGAAGGGAGGGAGAAAGAGAGGGAGAGAAACATCAATCTGTGGTTGCCTCTCGTGTGCCCCCTACTGGGGAACTGGGCTGAAACCCAGGCGTGTGGCCTTACTGGGAATTGAACCAGCTACCTTTTGGTTCACAGGCCAGTGCTTAATCCACTGAGCCATACCAGCCAGGGCTACAGATGTAATTTTTAAAGCCATAGAAATTAGCGACTTGTTCAAAGTTACACACAGCTAGTAAGGGGTAGAACTGGATATGAACTCAGATCTGTTTATCTCCATAGTCTCCTTCTAGGAAAGTTTACCTGTATTTTATTCCTACCAGGTCAGACTTGTTTGCCCTGCTCTGTGCTCCCACAACACCCCTGTGCCTCTTTCAATCACAGTACTTGCTGCATGGTAGGATAATTTTCCATGTATGTCTCTATCATACACTACTGTGAACCCCTTAAGAGTAAGGACACTGTTTGTTCACCAATTACTCTCCAGAGTTCTTTATACATGTTTGTTGAATAAATAAATGGATCCAAGCAGGTTATAAGCTCCAGTTGACTGTTTCCGATGTGGAAGATTCTGTGGTTGTGGTGGAGCTTCTGCACTATAGCTGTGTATGATTCTGATTCATAATTCATACTTTTAGCCCCAAATTGCACACTAGCTGTAAAGAACTCTCACTGAATGCCTGCTCATTTTACTGTTCTCTGCCATAAGTCCCTTTCACATTTCAAAGATCCTTTTTATTAGACAAAAATTTCGTTGAACCAAGATAAGCCCATTTTGCTTTTATCAGCATTGTCTCCTTCTATCTTTCCATTTTATAATTTTTATTTGTCCCCTGGAACTCATTTAAGTAATTAGTCTCTGTGTTGGTTGTTAGCCATTTATGTTTGGTATGCTGGCTTGATCTAGGTTTGTTCTGAAAAATATTCCATATTAATTTTAAGATGTAGGACTAGTGTTCACCACATTTATCAACTGTCAAGTACAGAAGTGCTTTCTTATTGTCAGGGCAGATTAATATAACTAGCAAGCTTTCCAACAGGTGTAAAATGGGTCCTACCTCACAGGCAATGCATTGTCTTTTGGCCTTTGTTTTGACTTATTTGTTACTCTCAATAAATTAATTATTTGTAATTAAATCTTCACATCCAACCTTTGAATGATGGGCATATACATTCTTTGGCATTTTCTCTGAGCAAAAACTGGTGCCCTAAGTTCAGAAGCTATAAGCACCATTTTAATGATGATTTTTCCTTGGGGTGGGGTGGGGAAGGAAGATGGGGAAACACTGTTTATTTCTAAGAACTATCATAGGAGAGGTATGCTGGAAATCTGATATTTAAAATTTTATTTACAATCCCCCAAATCTTATATTTCATAACTTTGGGAAAAATAAACTCAGAAAAGATTGATCTCTATAAGAGAGTCTATATCCTAATTTGGGGCACTAGCTTATATTTGGCAATTAACTTCTTCACTTCCTCCTGAGAGGATTTGAAATTCCTGAGGAAAGTGTGGACAACATGTTTTGCATTACTTAGTTGGGCAATTACTGATGGCCTGTCAGCCTGAAAGTCATGTAGAATAACAGGTAATAAATCTTCAAAATTTCCTTAGGATGCAATTCTTGCATCTTTTGTGTAAAAGCAGTGTGTTTGACTCTTTTTTCCAAGCTCAAAGAGCCCCCTCTCCAACAAACTAGCCAAAGGTGAACTCTATGTCTTAACCTTTTGGCTTTGAATGATGATGGAAGCCTTCAACTTTGTGTTGTTTGGTGAGAGAGAAAAGTGCTCCGTGAGCCAACAGGAAACAACCATTAATAACTCTGGGTATATTGTATGCAAGGTGTTTGCTGCAAGCTCTATCTACCATACTTGGATGGAGGAGGCAGCTGCACCAGCTGTGGAGTTGTGTGAACAGGCAGACTGCAGAGGCAGTGCTTAGACCAAGTAAAAAAGTTACGTAGTTAACAGCAACCAGAACGTGGAGTCTGAGCTTGCAGCTCTGTGAGGGCAGCTGCTTGAGAAAGCAAGTGCTGGGCAGACAGCTGTAACAGCACAGTCTGTTTTCTCTCAGTTGTCACAGAAGTAAGCCCTACAGTCTCCAAAAGTCAGACTGCCCACTATGAAACTCTTTTTCTCTACCAGTGCCAACACCTGAGTTGACTTTCTCCCCCTTCTCATAAGCCTCAGCCTCTGGAAGGGAGCCTGCAAAGGGCCTAGAGCTCAGTTTTAGAACTTCAGTGAGGATAGGCTTGCTGTAAAAAATACTGCTCTAACTCTGAATGGGACATAGGAATGATAACTTTATACCCTGAATGCTAGCTGACCAAATTCAGCTCCACCATTTAGAGCACTAGAGCCCTGGTTCTCAAACTTATTGCACTTCAGAATCATTGTGGGGTGGGGGGACAATACAGATCCCAGAGCCCCCATCTTTGTAAATTCTGATTTAGCAGGTCTGTGGTGGGGTGCAAGAATCTAGGTTCTTAAGAAACTGCTACCTCAGTGGTCCTTGGACAATACTCTGAAGAAGGCCCAGAATGTTGAATTGAATAAGTTCTCAATGACCATGTCAGGAAAAACACTATTTTATAGATGAGGTAACTGAGGTCCAGCGAGGAAGGCCTGTCTGAGGTCACATAATGATGTGGTGCCAGAACCAGAACTAGAACCAAGATCTCAAATCCCACATTCCTCATACTTTCTCCTGAGGAGAAGAAGACAGGTTAAATCATGACTCTGTATTCTTTTGTATTTTCCTAAGTGGACACAGCCTTGTATAGCCTACAGTGGTTTTTAACAGGACATGTTGGCATTTTGAAATGTGGGATTGTCTAACGCACTGCAGTCCCCTGAGTATTAATGCCAGTTGCACCCCTACTCTGAGTCGTTCTGACAATCCAAAAGGTCTGCACACATTTCCAAATGTCCCTTGGTGGTGGTAGGAGACAATGCTGCCTTCATTAAGAATCATTGACATGAAAAGGAGCTCTAGTTGATTACTCATCCTGAGAAGTTTGATATTGAGTTTTTATTTTGTCACTAATTACTGTAACTGGGGGCATATCCCTGACCCAACTGCTGATGTTCTACACCCTTGTTTGTTCAACTACACCAGAGATTATCAATCTTTTTCATCTCATGGCATACATAAACTAATTACTAAAATTCTGTGGCACACCAAAAAATATATTATATTTTTTGCTTATCTGACAAAAAATAGGTGAATAATTTTGATTCATTTACACCAGATGGCTTTTATTGTGTTGGCTGTTGCCATTTTTTTTTAAATTGACAGTCAAAAGGAGAAGGGGTCAGTGTTCCTGATGAAATTATCAGGTATTGCATGTTTTAAAAATTCCTGTGGCAAACCACTGTGCCTCTTGTAGCACACTGGTGTGTAGTGGCACACCAGTTGAAAATCGCTGAACTACACAATTGTAGGGGAGGTTCAGAAAGATCTCATGAGGCCTGTCCAGATGACTATCTAAGTCTGAAAAGGAATTAACTTGTGGCTCATGAGACACTGGTGTAGTGCACAGCCAAGGTGTTTCTTTCTTTTTCACTGCTGCCAGGAAATGGGTCTGATTCCAAATGAATAATACTGTCAGGAAATGGGTCTGATTCCAAAGGAGACTAACAGGGGGTCACTTTGGGGGCTTAATCCCAAAATCTGGAGCCACTTATCAAGCAATTTAAAGTCTCCTATCCCATACTTTTGGCTTTACACCTCCTAATCTTTGCCTTTAAGAGAGCATGACTTGGACTTCTGGTCAAGATGAAGGTATAGGTAGACATGCATTGCTTCCTGATGCAACTGCAGAGAGAATTACAACTATATCTCAAATAATACCCAGAACCATCAGAAAATTGAACTATATGGAAGTTTGACAACCAAGGATTTAAAGAAGCCACATTCATCCAGTTGGGTAGGAGGGATGGAGTCACAGAAACAGGTGGAGAGGTGCAGAGACATGCTGTGGCATGAAGAGGTGTCAGCAGTGGCACAACAGATGGTACCACACTCACATGTGGTAGATAAAAATTGAGAAAGAAATCTTAGGAGGGAGTGATCCCAGCCCCAGGACACATCACACAGCCCAAGGTTCCAGCACCAGGAAGATAGATCCCCATAACTTCTGGCTATAAAAACCAGTGGTTGAGATGATGGAAGAAACTGCTGGATTTTCAGGAGAATCTGTTTAAAGGGCCTATACAGACTTAGAATGTATGCAAACCCACCAATTCAGGGATTTCCCACCAGGGCAGCTGCTGAAAGGTCACCAGTCACATATGGGAAGTGAGTATAGTGACTGGAAATGGGGCAAGTGCCTGGAAAACCTCCAGAAGCCAGCTGTGACACTGTCCCCTCTCTGAACCCTCCCCCCATGTGGAACCACAAAGTGGTGAAGTGGGTTATCCAGCCCTGGTGATTACCTAAAGCCTTGTCTCACACAACTTACAGGTGCCTTTTCTAAGACAGGGAGTCAAAGCAACTCTACCTAATACACAGAAACAAACACAAGGAGGCTGCCAAACCAAGGAGACAAAGAAATATGACCCAAATGAAAGAACAGAACAAAATCTCAGAGAAAGAACTAGACAAAAAAAGGATAAACAACTTCTCAGATGCAGAATTCAAAACACTGGTGATCGGGATACTCAAACAAATCATTGAGTACAGCAAAAACATACGGGAAGAAATGAAGGTTACACTAAGTGAAATAAAGAAGAATCTACAGGGAACCACCCATTAAGAGGATGAAGCCAAGAGTCAAATTAGTTATTTGGAATACAAGGAAGAAAAAAACATTCAATCAGAACAGCAGAAAGAAAAAAGAATTCAAAAGAACAAGGATAGGCTTAGGAACCTCTGGGACAACTTTAAATGTACTAATATCCAAATCATGGGGGTGCCAGAAGGAGAAGAGGAAGAGCAAGAAATTGAAAACTTATTTGAAAAAATACTGAAAGAAAACTTCCCTGATTTGGTGAGGTAAATTGACACACAAGTCCAGGAAGCACAGGGAGTCCCAAACAAGTTGGAACCGAAGAGGACCACACCAAGATCCATCTTAATTAAAATGCCAAAGTTTACAGATAAAGCAAGAACCTTAAAAGCAGCAAGAGAAAAGCAGAGTTACCTACAAAGGAGTTCCCATAAGACTATCAGCTGATCTCTCAAAAGAAACATTGCAGGCAAGAAAGGACTGGTAAGAAGCATTCAAAACAATAAAAAGCAAGGACCTATGACCTAGATTACTCTACCCTGAAAAGTTATCATTTAGAATGGAAGGACAGTTAAAGTGCTTTCCAGACAAGGAAAAGCTAAAGGAGTTCATCATCACCAAGCCCTTATTACATGAAATGTTAAAGGGACTTATTTAAGAAAAAGATAAAAACTATGAACGTTAAGAGGGCGATAAATTGACAACTATCAACAGCTGAATCTAAAAAACAAACAAACAGATTCAGCGGCCAAGATGGAGGCATAGGTGGACACAGTGTGCCTCCTCGCACAACCAAAATTAAGGACAACAAAAATTTAGAAACAAGAAAACAACCAGAACTGGGAGAAAATTGAACTGTGTGGAAGTCCGACAACCATTCATCCAGACAGAGAGGGAAGATGGCATGGCAGGAGGAAGTAGATTCTACTTCCCCCTACACAAAAGAGAAAAACCTAGTCGATCTATGGAGGAACAGAGCAAACAGCCAAAAGTACCCCAGCATATATGAAAATAAGAGACCAAAAATTGTAGTGGACACTGAAAAACAAGATGGTAAGGAGACCGCTTCAGGACAATAAGGTCCCAGGGACCTAAGGTGCGGAGACTAGGGCGGTTGAAGCCCTGGGCCTGGCGCTCACCAGGTCTGCCACAGGGCTCTAGGGAGGGAACTGGGTCAACCGCTCCCTCCCCAGCCAAACAAAGTTTGAGCAGCACCAGGAGAGACCTGGTTGCTTGAAGTCCCAGAGAGAGGAGTTAAGGTCTGAGTGGCAAACACACAGGGACTGTGAGCACCCATGCACAGCCCTGAGAGGAGTGCACTCCCAATCCCGTGTGACCAGAGGCGCCCATATGACCAGAGGCACCTGCAACTGGAGGAGGGGGCTGGGTGGCAGACCCAGAGCTCATACCTGTGACCCTAGGATGAGTGCGAGCAACACAGGAAATGCGCAGAGCCCACACCTATAAACTTGGGTCAGCGCACACGGCCCTGTAGGAGACATGGAGCTCATACCCATAAACCAGGGGAGTGCTCGATCTGTAGGAGACCCAAGCTCACACCCATAAACTCGGGAAAGCGCGCTCAGAAAACATGCCCAAGGCCCTGCAAGGAGAGTCAGCGGCTAGCACTGGGAAGAGTCTATAGCTAGCACTGAGGAGAGTAGCCCAAAGCTGACTGAGTGCTGAACAGGGAGAAAAGAGATACCAGTCGCCCCTCAGCCCATTGCAGACAGCATGACCAGAAAAACCGGTTTGGCAAGATTGAAACCACCAAGAGTTTTTTTTTTAATTTTATTATTTTTATTTTTTTATCCCTCAATTCCTTTTGCTTCTATTTACTTATTTCTTGTTTTAATCCTTCTTCCTTTCTTTCCAATTTTATCTCTTCTTCCTTCCTCTTTCTTTTCATTTTTCTTTTCTCTTTTTAAATACCTATGAGTGAGACCAAAAAACAACCAACCAACCAACCAAACAAACAAACAAACAAAAAACGGAACTGTGAAAAAAACAGAGTTAGACCTAAAGAGGGGGCATCCCAACTGCTGAGAAAGTGGAAGCTGTGAACATCAGGATACCCAAAGGAGAGTGCACAACTGAATCTCACAGGTATTCTACCACAGAAGTTCACACCATAAACCTAGGGAGCCAGAACAGATCAGTTTAAGAAGCTGAGGCTAACAAGAAGAGTCTCACAAACAATGGGAAGACAAAGAAAGAATCCCCAAATGAAAGGAAAGGAGGAAGCCCCAGAAAGAACGCTAAATGAAACAGAAGCAACTCAACTATCAGACATTGAGTTCAAAGAAATGGTTGTCAGGAAGCTCCACGAGCTCACAATGAGCTACCAGAAACTACAGGGAAGCTACGATGAACTCACTGCAAACTATATCAACATGAAAAAGGAAATAGAAACTATCAACAAGGGCCAAGAGGAAATGAAGACTTCAGTTTCTGAACTGAAGAACACAGTAGAAGGAATCAAAAGCAGAATCAATGAAGCAGAAGATTGGATCAGCAAGTTGGAGGACAAAGTAGAAAAAACACACAGGAAGAGCAAGAAAAGGAAAAAAGGCTCAGAAAGGATGAAGAGGGATTAAGAGAAATGCAAGAGTACATGAAACGTAATAATATCTGCATAATTGGGATACCAGAAGGAGAAGAAGAAGAGCAAGGGATAGAAAACCTATTTCAACAAGTAATGATGGAAAACTTCCCCAATTTGATGACAGAAAAAGTCACACAAATCCAGGAAACACAGAGAGGCCCAATCAAGAGGAACCCAAACAGGCCTACTTCAAGACACATCATCATTAAAATGGCAAAATTCCAAAACAAAGACAGAATTTTAAAGGCAGCAAGGGAGAAAAAAAGAAGTAATGTACAAGAGAGCTCCGATAAGGTTAGTAGGTGACTTCTCAATGGAAACACTCCAAGCCAGAAGACAATGGCAAGAAATATTCCAAGTAATGAGAACCAAAGGCCTGCAACCAAGACTGCTTTACCCAGCAAGCATTTCAATGAAGATAGAAGGTCAAATAAGGAGCTTCCCAGACAAAAGAAGTCTAAAAGAATAGATCTCTGCCAAAAAAGTTCTGCAAGAGATGCTAAAGGGACTGCTTTAAGGAAAGGAAGAAAGAGAGAGAGAGAGAGAGAGAGAGAGAGGGGAACACAGGTAGGAAAATGGCAATGAATAAGTGCCTATCAATAATAACCTTAAACATAAATGGATTAAATGCTCCAATTAGAAGATATAGAATAGCTGAATGGATGAGAAAGCATGACCTACACATATGCTGCCTACAAGAGATCCACCTCAGGACGAAAGACCTACACAGATTCAAACTGAAGGGCTGGAAACAAATTTTCCAAGCAATCAGACAGGGAAAAAAAAGCTGGGGTAGCAATACACATATCAGATAAAATAGATGTCAAAACAAGGGCCATAAAGAGAGATCCAGAAGGTCACTTCATATTACTAAAGGGAAGAATCCACCAAGAAGACATAAACATTGTAAATATATATGCAGCCAACATAGGAGCACCTAAATACATCAAGAAAATCTTAGAGGACTTCAAGAAAGATATTGACAGCAACACAATTATAGTACGGGATTTTAACACCACACTGTCAAAAATGGACAGATCTTCCAAATAAAATATCAAAAAATAAATTGTGGCACTGAGGAATACTCTAGATAAAATGGGCTTAACTGATATATATAGAGAGCCCTTCATCCCAAAGAGAATAAATAGAAATTCTTTTGAAATGCACATGGCACATTTCAAAAAATAGACCACATGATATGACACAAAAAAGTCTCACAAAATTCAAGAAAATTGAAGTCACACCAATCATTTTCTCCGACCACAAGGGACTGAAACTAGAAAACAACCCCAAGGTGAAAAACCCAAAACCCTCAAAATCATGGATATTGAACAGTATGCTATTAAACAATGAATGGATTAAGAATGAGATTAGGGAAGGAATCAAAAAGATTCTGGAAACAAAGGAAAATGAACTCACAACAACCCAAAAGTTATTGGACACAGCAAAGGCAGTTTTCAGAGTGAAGTTCATAGGGATATAGGCCTACCTAAAGAAGAAAGAAACATTTCAAACAAACAACTTAAAACTACACCTACAAGAACTAGAGTAACCACAACAAAGACAGCCCAGAGCAAGTAGATGGAAGGAAATAACCAAGATCAGAGCAGAATTAAATGACATAAAGATTAAAAGCACAATTCTAAGGATCAATGAATCCAGGAGCTGGTTCTGTGAAAAGGTAAACAAAATCAACAAGCCATTAAGCATGCTCATCAAGAAAAAGGAGAGAAGACCCAAATAAACACAATCAGATGAAAGAGGAGAGATTACAACTGACACCACAGACATACAAAGGATTGTAAAAAATTACTATGAAGAACTGTATGCCAAGAAATTTGAAAACCTAGGTGAAATAGACAAGTTCCTAGAAAAATATAATCTCCTAAAACTCAAAGAAAAACATGCAGAAAGCCTGAACAGACCAGTAACAGCTGATGAAATTGAAGCAGTAATCAAAAAACTCCCAACACACAAAAGCCCTGGACCAGATGGTTTCACAGGAGAATTCTGCAAAGAATTTACGGAAAAAATAACCCCTATCCTTCACAGGCTGTTCCAAAAAACTCAAAATGATGGAAGACTCCCAAACTCTTTTTATGAAGCCACCATTATCCTAATCCAAAAAACAGATAAAGACACAACAAAGAAAGAAAACTTCAGGCTAATATTGCTGATGAACATAGACACTAAAATCCTTCACAAAATATTGGCAAATCGCATCCAACAATACATTAAAAAGATCGTATACCATGAAGAAGTGAGATTCATCCCAAGGATCCAAGGATGGCTCAACATTCGCAAATCAGTAAATGTAATACATCACATAAACAAAAGCAAAGACAAAAATCACATAATCATATCAATAGATTCGGAAAAAGCTTTTGATAAGGTACAACACTCATTTATGATAAAAACACTCAGCAAAGTGGTAATAGAGGGAGCATTCCTCAACATAATAAAGGCCATATGTGAGAGACCTACAACCAACATCATACTCAACAGGCAAAACTAAAACCTTTTCCACTAAGATCAGAAACAAGACAAGTTTGTCCACTTTCACCACTTCTACTCAATATAGTATTGGAAGTCTTAGCCACAGCGATTAGACAAGAAAAGGAAATAAAAGGCATCCAAATTGGAAAGGAGGAAACAAAACTATCATTGTTTGCAGATGACATGATAGTGTACATAGAAAATCCTATAGACTCAGCCAAAAAGCTGCTCAACCTACTAAATGAATTTGGCCAAACAGCTGGATACAAAGTCAATATCCAGAAATCAAAGGCATTTATGTATACCAACAATGAAACAGCAGAATCAAAAATCAAGAAAAAAATCCCATTCAATATAAAAAAATAAATGTAAAATACCTAGGAATAAACCTAAACAAGGAGGTAAAAGACCTGTGCTTAGAAAACTACACAACACTGAAGAAATAAATCAAGGAAGACACAAACAAATGGAAACATATACCGTGTTCATGGATCGGAAGAATTGATATCATCAAAATGTCCATACTACCCAAAGCAAGTTACGAGTTCAATGCAATACCTATTAAAGTACCAATGGCATATTTCACAGATATAGAACAAACACTTCAAAAATTTATATGGAACCACAAACGACCCCAAATATCTACTGGAATTTTGAGAAAGAAGAGCAAAGTAGCAGGGATCACAATACCTGATATCAAACTGTACTATGAGGCCACTGTAATCAAAACAGGCTGGTATTGGTATAAAAACAGGCACATGGACTAGTGGAACAGAACAGAGAGCCCAGAAATAAACCCGAGTCTCTATGGTTAATGATTATTTGACAAAGGGGGCAGCAACATAAAATGGAGTAAAAATAGCCTCTTCAACAAGTGGTGTTGGGAGAACTGGACAGCTAAATGCAAAAAAAATGAAACTCAAACACCAACTTACAACATACACGAAAATAAATTCAAGGTGGATGAAAGATTTAAATATAAGCCATGACACCATTAATATCCTGGAGGAGAACATAGGCAGGAAATTCTCAGATATTTCACACAGCAACATTTTTACTGATATGTCCCCTAAAGCAAGGGAAATGAAGGAAAGAATAAAGAAATGGGATCTCATCAAAATAAAAAGCTTCTCCATGACTAAAGAAAACAGTGTTAAATTAAAAAGAGAACAAACTCGATGGGAAAATATATTTACCAATGATACCTCAGACAAGGGTTTAATCTCCAAAATATATAAAGAACTTACACGACTCCAGTCTAAGAAGACAAGCAACCCAATTAAAAAAATGGGCAAAGGACTTGAACAGACACTTCAAGAAGAACATACAGAGGATCCATGGACACGAGAAAAGATGCTCAGTATCACTAAATATCAGAGAGATGAAAATTAAAACCACAATGAGATAACTCTTCACACTGGTCAGAATGGCCTCTTTAAACAAAGCAACAAAAACGTGCTGGAGAGATTGTGGAGAAAAGGGGACCCTAGTGCACTGTTGGTCGAATTGCAGACTGGTACAACCACTATAGAAAACAGTATGGAATTCTCAAAGAACACTAAAAATGGATCTAACTTTTGACCCAGCAATTCCACTGCTAGAATTATATCCTAAGAACCCTGAAACACCAATCCAAAAGAACCTATGTGCCCCAGTGTTCATAGCAGCACAATGTACAATAGCCAAGTGTTGGAAGCAACCTAGGTGCCCATCAGTAAATAAGCTGATCAAAAAACTATGGTACATTTACACAAACGGATTCTATACAGCAGAATGAAAGAAGGAGCTCCTACCCTTTGTGATAGCATGGATGGAACTGGAGAGCATATGCTAAGCGAAATAAGCCAGGTAGTGAAAGACAAATACCATATGATCTCACCATTAACAGGAACCTAATCAACAAAACAAACAAACAAGAAAAATATAAGCAAAAGCACTGAAATTTAGAACAGGCTGACAGTCACCAAAGGGGAGAGGGGATGGAATTTCAGGAGGAAAGGAGAGGGGTTTACAGGAACAAGTATAAAGGACACATGAACAAAAACTAGGGGGTGTAAATGGGCGGGAGGTGGGGATGCCTGGGACAGTAGACTGGGATGGGTGTAAAAGAAAGAAAACTGTAGAATAACAACAATTAAAAAAAATTAAAAAAATAAAATAAATACAAACAAAGCAAACAATTAGAACAATAACAGGGTCACAGAAATGGAAATCACATGGAGGGTTTATTTTATTTTATTTTTATTTTTTTATTTTTTACAATTTTTTATCAGTATTTTTTCATTGTTGATCTTGTACAGTTTTCTGTCCTTTACTCCCACCTCAGCCAACCGCCACAGCCATCCCGACCTACCTCCCATTTCCACCCCCCATGGTTTTTGTCCCTGTGTCCTTTATACTTGTTGCTCTAAACCTTTCCTCTTTCCCCTGAAATTCCCTGCCCTCTCCCCTCTGGTGACTGTCAGCCTGTTCCCAAATGCAGTGTCTTTGGTTATATTATGCTTGTTTGTTTGTTTTGTTGATTAGGTTCCTGTTAAAGGTGAGATCATATGGTGTTTGTCTTTCACTGCCTGGCCTATTTCACTTAGCATAATGCTCTCCACTTGCATCCATGCTGTGGCAAAGGGTAGGAGCTCCTTCTTTCTTTCTGATGCATAGAATTCCATTGTGTAAATGTACCACAGTTTTTCGATCCATTCATTTACTGATGGGTACCTAGGTTGTTTCCAACACTTGGCTATTTTAAATTGTGCTTCTATGAATATAGGGGTGCATAGGTTCTTTTGGATTGGTGTTTCAGGGTTCTTAGGATATAATCCCAGCAGTGGAATTGCTGGGTCAAAGTGTAGATCCATTTTTAGTCTTCTTAGAAAATTCCATACTGTTTTCCATAGTGGTTGTACCAGTCTGCAATTCGACCAACAGTGCACTAGGGTCCTATTTTCTCCAGGACCTCTCCAACACTTGCTGTTTGTTGCTTTGCTTATGAAGGCCATTCTGACTGGTGTCAAGTGGTATCTTATTGTAGTTTTAATTTGCATCTCTCTGATAGCTAGAGATATCGAGCATCTTTTCATGTGTCTCTGGATCCTCTGTGTGTCCTCCTTGGAGAAGTGTCTGTTCAAGTCCTTTGCCCATTTTTTAAAAAATATATTTTATTGATTATGATATTACAGTTGTCCCATTTCTCCCCCATCGTTCCCCTCCACCCTGCACACCCTCTCCCACCCACATTCCCTCCCTTTAGTTCATGTCCATGTGTCATAAGTTCTTTAGCTTCTACATTTCCCATACTATTCCTGCCCTCCCACTGTCTATTTTCTACCCACCATCTATGCTACTTATTCTCTGTACCTTCCCCCCCCTCCTCCTCCCATGCCCCTGTTGCTAACCTTCCATATGATCTCCATT
Organism: Glossophaga mutica; assembly: GCA_039655065.1. NCBI lineage: Eukaryota > Metazoa > Chordata > Mammalia > Chiroptera > Phyllostomidae > Glossophaga > Glossophaga mutica. The sequence goes on from CM077318.1 coordinate 20,386,905, forward strand.
TCTGTGGTTCTGTTCCTGTTCTAGTGGTTTGCTTAATTTGCTTTTGTTTTACGTGTGGTTCTTATTAGCTGTGAGTTTGCTGACTATTCACTGTCATATTTTGATCTTCTTTTTCTTAGATAAGTCCCTTTAACATTTCATATAATAAGGGCTTGGTGATGATGAACTCCTTCAACCTGACCTTATCTGAGAAGCACTTTATCTGTCCTTCCATTATAAATGACAGCTTTGCTGGATAGAGCAATTTTGGATGTAGGTCTTTAACTTTCATGACTTGGAATATTTCTTTCCAGCCCCTTCTTGCCTGGAAGGTCTCTTTTGTGAAATCAGCTGACAGTCTGATGGGAACTCCTTTGTAGGTGACTGTCCCCTTATTTCTTGCTGCTTCTAGAATTCTCTGCTTCATTTGAATCTTGGCTAATGTAATTATGATGTGCCTTGATGTGTTCCTCCTTGGGTCCAACTTCTTTGGGACTCTCTGAGCTTCCTGGACGTCCTGGTAGTCTATTTCCTTTGCCAAATGGGGGAAGTTCTGCTTTATGATTTGTTCAAATAAGTTTTCCACCTGTTGCTCTTCTTCTTCCTCTTCTGTTATCCTATAATTCACATGTTGGGACATTTAACGATGTCCCAGAGGTTCCTAAGCCTCTCCTCATTTTTTTTGAATTCTTGTTTCTTCCTCCTTTTCTGTTTGGTTCTTAGTTTCTTGCTTCTGGTCCACTCCATTGGTTTGAATCCCAGTTTTCCTTCCATCTATATTCGTTCCCCATACGTCTTTCTTCATTTCACGTATTGTAGCCTGCATTTTTTCATCTAATTTGTGAGCAAAATCAACCAATTCTGTGAGCATTTTGATGACCAGTGCTTTGAACTGTGCATCTGATAGGTTGGCTATCTCTTCACGGCTTAGAGAAATTGGCTCTGGGGATTTCATTTCTTCTCCAGTTTGAACCATTTTTGGTAGTTTTTTTGTTTTGTTTTGGTTTGGTTTGTTTTGGTTTTAGTCTGGTCGTGGCTATTACGTAGTGAGGGGTGGAGCCTTAGGTGTTCCTCAGGGTGGGGCAGCCCAATCACTGGGATGTGATGCTTTAGATGGGGGTGGGGTCCAAGACGATGTGGGACCAACTGGTCAGCCAGGCATCTTTTGCGGCCTCACTAGGACTGCACAGTTGCTCCCCTGTGCCTGGGGTCCGCCAGCTGCCACCTGTGCACCTGGGAACTGCCAGCCGCTGCTACCTGCATTCGAGGGTCCGCACCTCCACTTTTCCCTGCCGCGACTCTGCCCCTCTTACCGGTCTGGTTGAATGGTTGTTGGGCTTCCGTACAGTTCAATTTTCTATCAGTTCTGGAGGTTTTCTTGTTTCTAAAACTTTGTTGTCCTTAATTTTGTTGTGAGAGGAGGCACAGTGTGTCTGCCTATGCCTCCATCTTGGCCAGAAGTCCTCCTTTGCCCATTTTTTAATTGGGCTGCTTGTCTTCTTAGAGTGGAGTCGAGTAAGTTCTTTATATATTTTGGAGATTAAACCCTTGTCTGATGTATCAGTGGCAAATATGTTTTCCCATACTGTTGGTTCTCTTTTTATTTTAACACTGTTTTCTTTCGCCTTGCAGAAGCTTTTTATTTTGATGAGATCCCATTTCTTTATTCTTTCCTTCATGTCCCTTGCTTTATGGGACATATCAGTAAAAAAGTTGCTGCGTGAAATATCTGAGATTTTCCTGCCTCTGTTCTCCTCTAAGATTTCAATGGTGACACGGCTTATAGTTAAATCTTTTATCCACCTTGAATTTATTTTTGTTATGTTGTAAGTTGGTGTTTGAGTTTCATTTTTTTTTGCATTTAGCTGTCCAGTTCTCCCAACACCACTTGTTGAAGAGGCTATTTTTACTCCATTTTATGTTGCTGCCCCTTTGTCAAATAATCATTAACCATAGAGACTCGGGTTTATTTCTGGGCTCTCTGTTCTGTTCCACTAGTCCATGTGCCTGTTTTTATACCAATACCAGCCTGTTTTGATTACAGTGGCCTCATAGTACAGTTTGATATCAGGTATTGTGATCCCTGCTACTTTGCTCTTCTTTCTCAAAATTCCAGTAGATATTTGGGGTCGTTTGTGGTTCCATATAAATTTTTGAAGTGTTTGCTCTATATCTGTGAAATATGCCATTGGTACTTTAATAGGTATTGCATTGAATTCGTAAATTGCTTTGGGTAGTATGGACATTTTGATGATGTTATTTCTTCCAATCCATGAACATGGTATATGCTTCCAGTTGTTTGTGTCTTCCTTGATTTATTTCTTCAGTGTTGTGTAGTTTTCTGAGCGCAGGTCTTTTACCTCCTTGGTTCAGTTTATTCCTAGGTATTTTACATTTCTTTTTGCTATATCGAATGGGATTTTTCTTATTGATTTTTGATTCTGCTGTTTCATTGTTGGTATACAAAAATGCCTTTAATTTCTGGATATTTACTTTGTATCCAGTTGTTTGGCCAAATTCATTTAGTAGGTTGAGCAGCTTTTTGGCTGAGTCTATAGGATTTTCTATGTACACTATCATGTCATCTGCAAACAATGATAGTTTTGTTTCCTCCTTTCCAATTTGGATGCCTTTTAATTCCTTTTCTTGTCTAATCGTTGTGGCTAAGACTTTCAATACTGTATTGAAAAGAAGTGGTGAACGTAGACAACCTTGTCTTGTGTCTGATCTTAGTGGAAAAGGTTTTAGTTTTGCCTGTTGAGTATGATGTTGGTTGTAGGTCTCTCACATATGGCCTTTATTATGTTGAGGAATGCTCCCTCTATTACCACTTTGCTGAGTGTTTTTATCATAAATGGGTGTTGTACCTTATCAAAAGCTTTTTCCGAATCTATTGATATGATTATGTGATTTTTGTCTTTGCTTTTTTTTATGTTATGTATTACATTTATTGATTTGCGAATGTTGAACCATTCTTACATCCCTGGGATGAATCTCACATGGTCATGGTGTATAATCTTTTTAATGTATTCGTGGATGCGGTTTGCCTATATTTTGTGAAGGATTTTAGCATCTATGTTCATCAGTGCTACTTGCCTGAAGTTTTCTTTCCTTGTTGTGTCTTTATCTGGTTTTGCAATTAGGATGATGCTGGCTTCATAAAAAAGAGTTTGGGAGTTGTCCATTATTTTGGATTTTTTGGAATAATTTGTGAAGGATAGGGGTTAGCTCTTCCTTAAATGCTTTGTGGAATTCTCCTGTGAAACCATCTGGTCCAGGGCTTTTGTGTGTTGGAAGTTTTTTGATTACTGCTTCAGTTTCGTCTGCTGTTCTTAGTCTGTTCAAGCTTTGTGCTTCTTCTTCATTGAGTTTTGGGAGATTATATTTTTCTAGAAACTTGTCCATTTCACCTAGGTTTTCAAATTTCTTGGCATACAGTTCTTCATAGTAATTTCTTACAGTCCTTTGTATTTCTGGTGTGTCAGTTGTAATCTCTCCTCTTTCATTTCTGATTGTGTTTATTTGAGTCCTCTCTCTTTTTTTCTTGATGAGCCTGTTTAAAGGCTTGTCGATTTTGTTTATCTTTTCAAAGTACCTGCTCCTGGATTGATTGATCCTTAGAATTTTGCTTTTAGTCTCTATGTCATTTAATTCTGCTCTGATCTTGGTTATTTCCTTCCTTCTACTTGCCCTGGGCTGTCTTCGTTGTTGTTCCTCTAGTTCTTGTAGTTGTAGGGTTAAGTCGTTTGTTTGAAATCTTTCTATCTTCTTTAGGTAGGTCTCTATTGCTATGAACTTCCCTCTGAGGACTGTCTTCATTGTGACCCATAACTTTTGGGTTGTTGTGAGTTCATTTTCATTTGTTTCCAGAACCTTTTGATTTTTTCACTAATTTCATTCTTGACCCATTCATTGTTTAATAGCATACTATTTAATGTCCACTATTTTTTGGGTTTGGGTTTTTCCCCGTGAAGTCAGTTTCTAGTTTCAGTCCCTTGTGGTCAGAAAAAATGCTTAGTGTGATTTCAATTTTCTTGAATTTTTGAGGCTTGTTTTGTGTCCTATCATGTGGTCTATCTTTGGAAATGTTCCATGTGCATTTGAAAAAAATGTGTATTTAGTTTCTTTGGGATGAAAGGCTCTATATATATCAGCTAAGTCAAAATTGTCTAGAGTATTGTTCAATGCCAAAATATCTTTTTTGATGTTTTGTTTGGGAGATCTGTCCATTTTTGACAGTGGGGTGTTAAAATTCTGTACTATAATTGTGTTGCTGTCAATATCCTTCCTGAAGGCCTCTAAGATTTTCTTTATGTATTTAGGTGCTCCTATGTTGGGTTCATATATATTTACAATGTTTATGTCTTCTTGGTGGATTCTTCCCTTGAGTATTATGAAGTGACCTTCTGGGTCTCTCTTTATGGCCCTTCTTTTGAAGTCTATTTTGTCTGATATGAGTAGTGCTACCCTGTCTTTTTTTTTCCCCCTATCCATTTGCTTGGAAAATTTGTTTCCAACCTTTCACTTTGAATGTGTGTAGGTGTTTTGTCCTGAGGTGGGTCTCTTTTAGGCAGCATATGTGTGGGTCATGCTTTCTTATCTATTCAGCTATTCTATGTCTTTTGATTGGAGTATTTAGTCTATTTACATTTAAGGTTATTATTGATAGGTACTGATTTATTGCCATTTTCGTACCTGTGTTCCTCTCTCTCTCTTTTCCTTCCTTTTCTTAAAGCTGTCCCTTTAGTATCTCTTGCAGAACTTGTTTGGCAGAGATCTATTCTTTTAGACTTCTTTTGTCTGGGAAGCTCCTTATTTGGCCCTCTATATTCATTGAAATGCTTGCTGGGTAAAGCAGTCTTGGTTGCAGGCCTTTGGTTCTCATTACTTGGAATATTTCTTGCCATTGTCTTCTGGCTTGGAGTGTTTCCATTGAGAAGTCACCTACTAACCTTATCGGAGCTCTCTTGTACATTACTTCTTTTTTTCTCCCTTGCTGCCTTTAAAATTCTGTCTTTGTTTTGGAATTTTGCCATTTTAATGATGATGTGTCTTGAAGTAGGCCTGTTTGGGTTCCTCTTGATTGGGCCTCTCTGTGTTTCCTGGATTTGTGTGACTTTTTCTGTCATCAAATTGGGGAAGTTTTCCATCATTACTTGTTGAAATAGGTTTTCTATCCCTTGCTCTTCTTCTTCTCCTTCTGGTATCCCAATTATGCAGATATTATTACGTTTCATGTACTCTTGCATTTCTCTTAATCCCTCTTCATCCTTTCTGAGCCTTTTTTCCTTTTCTTGCTCTTCCTGTGTGTTTTTTCTACTTTGTCCTCCAACTTGCTGATCCAATCTTCTGCTTCATTGATTCTGCTTTTGATTCCTTCTACTGTGTTCTTCAGTTCAGAAACTGAAGTCTTCATTTCCTCTTGGCCCTTGTTGATAGTTTCTATTTCCTTTTTCATGTTGATATAGTTTGCAGTGAGTTCATCGTAGCTTCCCTGTAGTTTCTGGTAGCTCATTGTGAGCTCGTGGAGCTTCCTGACAACCATTTCTTTGAACTCAATGTCTGATAGTTGAGTTGCTTCTGTTTCATTTAGCGTTCTTTCTGGGGCTTCCTCCTTTCCTTTCATTTGGGGATTCTTTCTTTGTCTTCCCATTGTTTGTGAGACTCTTCTTGTTAGCCTCAGCTTCTTAAACTGATCTGTTCTGGCTCCCTGGGTTTGTGGTGTGACCTTCTGTGGTAGAATACCTGTGAGATTCAGTTGTGTAGTCTCCTTCAGGTATCCTAGTGTTCACAGCTTCCACTGTCTCAGCTGTTGGGATACCCCGTCTTTTGGTCCAACTCTATTTTTTTCACAGTTCTATGATTTTTTTGTCTCACTCGTGGGTATTTAAAAAGAGAAAAGAAAAAAGTGAAAAAGGAGAAAAAGAGGAAGGAAGTAGATATAAAATTGCAAAGAAAGGAAGAAGGAATAAAACAAGAAAAAAGAGAAGCAAAAGGAATTAAGGGATAAAAAAGGTAGAAATGATAAAAAATTTAAAAAATGTAATCAGAACAAAACAAAACAAAAAGAACCCCACAAAAACAAAAAACAAAACAAAACAAAACAACAACAAAAAAAAAACAACTACAAAAAAAAAAAAAAAACCCTCTTGCTATTTTTATACGGGCCAAACTGGATTTTGTGGTCTTGCTTGCTGCAACATACTGAACGGTGACTCATACCACTTTTCTCCCTGTTCCTCACTCAGTCAGCTTTGGTCTACTCTCCTCAGTGCCAGCCGCGCACTCTCCCCAGGGCTAGCCTTGCATTCACCATGTAGGGCCTTGGTTGTGATTTCTGAGCCTCTTGCAGAGGGCGCGCTTTCCCGAGTTTATGGGTTTCAGCTGGGATCTCTTACCGATCGAGCACTCTCCGTGTTTATTGCTGTGAGCTCTGGGTCTCCTACAGGGCGCATGCGCCTACACAAGTCTACGGGCATGGGCTCCTTGAGTATCCCGAGTTGTGCACACTCACCCTAGGATCACGGGTGTGAGCGCCAGGTCTTCCACAAAGCCACCTCCTCTGGTCGCAGCGTCGCCTCTGGTCCCAGGGCCACTTCCAGGAGCTTGGCGCCTCCGGTCAGTTGCAGGGCCACCTCCCGTCAGTTGCAGGACCGCCTCCGGTCAGTAACAGAGCCGCCTCAGGCCCCAGGGCCACCTTTGGTCTGTCGCAGAGCCACCTCTGGTCACAGGGCTGCCTCCATCCCTGTCGAGGGGCCGCCTCTGGTCACTCGGCTGTCACGTCTGGTTTTCCAATATCTGCTACAGATTTTGATCTCCTATTTTCATATATGCTGTGGTATTGTTGGTTGTCTGCTCTGTTCCTCTGTAGATCAGGTAGGTTTTTCTCCCATGTGCAGAAGGAAGTGGAATCTGCATCTTCCTACCATGCTGCCATCTTGAATCCCTTCACATGGAGGGTTTTAAGTGGGGAGGGGTAGGGGGAAGGATGTGGGAAAAAGTTCAGGGAATAAGAAGTATGAATGGTAGGTACAAAATAGACATGGGAAGTTAAGAATAGTGTAGGAAATAAAGAAGCCAAAGAACTGGCATGTACTACCCATGGACATTATCTAATGGGGAGGAGTTGTTGGAGGGAAGGGGGTTACTGGCTGGTGTGGGGCAAAGAGGGAAAATGTGGGATAACTAATAGCATAATCTATAAAATATATTTTTAAAAAGAGAATATGACTTGCTTGTGTTCATACCATCAGGTCTGAGTTGGCAGTGACAGAGAGATTCAGTTTCCAGCAGTGATGTGGACTGCCATCACAGTTCTTACTGAGGTGATTAGTTTTATAATCCCTAGCCAACTTCAGAGGTTTAAGCTACCTCAGCTTCTTTCTTTATGAAATTGGAAAGCCTGTGCTTGCAGCCCCAATTCCCCAGTGCATTATGGAGGCACTCTGTTTTATTCGAGGGAAGGGGGAAATGCACTCAGGGTTAGTGTGTGTTGTGAGGAGGCTCCATGGTCCTCACCTAACTCCTAGTATGGGAACATTTGATTACCTTTATCTCATTCTGCAGCTATGTTCTGTGTTAGTGGAGGCCCCCAAACCAGCAATCTTGGGCTAAAGTAAAGCCAATTAGTGTTGTCTCAAATGACATAGAACTCTTTACTTCTCTGTACTGCAATTTGGTTCCTTAGGCTAGCTCCTTTGGGAGAAAGACATCAGATTAATTTCTAGGATAAGAATGTGATTAATGAAAATAATAAGCTGCTTTAATTATCTTTTCATCCACCAGTTACTGCCTGTCAAAGAGCTCTGCAGCAAAGCTGTTGACCGGAGTAGTTATTTCTTGGTAGTTCATTGTAGTTATGTCATAGTAGTTTTTATTCTAGGTTCATATTCCTGGAAAAGCAGAGCTGAAAGGAACAGAGCTCATTAAGTCCAACTTCCTTATTTTATAGGTAAGGAAAATGATATCTATTAAATGGATGGGACTTGTTAAGAGTCACATAGCTAGATAAAAACATAGGGAAACCTAGAATAGAGGTCTTCTGACTCCCAGACCAATGCCTCCTCTGTACTTGATCACCTCATGGAGGTTGCCTCTGTACAAAATTCACTATTTAAGACTTCCGGCCAAGATGGAGGTGTAGGCAGACACACTGTGCCTCCTCTCACAACCAAAATTAAGGACAACAAATAATTAGAAACAAGAAAACAACCAGAACTGATAGAAAATTGAACTGTACGGAAGTCCAACAACCATTCATCCAGACCGGTAAGAGGGGCAGAGTCGCGGTAGGAAAAAGTGGAGGTGCGGACCCAGGAATGCAGGTAGCAGTGGCTCGCAGTTCCCAGGTGCACGGGTGGTGGCTGGCAGTCCTCGGGCGCCCAGGTGGCAGCTGGCGGACCCCGGGCACAGGGGGGCAACTGTGCAGACCCAGTGAGGACGCACAGGGCGGCTGGCTGGCCAGTGGATCCCGCATTCGCGCACGCAGACGGTCCGGGCAGAGGGGAAGTGGTGGAAGGGACTGAATTCAGGAGAGAGTGGAGCAGGCGCCATTGTTCCCTCTCAGACCCCGCCCCCACATACAGCGTCACAACCCAGCGACTGGGCTGCCCCATACTGGGGAGCGCCTGAGGCTCCACCCCTCACTACGTAACAGCATGCGCGCATGCGCAGATAATCCAGGCGAAGGGGAAGCAGCGGAAGGGACCGGAGTCCAGAAAAGAGCGGAACAGGCGCCATTCTTCCCTCTCGGACCCCGCCCTCACCTATAGTGTCACAACCCAGCGACTGGGCTGCCCTGCCCTGAGGAAAACCTAAGGCTCCACCTCTCATACGTAATAGCTGTGACCAGACTAAAACCAAAACAAAACAAAACCCCCACCAAAAATGGCTCAAACCAGAGAAAAAATGAAAACCCCAGAGTCAATTCCTCGAAGGAACGAAGAGATAGCCAACCTATCAGATGCACAGTTCAAAGCACTGGTCATCAAAATGCTCACAGAATTGGTTGATTTTGCTCATAAATTAGATGAAAAAATGCAGGCTACAATATGTGAAATGAAGGAAGACGCATGGGGAACCGATAGAGATGGAAGGAAAACTGGGACTCAAATCAATGGAGTGGACCAGAAGGAAGAAACTAACAACCAAACAGAAAACGAGATAGAAACAAGAATTCAAAAAAATGAGGAGAGGCTTAGGAACTTCCCGGACATCGTTAAACGTCCCAACATCCGAATTATAGGGGTCCCAGAAGGGGAAGAAGAGCAACAAGTAGAAAACTTATTTGAACAAATAATAAAGGAGAACTTCCCCAATATGGCAAAGGAAATAGACTACCAGGACGTCCAGGAAGCTCAGAGAGTCCCAAAGAAGTTGGGCCCAAGGAGGAACACATCAAAGCACATTGTAATTACATTAGCCAAGATTAAAATGAAGCAGAGAATTCTAGAAGCAGCAAGGGATAAGGGGACAGTCACCTACAAAGGAGTTCCCATCAGACTGTCAGCTGATTTCTCAAAAGAGACCTTCCAGGCAAGAAGGGGCTGGAAAGAAATATTTGAAATCTTGAAAAGCAGGGACCTACATCCAAAATTGCTCTATCCAGCAAAGCTGTCATTTAGAATGGAAGGGAAGATAAAGTGCTTCTCAGCTAAGGTCAAGTTCAAGGGGTTCATCATCACCAAGCCCTTATTATATGAAATGTTAAAGGGACTTATCTAAGAAAAAGAAGATCAAAAATATGACAGTGAAAAGACCGCAAACTCACAGCTATTAAGAACCACACCTAAAACAAAAGCAAACTAAGCAAACATCTAGAACAGAAACAGAACCACAGAAATGGAGATCATATGGAGGGTTAGCAACAGGGGCGTGGGAGGAGGAGAGGGGGAAGGTACAGAGAATGAGTAGCATAGATAGTGGGTAGAAAATAGACAGGGGCAGGGTAAGAATAGTATGGGAAATGTAGAAGCTAAAGAACTTATGACACAAGGACATGAACTAAAGGGGGGAATGTGGGTGGGAGAGGGTGTGCAGGGTGGGGGGAATGATGGGGGAGAAACGGGACAACTGTAATAACAATCAATAAAATATATTAAAAAAATTTACTATTTAAAATCTGTTACTAAATTTTCTGGACCATGGTATCAAAAACATGCCAACAAAATTTCCCAGCACCACCTCCCTACAAATACATACCAAGTATTGTGCTGTGGCCAAACAGTTTCAACTAATAAAATCCCTAAATTTATGTCCTAAGGAAACCAGTGAGAAGTACTTTTCTCTTTTCTCTGGTAATACACTTATTTTTTTATCTTGCTACCTGATATAATGTTTGGAATGTGACTCCATTCTACCAGAAGTTAATCACCATAATGGTGCTAAAAAGAGAAATACAATCTCAAAATTTTAAGGAATCACAGATGAGGTGGGACTTTCTAGATAAAAGATAAATCCTGTACCAACATCTGTGAGCTGAGATAGAAAACTGACATTAGGTGAAATATTCCCCACGTAGATTTTTTCTTTTAGCCTTTTGGAAACCTCAGGACATTTCTCAAACATTGGAATTCCCTAAGTCAAGGCAGACACTACATACTACACACACATACATGGTTTAACTCTTATTGTATCAGACTGCAGGCCATTTTCCGTTTCTACCCCCCCTTCAAAGAGAAACAAATTCTTTATTTCTGAGGATATGACACACAAATAGTTATCCTGTGGCATAAACAAGGTAGAAACATAAAGATTGGCACCAGAGTCAGCTCCTTTGGCTGCCTCTGGAGCTTCACAGTAAGTTATGCCTTACCAGGCTTCCAATCCTTATTTAGCAGTCTCTACACTTAGCTCAAACTCTTGGGTTCTCTCTCTCAGTGAATGGAATCACCACCTACTTAATTGCCCAAGTCAAAGGGCTGAAGATCATCCTTCCTTTTTCCCTCTGCCCTTCCCTCCAGTCTATCACCAAATGTGATCTAGTCTCCTTTCTTAATATCTCTTTGATTTCTCCACTTTGCTCTTTCTCTGAGCCACAATCACCACTTTACAATCTCTTATACCAGGTCATGTACTAAACTAGGGAAACAGCAATGAATGAACCAGACTAGGACACTGTCCTCATTGAGTTTGGGCATGGTTTCTGATTGGCCATTTATTCATTTGCCTCCTTCAATGGACCATGAAGTCATTGAGAGAATGGACCAAGTCTATTTCACCTCTGTATCTCCAGAATGTAGCAAAGTATCTGGTGTATAATAAGCACTCGGTAAGTAAATGTCAATGGATGAATATTCAACTTTCACAATTGTGTAGCAGCCCCATTTTGGCTCTTCTTGTCTTTTATGAGCCCAGAAAACTGTGCCCAACCTTCCCTTCTTTCCATCCCTTACCTATACCTCCTAGTCATTCCAGTCCTTTTGGATCCTTTTGTTTTATGCTACCATTTCTTTCACATCCTATACTTTCTGGAGCTCTGGTCTGTGTCCCTTTCTTTGTAGAGCCTGCTCAAGCTTCTCTCTCATCTTTCCAGCAAAAATGCTACCATTCCTGCCCCTAGTAGCCCAGTCAACAGGTGTATCAGTTGGGCTCAGGGCTGAGGTTATAGGATTGAGTAGAGTTCCTGAAAAGACAAGGTCTAAAAGATAGAAAACTCTTGCCCCAAACTGGGAACTCTAGTCTCCAATCATATTTAGGTCAAAAACATCATCCCTGCACACACTCAGACTCTATGCTCACTACCCGAACATCTATTTCTATTTATTTTCTTATTGTTGTTACAGTACGGTTTTCCCAATTTTCCCCATTGCTTTCCCCTGCTCTGCCCAACTCCCACTCCCACAGTCTATCTCCACCCTGTTGTCCATGTTCATGGGTTGTTTATACTTGTTCTTTTACTAGGACCTTCCCCTTCTTTCCTCCCTTATCCCCCTTGCCCCTCTGGTCTCTGTCAGTCTGTTCCTTGTTTCCATGACTTTGGTTCTATTTTGCTCATTGTTTTGTTCATTAGGTTTCACTTGTAGGTGAGATCATATGGTATTTGTCTTTTGCTGACTGTCTTATTTCACTTAGGCTAATACTCTCCAGTTCCATCAGGCTGGTGTGAAGGGTAGGGGTTCCTTTTTTCTTTCTGCTGCAGAATATTCCATTGTTTAAATGTACCAGTGTTTTGATCCACTCATTTACTGATGGGCACTTAGACTGTTACTAGCACTTGGTTATTGTAAATAATGCTACTATCAACATAGGGGTGTTTAGGTTCTTTTGAGTTGGTGTTTCAGGATCTTAGGATATAATTCCAGCAGTGGAATCGCTGGGCAATGTTGGTTAATAAAATTATACAGATTTCAGGTGTACAATTCTATAATACATCACCTGAATATTGTATTATGTGTTCATACACCAAAAATCTGTTTCTAGGTCAGGTCAATATTATCTGAAGACTTGAGTAAAATTTGTTCTGTTCAAAAGGATGGGCACTGGCTGGTGTGGCTCAGTGGATTGGGTGCTGGCCTGAGAACCAAAGGGTCACTGGTTTGATTCCCAGTCAGGGCACATGCCTGGGCTGTGGGCCAGGTCTCCAGTAGGGGGCATGTGAGAGGCAACCACACATTGATGTTTCTTTCCCTGTATTTCTTCCTCCTTTCCCCTCTCTAAAAATAAATAAAATCTTAAAAAAAAGATGGGCTAAAATCACAATTGATCAATTATAGCCCTTCTATTTCTCTGATTCAGGAGATGGAGGAAAGAGGTTGTCTCTACTCCATAGAATACTAGAGGTGAATGCTCTGAGTCTGTGTTTGTTTATCATTGTACTCCCAGTGACTAGCTCATAGAAGCATCTCAAGAAGTGTTTCCTGAATAAATGAATGATGAGCATCATGGTGACTGAGAAAGAGAAACTTAGAGTACATCAAATTAAATCTCTTTATTCTATAAATGAGAAGACATAGGTCAAGAGTGACTGAGATATAGCAAAAATATCACACAAGTTAGTAACAGAGCCTGAACTTAAATCAGGACTCTCAATCCCACTGCTCTTTCCCCTACACCAAATCTCCCACCCAAGGCTTAAACCCAAATATGAGTTCCCTACAGGGGTTGATTAAAGTCTGACTTCTTAGTACACACTCTGATTCTATGTTCTGATGAATTTTTAAAAAGCACTGACATTTAAACATGTCAGTCAGAATTGCTCTCCTTTATTCCCATTCGTGTTTCTCTATACAGCCATTTTTTTGGCAATAAAATCAAACTTTTCAAGCACTCTGTGTTTTTAACACATAAATGAAGACTATCAAAGCCAGGCACAATTGATAACCAGAGATAAATAAATTACTTGCTTTAGTGTCAGAGAATTCTGATTGTTTGGTGCTGATTTAATCGGTTTTGGGGAAAATAAACAAGGGAATTCAATAATGAGCACCTGCTATTTCCAATAAACTTTCTGGGAAACAACCCAAAGTGAAAGGAATCAATTTAGATATAATTGACACAACAACCAGCCAGTCTAATGGGAAGGCTTAAAACTCCCTGGCTTCATGCATAGTCCTTTGCCTTCTACTGTCCTGGTCCCTGTACATCATGAGGTCTCAGTGCTCTATTTTAGTTATAACATTTCCATGTGTGCAGAAAAGCATCCCTTTCATATTCCTGACTTCTTTGGAGAAATAGATCTGTGACAGTTTAACTTTTTTACAAAATGATTTCACGTCTTTTGGTCTTTTTAGTTTCTTCTCATGACAGTCCCCTAAAGTAGCCAGGGAAGGAGTTGTCACACCAGAGAGATGAAATAACTTGTCAGGGGCAGAGACAGGGACAGAAAGCCAGGGCTCCAGATATAGATAGAGTCTAGTCCTCTTTTATCAATGCCATTCCATCACCGAAGGAGACACTCTGTAAGGCAACTTCTTCTTTGTTCTTTATCACAAAATTTATGCATTGATATATTGTAGGAGGAACAATTAAAGGGACACAGGTTAGCATCACTTTAGTTCAGTGTTGGCAATATGGAGACCTAAGAGAAATGAGATTGATTTATTCATTTTTCCCTTCTGCTTCATTACGGGGATGCAAAAGAATGTGGGCCCTGAGATGACATTTCACAGGAAATATATGGACACCAAAGCTTTAAAAATAGGAATATTATATTCATGGACAGCAAAGTTCTAGTCTTTTAATGTTACACACTAGTGGCCAGCAAACTATGGCCTATGGACCAAACCTGGCCACCACCTCATTTCTAAATAAAGGTTTATTGGCACACAGGCACAACCATTCATATATGCTGTAGTCTATGGCCACTTTCACACAACAATAACATGACTGAGTAGTTACAAAAGAGGTAGACCTCAAAGCCTAAGTTGCTTACCACATGATCTTGTATAGAAAAATTTGCTAACGCTTGTGTTAGAGAAATCAAACATTAACTCCACTCATGAGGAAGTTTGTTTTTTTTTTTTTTTTTTTTTTTGTGACAGGAAAGCTTTGTCCAGAACAGCAATTGCTGGGACTTGGAAGGAGAATACACATTGCTGATGTCCCTGAGTAGGTTTGTAAGGACGGATATTTGGCCTGTGAGAAACATAAATATTTTTGTTGCCATTGTTTATGAAATCAATAATTAGCACTCATTATTTTTACTGTGAAAAGATCTATTATAGTGACTTCCAACCATTTAATTCTTGGCAGAATTCTCTTCATTACCAGTAATATGATATCAACCCTGTGCCATAGGGTTAAAGGACAATGGAATCAATATCCTGCAGCAGACACTGACTACAGAGATTATGGATGTCTTCCCCTTAAGTGCCCTATTTCTAACTTTTTCCATCAAGCAGGACCACCAACATGTGACATGTGAGGGATCTGGCTTTGTGGGATATTTTAAGTTTATCTACATGTAAATACTGTGGATAGTTCAGGGCCACATTGGCCATGGAGAGGACACAGAGTCTGTGAAATATCTGCAGATTTCTTTGTAAGTGACAGTTGTCTCTAAGTAGCTGTTCCAAGCACTGTGATCCATTTTGTGGGTCTGTATATCAGCATTAACAAGAAGAATCAGGAAGCTCTCTTTCCTCTCCTAGGAGGAAATGTTTGACAGGGCTTTGCAAGAAGGAGGTTATGTCTTCAGAATGCCAGATTGTATTATGAGTAAAGGTAGAAGAGTATAGGATGGAATACCAGCAAGAATGCACACCAGGATCTCTAAGGATTTAGTTCTCTTCCTCAGCCCCCTACTTGCCTCACCTTGCTGTATTAATTTTGCTAGGGCTACCATAACAAAATACCGCAGACTGGGTGGCTTCAACAACAGAAATGCATTGTTTCACAGTTCTGGAAGCTAGGCATCTGAGATCAAGGTGTCAGCAGGATTGGTACATTCTCCGTCTTCATCTTTACATGACGTTCTCCTTGTGTGAGTGTCTCCAAATTGTCCCTTTTTGTAAGGACAGAAGTCATATTGGAGGTAGGTTCCACCTTACTTCAGTATGACTTCATTGTAAGTAATTACATCTGCAATGACTCTATTTACACATAAAGTCACATTTTGAAGTACTGCGGTTTGGACTTCAATATATGGGGGGAGGCAGGGCACAATTCAACCCATAACCCCTACCCACCAACTTTCTCATCCTCCACTCCTACCTTTTCCAGGGCCCTTCTCTGCCTCAAATTCTGGGCATGTGCCAATGTCAGTAGAGGCTGTCATAAGACTAAAGTGAGAGAGCATAAAGTATTGGAAGTCACTTGCTTCTTAAGTATGTGAACCTGGACACGTTATATAATGTCTGTAGGGCTCATTTGCTGTCTATATTGGTAAGCTGGGAAGAACAACATTCTTGGCTTTACAGGATGGTTATGTGTACCATATCACATGGCCTGGCCCATAGCAAGGCTCAATAAGCAGTAGCTACTATAATTAGCAGTAGCAGCTAACTATGGCTTCAGCACTGGGGACAGCCTTGGCATTAGAACAAAGGAGAAAGCTGAAGAGAACATGTCTGCAAGGGTTCATTCCTTCATCCAAAAGAATATTGAGCTCAGGCACACTTATGGGGAATGGGGACTTAGCAGTGAAGACAACAAAGTTTCTGCTATCAAGGAGCTGACAATCCAGTGAGAGAGGCATACCAGATACAAAAGGAGGAAATACAAGACCCAGCACAAATAATGCCCTCTTTTTATTACAAAATATTTTATTACAAAATCATAAGCATACAATTCTGTAACATAACAACATCACACTAAAGCACACCATACGACATATTTGGTGAAATGTTCAAATTAAAACTATAACTTAGTATACCCATATTATTACCCTAACAACCATACTGAAGGAGGTATTACTTCTGCTGGGCCTATGAATATGATCAAGTCATATATTGATAAATACTTTGAAGAAAAAGAACATGTGATAAGAGGATAAATTCTGAAAGTGATTGGGTATGAAACAGTCTTGATAAGGAATAAAGAATTGCTGAAAGGGACAGAGGACTAACTAGGTGACATTTGCCCCCATGCCCACCGGGTTGGGCTGACTCTGGTTTTAGTGAACAGTCAAACAGGCAACTGTGCTACATACTTTAGGAGTAAATATTCTCATCAATTAGCTCAGGTGTGAATATTGATTCCTATTCCCCTCTTTTCTGTCTGCTGAACTGTATGTCTCTTCAAATAAGTACCATACCACTGAACATTTAATTATGTACTGCCCAGAATTCCTCATTGTTATTTCTCCCATGCTGGTCTCTTCCACTGTTGACTTCTTGAAGGCAGGACTTTTATATCATACTTTTTTGTAATGATCTCACTCTTAGTACAGTGCTGAAATAGGCAGTAGTTTATCCATAATACTTGCAGATTAAATGATTTACAGAGAAAAATTAAGTTCCCCTATTTTCATGGGAGTCAAAGAATGAGTAGAGCAGAACTCCTAAGTTTATTTTGCTGGTATTGAGAGAAAAATGTCATCTCTGCCTACTGGGGTAACCATAGTTTGATAGCCTAGCATCATCTGGATACTGTTTCACAGAATACCATATTCCCCATGGCACATTCTGATTTATGTAATAGTACTAGCCATTATGTACTCAGCACTTCCCATGTGCCAGGATTGTTCTAAAGGCACTTTACATACATAACTCATTTAATCCTTGTCACCACCTATGAGGTAGGTAATGTTATCCCCAGTTTACAGGTGATGACACTGAGGCCCAGAGACTTGAAGTAACCTGCTCAAAGTCTGATTGTCTGAAGTATGAACTAGGTTGAGGTGTTAGGAACTGTATATAATTTAGATGATAATAACAAATGGCCCAAGAAACAGCAAAGTGGCTAAGAAATTGGCTTTGGGGTCAAATTGATCTGGCATCAAATCCCAGCTCTGCAACATAAGAGATATATGACCTTGAAGAAGTAATTTTCCTTTCCAAATCTCAGCATCCTAATCTATAAAGTTAAGAATAAAAGTAGCACCTGCATAATAGGATTTTATTATTTAAGTATTTTTATTGATTATGACATTACAGTTTTCCCAATTTTGCCCCCTTTTCCCCCACCACCCTGGCCCACCAACCCTCCAGCATCCCCCCCTTAGTTAATGTCCATGGGTTGTACATATAAGTTCTTTGAGTCCTCTGTTTTCTATACCATTTTTTTCTCCCTTCGTCTATTTTATGCCTAATTATGCTTCTTCTTCCCTGTACCTTTCCCCCCATTCCTCCCTTTCCCTCCCCACTGAAATCCCACCATGTGATGTCCATTCCTCTGATTGTGTTCCTGTTCTGGTTGTTTGCTTACTTTTCGTTTTCATTGTTTTTCTTTCTTTTATTTTTTAGGTTCATTTGTTGATAGTTGTGAGTTCGTTGTCATTTTACTGTTCATATTTTTGATCTTCCTTCTCTTAGATAAGTCCCTTTAACATTTCATGTAATAATGGCTTGGTGATGATGAACTCCTTTAACTTGACCTTATCTGAAGAGCACTTTATTTGCCCTTCCATTCTAAATGATAACTTTGCTGAATAGAGTAATCTTGGATGTAGGTCCTTGTCTTTCATGATTTCAAATACTTCTTTCCAGCCCCTTCTTGCCTGCAAGGTTTCTATTGAGAAATCAGCTGATAGCCTTATGGGAACTCCTTCGTAGGTAACTCTCTCCATTTCTCTTCCTGCTTTTAAGATTCTCTCTTTATATTTAATCTTGGGAAATGTAATTATGATGTTCCTTGGTTTGTTCCTCCTTGGGCCCAACTTCTTTGGTACTCTCTGGGCTTCCTGGACTTCCTGGAAGTCGGTTTCCTTTGCCAGATTTGGAAAGTTTTCCTTCATTATTTTTACAAATAAGTTTTCAATATCTAGCTGTTCTTCTCCTTCTGGCATCCCTATAATTTGGATATTGGAACATTTCAGGCTGTTCCAGAGGTTTATAAGACTGTCTTCACTTTTTTGAATTCTTGTTTCTTCATTTTGTTCCAGTTGGATGTTTATTTTTTTTCCTTTTGTTCCAAATCATTGATTTGAGTCCTAGTTTCCTTCCTGTCACTGTTGGTTCCCTGAATATGTTGCTTTATTTCACTTTGGGTATCCTTCGTTTTTTTTGTTTTTTGTTTTTTTTTTTCATTTTTGACCAAGCTCAATCAGTTCTGTGAGTATTTTGATTACCAGGGTTTTAAATTCTCCAACAGATAGGTTGGCTATCTCCTCATCACTTAGTTCTTTTTCTGAGGTCTTGCTCTGTTCTTTCATCGGGGCCATATTTCTTTGTCTTGGTGCACCTGATAAGTTGCAAGGGGTGGAGCCTTAGGTATTCACCTGGGCAGGGCAACCCTCTTTGTTGCACTGTGGCACTGCCTATGGAGGAGGGGCCAGAGAGAGAACAGTGCAGCTTGCTTACTTGTCTCTAGTGCACTTTCCCACAGACTCTTGTGTGAGACTGGGAGTTTCTTCCACTGTGGCAACCATAGTAGTCCACAGTCAACTCTAAGTCTCAGTTTCTCCTTAAGTCAGTCCTGCCTGCATGGTCTACCACCTCCGAGGCTGTGGTTTTTCTTCATCTGTTGCCTTATCAGATGATTGTTTTGTTTGACTGTTTCTTTAATTCTGTGGTTGTTGGAGTTCCATGCAGTCTGATTTTTCTGGAACTTCTGGTTGTTTATTGATTTTAGATTGGTTGTTATCCTCCTTTTGTTTGTGTGAGGAAGTGAAAGGTTTCTACCTACACCTCCATCTTGACTGGAACTCCACATCCAATTTGGACTATTTCAAACTCTCAATTTATGTGAAAAATTGGTGCTTTCTAATTAAAGGGCCCAGTATATGCCTTCCTTTTAACGTTTCCTTGTAGTGACTGGATATTGCATGGAATGTTGGACACAGACAGGAACTTTGAAGTTACTAAACATTTTCAACTCTCTTTTTAGTGGCAGAAAAATTTACATGAAAGCTCTCTCTCTCTCTCTCTCTCTATATATATATATATATATATATATAAAAACTTATATATATATATATATATATATATATATATATATATATATATATATATATAACATATAAAAATAAACTAGATTTTATTGAAATTGGGGGTTAAGTTATATACCCTGTCAATAACTCGAGGGTGCCAGAGGTGTCTTCATGCACTCCCTGGGTTCTTCTGGGAATTATTTGAAACCTCTAGTTTCTCTGAGTCTCAGCTTCTTCCTCTGTAAAATGGGAATAATGCTAGTGTTTCTCTCCTAGGATAATTGCAGAGACCAAATGTGATAATACAGTAAAGCATTTGTATAATGTCCAAAACATGGAAAGCTTTCATTAAAAGGACCTCCTTTTCTTCCCATACCCATGAGCCTATGTCTTTGTAAATAAGAGAATTACATCCTAGAGAGTAAAGTAATTACCCTCAGCCACAGAGGAAGTTAGTACTACTGCCAAAGCAGCTTCCTCAACTTCCACTCCAGAATGCCTTTCAGTACCCCACAGTTGTTCCCCTGCTCACTCTCTTGAAACTTATATAATAAAAAAGTCTGGTCCTGCCCTGACTAGTATAGCTCTGTGGATTGAATGCCAGCCTGCGAACCAAATGGTCACCTGTTCAATTTTCAGTCATGGCAAATGCCTAGGTTGCAGGCCATGTTCCCAGATATGGGTGTGTGAAAGGCAACCACATATTGATGTTTCTCTCCCTCTTTGTCTCCCTCTCTTTCCCCTCTCTAAAAACAAATAAAATAAAATAAAAGTGTCTGGTCCCCATTGAGTTTGAGATGCTATCTGCTTGAATCATGAGAACAGAATAAAGAAGATCACCTTCTAAGCATCACATAAATAAGTAAAGAAGGAGCTTCAGTGTTTTTGAAGCACAGTGAATACAGTTCTGTTATCTGTAAGTCATCTTAAATCCATAGATTACTAATTTCATAGAGTATAAATGACAGTGATGGTCTCCCTGAGAGCCTAATGTACCTACACAGGAAACAACCTAACAGAGGTGCTACTTATGAAATCACATAAAGCATTCTTTACCACTTCTACATAGTAGCAAAACCATTAATCAGGGCATTAATGTTGAGAGACTTCCAAAAATGCAGAGCCCTGCATATGTGATATGACTGCATTGGTCTTTGAACATGGCTTTGGTTGCATTTCTAAACTGAATAATCCTTGCTCATAAGCATTTGATGAATTCAGGCAAACAAAAATCAGCAGAATCCAAAATGCACCCTATTTTAATATCATATATTTTATCACTGAACAAGTGTATTTAAAGTAGCCCGAGGACCTCTTTCGAAGTCTTTCCATATCTTCAGTCATTTTTTCAAAAGACAGTAATTAATATGTCATCATTATTCAACATATGAAGTGTTCCCACTCTTCCCACACCAAGGTAGAATGTGATTCATAGTCAAATAAGATTTTAATTTCCATACCCTAGCTGAGATTTGTAGTGTGGAGCTAGGCAGCTCAAAGGGAGGCTTTAGCTTTCCTCTCAGCCAGGCCTCCCTGCAACCGCATGATAAAGCTCTGTTGTCCATAAATGGAGATGCTTTGCATATTGGTTAGAAACTCCTCAGGTATGCCAATAAGCACAGATAAACTATTCCATCACTTTTTTTTTTATGAAGCTGGGGCTAATATTTTCCATATCTTTAAAAAAATGTATGATGGATGATAGATGATATTATTTTTTATTTACACATCCAGAAACCCATGAAATCAATGGAATTGCAGATAGAATTTATTTTTTGTTTTGCAGATAGAATTTAAATGATAGATTTAAATGTATATGCAAAGAATTGGCTTTGTGGGCAGGATTTGCATGTTGGAAGGTATTGGTTATATTGCTTGAATAATGGATCCCCAATTTCTAGGGCCCATGAATTTACCATGATGTTATAAGAGGTGGAAGTCATTGTGACTTTGTGGATACCAGTTGTCTTATAGATTGTCATAAATAACTTATGATTCTCCCCTCTAATTATACAATTATAAAAATTATGATAGCACTGGCTGGTGTAGTTCAGTGGGTTGAGTGTGGACTGTGAACCAAAGGTCACTGGTTCTATTCCCAGTCAGGGCACATGCCTGGGTTGCTGGCCAGGTGCCCAGTGGGGGCCCCTTGAGAAACAATCACGCATTGATGTTTCCCTCCCTGTCTTATTCCCTCCCTTTCCTTCTCTATAAAAATAAAAATAAATAAATAAAATCTTTTAAAAATTATGGTAAAATATTCTATTTAATCAATCAACAAGGAAAACATCTCTTGGATTTATGAAGGTTCAGAATCAGATGTAATTTTTCATTATTGAACAAAAATGGGTAAAAATGAATTACTAAAGTGAGACATAATTTAGAAATTTTATAATTTAGAACACTAGGCTTAGAGGGACTTTCAAGGTAAAATGGTCTAGTGGTTTTCCAATCTCAAGTCCTAGGGTTCCTTTAGGTTTTCTAAGCCAACAGTTGAATATCTGGATTTATTTTCCATTGGAAGCCCTAACTTCTCAAAATAAAGCTCCTCATGCTACACTAGAACATCAAGAGTCTTTGCTTTAAGCTGGAGTTTTATGACCTTAGTGTGATTTAACAGGTTACCTCATATTATCAGAAGATCTTATTGACAGATCCCTGTGTATTTAAACATTTGATATAAGAAAATAAATTATTACTTAACAAAAAGTAGTTTTATAGTGGGTTTAATATTCCAAATAATGATATCATTAGGGGGTGAGGATAGAAATATTTTAAAGTTATGAGAAAGTTGTAATTCTTTGAACTTGTCAAAAGCCCTTGTTTTAAAAATAGTCAAGTACAGATTGGTAGTTACACAATAGTCACAGGATATGAAGTACAGCATAGGAAATATAGTCAATCATATTATAATAAGTATGTATGGTACCAGTTTGGTATTGGAAATATCAGGGGGAACACTTTATAAAGTATATGATTGTATAATCATGAAGCGATATGCCTGAAACTAATACAAAATAATATTGACCATAAAATTTAACTGAATAAAAGTTTAAAAATAAAAAATAATATAAAAAGAAAGGAGATGAAATAATGTAATGAGTTGGGGAGGGCTGGGGTGGTGGGCTGGGGTGGGAGTAAAAGACAAAAAACTGTACAAGATCAACAATTAAAATTTAAAAAATGTTAAAAAATGTTAATAAAAGAAAACCTAAAAAATAAAAATAAATAAAAATGACCAAACTTAGGCACAAAGCATTCCTGCCCCTTATTGGTCATCCTGGATCACTGGATAAGTGCAAGGATAATAGCTTATGTATTAATCAATAATGCTTGTCTCAGCACCTGCACTAATACACTCGTATTCTCTGTACATCGGCCCTTTATTTAATCACTCACTCTACTGGGGGAAGAAGTTTCAGATTTATGAGTCACATAAGTCTTTAGTTGTTATTCTTAAATTCCCCAGTCCAATTTTGTTCACTTTTCTTTGGCTGTTATCTACACAGTTGAGTGGGTCTACTATCTTAACTAGATTGATTAGTCAATTCAGTTTAAATATCATAGGGTATTACATTCATCCCAATGGAGTCACACTAGATGTGGCAAAGTATATATAGATCAGAAAGCCACTCTGTACTGGCAAAATCTCAGCAACTCTGAGGGTGAAAGTGGAAGAGCAGGAATATATTAGTTTATCACTAACCTAGAGGAAAGGAGGAACATCCAACTCTTTAGAGACCATCTTCTGTTGCTAGCTAGTGACATCTCTACTTTCCCCCTCAGTCTTAGGCCAACTTTCCTAAACAACAGACTTTGAGATGAAAATCTGTGTGCAGGCATTTTGTTAGATAGTGCTGTCAGAAAAGCACCGATAAAGGAGGGAGACAGCAAGAGTTGGCAAAGAGAGGTTCTACTGACAAGCAGTTGCAACAGATCTTGGTTGATTCTATGGAGAGTTTTAGAGTTGAAGTAGGCCTTTTCAGTCATCAAACCAGTGTAAGAGTCCCTGGCTTTGTACACCCACAGTGCCAGACATTGAGTGTGGGCTGTCTATGAGGAGTAAGTGTAACCTTGGGTGATGCAGTTCCCTTTAGTTGATGGTGATTCTTGGAGCCAACAGCAACCAACACTCTATAGTTAAGATAATGAGTGCCTCATTCCTAATTTGGGAATCTGCGGACACACCAAACATCTATTATAACTTCCTCCCCTTAATCCCCCTCATGTACTCCCTCTGTAGACAATGTCCCCTCTGCATTATTCCAATATAAAGAAGAACCTGGAAAGCAGACCTAGACTATCATTACCTGCCCCCACCAAATCCTCCTTATAACTGGTACAGCACTTTTGAGGGCTGGCTACCTATGGTTAATGTGAAGTTTATAGCTGAAAGACAGAGAAAAACAAATAGTGCCTGAGTGTGTTTGAAGATCTTTTTATTATTTAAGGAGAATTCTTTTGTTATTCAGTTATATACAGATTAGAAGACAAACCAGAGTCAACAAAATAAATGAATCATTTGAATAGCATGATTGCCATTCTGTAGTGATCTGAAAAATCCAATATTGCCTTTTAAATTAGATTCGCTTTCATCTATAGAAAGGGACTTAACCTTTTCCAGTGGCCACCTAAGTGGAAGGTCAGACAGACTAAGAAAATACTTCAGCCTTCTCTAGGTTTCCTTTTATTCTTCTAGCCTTTCTTTGTTCCCATTTATTCTGCATCTTTACCTTTTTTTTGCATTGAAAATCTTTTATCAGATCATGTCTACAAGAAGCCAAAGTATCTGAAAACAAAAATTCCATTAGTTTATTTAGTTAAAATAGTGTCCATTCCCTTTATCCTTGCAAGTGTTGGCTGGATTCAAGTAGGCATATGTGTAGGGTCACAGCCATTAAAGTTATGAGGAGATTTTAGTATACCATATTTTATTAATATCTTTATGTAAGGTATTGATGCAATAGCCTATGAAGCTAAAGAAGTGAACTTGGATTGCAATATTCTTCACCTATCTTTCTACATTTTCATATGCAGTATCCAAGATCATTGGTCCAAACAGTCTGGTTCATAACTTAGGAACTGTTCGCTAAAATTTCATGGAACCTTGAAAATCCAAATAGTATGTTAACCATTTGGGGGAAAAAAGGAAGGCAAGAGAGCTGTCATTTTAAAGGTGAATTTCTTCTTAATTTGGTTTATACTAATTGGTCCACCAGAGGAAAAACAAC
Source organism: Glossophaga mutica (assembly GCA_039655065.1). NCBI lineage: Eukaryota > Metazoa > Chordata > Mammalia > Chiroptera > Phyllostomidae > Glossophaga > Glossophaga mutica. The sequence goes on from CM077318.1 coordinate 20,411,583, forward strand.
CAAGTTTAGATCGTCACAGTCCTGGGTTCTGATCCTTGCAGGAGCATGTAACTAGAAGTTAAATATTTAGACACAATGAGGCATTTTTTGAATCCTAACCATATGGTGTTGAGCAAGAGTTTCTCTACTAAAGAGAAGTGCCTCTTGTTTGAGGCGGAAGAAGAGATCGTTAGAACAGAAGATTCTTCTTTCTTCTTGTGAAATAAGTCAATAATTTTACTTTTGAAACATGAAATATAGTTTTGAAAGAAATGATCTGGTGAAGTGCCCAAAAATCTTCTGGGTGTGGAAATGTTGACACAGCCTTAGAATTTGACTACATCAAAGATTTGTCTTCAATACCTGTCAACACATCATGTTTCTCCATCTCAGTTTGCATATATTTCAAGAAAACTATCAATTGTTTTGTTACATAGTACATTTGCAGGACTAATGAGAAAGAATATTAAGACTGCACTGTTGTAGATCACAGTAACTTCCTCTTTTGGTTTTATCTCACATGCCCCTTCACACATCCCTTGAAATTCCTCCCACATTTAGGCTCCAGGACACTATAGGTTAATTCTCCTCTCATTTTCTTCTTGTTCTCATTTGATGGTTTCTGAAAACCTGAGCATCTTCTAAGGTTCAGTCATCAGCCTCTGCATTTCTTAAGCCCTAGTCACTCTTTAGGGGGAGGTGGTCTGTCTAAGAACATAGTTGCAAATCTAACTCTGATCTCTCCCTTGCAAGCCAAACCTGTATTTTCATCTCAAGGTCTTCTGTGGCATATCAGAATTGCCAGCATCACTCCTCTTGTGCTTTGGGGGCATTATTAAGTAAAATAAAGATTACCTTAACACAAGCACTATGATACCATGACAGTTGATATAATAACAGAGATAGCTACTGTGTCTAATGAGCAGGTAGCATATATAGTGTGGATACACTGGTCAAAGGGATGTTTCATGCTCCAGGTAGCATAGAGTGGGAAGGAATGAGAGTTCATCATTCCTTAGAGAATAGCATGCAATTTAAAACTTATGAAGTGTTTATTTCTGGAATTTTCCATGTAATATTTTCAGACTATGATTGATCATGGGTAACTGAAACAATGGAAAGCAAAACTGCAGATAAGAGGGGACTATGTAAAGAAGACCTAAATAAATGGATAAATGGAAACCAATCCAATGTTTGTAGATCAGAAGACTTAATATTGTTAAAAAAAACCTTAATTTTGTTAAGATTGCAGTATTTCCCAAGTTGACCTAAAGACTCAATGCAACATCTGTCAAATTCCAACCATCTTTTTTTTTTCTTTCAGAAATGGACAAGTTAATTCTAATATTCCTACAGAAACTCAAGGGATCCTGAATAACCATAACAATGTTGAAAAAATAAAGTTAATGGATTCACATTTCCTGATTTCAAAATTACTGCAAAGCTACAATAATCAAAACTGTCTTGTACTAGCATAAGGATAGATGTATAAATCAATGGAATAGAACTTAAAGTCCAGAAATAACCCCATTCACTCATTGAATATTGGCAAGGATACCAAGACCAGGCAAGAACTGGATATACATATACAAAAGAATGAATTTGGACCCCTACCTTATAACATACAAAATTAGCTAAAAATGGATCAAGGACCTAAATGTAAGGGATAAAATTGTAAAACTCTTAGAATAAAACATATGGGTTAATTTTTTTTACCTCAAATTTGCTGATAGTTTCTTAGATACATCACCAAAAGGACAATCAACAAAAGAAAAAAACATATGAACTGGACTTTGTCAAATTTTTAAAAACCATGTTTCAAGGAACAGGATCAGCAAAGTTAAAGTCAACCCCCAGAATGGGAGAAATATTTGCAATATGTCTGACAAAGGTCTAGTATACAGTATATAAAAAGAACTCTTATGAATGAATAATAAAAAGGCAAATAAACCTATGAAAAGGGTAAAGAAAATTGAATATACATTAAAAAAAATTATCCTCGTTATATTTTGCTTGCTCAGAGACACTGAAATTAAGAACAAACTGACAGTAATGAGAGGGGAAGGAGCAGGAAAATAACAGGGGAAAGAAGAGAAAGGGTTGTCAATGAACATGTATAAAGGACCCATGGACAAAGCCAAAGGGGGGTAGGATTGAGGGTAGGAAGTGAGAGTGGGTGGGGCAGGGGACAGTGGGAGTAGGTGGGGTGGGGGAAAGTGGTGGTGGGAAAATGGAGACAACTGTATTTGAACATTAATTTTTAAAATTTACCCTTAATTTTATTTTTATTTATTTTGTTTTTAATTATATTTACCAGGGTGACACTGGATAATAAAATTATATATGTCTCAAGTATATTGCACTTTTTTACACATTTCATACTTTATATATGTCACATATGTAAATTATGACTGTTACAATTATTTTTTCCTTTTGGGTGAATGTTTTCATTTTTTTTAATTGTTGTTCAAGTATAGTTGTTTCCATTTCCCCACCACCACTCCCTAGCAACCCCAGCCATCCTCACTTCCCACCCTTGATCCTGCCCACCTTTGGTTTTGTCCATGTGTCCTTTATAGACATTCCTGAAAACTCTTCCCTCTGTCTTCCCGTTATCCCCTCCCACCTCCCCTGTGGTTACTGTCAGTTTGTTCTTAATTTCAATGTGTCTGGTTATACTTGGCTTGCTTGTTTGTTTTGTTTTTTAGGTTCCTTATTTTTAGTTTTTAAACTTGTTTAATTGTTGTTCAAGTACAGTTGTCTCCATTTTCCTGCCACCACTCTCCACCGCTCCACCCACCCCTACCTCCCACCCTCAATCCTACCCCACTTCGGCTTTGTCCATGTGTCCTTTATACATGTTCCTTGATGACCTTCACCTTCTTTCTAGCCATTATCCCCCTCTCCCCGCCCCTCTGGTTACTTTCAGTTTGTGCTTTATTTCATTGTCTCTTGTTCTATTTTGCTTGTTTGTTTTGTTGATTAGGTTCCATTTACAGGTGAGATCATACAGTATTTTCTTTCATTGGCTGGTTTATTTCACTTAGCATGATGCTCTCCAATTACATCCATGCTGTTGCAAAGGGTGGGAGATCCTTCTTTCTTTCTGTTGCATAGTATTCCATTGTATAAATGTACCACAGCTTTTTGATCCACTCATTTACTGATGGGCACTTAGACTGTTTCCAGCACTTGACTATTATAAATAACATTGCTATGAACATACGAGTGTATAAGTTCTTTTGAATTTGTGTTTCAGGATTCTTAGAGTGTAATCCCAGCAGTGGAATTGCTGGGTTAAAAGGCAGTTCCATTTTTAGTTTTCTTAGTAAATTCCATACTGTTTTCCACAGTGGCTACACAAGTCTGCATTCCCACCAACAGTGTACTAGGGTTCCCTTTTCTCTACAACCTCTCCAGCACTTGTTTGTTGATTAGTTTTGCCTGGCAAGGTGGTGTGTCTATAGTCCCAGCTACTTGGGAGGCTGAGGATGGAGGATCACTTGAGACCAGGAGTTCTGGTCTGTAGTATGATATGCTGATGGGCTTTCTGCACTAAGTTCGGCATCAATATAGTGATCTCCTGGGAGCAGGAGGCCACCAGGTTGCCTAAGGAGGGGTGGACAGGCCCAGGTTGGAAATGGAGCAGGTGAATAGACATTATTTTAAAGATTTTATTTATTTATTTGGAGAGAGGGTGGAAAGGGGGGAGAAAAAGGAGAGAAACATCAATTTGTGGTTGCCTCTCGAGTACCCCTACTGGGGACTTGGCCTGCAATCCAGGCATGTGCACTGACTGGGAATCAAACCAGTGACCCTTTGGTTCACAAGCTGGCACTCAATCCATTGACCCATACCAGCCAGGGCTGAATAGACATTTTCAAAACCAAGATATAAAAATGGCCAATAAGCACACGAAGAAGTGTTCAGTATCATTAGTCATCAGGTAACTGCAAATCAAAATCGCAAAGAGATTCCATTGTACACCCACTATCATGGTTATATAAATGTTTTATTAACTATTTTATTGTTATTCTATTACACTTTTCCCAATTTCCCCCCTTTCCCTCCTCTACCCAGCCTCCACCCCTACTCCCTGTTATCCATGTCCATGTGTCATTCATACATGTTGCTTGACTAGTCCCTTCCCCTTCTTTCCACCCTTATTCCCCTCCCCTCTGGTTGCTGTCAGTCTGTTCCTTATTTTCCATGCCTCCAAATAATTTTTTTAAGATTTTTTTATTTATTTATCTTTAGAGGGGAAGGGTAGGAGAGAGGGAGAGAAATATCAATGTACAGTTGCCTCTCGTGTGTCCCCCGCTGGGAACTGGCCTGCAACCCAGGCCTGTGCCCTGACTGGGAATCGAACCGAGATCCTCTGGTTCGCAGTCCCGCGCTCAATCCACTGAGCTACACCAGCCAGGCAAATAATTTTTTAAATGGAAAAAAGCAAGTTTGGTGAGGATGTGGAGAAATTGGAGCCCTCATATATTGCTGGTAGGACTGTTAAATGGTGCAGGGGCTGTGTGAAACAGTTTGACACTTCCTCAGAAAGATCAACATAGAGTTATCGTATGAGTCAGCAGTTTCACTCCTAGTATTATACCCAAGAGAACTATAAAAACGTGTTCATACAAGAACTTGTGCATGACTATTCCTAACAATCTTAATAGCTACCAAGTGGAAACAAACAAAACACTTATTAACTGATGGGTGGATAAACAAAATGTGCTATATCCATACAATGGAATATTACTTGGTCATAAAAGGAATGTTATTATACATTCTTCAACATGGAAAACCCTTGAAAACATTATGCTAAATATATGATTCAGAATAGGCCAATCCATAGACACAGAAAACAATTGCTAAGGATGGGATGAGAGGGAGATTGAAAATGATTGTTATAGGTACTGTGTGTTTTTTTGAGGTGATGAAAATATTCTGAAATTAAGAAGTATACTACTGAATATACAAATTAGTAATGTACTAAAACCCACTGAACCATAAATTTTAAAAGTGAACTTTAGGGTATGTGAATATTACTTCAATAATACAAGTTAAAACAAACAAAAAAAGAAACAGTACACAGAAGAAAAGCTGGCCACACAGACAAACTAATGTTTTAACAACAGAGAACTTACCCAGACAAATTATATCCAATAAGGAACACAGGACATTGTGGGCTTGATAATGTCATGGAATCCATTCAAAACAAACTTACTGATTACCTATTGTGCTCCAAGTGTATTTTAGGGTCTGGAATTATGGACAGGGACAAAAAATATGGTCTCTGCCTCCAAGGATAACACTGTTTAGAAACAGATGAGAAAACAGGCAATTTCAATATAGTATGATAAATGCTATGAATTCAGAGAAGCAGCACCTGCCCTAGATAATCAAAAGCTTTCTGGATGATACTTAATATGAGCTTAGCTTTGAAAAATAAACATACCTTAGCTAAATTAAAGTGGTAGCAGTTTTGGGTGGGGAAAGATGGTAGAGATGGGCATTATAGCAATACAAAATAGCATATGCTCAAAACGCTCTAGTGTGAGAAAGAAAGAAGATATTTAGGGAATTGAAAAGGCTTCAAGATGACTGGGGTACAGGGTGAATATAAAGACATGGTGAGAGATGGGGCTGGAGAGCTTGTGGGTGCCCATTCATGAAGATGCCTGTGTGCTAAGTGAAAAAGCACGAGCCAAAAAATGTACATCACAAGACATGGTTCCCAAATGGGAAAAGTCCAAAAGACTTTTAAAACTGTTGTTAGATTTTTTCCTCCCCAGAAACATAACTTTTCAAACATCTGTTTATCTATTTTCTCTAGTGTATTATTTCCTTTGGGTACTAGACAGCTTGAATTTTCTCAGACATGGTGACTCTATTTAATATGGAGATAAAGACAAAGGTCAATTTGTGGAGTCTCATGGCAACAGTAAAGACACTGAGAATGGAATTCTGAGAAATAACCATAGCTCTTGACCTTTACCAGGAGCATCTCTCCTGATGCCAGGAAAAGAACAGATCTGCCTTAGTTTTTGTGTCTCGTTATGTACCGAGAATAATGCTGCTTTCCTGCCAGGCATTTCACTGACGCCTGCTGTGGTCTCCTATCCCCCGTTTTCATTTATTCAAGAGATTGAGGCATCAAATATTACAGCGCTTAGGTTTTGAAATAAGGCTTTGTGTAATTTTATTTCAGGTTAGACATGGTAACAGAAAACTGAGAAAGAGGCTGGATAAGATGGAGTCGGTCTTATGGAAATAAACAGCGCTGTTCATTCTCTAATTAAAATCACTGCCTTGTCATTGGGGGAACAAATGCGGAAGCAATTAGGAGGCTTAAAATAGAGCATTACAGGTTGAATGTACAATACAGCCTCCAAAGTGTTAAAATTGATAATTCCTTTTTTAAAGTAGAGTGATGATTTGTATACATTTTTTTCACTTATGAGGCACAGTAGGTCATGTCCTCTGGTTTCAGCTTCCCTGATAGTTACATGATTGACCAGTAACTGAGTCTGACCTCTGTTTCTACTCTCTCAAGTTAGAAAACTTTTCCATTTATCTTCCAGGAAGTGCTTACTCACCTGGATTTCCTCATATCTCATTGGCCACTCCTGTTTAGTCTCATTTGCTGTTTTTTCCTCCTGTGTTCAACCTTTAAATTTTGAGGGCCTCACATTTTGGCAGTAGTCTCCCTTCTCTTCTTTGACGCATGCTTCCTAGATGAGTTCATCCAATTATATGGCTGTGATATTGTCTATTAACTAATGACTCCCAAATTATATCTTTACATTCAACCTGTGCTGCAGGTTGCAGTCTTATACATTCAATCGTCTCTTTGAATGTCTATTAAGAAGCTAAAACTTTCTTATGTTCAAAACAAAACTTTTGATTTCTCTCTTTCTTGTGCCAATTCCTGCTTCCCTCTTAATCTCTTCTAACTCAGCTAATAACATCACCATCTACCAGTGGCTCAAGCAAAAACTCTAGATTCTCCTCTTTTCCTTTCTCATCCATCAACAATTTCTGTTGATTTTAACCTCCAAAACACATGCTTAATCCATCCATTGCTGTCCATCTCCACTGTTATTACCCTAATCAAAGCTGCTGCATCTTCCACTTGGACTAGCTAATAACTAACTAGTCTTCCACTTCTACTTTTCCTCCCTACAATCTACTTAACACACAGCAACCAGAGTTTATTTTTTAAAGTACACATCAGATCATGTTTAAAATTCTCTAATAGTATCACCTTATATTTAGAAAAAAATTAAAATTTCTTACCATGGCCGACAAGGCCCTCTGTGATCTGACAACTGTTTACTTCTGTCACTTAAGCTGGGATCACTCTTGCATTGGACCTTTTGTTCTTATAAAACAGCAAACTCATCCATGCTTTAGGACTTTTGATTTTGTTGTTCCCTTTGCCTAGAAGACTCATCCCACTTTTTTGGTCTGTTTATGTAAATAATGTTTTATTGTAACACAGCCATACACATTTGTTTACCACCAACTATGGCAACATTTGTGCTACAATGGCAGAGTCTAGTAGTTGAGACAGATATCATATGACCTATGCTCCCATTAAGCAAGTTTGCCAAACCTGTCAGGATCTTTGCATGGCTGTCTCCTTACTTATCTTTTTGTGTTAATCTCAGAGAGACATGCCCTCTCTCTTACCCCAGTCACTCTTTCACATTATCCTCTTCATTTCTCCATATCATGTCTCTAAAACTACCCTATTTATTTGATTGGGTATTGCCTTTTAACTCCACTAGACTATAAGTTTCTCTGTCATATTCCCTAGTAGGTCCCTAGGTCCTAGCACTGTACATGGCATTCCATAGGTTCTCAATAAATATGTTAGATAAATTCATACATGAATGCAGGTGGGACATCAAGTTGTCCCCACAACAATGGTTCAGGTTAAGACTGCATATACATATAGCGATAAAGTTTATTTAGATCTAGTTTATGAACAAATGTATGTCCAAAGAAATACCTCACAAAGTAAAGGTACCTGAGCATTAAAAGATGGATGAAGAATCACTGTGTAGTAAAACCAACTTCAAATTAATTTATAATTAATTAATTGGATCCCATAAGAGTAAATATTTTAACATTTTTATTTATTTTTCCTTTTAAATTTTTATTTAATTTTTATTTTTTAATATATTTTATTGATTATGCTATTACAGTTGTCCCATTTCTCCCCCATCATTCCCCTCCACCCTGCACACCCCCTCCCACCCACATTCCCCTGCTTTAGTTCATGTCCATGTGTCATAAGTTCTTTAGCTTCTACATTACCCACACTAATCTTGCCCTCCCCCGTCTATTTTCTACCCACCATCTATGCTACTTGTTCTCTGTACATTTTCCCCCTCTCTCCTCCTCCCACTCCCCTGTTGCTAACCCTCCATGTGATCTCCATTTCTGTGGCTCTGTTCCTGTTCTAGCTGTTTGCTTTTGTTTTAGGTATGGTTGTTACTATCTGTGAGTTTGCTGACTTTTCACTGTCATATTTTTTTTATCTTCTTTTTCTTAGATAAGTCCCTTTAACATTTCATAGAATAACATTTCACGAGGGCTTGGTGATGATGAACTCCTTTAACTTGACCTTATCTGAAAAACACTTTATCTTCCTTTGCATTCTAAATGACACATTTGCTGGATAGAGCAATTTTGGATGTAGGTCCTTGCCTTTCAAGATTTCAAATACTTCTTTCCAGGCCCTTCTTGCCTGTAAGGTCTCTTTTGAGAAATCAGCTGACAGTCTGATAGGAACTCCTTTGTAGGTGACTGTCCCCTTGTCCCTTGCTGCTTCTAGAATTCTCTCCATTTTAATCTTGGCTAATGTAATTATGATGTGCCTTGGTGTGTTCCTCCTTGGGTTCAACTTCTTTGGGACTCTCTGAGCTTCCTGGACTTCCTGGAAGTCTATTTCCTTTGCCAGATTGGGGAAGTTCTCCTTTATTATTTGTTCAAATAAGTTTTCCACTTGTTGCTCTTCTTCTTCCCCTTCTGGTACCCCTATAATTTGGATGTTGGGACGTTTAATGATGTCCCGGAGGTTCCTAAGCCTCTCCTCATTTTTTTGAATTCTTGTTTCTTCCTCGTTTTCTGTTTGGTTTTTTGTTTCTTCCTTCTGGTCCACTCCATTGATTTGAGTCCCAGTTTTCCTCCCATCTCTATTGGTTCCCCATGCCTCTTCCTTCATTTCATGTATTGTAGCCTGCATTTTTTCATCTAATTTGTGAGCAAAATCAACCAGTTCTGTGAGCATCCTGATCACCAGTGCTTTGAACTGTGGATCTCATAGGTTGGCTATCTCTTCGTCGCTTAGAGGAATTGTCTCTGGAACTCTGATTTGTTCTCCGTTTTGAGCCATTTTTGGTGGGGTTTTTTTTGTTTTGTTTTGTTTTGGTTTTGGTCTGGTCTTGGTCTGGTCGCGGCTGTTATGTAGTGAGGGGTGGAGCCTTAGGTGTTCCTCAGGGCGGGGCAGCCCAGTTGCTGGGTTGTGATGCTGTACATGGGGGCAGGGTCCAAGAGGGAACAATGGCGCCTGCTCCTCTCTCTCTTGAGTTCCAGTCCCTTTCATCGCTTCCCCTTCACCTGGATTATCTGCACACGCAATGTGGGACCACCTGGTCAGCCAGCTGCCTTGCGCAGCCTCACTGGGTCTGCACAGTTGCCATCCCATGTGACAGCTGCCGCCTGTGGGCCTGCCAGCCACCTGCGCACTTGGGAATTGCCAGCCACTGCCGCCTGTGTTCCCGGGTCCGCACCTCCACTTTTTCCTGCTGCGACTCTGCCCCTCTTACCAGTCTGGATGAATGATTGTTGGACTTTCTTACAGTTCAGTTTTCCATTAGCTCTGGTTGTTTTCTTGTTTGTAAGTATTTGTTGTCCTTAATTTTGTTTGTGAGAGGAGGCACAGTGTGTCCACCTATGCCTCCATCTTGGTCGGAAGTCTCTTAACATTTTTTGAACAACAGTTAGAGGAATCAAGTAAAGTTTCCAAAATTGCTTAGGTACTTCTATTCATCTTAAAAGGATGCTAATATTACCTTGTTGAATTCATTTTAATCAGCAGATGGAAGGAAGTGGGAGGGATAAAAGCGGGCATTGAAAAATGACCCTTTTAATAGATTCCCAGACTTGGCTTTATTTATGTCATCTCTGCACTTTTTCAGCAATTATTTTTGCTGCTGTCTTTCTTTCCAGTGATGTACATCCTTGCACATCCTCCCCACCCCACTCCCCACCAAAAGCTCTCATTCTCTTGGATGTTTCTGTGGCTTCTCAATTTGTCTTTAAGCTCCCTCTCCTGGCACTAAGAAGACTGCAGAGTTTGTTTCTTCTGGAATCTATAACATAAGCTAGAGTATATGGGATTAAAATAACTATATTAAAAAGGCAACTGTAGCAGACCCTTCTGCGTGGCATGGGCTCAGCTCCCACTCAGAGATGCACAGGACCCACACCCACAGATAGGTTCTCTCGTGGGGAATTAGATTTGCAATATACCTAAGCTGTTTTGCTTCTGGCTGAAAACTCCCTCACCATGCAAATGCTTGTTGTAACTTCCTAAAATCCATGCTAAACCTTGCAGGGACCAGTGTAACCTGCTCAACCACTTTTGCCTTTTCATTTGCTAATATCCTTCTTCTATGATGTGATTAGGGCCATTGGCTCTTGTTGTAACTGGGCATAGTGAGTGAGGACCATCCGGTAATGTGGGGAGATATAGAATAAAGTCCTGTCATGGAGGAGGCCGTGGCTTTTGCTCCCCTTGAGAGAAAAGCCACGCTGTCGTCCTTTTTCCTCCACGGGACACGGTAGTCCGTGTGTGTTTTTCTTTCATCCATAATGATGTGGACACTGCTAGCTGGTGTCTGCATCAGGCAACCTTTTCTCCCTTTCACTTAAAGAAAATTAAATGTTGTCTTCCTTCATACATTTTAGTGAAATTAGCAATTGGAGCCTTTATTAGGCACAGTCTGAATGACTGATTCAATAAAAATCCAGGTTAACAAAAGAACAATATGGTTACTTTAATCTTTTATCCTAAATATTAGATCTGTGTGAAAGTACAGGTAGCCTATGCAGATTCTCTTGATTTCTCATTTGGGTACACTGAGATGTGTACACATGTGTTTATAAAGTAGCAAAAACATAGGTGATGCATAGTAGTGCATGTATCTACCCCTTTCACCTTCTTTTCTTTTAGACTCCTTTAAAAGTGAGTTTGAGGGTGTTAACATTTACTATATTGAACATGACAAATGGCATGATTCTTTTCTAATAATTGAATGTTCACTAGAAAAGATTGATGAAGGACTGATTTTCTAGATAAATTTAGATATCACTGATTTGAAGGGGAGAGTGGGAGTTACAGGTTTCCCCAGAGATAACTTTAAAAGGTGTAAGAACTCTCCTCTTTGTTCTGAACTGCAGCTTAACTGGCTATATACCCGTGGGAAAGAAGCTTAACTTTTATGGATTTATTAATTAATTACAGAATGAAGAAATTTTATGAGGTCATCACTAATGATTTGGTGTTAATTAATATATTATCCACATAAAGGGTTTTCTAACAAAAGATGTCTGGAAAAGATATGTGAATATTTAAACTTCTTTTTAAGTATATTTTATTAGTATATTACAGTTGTCCCATTTTTTTTCTCTCCTTTATCCACCTGCACCCTATACCCCACCAACCTCCAACATTCCTTCCTTAGTTCATGCCCATGGGTGATACATATAAGGTCTTTGGTTTCTCCATTTTGTATATTATTTTTTTTAATTTATTATTTATTTATCTTTTAGAGGGGAAGGGTAGGAGAGAAGGAGAGGGAGAGAAATATCAATGTACGGTTGCCTCTCGTGTGTCCCCTGCCGGGAACTGGCCTGCAACCCAGGGTTGTGCCCTGACTGGGAATCGAACCTCGATCCTCTGGTTCGCAGGCCCGCGCTCAATCCACTGAGCTACACCAGCCAGGGCTGTATATTATTTTTTAATAATAAATTTTTACACATTACCCTTTATTGTTATAATATCAGAAAGTTTTTTTTCATTTTTTATTTTTATTTTAATTGTGGTTCAAGTACAGTTTTCTGTCTTTTACCCCCATCCCAGCCCACCACCCCAGCCATCCCCACCTCCCTCCCATTTCCACCCCCCTTGGTGTTTGTCCATGTGTCTTTTATACTTGTTCCTGTAAACCATTCCCCTTTTCCCCTGAAATTCCATCCCCTCTCCCCTTTGGTGACTGTCAGCCTGTTCTCAATTTCAGAACCTTTGGTTATATTTTGCTTGTTTGTTTGTTTTGTTGATTAGATTTCTGTTACATGTGAGATCATATGGTATTTGTCTTCCAGCTCCTGGCTTATTTTGCTTAGCATGATGCTCTCCAGTTCCAACCATGCTGTTGCAAAGGGTAGGAGCTCCTTCTTTCTTTCTGCTACATAGAATTCCATTGTGAAAATGTACCATAGTCTCTTGATCCATTCATTTACTGATGGCACCTGGGTTGCTTCCAGCACTTGGCTATTGTAAATTGTGCTGCTATGACCATTGGGGTGCATAGTTTCTTTTGGATTGGTGTTTCAGGGTTCTTAGGATATAATCCCAGCAGTGGAATTGCTGGGTCAAAGGGTAGATCTATTTTTAGTTTCCTTAGAAAATTCCATACTGCTTTCCATTGTGGTTGTACCAGTCTGCAATCCAACCAACAGTGTACTAGTGTCCCATTTTCCCTACAACCTCTCCAACACTTGCTGTTTGTTGCTTTGTTTATGATGGCCATTCTGACTGGTGTGAAATTGTATCTCATTGTGGTTTAAATTTGCATGCCTCTGATAGCTAACGATACTGAGCATCTTTTCATGTGACTCTGGATCCTCTGTATGTCCTCTTTGGAGAAGTGTCTGTTCAAGTCCTTTGCCCATTTTTTAATTGGGTTGTTTGTCTTCTTAGAGTGGAGTTGTGTAAGTTCTTTATATATTTTGGAGATTAAACCATTGTCTGAGGTATCATTGGCAAATATGTTTTCCCATACTGTTGGTTTTCTTTTTATTTTAATACTGTTTTGTTTAGCCATGCAGAAGCTTTTTACTTTGATGAGATCCCATTTGTTTATTCTTTCCATTATATTCCTTGCTTTAGGGGACATATCAGTAAAAATGTTGCTGCATGAAATATCTGAGATTCTCCTGCCTATGTTCTCCTCTAGGACTTTAATGGTGTCACAACTTATATTTAAATCTTTTATGCACCTTAAATTTATTTTTGTGTATTGTGTAAGTTGGTGTTGAGTTTCATTTTTTTTTTTTTTTTTTTTTTTGCATTTAGCTGTCCAGTTCTCCCAACACCACTTGTTGAAGGGGCTATATTTGCTCCATTTTATGTTGCTGCCCCCTTTGTCGAATATTAATTGACTGTAGAGACTTGGGTTTATTTCTGGGCTCTCTGTTCTATTTCACTGGTCCACATGCCTGTTTTTATGCCAGTACCAGGCTGTTTTGATTACAGTGGCCTTGTAACACAGTTTGGTATCAGGTATTGTGATCCCTCCTACTTTGCTCTTCTTTCTCAAAATTACAGTAGATATTCGAGGTCGTATATGGTTCCATATAAATTTTTGAAGTGTTTGTTCTATGTCTGTGAAATATGCCATTGGTACTTTAATAGGTATTGCATTGAATTTGTAAATTGCTTTGCATATTATGGACATTTTGATGATGTTAATTCTTCTGATCAATGAACATGGTATATATTTCCATTTGCTTGTTTTTTCCTTGATTTCTTTCTTCAGTGTTGTGTAGTTTTCTGCATACAGTCTTTTACCTCCTTGGTTAAGTTTATTTCTAGGTATTTTATTTTTCTTGTTGCTATATTGAATGGGATTTTTTTTTTTCTTGATTTCTGTTTCTGCTGTTTCACTGTCGGTATACAAAAATGCCTTTGATTTCTGGATATTGATTTTGTATCCAGCTGTTTGGCCAAATTCATTTATTTGGTCAAGCAACTTTTTGGCCGAGCCTATAGGATTTTCTATGTACACTATCATGTCATCTGCAAACAATGATAGTTTTGTTTTCTCCTTTCCAATTTGGATACCTTTTATTTCCTTTTCTTGTCTAATTGCTGTGGCTAAGACTTCCAATACTATATTGAGTAGAAGTGGTGAAAGTGGACAAACTTGTCTTGTTCCTGATGTTACTGGAAAATATTTCAGTTTTTGCCTGTTGAGTATGATGTTGGCTGTAGGTCTCTCATATATGGCCTTTATTATGTTGAGTAATGCTCCCTCTATTAACACTTTGCTGAGTGTTTTTATCATAAATAGGTGTTGTACCTTATCAAAAGCTTTTTCCTCATCTATTGATATGATCATGTGATTTTTGTCTTTGCTTTTGTTTATGTAATGTATTACACTTACTGATTAGCGCATGTTGAATCATCCTTGTGTCCTTGGGTTGAATCCCACTTGATCATGTTGTATGATCTTTTTAATGTATTGTTGGACGTTGTTTGCCAATATTTTGTTGAGGATATTAGTGTCTATGTTCATCAGCGACATTGGCCTGAAGTTTTCATTCCTTGCTGTGTCATTATCTGGTTTTGGAATTAGGATGATGTTGTCTTCATAAAAAGCGTTTGGGAGACTTCCAACATTTTGGATTTTTTGGAATAGTCTGTGAAGGATAGGGGTTAGCTCTTCCTTAAATGCTTTGTAGAATTCTTCTGTGAAACCATCTGATCCAGGGCTTTTGTGTGTCGGGAATTTTTTGATTACTGTTCCAATTTCATCTGCTGTTATTTGTCTGTTCAGGCTTTCTCCTTCTTCTTCATTGAGTTTTGGGAGACGATATTTTTCTAGAAACTTGTCCATTTCACCTAAGTTTTCAAATTTCTTGGCATACAGTTCTTCATAGTAATTTCTTTCAATTCTTTGTATTTCTGTGGCGTCAGTTGTAATATCTCCTCTTTCATTTCTGATTGTGTTTATTTGAGTCCACTCTCTTTTTTTCTTGATGAGCCTGCTTAAAGGCTTGTCGATTTTGTTGATCTTTTTAAAGAACCAACTCCTGGATTCATTGATCTTTAGGATTGTGCCTTTAGTCTCTATGTCATTGAATTCTGCTCTGATCTTGGTTATTTCCTTCCTTCTGCTTGCTCTGGGCTGTACTTGTTGTTGCTCCACAAGTTCTTGTAGGCGTAGGGTTAAGTTGTTTGTTTAAAATGTTTCTATCTTTTTTAAGTAAGCCTGTATTGTTATGAACTTCCCTCTGAGGATTGCCTTCCCTGTGTCCCATAAGTTTTGGGTCACTGTGAGTTCATTTTTGTTTGTTTTCAGAAAGTTTTTTGTTTCCTCCCTAATTTCATTCTTGACCCATTCATTGTTTAATAGCATTCTATTCAATCTCCATAATTTTGAGGGTTTTGGGTTTTTCCTCCTGGGCTTGGTTTCTAGATTCAGTCCCTTGTGGTAAGAGAAAATGCTTAGTATGATTTCAATTTTCTTGAATTTGTTGAGGCTTGTTTTGTGTCCTATCACGTGGTCTATCTTTGAAAATGTTCCATGTGCATTTGAAAAAAAAAATGTGTACTTAGTTTCTTTGGAATGAAGGACTCTATATGTATCAGTTAAGTCCATTTCCTCTAGAGTACTGTTCAATGCCACAATATCTTTGATGATATTTTGTTTGGAAGATCTGTCCATTTTTGACAGCGGGGTGTTAAAATCCCCTACTATAATTGTGTTGCTGTCAATATCTTTCTTGAAGTCCTCTAAAATTTTCTTTATGTGTTTAGGTTCTCCTATGTTGGGTTCATATATATTTACAATTTTTATGTCTTCTTGGTGGATTCTTCTTTTGAGTAATATAAAGTGACCTTCTGGGTCTCTCTTTATGGTTCTTCTTTTGAAGTCTATTTTCTCTGATATGAGTATTGCTACCCCATTTTTTTTTTTCTTGTCCATTTGCTTGGAAAATTTGTTTCCAGCCCTTCACTTTGAGTGTGTGTAGGTCTTTTGTCCTGAGATGGGTCTCTTCTAGGCAGCATATGTGTGGGTCATGATTTCTTATCCATTGGGCTATTCTATGTCTTTTGATTGGAGTATTTAGTCCACTTACATGTAAGGTTATTATTGATAGGTACTTATTCATTGCCATTTTCGTACCTGTATTTCTCTCTCTCCCTCTCTCTCTCTCTCTCTCTCTCTCTTCCTTTTGTTAAAGCAGTCCCTTTAGCATCTCTTGCAGAACTGGTTTTGTAGAGGTGTATTCTTTTAGACATCTTTTGTCTAGGAAACTCCTTATTTGGCCTTCTATCTTCATTGAAATGCTTGCTGGGTAAAGTAGTCTTGGTTGCAGGCCTTTGGTTCTCATTACTTGGAATATTTCTTGCCATTGTATTCTGGCTTGGAGTGTTTCCATTGAGAAGTCGGCTGCTAACCTTATCAGGGCTCCCTTTTATGTTACTTCCTTTTTCTCCCTTGCTGCCTTTAAGATTCTCTCTTTGTCTTGAAATCTTGCCATTTTAATGGTTATGTGTCTTGAAGTAGGCCTGTTTGGGTTCCTCTTGATTGGGCCTCTCTGTGTTTCCTGGATTTGTGTGACTTTTTCTCTCATCTAATTGGGGAAGGTTTCCATAATTACTTGTTGAAATAGGTTTTCTATCCCTTGTTCTTCTTCTCCTTCTGGTATCCCAATTATGCAGATATTATTACGTTTCATGTTGTCTTGCATTTCTCTTAATCCCTCTTCATCCTTTCTGAGCCTCTTTTCCTTTTCTTGCTCTTCCTGTGTGTTTTTTCTACTTTGTCCTCCAACTTGCTGATCCAATCTTCTGCTTCATTGCTTCTGCTTTTGATTCCTTCTACTGTGTTCTTCAGTTCAGAAATTGTAGTCTTCATTTCCTCTTGGCCCTTGTTGATAGTTTCTATTTCCTTTTTCATGTTGATATAGTTTGCAGTGAGTTCATCATAGCTTCCTTGTAGTTT
This sequence comes from Glossophaga mutica, assembly GCA_039655065.1. Classification (NCBI taxonomy): domain Eukaryota; kingdom Metazoa; phylum Chordata; class Mammalia; order Chiroptera; family Phyllostomidae; genus Glossophaga; species Glossophaga mutica. Next base: position 20,428,589 of record CM077318.1, read on the forward strand.
CTGGTAACTCATTCAGAGCTCATGGAGCTTCCTGACAACCATTGCTTTGAACTCAATATCTGATAGTTGAGTTGCCTCCATTTCAATTAGCGATCTTTCTGGGTCTTCCTCCTTTTCTTTCATTTGAGGATTGTTTCTTTTTCTTCTCGTTGTTTGTGAGAGTCTCCTTGTTAGTCTCAGCTTCTTAAATTGATCTGTTCTGGCTCCCTGGGTTTATGGTGTCAACTTCTGTGGTAGAATACCTGTGACATTAAGTGGTGCAGTCTCCTTCGAGTATCCTGTTGTTCACAGCTTTCACTGTCTCAGCTTTTGGGATGTCCCCTCTTTGGGACCTGCTCTGTTTTTTTCACAGTTCCAGGTGTTTTTTTGTTTTGTTTTGTTTTGTTTTTTGTTTTTTTTTCCCTTGCTCATGGGTATTTAAAAAGAGAAAAGAGGAGAAAAATGAAAAAAGTAGAAAAAAAGAGGAAGAAGAAGAGATAAAATTGTGACTTCAAGTCAGGATGGAGGTGTAAGTGGACACACTGTGCCTCCTCTCACAACCAAAATTAAGGACGACAAATATTTAGCCACAAGAAAACAGCCAGAACTTACACAGAATTGAACACTAGGGAAGTCCAACAACCATTCATCCAGACTGGTAAGAGGGGCCGAGTCTCGGCAGGAAAAAGTGGAGGTGCGGACCCGGGCACGCAGGCTTTAGGTGCTGGCAGTTCCGAGGCATGCAGGTATTGGCAAGCAAACGCCAGGCGCACAGGCAGCGGCTAGCAGACCCCCGGCATGGGGTTGCAACTGTGCAAACCCAGTGAGGTTGCGCAAGGCGGCTGGCTGACCAGGTGGTCCCACATTTGCGCACAGATAATCCAGGAGAAGGGGAAGTGGCAGAAGGGACTGAAATCCAAGAGAGAGTAGAGCAAGTGCATTGTTCTCTCTCGGACCCCGCCCCGACATACAGCATCACAAGTCAGTGACTGGGCTTCCCTGCACTGGGGAACACCTAAGGCTCCATCCCTCACTACTTAACAGCCGCAACTAGCACCCCCTCAAAAAAAACCCCACAAAAATTGCTCAAACCGAAAACAAATCAAAGCCTCAGAGCCAATTCCGCTAAGTGACAAAGAGATAGCCAACCTATCAGATGCACAGTTCAAAGCCTTGGTGATCAGGATGCTCAGAGAATTGGTTGATTTTGCTCACAAATTAGATGAAAAAATGCAGGCTAAAATACATGAAATGAAGGAAAAGGCATGAGGAACCAATAGTGATGGGAGGAAAACTGGGACTCAAATTAATGGAGTGGACCAGAAGGAAGAAAGAAACAACCAAACAGAAAACAAGGAAGAAAGAAGAATTTAAAAAAATGAGGAGAGCCTTAGGATCTTCTGAGATATCTTTAAACATCCCAACATTTGAATTATAGGAGTCCCAGAAAGGGAAGAAGAAGAGCAACAGTTGGAAAACTTATTTGAATAAATAATAAAATGGAACTTCCCCAATCTGGCAAAGGAAATAGAGTTCCAGGAAGTCCAGGAAGCTCAGAGAGTCCCAAAGAATTTGGACCCAAGGAGGAACAAGCCAAGCACTTTGTAATTACATTAGCCAAGACTCAAATGAAGGAGCGAATCCTAGAAGCAGCAAGAGATAAAGAGATAGTCACCTACAAAGGAGTTCCCATCAGACTGTAGGTTGATTTCTCAAAAGAGACCTTGCAGGTAAGGGGCTGGAAAGAAGTTTTTGAAGTCTTGAAAGGCAAGGACCTACATCCAAAATTGCTCTATCCAGCAAATGTGTCATATAGAATGCAAGAGAAGATAAAGTGTTTTTCAGATAAGGTCAAGTTAAAGGAGTTCATCATCACCAAGCCCTTATTCTATGAAATGTTAAAGGGACTTATCTAAGAAAAAGAAGATAAAAAATATGACAGTGAAAAGACAGCAAACTCAAAGCTATTAAGAACCACACCTAAAACAAAAGCAAATTAAGCAAACAGCTAGAACAGGAACAGAACCACAGAAATGGAGATCATATGGAGGGTTAGCAACAGGGGCGTGGGAGGAGGAGAGAGGGGGGAAAAGGTAGAGAGGATGAGTAGCATACATAGTGGGTAGAAAATAGAGGGGGGGGCAAGAATAGTATGGGAAATGTAGAAGCTAAAGAACTTATGACACATGGACATGAACTAAAGGGGGGGAATGTGGGTGGGCGGGGTTGTTCAAAGTGGAGGGGAATAATAGGGGTGAAATGGGACAACTCTAATATCATAATCAATAAATATATTAAAATAAAATAAAATAAAAAAGAAGAGATATAATTGGAAAGAAAGGAAGAAGGAATAAAACAAGAAGTAAAGAGAAGCAAAAGGAGTTGAGGGGTAAAAGATAAAAATATTTAAAAAAAGAAAAAATTAACAACAACAAACAAAAAACAACAAACAAAAAGAAACAAACAAAAAATGCAAAAAAAAATTTCTTGCTGTTTTTAAACTTGCCTTGCTGGTTTTTCTTCTTGCTGGTTGCAACGGTGGAGGCATGACAGTATCACTTTTGTCCCTGTTTAGCACTCAGTCATCTTTGGGCTACTTTCCCCAGGGCTAGCCCAGTGCATCTCAGCACAGGGCCTTGGGCATGGGTTCTGAGCCTGCTAGGGAACACACACTTTCCTGAGTTTATTGGTGTGAGCTCTGGTCTCCTACGAGGCGTACGCTTACCCTGAATTTATGGGTGTGGGTTCCATATTTCCTGCTTTGCTTGCACTCACCCTAATTTCACGGGAGTGAGCTCCGGGTTTCCCACAGATCGTGCGCATTCCCTGGGTTCACATGCATGAGCTCTGGTTCTCCCATGGATCACTCACATTCTCTGTGTTACCAGCGTGGACTACAGCTCTCCGTTAATGTGCGGGCACCTGTGGTCATGCAGCCGTCTGTGTCGCATGTGGGTGCCTATGGTCGAGCGAGCTCCAGCGTGCACTCCTGCCAGGGCTATGTGTGGATGCTCACATCCCCAATGTGTTTGCCACACAGACCTTAACTCCTCTCTGTGTGACTTCAAGCAACCAGGTCTCTCCCTTGTTTGTCTGGAGAGGGAGCAGTTGACCCAGCTCCCTCCCTAGAGCCCTGTGACAGGCCTGGCAAGTGCTGGGCCTGGGGTCTCAGCCGCCCTGGTCTCTGCGCTGATCCCTGGGTTCTTATTGTTCTGAAGTTCTCTCCTTACCATCTGGATTTTCAACGTCCGCTACAATTTTTGATCTCCTATTTTCAAATATGCTGTGGTACTGTTGTTTGTTTGCTCTGTTCCTCCATAGACCGGCCAGGTTTTTCACCCATGTGTGGGGGAAGTGGTATCTGCTCCCTCCTACCACGCCGCCATCTTCTCTCCCCCTATATATTATTCTTAACTTCCCCCTGTCTATTTTGTGCCTACCAATTATGCTTGTTATTCCCTGTACCCTTTCCCCCATTCTCACCCTTCTCCCTTCCCACTGATAACTGTCCATGTGATCTCCATTCCTGTGATTCTGTTCCTGTTCTATTGTTTGCTTAGTTTGTTTTTGTTTTTTGTTTTTTTTTCTTTTTCGGTTCAGTTGTTGATAGTTGTGTTTGTTGTCATTTTACTGTTCATAGATTTGATCCTCTTTTTCTTAGATAAGTCCCTTTAACATTTCATATAATAAGGGCTTGGTGATGACGAACTCCTTTAACTTGACCTTATCTAGAAAGCACTTTATCTGCCCTTCCACTATGAATGATAGCTTTGCTGGTTAGAGAAATCTTGGATGTAGGTCCTTGCCTTTCATGACTTGGAATACTTCTTTCCAGCCCTTCTTGCCTGCAAGGTTTCTTTTGAGAAATAAGCTGATAGTCTTATGGGAACCCCTTTGTAAGTAACTGTCTCCATTTCTCTTCCTGCTTTTAAGATTCTCTCTTTATCTCTAATTTCGGGTAACATAATTACGATGTGTCTTGCTGTGTTTCTACTTGGATCCAACTTCTTTTGGACTCTCTGAGCATCCTGGACTTGCACGTCTAGTTCCTTTGCCATACTGGGGAAGTTTTCCTTCATTATTTTTTCAAAGAAGTTTTAAATTTCTTGCTTTTCCTCTTCTCCTTCTGGTACCCTTATGATTCAAATGTTAGAATGTTTAAAGTTGTCTCAGAAGTTCCTCAGCCTGTCCTCATTATTTCGAGTTCTTGTTTCTTCATTCTGTTCTGGTTGGATGTTTATTTCTTCATTTTCTTCCAAATCTTTGACTTGCATCCTGGTTTTCTCCTCTTCACTGTTGGTTTCCTGTATATTTTCCTTCATTTTACTTTGTATAGCCTTTACTTCTTCCTTTATTTTCCGGCCATACTCAATCATTTCTGTGAGCATCCTGATTACCGGTGTTTTGAACTCTGCATCTAACAGTTTTTGTACCTATTCATTGCTTAGTTCTTTTTCTAGAGTTTTGATCTGTTCTTTCATTTGGGCCATATTTCTTTGTCTTGGTGGAGCTGTTAGGCTGTAATTAGTGGTGGAGCCTTAGGTATTCATCAGGGCAGGGCAATCCATGTTGCTGCATTGTGGCACTGTCTCTGGGGGAGGGATTAGACAGAGAACAATTCCATTTGCTAAGTTGCTTGCCTTTTGCCCTGCTTTCAGTCACTTCCCTAACATCCCACAAGCAGATTGTGCCCTTTCAGGTGCTGATTCCCCAGGTGGGTGAGCTTATGTACATTCTTGGATCCTGTGGGTCTCTCCAACAGACTCTCCTGTGAGACTGGGAGTTTCTCTCACCACTGTAACTCCCACAGATTTCTACAGCCAGAGGCTTTGAAGCTTTGTTTCCCCAGGCTGGAACCCTGGGTTGCTCAGTTTGTCTTGCTCCCCAGTTGTTCCTGTCAGCTTATCTGCATGCAAATGTGGGATATTCTGGTCTTCTGACAGTCACCACCTTGCTGCATATCTTCCCCCAGTTCCCCAGGCTGCCCATGTCTGCCTCTCCTAGCAGTCTGGATGAATGTTTCTTCTTTAACTTCTGGTTGTTGGATTTCCATGCACTTTGATTTTCTGGGAGTTCTGATTGTTTTTGTTTTTAAATTGGGTGTTATCCTTCTTTCAGTTGTGTGAGGAAATGAAGTGTATCTGCCTACACCTCCATCTTGGCCAGACTCTGGAACATTTACACTTCTTTATTTTACATTTTAAAACTTGGGTGTTTTTTGTTTTGTTTATATTTTTTAAAGATTTTATTTATTTGTATTTAGAGGGGAAAGGAAGGAGAGAGGGGGAGAGAGAGAGAGAGAGAGAGAAATATCAATGTATGGTTGCCTCTTGTGCATCCCCTGCTGGGAACTGGCCTGCAACCCAGGCATGTGCCCTGACTGGGAATCGAACTGTGATCATTTGGTTCACAGGCCCGCGCTCAATCCACTGAGCTACACCAGCCAGGGCAAAAACTTGGGTGTTTTAAGTTTGGTATGTGAAAGAAATATGCAAACAATGACTTTTATGGAACACTTAAAACATCATTAGCAGTATAAACTCTAATTTTGTACATTAGTGGTATACATTCTAGTTATATACATTTGATTGGTTTGTGGACAGTCTCCAGGAGGTTGAAAACAGCTAGAATGATGTGGAACTAAAGTGGACATGCAAAAGTAAAAAGGGTGAAACAGGAAAAGATCCAAAAAGGAACCTTTTCTTCTTGAAATTTGCATCTGAGTAGAAGCAGCTAGCTATTGCAAGCCTTACCTGATGTTACCCATCCAGCAGAATGACATGTTATTAATAAGATTCAAGTGTCTTCCTGGGAAGCAGCCAACCTCAAATACAATCAGTGTAAAATAAGCAATCAACTTGGAAGTTATAAAAAGTACTATAAATCTATTAAAGTGGGAGGGATGATGTAATGACAAGTACCAATTTTAGGGCAATTATGTTAAAGTCCAGAAAGAGGATAATTGGAGTGGGTCTTTGTCAGTATGTCCAGTTATGCCCAGGGAGATGTGTCTTGACCACTTAAGACCTATTTGAGAGCACTTGGAGAAGAGGGAGAATTCCTTTGTCACCAGAGACTGTGAATTTTCTGGATCCCCCATCAACCAGGACATTATCCTTATCGAGCCACATATAGATCTTGTGATTTCCCTTCTGGAAAGAGATTTGACTTATTTGGCCAACAGAGGCATTTCAGATTTTTTGTAACCATTTATTACTCTAAATTGATAGATTCAATATTGATTTATCAACAAGTCTAATGAGAATTTAGGCAACATGAGCTGGATCTTTCCATCTTGAGATGATCATAACTATTTCAGAAATATAGGGCTCAAAGGTGAAAGATCAGACCTTCCACAAAAAGGAAGCATCTCTTATTGCCTACCTTATTTCCTACTCCCTCAATACTCAAAGGCTCCTATATCATCAATATTGAGTGTGTAAGACCACAACAGGGACTTTTGTAATTACTAAGAAATGTTTTATCTCTTAAATCTCAAATGTTAATACCACTCTCAGAGTTACCTTTTATATGGCTCTCTCACTATTTTTCCCCTCTAACAAAAATACTGATTCATTGACTCCTTCATTTGCTTCCTACTTAGTAGCTCCACAGAGCCTCACTGTCTTTCCAATGTTGCCTGGAGCCCATGGTTAGTAACATAAATTCCTGTTCCATCAGCCCTCTCAACTCCCTCCCACCCTTGTTTTTCAGGTTTCTTTTGTGTTTAGCTAATACTAATTGAGAGCTCACTACATGTCAGGCAATTTACATAGATTTTTCCATCTAATTTTACCAACCCTATGAGGGTTCCATCCCCATTTTATAGATGAAGATCTTAAGTATTTGAGAGGATAAAGAGGTTTTGAAAGCTCACACACTTAGCAAGTAGCAAAACCAGGACTCAAAGCCCTGTTTGTGACTAAAACCTTCATTCTTAACCACAATGCAATACTGCCCCCTGCTGCTGCACCTGCCCTACGAATTCTTAGTACACTATCTGCCTTCCTCATACTTAGAACTAGAGAGCTGGTAAAAAAAAAAAAATCTCATAAAATTATGGATACGAATGCCTCTAAAAATCCTTGATTTCTTACCTCAATAAAGTCCTTTATAGTGCATATCCATCCCTTTACTAATTATTAGTCATCCTTATTTCTCAAAACAAGAATTCCAAATCTTTGTCTTTCTACTCAAATTTTCTACCCACCTCCCAACTCTCTTACTCTCAAAGACTCCTATATCATCAATATTAAGTCCAATGGAGTGAAATCCTTCATCTTCCCAGTATTATACCTATACATTTTTATCTGTACTCATCCATTATTCTTCCCAATTGTATGAGCCTGAGTGTCTCTCTTCCTATTGAAAGTCACCCTCTAAATTTGTGTCATCTGCTGTTTCTTCCTAAAACTTACTCCTTCAAGTTTTCATCAGTACTGGATTTTCAATTTTAATCTATTATCCCCTCACCCTCAGCATATAAACATATTTAAATGACTTCTAGTCCTAAAGAAGTCATTTGATTGTTGGTGCATCCAGCCCTGCCACCTGAGTTACTGTCTCCTTTCTTAGGGAAGAAGGGAGACAGCAAACTTTTAAAGAGTAGCCAGCCTACTTTGGATATTTATTTCTGTATCTCTCATTCCTTTCTGAAATTAAGCCTCCAACACTCTACTTAAGCTTTCTCTATTTGCTGTCATAATTTCATGCATATCGATACTATCTGTCTTTGTTTTTCCTGGCCAAAGCTAGGTCATTTGGTCTTTATCTCTTTTTAAAACTCATACTTCCCTTAGTTTACCTGACACCACATTCTCCTAGTTGTTTTTCCTTATCCCTGTTCATCTCTTTTTAGACTTTTTTTCATCATGCACCTCCTCTCTGTCTTTCTGCCCCTTAAATATCACTCTCCCAAAAAGCTTCACCCTTGATTCTCTTCACTTCTCTTTACTTAGGAAGGTACGCAAAATGAGAAACCATCAACTTCCATGATTTTAAATTTCATCTATGTACTGTGATGCGGACACCAGCCCGCAGTGTCTGCAGCATTATGGATGAGATACAAGACAAATTCACATGGACTACCGAGTCCTATGGAGGGAAAGGGATAACACGGCTACTCTCTTAAGGGGAGAGCACCTTGGAGCAGCCTGGCTACTCTCTCAAGAGGAGAGCATGCCAACCCTTACCTTAACAGGTTTTCATTGGGTTTCAATTTGCACAGGAATACAGGTAAAGTTCATTAATCATTGTTAGGCAGTAAGGATCAAACAATAGATAGCATACAAAGAACTATGAGGGCCTATTCTGAGTCAGGGTCTGTTAGCTAAAGGGCTACAAAACTTTGGGAAACAAACTCATTTCTTGCTCAGACCCTTATCATTTAATGGAGAGCATTCTTAGCAAAGCAGGTTTCACACAGTTTTATGTATTCTTTCTTAGGCCTGATCACCTGGGGAACCTGCCCTTTCCAGCAGAGGGCTGCACTGCCCTCTGTCATTGTTTCAGGCTTAAGTCAGGCAGGGGAAGAAGGCAGCCAAGAGATTAGGAGACTTCTCACGGACAGAATGAGGACTCAGGCAATGTCAAAGCTGAGGGGTGAGGGTCCATCACCCCCTTTTTCTGTAGTCCCCCAAGTCCTTCCCTGGGGCCTCCCCATGATTGTGCCTGTGTTAGGTTGTTCCCCCTTGGGGAATCTTACTCATCATTGGCTAACCAATCAAGCATTGGGGGGCAGGGTGAAGTAAAAGGAGCAGAGGTGGCACCCCAGCCAGGGAGATAAGCTTTGTCTCCTTAGTGGCTTATGGTCCGAAAGTTGCTCACTCAGCCTTAGCCATGGGGGGGGGGGGTTACAGCTTCTGAAACTAGGCAGGGCAGTTCCCAACAGTACTGTTTTAAGTTGATGGCATTACCTCTTTCTTTAATGAAAAAACAGAAACTATCAGATTCAAAATGAAATTTATCTTCCCATTGTAAAATCTGAAGCTATAACTTCTCGCGAAGCCAAATAAACCTAATCAACAAAACAAACAAACAAACAAGCATAATATAACCAAAGACATGGAAATTGGGAACATGCTGAAAGTCACCAGAGGGGAGAGGGGAGGGAATTTCAGGGGAAAAGGGGAAGGATTTACAGGAACAAGTATAAAGGACACATGGACAAAAACTATGGGGGGGGTGGAAATGGGAGGGAGGTGGGGAGGGCTGGGGTGGCGGGTTCGGGTGGGAGTGGAAGACAGAAAACTGTACAAGATCAACAATGAAAATAAAAATTAAAAAAAAAAAGAAGACATTTCAACATAAATATGCTAGAGATCCTCAAAGTCACCATGACCTGAAATCAATTTTGTCTTTACACCAAACTCATTTGTCCTACTAATAATTTCATTCAACAAATATTTATTCCATTCCTGGCCATTCACTAAGACCTGCAATAAAAAGGCAAACTCTTGTTCATATTGTCCACATATCCATTACATATAATTAACACGTGTTAACATCAAGACATTTGTTTTTTTGTATACTTTATTTATTGAAGTATTTTAAAGTATAGATATGACATTTTATCCCCAAATATTTCAGTATACATTCCTTTCAAAAACAAAGCATTTTCCTGCATAATCACTATATACATTATCATATCTACCAAAATTAAGAATTGTAATCTCCAGCTGATAATTATATTTTCCCCAAAATTTCTTTTATAGTGTTTTTGTTTAGCATTAAATTAAGAACTATGCATTGCATTTGCTTGTTAGGTTTCTTACATCCTTTTAAAAATATTTTTATTTCATTTATAATCTCAATGACCTCCTAATGGGGTGTGAGCCTGTTGAACTGAGCAAAGTTTTTTCTTCTTATTTTTAAATTATTATACAGAGGGGAAGAGATGGAGAAAGAGTGGGACAGGAACATTAATGTCTGAGAGTAACGTCAATCAGTTTCCTCTCTCACACACCCCAACTGGGGACCTGGCATACAACCCAGGCATGTGCCCTGACCGAAAATGAAACTGGCAACCCTTCACTTTACAGGACTATGCTCAACTAAGTCACACTAGTCTATGTAGAATAGCTCTCCAACCCTCATTCTTTTTCCCTATGGTATTGATTTATTGAACAGCGTGAGCCAGTTATCCTGAAGAGCTTTGTCTGATCATTTTCTTGAATCATTTAACTTATTCCTTCATCCTCTGTATTTTTTTAAAACTGGAAATTAGAAATAATGGCTTGATTCAATTAACTTATATTTAAATGAATCACTCTAGGTGAGTCATTAATCACCCTGGAGAATATGCTCTGGAGTGGGAGCAAGGAAAAAGAAACTAGTCAGGATGTAATAGTCCAGGTAAGAGATGATGATGACTTGGATCAGGATAGAAATTGAGATTAGGAGTTGTTGAGAAATGGTCATATTCTGTCTGTGTCTTGAAGACAGGACCAACAAAATTTATTGCCAGATGGGTTGTGGCAAATTAGAAGAAAAAGATAAAAAATTATTTCATAGTTTGAAATTGAGACAGGGTAGATTGAGGAAGGAGAAGATATGGGGGTAAGATACAGAATTGATATTCAGACATGGTACTACTTACTGAGTTACCTTGATATTTTGACAATTCTCTTTTCCTCACCTCCCTGTATTCAATCATCAATATTTTCTGATTTTACCTACTAAGCACAACAAATTCATTGTTTCCTGTTCATCTACATTGTTAGTGCCATTGCCCAAATCATCACCTCTCCACTGGATTATTACCATAATATGCAAATTTGGCCTCCCTTCATTCCCTCATCTATAGGTCACCTGAGTAGTGTTTCTACAGAAGAAAAATCCGTTCATATCACTTTCCATCATATATTATATCTCCTCTTAATGAAGCTCATTTACCTTCAGGTCTGTGTGCCTCAGCAAAACCCATAAGTCTCTCCATCATCTGCCCCTAATCTCATTTGTTACTCCTTCACTCCCTCCACCCTCATTTACTCTGTGATCTTCCCATAGTGAACTCTCATATTATGTCAGATAAAGCATGCGGCTTTATATCCCTGGGCCTCTGTATGTGCTATTCTTTGTACTTTCAAAAGCATGAGCAATGTCTCACAGAAATTTTTTTATTGTCAATCTATTACAGCTGTCCCAATTTCCCCCATTGCTCTTCCCTGCCCCATCCACCCTCATTGAAATTCGATTCCTCAGAATTTAGCACATGCAACAACCCACTAGGAGGAAGTCAGTTATAGCTGACTGTTGACCTGCTGTATTCCTGGCAAAAACATAAGTTATTTTTAATCTTTATACAATAATTCACAAAGCTACATAAAAGCTACCTTTTCTTACCCAGCATCACCCCAAAGACTCATTTAAAATTCTGGATTCAGCCCTGACTGGTGTGGCTCAGTGGATTGAGCACCGGCCTGTGAACCAAAGGGTCACTGTTTCAATTCCCATTCAGGGCACATGCCTGTGTTGCAGGCCAGGTCTCCAGTAGGAGTCTTGCAAGAGGCAACCACACATTAATGTTTCTCTCCCTCTCATTCTCCCTCCCTTCCCCTCTATCTAAAAGTAAATAAATAAATAAAATCTTTTTAAAAATTCTGATTCAGCCCTGGCTGGTATGAATCAGGGGATTGAGAGCCAGCCTGTGAACTGAAAGGCCATTAGTTCGATTCCCAGTCAGAGCACATGTCTGGGTTGTGGGTGTGTAAGAGATTGATGTTTCTCCCTCTCTTTCTCACTCTTTCCACCTCTCTCTAAAAATAAATAAATAAGCTCTTTAAAAAAATCTGTATTCAGATAAATATTACCCATACTGGTTAAATATAATCACTCTAGCCTAGGCACTCAGGATTTTCTTGAAATTTCATTTTGCATCAATTTTGATAGTCACTCATTTCCCTCTGAACTTAGAGAAAATTATGGGAAGTACATAAGAAAGCATTGTAAAAAAGGTAAAATTGTATGGTGGTGGTTTTGTTAATATAACAGTAATTGCCTTCAAATGAAAAATTCTATCGAAAACGAAGTGTGCAAATTAGTGATTGTTTTTTTTATTTTTTTTTTATTCGGGGCCAGTTTCCCCTAAACAGAACAGGGCTTTAGCATTCATGTCTCTTATTCATGTGGGCACTTAGCTTGCGATCCTGTCTTTAATTTAGCACTAAATGTGTTATATTTCATTTTTCTTTGACCATGACTCAACTTGGCCTTGGATTGCTTCCTTCCAGGAAGCCAATTACCCAGAGAAAGAGCACTTAGTTGATGATCGTCAGAGTGAGTTATTTTATTTCCCCTTTATTGCTGGAAAAATTTGATTGGAAAGTTGAAGGACTCATTCTCCTGGCACCTAGAAGATCACCAAGACTGTTTCTGGTTCTTCAGTTATCCAGAAGAATGTCAAGAAACTTATGGTTTGATTTTCCTTGTGAATAACCATGGCAGAAGAGACTGAGAACATATTTCTCAGGTGTTTATATTTCTCCTGTTAACAAATTTCCAATGCTATAATTCAAAGTAAAAGAAGATGTTTTTCTTTCAAAGATTGAGATTGTTCCCTTTCACTCTTCTCTGGCATTTTCCCATTCCAATTACTTCCTAACCTAGGACATACTATAGCAGTCATTCCAAATGTAAAAGTGACTACTATTTGAGGAATTCATAAAGAATAAATACTGTACAGACATGATAAACCATAGATTCATGGCCTCATTTCTTCCACAAGCCAAAAGAACTCTCAGCATGCTGGTCAGATTTACCTGGATTTTACCACTGTGGCTGCTGTGAGTTGAGTAAAAGAATGCTGCAATAGGAGTCAGAAACTCAGGTTCTAACCCAACTCTCCTACAAGGTAACTTGCTGGCTTTTCTCATACAAGTATTTTTCTTTCCTTGGATCTCTATGTGTTAAACTGTGAAAATAAGTTAGGAAAATGAGCTTTAAATGCCTTTCCACAATCTAAGGTTCTTTACTCTTTTCTAGCATGGATGTATCATAGGCCCTCTTTGATTCTCATCTCCAAGGTCCAGTCCAAAAAGCTCTTCTTGGTAAGATATATGACAGATAGCTATTAGAATAATTATCTGTGAACTTTAAATGCTTCCTTCTCAGAAAGGAATTAGAAGTTGTTAAAAGAAAAAAGACTACTTGAGAATTTTCTTTTGTCTATTTCTTTTCTCCATTAAAGAGACCTGTGATTTTTTTCTCTTCATTATCCATTTGAAAAACATAATAATAAATGCAAATTCAGATACTTCACTTAACATTGCAAAGGGCCAAAAAAGAAATTAGCTTTTCTAGTATGTAGTGCTTAGCAGAATGTTATGCTCACAAGTAGGCTCTAAATAAAGTTTGTTAGGTCTCCTGGAGAATATCCTTATTTCTGTACATAATTTCAGTATTTCAACAGAAAAAAAATCACACTTTCACAATAATTAAAATCAAATAAACAAAGCATTTCAGCATGAAATAAACTTCTCATTGAAATAGGATATTTATGCATTGCATGTGTTTTCCAGAAATTATCAGAAACTTTAACTCTAATTTTATACCATATAATCTGGTTTAAAAAAAAAACAGGCCTATTCCTGTTTGGAATGTAAAAGAGGAAACTAAAGAACCATTAATTTAAGTATTTCAACAGAAAAATCATATGTTCACAAAAAGTAAAATCAAATATAACAATACATTTCAGCACCAAACTTCTCATTGAGATAGGATAGTTATGTATTACATGTGTTTTCTGGAAATTATCAGAAATTTTAAGACTCTAATTTTATACCATGTAATCTGGTAAAAACGGCTTATTCTTGTTTTGAATGTAAAACAGCCAACTAAAGAACCATAAGGGGAAAAACATAAAGAACAAGAAGGGAAGTATGCCATTTCTATACCAACCAAATGACTTTCACTCATAGTGTTTGTGATTTTAAGTCAATAGGTTGTACTCAGTTACTTCAAAACTAACCAGTTAACAGTTAATTGATGGAACAGTTAATTGAATACAACTGGCAGTATGCAAATCATTTTGCTTTTTGACAAGATTCAGTCTTCTTGCTCTTCTTTTACATGGCTTGTTTAACTAAATTCAAGTAGGAGCTTTTTATTCCTCTCCCTACTACAAAACTTATATAGACAGAGAGCAGTGCTTGGCACATAAATAGATTCTCAATAAATATTTGAAATATAAACCATAATTATCAGTTGGCCTAGTCCTTAAATTCAGACACACACACACACACACACACACACACACACACAATTGTGATGACTGTCTATTTTATACTTGAAAATTTTGACACTATTCACTATAGCCATTAAGCTAAGGCAATTATAATTAAGTTAACTGCTCACTGACAAACTTGATTTCAAATTCTCAACCTCAGGAGGATTAATGAATTACAGAATTAAAAGGTGTCATGCAGGATAATTGGTTTTTACGGAAAGACTTACCTCATTGCTTCCACAGTTAACACAAAAGTAGATACAATGAAGACTTAAGTATTTTTGTGAAGTTAAGTAATTAAGAATGGACTAGGAATAGAATCCAATTTCCTCCTCTAGCTGTGATATATTAGGCATCACTATCATCCTTTCAATAATGAGGAAAAGAGTATTATACTTTGTTTCCTTTGTCAGTAACATCCTGATGACTAAGTGGATATTTTGAGAGAGGACCAAGACCAAATTTTAATCTAGGAATGCATTTAAAGAATACAACACTCCTATATTCTCCTCTAGGACTTTAATGGTGCCACAACTTTTATTTAAATCTTTTATCCACCTTAAATTTATTTTTCCATATGGTGTAAGTTGGTGCTTGAGTTTCATTTTTTTTTTTTTTTTTTTTTTTGCATGTAGCTGTCCAGTTCTCCCAACACCATTTGTTGAAGAGGCTACTTTTACTCCATTTTATGCTGCTGTCCCCTTTGTCAAGTATTAATTGACCATAGAGACTTGGGTTTATTTCTGGGCTCTATTCTGTTCCATTGGTCCATGTGTCTGTTCTTATGCCAGTACCAGGCTGTTTTAATTAGAGTGGCCTTGTAATACAGTTTGGTATCAGGTATTGTGATCCCTCCTACTTTGTTTTTATTTCTCAGAATTGCTGCAGCTATTCAGGGTCATTTATGTTCCATATAAATGCTTGAAGTGTTTGTTCTGTATCTGTGAAATATGACATTGGTGCTTTAATAGATATTGCATTGAATCTATAAATTGCTTTGGGTAGTATGGAAATTTTGAAGATGTTAATTCTTTTGACCCGTGAACACAGTATATGTTTCCATTTGTTTGTATCTTCCTTAATTTCTTTCTTCATTGTTGTGCAGTTTTCTGAGTATAGGTCTTTTACCTCCTTGGTTAGGTTTATTCCTAGGTATTTTATATTTCTTGTTGCTATATAAAATGGGATTTTTTCCCTGTTTTCTGATTCTGATGTGTCATTGTTGGTATACAAAAATGCCTTTGATTTCTGAATATTGACTTTGTATCCTGCTGTTTTGCCAAATTCATTTAGTGCCCATCAGTAAATGAATAGATCAAAAAATATGGTACATTTACACAATGGAATTCTGTGCAGCAGAAAGAAGGAGCTCCTACCCTTTGCTACAGCATGGATGGAACTGGAGAGCATTATGCTAAGTGAAATAAGCCAGGTAGTGAAAGACAAATACCATACAATCTCACCTTTAATGGGAACCTAATCAACAAAATGAACAAGCAAGCAAAATATAACTGAGGACACTGAAATTGAGAACTGGCTGACAGTGACCAGAGGGGAGAGGGGAAGGGATTGTAGGGGAAAAGGGTGAAGAGTTTTCAGGAATAATTATAAAGGACACATGGACAATAACAAGGGAGGGTGGAAATGGGAGGTAGGTGGGGAGGGCTGGGGTGGGGGGGAGGGGTGGGGGGAAAGGTAGAAAACTGTACTTGAACAGCAATAAGAAATGTTAAAAGGAAAAAAAAGAATACAACACTCTTAAGAAACAAAAGCCTGTTTATCTACTCCCAAAACCAGTCAAGACAAACATTGACTATATAGCTAAAACAGTATTAGTGTTCTTTCCCCCATCTCCTCCATGATATTAAAGTTCAAATTTGGAATCTAATTGTTGGTTATTCCCATACTCAAGATAATCAACCTACATTTCACAATGTCCTCTGTTAAATACATTTCACCCACTCCAATAAGCTACCATTAGTTTTCATTAATTCTATTGCAGCTCTTCACAACCCTATCCCTGTCCCCACCAGCTGAAAACTAAATAACAAGTCAGGTTTGTCCTGTCTATCCAGATTATCAGTAGATAATCACTAAGAGTGCTCTAATCCTGGAAACTGTCTCTTCCCTGGCAGTGACATATGATGTTCCAAAATTCTTTGAACCAGAGACTCAATGCCATGAACTGGAATTGTCATGTACTAGCTGTTAACACTCCAATGGGAATTCAGATTGAACTGCAAATATGAAAAAATATTTAAAAGTAGAGTCAGCTCTTTGGAAAAAATCCATCATTTCTTAAAGAGAATTTTATGTTAATTTATTATTCTCTTTACTTAAAACTGTCTTACCCAAACTAAAAATTTTCTCTAGAAAAACATTCATTTCATTGGTAAAGTCTTTAACTGTCTAAAGCCATGATAAATGACATTAAAATGTGGAAAACAGGTGCATATCCTAGATAAGTTTATTCAATTTCTGCATCATTCCTGCTTCCAATCATTCTGAATATAGCAGGGCCAGAAAAATGATGAACTTTTAATTTTGAATGGCATTTAGCAATTGACTTAATATTTCATTAATGAAGCAAGGGTCTAAAAAATATTCCAAAGAGTAAATGGCTAGCAAATGCTTTGTTTGTGAAGTATTTCTTTTTTATGAATGTTTTTGAAAATGGTCCTATAATGAGAAAAGGAGATTTTAAATAAGGGAAAAATAAGCTGCAATTAACCAACATTGAAGTGTATAATTGTCAAATGGAGCTAAGAGCCAGGATGTGTGTATTAAATATATTATGTTTCTTATCCTGCAACCTAAGACAGAATAGAACAATTAGAAATTAACTAGAAAGAAAACAGCTGGATTCTTATTTGGATTCTGCCATCCACAAGCTATATAACCAAGAGCAAATGGTAACTTCTTAATCTGTAAATTTGTGTTATACCTTTCCTTTGAACTATTATAGGAACCCAATGATGTATGAAAGCAAATATGAAAAGGCTTTGTGAACTGTGGACTGCTACACAAATGAAGAGTCATACCTAAGAGTTTTGCAAACTTTAGAGTGCTATGGACTCAAAGACTTAGAAATCACCTATGATCTTTCATCATTACCAATGAGCAGAGCCAATAAGAGGCAGATTCCTGAGATACTTCATTTTTACTGTTTTCATATTTGAGTTTCTGTGTATATTAAAAATTAAGAAGTACCAAAGTACATTTATAAGAATTGGTGTTTTTAATATTTATAACCTATACATAACATATCTGAATATATAATCTCTTTTGGAATTATGTCAAAAGCCTAAATTTGAGGCCATTTTCAAATTTTGGACCTTGGCCAATAGGCTTTTCTAGATTGCACCTTTTGATAGGAACTTCTAATGAGTTATTATATAGGTGACATGCTAGGAGCTTTTATACTAATTACTTTATTTGCTTAAGGTTCAAGATAGAAGAAATGGAAATCACATTAAATTTTTCCTTTTTGCCACTGAACAAAGACACCATGCACATATTCTAAGTTTGTGGCAAGGACTAGAAATGTGGAATGAATGAAAAAGAATAAGGGCCTTGAGTGTCTAAGTAAATATAAAAAACTATGTTGCTTTCTGTACTATGATACTGAAGAAGAAAGAGGAGGAGAAAAAGAAGAGGAGGAGGAAGAAGAAGAAAAAGGAGAAGAAGAGGGAGATGGAGGGGAGAGGGAGGGGGAAGTGAAAGGGGAGGGGAAGAAGAAGGCCATACCAGAAACAACACTGAGGGGGCCCCATTCTGTCTGGAGAGGCAATAAAAAAATCACATTCAAAATTGTGATTCACTTGAGAAAAAATTAATGCAGCCAGAGGTATCATACTACCTATCTTCAAATTATACTACAGAGCTATGATAATCAAACAAGCATGATATTGCCCTGACTGGTGTGGCTCAGTCGGTTGGGCATCATCTTATAAAGCAAAAGTTTGCTGGTTCGATTCCTGGTCAGAGCACATGCCTAGGTTGCAGATTCGATCCCTGATCAGGGCACATATGGAAGGCAACCAATCAATGTTTCTCTCTCATATCAATGTTTCTCTTTCTCTCTATTGCTCCCTTCCTCTCTCTCTCTAAAATCAATAAACACAAACTTGGGTGAGGATTTAAAAAAAGGGCAGAGACCTGGCTGGTGTGGCTCAGTGGATTGAGCGCTGGCCTGCAAACCAAAGGGTCACTGTTTCAATTCCCAATCAGGACACATGCCTGGGTTGCAGGCCAGGTCCCCAGTTGGGGGTGTGTGAGAGGCAACCACACATTGATTTTTTCTCTCCCTCTCTTTCTCCCTCCCTTTTCTTCTGTCTAAAAATAAATAAATTAAATCTTTAAAAAAATTAAAAAGGGGCAGAGGACCTGAACAGACACTTCTCCCAAGAAGACATACAAATGGCCCAAAGATATATGAAAATATACTCAACTTCACTAGCTATTAGTGAAATGCAAATCGAAAATAAAATGAGATACCACCTCACACCTATTATCATGGTAACTATCACCTGGACAGGTAATAACAAGTGTTGGAGAGGTTGTGGAGGAAAACAAACCCTCATTCACTGCTGGTGGGAATGTAAACTGGAACAGCTACTATGGGAAACAATATGGAGGTTCCTCAAAAATTAAGAATAGAGTTACCATATGACTCAGTAATCCCTCTTCTGGGTACCTACCCAAAAAGCTGAAAAACATTTATTGGCAAAAATATATGCACCCCTATGCTTATTGCTGCACAATTCATGGTGGCCAACACATGGAGACAACAAATTTGTCCTTTGATAGATGACTGGATAAAGAAGATATGGTACATATATACAATGGAATACTACTCAGCCATTAGAAAAGATGAAGTACTGCCATTTGCAACTTGAGAATATTATACTAAATGAAATAAGTCAGTCAGAAAAAGCTAAGAACCATAGGATTTCACTCATATGTGGGGTATAAAACTGAAACTCATGGACACAAACAATAGTGTGGTTACCCGAGGAAAGGGAGCAGGGGTCATAAAGGTAAAACAGGGCCTAATGTAGAGTGACAGAAGATGATTTGACTTTGTATGTGGGCACACAGTGCGATATGCAGATCATGTGATATAGAAATGTACACTGGAATCCTATATACTCTTACTAACCAATGTCACACCAATAAATTTAATTGAAAAAGATAAAACAGCTGTGAGTTTGCTGTCTTTCCACTGTCATATTTTTATCTTCTTTTTCTTAGATAAGTCCCTTTAACATTTCATATAATAAGGGCTTGGTGATGATGAACTCCTTCAACTTGACTTTATCTGAGAAGCACTTTATCTGTCCATCCATTCTAAATGACAGCTTTGCTGGATAGAGTAATCTTGGATGTAGGTCCCTGCTTTTCAAGATTTGAAATATTTCTTTCCAGCCCCTTCTTGCCTGTAAGGTCTCTTTTGAGAAATCAGCTGACAGTCTGATGGGAACTCCCTTGTAGGTGACTGTCCCCTTATCCCTTGCTGTTTCTGGAATTCTCTGCTTTATTTTACTCTTGGCTAATGTAATTACGATGTGCCTTGATGTGTTCCTCCTTGGGTCCAACTTCTTTGGGACTCTCTGAGCTTCCTGGACATCCTGGTAGTCTATTTCCTTTGCCAGATTGGGGAATCACCTAAAACAAAAGAAAACTAAGGAAACAGCTAGAACAGGAACAGAACCGCAGAAATGGAGATCATATGGAGGGTTAGCAACAGGGGTGTGGGAGGAGGATAGAGGGGGGAAAAGGTACAGAGAATGAGTAGCATAGATAGTGGGTAGAAAATAGACGGGGGAGGGCAAGAATAGTATGGGAAATGTAGAAGCTAAAGAACTTATGACACATGGACATGAACTAAAGGGGGGAATGTGGGTGGGAGAGGGTGTGCAGGGTGGGGGGAATGATGGGGGAGAAATGGGACAACTGTAATAGTATAATCAATAAAATATATTAAAAAAAGAAAAAGATCAAACATACACAAACATGAAAATCATTCATGTATAAAAAAGAAATAGGCTTAATTTGAATATATGGTAAAACAAACAAAAACATGTTGATTTTTAATGATAAATAATCTATTTCCAACACTTTCCTTTGGCTGAATTAGTACAAGTTCTTCTGGGCTTAATTCTCATTAAAAAGTATTGTTTTTAATGTTTCTTTAAAATTAAAATATAAAAATATTTGCTTATGTAAGATTATGTGAAACTAATTTGCATTTATGACAAAGCACTTAAATATTGTGGTAGAATTTTATTAAAATTAATAGTTACAAAACAAAATTGTGATTGTTTCAGAGTTGTTATATTCAAAGAAGCATACCTAAGCAACCAAACTCATTTCAAAAAGTAATTCTGAATTTCACACAAATATATCAAAAAGGACTAAAATGGCTACAATTCATAACCCCCAAAACACCTTTAGAAACTTTTGTACATTCCATTTCTCCCATGACCTTCGGCTCCTACAAGCACTCTTAACTTTTCAAGAAGCCATAGCCTCATGAGCTCTTCTAGTTGTTTCTTGCCCTTGGCCAAATTTATGTTGCCATTTGTCTTAGGGTTGCAAGATAAAATATACAACAGAGTCAAATTGGAATTTCAAATAAAAAATGACTATTTATTGATATACATATGTCCTATGCAATTTGGGGGCAAATGTATACTCACATTTTTCTTATTTATCTTAAATTCAAATTTAATTGGGCGTTCTGTGTTTTTATTTGCTATATCTGTCAACCCTAACTGGTACCCTAGAATGGCCACTGATGCTATGCTTCCACCTACTGGCCCCAATGTACCATCACATGTCCAGAGATCCTGAAGGCTGCATGTCTCCTGGTTTGCTCTTGATCACAGTGGAGGCAAAGACACAAATATTCTTGGGAAGCACAGTTTCCTTCTCTGTGTTCTTTTCCCACAAAGAATTCTCATGGAGAATTTTATCCTGCACCTTATTTTATAACATTTGAGCTGAACTCATAAAGATTAGAGAAAATCCCCAAAGTAACCTGCAGTAGAAATGAGGATAAGGAAAACCTTGATCAAATTTATACAGATATGAACACTACCTGGGTAGTAGGTGATATGAAAGAATTATCATTACATTTTTTAAGTAAGATAACATTCTTGTGATTGTGTTTTACAAAAGAAAAACTTGCCTTTTAGAGATACATACTGAAGTTATTATAGATAAAATGGTTTGGTATCTAGGATTTGCCTTAAAATATAGCAGTAGAGAGGGACAGTGAGTATGTAGGAGTTTGTTACATTATTTTCTATACTTCAGTATATGCTTGTATTTCTATAATAAAAAACTTTTATTTCTATATATTTCTATTCCAGTATTTCTATAATAAAAAAACTTTTATTAATTAAGGCAGCTTATCTGTATAGCTTATCTGTATAGGATCCTTCTCACAAGAGGATGCTGGAAAGAGATCTACATCATTCCAGAACACCAGGCAGAAGAGGCTACTATGAAGAAAACAGTGGCTGATGTAAAGCTAATCAGGCCCCAAATTAACACTTCCCTTTGACCATTTCAGTTCTACAGGGCTCTAATTTATTTGATAACAATCTCCCCTCTCCCCACCACTGCTCTCATAGAAAGCAAGATTTGGATGAGATGCTTAGTGGGTAGAACCTGTTAATGAGAGAGCCCCTGGGTACCACTGCATTTCTCCCTAAGGGTCTGTATAGTGCTGTATAGAAACAGTTTCTCATCAAAACATGGTATTAAGCTGGGATCATAAATTACATTGCTGTAACTTTGGTCCTCTATTTTTAGGAAGGAAAAGCTTATTGCCACAGTGAACATCCAGGGGAAAAGCCAAATCCTAACAGCCGCAGAGACAATTGTTTTACTGAATAAAATGTACCTAGGAATGTTACATGAGTTACATATGGAAACTTCTGTCCTCAATTGCATAGACAAACTTAACTTTATCTTGCTGTAGCCTCCTTTCATCAATGATTAGCTCGCATGAGCCTCCAACACACACAGAGTTTTGGAAGTTTTTACAGAATGATAGAAGCACAAACTAAAGGTGGTTTTTAAAAAAATTAAAAATTTTTAAAATGCAAAGAAAGTCAAAATGCTATTGTGTGTAGACATAGTGATGATAGGCAGGGATTTGTTTTCATTCAATTAAACTGTAATATTTATTGAGTGACACCTAAGTGCCAGGCACTTAGTTCTGGACTTTTTTTTTTTTGAAACAAGTCACGTATACAAAATAAGGAGATATTTAATGGTGACTTATAAATTCCCAGGCATCTTACATAGATTATGTGAAAAGTAAGGGTCCTCAGACTTTACTCATTTTTCTGAATGTTGCTTGATTAGGATGGACTTGGAAATCTTGTTAGCAACCCAGGTAAGTCTGTCAGATTCATGCAAAACTTATCTTTTTAAATAATGGCTGCAAAATGTCAAAACTCTGTCTCAAAATTGAAATGTTGACATATTTCTTTTGGGGGTCTATTAACAAGATATTATATCTGGAAGACACACACTGTGATTAGAGCAAAGGCCTTAGTTCAACATCTGAGTTCAACATCTGAGTAGGAATTCACATTCCACCAACTCACTAGATACTTGATCTCAGAAGAAGTTACTAACCTTGATGAATCTCAGTTCCCTTATCAGCACATGAAGGATTGTAAGGTTGTTGGGAGGACCAAATAGCTGTATGAATGTTGGTTCTTCTCATTAGAATTACTCTCTTCTTGTATCTCTCATAGTAACAGCTATGTGCTACTTCACCAATTTAGGATAAAATAATTTTACTTTTAAAAATGATGACTCTGATGGGAACTCCTTTGTAGGTGATTATCTCCTTATCAGACTGTCAGCTGATGTCTCAAAAGAGACCTTACAGGCAAGAAGGGGCTGGAAAGAAGTATTCCAAGTCATGAAAGGCAAGGACCTACATCCAAGATTGCTCTATTCAGCAAAGCTTTCATTTAGAATGGATGGACAGATAAAGCGCTTCTCAGACAAGGTCAAGTTCAAGGAGTTCATCATCACCAACCCTTATTATATGAAATGTTAAAGGGACTTATTTAAGAAAAAGATAAAAAATATGAGAGTGAAAAGACGGCAAACTCACAAATATTAACAACCACACCTAAAACAAGAGCAAACTAAGCAAACAGCTAGAACAGGAACAGAACCACAGAAATGGAGATCATATGGAGGGTTAGCAACAGGAGCATGGGAGGAGGAGAGAGGGGAAAAAGGTACAGATAATGAGTAGCATAGAGAGTGGGTAGAAAATAGACAGAGGGAGGGCAAGAATAGTGTGGGAAATGTAGAAGCTAAAGAACTTATGACACATGGACATGAACTAAAGAGGGAGAATGTGGGTGGGAGAGGGTGTGCAGGGTGGAGGGGAATGATGGGGGAGAAATGGGACAACTGTGATAGCATAATCAATAAAATATATTTAAAAAAAGAAAAAATAAAAATGGTGACTCTGAGCACTCATTTTGTCACCATGAGAACCTCCTTTTTTATACCACGGGGTCATTCCTACTGGAACAATACCACTCATTTCTGGTAGCTCTCACTTGGCCTCTTCACTTGTAAATCTGGTATTCCTCCTTGACACTAGAGAATGCTATCACTGCCATAAGAACTTGTTTGCTATAGGGAGGTATAGTAGACTATGCCATCATGGCAAGGGTTATTATGTAATACTCAGGAATACCAAAGAGACTTGCCATCACTATTACTATTGTGGGCCCTGGTGACCACTGCCAAAATATTAGCACTGCTACCATGAGGATGTCTTCTGACAGGCCAACCCCAGTTCTTCTAAGTACCACATAGAATAAGCAAATGTGCTGTCACAGATACATTGTTAAAAGCAAACCATTCCGCATACCATTTTTTTCCTATTCATCACTGTTATGGGTTCACTGCTACTCTTGTAGTGACTTTCCATGGTCTGGAGAAGAAAAAGAGAACTACAAAGTCTGTTCCTTAGAGTATTATCAGCTATGCTATTCATCATCTTCACACATGGTCTGGGTTTTCTGTTTTATACTCACACGCTCTCAAATATCCAATAATCCAAAAGCATACCCACAGTGCATGGGCAGCAAGGCCAGGAACACTTTTCAGCTTCCCAACATGTTGTGCTAGAAGAAGCCTCTCCCCTCAGAGGAGAATGCAGACTCACTTGCTGAGCTTAAATTGCCAGTTCATATTCCACATTCCCCTAAGATGAATTACTCCTCAAGGGACTGTTTATTTCTTTCTGCTAACTAATCTCAGTAGAGACCATCTCATCTCAAACATCCAAGATATCCTAATAATATCCTAATAGCATTTAACCTCAAAGGGGAAAGTCACTAAGGTCTCCATCTATTCTTTTACATTTTTTATTGTGGGAAAAAACAGAAAATTTAGTTTTTTAAATATATTTTATTGATTATGCTATTACAGTTGTTCCATTTCTTCCTCATCATTCCCCTCCACCCTGCACACCCCTTCCCACCCACATTCCCCCCCTTTAGTTCATGTCCATGTGTCGTAAGTTCTTTAGCTTCTACATTTCCCGCACTATTCTTGCCCTACCCCTGTCTATTTTCTACCCACCATCTATGCTACTTATTCTCTGTACCTTTTCCCCCCTCTCTCCTCCTCCCACGCCCCTGTTGCTAACCCTCCATATGATCTCCATTTCTGTGGTTCTGTTCCTCTTCTAGCTGTTTGCTTAGTTTGCTTTTTTTTTTTTTTTGGTGTGGTTCTTAATAGCTGTGAGTTTGCTGTCTTTTCACTGTCATATTTTTTATCTTCTTTTCCTAGATAAGTCCCTTTAACATTTCATATAATAAGGGCAAGGAGTTCATCATCACCAAGCCCTTATTAGATTTTCCGTTTTTTCATGATTCTATCTAGGAAGGTTATATTGCTAGGAATCCACCCATTTCTTCTAGATGACTGAATTTGGTGGCATATGGTCTTTTGTACTAATCTAGTATGATCCTTTGTATCTCTGTGATGTCTTTGGTAACTTCTTTTTCATTTCTGATTTTGTTTATATGAGTCTCTTCTCTTTTATCCTTAGTGAGTCTAGCCAGGAGATTCTCAATTTTAATAATATCTGTAAAGAACAAGCTCTTTGTTGTGTGACTTTTTTTTGTATAGACTTTTTGTTCTCTACTTCATTCAGTTCTGCTCTAATTTTTATTATTTTCTTCTTCTGCTGACTTTTGGTTGTTTTGTTCTTTTTCTTTTTGTTACATATAGTTTATTAATTATGCTATTATAATTTTCCCATTTTTTTCTCCCCTTTGTCATGCCTCCACCCTGCACCCCCAACCCTCCAGCATTCCCTTCCCCTTAATTCATGTCCATGGGTTGTACATATCAGTTCTTTGACTTCTCCATTTCCTATATGATTCTTAACCTCTCCTGGTCTATTTTATGTCTACCTATTACGTTTCTTATTCCCTGTACCTTTCCCCCCATACTTCCTTTCCCTCTCCCCACTGAAAACCCTCCATGTGATGTTCATTTCTCTGGTTCTGTTCCTGTTCTAGTTGTTTGCTTAATATTGTCTTTTTAGGTTCAGTTGTTGAGAGTTGTGAGTTTGTTGTCATTTTACTGTTCATAGTTTTTTATCTTTTTCTATTTCTTAGATAAGTCCCTTTAACATTTCATATAATAAGAGTATGGTGATGATGGACTCCTTTAACTTGACCTTATCTGGTAAGCACTTTATTTGCCCTTCCATTCCAAATAATAGCTTTGCTGGATAGAGAAATCTTGGATGTAGGTCTTTGCCTTTTGTGACTTCAAATACTTATTTTCAGTCCCTTCTTGCATGTAAGGTTTCTTTTGAGAAATCAGCTGATAGTCTTATGGGCACTCCTTTGTAGATAACTCTCTCCTTTCCTCTTGATGCTTTTAAGATTCTCTCTTTATCTTTGATCTTGGGTAACTTAATTATGATGTGCCTTGGTATGCTCCTCTTTGAGTCCAACTTCTTTTGGACTCTCTGGGCTTCCTGGACTTTCTGAAAGTCTATTTCCTTTGCCAGATTGGGGAAGTTTTCCTTCATTATTTGTTCAAATGACTTTTCATCTTCTTGCCCTTGTTTTTCTTATTCTTACACCCCATATGATTCAGATGTTGGAGTGCTTAAAGCTGTCCTGGAAGTTCCCAAGCCTCTCCTCCTTTTTTTTTTTTTTTTTTTTTTTTTTGCATTCTTATTTCTTCATTCTTATTCTGGTCAGATATTTATTTCTTCCTTTTGCTCCAAATCATTGATTTAAGTCCTGGTTACCTTCCTTTCACTGTTGATTCCTTATATATTTTCCTTTATTTCACTCTGTATATTTTCCTTCACTTCTTCCTTCATTTTGTGACTGAGCCCACTCACTTCTGTGAGCATCCTGATTACCAGTGTTTTGAACTCTGCATCAGATAGGTTGGCTATCTCATCACTTAGCTCTTTTTCTGGAGTTTTGATATGTTCTTTCATTTGGGCCATATTTCTTTGTCTCAGTGTACCTGTTAAGTTTTAAGGGGTGGAGACTTAGGCATTTGCCAGGGTAAGACAACCCTCTTTGCTATGTTGTGGTGCTGTCGGTGGCGGGGGTGGGGGGCAGTCAGAGAGGATCAATGCTGCCCACTCCCTGCATTCTAGCTCCACTTTCCAGCAAATTCACTCATGTGAGACTGCGAGTTTCTCCTGCTGTGGCAACCCCTGCAGTAGTTTACAGTTAGCTTTGAATTTTTTAGTTTCCCATTAAGCCAGCCCTGCCCTACCTGCACAGTTGACAGCCTTCTGTGAGTCCTCTCAGTCCATCCTGCTTTACCTGTGTGGTATGCCACCTTGCTATGCATCCTCTTTGCTTAGCAGCCCATCTCCCATCTCCACCCTTCCTACTGGTCTGGGTGAATATTTCTTTAACTCATTGGTTGTCGGAGTTACATGCAGTTTGATTTTCAGGCACTTATGGTTCTTTACCGTCTTTATTTTTTATTAATGTTTGAACACAGTTGTCTCCATTTTGCCCCCACCACGTTCCCCCACCACCCAGCCTCAATCCTACACCCCTTTGGCTTTGTCCACGTGTCCTTTATACATGATTGTTGATGATCCTTTCCCTTCTTTCTCCCATTATTTCCCTCATCCCCCACTCTGGTTACTGTCAGTTTATTCTTAATTTCACTGTCTCTGGTTATATTTTGCTTGCTTGTTTGTTTTTCATATTATGTTCAGCTTATAAGTGAGATCATATGGTATTTGTCTTTCACTGCCTGGCTTACTTCACTTAGCATAATGCTCTCCAGTCCCATCCATGCTGCCATGAAAGATAGAGCTCCTTATTTCTTTCTGCTGTTTAGTATTCTATCATGTAAATACACTACAGTTTTTTGATCCACTCATTTACTGATGGGCACCTAGGTTGCTTCCAACATGTGGCTTTTGTAAATTGTGCTGCTATGAACATTGAGGTGCATAGGTTCTTTTGGATTGGTGTTTCAAGATTCTTAGGGTATAATCCCAGCAGTGGAATTGATGGATCAAAACTCAGTTCTATTTTTAGATTTCTGAGGAAATTCCATACTGTTTTCCACAGTGGCTGCACTAGTCTGCAATCCCACCAAGAGTGCCCTAGGGTTCCCTTTTCTCCACAGCCTTTCCAACACTTGTTGTTTCTTACTTTGTTTATGATGGCCATTCTGACCAGTGTGAAGTGGTACCTCATTGTGGTTTTAATTTGCATCTTTCTGATAGCTAGTGATACTGAGCATCTTTTCATGTATCTCTGGACCTTCTGTATGTCCTCCTTGGAGAAGGGTCTGTTCAAATCTTTTGCCCATTTTTTAATGGGATTGTTTGTTTTCCTGGAGTGGAGTTGTGTGAGTTCTTTATATATTTTGGAGATCAAACCCTTGTCCAAGATATCACTGGCAAATATATTTTCTCATAGAGTTGGTTCCCTTTTCATTTTGCTAATGTTTTCTTTAGCTATGAAGAAGCTTTTTATTCTGATGAAGTCTCATTTGTTTATTCTTTATATCCCTTACTCTAGGGGGCATATCAGTGAAAATATTGCTGCTATTTGTTTTTAGATAGGTTGTTAACCTTTTTTCAGTTGTGCATGAAAGCAAAGCATTTCTACCTAAGCCTCCATCTTGGCTGGCCCTGTTATTCTTTCTCTAGATCTTTAAGATGTAATGTTAGGTTGTTTATTTCAACTGATTTTTCACAAAGGTGCAATAGCAATTCAATGGAAGAAGGATGGACTTTTCAACAAATGATGCTAGAGAAATTGGACACTCATGATCCTAAGAAAATGAACCTTGACTTAAGAACCACACCTTATAAAATTAATTCAAACTATAAGATGGACTTAAATGTAAAACATAAAATTGGTAAAGTTTAGATAAAAACATTGGAGAATATCTTCAGGATTTAGGGCTAGGAAACTATTTCTTAGACTTGATAGCCAAAGTATGATTCATAAAATAAAAAATGGCCCTGGCTGGTGTAGCTCAGTGGATTGAGCACGGGCCTGCGAACCGAAGGATCACGGTTCGATTCCCAGTCAGGGCACATGCCTGGGTTGCCAGGCCAGTTCCCGGCAGGGGACATACAGAAGGCAACCGCACATTGATGTTTCTCTCCCTTTCTCCTTCCCTTCCCCTCTAAAGATAAATAAATAAAATCTAAAAGGAAAAAAAAGTAAGAGAAATCAATATAAAAAAAATGGATAATCTGGACCTCATCAAAATAAAAACTTTTAGTCTGTGAAAGATCCTTTTAAGAAAGTGAAAAAAAAGCTACAGACTGGGACAAAATGAGCATACCACATGTTCTACAAAGCAGTAATAGCTAGAACATATAAAGAAATCTGAAATTCAACAGATTTTAAAAAATCTAAACAATGAAATTGAAAAGTGGTCAAAAAACATGAGCAGATACTTTACTGAAGAGGATATACAGATGGCAAAAAGCATATGAAAAGATGTTTAGCATCATTATACATTAGGGAAATTCAAATTAGACATCATGACATATCTACCTGACTAAAGTAAAAAAATAATGATAATACCAGGTGTTGGTGAAGATGCAGAGAAAAGATCACACACACATTTCTGATGGGAACAGAAGTGCTATGGAAAACAGCTTGACAGTTTGCTAAAAACCTAAAATGTAACTAGCATATTACCTAGTAATTGCACTCTTAGGCATTTCTCCTAGAGAAAAGTAAACATGCTCACACATAAACTTGTACATAAACGTTTATTACATTCTTTGCAATGACCAAAACTTTGAACACAGATGTTCTTCAGTGGGTAAATTGTTAAACTGTGATAATCCACATTATAGAGTATTATTCAGTAATAAAAATGAATGAACTGTTGCTACAACAATCTGAGTGACTCTCTGAAGAATTATGCTTTGGGAAAAAAAGTCAATCCCTAAATCTTACATTGTATGTTTCCATTCATATAACATTCATGAAATGATAGAAACACAAAAACAAAAATCATAGTAGTGGTTGCCAGTGGTGAGGTTTGGAGGGAATTGGTGTTGGCTATAAACAGGCAACGTGAGAACTCTTGTTGTGGTTAAAATGTTCTCTGCCCTGACTGTATCAATATAAATATTTTGGTTGTAGTATTGTGCTATAGTTTTGCAAAATAATACTGTTGGGGGAATCTGGGTAAAGGATACAAATGGTATGTACTATTTAGGCAGGGGGCATATGGGGACTAAATTATAATTGAAAAATATAATAAAGAATAAAAAACTCCATGTGAATTTACAATAATCTCAATATAAAAATTCTAAATCAGGAAGAATCAGGGAATCTGAATAGACAGATTACAACTAGTGACATTGACACAGTAATTAAAAAAAAAATTCCTCAAAAACAGAAGTCCTGGGCCAGATGGCTTCACAGCCAAATTTTACCAAACATGCAAAGTAGAACTAACACCTATTCTTCTCAAAGTATTCCAAAATGTTCAAGAGGAAGGAATACTTCTAAGTTCATTTAATGAGACCAGCATTATCCTAATTCCAAAATCCAATGCTGACGCTACAAAGAAAGAAAATTACAGTGAACATGTTGCTGTGTGGAATGTCTGAGATTTTCCTGCCAATGTTTTCCTCTGGAAATTTTATTGTGTCATGACTTATATTTAAGTCTTTTATCTACCTGGAATTTTTGTGTATGCTGTGAGTTGGTGGTTGAGTTTCATTTTTGTCCCCTAAATGAAAGGAAATAAAGGAAAGAATAAACAAATGGGGCCTCATTAAATTAACAAGCTTCTGCATGGCTAAAGAAAACAGCATTAACATGAAAAGAGAACCAACTATATGGGAAAACATATTTGCCAATGATACTTCAGACAAGGGTTGATCTCCAAAATATATAAAGAACTCATGCAACTCCTCTCCAGGAAGACAAACAATCCCATTAAAAAATGGGCAAAAAATTGGAATAGACACTTCTCCGAGGAGGACATACAGAGGGACCAGAGAGATATGAAAAGATGCTTAGTATCACTAGCTATCAGAGAGATGCAAATTAAAACTACAATGAGAAACCACTTCACACCAGTCAGAATGGCCATCATAAACAAAGCAACAAACAACAAGTCTTGGAGAGGCTGTGGAGAAAAGGGAACCTTAGGGCACTGTTGGTGGGATTGTAGACTGGTACAGCCACTGTGGAAAGCAGTATGAATTTTTTTTTTAATTTTTAATTTAATTGTTGATCTTGTACAGTTTTCTGTCTTCCACTCCCACCCGAACCCGCCACCCCAGCCCTCCCCACCTCCCTCCCACTTCCACCCCCCCCATAGTTTTTGTCCATGTGTCCTTTATACTTGTTTCTGTAAATCCTTCCCCTTTTCCTCTGAAATTCCCTCCCCTCTCCCCTCTGGTGACTTTCAGCCTGTTCCCAATTTCCATGTCTTTGGTTATATTATGCTTGTTTGTTTGTTTTGTTGATTAGCTTCCTCTTAAAGGTGAGATCATATGGTATTTGTCTTTCACTGCCTGGCTTACTTCGCTTAGCATGATGCTCTCAAGTTCCATCCATGCTGTTGCAGAGGGTATGAGCTCCTTCTTTCTGCTGCATAGAATTCCATTGTATAAATGTACCACAGTTTTTTGATCTATTCATTTACTGATGGGCATCTAGGTTGCTTCCAACACTTGGCTGTTGTAAATTGTGCTGCTATAAACATAGGGATGCATAGTTTCTTTTGGATTGGTGTTTCAGGGTTCTTAGGGTATAGTCCTAGCAATGGAATTGCTGGGTCAAAAGGTATATCCATTTTTAGTTTTTTTAGAAAATTCCATAATGTTTTCCATAGTGGTTGTACCAGTCTGCACTCCCACCAGCAGTGCAGTAGTGTCCCCTTTTCTCCACAACCTCTCCAACACTTGCTGTTTGTTGCTTTGTTTATGAGGGCCATTCTGACTGGTGTCAAGTGGTATCTCATTGTGGTTTTAATTTGCATCTCTCGGATAGCTAGAGATATCGAGCATCTTTTCATGTGTCTCTGGATCCTCTGTATGTCCTCCTTGGAGAGGTATCTGCCCAGGTCATTTGCCCATTTATTTAATTGGGTTGCTTGTCTTCTTAGAGTGGAGTCGTGTAAGTTCTTTGTATATTTTGGAGATTAAACCCTTATCTGAGATATCATTGGCAAATATGTTTTCCCACACAGTTGGTTCTCTTTTTATTTTAATACTGTTTTCCTTGGCCATGCAGAAGCTTTTTATTTTGATGAGATCCCATTTGTTTATTCTTTCCTTTATGTCCCTTGCTTTAGGGGGCATATCAGTAAAAATGTTGCTGCGTGTAATATCTGAGATTTTCCTGCCTATGTTCTCTTCTAGGACTTTAATGGTGTTACGGCTTATGTTTAAGTCTTTTATCCACCTTGAATTTATTTTTGTGTATGGTGTAAGTTGGTGCTCCAGTTTCATTTTCTTGCACGAAGCTGTCCAGTTCTCCCAACACCACTTGTTGAAGAGGCTATTTTTACTCCATTTTATGTTGCTGCCCCCTTTGTCGAATATTAATTGACTATAGAGACTAGGGTTTATTTCTGGGCTCTCTATTCTATTCCACTGGTCCACGTGCCTGTTTTTATGCCAGTACCAGGCTGTTTTGATTACAGTGGCCTTGTAATACATTTTGGTATCAGGTATTGTGATCCCTCCTGCTTTGCTCTTCTTTCTCAAGATTGCTGCCGCTATTCTGGGTCATTTATGGTTCCATATAAATTTTTGAAGAGTTTGTTCTATATCTGTGAAATATGCCATTGGTACTTTAATAGGTATTGCATTGAATCTGTAGATTGCTTTGGGAAGTATGGACATTTTGATGATGTTAATTCTTCCAATCCATGAACACGGTATGTGTTTCCATTTATTTGTGTCTTCCTTGATTTCCTTCTTCAGTGTTGTGTAGTTTTCTGCATACAGGTCTTTTACCTCCTTGGTTAGGTTTATTCCTAGGTACTTTATTTTTCTTTTTGCTATATGGAATGGGATGTTTTTCTTGATTTCTGCTTCTGTTGTTTCATTGTTGGTATACAAAAATGCCTTTGATTTCTGGATATTGACTTTGGATCTGGCTGTTTGGCTAAATTCATTTATTAGGTCGAGCAGTTTTTTGGCCGAGACTATAGGATTTTCTATGTATACTAACATGTCATCTGCAAACAATGATAGTTTTGTTTCCTCCTTTCCAAGTTGGATGCTTTTTATTTCCTTTTCCTGTCTAATCGCTGTGGCTAATACTTCCAATACTATGTTGAATAGAAGTGGAGAGAGTGGACAGCCTTGTCTTGTTCCTGATTTTAGTGGAAAAGAATTTAGTTTTTGGCCCGTTGAGTATGATGCTGGCTGTAGGTTTCTCATATATAGCCTTTATTATGTTGAGGAATGCTCCCACTATTCCCACTTTGCTGAGTGTTTTAATCATAAATGGGTGCTGTACCTTATCAAATGCTTTTTCCGCATCTATTGATATGATCATGTGATTTTTGTCTTTGCTTTTGCTTATGTGATGAATTACATTTACTGATTTGCGAATGTTGAACCATCCTTGCATCCCTGGGATGAATCCCACTTGGTCGTGGTGTATGATCTTTTTAATGTGTTGTTGGATGCGGTTTGCCAATATTTTGTTGAGGATTTTAGCATCTATGTTCATCAGCGATATTGGCCTGAAGTTCTCCTTCTTTGTTGTGTCTTTATCTGGTTTTGGGATTAGGATGATGCTGGCTTCATAAAAAGAGTTTGGGAGTCTTCCATCTTTTTGGATTTTTTGGAATAGTCTGTGGAGAATAGGGGTTAGCTCTTCCTTAAATGTTTTGTAGAATTCTCCTGTGAAGCCATCTTGTACAGGGCTTTTGTGCGTTGGGAGTGTTTTGATTACTGATTCAATTTCACCAGCTGTTATTGGTCTGTTCAGGCTTTCTGTTTCTTTTTCATTGAGTTTTGGAAGGTTATATTTTTCTAGAAACCTGTCCATCTCACCTAGGTTTTCAAATTTCTTGGCATACAGTTCTTCATAGTAATTTCTTACAATCCTTTGTATTTCTGCGGTGTCGGTTGTAATATCTCCTCTTTCATTTCTGATTGTGCTTATTTGAGTCCACTCTCTTTTTTTCTTGATGAGCCTGCTTAAAGGCTTGTCGATTTTGTTGATCTTTTTAAAGAACCAACTCCTGGATTCATTGATCTTTAGGATTGTGCTTTTAGTCTTTATGTCATTTAATTCTGCTCTTATCTTGGTTATTTCTTTCCTTCTACTTGCTCTGGGCTGTCTTTGTTGTTGTTCGTCGAGCTCTTGTAGGCGAAGGGTTAGGTTGTTTGTTTGAGATGTGTCTGTCTTTTTTAGATAGGCCTGTATCACTATAAGCTTCCCTCTGAGGACTGCCTTTGCTGTGTCCCATAAGTTTTGGGTCGATGTGAGTTCATTATCGTTTGTTTCCAGAAACATTTTGATATCCTCCCTAATTTCATTCTTGACCCATTCATTGTTTAATAGCATGCTATTCAATCTCCATGATTTTGAGGGTTTTGGGTTTTTCTCCTTGGGGTTGGTTTCTAGTTTCAGTCCCTTGTGGTCAGAGAAAATGCTTGGTATGATTTCAATTTTCTTGAATTTGTTGAGGCTTGATTTGTGTCCTATCATGTGGTCTATCTTTGAAAATGTTCCATGTGCATTTGAAAATAAAGTGTATTTAGCTTCTTTGGGATGAAGGGCTCTCTATATATCAGTTAAGTCCATTTCCTCTAGAGTGTTGTTCAATGCCACAATATCTTTGTTGATATTTTGTTTGGAAGATCTGTCCATTTTTTGACAGTGCGGTGTTAAAATCACCTACTATAATTGTGTTGCTGTCTATATCTTTCTTGAAGTCCTCTAAAATTTTCTTGATGTATTTAGGTGCTCCTCCGTTGGGTGCATATATATTTACAATATTTATGTCTTCTTGGTGGATTCTTCCCTTGAGTATTATGAAGTGACCTTCTGGGTCTCTCTTTATGGCCCTTCTTTTGAAGTCTATTTTGTCTAATATGAGTATTGCTATCCCAGCTTTTTATTCCTGACCATTTGCTTGGAAAATTTGTTTCCAGCCCTTCACTTTGAGCCTGTGTATGTCTTTTGTCCTGAGGTGGGTTTCCTGTAGGCAGCATATGTGTGGGTCATGCTTTCTTATCCATTCAGCTATTCTATGTCTTTTGATTGGAGCATTTAATCCATTTACATTTAAGGTTATTATTGATAGGTATTTATTCATTGCCATTTTCGTACCTGTGTTTCTCTCTCTCTTTCTCTCTCTGTCTTTTTTTTTCTTCCCTTAAAGCAGCCCATTTAGTATCTCTTGCAGCATTGGTTTGGTAGAGGTGTATTCTTTTAGACTTCTTTTGTTTGGGAAGCTCCTTATTTGGCCTTCTATCTTGGTTGAAAGCCTTTCTGGGTAAAGTAGTCTGGGTTGCAGGCCTTTGGTTCTCATTGCTTGGAATATTTCTTGCCATTCTCTTCTGGCTTGGAGCGTTTCCATTGAGAAGTCAGATGCTAACCTAATTGGGGCCCCCTTGTATGTTACTTCCTTTTTCTCCCTTGCTGCCTTTAAGATTCTCTCTTTGTCTTGGAATTTTGCCATTTTAATTATGATGTGTCTTGAAGTGGGCCTGTCTGGTTCCTTTTGATTGGGACTCTCTGTGTTTCCTGGATTTGTGTGGCTTTTTCTCTCACCAAATGAGGGAAGTTTTCCATCATTACTTTTTCAAACAGGTTTTCTATCCCTTGTTCTTGTTCTTCTCCTTCTGGTATCCCTATTATACGAATATTATTCCGTTTCATGTTGTCTTGCATTTCTCTTAAACCCTCTTCATTCTTTCTAAGCCTCTTTTCCTTATCTTGCTCATTCTGAGTGTTTTTTTCTATTTTGTCCTCCAACTCGCTGATCCGATCTTCTGCTTCATCGATTCTGCTTTTCATTCCTTCTACTGTGTTCTTCAGTTCAGAGATTGTGTTCTTCATTTCCTCTTGGCCCTTGTTGATAGTTTCTATTTCCTTTTTCATGTTGATATAGTTTGCGGTGAGTTCATCATAACTTCCCTGTAGTTTCAGGTAGCTCATTGAGAGCTCATGAAGCTTCCTGACAACCAATGCTTTGAACTCGATATCTGATAGTTGAGTTGCCTCTGTTTCATTTAACATTCTTTCTTGAGCTTCCTCCTTTCCTTTCATTTGGGGATTGTTCTTTTGTCTTCCCATTGTTTGTAAGACTCTTGTTGTTAGCCTCAACTTCTTAAATTGATCTGTTCTGGCTCCCTGGGTTTGTGGTATGACCTTCTGTGGTAGAATATCTGTGACATTCAGTGGTCGATTCTCCTTCGGATATCCTGTTGTTCACTGCTTCCACTGTCTCATCAGCTGGAATACCCTCTTTTGGGGGCCAACTCTGTTTTTTTTTGTTTGTTTTTTTCCCCCACAGTTCCAGGCTTGCTTGTTTGTTTGTTTTGTCTCACGTGTGGGTATTTACCAAAAGAAGAGGGGGGAAAATGAAAAAAAGAAGTAAGAGGAAACAAGAGGAAGGTAGAAGAGATAAAATTGAAAAGAAAGGAAGAGGGGATAAGAGAAGAAGGAATTCAAGGGAGGCAAAAGGAGTTGGGGAGTAAAGAAGAAGATATAAACAAT
Source organism: Glossophaga mutica (assembly GCA_039655065.1). Lineage (NCBI taxonomy): Eukaryota > Metazoa > Chordata > Mammalia > Chiroptera > Phyllostomidae > Glossophaga > Glossophaga mutica. The sequence continues at coordinate 20,465,039 of CM077318.1, forward strand.
GAAGAAGGAGTAGTTAAAAACTCATATAGATAGACAGGCTTACAAACAAAAAGACATTAACAAACTGGCAAAACAAAAAAGAGACACGCACACAGACACCCCCACAAAAATATAAGCAGCCAAAGGGGGTGGAAAAAAAAAAGAACAAGCAAAGCACAACAAAATATTTAAAATATATATATATTAAAAAAATAAAATAAAAAAATGGAAAAAACCAAAAAAAGAAAAACAACAACAATAACAACAAAAAACCCTCTTGTTGTTTTCAAACTTGCCAGCCGGTTTTTCAGGTCTTGCTGGCTGCAATGGCCGAGGGGTGATCTTATTGCTTTTCTCTGTGTTCAGAACTCAGTCCTCATTGTGCTATGTATCCCATCGTTAGTGGGCACCTCTCCCCACAGGGTTCCAGCGTGTGATCTGAGCCTCCTGGTGTGTGCTCACTTCTCCGAGTTTATGGGTGTGTGCTAGGTTCTCCAGACGTGCACAGCCTGCCTTTGTCCCTGGGAGGCTTTCAGTGTTCGGGCACAGCTGCCTGCATTTGCTTCTGAGAGGGGCCGGCGTTCCAGCTGCTATCCGGCACCTGCACCTTGGGCCTGAGCTGTCCGCGTTTGAGCACCCGCCCGTGACCTGGCACCTCTGGCTCCACAGCTGTCTCCAGTGGCCTGCGCCTATGTTTTCACGAGTGTCCACTAGCCCGTGACCGTGTGCGGTCCCGTGAGGGTGTCTATTTTCATGCAGCTGTCTCACTTCACCCACGCCTCTGTCTCTGTTGGGGCGCCTGTGCTTTTGTAGTCGCCCGGCAACCTCGAAAACTCGGTTAAAAGTCGCGCAGTGACATGGTGCGGGGCACCCACTTTCGCTCCCTCTCGGGGCACCCACTTTTTCTCGGGCCACAGTTGCGCGGTGGCCCCTGAGATCTCCCAACCGGTTCAGCGGCTGACCCAGCTCCCTCCCCAGGGCCCTGGGGCAGGCTTGGCGGAGCGCCAGGACGGGGCCTCAGCCGCCCCATTCTCTGCACGCTGGAACCCTGGGCTCTTATTGTTCCAAAGAGCTCTCCTTACCGCTTGTTTTTCAGTGTCCGCTACAATTTCCGACCTCTTATTCTCCAATATGCTGTGTTACTGTTCCTTGTCTGTTCTGATCTTTCATAGATTGGCCCAGTTTTTCTCCCGTGTGTAGAGGGGAAATAGGGTCTGCTCCCTCCTACCACGCCGCCATCTTCTCCTCCTATTCAGTATAAATTTTTTTAAGAAAACTAAAAATGGATCCACCTTTTGACCCAGCAATTCCACTGCTAGGACTACATCCTAAGAACCCTGAAACACCAATCCAAAAGAACCTATGCACCCCAATGTTCATAGCAGCACAATTTAAAATAGCCAAGTGCTGGAAGCAACCTAAGTGCCCGTCAGTAAATGAGTGGATCAAAAAACTGTGGTACATTTACACAATGGAATTCTATGCAGCAGAGGGACAGAAGGACCTCCTACCCTTTGCGACACCATGGATGGAACTGGAGAGCATTATGCTAAGTGAAATAAGCCAGGTGGTGAGGGACAAATGCCATACAATCTCACCTTTAACTGGAACATAATCAACAAAAGAAAAAAAGCAAACAAAATATAACAAGAGATATTGAAATTGAGAACAATCTAACAACAGCCAGTGGGGAGGAGGGAGGGGACGGTAGGGGGAAGAGTTTTCAGGAACAACTCTAAAGGACACATGGACAAAACCAAGGGGGAGTACGGAAGCAAGAGAGGGAGGTGGGATTGGCTGGGGTGGGTGGGAGTGTTGGGGGAAAAAGGCAGACAACTGTAATTGAACAACAATACAGTAATTAAAAAATAAGAAAATTACAACTTCCAGCCAAGATCGAGACGAAGGTGGACACACTGTGCCTCCTCTCACAACCAAAATTAAAGACAACAAATATTTAGAAACAAGAAGACAACAGAACTGATAGAAAATTGAACTGTACAGAAGTCCAACAACCATTCATCCAGACCAGTAAGAGGGACAGAGTGCTGGCAGGAAAAAGTGGAGGTTGGTGGACACGGGTGTGCAGGCAGCAGCAAATGTCAGATCCCAGGTGTGCAGGTGGTGGCTAGCGGAACCCCAGCACAGGGTGGCAACTGTGCAGACCCAGTGAGGCCAAGCAAGGCAACTGGCTGACCATGTGGTCCCACATTCATGCACAGATAACCCAGGTGAAGGGGAAGTGGCGGAAGGGACTGGAATTCAAGAGAGAGCAGAGCAAGTGCCATTGTACCCTCTCGGACCCCGCCCCCACATATACAGTGTCACTACCCAGCAACTGGAATGCCCTGCCCTGGAGAACACCTAAGGCTCTGCCCCTCACTACATAACAGTTGCGACCAGTCCAAAAAGAGAACAAATCAAAGCCTCAGAGCCAATTAATCTAAGCAACCAAGAGATAGCCAACCTAACAGATGCACAGTTCAAAGTCCTGGTGATCAGGATGCTCACAGAATTGGTTGATTTTGCTCACAAATTAGATGAAAAAATGAAGGCTACAATACATGAAATGAAGGAAGATGCATGGGGAACCAATAGAGATGGGAGGAAAACTGGGACTCAAATCAATGGAGTGGACCAGAAGTAAGAAACTAACAACCAAACAGAAAACAAGGAAGAAATCAGAATTCAAAAAAATGAGGAGAGGCTTAGGAACCTCCAGGACATCTTTAAATGTCCCAACATCCAAATTATAGGGGTACCAGAAGGAGAAGAAGAAGAGCAACAAGGGGTAAACTTATTTGAACAAATAATAAAGGATAACTTCCCCAATCTGGCAAAGGAAATAGACTACCAGGAAGTCCAGGAAGCTCAGAGAGTCCCAAAGGAGTTGGACCCAAGGAGGAATACACCAAGGCACATCGTGATTACATTAGCCAAAATTAAAATGAAGCAGAGAATTCTAGAAGCAGCAAGGGATAAGGGGACAGTCACCTACAAAGAGTTCCCATCAGACTGTCAGCTGATTTCTCAAAAGAGGGCTTCCAGGCAAGAAGGGGCTGGAAAGAAGTATTTGAAGTCTTGAAAGGCAGGGACCTACATCCAAGACTGCTCTATCCAGCAAAGCTGTCATTTAGAATGGAAGGGAAAATAAAGTGCTTCTCAGATAAGGTCAAGTTAAAGGAGTTCATCATCACCAAGCCCTTATTCTATGAAATGTTAAAGGGACTTATCTAAGGAAAATAAGATAAAAAATATGACAGTAAAAAGATAGCAAACTCACAGATATTGACAACCACACCTAAAACAAAAGCAAAATAAGCAAATAAGCAAACAACTAGAACAGAAACAGAAACACAGAAATGGAGATCATATGGAAGGTTAGCAACAGGGGAGTGGGAGGAGGAGAGAGGGGGAATAGGTACAGAGAATAAGTAGCATAGATGGTAGGTAGAAAATAGACAGGGGAAGGGCAAGAATAGTGTGGGAAATGTAGAAGCTAAAGAGCTTATGACACATGAACATGAACTAAAGGCGGGGAATGTGGGTGGGAGGGGGTGTGCAGGGTGGAAGAGAATGATGGGGGAGAAATGGGACAACTGTAATAGCATAATCAATATAATATATTAAAAGCAAAGAAAATTAAAGGCCAATGTTCCTGATGAACATAGGTGCTAAAATTCTGAACAAAATATTAGCAAAATTAATCCAGCAATATATTAAAAAGTTCATATATCATGTTCAAATGTAATTTATTCTGGAGATGCAAGGTTAGTACAATATCTGCAAATCAATAAATGTGATACACCACATAAATAAAATGAAAAAAGCCACATTTTGATATCAATAGATGCAGAAAAATCATTTCATTAAAACCTATCATGAATTTATGTTAAAAACTCTCAGCAAAGTGGGAATAGAGGGAACATACATCAAGGCAACAAGGATTATATATGACCATAGCCAACATCATGCTCCATAGCCAAAATCTACAAGCATTTGACTTAACATCATGAACAACACAGGGATGTCCACTTTTACTACTCTTATTCAACATAGTACTGGTAGTCATAGTCACAGGGAAAAAAGGCATCCAAATTTGAAAAGAAGCAAAACCATCATTATTTGCAGATGACATGATGCAGTATATAAAGAACCCTAAAGATTCCACGAAAACACCCTAGAACTGAAAAACAAATTCTTTTTTTTTATTATTTATTTATTTATTTATTTATCTTTAGAGGGGAAGGGTAGGAGAGAGGGAGAAGGAGAGAAATATCAATGTATGGTTGCCTCTTATGTGTCCCATGCTGGGAACTGGCCTGCAACCCAGGCATGTGCCCTGACTGGGAATCGAACCGCGATCCTTTGGTTCACAAGCCCGCGCTCAATCCACTGAGCTACACCAGCCAGGGCATGAAAAACAAATTCTTTAAAATATCATGATACAAAGTAAATATCCAGAAATCAGTTGCATTTTCATACACCAATAATAAACTATCAGAACACAAAACTAAGAAAACAATCTGATTCATAATTGCTTCAAAACATAGTTAGGAATACATTTAACTAAGGATGTAAAATACCTGTACTCAGAAAATTATAAGACGTTGAAGAGAGAAATTGAAGAAAACACTAGTAATTTGAAGCATCTACCATATTCACTGATAGGAAAAATTAACATCCTCAAAATGTCCATACTGCCCTGGCTGGTGTAGCTCAGCAGATTGAGCGTGGGCTTTGAACCAAATGGTCACTGGTTCAATTCCCAGTCAGGGAACATGCCTTGGTTGCAGGTCAGGTCCCCAGTGGGGGCCACTTGAGAGTCAACCGCACATTGATATTTCTCTCCCTCTCATTCTCCCTCCTTTCCCCTCTCTCTAAAAATAAATACAATGAAATCTTTAAAAATGCCCATACTACCCAAAGCAATCTATAGATTCAGTGCAATTCCTATGAAGGTACCAATGGCGTATTTCACAGAACTAGAACAAATATTCCAAAAATTTATATGGAACCACAAAAGACCCTGAATAGCCACAACAATCTTGAGAAAGAACAAAGTTGAAGGACTGTAGTATGATACCTGATATCATACTACAGTGCCATAGTAACCAAAACAACATAGTACTGGCATAAAAACAGACACATAGATCAATGAAACAGAGTAGAAAGCCTAGAAATAAACCCATGCCTTGGTCAGTTAATATTAGACTAAGGAGGCAAGAACATACAATGGAGTAATGATAGTCTATTCAATAAGTGGTGTTGCGAAAACTTGACACATGCATGAAAAAATTAAATTAGACCTCCTTCTTACATCATATACAAGAATAAACTAAAAAAAAAATGGGTTAAACACTTACATGTTAGACCTTAAACTATAAAAATCCTAGAAGAAAACAATGAACACAGATGCTGGAGCACTCTGGGTCTGGAGTGGCTAGAAAAACCTGGTGGTTATTGAGCAAACACACACTCCAGATCCATATTTTTCTGAGCAAGTTTGGTCTATGATAATACCAAATGAAGTTCTCTCTGTTCTGGCTTTTTCTACAAGAAAATATGAAGGGCATCTCAAGGGGATACCTGGGATTCACTAGTGGGGGGGGAAGTTAGGGGGTATCTTGGACTGAGCAAAAAGGAAAAGGACTCATGGACATGGGCAACAGTGAGGTGATTGCTGGGGGCAGAGAGTATAAGAGGAGTAAATGGTAATGGAAAAAATCAGAGTCCATTCTCTCACCCTAGGGCTTACTAGCCGGAAAAAATTGCTTCCTTTCCCCAAACAATTTCAGCAATGGTTGGATGTTTTGCCCCTTTACTTAAAAAAGTATAGCATCCTCTAAACAATATGATTAATCTTCAGAAAAACAAAGGTGTTTTATTTCAAGAGAGAAATAAACAATAATGGTTAGCATATGCTTTTATAAGACAATCAATGGCAAATGTATTTAAAATGAGTCTTAAGAAGCAGAAGAGTGAAAACAATTGGAGTTGGAAGTGAAAGCAAATATTCTAGAAACTGAGCTTCCCTTTGTAGCCTCAAGGGCTGGGCAACCAACAGCTGGATTTTCAAAATCCCAGATCCACTGGACTCATACCTGGAAAGGACTTCAGACATCATCCAATAAAATTATTTTTAAACTGTTATAGCCATATACATTTCTGTTAATATGAAATAGTTCTTGGAAACCCACTATTTAAAAAATATACAAAAAGTGATATTTTTATTGAAGCAATGGTAGGAAGCTCAGAGAGTTGCCATCTATATAAATTGCCTCCCATTCATAACTCCACAACCTCTGGCCTTTGACTCATACAATAATTCTGCAATGCACAATTTTTATATGAAGAACTGAGTCCCAGAGAAACGAAGAAGCTTACCCAATATTACTAAGCTAGTCAGTGACAGAGTTGTGTCTAAAATCCAGGTCTTTAGAGCCAGTGTTTTCTGCTATGTCATATTTCTGAAAAGTCTACAGAATTTTCAGAAAGCAATAATATATATATTTTTTACTTACGTCCACTTTACTTGTGAGGTAGATTCTGTGTTAGTGCTCTTATTTATAAATCTTGGGTTTTTACTTCATTTCTTTTGCTCCCCTTTTAGTTGGGTTTCTTAATTTACATGGATGGAAGACAGGGGTTGCAACAGCAACATCATTTCAGGGGACTGTACATCCTAGTTAAAAAGATTTCATGAGAACTTCCAGCCAAGATGGAGGCATAGGTGGACACACTGTGCCTCCTCTCACAACCAAAATTAAGGATAACAAATATTTAGAAACAAGAAAAAAATCAGAACTGATAGAAAATTGAACTGTATGGAAGTCCAACAACCATTCATCCAGACTGGTAAGAGGGGCGGAGTCGCGGCAGGAAAAAGTGGAGGTGCGAACCTGGGAACGCAAGCAGCAGCGGCTAGCAGTTCCCAGGTGCACAGGCGGTGACTGGCGGTCCATGGGCCCACAGGCAGCAGCTGGCAGACCCCGGGCACAGGGGGGCAACTGTGCAGACTCAGTGAGGCCGCACAAGGTGGCTGGCTGACCAGGTGGTCCCACAATCGCGCGTGCAGCCGGTCCAGGCAGAGGGGAACTGGTGGAAGGGACTGAATCCAGGAGAGAGGGGAGCAGGTGCCATTGTTCCCTCTCAGACCCCGCCCCCACATACAGCGTCACAACCCAGCAACTGGGCTGCCCCACACTGGGGAGCACCTGAGGCTCCACTCTTCACTACGTAACAGCACGCACGCATGTGCAGATAATCTAGGCGAAGGTAAAGCCCCAGAGCCAATTCCTCTAAGTCATGAAGAGATAGCCAACCTATCAGATGCACAGTTCAAAGCACTGATCATCAAAATGCTCACATAATTGGTTGATTTTGCTCACAAATTAGATGAACAAATGACGGCTACAATACATGAAATGAAGGAAGATGCATGGGGAACCAATAGAGACGGAAGGAAAACTGGGACTCAAATCAATGGAGTGGACCAGAAGGAAGAAACTAACAACCAAACAGAAAAGGAGGAAGAAACAAGAATTCAAAAAAATGAGGAGAGGCTTAGGAACCTCCAGGACATCATTAAACGTCCCAACGTCCGAATTATAGGGGTCCCAGAAGGAGAAGAAGAACAGCAACAAGTGGAAAACTTATTTGAACAAATAATAAAGGAGAACTTCCCCAACCTGGCAAAAAAAAAAAAAAATAGACTACCAGGACGTCCAGGAAGCTCAGAGAGTCCCAAAGAAGTTGGACCCAAGGAGGAGCACACCAAGGCACATCATGATTACATTAGCCAAGATTCAAATGAAGGAGAGAATTCTAGAAGCAGCAAGGGATAAGGGGACAGTCACCTACAAAGAGTTCCCATCAGACTGTCAGCTGATTTCTCAAAAGAGGGCTTCCAGGCAAGAAGGGGCTGGAAAGAAGTATTTGAAGTCTTGAAAGGCAGGGACCTACATCCAAGACTGCTCTATCCAGCAAAGCTGTCATTTAGAATGGAAGGGAAGATAAAGCGCTTCTCAGATAAGGTCAAGTTAAAGGAGTTCATCATCACCAAGCCCTTATTATATGAAATGTTAAAGGGACTTACTTAAGAAAAAGATAAAAAATATGACAGTGAAAAGACAGCAAACTCACAACTATTAACAACCACACCTAAAACAAGAGCAAACTAAGCAAACAGCTAGAACAGGAACAGAGCCACAGAAATGGAGATCATATGGAGGGTTAGCAACAGGGGAATGGGAGGAGGAGAGAGGGGCAAAAGGTACAGAGAATGAGTAGCATAGATGGTGGGTAGAAAATAGACAGGGGGAGGGAAAGAATAGTATGGGAAATGTAGAAGCTAAAGAACTTATGACACATGGACATGAACTAAAGGGGGGAATGTGGGTGGGAGAGGGTGTGCAGGGTAGAGGGGAATGATGGGGGAGAAATGGGACAACTGTAATAGCATAATCAATAAAATATATTTTTTCAAAAAACAAAGAAAATTTGAGGAAAAAGAAATAAAAAGCATCTACTACTCTAGAAAAGATTTCATGAGCAGCAAAGAACATATCATTGTGAAACTGGCACTTAATTTGATGTTAAAAGAGCTACTGAGATAATGCTTGGCACTTAGTAGATGTTAAATAAATGTTAGCGCCCCTTTATTTTTCCTCTTCACTTCACAAATTACATTGGAAGACATATTTCCAAGTGGCAACACAATCAAAACACTTGCAAAATAATACAATTTTCGTTGTATAGATGAACACCTTAGCTGGGTTCCTCAAGGACCCAGGAGGTCTTGAAGATTTAACTTAAAGAAATACAAGCAAAGGGCCTCATATATTTTTCTCTTCACATCTGGAATCTTCTGCAAATACTCTGTCTGTGCCAGGTACTCCAGATTAAACACACACACACACACACACACACACACACACACACACACACACACACAAGATGAGTTAGTCCTGCTTAAATGCATTGATGTGTTAATAAATTAATCAGTCACAATGGCAGCCTTAGAGCCAGCAGGGTAGCTGTTAAGAATTGGCTGCTGCCCTGGCTGGTGTAGCTCAGTGGATTGAGCGCGGGCCTGCGAACCAGAGGATTGCGGTTCGATTCCCAGTCAGGGCACATGCCTGGGTTGCAGGCCAGTTCCCAGCAGGGGACACACAAGAGGCAACCATACATTGATATTTCTCTCCCTCTCCCTCTCCCCTACCCCTCTAAAGACAAATAAAAAAAATCTTAAAAAAAAAAAAAGAATTGGCTGCTGGAGAGATGCAGAATGCAATCAAGGATGAAATAAAGCAAAGCAATATTGGGTTTAAAAAAACCTCTCAGCAATCAACTGTCAATAGGGCCTTGGAATAAAAGCAAAAGGGGGTTATTTTTCAAAGCCTAATGAATAAAATGTTTGTAGACTTTGTGGTTCTCTTCCTGTTTTATTGTGTTTTTCACAATAGTTTGAATTTCTGTAAATCTAACCAATTAAAAGAAAGATTCATTACTAATTGTACATATGTGACTGTGTGCACATGGTATAATTTAGTAAACCAGTTTGTAGAGAAAAGGAGACTGAATTGCAGGGCCTTGGGCTTAACTCTTCCAGTCGTCAGACTTCCAGTGAGAAAGTGCCTTCCCTTTTTTTAACTCCAGTTTTTTCCATCTAGAAAATGACAGGATAGACTAGACACTTAAGGTAGATATACCCTTCCAGTTCTAACGTTCCAAAACTCTGTGACTCTTGGGAGAAGTTTTACTACAAAGATAATTTTCAGTGTGTTGTAGATACTCTTTCTAAGGTGAGCAACTTGAGTCCTAAGCCTAAGCTCGATTTTCTTGATTATGTCATGGAATGTTCATACATTTGAGATAAAAAGATACTGTGAAGCAAATGGATTAATGGCTACCTAAAGGGATTTGATTTGAATACTATTTACAACCTTGTTTTTCATCCCTAAATGCCAGCCACTATCTCTAGGGATAGTGTGTCTAAAATTTTCCAACTCCACAGGTAATATACTTCACTGCCAAGAACCTTCACTTCATATGATGCTTATTGTAAATTTTCTCTCCTTAAATTTCCTATATTTTCTATCTTTTCTCAACTCCAACCCCTCCCAGCCAAGTACCAACAGAAGGATGTTTAGTTTATTTTTCATTTTTCAAACTGGTGTTTAGTAGCCTTAATCTCCCAACTCTCAGCTGCCATGCCCTGCTGAGCTCAGACCCCTGGCAGAATCTTGGACAGACTGAGTTGTGTGGCTATAGAATGGGGCATTTCTCCTTTGTATGCTTGACCGGTGCACAGCCCTCCATGATGTGGCAAAATCTTGATCTGATTGGGCATGATAAACACTGCAGGCCTCACCCTGATGACTCTGAGTCCCAACCCCACTATAAAGGCATGTGAGCACCCAGCAGGTGGCAGCTACACTTGGTGTACCCAGGGACTTTTGATGGGTGTCCTTAGACACAGCATTACCACTGAATTTGAACCTATGTCAGTCTAGTGAGCACCACTCACCCCTACTTAGTGACTTACTGAGAAAATAACTCATGCAACTTGAGTACTACCAAGAGGCTCTTTCAGTGACTCAGCCTCACAGACCACCAGCAGGTAGAGACATGTGGAGGCAGAACACTGTGTGCTTTGAGACTTTTTCTGACCTTCCCTCAGGTATGGTGTTGGTAAAAGATGGCCTTGGTGCATGGCTTGGTCCTTCCCATGTATATCCAGAGTCAGCCACAAACTGTGGATCGCTTAGTAGTTCAAAACATGTTGCCCAAGTCCAGTCACAAGCAGTTTCTGACACTGGTCTACATCAGAGTCCCTCCCAAGAGGCCCCAAAGCCAGCACTGCCAGTGGCTAGCTTCAGACAACATCAGATCAAGATCCAATTAGTTTCACAAGAAACATATGTAAAGGGAGACCTCAGCAGGCACCAGACCCTGCATAATGAAATCTACTTTGTGTGGTCATCACAGTGACTCATAAACTGTGGTCATGGTCAATCTTACAGTCAACAAGTATGAGGGTTGACCCCACACATAAACAGGCCAATAGCAATCAAGACTCAGTTATAACAGGAGGGCCCACACAATCCACACAAAGGACATTCCTGGGGCACCTAGATCATGCGATCAAGGAGACTGTGCCACTGGACAACACAGAACACTTACTACATAAGGCCACCCTACCAAGACTGGGAGTCATAGCAGATCTACCTAATACATAGAAACAAATACAAAAAGACAGCCAAAATAGGGAGACAAGGAAACATGACCCTAATGAAAGAACAGGAGAAATCTCCAGAAACAGGGCTAAATGAAATGGAGGCAAGCAACTTATCAGATATAGAGTCCAGGAAAATGTTTATAAGTATGCTCAAGAAACTTTGTGACAATTACACAGGATTTCATGAGAACTACATAAAATGAAAAAGGACATAGAAACCATAAAAAAGAACCAGTCAGACATGAAGACTATATCTGAAATGAAGGATAAACTGGAAGGAATAAACAGTAGGTTTGATGAAACAGAGGATTAAATCTACCCAATTTAGAAGACAAGGCAGAGGAAAAAAAATGAATCAGTGCATCAAAAAGAAAAAAAAGTTTTTTTGAAAATAAGGATAGTTTAAGGGATTTTTGGGACAACATGAAAAGTAACAACATCTACATCACAGGGGTACCAGAAGGAGCAGATAGAGCTCAAAGGGTAGAGGACCTATTTAAATAAATAATGAACAAAAACTTCCTTAACCTTGTGAAAGAAAAAGATACACAATTTCAGGAAGCATAGAGAACCACAGAAGACCCTGAATAGCCATAGAAATCTTGAGAAAGAAGAAAAGTTGGAGGAATCATGCTACCTGATACTGAACTATACTACAAGGCCATAGTAATCAAACACCATTGTACTAGCATAAAAACAGACATATAGATCAATGAAACAAAATAGAGAGCTAAGATATAAACCCATGCCTTTATGGTCAATTAATATTTAACCAAGGCAGCAAGAACATACATTGGGGTAAAGATAGTGTATTCAATAAATGGTGTTGGGAATATTAGACAGATACTTAAAAAATTAAATTAGACCACCTTCTTACATCATACAGGAGAGTAAACTCAAAAAGAATTAAAGAAAAATATAATACTCAAAACCATAAAAATCCTAGAAGAAAACATACGTAGTAAAATCTCAGGCATTTCTCATAGCAATATTTTTTTCTGATATATCTCCTCAGGCAAGAGAAACAAAAGAAAAATAAACAAACGGGACTGCATCAAATTAATATGCTTTTGCACAGCAAAGAAAACATCAACAAAATCAATATGCAACCCACTGAAGGGCAGAACATTTACCAATGATACATCTGATAAAGGGTTAATGTCCAAAATCTGTAAAAACTTATACAATTAAACACACATACACACACATACACAAAAAAAGAAACAGTCCAATTAAAAAAAATATATGCAAAGGACCTGAATAGACACTTCTCCATACAGGACATACAGATGGCCCATAGACATATGAAAACATGCTCAATGTGACTAAACATCAGAGAGATTCAAATTAAAACCACAAAGAGATATCACCTCACACTAGTCAGAATGGCTATCATTAATAAATAAACAAACAACAAGTGTTGGCAAGGTTGTGGAGAAAGGGGAACCCTAGTGCACTGTTGGTGGGAATGCAGACTGGTGCAGCCACTGTGGAAAGCAGTATGGAGTCTCCTCAAAACATTAAAAATGTAACTGGCTTATGAGGTATGGATTCCATTTCTGGGAATATATCTTAAGAAACCCAAAACACAGATTTGAAAGACTATATGCACCCCTGTGTTCATTGCAGCATTATTTACAATAGCCAAGATTTCGAAGCAGCCTAAGCACCCATGAGTAGATAAGTGGATAAAAAAGCTGGGGTAAATTTACACAATGGAATACTATGAAGCTGTTAAAAAGGACATTTTACTTTTTGTGACAGCATAGATATACCTAGAGGGTATTATGCTAAATAGAGTAAGCCAGCCAGAGAAAGAAAAATATCATATAATTTCACTTATGTGTAGAATCTAATAGAAAAAAGTAACAAAATAGAAGCAGATTCATAGATATAGAGAACAGATTGAGAGCTATTAGAGGGGAGTGAGGCTGGGGAGTTGGTTAGAAAGGTGAAGGGATTAAGCAAAAAACAAAAACTCATAAACACAGACAACAGTATGGTGATTACCAGAGGGAAGGAGGGGTGGGGGAGGTAGAAGAAGATCAAGGATGTAACAGAGGCAGATATAACTTTGGGTGTTAGCACACAATACAATATATAGATGATTTATTATAGAAATGTACACCTGAAACCTATATAATTTTATTAACCAATGTCATTCCAATAATTTCAATAAAATTAAAAATATACCCTGGCTGGTGTGGCTCAGTGCATTGAGTACCGGCATGTGAACCAAAAGGTCACATGCCTGGCCTGTGGGCCAGGTCCCCAGTAGAGGGTGCATGAGAAGCAACCACACATTGATGTTTCTCTCCCTCTCTTTCCCCCTCCTTTCTCCTATCTCTAAAAATAAATACATAAAATCTTTAAAAAATGACCTAAAATATAGTAATAATTTAAAATAAGATTAAAAGAGCAAAACAAATTTCATCTGGGTAAGCATAGAACTGGAAATTCTCCTATTTGTTTAACAGAAAAAAATAAAGAAATGAAGTGGTGTCTATAGGATGCAGCATTGTATGCTGAGCTACTTTTTTTTTTTTTTTTTTTTGCAGTTCAATTTTCTGGCAGTTGTGGTTATTTTTTGTTTTTATTTTTTCCCTATTCTTTTTTTTTTTACTTTTTTAAAATATATTTTATTGATTATGCTATTACAGTTGTCCCATTTCTCCCTCATCATTCCTCTCCACCCTACACACCCTTTCCCACCCACATTCCCCCCTTTAGTTCATGTCCATATGTCATAAGTTCTTTAGCTTCTACATTTCCCATACTATTCTTGCCCTCCCCCTGTCTATTTTCTACCCACTATCTATGCTACTCATTCTCTGTACCTTTTCCCCCTCTCTCCTCCTCCCACGCCCCTGTTGCTAACCCTCCATATGATCTCCATTTCTGTGGCTCTGTTCCTGTTCTAGCTGTTTGCTTAGTTTGCTCTTGTTTTAGGTGTGGTTCTTAATAGCTGTGAGTTCGCTGTCTTTTCACTGTCATATTTTTATCTTCTTTTTCTTAGATCTAAGTCGCTTTAACATTTCATATAATAAGGGCTTGGTGATGATGAACTCCTTGAACTTGACCTTATCTGAGAAGCGCTTTATCTGTCCATCCAATCTAAATGACAGCTTTGCTGGATAGAGCAATTTTGGAGGTCTTTAACTTTCATGACTTGGAATATTTCTTTCCAGCCCCTTCTTGCCTGTAAGGTCTCTTTTGAGAAATCAGCTGACAGTCTGATGGGAACTCCCTTGTAGGTGACTGTCCCCTTATCCCTTGCTGCTTCTAGAATTCTCTGCTTCATTTTAATCTTGGCTAATGTAATTACAATGTGCCTTGGTGTGTTCCTCCTTGGGTCCAACTTCTTTGGGACTCTCTAAGCTTCCTGGACTTCCTGGAAGTCTATTTCCTTTGCCAGATTGGGGAAGTTCTCCTTTATTATTTGTTCAAATAAGTTTTCCACTTGTTGCTCTTCTTCTTCCCCTTCTGGGACCCCTATAGTATGGATGTTGGGATGTTTAACGATGTCCCAGAGGTTCCTAAGCCTCTCCTCATTTTTTTGAATTCTTGTTTCTTCCTCCTTTTCTGTTTGGTTGTTAGTTTCTTCCTTCTGGTCCACTCCATTGATTTGAGTCCCAGTTTTCCTTCCGTCTCTATCGGTTCCCCATGCATCTTCCTTCATTTCACGTATCGTAGCCTGCATTTTTTCATCTAATTTGTGAGCAAAATCAACCAATTCTGTGAGCATTTTGATGACCAGTGCTTTGAACTGTGCATCTGATAGGTTGGCTATCTCTTCACTGCTTAGAGGAATTGGCTCTGGGGATTTTATTTGTTTTCCGGTTTGAGCCATTTTGGGTGGGTTTTTTTTTTTTGTTTGTTTGTTTTGTTTTGTTTTGCTTTGGTTTAGTTTTAGTCTGGTCACGGCTATTACATAGTAAGGGGTGGAGCCTTAGGTGTGCCTCAGGGCAGGGCAGCCCAGTCACCGGGTTGTGATGCTATAGGTGGGGTCGGGGTCTGAGAGGGAACAATGGTGCCTGTTCCGCTCTCTCCTGGACTCCGGCCCTTTCCGCCGCTTCCCCTTCACATGGATTATCTGCACACGCGCTCGTGCTGTTACGTAGTGAGGAGTGGAGCCTCTGGCACTCCTTAGTGCCGAGCAGCCCAGTCGCTGGGTTGTGATGCTGTATGTAGGGGCGGGGTCTGAGAGGGAACAATGGCGCCTGCTCCACTCTCTCTTGGATTCAGTCCCTTCCGCCACTTCCCCTCTGCCTGGACCGTCTGTGCGCGCGAATGTGGGACCACCTGGTCAGCCAGCCACCTTGTGTGGCCTCACTGGTTCTGCACAGTTGCCCCCCTGTGCCCGGGGTCTGCCAGCTGCTGCCTGTGGGCCCAGGGACCGCCAGCCGCTGCCTGTGCACCTGGGAACTGCAAGCTGCTGCTGCTTGCGTTCCAGGTCCGCACCTTCACTTTCTCCTGCCGCGACTCCGCCCCCTTACCCGTCTGGATGAATGGTTGTTGGACTTCCTTATAGTTCAGTTTTCTATAAGTTCTGGTTGTTTTCTTGTTTCTAAATATTTGTTGTCCTTAATTTTGGTTGTTAGAGGAGGCACAGTGTATCCGCCTATGCCTCCATCTTGGCCAGAAGTCTGAGCTACTTTTTGAAGTGGTCTTGGAAGCTTGTGTAACTCTGAAGGCAAAATTGGCATGACTCAGCAATGAAAGAAATATGAAGGATTGAGGAGAAGGGGATGTTGAGGATGACTGCCAGATTTCAGATTTAAGCAAATGGTATCCTTTACTAATGATAAAATATGTTTTGAAATTAGGCATTCTGGGGAAAAAATAAGGGAGTGATGTAATAAGATCTAAGACCTGTAAATGGGAAGGAAAAAAGTAAATAATTAAACACATTAAAAATGAAAAACAATACAATGATAAATTAGAAATATTTAAGTAAAGAACAAATAATGTAAGAGTCAATGGGTGCATTGGAAAAGGCACAGATTAACTTATTGTCATTGTTTGGCCTTGTTCTTGATTTTTTTTTTTAATTTTACAAAACCTAAAGACTTTACGGTGTAAATTTAATATGCCCATCTTAGTAGTTTCAAGGGCTTTATAAGTACTTAATTATATTAAAATTTCTTGGAGATGTTACAGTTTTACAAACAGAATAAGGTAATGTTGACCCAATTCTGTTTTTATTAAGGAAGTATCTTGGTAGAATCAACCTAGTATTCTGCTCAGAAACTTATTGTAGTGTCCATTTCCAAAAGATTAAGAGCAAACTCTTTAACCTGTCAGAAGGATCTTCACCATCAAACCCTAACCTACCTTACCTCCTCCTATGATCCTTTTCTTGTGTTATGTTCCAGCCCCATGGGATATATCATAATTCTCTGTAAAAGCAATGCTTTTTTTATGACTGAATGCCTTTTCACATACTATTTCTTAGCCCTGAAATGGTCTTTACTTCCTTTGCCATATAATAAAATCCTTAATTTCTTTCCAGACTAAAAAGAAAAAGTCATCACTATTAGGAAGATCTACCAGACCTCCCATTCAAGAAGATTTGTTTGAGTAGACCACCAAAATTCCTCTGCTTTTTGCAAATCTCCGCACTAGAGTACTGTTCACACAATTGTAATTTTAAATTTTCTCTTGATGTGTCAGTTTCTTTTTCACAATATTACCTCTTCAAGGGACTAAGTAACCATCTTTACAGTCATATTTCCTAGAAGAAAATGTAATATCTGTAATTAATTTTTTCAGTACCTGTCTTCTTGTTTAACATTTTTTAAATTTCAATATTATTTCATATTACTTTCAGGTGCACAGCATAGTAGACAATAATATACTTTGCAGAATGTTCCACCTGATATTTCCAGCACACAGCTTACATCACACATAGTTAACAAAATACTATTGACTGAATTCCCTATGCTATACTTTATATCCCTGTGACTATTTTGTAACTATCAATTTCTACTTCTTAATCCATTCACCTTTTTCACCTAGTCCCTCAAATCGCCTACCCTCTGGCAAACATCAGTTTGTTCTCTGTATCTATGAGTCTGTTTCAATTTTGATTTTTTAGTTTATTTTGTTCATTAAATTCCACATAAAATTGAAAGTGTATGGAATTTATCTTTCTTTGATGATTTATTTTATTTAGCATAATACTCTGTTTATCAATGCTGTTGCAAATTAAGATTTAATTCTTTTTTATGGCTGAGTTATATTCCATTGTATATATCTACATCACTTTTCTATCCATTTGTCTATTGACGAGTAGTTGAGTTGCTTCCATATCTTGGCTATTATAAATAACAGTGCAATAAACATAGGGGTGCATATATTATTTCAAATGAGTGTTTTGGGTTTCTTTGATTATATATCCAGAAGTGGAATCACTGGGTCATAAGGCAGTTCCATTTTTAATTTTTCAAGGACTCTTCCTACTGTTTTCCATAGTGGCTGCACCAACCTGTATTCCCAGCAATGGTACATGAGCAATCCCTTTAAATAATCATTATTTAATAGACAATACTAATTTATTTACTTTGTTAAAAAAAAACTTTAGATAATGTCCCAATATGCAATATACAGCAATACTTATTTATATCCTCTTCCTTCTCTAATCAACTAAACTTATACCACAAACCCTCTAAAACTCTAATCTCTTTCAATACCCAACATAGGGATTTTTCTTTCCTCAGTCTTCTAGCTTTCTGCCTTTTTTCTCTTCCCTATCCCTCAAAATTCTATTCAATACATAAGACAGCTTCACTTCCAGCAATAAATCATTGTTTCTTTTTATAATACTGAGAAGATGGGAGAAATAAGGCTGCTTAAAGAGAATCTATAAACATCCTCATGTAAAAATGTTAGGAGGGGTGGAGTCGGTGGCTGGTGGAGAGGGATTGCGGCAGGAAAAAGCAGTGGCTAGTGGTCCTGCACATGCAGGCGGCAGTTGGCACACCCCAGGCGCACAGGTGGCAGTTACCGGGCGCGGGGAAACAACGAGCAGACCCAGCGAGTCAAACAAGGCGGCTGACCATGGTCACACATTCGCAAGAAGATAAACCAGGCAAAAATCGGCAGCACGACAGACTGGGCAACTCAGGGCACCAGTGCCAGTAAGTGAGGCCTAAAAGCACCAATTGAAAACACTTGTGGGGGCTGAGGTGCATGGAGAGACTCCCAGCCTCACAGGAGAGTTTGTTGGAGAGGCCCACATGGTCCTGGAATGTACACAAGCCCACACACATGGAAATCAGCACCAGAAGGGCCCAATTTGCTTGGGGAAAGCAGCAGAAGGGACTGGAATCTGAGAGAGAGTGGAGCAAGCGCCATTGTTCCCTCTCAGACCCTGCCCCCATATACAGCATCACAACCCAGCGACTGGGCTGCCCCACACTGGGGAGCACCTAAGGCTCTGCCCCTCACTACATTACAGCTGCGACCAGACCCCCCCAAAAAAATGACTCAAATGGGAGAACAAAACAAAGGTCCAGAGCCAATTCATCTAAGCAAACAAGAGATAGCCAACCTATCAGATGCACAGTTCAAAGCCCTGGTGATCAGGATGCTCACAGAATTGGTTGATTTTGCTCACAAATTAGATGAACAAATGACGGCTACAATATGTGAAATGAAGGAAGACACATGGGGAACCAATAGAGATGGGAGGAAAACAGGGACTCAAATCAATGGAGTGGACCAGAAGTAAGAAACTAACAACCAAACAGAAAACAAGAAAGAAACAAGAATTCAAAAAATGGGGAGAGGCTTAGGAACCTCCGGGACATCGTTAAACATCGCAACATCTGAATTATAGGGGTCCCAGAAAGGGAAGAAGAAGAGCAACAAGTGGAAAAGTTATTTGAACAAATAATAAAGGAGAACTTCCCCAATCTGGCAAAGGAAATAGACTACCAGGAAGTCCAGGAAGCTCAGAGTCCCAAAGAAGTTGGACCCAAGGAGGAATACACCAAGGCACATCGTAATTACATTAGCCAAGATTCAAATGAAGGAGAGAATTCTAGAAGCAAGGGATAAGGGGACAGTCACCTACAAAGGAGTTCCCATCAGACTGTCAACTGATTTCTCCAAAGAGACCATCCAGGCAAGAAGGGGCTGGAAAGAAGTATTTGAAGTCTTGAAAGGCAAGGACCTACATCCAAGATTGCTCTATCCAGCGAAGCTGTCATTTAGAATGGAAGGGAAGATAAAGTGCTTCTCAGATAAGGTCAAGTTCAAATAAGTTTTGAACTCAAGTTTAAGGAGTTCATCATCACCAAGCTCTTATTCTATGAAATGTTAAAGGGAATTATCTAAGAAAAAGAAGATAAAAAATATGACAGTAACAAGACAGCAAACTCACAGATATTAATAACCACACCTAAAACCAAAGCAAACAACTAGAACTGGAACAGAAACACAGAAATGGAGATCATATGAAGGGTTAGCAATAGGGGAGTGGGAGGAGGAGAAAAAGGGAAAAGGTACAGAGAACAAGTAGCATGGACGGTGGGTAGAAAATACACAGGGGGAGGGCAAGAATAGTGTGGGAAATGTAGAAGCTAAAGAACTTATGACACATGGACATGCACTAAAAGGGGGGAATGTGTGTGGGAGGGAGTATGCAGGGGGGAGGGGAGTGATGGGAGAGAAGTGGGACAACCGTAATAGCATAATCAATAAAACATAGTAAAAAAAAAAAAAAGATATTACCAGATGAAACTGAGGGAATTCACTGCCTTCAGTCCTGCTCTACTAAAGTACTAAAGGCAAGTGGTTTATTCAGGGGGAATGAATGAAACTATATAGAGGAACATTTTTGTGTGCTACTAAAATAAGTGGGTAATAATCTAAATAAAATTGTTAAAAATTAGTGTGTTAATTGTAATCCCAAGGACAGCCTTAAGAAAATAATTCAAAAATGTATACAACAGTTCTGTTCACCCCCATCTGCAGTATCACATTCCATAGTTTTAGTTACCTGTGGTTAACCATGGTTTGGAAATATTAAATGGAAAATTCCAGAAATAAATCATTTACAAGTTTTAAACTTCATATCATTCTGAGTAGCTTGGTAAAATCTCAAGCTGTCCTGCTCTGTCATGCCAGGAACATGAATGATCACTTTGTCTAGTCTCTTCATAACATATATACTCCTCACTCATTAGTAACTTAGTAACTCTCTTTGTTATTACATCAACTGTCACGGTACTGCAGTGCTTGTGTTCAAGTAACCCTTAAAGTAGTCTAATGCTTCATCACAATGCCTATGTTGTTCACCTACTTCATGTCATCACATGAGCATTGCATAGCTTTGCATAATCACAAGAAGGATGAGTAGAGTACAATAAGATATTTTGAGAGAGAAAGATCACATTAACATAACTTTTATTATAGAATATTGTTATAATTGTACTATTTTATTGTTAGTTATTATTGTTGATCTTACTGTGCCTAATTTATAAGGTAAACTTTATTTTAAGTATGTATGCATATGAAAAAACAGGGTTCAGTACTATCTGCATTTTAAGGCACCCACTGAGGGTCTTAGAATCTGTTCCCCATACACAGGGTGTCTACATTAATATAATTGAAAGCAGGCCTTCAAACAGATATTTATACACCAATGTTTATAGTAGCATTGAATAATCAAATACAATACCCCAAAAGTGAAAACAGGGACTTCCAGCCAAGATGAAAGCATAGATAGATACACTGTGCCTCCTTGCAAACCAAAAGATGGACAACAACAAATTTAAAAAGAAAAACAACTAGAACCCCCAGAAAATGGAACTGTATGGAAGTTCAAAAACCTAGGAGTTAAAGAAGAAACATTCATACAGATTGGTAGAAGGGGCAGAGACAGACAGCTGGACAGAGAGGACTCCTAGCAAGGTGATAGCTGGAGGAATGGGCGATCTCACATTTTTGTGCTGATAAACTGGGAGGAACAACTGGGGAGTGAGACATGCCATGCAACCCAGGGTTCCAGCATGGGAAAATAAAACCCTTGACTGAAAAAACTCGTGGGTGTTGTGGCAGTGGGAGAAACATCCAGCCTTACAGGAGAGTTCACTAGAGAGAACCACAGGGTCCTAGAACATACACAAAACTACCCACCAGGGAATCAGCACCAGAAGGGTTCAATTTGATTGTGAGTAGTGGAGGAAGTGACTAAAAGCTGGCCGAGAGCTGAGCAAGTGGCACTGAGACCTCTCCCGAGCATACAGTGCCACAAGGCAGCAAGGTGGTTTTCCCCGCCCTGGCCAAATACCTAAGGCTCCACTCCTTACTATGTAACAGGCACTCAGAGAGGAAAAAAAATGGCCCAAATGAAAGAAGAGATCAAAACTTCAGAAAAAATACAACTAAGTGGTGAAGAGATAGCCAAGCTATCAGATGCACAGTTCAAAACACTGGCAATCAGGATGCTCACAGAAATGGTTGAGTATGGTCACAAAATAGAAGAAAAAGTGAAGGCTATGAAAAGTGAAAAAAAGTAAAATGCACATGGAACCAATAGCAACACAAAGGAAACCAGGACTCACATCAATGTTTTGGAACAGAAGGAATAAATAAACATTCAACCAGAATGTAATGAAGAAACAAGAATTCAAAAACATGACAATATGCTCAGGAACCTCCAGGACAACTTTGAATGTTCCAACATCCAAATCATAGGGGTGCCAGAAGGAGAAGAGGAAGAGCAAGAAATTAAAAACTTATTTGAACATATAATGAAAGAGAACTTCCCCAATCTGGCAAAGGAAGTAGACTTCCAGGAAGTCCAGGAAGCTCAGAGAGTCCCAAAGTTGGACCCAAGGAGGCACACACCAAGGCACATCATAATTAAGTTACCCAAGATTAAAGATAAGGAGAGAATCTTAAAAGCAGGAAGAGAAAAGGAGACAGTTACCTACAAAGAGTTTCCCATAAGACTATCAGCTGATTTCTCAAAAGAAATCTTAGAGAAAAGAAGGGTCTGGAAAGAAGTATTCAAAATCATGGAGGGCAAGGACCTATATCCAAGATGACTCTATCCATCAAAGCTGTCATTTAGAATGGAAGGGTAGATAAAGTGCTTCCCAGAGAAGGTCAAGTTAAAGGAGTTCATCATCACCAAGCCCTTATTATATGAAACGTCAAGGGGACTTATCTAAGAAAAAGAAGATGATCAAAAATATGAACAGTAAAATGACAACAAACTCACAACTATCAACCACTGAATCTAAAATAAATAAATAAATAAATAAACTAGAACAGGAACAGAATCGCAAAAATGTAGATCACATGGAGGGTTATCAGTGCAGAGGGGGAGGGTGGAGAATGGGGGAAAAGGTGCAGAGAATAAGCATAATGGGTAGGTACAAAATACATAGGGGGAGGTTAAGAATAGTATAGGAAATGGAGAAGCCAAAGAACATATGTATACAACCCATGGACATGAACTTAGGGTGGGTTACGTAGCTCCGAGGGTGGTGCAGGGCTAAGGGCAATGAAGTGGGGAAAATGGGACAACTGCAAAAACATTATCAATAAAATACATTTAAAAGAATGAAAAAGTGAATACAACCAAGGTGTCCATAGACATTTAAATAGATAGACAAAACGTGGTATATACATATGAGATACTATTCAGCCTTAAAAAAAGAATAAAGTACTGTAGAATATATGCTACAACAAGAGTGAAATTTGAAAACATTACACTAATTTGAAATAATCCAGGCACAAAAAGACAAATATTGTGTGACTGTACCTATATAATGTTCATGGATTAGTCACGTTTATAGATACAAAGAATAGAATGGTGGATACCAGGGGCTGAGGGAATAGAGAAATGAGAAGTTATTGTTTAATGGTGCTGGGCAGTGCATCTTAGTATCCATTACACTGCCAAAATCCTGACACCTCTATGCCTGGGGAATTTCTCTCACCTTCTGGGTCTTGATAGGAAGCACAGCTATCTGTCACTGTACAACATTACCAGCTGGCCTTGAAGCTAAGGCCTGGGCAGAAAATTTTTGCACCACACATCAAACACTTCTGTCCCATAACTCAAGTTCCACAGGAAGCGGTGGAAATCTTCAGTGAGCTTAGTGGAAGTAGCAAAAATAGTATTCCCACTTCACCACTTTTGCAGTAAGATTTCAGTCATTGCTCCTGGTTATGTAACCTTACATCTGGTTCTCTAGCACTGTCTATGATTCTGAGGATTACTCAGTAGTCTTTCCCTTCTGATTGTAGTAGTCAAAGAGTTTGTTTCTGATGCTTGTGACTAAAAACTCTGACACAGTGAAGGGATGAGGGAGTTGGGGCAGGGAACAGAAGACACACCTGAAAAGGAAAGAGGAAGGGATGAGAACAAACATTCATCAAGGGCTAGTGTACGCCAGGCACTGAACTAAACTGGCGAATCTCTAATTTGAATTAATCCCAACATCTACATTGTGAGATAGTATTCCTCTTTTACACATGAAGGAACTGAGACTCAGAGAGTTGAAGTAAACTGCTCAAAATCACATACTTAATAAGCCAGGATTTGGATCCAGTATTGTCTGACTCTAACAGTCACATATTCTTCAATACCAGTGCTTTTCAAATGTGTTCTGTGGGGTTATTTCTGAGGGCATAGGACTAGGCAGATGGTAGGCAGGCTGAGCCAGATGGATGTGGGCTAGGTCCCACTTTAGTTTCAGCTGGAGCAGTTCTAATTGCTCTATTCTATACAGTGCAGTTCTTTTCTTTTTTTTTTCTTTTTTAATCTTCTGCCCTTTGCGACAGCATGGATGGAACTGGAGAGCATTGTGCTAAGTGAAATAGGCCAGGCAGTGAGGGACAGATACCATATGATCTCACCTTTAACTGGAATATAATCAACAAAAGAAAAATGCAAACAGGATATAACCAGAGACATTGAAATTAAGACCAATCTGAGAGTAACCAGAGGGGAGGTGGGAGGCGATAATGGTGGCGGGGGGAGGGCTTTTCAGGAACTACTATAAAGGACACATGGACAGTGCAGTTCTATTTAAAGATTCCTATTTAAAAATAATATATGTATGGTTTTAGAAAACACCCTTCCCTGGTAATTTATATATGCTGCTTTTTTGGACCAAAGACCCTTTTTCTCCCCTCTTTTCCTTGGTTGATACCTTATATTCTTAGAAGAATCACCACTTCCTCATAGATGTCCAGCCCAGGTCAAATTCTCCTGCATGCGGTGACCCTTTCTCCAACTCTGTGCCTCTTGGCAATTGTGTACTTATTTTTCATAATCACTTAGTTAACATCTACCTTTGCCTTTGGGTTGCAAACTCCCAAAGAAGCACAACCATGCCTCTGTGGTTCATCATTCTGCCCCAGCACACACACACTTCCTGGTATATAGAAAAAAAAAAAAAAACACATGTTCCTGGAGTGCATGAAGGACTGAATTACCTCCTTACCCCAAAAGAATAGCTGGATGAAGGTGGGGCTGTCAGGCCCTGCTTAAAATATAGATGTGGGGAAGCAGATAAGCTTTCCAACAGCCTCATAGGTTATATTGTAGAAACAATCTCTTCCTTGGCCCACATTTAAAGGTTCATTCTACTACCTGGGACTATGTCAACAATATTCCTTTCCCCACTTTGTGATACCAGTAATACTAAAAGTGCTTTTTTGTCCTGAGGTCCCACTGGGATCCAATGGTTTTAATCAAAGCCATGTTCAGATATTTGTGCTGTCAGCAGAGGGCCAGTCAGCCCAGGACTTGGCTACCACCCTGGTTATGTGGAATCCTTTGGGTAAGTTGTAGTCTCCAAACAATCTTATTTTCAGATACTTCAGGGGCAAAGATGTGCCAGTAAAGGCATTGCCATATTGACTTATAGCTTGGGGGTGAGTGTCAAGCAAATGGAACACCGGAAGCTCCACACCAATACTCAGAGTAAAATACTCTAGAGACTATCAGTCTCAAGGTAGTTCAAAACCATGCAACAGGCAAGGTCAGCTATGATTTCTCAACATGTTGCTATATGTAAGCATCTCCTAAGGAAGTGTACAGGCAGAAGTAAGAAAGAGGGGAGGCTAGTAGCCATGGTTGTGGCTGTGATGAGTGCTCATTACAGGGTTCCCTTTGAAGACTCCCCTTCATGCTCATTATTTCATCCAGGACAGAAGAACAGATGAGATGAGAAAACTGTCAGTGGTCCAGGCTCAGATTATAGCATTGAGAAATCAGAGAACTTGCCAAGAAAATGACAAAGAGCTTCCTATCATTTTCTTTGTTTTCTGACTTTGCTCCAGAGAAAATTCCTAAGGGGAGCTGGCAGGGAAGGATGAAGGAAAAGTGCAATGCTAAGCAGAGAGCATAGAAATAGAGTCAAATAGGACTGAATTGCATTTCCAATTGTTATTTACAAGGAAATACTGGACAAGTCAACTCCTTCGTTTGAGTTTTAATTTTCTCATCTACAACATGTGCATGACTCTATTTCTAATAATTTTTGTGGACATTAAATAAAAAATAGGGTGCCTAGCTGGTGCCAGGTATACACAAAGTACTCAATAAATGTTATTTTCTGTAATAGGCCCACCTTGTTAAGCAAGGAAAGTCTTTAGCAGAGATGAAGACAGCACCTATGTCTCCTCAGAAAGGTAGTTGCTGGAACAAATGGAATGGCTACAACAGGAGTTTGTTTTATATCATCTTTGCCAATCTTCTCTATATTCCTACCAACCCTCATTTTATCAATGGTCTTTCAAGCAAGTTTGGCCTTTCTATCCCTTCCTTATTCGGGTCCTTGAAAGGGCAAAATACTGAAAGGGACTTCAGCATTCTCTAAGTTCAATTTCACTTCAAATGTAGGAATCATCTCTTATTTCTGCTTGAATGTTTCTGTTGATGGGTAGTTCTGCCCACTGAAGTAATCCCTTCCGTTTTGGAAGTGCTTCTGCTATTGCAGCATGCTTCTAAAGAAAGAAACCCAAAATAGTAGATGTGATCTACCTGCTGATAATCTGTTTTGAGCCTCAGGTGGGTGGGTATACATGGACTAACAAAGGAACTGAACATTTGAAATTGGTACAATAAGAGAAAACCCAGAAAATCTGTTCAACAAGGAATTGGAGGAGCGATGCAAAGGGGAGAGAGGAAGGAGAGGTTAACTTCAGAACAAAAGATTTAAATGACTGAGGACAGCAGGCTGGGCTCTGATGGCCTCAGCCAAAAAAGAATAGGAGTGTAAGAAAAGTATGTGTGTGTGTGCACATGCACACATACACGTTGTTACCCAAGAAAAGAGTTGGAAGAAGCACTAGAATTTGCCCACAGAGAGTTCAAAGTCTAACTCTTGGGCTTCCACTTTAAAGCCTGTAGTACCCTATCAGGACTATCAGCTTGCCAATACTGGTCATACTCCAAAGCTCTGTCTTGTGACCTGAAGATCCATTTGATTTTTGCTCTGCCCCAGTGGCAGACTATGCACTGAAACACACCAAAATGATATGTGCTGGAAGTGGAAGCTCAGTCATCTCTATTTTTGGAGAGTGTTGAAAGGATAGGTGTGACCTAGACATGATTTGAGTCTTTAGTTATATCTAAGATATACTTTATTTTGTCTGAAAGGGCAGCTGTCCAGAGTGATGGAGCTGAGGATAGAGACTGTTAGACTTGGTGCTCCCCAATTTGACACCCTCTCCTCTCATTCCAGTTAATGTCTTTAGGACATATGACCACAACTACTACTAACCCACAGGCAACTGATTTCAACTTTTCTTGGCGAAAGCCAGACCGGTATTGGAGTTTGGTTCGCCACATATTATTTCGCTGTGTCAAAACTATTCCCAAAGAGGTGTTTGTTAGAGCAGTCTGAACTTTTCTCTGGAAATAGTTGGTGTATATGAACCACATGTGGTTTGAAAGTGCTTGTGATAGCATTCTCCAGTTTAAAAAAATCAATAAACTTGCATTAAATATTGAGTCACACTGTTTCCTGACACTCAGTGTGTAACTGAGCTTCTGAAAAGATTGTGCATTACCTCTGATTGTTGCTTAAAATCAAGAAAATAATCAAACACTATAAATACTCTCATCTAAACACACAGGCCAATGCAGGTGTGTGTGCGTGTGTGTGTGTGTTTGTGCTTGCACAGGGTAAACTTTCAACTGCTTCACCAAAATGGACATGGCTTCCTAAAAGCCAGTTACCAGCTGGCTGTATGACTGTTTTTGAGAGTTCAGACCTTAAGTGAACTATAATGAAATTCCCTTCTTAGTTGTGGCTTTTTATCACAAATTTTGAATCCTTAAAATCAGTTTTTATAAGTACTGATAAAGTGAAATGTTGACTGGGTTGTTACTTAAAAACAAACCATTCTTACTCTTTTAGGATTTTCTAGCAGGAACCACTGAACTCGATGTATCATTGAAACTTCCCTTTATAACTAGGTATTAGCTTTCTGAAAGAGTTAGTGTCCCAGTATAAGCACTTAAGTCCCAGCTCTGGGCTTACTAGCTGTATAATACTAAAAACATCATTCTACATTTCAGTGTGAGCCTCAGCTTTTTCTTATGAATGGGGAAAATACCAACTCTACTCCATAGTTATCAAGAAGAGTAAAGGGAATAAAATGCTCAAAGTAACAAGAATATAGCATTTGATACATAGTAGGTGCTCAATTATACTAGTTATTTTCACTTCTATGCAGTACACTAGTATATGTTTTATTAAATAAGTCAGGTTATAATTTTCTCCAGTTCCATCCATGCTGTTGCAAAAGGTAGGAGTTCCTTCTTTTCTTTCTGCTGCATAGTATTTCATTGTAGAAATGTACCATAAGTGAAATAAGCCAGTCAGTGAAAGACAAATACCATATGATTTCACCTATAAGACGAATCTGATGAACAAAATACACTAATGCACAAAATAGCACCACAGACATGGAAACATGGAACAGAGAGAAAGTGTCCACGGGGGAGGGGACAGGGAGCTAATGATGGAAGGGGAAGGGACTAGTCAAAGAACATGTATGAATGAGTCATGGACAACAGTGTGGGAATTGACTGTGGGAGTGGGGGATGGGTGGAGGAGTGCAAAGTGGGAAAATTAAGACAATTGTAAAAGAATAACAGTAAAAATGATTTAATAAAAATATTAATAAAAAATAAGTCAGGTCACAATACAATATGCTGACTACCTTTAAGCACTGATGGAAACTGAAACAGCTCATTGTGGTTTCTATATATTTTGTTTTCTGCTTCTATGGGATCTATTTTTAGTTGAATAGTATCCACAGGGATCCAGAAATTCCTTTGGTTAATGGTTGTTTGTTTTCTACTGATCTATGTTTGATGCAGTTTATTTTTGGAACTTACTCTTAAATATCATAATATATCATGCCATTTTTTTGTTTGTTTGTTTTAGCTTTCAAGACAAAGGAATAAGATTCTTGCTTGTATTTTCAAGTGGTTGGGCTTTAAAATGTTCCTGAGAAGTGCTATGAGCCTTTTATTTTTCTTGGAAAACAGAGCATAATATTAAAGCCACTGGGGAAAAAATGAGGGAAAGCCTGTTCAAAGAAATTTGCCATGACCTTACAAACAAGAAGACTTGCTGAGCTCTTGGATGGCTAGGACATGTTCTATGGGCTCATATCTAACCTCTGCTTCACATGCATAGAAGAAAAGGGGCCTTGTCCAAGGGTGATAAAAGGAGTGGAATTTAAAGTTCAAGGTGATCAAAGAGAGAAAACAGCTTCTGCAGGCAGCTAGCAAGGAAAAATTCAGCGAGGGTGAAGAGTGCGAGATGTCCTTCAGTAGGAGCTGGGTCTAGAAAGGATGAAGCCTGGAAAAGTGGATGTTTCTTAAGACAATCCAGTCTAAATGTTATACTGGAAGGGCAATCAACATTACGCTGTCCCATATTAAAGGTGGGAATGGAGGATGATAGAAGAAAGCAGCAAAAATTAGCTAGCCAAGGTCCTGGTTTTCACATATATACTTTGTAAAGATAAGTCAAAGAAAACCCAGGGTAAGAAGTCAGGAGGCCTGAGTACTTCCTTCAATTCTGCCACTCACTAGCTGTGGGACATTGGGCAAGTCCTTAGCCTTCTGTAGGCTTCCGTTGCCCTATCTAAAAATGAGAAATTTGAATGAGATGATCTTCACGGAGTCTTCCAACTTTATCATCATTCTGTGTTTTATTCATTGTCAGAAGATAAAAACAGATGTGAAAGCAGACTTGTTGTTATTTCTTTCTATCCTATCCTCTTAAGAGTAAAAATCAGGTTCTTTCTATATAAGAATCTTGGGAAAACACTAGTTATGTAGAGTTCAGTAAACAACTAAATTTAAATACTTCCACCACCACTTTGATAGCTGTATAAACTGGCTGTGCTGCACTGTCATGGGCTTGAATAGCCTGGATTTCTTAGGGCTAGCCAAATCAAGTTTAAGTACTTGAGCTTGGAAATGTTTAGAAAGACTTATCCCTGGACAGGGAGCCTGGGCTTATCTGTGATTGCAATCACAGAGGTGCTAGGTACCCTCCCACTGATTCCAGCATTTCTCTGAAGAGCCTAGCAAATGTTCAAGTGTGAAAGTTCCCATAGAATCCTGATCTTTTTAGTGGAGTTGTGTTTTCAAAGCAAGCTCAAGACCACAGGGGTTGCTGGGTTTAGGATGAACAATCAAATTCCACGTAAATAGTCTCATCTCCCACCCTTCATCTCCCTTTCTCTCTCTGGGTTTTGCTGTCCATTTGGGAACTGCTGTTTTGTTTGATTTGAGGGACCCCCTTCTGAGCCAGAACCCTTTGTTTTTGTCATAGTATTCTCTGGAGATGCCAGAGTCTACAAACTTCACTGTTTGTCATTGCCAAGGTGTTGTTTGAAGTGCTAACTTGCCCTTTGATGGATATGGTAAATGTAGATGGAATGGAAAAAAACCATCATTCCTTTCTCATTCTCTTGCTAGGCTAAGCCAAAAATACATAATTCATTTGGGGTGACAAGGTGACAAGAGGCAGCTGTAGCAGCAACTGCTGCAGCACCAATGTCATAAAGCTATCTGGCCTCAAGCCTGGTTGTCCAGTTCATACCCTACAGTTAGGATTCTGAAGTTCTGCCCTGGCTGGGTGGCTCAGTTGGTTGGTGTATCATCCTGTACACCAAAAGTTTGTAAGTTCGATTCGATCCCCAGTCAGGGCACATACCTAGGTTGAGGGTTTGATCCCCAGTCAGGGTATGCTGGGAGACAACTGATTGATGTTTCTCTCTCTCTCTCTCTCTCTCTCTCTCTCTCTCTCTCTCTCTCAAGTCAATAAACATATACTCAGGTGAGGATTATAAAAACTTCTGAAGTTCTGTCATACCGAGGGATTCTGGATTTTTCAGAATTCTCTTTTTAAGTGTTGTGCCCCACTCATGCTCGTGTCCTGCTTTTGGATTTGAAAATGTGGTTTCTGCATCATCCATTTTTGTCAGTGGCATGACTGAAGTTCTCCATGAGTACACTGTTTTTTAACTTTAGACAACACTAAACAATTAGATCAAGTATATGTTAAATTCTTTCTTCCTTCTATGATACATATTTTGAACTTGGAAAGTAAGTAGAGTGTTTATATCTCTGTAGTCAAATCCACTTCTCAGACAGTCAAATGAGAATGGGAAGGATCCCCAGACTGTCTTCATGCTGTAATGCCCTTTGAGATTGAAGTTTGAGACACAGAATGTAAGAGCTACAAGGAGCCTTAGAGGTTATCCTACTCCCACCTTTTACACATAAAGTCATTGAAGCTCAAAAGGGGAAGTGATTTTTCCAAGGTCAAACACAAATTAGGTGGTTGAGATGGGACTCAAACTTGCACTCCTATTAAAACCTGTTACTATTTATCAAACAAAAGAGACAAGGTCCAAGAGATGAAGGAAACAGGGATATGAGCTAAGAATGAGGTTAGGATTTACAAACTATCTAAGCCAGAAAAGCTGTCTTGCTTTAAAGGATTATTTTCATCAGTAGCAACTAAAGAAAACTGAGCATAGAGCTATGTGCCCAGAGGAAATGAGAAAAATTCAGTATTATGGACAGTACCATCATACTGTTTAGGGAAATTGACAAGAAACCTGAGAAAGGGATCTGTTTTTCCAGACATTAATAAAAATTGTTCTGTCTTTAAAACATGGGAGACATAGGCTGTAATGGCAAGGAAGCTCAGAGTGACCCTGCAAATACGGGTCAACTGATGCTAGGGGAGAACAGGGAGGACTTGGAAGAGCATAAGTAAGCATTGAGACTGAGTCATTAATATGGAACAATTCGGTATAAAATATAAACCCTTAGTATATTCTACCAACAGTATATGAACCTTTCAGGCAGCAGTTTCTAGACTTGCCCACTGCATTACAAGAGGAGTCCTTGTAGTATAATTAATAAGAGTGGTGCATGTGACCCTGACTAGTGTGCCTCAGTTGGTTGGGCTTCATTCTGCAAAGTGAAAGGTCACTGGTTCAATTCCCAATCAGGGTACATATCTGGATTGCGGGTTTGGTCCCTGGTTAGGGCACCTGCAGAAGACAACTGATCGATTTTTTTCGCTCACATCAATGTTTCCCTGCCTCTCCTTCTCCCTCCATTTGCCTCTCTCTAAAAATAAATAAGTAAAATTCTTTAAAAAAAGAGTGGCAAGTGTGGGGTCAGACATACTTGAATTTGTATCCTGGCATTGCCTTACCTCTTGTATGATGTTGGACACATCGATGAGTTTCTATGAGTCTCATTTTCTTCATCTTTAAGATTCAAGGAACCTCAAAGGATTATTATCAATATTCAATATAATAACACTTATTAATAATCAGCTGAGAGTGAAAAGGTCCACAGAATTCAGGTACAAAATGGCTTGTCTCACAAATGTGTCTGCTTTTCCTTGGAATTGTAAAAGCACTTTCACTCTCTGACCTGCACTCTTCTGATCTATAAAATTAATATCATCATCATCATAATAATAATAATAATAATAATAATAGCAACAATAATAATTGTGCCAGAGGGTTGTTATAAGAATTCATAGAGATGTTGTATGTACAGTGTCTCATACATCAAGGTGGTTATTATTATTAAATTGGGGTCAGAGTTTCCGTAGATAAAAAGAAAAATGAAGAGCCAAACCCAAGAGGCCTGATCTTCTTTACCCTTTTCCTGAAATGGTGGTAATGTAAAGATGCCAATACACCTACAGAAACATAAAAGAGGCTTTTCTTTTGGGGATTATCCAGGCTTAAGCCAGCAACTACTAAAATAATTACAAATACCCCCCTTACTCTTTCATTCACTTAGTGTTACCAGCATTCCCAACACAATTGCTGGCTCCTCTTGCATGCCTCCCTGACAATCCAAGACTTTTCAGACCAAAGTCACCACCTAGGGTGGCCACAACAACACTTACCTTGTGGTCCCATCAGTCACATTGATGGTGGTGACATGAATCACCTCCTGAGGTCTTGCATCAGAGAACCTACTGCTTCTTCTGGTGATTGTGTTTTGAGTCCTAAACATCAATCAAGCTCCTACTGTGTGTAATGCTTTGTACCTGGTTCAGTGTAGGCACTCAAATATTTGTTAGTGAATGGGTTGACTGACTAGAGGGATTACCAAAGTTAATAAAACATGCTTTACCTTCAAGGTACTGACATCCGGTATAGAAGACTGATTCATAAAAAGCTAGTTTGCACTCAGAGTAACCTGTGATAAAGGCTATGTTAAAAGTGCAAAAAGTACAATTAGGATAATTTCCAACTGGAGGAAACTGGGAAAGCTATTAGGAGAAAAAAGCATTTGACATGCAACTCAGGCAAATTGAGATTTTGACAGTCAAGGGAAAGGACATTTTTTGTGTATGTGGTTTTTTAAAAAAATCTTTTTATTTTAATTGTTCTTGTACAGTTTTCTGTCCTTTACTCCCATCCCAGCCCACCGACCCAGCCCACCCCACCTCCCTCCCATTTCCATCCCCACTAGTTTTTGTCCACATGTCTTTTATACTTGTTGCTCTAAACCGTTCCCCTTTTCCCCTGAAATTCCCTCCCCTCTCCCCTCTGGTCACTGTCAGCCTGTTCTCAATTTCAATGTCTGTTTATATTTTGCTTGTTTGTTTTGTTGATTAGGTTCCTGTTAAAGGTCAGATCATATGGTATTTGTCTTTCACTGCCTGGCTTATTTCACTTAGCATAATGCTCTCCAGTTCCATCCATGCTGTTGCGAAGGTTAGGAGCTCGTTCTTTCTTTCTGCTGCATAGAATTCCATTGTGTAAATGTACCACAGTTTTTTGATCCAGTCATTTACTGATGGGCACCTAGGTTGTTTCCAACACTTGGCTACTGTAAATTGTGCTGCTATGAACATTGGAGTACATAGGTTCTTTTGGATTGGTGTTTCAGGGTTCTTAGGATATAATCCTAGTAGTGGAATTGCTGGGTCAAAAGGTAGATCCATTTTTAGTTTTCTTAGAAAATTCCATACTGTTTTCCATATTGGTTGTACCAGTCTGCACTCCCACCAACAGTGCACTAGGGTCCCCTTTACTCCACAACCTCCCCAACACTTGCTGTTTGTTGCTTTGTTTATGATGGCTATTCTGACTGGTGTCAAGTGGTATCTCATTGTGGTTTTAATTTGCATCTCTCTGATAGCTAGCGATACTGAGCATCTTTTCATGTGTCTCTGGATCCTCTGTATGTCCTCCTTGGAGAAGTGTCTGTTCAAGTCCTTTGTCCATTTTTTAATTGGGTTGCTTGTATTCTTAGAGTGGATTCATGTAAGTTCTTTACATATTTTGGAGATTAAACCCTTATCTGAGGTATCATTGGCAAATACGTTTTCCCATACAGTTGGTTCTCTTTTTTATTTTAATACTGTTTTCTTTGGCAGTGAAGAAGCTTTTTATTTTGATGAGATTCCATCTGTTTATTCTTTCCTTCATGTCCCTTGCTTTAGGGGACATATGAGTAAAAATGTTGCTGCGTGAAATATCTGAGATTTTCTTGCCTATGTTCTCCTCTAGGACTTTAAAGGTGCCACGGCTTATACTTAAATCTTTTATCCACCTTGAATTTATTTTTGTGTATGGTATAAATTGGTGCTTGAGTTTCATTTTCTTGCACATACCTGTCCAGGTCTCCCAACACTACTTGTTGAAAAGGCTATTTTTACTCCATTTTATGTTGCTGCACCCTTTGTCAAATATTAATTAACTGTAGAGAATTGGGTTTATTTCTGGGCTCTCTGTTCTATTCCACTAGTCCATGTGCCTGTTTTTATGCCAGTACCAGGCTGTTTTGATTACAGTGGCCTTGTAATACAGTTTGGTATCAGGTATTGTGATCTCTCCTACTTTGCTCTTTTTTTCTCAAGATTGCTGCAGCTATTCAAGGTTGTTTATGGTTCCATATAAATTTTTGAAGTGTTTGTTCTATGTCTGTGAAATATGCCATTGGTACTTTAATTGGTATTGCATTGAATCTGTAAATTGCGTTGGGAAGTATGGACATTTTCATGATGTTAATTCTTCCAATCCATGAACACAGTATACGTTTCCATTTGCTTGTGTCTTCCTTGATTTCCTTCTTCAGTGTTGTGTAGTTTTCTGCATACAGGTCTTTTACCTCCTTGGTTAGGTCTATTCCATTTTAGTCACAGAAAACAGTAACTACAGAGGAACAAGAGAGAGTAGGCCTTCTTATTGGCAAATGATAAATAGTGATTCATGTATGTGTGTGCGTGTGTATGCTGCAGTCATATCATGGAGAGACATAAAGCCCATGCAAACAACTTTGGTGTTCACATCTATAGGTGAGTGGGGATCTAGGGAAGAATTGAAGCAAGGGATTGATGAAACAAACTAGATAGTTTGGGTTTTATCACTAGATAATGACACTTCAAAGTTACTTCAACACAAGTGTCCCACCTAACGCTTCTGGGGTCAGGAGAAAAATTATAAAGCCATCAAAATTTGTTCACATGAAAAACCAATTGAGAACAACTTGAGGAGAAAGTAGTTGACAACATTTGGGAGCTGGTTCCCCAGGGTGACCAACAGCTACCCTTGCAATATCCATATCATCCTTGATTTTTTAATTTTGTGTGACACCAGCTGTCAATATCAGGATTAATACTTGCTGCAGTAGCGGTCACTGCTGGCAGGTGTACACCAATAATTTGGATTCAGTTTTATTTGGATTGAGTTGGAAAGAAGGGACTGCTTTCTAGGGTCCACCAAAGGGAACAAATACATTATGCATTGTAGGTGAATATAATAATACTGCTATGAATGTCATAAAACAATTTCTGCCAGATGTTACTAGGTCTCAACATTTTAAAAGTGGTCCTGTGGTCAGACAGGTTTGGGAAATAGTCATCCAAGAAAAGTGAAACTTCTTTCCTTGCTGCAGGTATCCTCAGAGCCTTCCCTATGCTGATGTGTTTTGCAACCCTTAAAAGGCTCTAGAATGCACATTATTTTCCACACTTATTTGGCCTCAGAACTCTTTTTTTTTTGCGGGGGGGGTGGTGGGGGATCAATACAAGGGACAACATTTCTTCGGAACTCATACTGGGTAATGCTATTGCCAAAAACAGGATTATATTCAAAACAGCATTTTAGGCTTGGGTTTTATAGATCACTGATGATGATGTTTGCTACACATTGAATGTTTGTGACTCTTCGAAAATTATGTTGAAACCTAAGCCTCAATGTGAAGGTATTTATAGTTGGGTGTTTGGGAGGTAATTAGGTCATGAAGGTGGAGCTTTCATCAATGGGATTAGTGTCCTCACTCCTTTTGTTACATGAGGACACGGAGTGGGTTCTCACCAGACATCAAATAAACCAGTGTCTTGATCTTGGACTTCTAATCCTCGAGAACTGTGAGAAACAAATATTTCTTATTTATAAGCCAACAAGTCTAAGATCTTTCATTATAGCAGTGAAAATGGACTAAGACAGTGCTCTGATGTAGGAAATTTCTATCTACCCAACTTCCCTCTGGTCCTAGTATGATGTCCATCAATTAGAACAACTCTTTTACACTCATTTCAGTGTATATGTTTTACAGGCTAACTCCATTCATGATTTTCGAGGCATATAACACATTGTCTTCTGTAATACCCTTCTTTCAGCCCTCTTGTCTGATCTATCTCTGTGGTCCCAAACAGGTCCTCATGTCTGTGTTGTCCCTTCTTTCCAAGCCATCCCATGTGATTCTCAAAACATCAGTCTGATCACGTCATTACTGTGTTAAGAATTATAATGTCAATTTTGTACTTAAAAAATTCTCCTTATGTCATTTAAAGCTCATCCATTCACACCCCAACCTATCTTGCCAACTTATCTCTTGAGTTCCTCATTGCATTTTTGCCATGCTGGAATCAAACTGATCCACTTGCTAGTCACTCTTAATCTCTATTCTTTAGACCTCATTGCCTACATGATTGTAATAAATCTGTTTTTTTCCCAGGAAAACCCAGTTCAAATACTTCCCCTCCATGAAACCCTCCCATGATTATACCCAAGGGAAGCGATTAATTTTCTCATTTGATTGGAAGCTTATTGTATTAATTAAAAATATTTATACTGGTACCTTTTATTGATATCCATGTGCATGTTCAGATTCTAGCCTTGCAACTTCCTAGCTGCGTGAGACTGGGCAAATCAATGAACTGCTCTTAGCCTCAATTTCTTATTTGAAAAATGGGACTATCTTAGCATCTAGTGACAGAGCAGTTGTTATGAAGATGAATTGAAGTAATACATATAAAACAGCAGGCTAGCTTAATCTATGCCACTTTCCCACCTTATAAGCTTACATTGTAAGCTTCTTGAAAAAAGTAACTGAGCCTAATTCTCCTGTATGTCCTTGCAACTAGCTCAGTGTCTGTCCCTCATAGGCACTTATGTTTTTGAGTGAATTGCATGTTTTTCGTCATGCTTCCTCTCCTCTACTATCTTGACCAGTTATGAAACCAGAGTGAAGTTACCCTACCAGGCTAAACACACAGTTCTCCTACCTATGGCTCACCACTGCCATTTAGTTTCAAGCACAACTTCTGGGTAGGATAAGTTCAAGAATAAACTCAGTCATAATTTTAAAAATAACTCAGAAAAGGAAAATAACAACTCATTAAAACACAAATGAAGTCTCACTGTGGTACAAAGTGTCCTGACTCATATAAAAATTAATCAAAATCTCTCTTCTGCCCTGGCTGGTGTGGCTCAGTGGATTCAGCACTCACCTGCAAACCAATGGGTCGCCAGTATGACTCCTAGTCAGGGCGCATGCCTGGGTTGTGAGCCAGGTCTCCAGTAGGGGGCATGTGAGAGGCAACCATACATTGATCTTTCTCTCTCTTTCTCCTTTCCTTTCCCTCTCTCTGGAAATAAATAAATAAAATATTTTAAAACAAAAATCTCTTTTCCTTTTCTGAAAAAATCTCTCTTCTTTTTTAAGTATACTTTATTGCTCGTACCATTACAGTTGTCCAGTTTTTTTCTCCCTTTTATTCCCCTCCACCCTGCATCCCCTCTCACCAGCATTCCCCCATCTTACTTCATGTCTGTAGGCCATATATATATATATATATATATATATATATATATATATATATATATATATATAGTTCTTTGGCTTCTACATTTCCTATGTTATTGTCAAACTCCCCTGTCTATTCTGTACCTACCATTTATGCTTATTATTCCCTGTACATTTTCCCCCATTCTCCCACTTTTCCCTCCCCACTGAAAACCCTCCATATGATCTCCATTTCTGTGATTCTGTTCCTGTTCTAGTTTTTGCTTAATTTGTTTTTGTTTTTCTTTCATTTTTAGGTTCAGTGGTTGATAGTTGAGTTTGTTGTCATTTCACTGTTCATAGTTCTTTTTATTATTTTATTGTTGTTCAAGTGCAGTTGTCTGCATTTTCCCCCCAACACTCCCCCATCAATCCCCACTTCCCTCCCCTGATTCCACCCCACTTGGATATGTCCATGTGTCCTTTAGAGTTGTTCCTGAAAACCCATTCACCCTCTCACCCCATTATACCCTCCCACTTCCCATCTGGTTACTATGAGATTATTCTTAATTTCAATGCCTCTGGCTATATTTTGCTTACTTGTTTGTTCTGTTGATTAGGTCCCACTTCAAGGTGAGATGATATGGTATTTGTGTTTCACTGCCTGGCTTCCTTCATTTAGCATAATGCTCTCTAGTTCCATCCATGCTGTTGCAAAAAGTAGGAGCTTCTTCTTTCTTTCTGCTGTGTAGTATTCCATCATGTGAATGTGCCATAGTTTTTTGATCCATTCATTTACTGATGGGCACTAAGGTAGCTTCCAGCACTTGGCTATTGTAAATTGTTCTGCTATGAATGTTGGGGCACATAGGTTCTTTTGAATTAGTGTTTCAGAGTTCTTATATATAATCCCAGAAGTGAAATTGCTAGGTAAAAAGGCAGTTCTATTTTTAGTTTTCTGAGGAAATTCCATATTGTTTCCACAGTGGCTACACCAGTCTGCATTCCCACCAACAGTGCACTAAATAGGGTCCCCTTTTCTTCACATCCACTCCCACACTTTTCTTTTTAATTTCTTTCTTCAGTGTTGAGTAGTTTTCTGAGTATAGGTCTTTTACCTCCTTAGTTAGGTTTGCTTCTAGGTATTTCATTTTTCTTGTTGCTATATCAAATGGGATTTCCCCCTGATTTCTGTTTCTAATATTTCATTTTTGTTGGACAAAATGCCTTTGATTTCTAAATATTGATTTTTATCCTGCTGTTTTGCCAAATTCACTTATTAGGTTGAGCAGTTTTTGGGTGGAGTCTATAGGATTTTCTAGAACTACTGTTCACAGTTTTGATCTTCTTCTTTTTATTAGTTAAGTCCCTTTAATATTTCATATAATAAGGGCTTGGTGATGATGAACTCCTTGAACTTGACCTTGTCTGAGAAGCGCTTTATCTTCCCTTCCATTCTAAATGACAGCTTTGCTGGATAGAATAATCTTGAATGTAGGTCCTTGCCTTTCATGACTTCAAATACTTCTTTCCAGCCTCTTCTTGCCTGTAAGGTCTCTTTGGAGAAATCAGCTGACAGTCTGATGGGAACTCCTTTGTAGGTGACTGTCCCCTTATTCCTTGCTGCTTCTAAAATTATCTCCTTCATTTGAATCTTGGCTAATGAAATTATGATGTGCCTTGGAGTGTTCCTCCTTGGGTCCAACTTCTTTGGGACTCTCTGAGCTTCCTGGACGTCCTGGTAGTCTATTTCCTTTGCCAGATTGGGGAAGTTATCCTTCATTATTTCTTCAAATAAGTATTCTATTTCTTGGTCTTCCTCTTCCCCTTCTCACACCCCTGTGATTTGGATGTTGGAATGTTTAAAGTTGTCCCAGAGGTTCCTAAGCTTCTCCTCATTATTTTTTTTAAATTCTTCTTTCTTCATTCTAGTTCAGTTGAACGTTTATTTCTTCCTTCTGCACCAAACAGTTGATTTGAGTTCTGGTTTCCTTCCCTTCACTGTTGGTTCTCAGTATATTTTGCTTTATTTCACTTTGCATGGCCTTCGCTGCACCCTCTATTTTGTTAGCATACTCAACCATTTCTGTGAGCATCGTGATTACCAGTGTTTTCAATTCAGCATCTGACAGATTGGCTATCTCTTCATTGCTATGTTATATTTTTGAAGTTTTTATCTGTTCTTTCATTTGGGCCATATTTCTTATTCTTGGTGCAGCTGTTACATTGTAACGGGCAGAGCCTTAGGTATTTGCCCGGGTGGGGCAACCCATGCTGCTGTGTTGTGGTGCAGTCTGAATTAATGTTGGTTCTTGAACTCCTTGTTTGTCAGACTTCCATACAGTTCGATTTTCTGAAGTTCTGGTTGTTTTTGTTTTTAAATTGGTTTTTGTCCTTCTTTTAGTTGTGCTAGGAGACAAAGTGTATCTATCTATGCCTCCATCTTGGCCAGAAGTATAAATCTCTCTTCTTATATTTAGCTATTACATATTTTTTCTCCTTTACTGTCACTGGATTATTTTCAAAGAGTAAATTTTACTCCTTTTGTGATAAATTGACCAAGACTGCCATCTATTCATCAGTTGGCTGAAATGCCACACATGAGGCAGTCTTCCCATACCCACTAAAATCTAGCAAATTCCTTCTGAGAAGATACCAATGACCTCAATCTAGTGAGTTTATATGGAAATGAGGATAGGGACCTGGGTCACAGATCATGTCTTTTGCTATATAGAAAAATATAATTCCAGTCTTGCTGAGATAAATACAGATGTATTTAAGGTAATAGAACCATAGTTTACCCTGACTGTTGTGGCTAGGTTGGTTGGATATTGTTCTACAAAGCAAAAGGTTGAGAGTTCAACTTCTGGTCAAGGCACATTCCTGGGTTGTGGGTTCTATCTCCAGTTGGGGCACATGCAAGAGGCAATCAATTAATGTTTTTCTCACACATGGATGTTTCTTTCCCTATCTTTCTCCTTCCCTTCCTCTCTCTCAAAAGAAATAAAATCTTTAAAAAATCGTAGTTTAGTCATAAACCCAAATATTACAAATATCCCTGTTGGTTATTGTCTAGTTGGAGTCTCCAGAAAAAAAAAAAACCCACAGGATGGCAAAAAAACATTTGAATATCAGAGAAATGATGAATAATTTTAAAATATAAGCATGTCCCAAATATTGCACAGGGTATGCTTATACTAAACAGTTTTTATTGTTGATCTGAAATTCAAAATTAACTGCACATGCTGTATTTTTATTTGCTAAATCTGGCAACCCTATTCCAGTGCCCCCTTTGCACATCCACTCTTCACCCTTGGATGTCTAGCTCTTTGTCCTGGGAAGCTGATAACAGATTGCAAAACTTGGAATCCCCTTGCTCTTTGGCTTTCATTTGAATTTGGCCAATGGGAAGTACTGAAATGAGATGTCAGGGTAAAAGGAGAAAGAAGCCATGTACTTATCCCCCTTCCTCATGTTCTAGCAGTGACTACTTTTATCATTGGCCATAAATCCTGTCTAGTATCCTCTATTTAATGGCTCCAAGTTCTCTCTGGGTTCTGGTAATACCATTTTTTCCACTTGTCCCTCCAATTTAGGGATGGAAGAGCTCCCCACAGTTACAGATTCTTGGTACTTCAGCATCCCATGATGTTTCCTTAACCCTGTGCATCATCCTATAACTAGTATATTTATTCAATGGTTTTTCAAATAAACTCTTTGAATATGTTATTTATTTTCAAACTGATACAATCTTTAAATGGCATAGAACACATCCACAACATGAATCACTTTGGGTCCATCCAGTTAAGGAAACTATAAAACCAAACCAGATTAATTTTGAGCATAAGAAATTTGTACCTTAACTTCAAGAAAAAATATATCATATATATTCTGCTACTGATCAATGTCAGTGATAACAATAGTCCCATGATTCTATCACTTAACATATCCTAGGATCGATGATATTCAAGAGTTATTGGGGGCAGACAGTGCCTTGGCAGCTGCAAGGTGTTGTACTCTGATGGTGAAGTGAGATCCTTCCAAGCCTGTCCAGGCATAGCAACTTCTAGAAGTTTTCATATCTCCCAGAAACTCTAAGCATAATCAAGAAGAAGCTTAAAGATCTTTCTTCTAATCCATATGTAGGAAAAGCCTTACTTTACAGGATAAAAATCTTCCTATGGAAGACCAATTCCATTGAGTTTGTCTGTCAAAGGTCACCCTCACTAGTTTTCTCTCGATTATCTCTGCAGTATCTTCAACAATATCCAAGATATGTACTTATTCCTTCCTTCATTTGATTGCTTGTTCATTCATTCATTCATTCATTTATGTAATAAGCATGTTTTGGTGCCCAATATGTACTAAGTACTGTGCCAAGTGCTATAATACAGAAACGAATTACAACCTAATCCTTGAGTGGCTCATATTCTAGTGGACAGACAGATAGTTACATAAAGAGCAGTAAAAGGATGTCCTATGTATGACAGCTATCTGTGCATGGAAGAGTAACTCAAAAGACACAGCACTTTTTAGAAGAGATAGCCCCTAAGGTGAATTTTACAAGTCGAGTAGCAGTTCACATGATAGATTGTCTGGAGGAAAATCAGTAGCATGGAGTAGTAGTAGCATGGAGTAGTAGCATGGAGCCATAAAACACCCAGTTTTGCTCTGGGAACTGTACATAGCACAGTATGTATATAGAAAGTATGTATTGGAGGGTGTGCACTGGAGACATAGACAATAGAGTCACATCCTGAAGGTCCTTGTGTGCTATACAAAAGGCTTAAGTCATAACACCATAGAAGTCCTAATGGAAAACATAAACAGTAAAATTTCAGATATGCCACAGAGCAATATTTCTGCCAATATATCTCCTAGGGCAAGGGAAATACAGGAAAATATAAACAAATGGGACTACATCAAACTAAAAAGTTTCTGCATGGCTAAACAAACCATCATCAAAATGAAAAGGGA
The DNA here is from genome assembly GCA_039655065.1 of Glossophaga mutica. Lineage (NCBI taxonomy): Eukaryota > Metazoa > Chordata > Mammalia > Chiroptera > Phyllostomidae > Glossophaga > Glossophaga mutica. Next base: position 20,507,800 of record CM077318.1, read on the forward strand.
ATTGACTATATGGGAGAAAATATTTGCCAATGATACATCAGACAAGAGTTTGATCTCCAAAATATATAAAGAACTCATATGGATCAACACAAGGAAGACAAACAACTTAATTAAAAAATGGGCAAAGACCCTGAATAGACATTTCTCCAAGGAGGACATACAAAAGTCTCATAGACACATGGGGAAAAATGCTCAAAATCACTAGCCACCAGAGAAATGCAAATTAAAACTACAATGAGAGATCACCTCACACCCATCAAATGGCTATCCTTAATAAATCAACAAAAAACAAGTGCTGGCAACGATATGGAGAAAAGGGAACCCTAGTACACTGCTGGTGGTAATGCAGACTGGTGCAGCCACTGTGGAAAATGGTATGGAATTTCCTCAGAAAATGGAGCTGCCTTTTGACCCAGCAATCCCACTGCTGGGAATATATACTAAGAATCCAGAATCACCAATTCAAAAGAACCTATGCACCCCACTGTTCATAGCAGCACAATTTACAATGGCCAAGTGCTGGAAACAGCCTAAGTGCCCCTCAGTAAATGAATATATAAAAAATCTTTGGTCCATTTACACAATGAAATACTAAGCAGCAGAAAGAAAGAAGGAACTCCTACCTTTTGCAGCAGTATGGATGGAACTGGAGACTATCATGCTAAGTGAAATGAGCCAGGCAGTGAAAGACAAATGCCGTGTGACTTCACTTATAACTGGAATCTAATGACCAAAATAAACTAACAAGAAAAATAGAACCAGCTACATAGAAAAATGGAACATACTGATAGCTGTAGAAAGGGAGGATGGAGGGGGATAATGGTGGAAAGAAGGGGAAGGGACTAGTCAAATAACATGTATGAATGAGTCATGGACATGGACAACAGAGAGGGGATTAACTGTCAGTGAGAAGGGTGGGCTGGGTGGAGGGGGGCAAAAGGGAAAAAATCAGGATAACTGTAATAGAATAAACAATAAACAATAATATAATAATAATCAAGAACACCTGTATGATTCTTAATGTGTACCAGGCACTATTCTAAGTGTTTTGCATATAGTAGCCTCAAAATAACCCTATGGGGTAAGTCATATTTTTATCCTCATTTTACATATAAAGAAAGTGAAATGGAGATTAAATAACTTGTGTAAGTTCACATACCAATTAAGTGCCACAACTGGGACTCAAACTCAGGCAACCTGGGTCCAATATTAATATTCTTAACAATTATGCTCCTAATATTTCCAGGCATTGAGGAGACATAGGAAAAGAAGACAAGATTTTTGCCTTCAAGGATCACAAAACCTATAGGGAAAACAATCTCAGAGACATGTATTTACAGGACATGGTGATTGGGAAACCCTCTCTCTTGCTTTAGATTTTTCCCACTTTAAGCCAGTCTTTTTTCAGTCCCCCTAAAGCTCAGTTTGTTTACAGTTCCTCTGACAGCTTTCTCTTCTGTTTATAATCTGGTTCCTGCCACTTTGAACAGAACAAATTTGCATCTGTTCTCTAGTGTGCCCAGCTGACAGATCCTCTTTATGTACTTTGGCCACCAGAAATTATACCACTGGCTCTTCCTGCTCCAGACACCAACCAATCCCTCAGCACCCACCCCTGGCCCAGAACCACTGGCTAGCCAACTAGCCGCATACCCTGTGAGAAAGAGATTTGGACATTTTCTGTGAACAACTAATTTTTACAGGAACTGTTGTTACCATAGCAACAAAAATAAGCTGACAGCTGCCTTTTAATCCCTGATCCTGGTAAACATGGAAGTAACAGAAAAACACAGACCTTTGAAGCAGCTACCAAGCCACTTTCCACACTTGGATGAGGGGTGAAGCCACTCACACTGTACTTCTTAGTGCTGAAGCATCCTCAGAGTTGTTCCCTATTCCTCTGTAGAAAGAAAAGTAGGGGCAACATAGATAAACTGCCTCTATTGTTTTAAGCAACTTCAATTCTTTTTTTTTTTAATTTTTATTTTAATTGTTGATCTTGTACAGTTTTCTGTCTTTTACTCCCAGCCCAGCCCACCACCCCAGCCCTCCCCACCTACCTCCCATTTCCACCCCCCATAGTTTTTGTCCATGTGTCCTTTTTTTCCTTCTATTTTTTTTTTTTAGAATTTTTTTCCCTTTTTTAGATTTTATTTATTTATCTTTAGAGGGGAAGGGAAGGAGAGAGGGAGAGAAACATCAATGTGCGGTTGCCTCTTGTATGTCCCCTGACGGGAACTGGCCTGGCAACCCAGGCATGTGCCCTGACTGGGAATCGAACCGCGATCCTTCTGTTCGCAGGCCCGCGCTCAATCCACTGAGCTACACCAGCCAGGGCTGTCCATGTGTCCTTTATACTTGTTGCTCTAAACTGTTCCCCTTTTCCCCTGAAATTCCCTCCCCTCTCCCCTCTGGTCACTGTCAGACTGTTTCCAATTTCAGTGTCTTTGGTTATATTATGCTTGTTTGTTTGTTTTGTTGATTAGGTTCCTGTTAAAGGTGAAATCATATGGTATTTGTCTTTCATTGCCTGGCTTATTTTGCTTAACATGATGCTCTCCAGTTCCATCCATGCTGTAGCAAAGGGTAGGAGCTCCTTCTTTCTTTCTGCTGCATAGAATTCCATTGTGTAAATGTACCACAGTTTTTTGATCCATTCATTAACTGATGGGCACCTAGGTTGAGGAAGCATGATTTGATGGTGGTGGTGGAACTAGAAAGGAAGTAATTTGTGTTTTATTTATCACATCAAAAGAGATATTGCTGCTGATAATAATAATAATTAATAATAATAATAATAATAATAATTGCTCATCATGTACCAAGCACTGTGCTAAGCATTTAACATGTTTTTGTTTTTATTTAACCTCAAAAAATTCTACAATGTAGATATTATGGTTTTCCTTATTTTACATATGTAGAAAATGAGGGTCAGAGATATTAAGTCATATACCCAAGATAACAGCTAAAATTGGCAAAGCAGGGATTCAAACCCAAATCTGTCTGACCTCAACGCCCATGTTATTGGCTTCTCTTTTATATTGAATAATCTCAAAATTTCTGCTGGGAGCCCCGGCTAGCATGGCTCAGTAGATTGAGTGCCAGTTGCTGGTTCGATTCCTAGTCAGGTCACATGTCTGGGTTGGGGGCCATGTCCCCAGTTAGGGGGTTCTTGAGAGGCAACTGCACATTGATGTTTCTCTCCCTCTCTTCCCCCACTCTAAAAATAAATAAATAAAGTCTTTTAAAACATTCCTTCTGGAAAAAATACACAAGTGTTTTGGTTAACTTGGTAGTTATTTGATGACATTGCCTAGAAAAAATAACATAGTCAGCTCATGGCTCTGCCTAGCACACTTCATCCTTGATCCAGGCAGAGTCTAGCTCTCAAACAGGCCAAAGCACATGTGCTGCTAGTCATTCTCAGAAAGGCTGGACCTGGTAGTGGATAGTGGGGTATTGACCAGCTTGGTATTCCAGTACCTCAAGCCCTCATCCATGGGTGGGTAAGGTAGATGGGCACCTATATATGGGGCCATCTACCAGGGGAACCTGCCAGTTGTAAGCTATCTGTATACTTCAGCTTGAAGGATTGCTCAGAGTGAATAGGGCCACCATCCACATTCCTATAAGCCTTATGTGGCTGGAAACCTGCAATGTTTCACTCTATTATATATGTGGGCAGGAAGAATGCAGTTGGCTACTTAGCATCTACATCCCATTCTTATGTTTGACAAATATCCCATCGTCAGCATCAGTGAGGGCAGGGTTCCAGATCCCATAAAGGAAACTGAAAAGCAAGATATTTACTCTTACTTACCATGGGACTAGGTATGGACATAAAATCTGTGCTAAATCAGTGAAATATTTCAATCTCTGAAGCAAATGACACAAAAACCAAGGGCATTTTGGAGAGTACCAAGGGTTGGGAGCAGTAGCAAGAACATTGCCAATGAGAATATCACCCTAACCAGTTTGTTCCTGGAGCATGACCTTAAATGGTCAGGATAGATGGACACTTGTAGCTGTGTAGCCCTATCAGTCACAAGTCATCTTTAAACAGCTCAGCTTGAGAAACCCCTCAAGTGACTATAGCCAATTAATACCTACCACTCACATTCCATATCATCCTTGGTCTTATCTGGCTGGAAACCCACAATGCACCACTCTATTGTGTACTGGGCAGCAGGGGATATGGTTGACTGTCTAGCATCTATACTTCATTCCTATGTTAGCTGGGGCTCTGTCTACTGAGCTTCATTTGTCTTTTGTCCCACCCTCCTTTACCAGCATTGATATTGATTTCCAACATCTTTTCCATAAGTCTTATCCTTCTTAACCCAATCAGACTGGTTCTATAGTTTACAATCAAGAATCTGGACTAGATGGTCTGAAAATTTAGCTGTGTATCTGGTAATGCCTGTATGGCTCTCTCCCCAACTCTCTGACATTCCTAGAATCTTAAACAAATACTCTGAAAAATCAGCAGATTATTTTGAACTAAGAAAGAGACATTTCCCAACAACAGAACTGCGATTGACTTGGGGGGTATATCTACTTTCTATTTCCTCCTCCCCACCTCTCTTCCAACCTTGCTCTTTATGCCAACCCACAATTAAACCTTTAGCTGAGATTTCTTTTTTTTTCCCCCAGGAACCTTCTCTCACTGAGTACAGACTGGGTGAGGTAGTCCACTCTCCCAGGGCCTTGAGATTGCCTATGACACTGATGTAATCTTATGCTTAGCTTAAATGACTTTCATATAAGTCTGGTGCTCCTTAAGGGCAGAATCATGTCTGATTCATTTTTATATTTTTATATGACAAAGTACTGAATACAGTACCACACATATACCCCAAAACAGAACCACTGCCAGTCACAAGAACAAATTCTCTGGTCTCACCGGGTAAAAATTAAAGTTTCATCAGGGCTATCTATGTTCCTTCAAGAAGCTCCATGGAGAATCCTTTTCCTTGCTTCCAGCTTTTAGAGCACAGGTGGCAAACACAAGGCCTAATTTGGCCCAGTACCTTGTTTCTAACTGGCAGCAGCACTGAGCTCCTTGCCCCTAGTGAAGGAGTAGTTACACTTATACAGTCCTAAAATTACATTCCACCCTTTGAAGGCAACCGCGAGGTGGATGTGGACCCTGGTGAAAATGAGTTCGATGCCCCTGTTTTAGAGGATGCTCACCTTCCCTGGGTCATGGCCTTCTTTCTTCATTTTCTAAGTCAGCAACATAGCATTTTCAAATCTCTCTTTAACCCTGACCCTCTTACTTTTCACTTACAAGAACCCTTGTGATTACATTGGGTCCACACAGGTAATCCAGGATAATCTCACCATCCCAAGATTCTTAATTTAATAATACCTGTTGGATCTCTATTGCCATCTGAGAGTAACATATTCACAGGTGCTGGGGATGAGAACATGAACATTTTCGAGTGTGATCATTATTCTGGTTACCAAAGAAACCACTGTCTGTCAGTTAATCCTTTGTGTATCAGAACCACCTAGAATAATTGGTTCTAGTGAAGATGGAGGTGTAGGTAGAAATACTTCACTTCCTCATGCAACCAAAAGAAGGATAACAACCAATCTAAAAACAATAAACAACCAGAAGTGCCACAAAAGCAAACTACATGGAACTCTGACAACCAAGGCATTAAAGAAACATTCGTCCAGACTGGTAGGAGGGCAGGAGGGATGGAGATGGGCAGCTGAGTAGTGAGGGCACACAGCAAGGTGGCAGACAACATGGGTGAGGCAGGGCTGGCTGAATGGGAAACTGAAGACTCAAGCTAGCTGTAAAATACTGTGGGGGTTGCCAAGGTGGCAGAAACTCGTAGTCTCACAGGAGAGGGTTTGTTGCAAAGTGGGACTAAAGGGGAGCAAGTGAATGGCATTGTTCCCTCTCTGACTCCTCCCCCACAGACAGCACCACAAGGCAGCAAAGAGGGTTGCCTTGCTTGGGTGAATACCTAAGACCCTGCCCCCATACAACATAAAAGACACACTGAAGCAAAGAAATATGGCCCAAATGAAAGAACAGATCAAAACTCCAGAAAAAGAGCTAAGCAACGAGGAGATAGCCAACCTATCTGATGCAGAGTTCAAAACTCTGGTAATCAGGATGCTCACAGAATTGAGTGTGCTGGGTCACAAAATGAAGGAACAAATGAAGGCTACCCAAAGTGAAATATATAGGGAACCAACAGTGAAGGGAAGGAAACCAGGATTCAAATAAACGATTTGGAATGAAAGGAAGAAATAAACATCTGACCACAATAGAATGAAGAAACAAGAATGCACAAAAATGAGGAGAGGCTTAGAAACCTCTGGGGCAACTTTAAGCACTCTAATATCAGAATCATAGGGGTGCCAGAAGGAGAAGAACAATAGCAAGACGATGAAAACTCATTTGAACAAATAATGAAAGAAAACTTCCCCAATCTGGCAAAGAAAATAGACTTCCAGGAAGTCCATGAAGCTCAGAGAGTCCTAAAGAAATTAGACCCAAAGAGGAACACACCAAAGCACATCATAATTAAGTTACCCAAGATTAAAGATAAGGAGAGAATCTTAAAAGCAGCAATAGAAAAGGGGATAGTTACCTACAAAGGAGTGCCCATAAGGCTATCAACTGATTTCTCAAAAGAAGTCTTACAGGCAAGAAGGGGCTGAAAAGAACTATTTGAAATCATGAAAGGCAAGGACCTACATCCAAGATTACTCTATCCAGCGAAGCTATCATTTAGAATGGAAGGGCAGATAAAGTGCTTCCCAGATAAGGTAGAGCTAAAGGAGCTCATCATTACCAAGCCCTTATTATATGAAATGTTAAAGGTACTTATCTAAGGAAAAGAAGAAGATCAAAAACTATGAACAGTAAAATGACAATAAACTCAAAACTATCAACAAATGAACCTAAAAAATAAAGAAAACAAAAACCAAGCAAACAACTAGAACAGGAACAGAATCAGAGAAATGGACATCACGTGGAGGTTTTTCAGTGGGGAGGAGAAGAGGAAGAATTGGAAGGGGACAGGTACAGGGGATAAGAAGCATAATTGGTAGGCATAAAATAGACAGAGAGAGGTTAAGAATAGTATAGAAAACAGAGAAGTCAAAGAACTTATATGTACAACTCATGGACATGAACTACGTGGGGGAATTCTGGAGGTTTGGGGGTGCAGGGCAGAGGGAGGATAAGGGGGGAAATTGGGACAACTGTAATAGCATAATCAATAAAATATACTTAAAAATAAAAAAAGGGATCACCTAGAGGAACCTCGATGCTCACAAAGATGGATCTCTGGAGGTGCCTAGAATTTGCCTGTCAATGCATGAATGTGTATTTTCAAGAAGTGTCAAAGTTGATTAGAATATCTTGTGATGTCTGTAGCATAGCTAATATTTTCCTGGAGTCTTACTAAGGTATGATTGACAAATAAAATTGTATATATTTAAAGTGAACAATGTGAAGATTTGATATATGCATAAATATGGTTATTAGACCTGGAAGTTACTAGAAGACAAGTACAAGAAAGAATAAGGGCAATAAAACCAGATTGCACACATCTGTAAAAAGAAGAAACATTTTTTATAACAAAAGAATATTAGTTGAATATTAGTGGAAGAATATTAGTTGAGAGTCAGTGATACCAAAATCCTACAATTTTAGTTTTCTAGGGCTGCAGTAGTATGGCATGCTGAGTTGCCTAAAAAACAGAAACTTATTTTGTCATAGTTCTGGAGCCTGGAAGTCCAAGGTTAAGGTAGGGTTGGTTCTTTCTGGAGCTGTGAGGGAAATATCTGTTCCAGGTTTCTCTCCTTGGCTTGTAGATGGATGTCTTTACCTGTGTCTCTTCAATTGTCTTCTCTCTAAGCACATTTGTCTCTGTATCCAAATTTCCCCCCTCTAATAAGGCCACCAGTCATACTGGATTATGGCTCATCCCCATGACCTCATTTTATTTTATTTTATTTTATTTTATTGAAGATTTTTATATTTTTATTAATGTTCGAATACAGTTGTCTCCATTTTCCCACCACCACTCCCCCCCACCTACTCCTACCTTCCACCCTCAATCCTATCCCCCTTTGTCTTTGTTCTTGGGTCCTTTATACATGTTCTTTATTGACCCTTTCCCTTATTTCCCCTGTTATTTCTATCCCCTCTCCCATCTCATTACTGTCAGTTTGTTCTTAATTTCAATGTCTCTAGTTGTATTTTGCTTGCTTGTTTTGTTGACCAGGTTCCACTTACAGGGCGAGATCATATGGTATTTGTCTTTCACTGCCTGGATTACTTCACTTAGCATAATGCTCTCCAGTTCCATCCATGCCATTGCAAAGGGTAGGAGTTCCTTCTTTCTTTCTGCTGCACAGTATCCATTGTGTAAATGTACCATAGTTTTCTGATCCACTCATTTACTGATGGGCACCTAGGCTGCTTCCAGCACTTGGCTATTGTAAACCATGCTGCTATGAATGTTGGGGTACATAGATTCTTTTGAATTAGTGTTTCAGGATTCTTAGGGTATAATCTCAACAGTGGAATTGCTGGGTCAAAAGGCAATTCCATTTTTCGTTTTTTAAGGAAATTTCATACAGTTTTCTACAGAGGCTGAACTAGTCTGCATTCCTATCAACGGTGCACTAGGGTCCCCTTTTCTCCACAACCTCTCCAACACTTGTTGTTTGTTGCTTTGTTTATGATGGCCATTCTGACTGGTTTGAGGTGGTATCTCCTTATGGTTTTAATTTGCATCTCTCTGATGGCTAGTGATGCTGAGCATCTTTTAATATGTCTCTGGGCCCTCTGTGTGTCCTCCTTGGAGAAGTGTGTGTTCAGGTCATGACCTCATTTTAACATGGATACCTCTATAAAGACCGTATCTCCTAACAATATTCTCTTCTGAAGTAAGGGCTCCAACATATTTTTTTTTGCAGGGGGACACATTTCAACTCAACATACACCCTTTACCTCTCTTTCAGGAAGGGTCTTACTCTTTAGTCTTCCTTAGCAGTGGAGCAGTGATTTTCAACTCAGGGCTGCATATTAAAATCACCCTGGAAGTTTTAAAAAATGTAGATGCCCAGATCATACTCCAAATGGTGTAAATCAGAATCTCCAAGGAGAGGGCACTCTGACAACAATATTTTAAAAAACTCCCCAGGTGTTCCTAATGTGTGAAGTTGAGAACCATTCCTTAGAAAACTGAGAGACATCTTCAGAAAGACACAGCTGGGTTCCAGGGATCTGCCAGGCAGTGCAAATTTATTCATCTTACTCCCAGGCAACACTGGGTCCCATTATGAATATTTATCACCTAAAATGCCCATACAATCACAGACCACAAAGGGAAACTCAGTTCTGTATAAGAAGTAATTAAACAATACCCTACATGTAGGCTTAGTCTCTCTTCTCTGAAATTTCTGTGACTTTGAGTGGAATGCCTGATAGTAACATCATAAAGAAAATGAGAGGAAGGGTGGTTCTGAATTTTCAATTTTGAAATAAGTATGATTATGGACACTAGCCTTCAGAACATTTCTATAAAACATGCACAAAAGATGGTTAATTAAGCACTCCTTATCCCATTGCCATGGCTAAGGGCCTATGCCAACTCAGCCAATAGAGACTCATTATGAGTATGCTTGTATGACTAAGTATTTTCCTGAGAAGCCATGTCTCCACAAAGCAATACTTTACAAAGCATTTGCTTCTGAACCAAAAGCACAGATTGGTAAGTGATTGATGGTCAGGAGAAGTTTCTGAATATGAAGAAAGAGAATCCATGCCTCTTATGAGTACATAGCAGAGTAATGTGATGCCCACTGAAAAAGAAAAAGTAGCCAGGAATGAGCTGCTTAAAAGCCATCTAATAACAGACTTCTTGTAACTCTCTCTCCTGCAGCTGGAAGAAAGAGTTTCACATAGACATGCCCTGGTGTTAGCCACCAGTAAAGATTATGAGTCTGAGCAAGACAAATTGACAAAGAAGGAAGAAGACACCCCTATCCCATGAGGATAGTAAATGACCAGGCAGTGGATCCAACTGCATTTGATCTTTTTGTGTTGTGAGATCAGGCTTGGAGGTAGGAAAGCACCACAAAAAGGACACCCAGTATATTAATCTGGTATAAAACTAAAAGAAACTGTCTCTAAATCATTACTCTTAGATAATATAAGGACTACGAGCTGATATTTGTTGATTCCTTATTCTAAGCATTGCACATTCATAATATCATTTAATATTCATAGCTCTATAATGAAAAGTATTATTGTGTTGTTGTTATACATAAATTAGAAACTACAATGATTGCATAGCTAGTAAGTGGTGAAACAACATGTGAAGCCAGGACATGGCACTCATTGCCAATATTTTCTACAGCCTCAGAAACACTTTCTCCCTGTGTTCCTTTCCATCTCTGGGATGTGTGTAAGATATACTTGAAGAAGGTGACTGTCCCCATTTAAAAACTACATGTCCCTGTATAAAAATGAGGGATGTAGAAAAGATAGTCACTACAGTCTCTCCCTTGTCCAGCATTCTATAAAAGTCTATGAGTATAAAAAATGAAGAGTCAATGAAAGCCCAGGCAAATTCGTTGTGTTCTGGGGATGAAGCTTTACCACAGGCAATGAAAAGAGTATCAACAAAGAATTGTGAAGCTATTTAGTCAAAGAACAAAATTAGGGATTAGAGATAGAGAAGTTATTCTAAAATCAGTTCTAAGGCAAAACCATAAACCAGGCTGAGAACTTCAAAAATAGGTCAGGAAGCAGAGAATTACAATTGGTCCAGGTGAGTCACCAGAAATGTAAGTGCTCTGGAGGCTCATTTTTATGTGACAGTGACCAAGGCTGGCAGGATTAAGGTAAATCTACTGGTAAGAGGCACAGCAGGTATAATAGAAACAATCACCACTAGTGTATTCACTCTTACTAGTTGGGGTGGGGGAGAGTAGAACTTGACTGAGAAAAAAATATTGGACCAAATTTAGCTTTGATTTTTAAAGCACATAGTTTAAAATATTTTAAACATTTATTTATTTAATTGTGGTAGGAACACTTAGCATGAGATATACATTCTTAACAAAATTTTAAAATGTATGAACAGAAAGTATAGAAAACAGGTAGAAGGATATATGCAATGACCAGGTATTTTGAGTTTGCTTAACCCCAACCCTCAAATGGGAAAACAACCTTAGAATAGGTTGAGGGAGCATGGTGGATAAAGAGCTTGGTGTTGCACAGGAGACTAGAACCTGCCTGGTCTGTAGATAAAATCTCCTCTATGGCAGAGATAGCCTGGGAGGGGCAAGATAGGAGGAAAAGAAGTGGGAAGAAAAGGAGCTGGCTCTTAGAGAATCTTTAGGGAAGTCCTTATTTTTTCATAAGAGAAGAAAGAATAATTACTTGAATTTCTGTACCATTATGCCTTTGTATACTGAGGCCTAAAATTTCATAGGCTGCCTTGATATCTTTGAGCCTCTCAGGGCCCCAAAGGCTTAACCATGAATCCCGTTCTCTCTCAATATGCTCTCCACCCAGTGGCAAAATCTACCCACCTGGATAGGTCCCCAATAGACCAGCTGTGTTTCACCAGGTTCTCAACCTAATGGGGTTTACCTCCTTGCCAGAGTATGGAATTATTCAAATAAACCAAACTTCCTTTGGAACCGGGGTCACTCACAGTCCATCCTTGTTCTTTACTTTTCTAAATACACCCCTCTGTAGCCCTATGTGGCATGCAATTTCCTCTTAGAAGAAGGTTGTTTGATTAATAAACTTCTGCTTGATTTTATCTGTCTGGTACTGAGTGTTTTGTGATGGTCATCTTCTAGTATTTAGGGCAGGGGATCCCTCTCTCACCAAAGGAGTGAAAAGGAGGCAATCAAAACAGTTTTAAAAGCCCTGGCTGGTGTAGCTCAGTGGATTGAGCGCGGGCCTGCGAACCAGAGGATCGCGGTTCGATTCCCAGTCAGGGCACATGCCTGGGTTGCAGGCCAGTTCCCGGCAGGGGACGCATGAGAGGCAACCGTACATTGATATTTCTCTCCCTCTCCTTCTCTCCTACCCTTCCCCTCTAAAAAAGATAAATAAATAATAAAAAAAACAGTTTTAAAGGACATTGTTTTCTAATATATGATATGGGGACCATCTGTGGCAGATTTACCCAGGGAATTTGTTTAAATGCATCTTGCATGGCTTAACACCAACCTAGAACTGCAGAGGTTTTTTCTGGGGATGGGACCTGGGAATATACTTATTGGGTTCCCTATAGAGCAGATGATGAAGTGGAGATTAGAATGATGGAGATTAGGGAGTGCTGTTGGAATCAAAACTTCTAGGGGCATAAAGAAAGAAAGCAGTATTGGGCAGAGAGAGAACTTGGACTGTGGTGGGATCTCAGGAAAGAGCTCAGCTGAATTCACAGTGATCTCCAAAGCAGAGATGGCCCTTTAGAGTTTTTCTGAGTTGGGGCAAGGGTGCCAGGCTTTTATAATCCATCATCAATTAGTCATTGCATGTGTGTTGAACCGTAGATGGCAACCCTAACCTTGGGTAGAGCAGCTTTCTCCAACTAAAAAACATTCTTAGACAGGGCTGACAACTAAGCAGTACTCACAAAAGCTGGGATACAAGTCATTTAGCTCTGAGAATGGGCTTGCTGTCATATTCCACTTTTCACTACAGTTTACATCATATGGTGCTCAGATCTACTTCCTTATATAAGATCTGGAAACAACCCCTCCAGGATTCCACTGGGCCTCTATTCCTGGGAAACTTATAAGAAGGTTAGTGGGCTAAACTACAGTGCTGTTGCAGCTGGACTCAAAGCTACAATGGGGTTCGTCTCTCCCCTCCTTTCCTATCAGTTCTAAATACCCATCAACCACAATTCACCTTTCTTTAAATCTAGGTGGTTTATTGGTGGCTTGACACAGACCCCCATCCCTGAGTGGTCCTCACAGCTTTCTCAGGCCATAGCTGCAGCATTTATCTGTTTATCTTCAAACTGGCACTCAAGATAGTACGAAGATGTGGATCATCTATGTGCCTCACATATCCTTTCTGTCCCCATTAGGTAACAGTAGCTCAATCTCCTTTCCTAATGATCAGAGTCAATGACTCTTCCAAAATGATGACTTCCCTTCTTACCTGGTAATTCCTTGACCCAAGGATCTCAAAGTACCTAAGCATCAGTTGTAACTTTAGTACAGTGAAAATCTTGCTGCATTCCCTGATAGTAACTTTCTCCTTTTGGGGATTAGAAAGGGCAAGAATAGTGTGGGAAATGTAGAAGCTAAAGAACTTACAACACATTGACATGAACTAAAGGGGGGAATGTGGGTGGGAGAGGGTGTGCAGGGTGGGGGGGAATGATGGGGGAGAAATGGGACAACTGTAATAGCATAATCAATAAAATATATTAAAAAAAAGACAGAAAAAAAAATAATCCCACAGAATCTAGAATTACAAGGATGGGAAGCATAAATATCCCAGTATGGATTACTGGAAGTAATGGTAACAGGGACACTCACACGCTTTGATTGCCAGACTCATGTGTTCCACCAATTGGGAACACATCTTACCAACATATTTATTAATAGTATATACTGCAGCCTGGAAGATAGTGCCCCACCTTACAGGGCACCAAGCTGGTGTCCTTAACAGGCCAGCTGGTTCTGAGTGGTATGGTATATAATCTCATGGTAATAGATCCCATGGTAATATATCCTCTTTTGCTGTGAAGAGGGTCATGTAGTCCCATGCAGTATTATGTAAGATCTCATATCAATAGATGAAATGTAGATGTGGATTTGTGAGCAGGATACACAAACTCATACCAAGAATGTCTGTTGATTCTAGTCAAAATAAACCTTTGCCCCTTCTAAGATTGAAGGGGTCCAACACAGTCAAATTACCATCAAGTAGCTAGTGGGTCTCCTCAAGAGAAGATGCTATATAAATAACTCTAAATCGATCCAATACAGATTTGACATTTGCAGCAGAACTGGCAAGATCGACCTTGGTGAGTAGGAGCTTATGCTTTGGAGCCCATGAATACCCTCCATCACTTCCACTGTGGCTATTCCTTTTATGTACCCATTTCCCAGCACTGGAGTGGCTGATGACAATGATTCAACACCATTGTCTGGCCAAATTATGCCATCTATTTGGTCATTTAATGTCTCTTCTGGAGTCTATGTTCTATGCTGTTTTTGAACTTGTGATACTAAGACATTCACACTTCATACCTACTCTTAAAGCCCATCCCTATGGCTCTACCCTCGACCTTCTGTATTCAATCTTCCAATCTCTTCCCTTTCAGCTCCTGACTAGCTAACAAAATGACTTGCCACTGTCAATATATCCATATATATTATAACTTTAAGCTTCTAAACCTTCTTCTCCACACAGAGTAGATAACTAGTTGCATCTCCCTGAACTCTGTCCCATGGGAAAATTTCCTCTCACCCCTATCAGTCAAGACCAATTTGAATGGAGTTATACAGCAGCCTACTGACCCAATTATGGCTTAATCTTGGCCTTTTTCCTCCTCTATCAGCTAATCATAAGATCCACTCCCCCCAATGTGGCCATAAGTATGAATAGAGGGAAAAGAGCTGCTGTAATAATAGTGAATGACATGGGAGTCTGGGCAACTTGTTCATTCAGCTTACTTGTGTTCTATGACCCTGCACTGCCCACTTCCAGATATACCACTTCCAACTTATGGTGAACTACCTGGCCTGCCCAAACATTTGAATTGGTGGCACTGATAGAATGCAGTTCCTGACACAAAGCTCTAGTCACATGTTTACTTGATAACTTCTAGTATGCATTTGGTTTTTTGTGGAGGCAAGGTTGGGTAATTAAGTGGAGATCTGTGAACAATCACTCCCGAGTTCTTTAAGTTATTAAGTATGGCATTTATTTCTTCCATTCCATTACTGCCAAACAACATGAAAATATTTTTTTACTGCCTTAGTAAAATATAGTTGTGGGGAGGTATGTTTCAGATTTCTGTTTGGCCTTTCCTCCTACAAGAGCTCTTGCCTCATAGGACTTTTGCCAACTCCCATGTATGTCCATTCTGATTATATACTCAGAAATAGGGAAATGATCAATGGGTGGGTCCATGGTGTACTCACTATGAAACCAAGAATGCATTTATTGTCTGGCCCTCATATATCCCCTCTCTAACAATGGGGCCATGATGACACTTTGAATTACCAGATAAGAATATTAACTTGAAAAATGTGTCCAATCTTATTCAAATTTCTGGGTGCTCACCTTTCCTCAATATAAAGTTCCTCAAGTAAGTGGTCATGTGTCCTTTTGGGGAAAAGACTGAGGGAATCAATACAGTATACATTTCCATGATATTCCAGTGTTTTTCCTCCTAAGGAGCCAGCTTTTTCTTCAGACAGGTCCTATGTCAGAAACCAGGCCCACACCTGGAAACTAGGCCTCAGATTGTGTCCTTTTATTAGGGTAGTTTCCTGCAACTTCCTGATCACTCATTTTTTTGTTGTTTGATTCTATATATTGAGCAATACATAGCTACAAATCTGCCTTGCACTAGAAATATTGTATTCAGTTAACAATTTGCATAGCTCTCTGATGGTCAATGCTCCTGACTCTTACTGACCTTGATGCTCATTGTGATAATAGCATCTACCTGGCTTCTGACAGTTAAGTGCCACTCTCCGGCTTTGATTATTTCAGAGCCTTATTATCCATTTTCCTATTGGTGAGCTCAGTTCTGTGACAGCCTCACCTACCCTCAGCCCTGGCCTACAGAGAAGAGCAACCAGTAGATTTCTTATTAATGCTAATACATCTCTCACCAGCCCATTTCTTATTGCTTTGGTAAATGGAGCATCCTTTGGGTCCACCTGTGGAACATAGTTTTCTATTGTTACATAAATATATCTAGGCTTTCCACATCTCTTACTTTTAATCTATTCCTCAATTGTTCTGCCTTTTCTACTTTACTTTGTGTGGGCTATCATTTTCTCCAGGGTTATAGTAGTCATCTTAATAAAACCTTTACCCTGAAATCCAGGGTCCTTGACAAATTGTTAATTCCTATATCCTGGAAGAGTGGTTCCCTGTTGTTAAACTCATCCATATTCAACTTTATCCCCTCTTTTTTTTACCTGTAATCTAGACCTATCAGGAACTAGTTCAACACATACTTCACAGGTACAGGCAGCTAGTAATACTATCTACCTCCTATGTACGTCCTTTGGGGCATGCTCATTTTCTCTTTTTAGCAAGCATGTTCTAGATGAATTGTGAGTGACCTCAGTTATATTCCTAATAGGTATAAGGTAAGGTGGGTCAGATCTCTGGGAAGGGAAAGAAGGTTTCGTAATGATAAGAAGCTTCTGCATAGTCTTCAAATAAGGGAAAAGCACTATCCCTTAACAAAGAGGAGTGTCTCAGAAGGTTCAGAGAATGTCACGATTCAAATTTTGAAATGTATCCACCCAGATGTCCCTATGTCAAGAATGTGGTATAACCTTGGATAAGGTCTTCAACTGAGGGAATTTCCTAGAGAGTACTGGCAGCTAAGACCTGACTGTGAAAAGCACTCCCAGCATCTGGAGAAATAAGTTTTTTAGTTCTGAAGGGAAGTGTTGGTGTCAGAAGCAGACCATTCTTTACTTCTGCATTTTTATCAAACTTCCAGGTGATTCTGATACACGCTAAAGTTTCAGAAGGACTGCCCCAGGAGATCAAATGTACATTTGCCTCCACTATCCTTAAAACATTTCTATAAGAGTTGAAATCTCAGACAAAAGTTGAAGTAAATATGGAATTTTAAAGATAAAGACACTTTTAACTTTCAATAATATGCAAATGGTGAAAATAAAAAGTGTTAACAATTAAAAAATGTTTCTAATATTGTTATTTGAATTCTACAGGAGATTAGAATTTCTTCATTAAACAAGTACAGAACAGAGCTTTCCCCAAAAATATTACTCTTTAATCTGTTACAAAATCTAGATATTACCTGGAAGTGTCATTTGGATAACATATATGGTTGCTTTTAGAGTCTGTTCTGCCTACATTTCAATCATAGGTTTTCCTTTGTAATCATAAAGTTATTCTCCTATTCTCCCACTAGTGGACACTGTTGAGCTTCTGAATTTAAAGCTATTTCTGATAAGCTGGTAAAGAGGCAAAAGAGGAGAAAGAAATGGAGAAATAAAATAATACAGCAACAATCTTTCTACAATAATGTGTATTTATTTACCATATAACAGGCTAATAAATGTTTATGTCAATCATATTTCTAATAACAAACAAAGTCAGAAACAGCTAAACTTGCATTGCTCATGGAGAATATTTTTACAGCAGGGAAGCACTGCTTGATGGCTAATGATACAACTAAACTACAGAACAGTATTCCATTCCTCAGGGAAATAACATGTTTTCTTTTTATGAAAAAAAATTTTTTTTCTAGTTTCCTTTTCTTCAGAACACATCTTTGTTGTGAGAATGTTGTCAACCTATTCGTCAAGATTCAGAACAAATACTGAAAAGTACAAATGTAACAAGCTAAAGGTGAGTTTGTGATCATAATTTTTGGAAAAATACAGTGAATGAATTTTAAGTACTTTATAATTTATTTTATTTTACTGAATGAAATTCTGAGCTCATTATATAGATTATAAGTACTTCTGTGAAGAGAATCCAAGATCATTTTATTCTCTGAGCAATTGTGATGTGCTAGCACTCACTTCATAATGTTGGACATAGCATTTTTTAATAGGAGGAATATAAGCTCTGGGACAAAATCAAGTAATAAACCCCATTCCTGCTACTTACTTGCTGCCTGACATTGGGCAAGTTGCTAGACTTCTATGATCTTCAATTTCCATATGCATAGGGATAAGTACTATATTCCTTGTAAGTTTATTGTGAGAATTAAGTGAGATTGAGCACTGGTAGAAAAGCCCAGCAAACTTCCTGGTACAAAGGAAATTGTCAATAAATATTAATTTTATTTCCATCCCCTAAAAGATGCCAGGATAAGAGCGCTCCTCTTTTAAGATAGAGCAAAAGCCCTGGGCTTTCAAATAAGTATAGGCACCAGAAACCAATGGTTGATTAATGTTTCTTTTGCTTTCTAGTACACACATTTCTTGAAGATTCTGAGTGTGTTTTGCTCACCATTAAATTCCCAGTGTGCATGGTATATATTAGGGGCCCAATCCAGATTTGTTGAATGAATGAATGCATCACTGAGATCCAGAAAGTAGGAGTAGTTCTTGTGACATACAATTTATACTGTTACAGAAGTTAAAAGGTGATAATGATAAAGTACTCTAGAATGTTATGGTAATGCTAAGCCATGCATAGGAACTTGTTGGCTATACTCATCAAGGCTTTCAATAAATTTCCCAGATCGCCAATCCAACTAGGTTCTCATATGAGAGTCAAGGGAGGCCTAGAATCCCACAGGATCTTTTTCAATCTACAGAATTTGCCATGTTTGAACATTACCTGCAAGCCATCCTGCAGAGTGTTGCCCCACTATCTTAAATGTGCCATACTTGATAAATACAAGTTCATCTAACATCAGGTTCTTGGGCTGTATTCTCCCAACAAAAAATTAGTTAGTGTAACAAAGTGTTATTCAAGTAAGGTGAGATCACAATGACTTTTGAGTATTTTCCAGAGAAAGAGGGCCGATCTCCACAGCTCACCATACTCATCAGTTTCATTTCCAGTTGTTTCAAACTATAATCAAACTACCTCTTATGTTGTGGATGGGATCTGTCTTTCTACATTTGGAATTCATCTATATAGTCAGTGAAGAGTTTTTGATTTACCATGGTCTTTCCCTTTCGTATATATTTTGCTAGTACTCTTCTTAGCCTTTATTTTTTTTTCTACATACACAGAAAGCTATATTGTAGAAACTAAATCATAGGTGTGAGAAGTATCATGTAATTCAAAGAAAATTAGACTAAAACCGATCTGATTCAGATTTTAGCTCCTCCATTTCTTAGATGTATTACTGTAGGTCTCAGTTTTCTTGCTTATAACATAAAATTATCTACTTTACATGGCCTAGAAAGGGCCATGAAACAACAGGTAGAGTGTATACTTTATCCAGAACCTTCAGGAAATACTCCTTCCCTGAAGCCCAGAGATGCTTCACTGATTCTCTGCTATTTTCAGACTACGCCATAAAGGGATATCATGTCATCTTTATATTGTTGCTATAAACACTGCAGTCAAATACTCTGTGCTACAGAATACATCTTGGTGGACTTGGTAATCTGTCAGGACTTCTGGAGGACCAGTACATCATATATGTTCCCATGAAACGTGAAGCCTGGACCAAGGAAGTCCTTTCCCAAAATAATAGCTACAGCTATTTCACTTAACATTTATAAAGTGTTCATTGGTTGTCAAGAACTCTTCTAGACACTTTACATGCATTAACTTATTGAATTCTCACTTCAACCCTATAATTAAGATACTATTATTATCCCCATTTTATAGGTGAGGAAACCCAGGCACAGAGAAGTCGTGTAACTTATCAAAGATCACACAATTGTTAAATGGTAGAGCCAGATTCCAACCTAAATCATCTGGCTCCAAAGTCCAGGCTCATAATCACTATTTTAGACTTCTCTATCTTCACTTTTATTTAAATTGACTTTGAGATATAGATTAACAATAGACTTGACCTCCATCTTGTCTTACTCATATGTAAGTATCTCTTGGTACTTACTTAGTATAAGAACACTGACTGTTTCTGCTCTTATTTCTTAAGCAACCTGACCCCTGGCCCTTGTGAGACCTCTACATTTATTTCTGCCTTGGTGATATCAGCCTATCTTATCAGTCTCATCTTGATAAGATAGGACAGTAGCCACATTGTCTCTTTTTCTTTTAAAAGTATACCTAAATTACAATTCATCGAGCACCTGTGCAACAGGCAGGACTGGCAAGAAAATAGGTGGCACACTCAAGAGCAGTAATTGAAGAGAGCTTAATCCAAGACTATAGGGATATGATCTGGGAAAGGCAAAGCACCCAGAGGTGGAAAGAGTTTGGGCCAAGGAAAAGGGGCTACCTGACAGCAACCATGGCCTTACATAGATGAACATATTTTTTGCCAAACTACACCCCAGCAGAGAGGAAACGAGAAAAACAAATACCTTAAACTCTTTTTTATCTCATCTGAGTTTTTTAAAGTATTTTTTATTGATTATACTATTACAGTTTTCCCAATTTCTTCCCCTTATACCCCCTCCACCCAGCCCCCCCAACCCTCCAGCATTCCCCCCACTTAGTTCATGTCCATGGGTTGTACATATAACTTCTTTGAGTCCTCTGTTTCCTATACCATTTTTTATCTCTCCCCATCTATTTTATGCTTACTAATTATGCTTCTTACCTGTACCTTTTCCCCTCTATTCCTCCCTTCCCAAATCCCACTGAACTCCATCTGTGTGATGTCCATTTCTCTGCTTCTATTCCTGTTCTGGTTGTTTGCTTAGTTTTTGTTTTCATTGTTTCTCTTTTCTTTTAGGTTCATTTGTTGATAGTTGTGAGTTTGTTATAATTTTATTGTTCATAGTTTTTATCTTCATTTTCTTAGATAAGGCCCTTCAATGTTTCATATAATAAGGGCTTGGTGATGATGAACTCCTTTAACTTGACCTTATCTGGGAAGCACTTTATCTGCCCTTCCATTCTAAATGATAGCTTTGCTGGATAGAGAAATCTTGGATGCAGGTCCTTGCCTTTCAAGACTTCAAATACTTCTTTCCAGCCCCTTCTTGCCTGTAAGGTTTCTTTTGAGAAATCAGCTGATAGCCTTATGGGAACTCCTTTGTAGGTAACCATCACCTTTTCTCTTGCTGCTTTTAGGATTTTCTCTTTGTCTTTAATCTTGGGTAACTTAATGATGATGTGCCTTGGTGTGTTCCTCCTTGGGTCCAACTTCTTTGGGACCCTCTGGGCTTCCTGGGCTTCCTGGAAGTCTAGTTCCTTCACCATATTGGGGAAGTTTTCCTTCATTATTTGTGCAAATAACTTTTCAATTTCTCGCTGCTGTTCTTCTCCTTCTGGCACCCCTATTGTTGGGAACTGCCCTGCCTGGTTTCAGAAACTGTAATCCCCTGTGGCTAAGGCTGAGTAAAGAACCTTGGGACCATAAGCCACTTAGGAGACAAAGCTTATCTTCCTGGTATGGGCACCACCTCTGCCCCCTTTCTCTTCACCCTTCTTGGCCCTGGGCGGATGACTGGTTAGCCAATGACAGGTAAGATTCCTCAAAAGCAGGACAACCTAAGACAGGCACAGGCATGAAGGGGCCCTCAGGGAAGGACTTGGGGGGCTATAGAAAAAGAGGGTGATGGACCCTCACCCCTCAGCTTTGACATAGCCTGAGTCCTCATTCTGTCTACAAGAAGTCTTCTAATTTCTTGGCTGCCTGATTTAAGACTGAAGCAATACCTTAAGCCTGAAACAATGCTGGAGGTGAGTGTGGCCCTGTTCTGGAAAGGGCGGAAAGGGCGGGTGTTCTCTAGGGCGATCAGGACTAAGAAAGAATGCATAGAATCCTATGAAACCTACTTTGCTAATACACTCAGTTTAAATGATAAGGGTCCAAGCAGGAAGTGAGTTTGCTCCTCAAAGTTTTATGGCCCTTTAACTATTTGACCCTGACTCAGAATAAGCCCTCAGAGTTCTTTGAATGTTATCTATTGTTTAATCATTTCTGCCTGACAATGATTGATGAGCTTTACATATACACCCTGTATTCCTGTGCAAATTGAACCCAATAAAAGCTTGTCAAGGCCAGGGTACAGCACTCTCCTCTTGAGAGAATAGTTGAGGCACTCTGAGGTGCCCTCCCCTTGAGAGAGAAGCTGCGCCATCCTTTTACCTCCACAGGACTTGGTAGTCTGTGTAAATTTGTCTTGTCTCATCCATAACGCCTCCATCTGCCTCCAGGGGGCCTCTGGTGTGATTGGGAGGGTAGAAACCCTGCATCACCCCCAGGGGGTGATGTTCTGTCTTCAGGAAAGATGGTGGGAGTGTTTCCTCACACCCCCCACCACACGTCTTGGTCTGTCCCAGGTTATTTCCAATAATGTATAGTTTCTGATGAATTAACTCTCCGTTTCCTGTGAGGGGCCAATCTGTGTAAAAGAGGCAGCTGTTTCCTGCTTGGCACTTACTGCAGCTTTGTATAAGAGGTGAGGTCGGGCAGGGCCCTGAACACCCCTTGCTGCACTTGTCTTTAACCTCTCTGCTCTGCAGGTTTCAGTGGATCAGGGCCTGAGGAACCAGCATAGTTCGTAGTGTCTGATAGAAGTTCAGAAGGGGCCCTTTTAGAGCTTTTCTTTCTTTTTCCTATAGATATGCACTGAGTAGGGAACTCCTGAGCCTAGCCTCACTGATTTGCAGAGCCTGCAATTCCACACATGGGGGTTGGGCATGCCTGCTTGTGAGGGGACATGCCTGGCTACAACGAATCTCAGGCATTCTGGTCCTGACCATCTCATATTCAGCCTGCTCCACTTTCATAAGACTGAAGACCAAAATCTCCTCTCTGCATGGTTGCCTGCTCACCACCCATGCTGGGCCAGGTCCCACAATCCCTTTGTCATCCCATTTTCTGTTCTTCCTCTGCAGTTGAGCTCAGTGGGACCAAACTGTGTTTTCACTTTGTTTTCTTTGTTGGCAGAGTGGATGCAGACAAGCATGCATGAACATGGGGTCCCTGCCAAGTCTCACCTCAGCTCCACTTTTAAAAGAATGTCTATGTGGCCCCACACTGCAGCACTAAGCCCTGGGCTGGTTCTCTGTGTGCCCCATCTCCCCAGAAAGCACAAAGTCTCTCTCAGTCACAGTTGTCCACAGCCTGCCAGTCAGTGCCTCTGACAGTTCTAGGAGATAGAGTTTCTCTCTGGAACTCTCCCAGATTGTGCTGCAGCTATGAACATGCTGCTCACTGTGTATGTGCCGCCTAACTCTCCCAGACTTTGTTTATCTTTCCAAATCTCTCCTGATTAGGGTTGGTGGTTTCTCTGTGTGGGACCAGGACCTGCTTCAGAAGGGGAGGGGGCCACTAAGCTGCATTTACTGTCTGATCTCCCCTCTGCTGCAGCACCTCACACAGAGCATTTCCCCCTCAACTTATAAAATCTCTTACCAGACAAAGCATCCTCCATACTCCTTGGCTTTGAAAATTCATATCAGCTGAGATTCCATTGATTATTCATGTCACTTGTTGGAAGATCAGCTAAAAATCCATGCTGGACACATGAGCAATTAGGCTCAGCTTCCACCTACTCGGCTGCCATCTTCTGAATCTGAATTTTAAAAGCAGTAAGAGAAAAGCAGTCAGTTAGCTACAAAGGAGCCCCCATAAGACTGTCAGCTGATTTCTCAACAAAAACTTTGCCAGACAGAAGGGATTGGCATGGAATATTCAAAGTGATGAAAAGCAAGAATATACAACCAAGATTACTCTACCCAGAAAAGCTATCATTTATGATTGAAGGAGAAATAAGGTCCTTCCAAGACAAGAAAAAGCTAAAGGAGTTCATCAACACCAAAGCAGTTTTATAAGAAATATTAAAGGGTCTTCTTTAAAGAGAAGAAGAAAAAAGATTAAAAACATGGATAATAAAATGACATTAATATATATCTATCAACAACTGCTTTAAATGTAAATGGATTAAATGCTTCAGTAAAAAGACACATGGTGGCTGAGATAATAAAACAAGATCCTTATATATGCTGTGTATATGAGACTCACATGATGGAAAGACACACACAGTCTGAAAGTAAAGGGATCGAAAAAGATATATCATGAAAATGAAAACAAAACAAAAAAAAGTCTGAGGTAGCAATACATATACCAGAAAAAGATAGACTTTAAAACAAACAGCAATTCTACTTTGGGTATTTATCTGAAGAAACTCAAAACACTGAATCAAAAAGATGTATACATCTATATATTAATAGCAGCATTATTTATAATAGTGAAGAGATGGAAGCAACCTAAGTGTCCATCAATAGATGAATGCACAAGGAAGTGGTGCATATATACAATGGAATATGACTCAACCATAAAAAAGAATTAGTCCTGGCTGGTGTAGCTCAGTGGATTGAGCTCAGGCCCATGAACAAAGGGTCACTGGTGTGATTCCCAGTCAGGTACATGCCTGGGTTGCAGGCCAGGTCCCCAGTAAGGGGCAGATGAGAGACAACCACACATTGATGTTTCTCTCCCTCTCTTTCTCCCTCCATTCCCTTCTCTAAAGATAAATAAAAATAAAAATAAATAAAAAATCTAAAGATAAATTAAAAAAAGAGAAAAAAGAATTAAAGCCGTCTACTACAACATAGATGAATTAAAGGATATTGTGCTGACTGAAATAAGTCAGACAGTGAAAGACAAATGCCATATGAATTAACTTATATGTGGAATCTAAAAAACAAAATAAACAAACAAGTGGAACAGAAACAGACTTATGGAAACAGAGAATATTTTGATGGTTTCCAGAGGGTGTAGGGAGTAGGATGTTTGAAAAGGGGGAAGGGATTAAGATGTATGAATTGGTAGTTACAGAATACTCATGGAATGTAAGGTACAGCATAGGGAATATAGTCAATAATATTTTAAGAACTATGTATGGGACTTCTGGCTAAGATGGAGGTGTAGGGGGACACACTGTGCCTCCTCACACAACCAAAATTAAGGAGAACAAAGATTTAGAAATAAGAAAACAATCAGGACTGATAGAAAATTGAACTGTATGGAAGTCCAACAACCATTCATCCAGACCGGTAAGGGGCAGAATCGTGACAGGAAAAAGTGGAGGTTGGTGGACCTGGGGCACAGGCAGCAGTGGCTGGCAGAT
Source organism: Glossophaga mutica (assembly GCA_039655065.1). Taxonomy (NCBI): domain Eukaryota; kingdom Metazoa; phylum Chordata; class Mammalia; order Chiroptera; family Phyllostomidae; genus Glossophaga; species Glossophaga mutica. The sequence continues at coordinate 20,532,733 of CM077318.1, forward strand.
CCCAGGTGTGCAGGCAGCAGGTATAAGACCCCAGGCTCACAGGCGGCAGCTAGCAGACCCTGGGCACGGAGCAATGGTGCAGACCCAGTGAGGCTGTGCAAGGAGGCTGGATGACCAGGTGGTCTCACTTTCATGTGCAGATAATCCGGGTGAAGGGGAAGTGGCAGAAGGGACTGGAATCTGAGAGAGAGAGTGGAGCAAGCGCCATTGTTCCCTCTCAGATCCCACCCCCACATACAGCATCACTACCCAGCAACTGGGCTGCCCCACCCTGGGGAACACCTAAGGCTCCACCCCTCACTACATAACAGCCCCGACCAGACCAAAAAATAAAACAAAACGAAACAAAAATGGCTCAAACAGGAGAACAAATCAAAGCCCCAGAGCCAATTCATCTAAGTGACCAAGAGATAGCCAACCTATCAGATGCACAGGTCAAAGCCCTGGTGATCAGGATGCTCACAGAATTGGTTGCATTTGCTCACAAATTAGATGAACAAATGAAGGCTACAATAAGTGAAATGAAGGAAAACGTACAGGGAACCAATAGAGATAGGAGGAAAACAGGGACTCAAATCAATGGAGTGGACCAGAAGGAAGAAAGAAACAACCAAACAGAAAAAGAAGAAACATGAATTCAAAAAAATGAGAAGAGGCTTAGGAACCTCCAGGACACTTTTAAAAATCCCAACATCTGAATTATAGGGGTACCAGAAGGGGAAGAAGAAGAGCAACAAGTGGAAAACTTATTTGAACAAATAATAAACTTCCTCAATCTGGCAAAGGAAATAGACTTCCAGGAAGTCCAGGAAGCTCAGAGAGTCCCAAAGAAGTTGGACCCAAGGAGGAACACACCAAGGCACATCATAATTACATTAGCCAAGATTCAAATGAAGGAGTTCATCATCACCAAGAGAATTCTAGAAGCAGCAAGAGATAAGAGGACAGTCACCTACAAAGGAGTTCCCATCAGACTGTCAGCTGATTTCTCAAAAGAGACCTTCCAGGCAAGAAGGGGCTGGAAAGAAGTATTCCAAGTCATGAAAGGCAAGGACCTACATCCAAGATTGCTCTATTCAGCAAAGCTTTCATTTAGAATGGAAGGGAAGATAAAGTGCTTCTCAGATAAGGTCAAGTTCAAGGAGTTCATCATCACCAAGCCCTTATTATATGAAATGTTAAAGGGACTTATCTAAGAAAAAGAAGATAAAAATACGACAGTGAAAAGATAGCAAACTCACAGCTATTAAGAACCACACCTAAAACAAAAGCAAACTAAGCAAACAGCTAGAACAGGAACAGAACCACAGAAATGGAGATCATATGGAGGGTTAGCAACAGGGGCGTGGGAGGAGGAGAGAGGGGGAAAAGGTACAGAGAATGAGTAGCATAGATAATGGGAAAAAAATAGACAGGGGGAGGGCAAGAATAGTATGGGAAATGTGGAAGCTAAAGAACTTATGACACATGGACATGAACTAAAGGGGGGAATGTGGGTGGGAGAGGGTGTGTAGGGTGGAGGGGAATGATGGGGGAGAAATGAGACAACTGTAATAGCATAATCAATAAAATATATTTAAAAAAATTAAAAAAAAAAAGAACCACACCTAAAACAAAAGCAAACTAAGCAAACAGCTAGAACAGGAACAGAAACACAGAAATGGAGATCACATGGAGGGTTAGCAACAAGGGAGTGGGAGGAGGAGAGAAGGGGAAAAGGTACAGAGAATAAGTAGCATAGATGGTAGGTAGGAAATAGAGAGGGGGAGGGCAAGAATAGTGTGGGAGAGGTAGAAGCTAAAGAACTTACGACACATGGACATGAACTAAAGGGGGGGAATGTGGGTGGGAGGGGGTGTCCAGGGTAGAGGGGAATGAAGGGGGAGAAATGGAACAACTGTAATGACATGATCAATAAAATATATTAAAAAAGAAAAAAGTAAGCATTATATCACAAAAAAACAAACTATGTATGTTGTCAGATTGGTACTAGATATTTTGGGGTAATCACTTTGTAAGTTATGTAAATGTTTAATCACTGGGTTGTACACCTGAAACTAATATTGTATGCCAACTGTAATTTAAACATAAAAAATTTTAAAGGATATGTTCTTTTCATTTAAAAATTATTTCTAAATATACCATATGCCATTCATTTTCTTTTCAAATCTCTTCTTCATATACAAAGAAATCCTTTAGCCCAATCTCTATCCCATTTCAAGTTGATAACAGGTGTCCTCTCTAGCTCTAGCTTAGTTATTTAGCAAACATTTACATGTACTTATCATGTATCAGGTGCTGAGTACTTTACAAGAATTGTGATTTCAACCCTATGAAGTAGGTTTCGGTTATCCTTCATTTTATAGATGGGAAGCTGACACACAGACAGCTTATATAGCTTGCTTAATGTCACACTGATAGTAAGCTACTGAGCCAGTATTTAAAATCTAACTGTCTTGCTACCTTGAAATAAGGCTAAATTACATGTACAACCACAAATAAGGTCATGTACAATTTGTGGTATATACAGATGCTTAGTTAATATTTGGTGAATAAATTACTGAATAAATAAATGGATCTTAAGATTTGTACAGGTCTGCCCTTACTTCCATTGCAGGCTGCTCTTATTCTACTTTTTCTTTCACAAAAATTCTGACACCGCTTGGTCACTGGCTTAAAGCCCTAATATTACTCCTCCAGATTTGGCATCAGATACCTGGTTTTTCTGGCATGATCCTTTATAGACAATAAGGGCTTGGGCTCAGACTGACCCTTGATTCTCTCAGCTCTTAGAAACCTCTAGTAGGGCCCTGCCATAGCACATTCCTTAAGAAATAAATGTAAAAGTTGCCCCACTTGGCTGGAATCTTAGGTACTCCACCCCAGGTATCTTCAGAAGTGTATTTCAGAAATTCTAATAAATGGTGTCTGTACTGCTCTAGAATTATCACATAGTATTGCTTTATATATGCCCATATGTACAATCCACATTTGAGAAAAAAATTCTAAATATGTAACTGTCCCAAGGACAGCTCTAGTGTGATCCTAGGGAGGGAGTTCATTGGGAGAAATGTGGTTTTAGATTTTAAGTATAAAAACAAGAGTGTTATCTGAAAGGCAACAGGAGGCTTTTGTTAAAAAAAATCAATCTTTTTCAAACAATTGAAACTAGAAATATACATATTAGAGAAGGCAATAGCCCTTATATTTCCTGATGGAGTTACATGATAAAACTGCTTAGTTTTTTTAATCTCTGTTCTTTTCTAGCTTATAATGGCTGTTCTTTTTGTTAATATTTCAATGAATTTGATAGCATTGAACTTATACTGTTTCAAACAATTTGAAAGTAAAAATGTTTCATTTTATCCAAGACATTATTAAAAATTATGCTACAGGATCTCTAAGCCAATTTTACCCATCATGAGGAGGGAACCTCAACCTTGTGGATCTTCCTGTGTCTCGCTCTTTCCCCTTTCCACCCAGAGTTGGCCTGGTTGACAAAAGTAGAATGCAAATGGCAGAGATTTCCAATATCAGTGTGAAATTAAAAGTGATCTGAATAGTGCATCAAGCCCAACTAATCTGTTTCACTAGGCTTTTCCCAAGTAATTTAGGACATTTCAGAGCATGCTAAATCTAGCTTAATAGGAAGAGGAGGAACTTGGAGTTACAGCCTCCTATACATATGACCATACTAATTACTCCCTAGTCCTGAGAGAAACTGCCCACCCCATGCTGTGGAGACCCTGGAAGAATCCAGGTTTTGTAAAAGATCTGTCCAGGGTTGGCATTTTCCCAACTTGCAGACAAAAGGGAACAATGAGAAACAGGACCCAATGTAACAGAAAGGCCCAGAGAGTGACAGGATGACTTCTCTTCTTCAGGTATGATGGCAAGGGACCTAGACAATGGAAAATGTCCCCTCTACAAGAACCTTCCTCTGTAGGCACTAACAATACATAGACTTTCACAGACCTCGTCAAAGACACTCTCTCTCCCAAAGGCTCCTGTGTTAACTAAGCTCATCAGTTGTGAAGAAGAGTGACTTACTCAGTTTAGCTTAAGTACGGGGGATAGGGAAAGGGTGGATACTATAGATAGGGGTCAATAAGGGAAATGGAGAGTTCAAGGAAATCTACAAACTGTGTAATAGTAAGATCGGCTAACAAAGACAGAACTGATGTTGGAATGAGGCTGCCCATCCAGGGACTCTACATAGAGCGATGAAACTCATTTTTAGAAATTGAATGTGGAGAAACTGATGTGTGTCACTTATAGGACAAAGTGTATAAAAAAGAGGTGTGTCTTTCACATGATCTCCTTGCCCACCCACCAGCTGAATGGAGAGGACTCCAAGGACCTAGAAGAATACAGAGCCACAAGATGCAAGGAGCCCAAATCCCCAAATAACCACGTTTGAAAGGCTGCTTTACTGGGAGCATCTGTATTAGACTGTGAAATGAGTGAGAAAATTTGATTGTATTAAGCCCCGGAAAATGCAGGGTTTTTGTTACAATTGCTAACCATGCCTTAACTAATACATCTACAAGCCATAATATGACCAGCCCATATGATTACCAGAACTGAATGAAAGGCGGTTCTTGTGAATCTTGATAGCAGGAATTCTTAGACTTTTTTTCTAGCACTACGTTATTAATCTGACTCATCTATAACCTGGTCTTTGTGTTCTCTCTCACTTCTTTCAGTTCCATCTAGCTTCCTTCCATTTTCCTTTAATTTTTCTATGGCATAGCTATAACCTACTCACAGTTCCTGCTTCCTTATGACTTTAGCTGGCTCCTGAATCCTCAAAACCTCTTCCATTTGGGCCTTTCATATCTTAGAATTTCACTGCTATCTAGTTCTAGTTGTATTTCCCATAGTAAGAACTTGACTGGTCTAGCTTGTTTTTGTATGATAGAGCTGTCTGTGCTGGGCTACCTCATAGGCTAATGGCTGATTTGATGTATGACTGTCCTTCAGGCAAGTTTCCATCTGCTCTTCAATAAGCTATAGTTTGAGTGGGAGTAAAGATTAGAATGGGATCGTGTGGCATAAAACTTGGCTGCTTAGGGCAGGCCCACTAGAAATAGCTATATAAACAAGGCAACAGCAGTGTGGAAATAGCAGAAACTGATTGTTCAGTATGGAAGGTTTAGAAGGGAAAGTTTCCCCTAGTCTTTGCAGCCAGAGTTAATATCCATATAGCATTTGGGCCTGGAAAGCACCCAGACAACTCAGCTCCAGCAGCTGGTGGGGCCTAGTATTAGTATTGTTACTCTAAGTCCAGATACTGTTGTGTCCAAATCCCACTCACAGTCATGTGTCCCCCTTCCATAAATGTATGTAATCATCTAAGCTATGAATTTATACTGCAGCCCTGCTATGCAGTGAGCTCTACCTTGATCAGCAATTCATTTGGTTAGAAACATGACCACTGACTATGCTCTTGTTAGCCCTCCTCCCTAGAGGATGCGTTCTGCTCCAGTTTCTTCAGCTGTAGTGTGGTCTTCTGCTCCGGCAAAACCAAAATACTCTGCACCACTTTGCTGATTCTCTTCTCACTTTGAGGGTTAAAACTCTCTGGGATTCCTGCTGCCATGCCTCACTGGGCTTCTTTAGACAGTGGCACTGGCCTGAAGCCCAGTTCACTTTTTCTCTCTGTACATGATGCTTTAGGTTTCACTTAGTCTGTGTATGGACACAAAAGGATTGCTCTTTGCCAAAGTTCCACATAGGTGTGCTAAACAGCTTGGTCTCAGAAGAGGAGATAAACCAAGGGGAAAGAACAAGTGGTCAACGGGAGATAAAACAATGACAGATTGGAAGAGAGAGAGTGTGCTATTTTAACCCAAGTTGAATAAGCTGAGTAGCATGAGGTTATGATTGCATTTGCAATTTCTCTGGTAAAAGGAAGGATGAAAACTAGCATTTTTTTAAGCAGTGAATTTAAGATGGGCATGTTGCTTTACACATATGTTTTACTTAATTCCCCACAACACAACCCAATAAGTATTACCATCACTCATTTTATAGATGAGAAAATTGAGTTGCAGATAGCATTTGTGGTTTGTCCATGGTTATATGGAAAGAAAGTGGCAATGCAGGAATTTGAATCCTATTCTACCAGATTCAGAAAAAAAATGTACTTTATTTACTTGCCTCATATAACCTGTTCACAGCACATAAATGGCTGTAGTAAAAATGTTTTTGGAAAGCTGTCTGCACGTATATGCTCTTCTAATGACAGGATGAAGGTGATATCCTCAAAAAAGTGAAAGGCAAAAGTCATCACTCATAGAAACGGAGTATTTTGGACAACTATCTCTTCCCCTCTCCCAGATTCTTCTCTGTTTCATGACAGCAGAAAAGTACCCAAGCCGGCTGTGGAGATATCTATCTGAGAATCTGTCTAAAGATGGTCCTAGGCATAGTGGGTAGCATTGTCACTATGTTTTCATTTTTAATCTCTTAATTGTATTTTATTATGGTGCACAGCTCTCTTACATTACTTCTCTAGACCTTTAGTTTTCAAATACCAGTGCACCTTGAACATTTACTATGTGCCTGTACTATCCCAAATGCTTTACGTGCAAAAGTTTTATTGCTCCTCCCAACAATCCTATGATGCAGAAGAAGGGAGAGAAATAAATCTAAGACCTAACAGGTAAGTGAATGGCACTTGTGGGTAGCATTATTCTCCCTGTATGTTAGAGATAAGGAAGCAGAAACGCAAAGGGGTTAAGGAACTACTTGAGTTCACACAGCAAGAAAATAACAAAATCAGGATTTACACCCACCCAGGTAGACTTGCTTCTGAGGCTATGTTCTTAATCATTGTTTTTACTGCTTCTTTGTCCTTACATCTTCAGCTTCTGACCTCTTGCTTCAACTCTTTGCTGTGGACTCTCACTTTATGGCTCTAAAAATGGATATTGCCCTGGTGGTCCTGGCCTATGGCTTTCTTTGTCTGCTAGGATACACTCTGCTGCTCCTAGGCAATTCTCCAATCCAACCCAGTCCAGTCTCTTCATTATACTCTGGCCATAGCCTGTGTGGCTTTTTCAGTCCTGGAACTAGGGACCAAACAAAGCTCAACCCTTCCTTTACAGAACTCTAAACTTCAGCTCTTCCTGTTTCCCATCAAAGTTACTGTTCAGAAATTTCTGTAAGGACAAGTTAAAGGCAAAGAACTCCACCAGCCTGCCTACATAATAGGATTTTTTTCAATAAAAAGTTACCATAGTGGTACATTGACTGCTAAACCATTCCCTTGCAACTAGGAGCATTAGCACAACCCACAATTTTAAATCTTTCAATAGAGAAAGACTCAAAACAAGTTAAAGTCACAGTCTCTTTTTAGTAGTCCTGTTGTAACCAGACAAGCCTCTAAGGTGGGAAGAAGTTAGTCTCTTAACAAGGGCCAGCTCTTAATTACTCGGCTTCCAGGAATGCTGAGGCATGGTCTGCATTCAACAGTGCTCCGGAAGACTGGCAGCAGGCTCTTTGTCATCTAATCACCTGGTAAGAACATCATCTTTGCTTAGTCTTTCCAGACCCTCTGAATGGTCAACGTTTGGAGTAAGCATTGAAGAACAGAGAGGGGATTGTTAATTATTTCATGGGCCTTCTCTTCCAGAGGACAATAGATCAGGCTGGATGTTTATTGAGTGATGAGGAAAAGGAGGGAGGTGGGTGCAGTGGTTTCAGGATGGCCTCTAGGTCACAAGGTCAGGTTTCTAAAAGTTATTGTACAGACTGCTGTTGGTAGCTCTGCTTATTAGAGAGAATTAGATCCTTTGTGCTGTTTGTAAAAGCGAGAAAGTCCCAGCCAGACTGTGGCTTAAGTGAAACTTTTATTGCTGTCAGTCACATGGCTCCTCTAGTCTGAATCCACTGTGGGAGTTCTTGAAAAGCCAACTACCTTTCCTCATTCACAAATCTGTCTGGGTAGATCCAAAACACTTCAGAGAGCAGAGAATTCCTTGTTGAGGCTATACAGGTATTTTTCATGAGATGACATGTTTAGACAGTTCGGCAAAACTATGGGTTGCAAGAATTGTTAGCTCTCATCACCCTTTATTACAATTACTTCTTACTCAACTAGACATAAACTCTGTGAGAGCAAAAACCACATCTATATTGTTCCTTGCTGAATGCTCAGGGCCAAACATAGAGCTTGGCACAGAGTAGAAAATAAATATTTATTTGTTGAATAAAAACAAATATTTATGTAGCATTTGATATATGCCTTTCTAGTGTTCTAAATAAGACTTCTTCTCTCTCTCCTTCTCTTTCTCACTCCCACACACACATACAAACATTTTTCTCTACATGTTATATATATCTGGACTAGCTTCAATTATTAATACCAGTTTATCAATGAAGAAACTAAGGCGAATTAATGTAAAGTATTAACAATAATCCCAAGATCACAGAGCCAGTAAGTGGCAGAGCTGGAATTTGAATCCAGGAAGTTGGGCTCCTGTGTCCAGACCATGTTCTTAACTACTATGCTCTGTGCTAGCAATTTTCAACCTTTTTCATGTCATGGCACAGATACATTAATCATTAAAATTCTGTGGTACACCAATTTTTTTTCAATCTGACAAGATAATAGGTATAATATTGATTTATTCATACCAAATGCCTATTGTTGTGTTGGCTATTATCATTTTTAATTTGACAGTCTAAGGGGGAAGAGGTCAGTGCCCCTAACTAAGTAGGTACTTCATGATATACAAATTCTTGTGGCACATCACTGTGCCACAGCACACCAGTTGAAAATTGCTGTTTTATGCTAAGGATAGTGTAGAAATCAAGGATGGAAATGGAAGGGCTTTTCTAATGTGGAGAGTAGTAAGACTGAAAGATCATGCCTTTGTCCATAACAGATTTACTTTAAAGAAACAAATGTCCTTATTCCCTCAGTCACTCAGCAAAAGAATGAGGACACTAAGCATAGTGGGCAAGCAAAAGCTTGGAGTAAGTTCTGCGAAAGCCTGGGAAGGCCTCCTTGGAGACCATGGTAGTGAAGAGAAGAGAAAAGCAGGGCCATAGAGGCACAAAGAATGGGGGTGGGGGTGGAAATAATATTGGCCACAGGGAGCAGCAGCTTTTCCAATTGCTTTAAGGGATGACAATCTTGAGCAGTAAGGTAGACACAGAGAGAGTATCACAGCAAGCCTGAGGGTGGCATCTTATAATTAGCCTTTGTGAGTGTCTCTCACTAGAAAGAGGGAGACAGCCATTTGGCCAGGCCTATTCCATAACATTTCCAGTGGGAAACAAGAAAGTGACTTTCACAAAACCTCAAAATCAGCCCTGTGTCCTCAGGTACCTTAACAACTAAAGCACTCATATCTGTATTGCCAGATTTACAGAACCACACTTTGTTACTGAGGAAAAGAAGAAAACAAGTGGGAAAAAAAGAGAAGACACTGGCATTCTAAGGAGACACAGAGAGCTAATAAAATTACCCATATTACTTAGGTGATACTACATATTATACTGTGTTCATTTAGTTCCTGAGTGTCCTATAGGATATGCACTCAGAACTGTTTAAAATATTCATTTGCTTTAAATCTAGTTATCCATATTTCCATTTTGATGTACTGCATATTCAAGAATGCATTTAAATATTCTATTAAAATGGATTCATTGTCAAATAACATAGAATCTACCAAAGTAATAGCTAATATTTCAACACTAAGCCTTCATCACAGCTACGTCAAACCCTTGATACTTCCTTCATTTCTTTCCAATTCTGGCACCTGTAACCATAGTAACATATACTGAAATCTTTCAAGCAGAACAAAACTGGCAATCACACTAACAGCACAAATACCTGAGCTGAGAAAAAAGAGGGGTGGCCCAAGGAGGTAGCTATTGAAATTAAAAGCTAATGACAAGAAAACAGCTGGAAACAAGTGCCACCTCACACTGCTGCCTCCTTCTAGGATATGAATGGTATGTAGAGCTCAGTTTGATTTATGTTTTATTAGTGATGGTGCAATCAATGAATACTTCATTAGACATCATTTCAATAAACAAGTGGAGTGGAAACTTAAGAAAAATACATTGTTTGGAGGAAAACCCAAGTGCTGCATTGGTTTGCCAAGAATTTGTTCCATACATGTTTTCTGCTCATCCATGTAGCGAGAGAAAGAAAAGTGAACCCCTCTTACTTAATCCTTTCAAAATGTAAACATGTGTCCGTAAACTGCAAAGAATTGTCTGCTATTGAGAAAAGACTTTCATTAGCCAATTAGAGTAATTACATGGATTAAGATTTCTTGTTTCTCGTGGCTTCTTTTTTTTCTTTTAATCCCTAATTCTTTCTTGCCCAGGAAAGGAATGAATAAACAGCTGATATAGCCAGAGAATTAAATAGGGGCAAACTAGGGCATGCTCATTTTCAGATCCCAAAATGTAATTGAAATTTTATGCTTACCATAACATAACACACTGTGATGATTTCTGTGCAAGGGAAAGCATACAGGGTCATGTTTCCCCAAGACTTCAATTACAGTAACTTCTATCTTCCCTAAAACAGCATTTGGTCTCAGAAAATTGCCTTTAATGATGCAGGTGTTTATCAAGAGTATCCATCATATTTAGTCTCAAGCACTCCATATTAATTTACCACTTTCATTAGCAGGAGCCTTTTCTTCCAGATGACAATAAAAACTAAACATAATTTCAAACAGATGTGCTGTTTTTCTATGAATCAGAAAAAAAAAAGAAATTGGTATTGGCTGGAAACAGAGGACATGAGATTCCAGTACTTAAACGCACACAGTGTGAATCTCTGGAGCACATTCTTTTTTTTTTTTTTTTTAATTTATTTTTAAAATTAATTGTTCTTCAATTACAGCTGTCCTCATTTTTCCACCATTATTCTCCTCCACCCTCCCCTCCCCCATATTCCACATTCAATCATCTCCCTCACCATTGTCTTTGCCCATGTGTCCTTTATATATGTTCCTTGACTCTTCCACTCTGGTTTCTCTTCAGATCATATATATATCTTTGGCCTTTTCTGGAGCATATTCTGATCTGGGTCCACATGCCTGCTCCCTTTTGCATCACAAGGAAGTCTGCCCATGCCCAAGTACCCACTTACAATCACCACCAATACCTGCTAAGGAGACTATTTTTCCAGCTCAATACATATTATGGGCATTATTACTATTAAGAAAGGTGAATCAAAATGCCACTGAAAACAACATAGCTAGAATCAATTTTAACTATTTCAGCTGGCAATGTTTCCCTAGTCCTTCAAAAAAATCACAATAATTAATTGTTGACTGTATTTATAAATGTTTCTATGTGCATGCATACAGAATGCCACATTCAAAGGTCACTTCTCTGAGAGCCTCACTTATCCATGATAAAGACCTGTCTACTTAAAATTATTTCAAGTATAATTTTAACAAGCAGTGTTCAATGAAATTCAATAAATATCTGTGTTGGATTCTTGAATGATGCTTATAAGGGCAAGGAAGGGTCTGGGACTAGTTTCCCATTGCTGCCGGTTTGTTTCCAGAGCAAGGAAAGACTTTTCTGTATGCTTTGGCCTGCAATGCTTTGTCTGCTAATTAACAGGTCCTCCTTTCCATGGAGGTAAGTTTCTTGGTGATACAGAAGCTGGATATTAGTAGACATCCCCTCTAAAAATCTCTTAGAAGAACCTGCCCTCTTAAAGAATTACTATGTTCTGCATAGTCCTGTATTTAGGTGAAGATGAAGAGCCTCTGTTTATAAGAGGCATTAGTTCTATCACTTCTAGGTTAGAAATGATGATCCTGAGAATAATTTTCTGTTACATGAGAAAGGTCATTGGAATTCATCTACTCCACTCACTGTATTTTACAGATGATTTTAAAAAAGTTCAGAAAATGAAAGAACTTGAATTCCTTGAACAACAAACTGATCATGTTGCTTTCAAGTGATTTGGTTCACCAGTTCTTTAAGACAGAGGCCATACTCCTTGGCATGGATTGTAAGGTCCACATAACTGAGCCTTCCCAACATTTCCAATTTCCCCTTCTTGCCACCACCCTTAACTCCCACCCTCCATTCTCCAGACACATTGAAATTTTAAGGCAATGGTTATCAACTTTGGCTGCATACTAGAATCAACTGGCATAGTTTGAAATATTCTGAGGTTCAGGCTGTACGTTGGACCAAGAGATTCTTATTTAATTTATTTCCCTTGGGACTCAGACTTTGGTATTTTCTATAAACTCTCTTGTGTGGTTCTAACATTTTACCAAGGGTGAGAAACTTCAAGTTAGATGATCTCTAAGCTTTGTGAATGTGAGATCCCTTTCAATGGCCGGTGTGTGCAGGGGAAGTTGTTAATGGGGATTAATTTAAGTATAACTTAATTTTTTAATAAAAAATATTTATTTATTTATTTTTAGACAGAGGTGAGGAGAGGGATAAATGGAGGGAGAAAAAGAAGGAAAGAAACATCAATGTGTGGTTGCCTCTCATATATCCCCCACTAGGAACTTGGCCTGCAACCCAGGCATGTGCCCTGACTGGGAATCAAACTTGTGACCCTTTGGTTCACAGGCCAGTGCTCAATCCACTGAGCCACATCAGCCAGCATAAGTATAACTTTAAAAGTTAGAATTTTAAGAGTTGGAAAAGAGAAATAAGAAGCATAGAAGGTCAGGTCTGCTGGCCCAGCAGAGCAGGTAGTGGCACAGGGATGCAAATATTCTTATTTACTTTCTTATGTGGGATGGTTTGAATGGATGGTAAGAATATAATTCAGTGTCTGTATTTTAATCCATTTCTATTTACATCTTTTCTAACAAATATTAGGACTGTTCCCAATATGAACAAGCATAAATACTTCAGGTAGTAATTGTATAAACAGGTATTCCTCTAGATTTGGAAACAAGTTCTGTGCATTTTCATTCTAGAAAGCCAGGAAGAGTCAAATCCAAGGCAACAAAACAATAGGAAATTAATTTTTATCTTCAAATGGATATAGGAATCTATATAGTCATCAGAGGATGTGTAGTGGTAGTGGTAGTAGTAAACTGAAGAATTTATCTATTAATATTCATATCCATTGTTTTTACACATAACATTTTAGTAGTCAGTTTCTATGATTTCCCTTGGCAAAGTAGTTGATATCTGAACTGGATATGCAACCATTTAGTATCATTGCAGTGTAACCTGGGGATATATTTCAGTTCTGAGTTAGAAGGGAATAAAAGATCTAAATGTTTGCACCACACATTCATGGTGATACAGTTAGGATATAAAGATCCCGAAACACCAAGATTTTACAGGTATGCTTTATAAAAGACTCAAAGACATTTGAATGATTATCTAACAAATGCTGTGATATTTAATGAGGTTAAATGTGAAATGACAGAACACATACTTAAAAGTAAAATACCCAATCAATGTAGTTATTTATTCAACAATTGTGGCACATTGTACTAGGCATGGGTGGTACAACAGTTGAGTAGACAACATCCTTAATGTCAGAGTGCTTTCAACTCTAATGGAAGAGATGGCAAATGAAAACAGCATGGTAAATGCTAAGTTTGAAGAAAGGATAGGGTACTGTGGAGCACAGAGCAGAGTCAATTAACCAGGATCATGGGAGAGAAAAGATTCCTGGAGTGACATTTGAGACTAAAATATGTGTTGTGGGTGTGTGTGTGTGTGTGTAACTTAAGTTGTTTAGAGAGAATAGCTCATTTTGGAAATCAAAATTTCATCCGGTTACAATATAGAGTGTGAGTATGGGGTATGGCAATAGAGAAAGCTAAATGGACAGAGGAAGGAGACTGAGTCCTGTTATAAACATTCTGTCACAACATTCTTGTTGACTGGAAGCATCTTTAAGGAAAATAAAAAAAATGAGTCCAGTCAGACTGTGTATCCACAGGACATACAACCTGTGAATAAACTGGTTCAGAAAGTATTTTTTGAGAGATGCTCTAGCACAATCACTCGGTTACTTAATTTCACTGTGTGAACTTACCTGAATAACCTTATGTGGAAGTGATCTTCATGAACTGAACTATGAAAATAGAATAAAGTATTTCCTTTGGGGGCTCTCAAACCCCATTTTTATTTTTTTGGTCTAGGAAAAGCCAAATAAGAGTCAGCTCACCCTGACTCTGACTGACAGAAAGAGGTAGACAGAGGGTGTCATCAAATAGATTCTTAAAATGTACAAGACTCTTTGCCTCAAACCTCATGGAAATTCAAACAAGGAATTTTGGCAATAGAGAGATCAAGGTCACTGTATGAAATCCTCACTGGCGGACAAAGTAAAGTGACTACTTTGAGTCATGGTTGATATGGTGCTTGCTTCTTTGCAAAGAAATACCTCAAAGATTGGATGAGATTTCACGATGTTGTAAAGTGCTTTGAGTTGCTTATACTCAAGGTATAATAAAAATGCAAGGTGATTTTGTAATGAGCACTCAAATGTTTCCAAAAATACCACAGGGTTAACAAGTTCAAAGAAATTTTGAACAGTAATGGCAAAATGCTTGATTTTTTTGTTCATTTTTAGCATCTGGGGGAGGGAAAGAAGCATAACTGAATAAAGCCTAGAATTAAGATATCTTTTGAGTGACAATCTCGTTTAGTTTTACACAGTTAAGAGGACCCCTATGGGGTTAATAGAAGACTTTGCCTCCTCAGCAGTTACATATTCCATTTAAAACTCTGGGTAACAAATCATTACCAGGTCTTCTGGAACATCATTTTTACTGCCTTTGGAACCTCTTTCTGTAATCAGAACATTATCGTGGTACTGCACAGGAAGTGGGGTGCTCCTAGACCCTGCAGGACATCCAGGGTGACTGTCATGTCTTGGAGCTCTCAATGTCACTCTAAAAAAATGAGCAAACTTCAGACTGTGAGGACTAAAAGGGACAATAGTAATGCAACTATCATTACTGTGCAGGTAGAAACATAGGCACTATCAGATTACTTGAAACCATGGGGCTAGTCCCAGAGTTGGGATGAAAACCCAGTTATCATTTTTATTTCTATGTTTTCTTAAGTAGGAACACAGAACAATAAAAGTAAGATTTGATATTTGCTAAGCAATGACTATGCCCAAGGCACAATGATAAACTGTTTATATACATTAGCCCATTTAAGTCTCATAATATCCTTGGGATTTAGGGAGTATTATCATTCCCATTTTACAGATTCAGAAATGATGTAACTTGCTCAGGGCTACACATCTGGCAAGAATCAGAGTCAGAATTCTAACTCAGACCTATGTGATTGTAAAGCCTACTGCCATCCTGCTTCTAGAATGAAGTGAAGAAGAAAATACTGAGTCACAACTATGCTCTTAAGTAGCCTGCCAGAGTATTTAAAACTTTGACTAACAGATAGTGCCTTGCTAAACCTGTAGTCTAATTCTGAGTAAAATACCTCTGCAAATACTGTAAACATAAATTTTTGTTAGAGAATATTGCATCAATAAGAAGGTTAGTGGCATGGACTTGATGATCACATTGTCACTCAGAAACTTTTGTGGCAAAGATTCATGTTGTAAAGGCCTTTGACCTGCAATTGTCTAAAATTAGTAAGGGCAAAAGGAAAATAACAGAATTTGAGCCAAGGCAGCCCTGGGTTGGTCATTAGTTGCTCCTAATGGCACTCAGTTTTTTAGTTTCTCTTTCTATTTGAATTCTTAGCACATATCAATGTAAATTTTTGTTTACAAATCTTTCCTTTAGATAAAATACAGTCTTTCTAAGAGTAAGGACCTTGTATTTTTTTCATGTTCCTGGTGCCAAGCAGCATCTGACACTTTGTGGATGTTCATTAAAAGATTTGTGAAACTAGGAACTTCTGGCCAAGATGGAGGCGTAGGCAGACACACTGTGCCTCCTCTCGCAACCAAAATTAAGGACAACAAATATTTAGAAACAAGAAAACAATCATAACTGATAGAAAATTGAACTGTACGGAAGTCCAACAACCATTCATCCAGACCGGTAAGAGGGGTGGAGTCGAGGCAGGAAAAACTGGAGGTGCGCACCTGGACAAGCAGCAGCAGCTGGCAGTTCCCAGGTGCACAGGCGGTGGCTGGCGGACCCTGGTCATGGGGTGACAACTGTGCAGACCCAGTGAGGCTGCACAAGGCAGCTGGCTGATCAGGTGGTCCCACATTCACACTCGCAGACGGTCCAGGCAAAGGGGAAGGAGCATAAGGGACTGAATCCAGGAGAGAGTGGAGCAAGGGCCATTGTTCCCTCTCAGACCCCGCCCCCACATACATTGTCCCAACCCAGCTACTGGGCTGCCCCACCCTGAGGAACACCTAAGGCTCCACCCCTCACTATGTAATAGCCCTGACAAGACTAAAACCAAACCAAACCAAAACAAAACAAAACAAAAAACACCAAAAATGGCTGAAACCGGAGAACAAATGAAATTTCCAGAGCCAATTCCTCTAAGCCGTGAAGAGATAGCCAACCTATCAGATGCACAGTTCAAAGCACTGGTCATCAAGAATTGGTTGATTTGCTTAGAAATTAGATGAAAAAATGCAGGCTACAATACGTGAAACGAAGGAAGATGCATGGGGAACCAATAGAGATGGGAGGAAAACTGGGACTCAAATCAATGGAGTGGACCAGAAGAAAGAAACTAACAATGAAACAGAAAACGAGAAAGAAAGAAGAATTCAAAAAAATGAGGAGAGGCTTAGGAAGCTCCGGGACATCGTTAAACGTCCCAACATCCAAATTATAGGGGTCCCAGAAGGGGAAGAAGAACAGCAACAAGTGGAAAACTTATTTGAACAAATAATAAAGGAGAACTTCCCCAATATGGCAAAGGAAATAGACTACCAGGATGTCCAGGAAGCTCAGAGAGTCCCAAAGAAGTTGGACCCAAGGAGGAACACATCAAGGCACATTGTAATTACATTAGCCAAGATTAAAATGAAGGAGAGAATTCTAGAAGCAGCAAGGGATAAGGGGACAGTCACCTACAAAGGAGTTCCCATCAGACTGTCAGCTGATTTCTCAAAAGAGACCTTCCAGGCAAGAAGGGGCTGGAAAGAAGTATTCCAAGTCATGAAAGGCAAGGACCTACATCCAAGATTGCTCTATTCAGCAAAGCTTTCATTTAGAATGGAAGGGAAGATAAAGTGCTTCTCAGATAAGGTCAAGTTCAAGGAGTTCATCATCACCAAGCCCTTATTACATGAAAGGTTAAAGGGACTTATCTAAGAAAAAGAAGATAAAAAATATGACAGTGAAAAGACAGCAAACTCACAGCTATTAAGAACCACATCTAAAACAAAAGTAGACTAAGCAAACAGCTAGAACAGGAATAGAACCACAGAAATGGAGATCACATGAAGGGTTAGCAACAGGGGCGTGGGAGGAGGAGAGAGGGGGAAAAGGTACAGAGAATAAGTAGCATAGACGGTGGGTAGAAAATGGACAGGGGGAGGGAAAGAATAGTGTGGGAAATGTAGAAGCTAAAGAACTTATGACACATGGACATGAACTAAAGGGGGGAATGTGGGTGGGAGAGGGTGTGCAGGGTGGATGGGAATGATGGGGGAGAAATGGGACAACTGTAATAGCATAATCTATAAAATATATTAAAAAAAGATTTGTGGAACTAAACACATGTTTGCTGAATGAATGCACTGGAGCTAAATTGATAGGACTTCATAGGTCATCCTGAAGCCAAACCAAATGGGGCTTTTGGTAGAATATGAAATACTATAAAATGTCTAGTCTCTGAGACTGTTTTGCTACTTTAAAACACTTTTGGAAGTGAACAGGGACATCCAGTTCAGTTTATAGAAGTTTCTTAGATGACTACAGCTGAAGAGATTAAATGTGAGCCTGGTTCATTTACTTTTGGTTACTAGGCTTGGCTATTGGGAGTGTGTGTGTTAGAGGATTGGAATAATGAAAGAGTATTACATGATTAATGGGTGTATTGCATGCACTGGATTGGCCTGAATCAGGTATTGTACAACATATTTTTTCTATCACTTTGTATCATGGCACCCCATAATGATCAATGAGACCCAGTAATTTAAAACAATAAAACGTAGCTCAGATAGCATGGCAGGAACAGCAAAAGAAATCAGGGCTACTTCCACTTTTCTTTGTTTCACATTTGATGGTTTTAAGGGCTGCAATGTCAAGTGAAACATCACGGTGTAGGCTAATTGCCTCCTCCCCAACACTCACTGTCCTCCTGTGTTCACCTGTAGATCTAAAAGCCTACTCTAAAATGAAACCCTCAATCTGATTTCTTCCTGTTTTGAAGGCTAAGGTGAAGTAAGAGAGAGAGGCACAAAAGTGCTCAGGCAGCACCCAATGCTCAGTGTGCTGCCTGGAGTCTCTCCAAGCAGCACTTAATATCTGAGCATAGAAAGTCTCAGTCAAAAACATTTTTACCAATGTGGTAAGAGTAACATGATATTCTTAAATAGATGAACCTGTGATTTAAAAAAGAGGCAGTTCAAATAAGTGGCTAGTTTCCTATTAGAAGATTTTTTTTTCAACTAGATGGGAAAAGAAGAAAATTAACTGGGATCATAGGGCTCTCTCCATCTTGGGTGCTAATGTTCTATTGACAAGTTATAATGAGGGTTTCTCTGTCCCAGAGTGAGGAATAGGCTCTCATTAAAACTTGGAACAGGAGTGCAAGCTTTCAACTCCCTTGTTTTTTAAACTTCATTGGTTTTTAGAAATACTAAATGAATTGCCTGACAAAATGATGTTATTGATTTCAAAGTGTGTCTGCTTTCTTGTGCTTACATTTGCATTTGAATCTGAACTACTTAGAATGTCAGTTGTTGGATAGAAGAATGGAAATGAGAGGTCTGTGGTGGGCTCAAAAGACTGATGTGTTGACTCTTCCACTTAGTCACTGTGGAAATAAGCCTCATACTAACCTCGGCTTCTTCTTGATCAAAACACATCAATTAGCATGGTTTGAACATTGCTTTCTTCTGCGTTAGAAGAAAGGAGGATCCCAAATTTTAGACCATTCAATAAGATAGCTGTTTCACAATGCACCCCTATCAATATGCCAGACAGTAACTCTGGAAGGGGCTGTTAATGTACACTCTCAAAGATCCAAATCCAAGCACATACTAAATAATCCAAAAATCACTTAGATTTGTTTTTGAGAATGCGCTATGTGATGTGTGTGTGTGTGTGTGTGTGTGTGTAGCAGGTGTGGCTCCCTAATTACTTCTTCTTATGCTAATATTAGCATGGACTTCTGTACCTCAAGCACATAATTGGTGGCATAAAGAAGAAGTCAAAGTCTACAAGAAGTAGCTTTAATGAAAGAAAGTGTTTCAGATTATGTGGATTTCGAGTTGAAACTGGAAGACAAACTCGGTGAAAATGTCCAGTCTTGAGGACTGGGGCTCTATATCTTCCACAGAGGGTGTATAATGTATTTTCAGGGAATGGCCACAGTAGGGGGTAGCTAGGAGCAGAGGGAACATAGCAAAGCAATCACAGAAGGTGCAATCTTTGAGATAGAAGATAATCAGCCTTTTTCTAAATCCCAGATTTGTATGGAAGAGAAATTTTGAAGAAGAACACAACTTGTGTTATGAAAAGATGGAAAGATGTTCAAGGGGAAAAGACTGCTATAAGGCCAGTATACTGGAGTTTAGGAGTTGTTGTAACTCTAAGAGTAGAGTATAATGCTGAGGAATCAGTTTACAAGGGGGCATGGAGGGGAGGGGAAAAAAGAGATACAGCCTAGATGGAAAGGGGTTGGAAGAGAATGAGAAAAATGAATAAAAATAAACCTACAGCTAAGCTGGCGAGTGGGATCAAGTAAAAATGTGATTGTCTGTTTCAAGAGAGATGTGCATTTTAAAATTTATTTTGTAGGAGAGACTGAAGATAGCTGACAAAGGAGGTAACTGGAGAAGCCTGGTTTTGAAGGTAGTGAGACACAATGGCATTAGGAACACTAGAGGTATAGGGAGTCTGAGAGGGAAGAGGCACATTCTCTTCTGAGATTAGTTGGGCAGTGAGGAGAAAACAGGTGTGTGGAGAGACATGTTATGGAGATATAACTGGGAGCTCAAATCATCATATAGTAGGAAGTGAGGGGTGGTATTGCAATTCTGAAGAGAGGGGTAGGGGTTGGGATGATTAGTAGCAGGAGAGTCCTAGGAAATACAAATTAACCAAATAAAAAGACTATTAAACAACAATGGAGGTCCTGGTAGAGTAACATAATCACACTTGTATTTAACTCAGTCTGCCCAAGTTGAGCAATATTTTTAGGCTAAGAATAGAATCAAGTCCAGGATCAGGGAGAAATGTTCTAGGAAGGCAAGTTAGTGGGGCTTGATCCACTGAAAAAAGAGGTACATGGAATAATCTCAAAGTGCCTTTCTCTTTAGGATCCACAAGATGATGCTGCAGTGTTGTAGCTATAAGATGCTGGTGTCGGGAAAAACCCCTCTTATCTTCGCAAACACAGAGAAACTGAGAACTGTCACAATTTCTTTCGAAAGGAAACATGGAGTTTTAACTAAAGATAATCAAAAATATAAAGAGACAATGTAGGCAAAGAAAAAGAAGAAACAGGAATTTAGGCAACTTGGTGTAAATTTTTAAATCATATTTAGGACTGGATTTTTTTTTTCTTTTTTTAACAAAAGTGATTTTATTTTATTTTTAAGTTTATTTTATTGATTCTGCTATTATAGTTGTTCCAATTATTTTCTCCCCTTTATCTCCCTCCTCCCTGTACCCTCCCACCCTTCAGCATCACCCCCCATTTCATTCATGTCCATGGATTGTACATAGAATTACTTTGGCCTCTCCATTCCCTATACTTAACCTCCCCCTGTCTATTTTGCACCTACCATTTACGCTTCTTACTCCGTGTACCATCCTCCCCATTCTCAACCTCCCCCAACCCACTGATATCCCTCCATATGATCTCCATTTCTGTGATTCTGTTCCTGTTCTACTTGTTTGCTTAGTTTTTCTTTTTGTTTTTTAGGTTCAGTTGTTGATAGTTGTGAGTTTGTTGTCATTTTACTGTTCATAGTTTTTTATCCTATTTCCTAGACAAGTCCCTTTAATATTGCTTATAATAGGGGCTTGGTGATGATTAACTCCTTTAACTTGGCCTTCTCTGGGAAGCCCTTTATCTGCCCTTCCATTTTAAATGACAGCTTTGCTGACTAAAGTAATCTTGGATGTAGGTCCTTGCTTTGCATTACTTCAAATACTTCTTTACAGCACCTTCTTGCCTGTAAGATTTCTTTTGAGAAATCAGCTGATAGTCTTATAGGCACTCCTTTGTAGGTAACTGTCTCCTTTCCTCTTGCTGCTTTTAAGACTCTGTCCTTACCTTTAATCTTGGGTAACTTAATTATGATGTATCTTGGTGTGTTCTTCCTTGGGTCCAATTTCTTTGGACTCAAGACTCTCTGAGCTTCCTGGACTTTCTGTAAGTCTATTTCCTTCACCAGATTGGTGAAGTTTTCCTTCATTATTTGTTCAAATAAGTTTTCAATTTCTTGCTCTTCCTCTTCTTCTGGCACCCCTATGATTTGGATGTTGGAGTATTTGAAGTTGTCCCAGAGGTTCCTAAGCCTGTCCTCATTTTTAAAAAATTCTTGTTTCTTCATTCTGTTCTGGTTGGATGTTTATTTCTTCCTTTTGTTCCAAATCATTGATTTGAGTCCCAGTTTCCTTCCTTTCACTGTTGGTAACTTGTATATTTTCCTTTATTTCGATTTGTATAGCCTTCATTTCTTCCCTCATTTTGCAACAGAGCTCAATCAATTCTGTGAGCATCCTGATTACCAGTGCTTTGAACTCTGCATCAGATAGGTTGCCTATCCCCTCATTGCTTAGCTCTCTTTCTGGAGTTTTGATCTGTTCTTTCATTTGGACCACATTTTTTTGCCTTGGTGCACAAGTCTGGATGACTGTTTCTTTAACTCCTTAGTTGTTGGACTTCCATGCAAATGATTTTCTGGAAGTTCTGGTTGTTCTTTGTTTTTACATTGGTTATCCTTGTTCTGGTTGTGTGAGGAAGTGAAGTGTTTCTGCCTACACTTCCATTTTGGCGGGACAGTGGATTTTTTTTCATATCCCAGTTTTGAATGAAAAATCAATCTAAAATTTCCTATGGAAGATAACATGGGTATGAGCTCATGTTTGCAGCTCCTCCTATTATTTCATGACTAATATCTTATGACTAAAAGAAGTCATACACCACAGTAGGTAAGAATTCTGGAGGCCTAGTATATGGGTTTAAATCCAAGTTGTTGAGATCTAGACAAATTACTTATCCTTTCTGTGCCTTAATCTTTTTCATGTGAAAAACAGGCACAATGATTATATATGTCTCATTGGCCTATTGTAAAAAGTAAATACATTGGACTTTATTCATTTAATATTTCAAATATTTATAGTGTACTGGTAGAAAGTTAGCCATTTGTATTATTAATTCCTTCTGCCCAGTATTTTCATAGAATGTGGCTTATACAATTAACATGCACATAATAATTCTATTAATAATTCTATTTTTGTGTGTATTTTTCTCATGTCTGGCCTTATATTGTAAGTTCCTGACAGGCAAATTCCATATCTTATACATCTTCATATTTAGCATTGTTCTGATAAACAATAACTGTGTCACAAATAACCCTGCTACTTAATGACATGAAACAAAAAACCATTTTCTTATGCATATTAATTCAACGGGTCAAGAATTTGAAAAGGAGGCATCAGTTTTAACTTCTTTATCTTGATGGTTTCAGGCTCAGTTATATCTCTCAAATGATGGGTGGAGTAACATGAATAGCTGGGGGATACAACAGGTGGACTAGAGGACCCACTTCCAAGATGGGCTCATCATTCATATGTCTAGAATCTGGGCTAGAATTGCTTAAATATGAGCTCAACCGGGACTATCCATAAGAAAGACCATGTGTCCTCTTGAACATGCTAGTGTCAGGGTAGTTTGTTTTCTTGCATGGTGGCTCAGAGTTCCAAAAGCAAGTGTTCCTAAGAACAAGACAGAGTGATTTGGCCTTTATGACCAAGCCTCAGAAGATACATTGTGTCATGTCTGTCATACTCTACAGGTCACAACAGCCACAAACCAACCTAGATTTAAGAGGAAGGGATATAGACTTCACTTACCAATGAGAGGAATACAACAGAATTGTGATTGTAAACTATCACAATCCCTTCCCATGGTACCTTTTGTTTATAATACCTCAATATCTCTCATAACTATCCCCTCCTTGCCATCACCTCTGCTACTTCTCTAGTTCAGGCTCTTGTCTTTTCTCACCTAGAACACTGCAATAATTTTCTTTTTTTTAATTTTTATTTTAATTGTTGATCTTGTACAGTTTTCTGTCTTTTATTCTCACCCAAACGCACCACCCCAGCCCTCCCCACCTCCCTCCCATTTCCACCCCCCCCATAGTTTTTGTCCATGTGTCCTTTATACTTGTTCCTGTAAATCCTTCCCCTTTTCCCCTGAAATTCCCTCCCCTCTCCCCTCTGGTGACTTTCAGCCTGTTCTCAATTTCCATGTCTTTGGTTATATTATGCTTGTTTGTTTGTTTTGTTGATTAGGTTCCTGTTAAAGGTGAGATCATATGGTATTTGTCTTTCACTGCCTGGCTTATTTTGCATAGCATAATGCTCTCAAGTTCCATCCATGCTGTTGCAAAGGGTAGGAGCTCCTTCTTTCTTTCTGCTGCATAGAATTCCATTGTGTAAATGTACCGCAGTTTTTTGATCCATTCATTAACTGATGGGCACTTAGGTTGCTTCCAACACTTGGCTATTGTAAATTGTGCTGCTATAAACATAGGGGTGCATAGGTTCTTTTGGATTGGTGTTTCAGGGTTCTTAGGATATAGTCCTAGCAGTGGAATTGCTGGGTCAAAAGGTAGATCCATTTTTAGTTTTCTTAGAAAATTCCATACTGTTTTCCATAGTGGTTGTACCAGTCTGCACTCCCACCAGCAGTGCACTAGTGTCCCTTTTTCTCCACAACCCACCCAACACTTGCTGTTTGTTGCTTTGCAAGGAAGACACAAATAAATGGAAACACATACCGTGTTCATGGATCGGAAGAATTAACATCATCAAAATGTCCATACTTCCCAAAGCAATCTACAGATTCAATGCAATACCTATTAAAGTACCAATGGCGTATTTCACAGATATAAAACAAACTCTTCAAAAATTTATATGGAACAATAAATGACCCAGAATAGCGGCAGCAATCTTGAGAAAGAAGAGCAAAGCAGGAGGGATCACAATACCTGATACCAAAATGTATATTACAAGGCCACTGTAATCAAAACAGCCTGGTACTGGCATAAAAATAGGCATGTGGACCAGTGGAATAGAACAGAGAGCCCAGAAATAAACCCTAGTCTCTATAGTCAATTAATATTCGACAAAGGGGGCAACAACATAAAATGAAGTAAAAATAGCCTCTTCAACAAGTGGTGTTGGGAGAACTGGACAGCTTTGTGCAAGAAAATGAAACTCGAGCAGCAACTTACACCATACACAAAAATGAATTCAAGGTGAATAAAAGATTTAAACATAAGCCGTGACACCATTAAAGTCCTAGAGGAGAACATAGGCAGGAAAATCTCAGATATTCCACGCAGCAACATTTTTACTGATATGTCCCCTAAAGCAAGGGACATAAAGGAAAGAATAAACAAATGGGATCTCATCAAAATAAAAAGCTTCTCCATGGCCAAGGAAAACAGTATTAAAATAAAAAGAGAACCGACTGTGTGGGAAAACATATTTGCCAATGATACCTCAGATAAGGGTTTAATCTCCAAAATATACAAAGAACTTACATGACTTCACTCTAAGAAGACAAGCAACCGAATTAAAAAATGGGCAAAGAACTTGAACAGACACTTCTTCAAGGAGGACATACAGAGGCTCCAGAGACACATGAAAAGATGCTCGATATCGCTAGCTATCAGAGAGATGCAAATTAAAACCACAATGAGATACCACTTGACACCAGTCAGAATGGCCCTCATAAACAAAGCAACAAACTGCAATAATTTTCTAATTGGTCTTTCTTCCTCTACTCCTGTCTTCTCTTGTCCATTTTCTATAGAGAAACCAGAGTTAATTTGTAAAAAACATAAATCAGATCTTGTAATTCCCTTCCTTAAAATCTGTCAGTACTTTCCTATTTCTTTTAGAATAACATCTAAACTCCTTATTACTTCTGCCCACCTTTCTGATTTCCTGTATCATCAATCTCTGCCTCATGCTTTACACCTTGGTCCCTCTGACCATCTCTTGATTATCCTCCCCCAGTGTTCCCCATATAAGCAAATGGGACCAGTGTCACAAATGTTCTGTTTATTTCTCTCCACCTCCACCATCTTAGCCCGGTCTTCCATCATCTCTCTTCTTCACCACAGTAGTAACCTCCCAGCTAGTCTCCTTGCTTTATCCTTGCCTTCTCACAATTCATTCTCACTCTTCCCCTGGGGCACTCTTTCTAAAACTTGTATGTGTATACCATAAGCACTTCAAACTCAAAATTTTCAAAACTAAACTCAAACCTGACCCCAAACCTGCTTCTGTTTCTGAATTCTTTTTTTTTCAGTGAATGGTCCACAGTTTTCAAATCCAAAATTGTAGGCTTGATGCTTCTAGTCTACCCTGCCCTCTACCACTCACAATTAGGCAACAAGTCCTTAAACCAGATGATGTAAAATATAGCATAGCACTTAGAAAAAGACAGTCCTGGGTCTAAGTCCAGTCCCTTCTACCTACTTGCTATGTAATTTAGGGAAAGTAACTTCTCTGAGTGCAGATATTTACGTCCATAAAATTGAAAAAGCAATAATATATATTTCTCAGAGCTTATATACATTTTCAAGGAAATAATTTTATTTTATTTTTTTTTTAAATCAGTATTTTTTAATTGTTGATATTGTACAGTTTTCTGTCTTTTACCCCGCCCCAGCCCACCACCCCAGCCCTCCCCACCTTCCTCCCATTTCCACCCCCCATAGTTTTTGTCCATGAGTCCTTTATACTTGTTGCTCTAAACCGTTCCCCTTTTCCCCTGAAATTCCCTCCCCTCCCACTCTGGACACTGTCAGACTGTTCTCAAATTTAGTGTCTTTGTTTATATTATGCTTGTTTGTTTGTTTTGTTGATTAGCTTCCTGTTAAAGGTGAGATCATATGGTATTTGTCTTTCACTGCCTGGCTCACTTCGCTTAGCATGATACTCTCCAATTCCTTCCATGCTGTCGCAAAGGGTAGGAGCTCCTTCTTTCTTTCTGCTGCATAGAATTCCATTGTGTAAATGTACCGCAGTTTTTTGATCCATTCATTAACTGATGGGCACCTAGGTTGCTTCCAGCACTTGGCTATTGTAAATTGTGCTGCTATGAACATAGGGGTGCATAGATTCTTTTGGATTGGTGTTTCAGGATTCTTAGGATATAATCCAAACAGTGGAATTGCTGGGTCAAAAGGTATGTCCATTTTTAGTTTTCTTAGAAAATTCCATACTGTTTTCCATAGTGGTTGTACCAATCTGCACTCCCACCAACAGTGCACTAGGGTCCCCTTTTCTCCACAACCTCTCCAACACTTGCTGTTTGTTGCTTTGTTTATGAAGGCCATTCTGACTGGTGTCAAGTGGTATCTCATTGTAGTTTTAATTTGCATCTCTCTGATAGCTAGAGATATCGAGCATCTTTTCATGTGTCTCTGGATCCTCTGTATGTCCTCCTTGGAGAAGTGTCTGTTCAAGTTCTTTGCCCATTTTTTAATTGGGTTGCTTGTCTTCTTAGAGTAGAGTCTTGTAAGTTCTTTATATATTTTGGAGATTAATCCCTTGTCTGAGTTTTCATTTCCAAATATGTTTTCCCATACAGTTGGTTCTCTTTTTATTTTAATACTGTTTTCTTTAGCTGTGCAGAAGCTTTTTATTTTGATGAGATCCCATTTGTTTATTCTTTCTCAAGGAAATAATTTTTGAAAACTAGTTGCATCATGACTCCCATATAAAAAGATCAATAAGAACTCTCTAATGGCTATACTTCTTAATCTGGTTTGAATAAATAGGCTAAAAAAGCTTTTGTCAATTTAAAAATTGACAAAATTTAAAATTGATGTTTATTAAATGATATTATGAAATTAATTTCATTAGGTGTATAAAGTAAGTTTTTAGACATTCTTATGGATATATTTATGGTTTAAATAACTCATTTATATTGCCACAAGGCAAACAGATGATGCATATATGATGAAATATTGACAAATGTTAAATTTAGATTATAGATATTCATTATACTATTTTCTATTTTTCTTTATGTTTGAAAATTTTAATATATATGAACCAAAAATAAACACAAGATTAAAATTTTTATCTGTGAAATGCCCTGGCTGGTGTGGCTCAATGGATTGAGCACCGGCCTGTGAATCAAAGTGTCGCCAGTTGTGGGCCAGGTACCCACTCAAGGGCGCATTAGAGGCAACCACACATTCTCTTTCTCCCTCCCTTACCCTCTCTAAAAATAAATAATTAAATAAATCTTAAAGTATGCAACTTGACATTTTCATATATATATATATATATATATATATATATATATATAAGATCACCACATTCAAACTAAATAACTTATCTATCATCTCTACATAATTACAGTTGTGTGTGTGTGTGTGTGTGTTGGTGAGAAGATTTAATTTAAGATCTATCCTCCAGTAAATTTCAAGTATACCTTATCCCCACCTTCCCAGACAAAGGTGAGGTGATGGGTATGTTAATTAACTTGATTGTGGTAGCCATTTCACAATGTATGCCTATATCAAAACATCACATTGTATACCTTAAATATATATGTTTTTCACTTGTCAATTATACTTCAATAAAGCTTGGGAAGTTTTTATAATAAAGAATATGAATTGCTTTAAAAAAAGAATCACTAGTGGTAAGGAAAGTTATTGTTAATGAGTGTGTGGATGGAGTAGGGGCAAGATTTAAAGGTTAAGATGCATAGATAGGATAACGGCACTAAGAAAAACTATATGATATGAGACTATGATATCTTCAAGAAGCTTTTTTATTTCAAAAGAGGAAAAGACCTCATGGGGTTGGGGATTTCAAGAGAGAGATGAGGTTGGAGATAAACTTCAAAGAATCAATAACATTTTACCAGTGGATGTTGAGAGCATTCAAAGTAGAAGGAATAGCAGAGGCAAAGGCATAGAAGTGAGAACATGCAGGTAAGAATGTTTAGGGCAAGGCAAAGATTGTGCTTAGAAGACAAGTTATGTGTAGTGTATAAGGAGACATCAGTCAGGGAAGGGAAGTCAGCATTACCCTTGACTTCCAGGTGATGATTTCCATCAGACACCATGCTAGGCATGACCATTATCTGGTTCATTCTCAGGTAACTTCTGGATTGACAAGGAACATGTTTATATCATTAGGCTCCACAGATTTCTTAAGTTCTGTTATGCTTGGCAGAAAATTGATACTAATATTAATGTCAAGATTGAGAGATGTTATAACATAGTGATTTAAAGCAGCCTTGCTTGGTCTAGACTGCCTGGATTTGAATTGTAGCTACACCACTTACTAGCTTGTAACATTAGAGACATTATTGTTATAGGTTGAATTGTGTCCCCCCGCCCAAATTTATATGCTTAAGTACTAACCTTCAGTACTTTAGTGTATCACCTTATTTGAAGAGAGGATCTTTATAATCAAGTTAAAGTTACAGTGGGCACAATATAACTTGTGTCCTTATAAAAAGGGGGCGTTTAGACAGACAGATATGCACAGAAAGATGATGATATGAACAGATGTAGCAAAAAGATACACACCTAAAAGTCAAGGACAGAGGCCTGGAACAGATTCTTCCTTGACAGCTGTAAGATAGAACCAACCCTGCTAAAACCTTACTCTCAGAGTTCTAGACTGCAGAACTGTGAGACAATCAGTTTCTGCTATTACAGCCACTCAGTCTGTGGTACTTTGTTATAGCAACCCTAGGAAAATAACACACCTAACCTCTCAGGCTTCAGCTTCCCCAATTATAAAATGAGTATAATAATAACTGCCTTATAGGATAGTTGTAAGAAATAAAACACAAAGACACATAAAGTGCTGAGAGCCATGCTCAAAATATAAGTAATTGTGTGCCACTAATGTTATTTATGATTTTTTTTCTGTCAAACCATTTATCTTTTTATGTCCAAGTAATTTCCTTGCGAATTTCTCTGTAAGGTTAAGATATTTGTTCTTTACTTCTAAAGAGCTCCTCTTAGCTTATAATCATTGTCCCTTTTAAAGGTTGCTTCCTATGTACGTTTGTTCCTTTGCCATCCAATCAAACTGCTTCTCAATGCAAACATGCCTCTTTTGTTAAACATAATATATTCTTTCACTCATGTTATCTGAACTCCTGTGACCCTATCAAATAGACTTCCATTAATTCCTTATTCTAGTATGTCTTTGCAGGATGCACTCTCAAGAACATATCTGCTTTCCATTTCTACTTACAAATAATGAAACAATATCAACTGGTACAGATAATTACTTACCTGTGAAAGAAAGTGTTATTTCTTTCTACTGCAATGCAGTGCAATAGAAATGTCACTCTGAGTCAGGTTATATTAAGTAGCTTTCTGTCACATGACAGTGTGAAATAACACATGCTGGGCTTCTGGATTAGACCTGGGGTCACAACTCTAAAGAAATACTTTTGTACAGAATTAAGAACTAGTGGCTGTAAGTAACAAACCTACTATTCATTTTTTTTCCTTATGTGCTTTTAAAAAACTTCATTGGAGCAATAAGGGCATTGAAATTAATAATATAATTTAACCATATCTCTGACGTGGTTAATGTTTTGAATATCTTGGTACCTATCTCTGCATGATAGAGGGGGGGAAATCACTTTTAGTGAGAAATTAACATCTGGGAGTGCAATCCTGTGTTTGCCACTTGATTAGCATATGACCTGATGTGAGTTCCCTTGTTTCTTTAGGCCACAGTTTATCCATGTACGAAATTAGATGATCTAAAAGTTTCACCAAGCTCTAAAGTGGTATGATGGCTTAAACTGTGTGGTAACACAATATAGGACAATATAAGGGCATATAGACCAGCTAGCTCTGTTTTTTCCCCAGTGGCATTTTGGCTTTCTATTTGAAGTCTCTATTACTTGTGTTTTAAATTCTGCTTTAGCTTCCCACAAGGGTTTGCCAACAGCATCAGAAATAGAAAGCTAAATGCCTTATAAGTTACCATAATTAAATAATGAATACAAATATATTACCAGAAAGTTCTTTCACAAGGTAACATTCACATTCAATGAGAGGCTGTAGGCACACACTGGTGTGAGGACAAAAGGCAAATTACAAATAATTGATTGAGGTTTTCATGTGTGTGATGAACAACTCCATTTTCAATTATATGTGAAATATAATTATCCTCCCTTTTTGCAGTAGACAAAAGTTATCTTATGGATGTTATATGTAAATGGGGGTACTTGAAAATATTCATCTGTAATGAGACAGAATTTGACTGACATGAAAGAGAACAAAGGGGAACAAGAGATCCTCGATTCAGAACATCACATGGAGGGATTTCAGTGGGGAGGGGGGAGGGAGGAATGGGGGGAAGGTACTGAGAAGAAGAAGCATAATTGGTAGGCATTAAATAGATGGGGAGAGGTCAAAAATGGTATAGGAAACAGGACTCAAAGAACTTATATGTACGACCCATAGCCATGAACTAAGTGGGGGGGATGTTGGATGGTTGGGGTGCAGGGTGGAGAGGGGATAAAGGGGGAAATTTGGGAAAACTGGAATAGCATAATCAATAAAATATAAGTAAAAAAATAAAGTTGAAAGGAAAAAATGGCTCTGGGATAGGAGCATGAATACTCCTTCCTCTGCCCTTATTGCCCTCACACACTCACCCTAATGTAACTGAGAGAGGTTACATGGTGTAATATGGTGCAATATGGTGGCAAAGATGTTACAAGTACAATGAAAAGCACTTTTAAGATATCTGATTTGGAAGAAGTGTCTGAAAGGATTAAATTTTGACAGGAAAATTAGACTTAAAATGCTAATAAAATGTGTCCTAGGCAGAGCATACTGAAGAGTGTGGAGACAAACTGACTGGCATATGGGGGAGCGGTGTAAGGGCTGACTATGGCAAAAGTCATTAGAAAGGGTCTGGTTTATTTTTTCTACTAGTATCTGAGGAAAACAGGCCTGAAAAGCTAGTATTTTTAAATCCGACCATAACAAATTGTACTCTGATGCCATAGAGTGGTGAATTACAAATGTATCCATTTATGTCATATTTAGGACAGAATACTGTTGACTTGCTCTGAATTATAGTTTGTTATGTAAATGGCTGGAAGGGTACTAGGAAGAGTGACATTCAGGAAAACCAAAGTGCAGGAAGAGCCTCTAGGTTTCTGGCTAAAGAGGAAAACCCCTTTGGTCTAAAGATTCCCAATCTGAGGACCAGGGACCTTGGAAGAAAAACTCATCATGCGTTATGTGCAGACAACATATGTAATGTTTCTCACATAATATATATACCACCATTTCCACTGCTTTTCATTGTTCAGATAATTGTTCATTCCTTTGTGATTCATAAAACGAAACTCCATCTTAAGATAAATACACTCGTGATTCATAGTTATATTGAGGTGTTTTGTACTTTGCAAATCACCAGATAATGTGAAATTACTCAATATTTTTAAAAAGAGATTTTCATCCTGGAAGTTTTTAGGGTCTCTCCTTTAATGTCTTGGATGGTGGAAATGAACAAGTCTAACACAAAAATTTCTTGGTAAAGGTTTGTCTTAGTGCATTGGGTATAATATCCATGACAAATTCGGAAAATTTAGGGATACTGGTGGAGAGAGTTTATTAGAGAACCTGTTGTTTCGTTTTCCTGGGGTGATGATATGATGTTATTTAGAGTATCTGATATCTGTAGTGCCAGGCAGAGAAGGTGGGAAATGAGAGACAGGAGGTTTTGCATTGCCATGGGAAGCAG
Source organism: Glossophaga mutica (assembly GCA_039655065.1). Taxonomy (NCBI): domain Eukaryota; kingdom Metazoa; phylum Chordata; class Mammalia; order Chiroptera; family Phyllostomidae; genus Glossophaga; species Glossophaga mutica. The sequence goes on from CM077318.1 coordinate 20,564,841, forward strand.
ACTAGAAGGAGAGAAGAGAAGAACAAGTATCAGAAAGTAGTCTCTTCTTTAGAGGGCATGAAGTGCACGAAAGAATTAGGTCCCATCAAGTCTACCATTTGGCATTCGTAGGAGGTGACTACCAGTCAGCTTGGGCTGCTATAATACAATACTTTAGACTGGATGGTTTATGTTGTAAACAACAGGAATATATTTCTCCTAGTTCTGGTGACTGAAAGTTCAAGATCAGAGTGCCAGCCCTGTAGGGTTCTGGTGAGAGTCTGTTTCCTGGTTACAGATGACTCTTCTCACTGTGTCCTCACAGGGTGGAAGGAAAAAGAGAGCTTTTCTGTAGTTTATTTTATAAAGGCAGTAATCCCATTCATGAAGAATCCACCCTCATGACCTAATCAATTCCCAAGGGTCCTACTTCCTCATACAATCATATTGGGGAATTAGATCTCAACATATGAATTCTGGAGTGACACAAATATTCAGTTCATTATAGTGACCTTACAGAATCCTGTCCTTTCTCTTGGAAAATTATGCAAAATTCTCAAGATTTCCAGAGGAAAGCCATTGTGCACATGCTGTTAAATAATCCCCCCCCAACGCACACACATACAGGCACACACACACGGTGCTTTGGGTCTCAGGCATGAGTGAGGTCACTTGAAATGTATTATATAAACACTCTACTTACTTTCACTCCCCTTAACTTCCACTCATCCTCTTTATGATCAAATGAAGGGTTTCTTTGTTCAAGTTCCTGACTGAGTAGCAGTGTATCAAATGAGTACTGCTATAGTTAAATTTCAAAGTATTCACTGAAATGTGGTTTTGGGTGAGCCAGGAATGAAGGCATTATGTACACTGGGGACAATGCTATCCAGTCCACTCGTGGTGAAAGACCCCAGATACTTCCTAATTATAAAAATGAATTTGTTACTGCTTCACATCAAAGGACTGGAATGTTATCAGAGTAATAAAAAGAAACAGTGATTTTATTTTTGCAAAGATTTATTTTTAAGAGTAAAAGGAAAGGTAGCTTCTATGGTAATATAACTCCATCAATGTGCAAAGGATAGCAACTTCAATAATCCAAAAATGATTTTAATGTTAAGGCAACAGTACAACTTGGAGAACACATTTATTTAAAATAAATAATGAAAGAAGGAAACAAACCTTGCCTCCCAATCCACAGCAGATCAGACATTATAGAAACCACAAAGAAGAAAAAGAAAACTAGGTTGCAAGAAATTATTTTTGATACCTAAATCCTTCTGGAAAGTGCATGACAAATTTCAGCTACACAACCTGCCCAGGTTCTCCAACTGTTTGGTCACTTTTTTGCCATTTTCACCACTCTCTCCACAATTATTAAATAGTATTACTGCATTTGCCACAGATGACTTGCTTTCAAAGATTTCATTTTAAAAGCTGAAGTACCCAAGTGGTTATTGTTTGTAATATAGTATATTCTAATGGTGCTCTTTAGTTGATGTTGCAGCCACCTTATATTCAATTTCCATTATGAGTCATTATTTTAAAATGGGTAACTTGGCTACAGAAAATTGCTTTATAAAGACACCTGAACAGCAAGTTCTCATATGAACAAAGAAATTTTAAGATGATGGAATGTGGCCTTGGCTGGTGTAGCTCAGTGGGTTGAATGCAGGTCTGTGAACCAAAGGGTCACCTGTTCAATTCCCTATCAGAGCACATGCCTGGGTTGCAGGCAAGGCCCTCAGTAGGGGCATGTGAGAGGCAAGCAGACATTGATGTTTCTCTCCCTCTCTTTCTCCCTTCTTTCCCCTCTCTCTAAAAATAAATAAATAATGTCTTTTTTTAAAAAAGATGATGAAATGTGAAAAAATAATGAATAGCTTTGGCTACTCTTTTGAGCTCTTAAAAGTTGAAAATGACTTGTTGAGATTTTGCTGGTGTTTTTTTTTTTTCTTTTTTGTCTCTTTTACTTTGTGCAAGTAAAAGACAATTTATTAGGTCTCCATCTAGAGCACACTTCTTTCTAACTTCTTTGCACTTATAAATCGGGCTATAAAGAGGTGAGAATCAGCTCCAGATTTGTTGCACCTTTCCTTCCTAGAGTCATGAATATTGCTGTTTTCATTGGCTTTAGAAGAAAATACAGTGCTGTTTGTAGTCATTAAAATGGCCATTATTTACGGAAAGTCTCGTTAATGTTCACTTTCTAAAATTCTGCCCTTGGGACATTAAGTGGTGAAAAGAGCATGAGCTCTGGAGTGAAACAGCACAAGATTCAAATCCTGACTCAGGACTCAGAGCCACAGTTTTCTCTGGCTTACAATAGGGACTACAAAGATTGTAAGGGTAAAATGAGATATGGCATACATATAATTTAACATAGGGTCAGGTGCTTGATAGGGACATAATAAATAGTAGCCAAAGTGCTGTGACAGTGGCCATGATTTCTTTTTGTTTTGTTTTCCTTTTTATTGAATCTATTTGGGTGACATCAGTTAACAAAATTACACAGGTTTCAGGTGCACGGTTCCACAACACATCATCTGTACAGTGTATTCAATGTTTACCACCTCAAGTCAAGTCTCCTTCCATCACTATTTATCCCCCCACATCCTCCTCCACCTCCCTCCACACTCTCTTGACAATCACCACACTGTTACCTGTGTCCATGAGTTTTTCATTTTGTAATTTTTCCTCAATCCCTCCACCCCCACCCCTGATAGCTGTCAGCCTGCTCTCTATCCATGAGCCTGCCTCTATTTTGCTTGTTAGTTCATTTTGTTTATTAGATTCCACACATGAGTGAAATCATAAAAAGGAACCCACTGTTGGTGGGAATGCAGATTGGTGCAGTCACTGTGGAAAGCAGTATGGAGTTAACTTAAAACATTAAAAATAAAACTGCCTATGACCCAGTGATCCCACTTTTGGGAATTTATCTGAAGATACCCAAAACACTAATTCAAAAGAATACATGCATGCACTCCTTTGTTCATTCATTTCAGTGTTATTTATAATCTCCAAGATTTGGAAGCAGCACAAGTGTCCATCAGTAGATGAGTGGATAAAAAAGCAGTTTAGAGCCCTGGCCAGCTTGCTTACTTGGTTGTACATTGTCCCATACACCAGAAAGATTGTGGGTTCTATCCATGGTCAGGGTACATATCTAGGTTGTGGGTTTGATTCCTAGTCAGAGCAAGTACAAGAGGCAACCAATCAATGTTTCATTCTCACACTGATGTTTTTTTCCCTCTCTCCTTCTCTCTCTTCCCCTACCACTCTTCTTCTCTCTCTAAAATCAAGAAGCATGTCCTTGGGTGAAGATAAAAAAGAAACTGTGGTACATTTACACAATGGAATACTACTTGGTCATTAAAAAGAAGGACATTTTATCTTTTGCAACAGTATGGATAAAACTGGAGAACATTATGCTAGGTTAAATAAGCCAGTCAGAGAAAGAAAAGTGGCCATGATGACTTTCCTTGGGAACAAAAATATGGAATCTCACCTGGGCCAAAGAGAATGGCAGTATGTGCAAATCCGTATAAAGCAAATCTCTTACTAATCTCATTCCATAAATGTTTGGGAAACACACACATATACACATATACACACGATTAACCTTCCATCTTTCTGAGTCCCAGTTTGTTTGAAAGCAGTAAAGGGGAAGAAAGATATAATAATAAATGGAAAAATAATTTGTCTGATTGGCCAGTCCCCTGTGCTAATGCCAACTCAAAGTAAATTTATATAGTGCGTAAAGGAAAGCCCCCAAATAAGTATCAGTAGGGGCCTTAAGATAGTATGTGAATAAAATCTCACAAAATAATGCTCTAGAGAACCCCACTCCTCTTTTAAATATTATTCCCATCCCTATCACCAGAAATGAGAAACTTTATGACTTGTTTGATCCAGGCTTAGGTGATACAGAGGATGAGGTTGCAGATAGCACTATTGTGCTGAAAGACCTTGGCACAGCAGAGGAAGCTAATGATGTTTCTGAGTTAATCCAACCATTCTGGTCATCTTGTGGATGTGTGTTGATACAGTTCACCACATATTCCTTGTACATACTTATATAATCTGTCCCTTTTAACCAGCAACACTAAAATAATGGATTCTTGAGAGTGATGTGGGTTGGGGTGTTGCATTTGCAAGCAAAACACACTCTACTTCCTTAATATTGGCTGCTTTAGTGGAGGCTCTTAGAGCTGACAACACAACAGAGTACTTCATAAAGAAAGTCTCATGATAGCTGTTATTTATTATGCAAATTCTGTCTGCCATGGCAACATTGCATCCAGGAGTTTGCTTTATTTGCACTAGGACATGGCCTGCATATTCAAATGAATGCAGCCGTACATTATGCCTACACATTACAAAGATTTTGTTTTCCCTGACACTTACAGGAGAACAAACTGCAATTAATATAGCCTGTTTAAGCAGACAGCACCCAATTAGTTATCATCCATTTTCAGATTGGGATGCTAGACAAAAAACATGGAGCTGGTCTCCTTATTCAAAAGGAAAATACATCCAAACTATAGGTTTTCAAAGACACATTTAACTCACAATGGCAAGGATACTCACTTAGCCTTTAATGTGAAATGGAGTGTTAATTTTTCTCTGTCACCTCTTAATTGCTTCCTTATTATACTGTTCAAGCAGTTAATTGCTAGACTGAGTGAAAGAGTGTTTTCAGGGGAAAGGAAATGCCACAGCATGAAAGAAAAAAAATAGAAGCAGTTCACTAGCATAATTGGGTCTGATATAACATTAGCTATGGTATTCCTTTTAATGGTATCTACAAAAATTAATAGGCAAAGCCAAATTGTTTTTGATTGGGAAAGCATAAAAAGATTAAGTCAGTTGGCATGCCTACATGTGACTTTCATCACTGTCATTTACCAAGCAATCAAGTGAGCTCTCCCATGCCATTCCTACTTGGCCTATATGTAGGTTGCCTTCCCCATGTGTGATGCAGATGGGGACATCTCCACCATCTAGCTATTCCTAGTGCAGAAACAGGTTCCAGGGAGTCATATGGATATTTTCTTGCTGTCTTCCCTGGGTTAACTCTTCACAATATAATTGAGGGAGAAGAGCAGGCAGAAAGCAGTTGTGTCATGCTGTTCCTTGCTTTGGAGCTCCCCACACAATTCTATTTGTTCCTTAGAGATTTGACCCTTTTTTTCAGTACTATCAAAAATGGGAGTTGACATTGTCAGAGCTTGATTGTATTTCTTCAGCAAAGAAATGGAAACTCAGAAAAAAAGGCAAAAATTACAGACATTTATCTAAACTACAAAATATAAATCACCTGCTTTAAGGAGGATGTTTGCAAGGCAGTGTTAGACAATTCATAACAAGTATTATTTTCTACATCCCCTAATTTTATTAGAACATAGAAATTATTACTTAAGAAAGATGGTAATGAAAATACTTGGTTTAATAGTGAAGTTAGAAGATATATTTTTATTTGTATTGCATTTATTTATGATCAAAATAAATCACTTTGTTGAATCTTAAATTTAACTTCCCAATGAAATATAGAAAAACTGTAAACCATTTACTGAATTGTGTTCATTAGCATTTACTCAGTGATTAATTTATTACTTCATTCTACCCTCTGTTTCAGTTTGTTTACTGTTTTTTGAAGTCTGCTGATTTTCCCATTTTCCCTTTGAAACGACAAGGTTGAGAGATGGAGAAAGTGATGGGGGGATTCCTTCTATCAATGAAACAATAATATGAAACTGTACCAATGACTCATCTCCAAACATGTAGAAGAAGACAAAATTCAATCCCAAAGTAGACAGTGCTCAATCATAAGGTAATGAACAATTAAGCAAGTAAATAAAATATTCAATACAAAACATCACAAAGAAAATCTAGGTTTTGCATTGTTCTACACATGGCTGCAGGGAAAATGCTCTAGAATAGTGGTTGTTGACCTAGAATACATACATGGGAATCAGGAGTCCATAAAAAAAACATAAAATATTACATAAGAATTCTATATGTATGACAGTCACTGTATATTTTTCTCAGAGAGGGTCCTTAGCTTTCATATTAATTTTAATGCTGTGTAACAAATTACCACAAAGTACATGCCTTAAAACAGCACCCACATTTATCTTATAGTTTCTGTTTGAAGTCTGCACATGGCTTACCAGGATCCACTGAAAATCTGCCATCAGGTGTGAGCCAGGACTCTGTTCTTATCTCCAGGCTTTACTGGGGAAGGGTCTGCTTCCAAGTTAACTGTGGCTATTGAAGGAATTCATTTTCTTGTTATTTTAGCAGTCATAGCAGCTTGCTTCATCAAAACAAAGGAGAGCAAGACCCTAGAATCAGTCTGAAAGCAAGAGGGAGTCTAATAAAAAGTAATATACTCACTGGGGTAACAGGTCATCAGTCTTGACATATTGGTTATAAGGAAGCCAAATGTTCTGCACACACTCAAGAGGAAGGGAGTATATGAGATTGTGAACACCAAGAGACAGACAAAATGGAGGCTGCCTTAGCTTTTCAGGTTTTCAAATGGACCTAAGATGTTTTTAAAGTTATAAAGCACCGGGCTTGTCTACAGAGTACAAGTGTATTATTCACAAAATTTAATGTCTTGAAACAATAATAATCACTTATTATGCTTCATGGTTTTGTGGCTCAGGAATTTAGACAAAGCACAGTATAGATGGCTTATACCTGATCCATCATGTCTGAAGTCTCAGCTAGAAGACTCAGTGACTGGGAGCTGGAATTTTCTGAAGGTTCATTCACTCACACATCTAGGGGGTTATGCTTGTTATTGGTTAGGGGTCTTGGTTTTTTTCTCCATTTGTGATTCTCTGTATGGTCTCTTTATTGGCAAGTCTAGGCCTCCTCATAGCACAGTGGCTGGGTTCTATAGGTTACTATTTAAAGAGAGAGAGAGAGAGAGAGAAGCAACTATATGATGTTTTTCTGACCAGAATTTCTATAGCTTCACTTCTTTTTTTAAAGATTTTATTTATTTATTTTTAGAGACAGGGGAAGGGAGGGAAAAAGAGAGGGAGAGAAACATCAGTGTCCTAGGGATATATCAATTGGTTGCCTCTCACATGTCCATACACTGGGAACCTGGCACACAACCCAGGCATGTGTCCTGACTGGGAATTGAACAGGTGACCTTTTGGTTGACAGGCCAGTGCTCGATGCACTGAGCCACATCAGCCAGGGCTATACTTTCACTTCTAATGTGTTCTATTGGAGAAAGTAGTTACAAAGATTCACTCAGTTCCAAGATGAGAGAACACAAGTTCCACATTTCATTGGCAAAGGAGTTAGGAGAAATATGTGGGTGGGGCCATTCTGGAAAACACAATCTGCCACAACAAATGAATGTAGGCCTTCAACAAATATTTACTGGGCTCCTATACTTTGCATAGGTAACTATTATACTCTTTCAACAAATATTTATTGAGCTGTAATCCTAACACTTAAAGAAAACACCCTAGAAAAATCCCAACACTAAACAGAAACTTATGATTTGTAACTGAGACTCAAGTATCTCACAGAAATCTACTTTTTATCAGGGCCTTTCACCTTTAACAGACACAAACTCTACAATCTCACAAATAATCTTTATATTACAGTAGAAATGGCCGTGGCTGGTGTGGCTCAGTGGTTGAGTGCCAGCCTGAAAATCAAAGGGTTGCCAGTTCAATTCCCAGTTTAAGGCACAAGCCTGGATTGAGGGGCCAGGTCCCCAGTAGGGGGTGTGCAAGAAGCAACCACACATTGATGTTTCTCTCCCACTCTTTCTCCCACCCTTCCTCCCTCCTTTCTGCTCTGTCTAAAAGTAAAGAAATAAAATCTTTTTTTTTTAAAGGAAGAAATGCTCCATAAATGGTTTGTCTGTATTTCATAAAACTTTTTAGAGGGGGTGAGAAAGAGAGGAAAAGAAACATCAATGAGAGAGAGAAACATTGATTAGTACACACCTCTAGTACACATTCCAACTGTGGACTGAACCTGCAACCTAGGCATGTGCCTTGACTAGGAATCAAATTGGCAACCTTTTGCTTTGCAGGATAGGGCCTAAGCAACTGAGCCACACCAGTCAGGATAGTTCCCCTGCATTTTGAAGTTATAGTATACCAATGATCATATGATTCATTTCTTTTTCCTTATTTAACACATGTTTATTGAATATGTATTGCAAGCCAGGGACCATTCTGGGCACTGGGATTAAGATGATGAACAAGGTAGACATTGTTCCTGCCTTCACTGTGCTCTCAGTCTAGTGGAGGAAACTGAAAACTAAACAAGAAATTATAATGCACTGTGAGAAATGCTATGATAAGGAAAATACAGAGTGCCATGGACTTGGGTCAGGAAAATTTTCTTGAAGGAAATAAAAATTACCTGCAGTTGCAAACTATGGTTTCTGTAAAGGCAAATACTCCCCACAGTATACAATGCAGACCCTCAGTGACTGTTTAATAAAGCCTTAGTTAGTAGGTTAAATCCTGTCACTCTCTTGTGAAACCTTCAATGGTACACAACTATTTTATAGAACATTAAAATGAGCTCCTACCTTTCACAACATCATGGATAGAACTGGAGAGCATTATGCTAAGTGAAGTAAGCCAGGCAATGAAAGACAAACACCATATGATCTCACCTATAAGTGGAACCTAATCAACAGAACAAACAAGCCAGCAAAATACAACCAGAGACACTGAAATAAAGAACAAACTGACAGCAACCAGAGGGGAGGAGGGAGAGGGATAATGGGGAAAAACAGGGGAAGGGTCATCAAGGAACATGTATAAAGGACACATGGACAAAGCCAAAGAGGGTAGGTTTGAGGGAGGGAGGCAGGGATGGGTAGGGTGGGAGAGCATGGAGGTGTGAAAATGGGGAGAACTGTACTTGAGCAACATAAAAAAGAATATTTAGAGCCTTATGTGACTTGGCATTGGCCTTGTTTTCCAGTCATATTCATCACCACAACCTTCGAAACACCTGGCATTCTCACCATTCCTAAAATATGGCATGCATTTTTACACTGCTGCATTCTTTGTCTGTGATGTTACTGTAGTCTTGTATGTACTTCCTTCTTTGTGTGTGTGTGTTGCATGTCCTCCCTTATTAATACCAAAACCATTCATTCAAATGTTATGTTATGTAGCTCTGGCTGGTGTGGCTCAGTAGATTAAGTGCTTGCCTGTGAACCAAAAGGTCACCAGTTCAATTCCCAGTCAGGGCACATGCCTGGGCTGCAGGCTAGGTCCCCAGTGGGGGGCATGCTAGAGGCAACCAGACATTCATGCTTCTTTCCTTCTCCTTCTCCCACCCCTACCCTCTCTCTGAAAATAAATAAAATCTTTAAAAAAATGCTATGTTATGCCTTTCTTAACTTCACACAAGCTGGAGTTAACTGCATATTTCCATTGGTCTCCACAGCACTAAGTTTATACCACTTATTTCATTTTGATTGGCATAACAGTTACTACTGTATGTCAGTCACCTCCATCATTCATTCATTCACTCACTCACTTTTCAACAAGTATCTATTAAGTATATGCTATATATTCTATGTATTATGCTAGATCCTGGGAATGTAGTGTAGAAAAAATAGGCAAGGTTCCTGCCCTTAGAAAACTATGCCACTGCACTTAGCACAATAATTCATTCAATGCAAAAGTATAATGTATGATGAATAAATAAATGAATCGATATTAATATGAATGGTTTGAATCTTGAGTTTGTGTGTTTGTGTCACACAAAGCCTATGATTTGGAACAAAGAATATATATTATTTCGGTTTTTTTAAGATTTTATTTATTTATTTTTAGAGAGAGGGGAATGGAGGAAGAGAGAGAAACATTAATGTGAGAAACATCAATCTGTTGTCTTTTGCACACATCCTAACCAGGGACTGAACACAAAACCTAGGCACATGCCCTAACCGGGAATCGAACTGGTGACCTTTTGCTTTCCTGAATGATGCCTAAATGAGACACACTGGTCAGGGATATATGTTATTTCTTATATGGAGCAATTGACTCAAGTTCAATTGATCCCAAGATGGGTTGTTTCAAGGTTTTTGGTGATTACCATTTTAATGAATAGCTACATTGTCCCACATGAGCTGAAAGATTATATCATTTGTATGAGTAGTTTATTCACTCTAGCAAGTTAACACTATGTGTATTATGCCTAGTCTACAGTTTTGCTAAACAAGTAGCACTGTTTTCATACATATCTTTTTTCCAGTTTTATTGAGAAATAACTTACATGCATCACTGTTCAACTTAGAAGTGTATAGTATGATAATTTGATTTACACGTATTGTGAAATATTTACTACAGTAGGTTTAGTTAAAAGCCATTAGCTAATATAAATGCAAAAAAAAAAGAAAAAGAAAAGAAAAAATTACCCTTGTGATGAGAGAAATCACATATCTTAAAAACATACTATGCAGGATGAGATTACTAGATGGATTTTCTGATTTTCTTTCCTTCAGATAATAAATTGATGGACTATTTGTCTTACTGTACATGTCATGCTGCCTTTATTTTTACAACAAATTGTTCCTACTGTGTTATATGCACTGTGTTAGGCACAACTTTAAGTTACTATCTCCAGAGATTGACTATGAAAATGATAGTTACTCCCACCAAACTATTGCAAGACAATAGAAACAGAGACAGTGTTTTTCTAATTCCTCTCTAAAATAATTAAAGAGTCAATCTTTATATTTTGATAAGTAGTAAAATGTCTCTCCCAGTCATTCTCTTTTCTGTGTTGGCTTTGGTTTATATGTGTGGTATCCCTGCCAAATTCGCCAAACAAAATAGGAAAAACGTCTTCATTCAATATACCACACTAGTGTGTACTGCCACCCCCATGCCGTCACCACGTGCCCCTGAATTTAACACCCTGAAAGAGTTCCTGTCCTTCCACTGACAACTGGCATCAGTCCAATTTGCAGAGATCAAAGTCACTCTACCCTTCTGACACCAAAGAAAACACGACAATGGCCTCCAATAGGTAGTCCATTGTGTTCAGCAAGCACATTGCCCCAAAATACAGTCATTACAGATCTCTTTAAAGTCTCAGTCTGACCCCTAATCAGGGTTTTTTTTTTAATTAACAATCCTTTTAACTACTTTATTTCTGATTACACAAACCAACCAGATATTAGTGCCTGTGTTCTCTGAGCAGTTATACAAAGGTTTGATAATATATCTAGTCACCCATTCTATCACTTATCTTTTCAGTTTATTGGACTATTGATATAGTGCCATTAGATGACAATTTGGAATCCCTAGTTGCATTCTGCAGGTTTTCAAAGCTTGGAGGAATTTCTGGATTTCCAGAAATTGTGTTCCTGGAGTCATATGGGTTTAATAAGCTAATAAATACCATCTGAACATCTTTGTGACTTTTTTTCTGGCTAGAACATGAAAATGACAAGGCTATCTGAACATAAAACCACAAGAAAACTCTGTGGTTGTGGAAGTTTGTATTTGGGAAAACATTCTGGCAATTGGCTATTAACCAGTCACTTGGAATGGAGAAAGAAAAATATATACCCAGGAATTCCTAACACATTTCCATTGTTTCACAGAAGATCTTTATTATGACTTACTCCCAATTAATCACCAACTGTATTGATATTTGTCTAGTTTGTCAAAGGGACTTGTTTATTAGGATTGTTGAGGAGCATCTGAGTGCATGATTTTTTCACAGTGTATGACCAGTTAATAGTGTGGGCAGGGATTATAATGGTAATGGCATCGATGCATAGAGCACATCACACAACCATTATTTCATTTTTGGTATTGGAGAATAAGAGTTCCACAATAAAGTGATATTTATAACTTGCCATTCTGTTCTCTCCCTCTTCTCAAACTGAGTTTATTATATCATTATAGTTTAAAACTTGTCTTCCTTTACCATACAGTTGTAAACTCTTTTGAAAACAGATGTCTTATTCATCCCAGTATCCTCTCCCTATATAGCAGCATCTGGTATGGTACGTTGCACATAATAACTGCTCAATAAATTAGTTTGTTTGTTTTTAAAATTAATAAAAGGCAGAATAAATAGATAGGATAATATAGGCATGAACCAAAGACCCTGGGGACTGTGGAGAAGGGAATAATGCTCAAATAAAGTAATAATGGGAGTAAAACAGGAGGGAAAAACCCTTAAGAAGCTGGAAACAATAAAATATTAAAGAATTTGTTGAATTCTAAAGGATCAATCAGATGTTATGATTTTAAGATGAATTAGTTGATTAGGTTTGAATATCTGTGTGCATTGTGATGGGGCATCATAATCATTGCTCATTATGGTGCTACAGATTCCCATCAGGACAAGAACTTTGGGACATATATTTTAATGTTAGTTATTGGTTTCTGCTGAGACATATGAGTTCTTTTATGAAGAACTCTCCATTTGGCAAACATCAAAGTAATGAATTGAAGGTAGTTATAAAATCTGTAGCCAGGAGAAACAGCTTGTCTTCAGTCTTCAATGTAAAAGATTACTTTCATATTACAAAATATTTCAACTCTAGAATCTACTTTGAGTCCCCATTTATAACTGAAAAGAGAGAGTGCAAATGAATAAAGCATGTCTTTCCATCAAGCAGTTGATAGGGAGAAGAAGGAGAGAGGACAATTTCAAAATAAGCATTCAGACTATAGATAACCTGATATTCACTCTCTTTCTAAACCTTATCAGCATGTCTTAAAACTAATCACTGTTCCTTTTAATTCAGGTTGACACTTTCTCCCTTTAAATAACACCTGTGAAAAATTTTTAAAGGATCTTCCTCTCTTAGCATACTATTTTTTAAAAAATATTTTATTTACTTATTTTTACATGGGAAAGACAGGGAAAGAAACATTGATTGGTTGCCTCTCACAAGCCCCAACTGGGGACCTGTCCTGCAACCCACACAGGAGCCCTGACCAGCAATCCTACCAGTGACCCTTTGGTTTTCAGGATGATGTCCAACACACTGAGCTACAGAAGCCAGGGCACTCAACATAACCCTAATAATTCTAATAAACACAGGATGATTTACACATGTAGAATCTCAAAACAGTGTATATACCATGATCTACATAGCATTTACTATTAATATAATATGTATGCCATGAATTCCATCCTGAAGTATAGCTGTTTTATGATATCTAACACCATCTTATATTCAAAATAAAGAATGTTATTTATTACATCAAGAAAATCTTAGGGACTTCCGGACAAGATGGAGGCATAGGCGGACACACTGTGCCTCCTCTCACAACCAAAATTAAGGACAACAAATATTTAGAAACAAGAAAACAACCAGACTTATAGAAAATTGAACCGTACGGAAGTCCAACAACCATTCATCCAGTCCAGTAAGAGGGGCGGAGTCGCGGTAGGAAAAAGTGGAGGTATGGACCCAGGAACGCAAATAGCAGTGGCTGGCAGGTCCCAGGTGCACAGGCGGCAGCTGGCAGACCCCGGGCACAGGGGGGCAACTGTGCAGACCCAGTGAGGCTGCACAAGGCGGCTGGCTGACCAGGTGGTCCTACATTCCCGCGTGCAGATGGTCCAGGCAGAGGGGAAGTGGCGGAAGGGACTGAATCCAGGAGAGAGAGGAGCAGGCGCCATTGTTCCCTCTCAGACCCCACCCCCACAAGCCAGCGACTGGGCTGCCCCACACTGGGGAGCGCCTGAGGCTCCACTCCTCACTACGTAAAAGCACGCGCGTGCGCAGATAATTCAGGCGAAGGGGAAGCAGTGGAAGGGACCAGAGTCCAGAAGTGAGCGGAACAGGCGCCATTCTTCCCTCTCGAACCCTGCCCCCACCTATACTGTCACAACCCAGCGACTGGGCTGCCCCGCCCTGAGGAACACCTAAGGCTCCACTCCTCATACATAATAGCCGCGACCAGACTAAAACCAAACCAAAACAAAACAAAAAACCCTTGCGGCGTTGGTGGTATAGTGGTGAGCATAGCTGCCTTCCAAAAAACCCCACCAAAAATGGCTCAAACCGGAGAAAAAATGAAAACCCCAGAGTCAGTTCCTCTAAGCAATGAAGAGATAGCCAACCTATCAGATGCACAGTTCAAAGCACTGGTCATCAGGATGTTCACAGAATTGGTTGATTTTGCTCATAAATTAGATGAAAAAATGCAGGCTACAATATGTGAAATGAAGGAAGACGCATGGGGAACCGATAGAGATGGAAGGAAAACTGGGACTCAAATCAATGGAGTGGACCAGAAGGAAGAAATTAACAGCCAAACAGAAAACGAGGAAGAAACAAGAATTCAAAAAAATGAGGAGAGGGTGACTGGGGGAAGATGGTGCCGTGGTAGGAGGGAGCAGACCCTATTCCCACTCTACACACAGGAGAAAAACCAGACCAATCTTTGAAAGACCAGAACAGACAAGGAACAGTAACACAGCATATTGGAGAATAAGAGGTCGGAAATTGTAGCGGACACTGAAAAACAAGCGGTAAGGAGAGCTCTTCGGAACAATAAGAGCCCAGGGTTCCAGCGCGCGGAGAGCGGGGCCACTGAGGCCCCGGCCTGGCGCTCCGCCAAGCCTGCCCCAGGGCCCTGGGGAGGGAGCTGGGTCAGCCGCTGAACCGGCTGGGAGATCTCAGGGGCCACCGCGTGACTGCGCCCGAGCAAAAATGGGTGCACGGCGAGGGAGCGAAAGTGGGTACCCCGCACCAGGTCACTGCATGACTTTGAACAGAGTTTTCGTGGTTGCCGGGCGACTACGAAAGCACAGGCCCCCCAACAGAGACAGAGGCGTGGGCGAAGTGAGACATCTGCTAGAAAATAGACACCCTCAGGGGACCTCACACGGTCGCGGGCTAGTGGACACTCGTGAAAACATAGGCGCAGGCTGCTGGAGACAGCTGTGGAGCCAGAGGTGCCAGTTCACGGGCGGGTGCTCAAACTCGGAGAGCTCAGGCCCAAGGTGCAGGCGCCGGATAGCAGCTGGAACGCAGGCCCCTCTCAGAAGCAAATGCAGGCAGTGCCCCGAACACTGAAAGCCTCCCAGGGACAAAGGCAGGCGGCTGTGCACGTCTGGAGATCCTAACACACACCCATAAACTCGGTGAAGTGCATACACACACAAGGAGGCTCAGATCACACGCTGGAAACCCTGTGGGGAGAGGCGCCCACTAACGCTGGGATACATAGCACAGTGAGGACTGAGTTCTGAACACAGAGAAAAGCAATAAGATCACCCCTCGGCCATTGCAGCCAGCAAGACCTGAAAAACCGGCTGGCAAGTTTGAAAACAACAAGAGGGTTTTTTGTTTTGATTTTTTTTGTTTTGTTTTGTTTTGTTTTTTTCATTTTTTTCATTTTATTTTTTAATATATTTTTATTTTTTTTAAAATATTTTGTTGTGCTTTGCTTGTTCCTTTTTTTCCCCCCACCTCTCTGGCTGCATATATTTGTGTGGGGGTGTCTGTGTGCGTGTCTCTTTTTTGTGTTGCCAGTTTGTTAGTGTCTTTTGGTTTGTAAGTCTGTCTATCTATATGAGTTTTTAACTACTCCTTCTTCATTGTTTATATCTTCTTCTTTACTCCCCAACTCCTTTTCCCTCCCTTGAATTCCTTCTTCTCTTATCCCCTCTTCCTTTCTTTTCAATTTTATCTCTTCTACCTTCCTCTTGTTTCCTCTTTCTTCTTTTTTTCATTTCCCCCCCTCTTCTTTTTGTAAATACCCACGAGTGAGACAAAACAAACAAACAAGCAAGCCTGGAACTGTCGGGGAAAAAAAAACAAAACAAAAAAAAAACCAGAGTTGGCCCCCAAAAGAGGGTATTCCAGCTGATGAGACAGTGGAAGCAGTGAACAACAGGATATCCGAAGGAGAATCCACCACTGAATCTCACAGATATTCTACCACAGAAGGTCATAGCACAAACCCAGGGAGCCAGAACAGATTGATTTAAGAAGTGGAGGCTAACAACAAGAGTCTTACAAACAATGGGAAGACAAAAGAACAATCCCCAAACGAAAGGAAAGGAGGAAGCTCAAGAAAGAATGCTAAATGAAACAGAGGCAACTCAACTATCAGATATCGAGTTCAAAGCAATGGTTGTCAGGAAGCTCAATGAGCTCTCAATGAGCTACCACAAACTACAGGGAAGTTATGATGAACTCACGGCAAACTATATCAACATGAAAAAGGAAATAGAAGCCATCAACAAGGGCCAGGAGGAAATGAAGAACACAATCTCTGAACTGAAGAACACAGTAGAAGGAATGAAAATCAGAATCGATGAAGCAGAAGATCGGATCAGCGAGTTGGAGGACAAAATAGAAAAAAAACACTCAGAATGAGCAAGATAAGGAAAAGAGGCTTAGAAAGAATGAAGAGGGTTTAAGAGAAATGCAAGACAACATGAAACGGAATAATATCCGTATAATAGGGATACCAGAAGGAGAAGAACAAGAACAAGGGATAGAAAACCTGTTTGAAAAAGTAATGATGGAAAACTTCCCTCATTTGGTGAGAGAAAAAGCCACACAAATCCAGGAAACACAGAGAGTCCCAATCAAAAGGAATCAGACAGGCCCACTTCAAGACACATCATAATTAAAATGGCAAAATTCCAAGACAAAGAGAGAATCTTAAAAGCAGCAAGGGAGAAAAAGGAAGTAACATACAAGGGGGCCCCAATTAGGTTAGCATCTGACTTCTCAATGGAAACGCTCCAAGCCAGAAGAGAATGGCAAGAAATATTCCAAGCGATGAGAACCAAAGGCCTGCAACCCAGACTACTTTACCCAGCAAGGCTTTCAATCAAGATAGAAGGCCAAATAAGGAGCTTCCCAAACAAAAGAAGTCTAAAAGAATACACCTCTACCAAACCAATGCTGCAAGAGATACTAAAGGGGCTGCTTTAAGGGAAGAAAGGAAAAGACAGAGAGAGAAAGAGAGAGAGGAACACAGGTACGAAAATGGCAATGAATAATTACCTATCAATAATAACTTTAAATGTAAATGGATTAAATGCTCCAATCAAAAGACATAGAACAGCTGAATGGATAAGAAAGCATGACCCACACATATGCTGCCTACAAGAAACCCACCTCAGGACAAAAGACATATACAGGCTCAAAGTGAAGGGCTAGAATCAAATTTTCCAAGCAAATGGTCAGGAAAAAAACCTGGGGTAGCAATACTCATATCAGACAAAATAGACTTCAAAAGAAGGGCCATAAAGAGAGACCCAGAAGGTCACTTCATAATACTCAAGGGAAGAATCCACCAAGAAGACATAAATATTGTAAATATATATGCACCCAATGGAGGAGCACCTAAATACATCAAGAAAATTTTAGAGGACTTCAAGAAAGATATAGACAGCAACACAATTATAGTAGGTGATTTTAACACCCCACTGTCAAAAATGGACAAATCGTCCAAACAAAATGTCAACAGAGATATTGTGGCTTTGAACAACACTCTAGAGGAAATGGACTTAACTGATATATATAGAGAGAGCCCTTCATCCCAAAGAAGCTAAATACACTTTCTTTTCAAATGCACATGGAACAATTTCAAAGATAGACCACATGATAGGACACAAATCAAGCCTCAACAAATTCAAGAAAATTGAAATCATACCAAGCATTTTCTCGGACCACAAGGGACTGAAACTAGAAACCAACCCCAAGGAGAAAAACCCAAAACCCTCAAAATCATGGAGATTGAATAGCATGCTATTAAACAATGAATGGGTCAAGAATGAAATTAGGGAGGAAATCAAAAAGTTTCTGGAAAAAAACGATAATGAACTCACATCGACCCAAAACGTATGGGACACAGCAAAGGCAGTCCTCAGAGGGAAGCTTATAGCGATACAGGCCTATCTAAAAAAGACAGAAACATCTCAAACAAACAACCTAACCCTTCGCCTACAAGAACTCGAGGAACAACAACAAAGACAGCCCAGAGCAAGTAGAAGGAAAGAAATAACCAAGATCAGAGCAGAATTAAATGACATAGAGACTAAAAGCACAATCCTAAAGATCAATGAATCCAGGAGTTGGTTCTTTGAAAAGATCAACAAAATCGACAAGCCTTTAAGCAGGCTCATCAAGAAAAAAAGAGAGAGGACTCAAATAAACACAATCAGAAATGAAAGAGGAGATATTACAACCGACACCGCAGAAATACAAAGGATTGTAAGAAATTACTATGAAGAACTGTATGCCAAGAAATTTGAAAACCTAGGTGAGATGGACAAGTTTCTAGAAAAATATAACCTTCCAAAACTCAATGAGAAAGAAACAGAAAGCCTGGACAGACCAATAACAGCTGGTGAAATTGAATCAGTAATCAAAACACTCCCGACGCACAAAAGCCCTGGACCAGATGGCTTCACAGGAGAATTCTACAAAACATTTAAGGAAGAGCTAACCCCTATTCTCCACAGACTATTCCAAAAAATCCAAGAAGATGGAAGACTCCCAAACTCTTTTTATGAAGCCAGCATCATCCTAATCCCGAAACCAGATAAAGACACAACAAAGAAGGAGAATTTCAGGCCAATATCACTGATGAACATAGATGCTAATATCCTCAACAAAATATTGGCAAACCGCATCCAACAACACATTAAAAAGATCATACAACACGACCAAGTGCGATTCATCCCAGGGATGCAAGGATGGTTCAACATTTGAAAATCAGTAAATGTAATTCATCACATAAACAAAAGCAAAGACAAAAATCACATGATCATAACAATAGATGCGGAAAAAGCATTTGATAAGGTACAGCACCCATTTATGATAAAAACACTCAGCAAAGTGGGAATAGAGGGAGCATTCCTCAACATAATAAAGGCTATATATGAGAAACCTACAGCCAGCATCATACTCAACGGGCAAAGACTAAATTCTTTTCCACTAAAATCAGGAACAAGACAAGGCTGTCCACTCTCTCCACTTCTATTCAACATAGTACTGGAAGTATTAGCCACAGTGATTAGACAAGAAAAGGAAATAAAAGGCATCATCTTGGAAAGGAGGAAATAAACTATCATTGTTTGCAGATGACATGTTAGTATACATAGAAAATCCTATAGTCTCGGCCAAAAAACTGCTCGACCTAATAAATCAATTTAGCCAAACAGCCGGATACAAAGTCAATATCCAGAAATCAAAGGCATTTTTGTATACCAACAATGAAACAGCAGAAGCAGAAATCAAGAAAAAAATCCCATTCGATATAGCAAAAAGAAAAATAAAGTACCTAGGAATTAACCTAACCAAGGAGGTAAAAGACCTGTATGCAGAAAACTACACAATACTGAAGAAGGAAATCAAGGAAGACACAAATAAATGGAAACACATACCGTGTTCATGGATCGGAGGAATTAACATCATCAAAATGTCCATACTTCCCAAAGCAATCTACAGATTCAGTGCAATACCTATTAAAGTACCAATGGCATATTTCACAGATATAGAACAAACTCTTCAAAAATTTATATGGAACCATAAACGACCCAGAATAGCGGCAGCAATCTTGAGAAAGAAGAGCAAAGCAGGAGGGATCACAATACCTGATACCAAAATGTATTACAAGGCCACTGTAATCAAAACAGCCTGGTACTGGCATAAAAACAGGCACGTGGACCAGTGGAATAGAATAGAGAGCCCAGAAATAAACCCTAGTCTCTATAGTCAATTAATATTCGACAAAGGGGGCAGCAACATAAAATCGAGTAAAAACAGCCTCTTCAACAAGTGGTGTTGGGAGAACTGGACAGCTTCGTGCAAGAAAATGAAACTCGAGCACCAACTAACACCATACACAAAAATAAATTCAAGGTGGATAAAAGACTTAAACATAAGCCGTAACACCATTAAAGTCCTAGAAGAGAACATAGGCAGGAAAATCTCAGATATTCCACGCAGCAACATTTTTACTGATATGTCTCCTAAAGCAAGGGACATAAAGGAAAGAATAAACAAATGGGATATCATCAAAATAAAAAGCTTCTGCATGGCCAAGGAAAACAGTATTAAAATAAAAAGAGAACCGACTGTGTGGGAAAACATATTTGCCAATGATATCTCAGATAAGGGTTTAATCTCCAAAATATACAAAGAACTTACATGACTCCACTCTAAGAAGACAAGCAACCCAATTAAAAAATGGGCAAAGGACTTGGGCAGACACCTCTCCAAGGAGGACATAGAGAGGATCCAGAGACACATGAAAAAATGCTCGATATCTCTAGCTATCAGAGAGATGCAAATTAAAACCACAATGAGATACCACTTGACACCAGTCAGAATGGCCCTCATAAACAAAGCAACAAACAGCAAGTGTTGGAGAAGTTGTGGAGAAAAGGGGACACTAGTGCACTGCTGGTGGGAGTGCAGACTGGTACAACCACTATGGAAAACAGTATGGAATTTTCTAAAAAAACTAAAAATGGATATACCTTTTGACCCAGCAATTCCATTGCTAGGACTATATCCTAAGAACCCTGAAACACCAATCCAAAAGAAACTATGCATCCCTATGTTTATAGCAGCACAATTTACAATAGCCAAGTGTTGGAAGCAACCTAGATGCCCATCAGTAAATGAATGGATCAAAAAACTGTGGTACATTTATACAATGGAATTCTATGCAGCAGAAAGAAAGAAGGAGCTCATACCCTGTGCAACAGCATGGATGGAACTGGAGAGCATCATGCTAAGCGAAGTAAGCCAGGCAGTGAAAGATAAATACCATATGATCTCACCTTTAACAGGAAGCTAATCAACAAAACAAACAAACAAGCATAATATAACCAAAGACATGGAAATTGAGAACAGGCTGAAAGTCACCAGAGGGGAGAGGGGAGGGAATTTCAGGGGAAAAGGGGAAGGATTTACAGGAACAAGTATAAAGGACACATGGACAAAAACTATGGGGGGGGGTGGAAATGGGAGGGAGGTGGGGAGGGCTGGGGTGGCGGGTTCAGGTGAGAATAATAGACAGAAAACTGTACAAGAACAACAATGAAAATAAAAATTTTAAAAAAAAATTAGGAGAGGCTTAGGAACCTCTGGGACATTGTTAAACGTCCAAACTTCCGAATGATAGGGGTCCCAGAAGGGGAAGAAGAAGAGCAACAAGTACAAAACTTATTTGAACAAATAATAAAAAAGAACTTCCCCAATATGGCAAAGGAAATAGACTACCAGGACGTCCAGGAAGCTCAGAGAGTCCCAAAGAAGTTGGGTCCAAGGAGGAACACATCAAGGCACATTGTAATTACATTAGCCAAGATTAAAATGAAGCAGAGAATTCTAGAAGCAGCAAGGGATAAGGGAACAGTCACCTACAAGGGAGTTGCCATCAGACTGACAGCTGATTTCTCAAAAGAGACCTTACAGGCAAGAAGGGGATGGAAAGAAATATTTGAAGTCTTGAAAAGCAGGGACCTACATCCAAAATTGCTCTTTCCAGCAAAGCTGTCATTTAGAATGGAAGGACAGATAAAGCGCTTCTCAGATAAGGTCAAGTTCAAGGAGTTCATCATCACCAAGCTCTTACTATATGAAATGTTAAAGGGACTTATCTAAGAAAAAGAAGATCAAAACATGACACTGAAAAGACAGCAAACGCATAGCTATTAAGAACCACACCTAAAACAAAAGCAAACTAAGCAAACAGCTAGAACAGGAACAGAACCACAGAAATGGAAATTATATGGAGGGTTAGCAACAGGGGCGTGGGAGGAAGAGAGCGGGGAAAGGTACAGAGAATGAGTAGCATAGATAGTGGATAGAAAATAGACAGGGGGAGGGCAAGAATAGTATGGAAGATGTAGAAGCTAAAGAACTTATGACACATGGACATGAACTAAAGGGTGTAATGTGGGTGGGAGGGGGTGTGCAGGGTGGGAGGAATGATGGGGGAGAAACAGGACAACTGTAATAGCATAATCAATACAATATAAAAAAAAAGAAAGAAAATCTTAGAGGACTGCAAGAAAGATATTGACAGCAACATAATTATAATAGGGGATTTTAACACCACACCGTCAACAATGGACAGATATTCCAAACAAAATATCAACAAAGATATTGTGGTATTGAACATCACTCTAGATGAAATGGACTTAACTGATATATATAGAGTGCTTCATCCCAAAGAAGCTAAATACACTTTCTTTTCAAATGTACATGGAACATTTTCAAAGATAGACCGTATGATAGGACACAAATCAAGCCTCAACAAATTCAGGAAAATTGAAATCATACCAAGCATTTTCTCTGACCACAAGGGACTGAAACTAGAAACCAACCCCAAGGAGAAAAACCCAAAACCCTCAAAATCATGGAGATTGAAGAGCATGCTATTAAACAATGAATGGGTCAAGAATGAAATTAGGGAGGAAATCAAAAAGTTTCTGGAATAAAACGATAATGAACTCACATCGACCCAAAACGTATGGGACACAGCAAAGGCAGTCCTCAGAGGGAAGCTTATAGCGATACAGGCCTATCTAAAAAAGACAGAAACATTTCAAACAAACAGCCTAACCCTACACCTACAAGAACTCGAGAGCCAACAACAAAGACAGCCCAGAGCAAGCAGAAGGACAGAAATAACCAAGATCAGAGAAGAATTAAATGAAATAGAGACTAAAAACACAATTCTAAGGATCAGTGAAACCAGAAGCAGGTTCTTTGAGAAGATAAAAAAAAAAAAAATTGACAAGCCTTTAAGCAGGCTCATCAAGAAAAAAAGAGAGAGAGGACCCAAGTAAACACAATCAGAAATGAAAGAGGAGAGATTACAACTGACACCACAGAAATACAAAGGATTGTGAGAAATTACTATGAAGAACTGTATGCCAAGAAATATGAAATCCTAGGTGAAATGGACAAGTTTCTAGAAAAATATAATCTTCCAAAACTCAATGAAGAAGAAGCAGAAAGCCTGAACAGACCAGTAACAGCTGATGAAATGGAAGCAGTAATCAAAAAACTCCCGACACACAAAAACCCTGGAGAAGATGGTTTCACAGGAGAATTCTACAAAACATTTAAGGAAGAGCTAACCCCTATTCTCCACAGACTATTCCAAGAAATCCAAAAAGATGGAAGACTCCCAAACTCTTTTTATGAAGCCAGCATCATCCTAATCCCAAAACCAGATAAAGACACAACAAAGAAAGAGAACTTCAGGCCAATATTGCTGATGAACATAGATGCTAAAATCCTCAACAAAATATTGGCAAACCGCATCCAACAACACATTAAAAAGATCATACACCACGACCAAGTGGGATTCATCCCAGGGATGCAAGGATGGTTCAACATTCGCAAATCAGTAAATGTAATACATTGCATAAACAAAGGAGGGAAGATGGCGGCGTGGTAGGAGGGAGCAGACCCCATTTCTCCCCCTACACATGGGAGAAAAACCGGGCCAATCTATGGAAGAACAGAGCAGACAAGGAACAGTAACACAGCATATTTGAGAATAAGAGGTCGAAAATTGTAGGGGACATTGAAAAGCCAGCAGTAAGGAGAGCTCTTCAGAACAATAGGAGCCCAGGGTCCAGTGCGCGGAGTGTGGGGCAGCTGAGGCCCTGGCCCAGCGCTCTGCCAAGCCTGCCCCAGGGCTCTGGAGAAGGAGCTAGGTCAGCCGCTGAACCGGCTGGGAGATCTCAGGGGAAACCGTACGACTGCGGCTGAATGAAAGTGGGTGCCCCGCGCCATGTCACTGCGCGACTTTGAACTGAGTTTTCGTGGTCACCGGGCGACTGCGAAAGCACAGTCGCCCCAACTGCAGACAGAGGCTTGTGTGAAGTGAGACAGCTGCATGAAAATAGGCAACCACATGGGACCGCACACGGTCGCGGGATAGTGGACAATTGAGAAAACATAGGCGCTGGCCACTGGAGACAGCTGTGGAGCCAAAGTTGCCAGTGCACAGGCGGGTGCTCGAACTCGGACAGCTCAGGACCATAGCCGTAGGCTCGAGATAGCTGCTGGAGTGTAGGCCCTGCACAGGGACCAAGGCCGGCGGCTGTGCCTGATCACAGAAAGCCTCGCAGGGGCAAAGGCAGGTGGCTGCGCACGACTAGAGAACCTAGAACAAATCCATAAACTCGGGGAAGTGCGCATACACCAGGAGGCTCAGAACACACACTGGAAACCCTGTGGGGAGAGGTGCCCACTAATGCTGGGATACATAGCACAGTGAGGACTGAGTTCTGAACACAGAGAAAAGCAATAAGATCACCCCTCGGCCATTGCAGCCAGCAAGACCTGAAAAACCGGCTGGCAAGTTTGAAAACAACAAGAGGGTTTTTGTTTTTTGGGTTTTTTTGTTTTTTGTTTTTTAATATTTTGTTTTGCTTTGCTTGTTCCTTTTTTTTGGCTGTTTGTATTTGTGTGTGTGTGTGTGTGTATGTGTGTGTCTGTGTGTTGTTTTTTCTTTTGCTAGTTTGTGTTTTGTTCCTTTGTGTGCCTATTTATATGAGTTTTTAATTATTCCTTCTTCATTATTTTTATCTTCTTCCTTACTCCCCAACTCCTTTTGCCTGCCTTTAATTCCTTCTTGTCTTATTCCCTCTTCCTTTCTTTCCAATTTTATCTCCTCTACTTTCCGCTTTTTTCTTCTTTCTTCTCTTTTTCATTCACCCCCCTCTTCTCTTTTTAAATACCCATGAGTGAGACAAAAAAAACAAACAAACAAGTCTGGAACTGTGAAAAAAAACAGAGTTGGCTTCCAAAAGAGGTTATCCCAGCTGATGAGACAGTGGAAGCTGTGAACAACAGGATATCCAAAGGAGAATCCACCACTGAATCTCACAGGTATTCTACCACAGAAGGTCATACCACAAACCCAGGGAGCCAAAACAGATCAATTTAAGAAGTTGAGGCTAACAACAAGAGTCTTACAAACAATGGGAAGACAAAGGAACAATCCCCAAATGAAAGAAAAGGAGGAAGCTCCAGAAAGAATGCTAAATGAAACGGTGGCAACTCAACTATCAGATATTGAGTTCAAAGCAATGGTTGTCAGGAAGCTCCATGAGCTCTCAATGAGCTACCTGAAACTACAGGGAAGTTATGATGAACTCACCGCAAACTATATCAACATGAAAAAGGAAATAGAAACTATCAACAAGGGCCAAGAGGAAATGAAGCACAAAATTTCTGAACTGAAGAACACAGTACAAGGAATGAAAAGCAGAATCGATGAAGCAGAAGAACAGATCGGAGAGTTGGAGGACAAAATAGAAAAAAAAAAAAACCCAGAATGAGCAAGAGAAGGAAAAGAGGCTCAGAAAGAATGAAGAGGTTTTAAGAGAAATGCAAGACAACATGAAAGAGAATAATATCCGTATAATAGGGATACCAGAAGGAGAATAACAAGAACAAGGGATAGAAAACCTGTTTGAAAAAGTAATGATGGAAAACTTCCCTCATTTGGTGAGAAAAAAAGCCACACAAATCTAGGAAACATAGAGAGTCCCAATCAAAAGGAACCTAAACAGGCCCACTTTAAGACACATCATAATTAAAATGGCAAAATTCCAAGACAAAAAGAGAATCTTAAAGGCAGCAGGGGAGAAAAAGGAAGAAACATACAAGGGAATCCCAATAAGGTTAGCAGCTGACGTCTCAATGGAAACGATCCAAGTCAGAAGAGAATGGCAAGAAATATTCCAAGCAATGAGAACCAAAGGCCTGCAACCCACACTACGTTACTCAGCAAGGCTTTCAATCAAGATAGAAGGACAAATAAGGAGCTTCCCAAACAAAAGAAGTCTAAAAGAATACATCTCTACCAAACCAATTCTGCAAGAGATACTAAAGGGACTGCTTTAAAGGAAGAAAGGAAAAGACAGAGAGAGAAAGAGAGAGAGGAACACAGATATGAAAATGGCAATGAATAAATACCTATCAATAATAACCTTAAATGTAAATGGATTAAATGCTCCAATCAAAAGACATAGAATAGCTGAATGGATAAGAAAGCATGACCCACACATATGCTGCCTACAAGAAACCCACCTCAGGACAAAAGACATACACAGGATCAAAGTGAAGGGCTAGAAACAAATTTTCCAAGCAAATGGTCAGGAAAAAAAGGTGGGGTAGCAATTCTCATATCAGAAAAAAAAAGACTTCAAAAAAAGGGCCATAAAGAGAGACCCAGAACGTCACTTTATAATACTGAAGGGAAGAATCCACCAAGAAGACATAAACATTGTAAATATATATGCACTCAATGGAGGAGCACCTAAATACATCAAAAAAATTTTAGAGGACTTCAAGAAAGATATTGACAGCAACACAATTATAGTAGGTGATTTTAACACCCCACTGTCAAAAATGGAAAGATATTCCAAACAAAATATCAACAAAGATATTTTGGCATTGAACAACACTCTAGAGGAAATGGACTTAACTGATATATAGAGAGCCCTTCATCCCAAAGAAACTAAATACACATTCTTTTCAAATGGACATGGAACATTTTTCAAAGATAGACCACATGATAGGACACAAATCAAGCCTCAACAAATTCAAGAACAATTGAAATCATACCAAGCATTTTCTCTGACTACAGGGGACTGAAACTAGAAACCAACCCCAAGGAGAAAAACCCAAAACCCTCAAAATCATGGAGATTGAATAGCATGCTATTAAACAATGAATGGGTCAAGAATGAAATTGGGGAGAAAATCAAAAAGTTTCTGGAAACAAACGATAATGAACTCACATCGACCCAAAACTTATGGGACACAGCAAGGCAGTCCTCAGAGGGAAGCTTATAGCGATACAGGCCTACCTATAAAAGACAGAAACATCTCAAACAAACAACCTAACCCTTCTCCTACAAGAACTCGAGAGCCAACAACAAAGACAGCCCAGAGCCAGTAGAAGGACAGAAATAACCAAGATCAGAGCAGAATTAAATGACATAAAGACTAAAAGCACAATCCTAAAGATCAATGAATCCAGGAGTTGGTTCTTTGAAAAGATCAACAAAATCGACAAGCCTTTAAGCAGGCTCATTAAGAAAAAGACAGAGAGGACTCAAATAAACACAATCAGAAATGAAAGAAGAGATATTACAACTGACACCACAGAAATACAAAGGATTGTAAGAAATTACTATGAAGAACTGTACGCCAAGAAATATGAAAACCTAGGTGAAATGGACAAGTTTCTAGAAAAATATAACCTTCCAAAACTCAATGAGAAGAAACAGAAAGCCTGAACAGACCAATAACAGCTGGTGAAATTGAATCAGTAATCAAAACACTCCCGACACACAAAAGTCCTGGACCAGATGGCTTCACAGGAGAATTCTACAAAACATTTAAGGAAGAGCTAACCCCTATTCTCCACAGACTATTCCAAAAAATCCAAAAAGATGGAAGACTCCCAAACTCTTTTTATGAAGCCAGCATCATCCTAAACCCAAAACCAGATAAAGACACAACAAAGAAGGAGAACTTCAGGCCAATATCGCTGATGAACATAGATGCTAAAATCCTCAACAAAATATTGGCAAACCGCATCCAACAACACATTAAAAAGATCATACACCATGACCAATTGGGATTCATCCCAGGGATGCAAGGATGGTTCAACATTCGCAAATCAGTAAATGTAATTCATCACCTAAACAAAAGCAAAGACAAAAATCACATGATCATATCAATAGATGCAGAAAAAGCTTTTGATAAAGTACAACACCCATTTATGATAAAAACAGTCAGCAAAGTGGGAATAGGGGGAGCATTCCTCAACATAATAAAAGCCATATATGAGAGACCTACAGCCAATATCATACTCAATGGGCAAAAACTGAAATCTTTCCCACTAAGATCAGGAACGAGACAAGGCTGTCCACTTTCACCACTTCTGTTCAATATAGTATTGGAAGTCTTAGCCACAGCGATTAGACAAGAAAAGGAAATAAAAGGCATCCAAATTGGAAAGGAGGAAACAAAACTATCATTGTTTGCAGATGACATGATAGTGTACATAGAAAATCCTATAGACTCGGCCAAAAAGCTGCTCAACCTAATAAATGAATTTGGCCAAATAGCTGGATACAAAGTCAATATCCAAAAATCAAATGCATTTTTGTATACCAACAGTGAAACAGCAGAAGCAGAAATCAAGAAAAAAATCCCATTCGATATAGCAAAAAGAAAAATAAAATACCTAGGAATAAACCTAACCAAGGAGGTAAAAGACCTGTATGCAGAAAACTACACAACACTGAAGAAAGAAATCAAGGAAGACACAAACAAATGGAAGCATATACCGTGTTCATGGATCGGAAGAATTAATATCATCAAAATGTCCATATTACCCAAAGCAATTTACAGATTCAATGCAATACCTATTAAAGTACCAATGGCATATTTCACAGACATAGAACATACACTTCAAAAATTTATATGGAATCTTAAACGACCCCAGATAGCGGCAGCAATTTTGAGAGAGAAGAGCAAAGCAGGAGGGATCACAATACCTGATACCAAACTCTATTACAAAGCCACTGTAATCAAAACAGCCTGGTACTGGCACAAGAACAGACACGTGGACCAGTGGAATAGAACAGAGAGCCCAGAAATAAACCCTAGTCTCTATACTCAATTAATATTCGACAAAGGGTGCAGCAACATAAAATCGAGTAAAAACAGCCTCTTTAACAAGTGGTGTTGGAAGAACTGGACAGCTTTGTGCAAGAAAATGAAACTCGGGCACCAACTTACACCATACACAAAAATAAATTCAAGGTGGGTAAAAGATTTAAACATAATCCGTAACACCATTAAAGTCCTAGAGGAGAACATAGGCAGGAAAATCTCAGATATTTCACGCAGCAAAATTTTTACTGATATGTCCCCTAAAGCAAGGGACATAAAGGAAAGAATAAACAAATGGGATCTCATCAAAATAAAAAGCTTGTGCATAGCCAAGGAAAACAGTATTAAAATAAAAAGAGAACTGACGCTGTGGGAAAACATATTTGCCAATGATACCTCAGATAAGGGTTTAATCTCCAAAATATACAAAGAACTTACATGACTCCACTCTAAGAAGACAAGCAAACCAATTAAGAAATGGGCAAAGGGCTTGGGCAGACACTTCTCCAAGGAGGACATACAGAGGATCCAGAGACACAAGAAAAGATGCTCGATATCACTAGCTATCAGAGAGATGCAAATGAAAACCACAACGAGATACCACTTGACACCAGTCAGAATGGCCATCATAAACAAAGCAACAAACAGCAAGTGTTGGAGAGGTTATGGAGAAAAGGGGACCCTAGTGCACTGCTGGTGGGAGTGCAGACTGGTACATCCACTATGGAAAACAGTATGGAATTTTCTAAAAAAAACTAAAAATGGATCTACCTTTTGACCCAGCAATTCCACTGCTAGGATTATATTCTAAGAACCCTGAAACACCAACACAAAAGAACTCATGCACCTCTATGTTCATAGCAACAATTTACAATAGCCAAGTGTTGGAAGGAACCTAGGTGCCCATCAGTAAAAGAATGTATCAAGAATCTATGATACATTTACACAATGGAATTCTATGCAGCAGAAAGAAAGAAGGAGCTCCTCCCCTTTGTGACAGCATGGATGTAACTGGAAAGTATTATGCTAAGCGAAATAAGCCAGGTGGTGAAAGACAAATACCATATGATCTCACCTTTAACAGAAACCTAATCAACAAAACAAACAATCAAGCATACTATAACCAAAGACATTGAAATTGAGAACAGGCTGAAAGTCACCAGAGTGGAGAGGGGAGAAAATTGCAGGGGAAAAGGGGAAGGGTTTACAGGAACAAGTGTAAAGGACACATGGACAAAAGCTATGGGGAGTGGAAATGGGAGGGAGGTGGGGAGGGCTGGGGTGGTGGATTGGGTGGGAGTAAAAGACAGAAAACTGTACAAGATCAACAATTAAAATGAAAATTGAAAAAAAATAGGTCTCTCATACATGGCCTTTATTATGTTGAGGAATGCTCCCTCTATTCCCACTTTGCTGAGTGTTTTTATCCTAAATGGGTGTTGTAACATATCAAATGCTTTTTCTGCATCTATTGATATGATCATGTGATTTTTGTCTTTGCTTTTGTTTATGTGATGAATTACATTTACTGATTTTCGAATGTTGAACCTTCCTTGCTTCCCTGGGATGAATCCCACTTGGTCATGGTTTATGACCTTTTTAACGTATTGTTGGATGCCATTTGCCAATACTTTGTTGAGGATTTTAGCATCTATGTTCATCAGTGATATTGGCCTGAAGTTCTCCTTCTTTGTTGTGTCTTTATCTGGTTTTGGATTAGGATGATGCTGGCTTCATAAAAAGAGTTTGGGAGTCTTCCATTATTTTGGATTTTTTTGAATAGTCTGTGAAGTAGAGGGGTTAGTTCTTCCTTAAATGTTTTGTAGAATTCTCCTGTGAAACCATCTGGTCCAGGACTTTTGTGTGTCGGGAGTTTTTTGATTACTGCTTCCATTTCATCAGCTGTTACTGGTCTGTTCAGGCTTTCTGCTTCTTCTTCATTGAGTTTTGGAAGATTATATTTTTCTAGAAACTTGTCCATTTCACCTAGGATTTCATATTTCTTGGCATACAGTTCTTCATAGTAATTTCTCACAATCCTTTGTATTTCTGTGGTGTCAGTTGTAATCTCTCCTCTTTCATTTCTGATTGTGTTTATTTGGGTCCTCTCTCTCATTTTTTCTTGATGAGCCTGCTTAAAGGCTTGTCAATTTTTTTTTTATCTTTTCAAAGAACCTCCTCCTGGATTCACTGATCCTTGGAATTGTGTTTTCAGTCTCTATGTCATTTAATTCTTCTCTGATCTTGGTTATTTCCTTACTTGTACTTGCTCTGGGCTGTCTTTGTTGTTGGCTCTCGAGTTCTTGTAGGTGTAGGGTTAGGTTGTTTGTTTGAGATGTTTCTATCTGTTTTTGGTAGGCCTGTAATTCTATAAGCTTCCCTCTGAGGACTGCCTTGCTGTGTCCCATAAGTTTTGGGTCGATGTGAGTTCATTATCGTGTGTTTCCAGAAACTTTTTGATTTTCTCCCTAATTTCATTTTGACCCATTCATTGTTTAATAGCAAACTATTCAATCTCCATGATTTTGAGGGTTTTGGGTTTTTCCCCTTGGGATTGGTTTCTAGTTTCAGTCCCTTGTGGTTGGAGACAGTGCTTGGTATGATTTCAATTTTCTTGAATTTGTTGAGGCTTGATTTGTGTCCTATCATGTCGTCTATCTTTGAAAATGTTTCATGTGCATTTGAAAAGAATGTGTATTTAGTTTCTTTGGGATGAAGCACTCTATATATGTATCAGTTAAGTCCATTTCATATAGAGTGATGTTCAATGTCACAATATCTTTGTTGATATTTTGTTTGGAAGATCTGTCCAGTTTTGACAGTGGGGTGTTAAAATCCCCTACTGTAATTGTGTTGCTGTCAATATCTTTCTCGAAGTCCTCTAAGATTTTCTTGATGTATTTAGGTGCTCCTCCGTTGGGTGCATATATATTTACAATGTTTATGTCTTCTTGGTGAATTATTCCCTTGAGTATTATGAAGTGAACTTCTGGGTTTCTCATTATGGCCCTTCTTTTGAAGTCTCTTTTTTCTGTTATAAGTATTGCTACCCCGGCTTTTTTCCCTTGCCCGTTTGCTTGGAAAATTTGTTTCAAGCCCTTCACTTTGAGTCTGTGCAGGTCTTTTGTCCTGAGGTGGGTCTCTTGTAGGCAGCATAGGTATAGGTCATGCTTTATTATCCATTCAGCTACTCTATATTTTTTGAATAGAGCATTTATTCCATTTACATTTACAGGTATTATTGATAGGTATTTATTCATTGCCATTTTCGTACCTGTGTTCCCCCCTCTCTCCCTCTCTCTCTCCCTCTCCCTCTCTCTTCCTTTCTTCCCTTAAAGCAGTCCCTTTAGTATCTTTTGCAGTATTTGTTTGGTAGAGGTGTATTCTTTTAGACTTCTTTTGTCTGTGAGGGTCCTTATTTGGCCTTCTGTGTTGATTGAAAGCCTTGCTGGATAAAGTAGTCTTGGTTGTAGGCCTTTGGTTCTCATTGCTTGGAATAGTTCTTGCCAATCTCTTCTGGCTTGGAGCATTTCCCTTGAGACATCAGCTGCTAACCTTATCAGGGTTCCCTTGTATGTTACTTCCTTTTTCTCCCTTGCTGCCTTTAAGATTCTCTCTTTGTCTTGGAATTTTGCCATTTTAATTATCATGTGTCTTCAAGTCGACCTGTTTGGATTCCTCTTGATTGGAACTCTCTATGTTTCCTGGATTTGTGTGGCTTTTTCTCTCACCGAATTAGGGAAGTTTCCCATCATTACTTTTTCAAATAAGCTTTCTATCCCTTGCTCTTCTTCTTCTCCTTCTGGTATCCCTATTATACGGTTATTATTATGTTTTATGTTGTCTTGCATTTCTCTTAATCCCTCTTTATTCTTTCTAAGCCTCTTTTCCTTCTCTTGCTCATTCTGGCTGTTTTTTTCTATTTTGTCCTCCAACTCATTGATCCGATCTTCTCCTTCATCAATTCTGATTTTCATTCCTTCTACTGTGTTCTTCAGTTCAGAAGTTGTATTCTTCATTTCCTCTTGGCCCTTGTTGATAGTTTCTATTTCCTTTTTCATGTTGATATAGTTTGCCGTGAGTTCATCATAACTTCCCTGTAGTTTCTGGTAGCTCATTGAGAGCTCATTGAGCTTCCTGACAACCATTGCTTTGAACTCGATATCTGATAGTTGAGTTGCCTCTGTTTCATTTAGCATTCTTTCTGGAGCTTCCTCCTTTCCTTTCCTTTGGGGATTGTTCTTTTGTCTTACCATTGTTTGTAAGACTCTTGTTGTTAGCCTCAACTTCTTAAATTGATCTGTTCTGGTTCCCTGGGTTTGTGCTATGACCTTCTGTGGTAGAATACCTGTGAGATTCAGTGGTGGATTCTCCTTTGGATATCCTGTTGTTCACAGCTTCCACTGTCTCATCAGCTTGGATATATTCTTTTTGGGACCAACTCTGTTTTTTTTCCACAGTTCCAGGTTTGTTTGCTTTTTTGTTTCACTCATGGGTATTTAAAAAGAGAAGAGAGGGGAAAAATGAAAAAAGAAGAAAGAAGAAAAAAAGCGGAAGGTAGAAGAAATAAAATTAGAAAGAAAGGAAGAGAGAATAAAACAAGAAAGAAGTAAAGAGAGGCAAAAGGAGTTGGGGAGTAAAAAGAAGATAAAAATAATAAAGAAATAATAAATAAAAACAATTATATAAACATACAGGCACACAAAGAAAAAAAAACAAAAACAAATGAAACAAACAAACAAATCAACAACCAAAAAAAGGCAAAAAAACACCCCCCCCACAAAAAAAAAAAAAAAAAACTCCAAACAAAATACTCTTGTTGTTTTCCAACTTGCCGAGCTGGTTTTTCCTGTCTTGCTGGCTGCAATGGTGGAGGGGTGATCCTATTGCTTTTCTCAGTGTTCAGTACTCAGTCGTCATTGTGCTACTGTCCCCAGAGTTAGTACAGTGCCTCTCCCACAGGGCTTCCAGCATGTGTTCTGAACCTCTTGGTGTGCACGAACTTTCCCAAGTTTCTGGGTGTGAGCTCGGTTCTCCGGTTGCGTGCAGCTGCCTGCGTTGTCCCCTGCGCAACTTTCTGTGGTGGCTCGGGGCCTCTGATCCCGCAGCCATCTCGTGCCTGTGCCTATGGCCCGGAGCTGTCTGCGTTTGCGTGCCTGCCTATGCACTGGCAACTAGGTTCCCACAGCTGTCTCCAGTGGCCAGCGCCTATGCTCTCGCACGTGCCTATGATCCCGCGACTGTGTCCGTTCACGTGTGGGTGCCTATTTTCATGCAGCCCTCTCACTTCACATGTGCCTCTGTCTGCAGTTGGGCTACTATGATCACTCAGCTCACAGTTGCGTGGGGACCACGAAAACCCAGTTCACAGCCGCGCAGTGACCTGGTGTGGGGCAACCATGATCACTCGGCCCACAGTCGCGCGGTGGCCCCCAGGATCTCTCAGCCCGTTTCAGCGGCTGACCCAGTTTCCTCCCTAGAGCCCTGGGGCAGGCCTGGCGAGTGCCTGGCCAGGACCTCAGCCACCCTGATCTTTGTGCTCCTACTGTTCTGAAGTACTCTCCTTACTGACTGGTTTTTCAATGTGTGCTACAATTTTCAATCTCTTATTCTCAAATATGCTGTGTTACTGTTCCTTGTCTGCTCTGTTTTTCCATAGATTGGCCAGGTTTTTCTCCCGTGTGTAGGGGGAAGTGGAATCTGCTTGCCCGCCATCTTCCCTCTGGCCTAGTTCTTTGATTTCTTTATCAGAGTTTTGTAGTGTTCCTAATATAAACCTTATATATATTTCGTTAGACTGTGCCTAAATATTGCATTCGAGGGGGTGTTAATGTAAATGGTATTGTGTTTTTTATTTCAAATTCCACTTGTTCATTGCTGGCATATAAGAAAGCAATTAACTTTTGTATATCAACCTTTAATGCTACAGCCTTGCTAATACAGTCATGCACCACACAACAATATTTCAATCAACAAAAGACTATGTATTCAATCATAGTCTCTTAAGATGATAATGGCCTTGAAAAATTCCTATCACCTAGTGACATCATAGCCAGCATAACATCTTAGTGCAACATATTAGAATTGCCTACAGTATTCAGTACAATAACATGCTGTACAATCTTGTACCTTAGGAACGATAGACTATGCCATATAGCCTAGGTGAGAAGTAGGTTATGCTATTTTGTGTAAGTGCACTCTGTGATGTTCATACAATGATGAAAGAGCCTAATGACACATTTCTTGGAACATATCCTGGTTGTTAAGCAACACATGACTGTAATCATTCATTACTTCCAAAAGTATTTTTGTTTATTCTTTCATATTTTCTACATAAATGATTATGCCATCTGTGAACAAAGACAGGTTTTTTAATTCCTTCCCAATCTCTGTAACTTTTATCTCTCCTTTTTGCCTTACTGCATTAGCAAGAACTTTCACTATGATCCTTAAAAAGAACTCCTTGCCTTGTACCTGCTTTTAGTGGAAGAGTGTTTCAGTAGATTTTCAAAATGAACAGTTCTCAAGGATTAAACTAGATAGCCATTGGACTCTATGCTTTAAGGGGTAGTTGAGTAAATTCTTACAGCATGTTTTCAGTATAATTCAGAGCACAACCTGAAATGTCAATGCTGAGTCAGGGAAATCAATGCCCGTATAATTGGTTTAACTTACAAAATATTCTGAAATTCACAAAACAATAACTAGCATGTATTTGACATCTAGTGTATACCAGGTGTCATACAAAGTGATTTAAACACATATAGGTAGGTTAGTTTAGGAAGGTTATTAGCAAAACAAATAATTATCTTAAATTACATTAGCATGTTACCAATTAGAGACATCAATAATACTGCCTTGGATTTATATTTTCCCTTTTTTCTACATACTCTTCCAGAGATTACTCCCAATGCCTTAGGCAACTTACAGCTTATAATCAATCATATCATCCCCACAGCATTCTTGTATAATTTCATTTTAACAGAAAGGAATCCAGATTTTTAAAAAAGAACCCAATTATGTCACTTCCTCCACCCATTCCTTCACACAACATATAGTATTTGGTTATCTACTGTGTGCCAGTCCAGATTGTTATGATAGTGTCATGTATCAGGCATTTCTTTAGTACCAAATGTTTTCTTCCACTCTTGCTTATATGCATGGCATGTGACCAAATAACAGTTTAAGCCAAATTTGGAACATCCTGATGAACAGGTCTGAACAGGGACATCTTTAGATAGAACTTCATGAGCAATGTGGAAAAGAGATATTATAGTCAGGTGCATATGGAGAAATCAACTGAAAAAAAGACAAGATAGGAGTCAGCACAGCTTTTCTTCCAATAAATTTAGTCATTTCAACCTTTCTTAAACATTCTCTAGGAGGACTGCTTTTTATCCCTTTCACCTAGATAGTCTCTCCAGCTTTTCTGTTTCTATGTGTTATATGAAGACCAACATGCTGGAGGTGTTGGTGTATCTAATAGACTCACTATTAATGCAGAATATAGGAAAGAATAATTATGCCCTGGCTTTTGTGCATCATAACTCTGTTCACAAACCCCAGGGCTTTAAACAATGGCCCTCTCTTGTTTCCATTTATTCAAGGTGTGATTCAGAGTGATGGTTTAACCAGCCATTCCTCAGCAGGTATTCATGTGGTTTAGATTTGGGGAGCACATGGATTGCCCAGTACTGTCTCTGTTGAACATCAAATGTCAGCCTTTTCCTGACAGAACATTTTTCTAATTGGTCAAGGTCACCTTGGATTCTGCTCTTGCCTTGTAAGGAATTTTCAACTTTTATTCTCCTCACCCTCCAGTACTATTTTCCAGTGTGGTGTCTTCTACAAATTTAGTAGAATTTCTCTCAGTTCTCTAACTTCAGACCTTGTAGGAAATAAATTAAAAGTTCTGAGACAAACCTATGTGGTCTCTGGGATATATTGTCCCAGATTCCCCCTGAAGCATTTTTTAGTGCCCTTGGGATAAGACCCATATAATAGTACAGCCCAGGCTTGATATCTCTAACTCATTAATAGAAATGCCTTACAGATCCACAAAGCTTTAGTTAAGTCCAGATGTGACCTACACTGTTTGCTCTCCTCTTTGTTCAAGACTTGCAACTCTATGGCAGAAGGAAATTTAATTAGTTTAACATGAGTTGCTCGTCATAAAGATAGTGCATTGGAATCTCTTATTAGTAAATGGATTGCTTGTTTTTTTTTCTACTATCTTCTTATGCATTAAAGTGAAGATGGCTTAGTATAAGGAAAACTTTTCTAACTGTTAGAGCTATACAGAGTTGGAGTGGGTGCCTTGAAGAAGTGGTAAATATTCTATCACTGGAAGTAGTCAAATGGAACACTAAGGTGAGGTTCCTGTATTGGTTTGGACATTAAGCTGGGTGACTTTCAAGTTTACTTTCATTGCTAAGTTACTGCAATTCTGATATTATTTTGTGTTTTCAAGTAATAACTTTTCCCTCATTTAAAAAAATCACCTTTTAATTGTTTCTTTTTCAGACATTCTCAGGCTTCTACAAAACAGTGACTGATTTTTCTTTTTTTCCCCTATATTCTACATCATAGCAAGCACACTACAGGATTGTAAATAAGCAGAGGTTTCTCATTGACTAAAAAATTGGGCATTTACAACTGTTATTGAAAAATAAAAAATTAGACACATGTAGTGCTTGGGAGTAAAGCAGATAAAGGAAGGAAGCTTTCCTTCTTTATCTAATCCTTACAGATAGATAAATTAAAATGGTGGGAATTGACCTATAAATGCAGAATTCTAGGGACTCACAAAGGTGACATAAATGACTCAGTGAGATCTCTGAGTTTTCACATAGCTCCTTCTTGAAAGGGCACAAGACACTTGCTTACCTAAAGCCCTTTCCAGCACTGAGAAATAGCAAGTCACAAGCTGAATAAAATACAAGCCAAATTTACTAAAGTTATATTCTTCTCAGAGTTCAGGATAAATTAGGTTGCACTTTCTTTCTTCCCTATGAGAGCCTTAGGAGAAACATAGCACCTCATGATATGAGCTGACCATTGACCATAGCTGAATCCCCCCAACTCAGTTAATATAGAATGAGTTGCTAAGGCTTCAAATAACTGAAAACCTCACCAGATTTGTGAGGCTGCACAATGGAATCATCGTTAATCTCCTGTTCTTTGTGCACTGGAATACAATTAGAATTAATTCTTTGGAAATGAATGGAAAAAAGTGAAAAATGTCAGTGTTGCACTGGAGCTAGCCTTTGTTCAATGCCTGTGACTTATGACAGAAAAAAATACTTATCAAGGGAGATCCAGGTTGAGAGACTGTTCCTGTCATATGAACTAGTAAGAGCAAGATTGTATGTGCTTGGACCACATACTTAATTTATTAAGTGTTTAAATGTCTAAATTACAGTCTACATCATGAAAAATGCTCTATTTCTTTTTCTCTTTAAAAAAATTATACAGGGCTACTTCCGGCCAAGATGGAGGCGTAGGCGGACACACTGTGCCTCCTCTCACAACCAAAATTAAGGACAACAAATATTTAGAAACAAGAAAACAACCAGAACTTATAGAAAACTGAACTGTACGGAAGTCCAACAACCATTCATACAGACCGGTAAGAGGGGCGGAGTCGCGGCAGGAGAAAGTGGAGGTGCGGACCCAGGAACGCAAGCAGCAGCAGCTGGCAGTTCCCAGGTGCACAGGCAGTGACTGGCGGTCCCCGGGTCCACAGGCAGCAGCTGGGGGACCCCGGGCACAGGGGGGCAACTGTGCAGACCCAGTGAGGCCGCACAAGGCGGCTGGCTGGCTGACCAGGTGGTCTCACATTCGAGCGTGCAGACGGTCCAGGCGGAGGGGACTGAATCCAGGAGAGAGCGGAGCAAGCACCATTGCTCCCTCTCAGGCCCCACCCCCACATACAGCGTCACAACCCAGCGACTGGGCTGCCCCGCACTGGGGAGCGCCAGAGGCTCCACTCTTCACTACATAACAGCACGCTCGCGTTCGCAGATAATCCAGGTGAAGGGGAAGCAGCGGAAAGGACCGGAGTCCCGGAGGGAGTGGAGCAGGCGCCATTGCTCCTTCTCAGACCCCGCCCCCACCTATAGCGTCACAACCCAGTGACTGGGCTGCCCCGCCCTGAGGAACATCTAAGGCTCCACCCCCTCATACGTAATAGCCGCGACCAGACTAAACCCAAAACAACAACAAAAAACCCCCACCAAAAATGGCTCAAACCGGAAAACAAATAAAAGCCCCAGAGCCAATTCCTCTAAGCAGTGAAGAGATAGCCAACCTGTCAGATGCACAGTTCAAAGCACTGGTCATCAAATGCTCACAGAATTGGTTGATTTTGCTCACAAACTAGATGAAAAAATGCAGGCTACAATCCGTGAAATGAAGGAAGATGCATGGGGAACTGATAGAGATGGAAGGAAAACTGGGACTCAAATCAATGGAGTGGACCAGAAGGAAGAAACTAACAACCAAACAGAAGACGAGGAAGAAACAAGAATTCAAAAAAATGAGGAGAGGCTTAGGAACCTCCGGGACATCTTTAAACGTCCCAACATCCAAATTATAGGGGTCCCAGAAGGGGAAGAAGAACAGCAACAAGTGGAAAACTTATTTGAACAAATAATAAAGGAGAACTTCCCCAATCTGGCAAAGGAAATAGACTACCAGGACATCCAGGAAGCTCAGAGAGTCCCAAAGAAGTTGGACCCAAGGAGGAACACACCAAGGCACATTGTAATTACATTAGCC
Organism: Glossophaga mutica; assembly: GCA_039655065.1. Classification (NCBI taxonomy): domain Eukaryota; kingdom Metazoa; phylum Chordata; class Mammalia; order Chiroptera; family Phyllostomidae; genus Glossophaga; species Glossophaga mutica. The sequence continues at coordinate 20,604,291 of CM077318.1, forward strand.
AAGATTCAAATGAAGCAGAGAATTCTAGAAGCAGCAAGGGATAAGGGGACAGTCACCTACAAGGGAGTTCCCATCAGACTGTCAGCTGATTTCTCAAAAGAGACCTTCCAGGCAAGAAGGGGCTGGAAAGAAATATTTGAAATCTTGAAAAGCAGGGACCTACATCCAAAATTGCTCTATATAGCAAAGCTGTCATTTAGAATGGAAGGGAAGATAAAGTGCTTCTCAGCTAAGGTCAAGTTCAAGGAGTTCATGATCACCAAGCCCTTATTATATGAAATGTTAAAGGGACTTATCTAAGAAAAAGAAGATAAAACTATGACAGTGAAAAGACAACAAACTCATAGCTATCAAGAACCACACCTAAAACAAAAGCAAACTAAGCAAACAGCTAGAACAGGAACAGAACCACAGAAATGGAGATCATATGGAGGGTTAGCAACAGGGGCGTGGGAGGAGGAGAGAGGGGGGAAAGGTACAGAGAATGAGTAGCATAGATAATGGGAAAAAAATAGACAGGGGGAGGGCAAGAATAGTATGGGAAATGTAGAAGCTAGAAAACTTATGACCCATGGACATGAACTAAAGGGGGGAATGTGGGTGGGAGAGGGTGGGTAGGGTGGAGGGGAATGATGGGGGAGAAACAGGACAACTGTAATAGCATAATCAATAAAATATATTTAAAAAAATTATACAGGGTCCAGCACAAATAATGCCCCTTTTTATTTTCTTTAAAGATTTTATTTATTTATTTTTAGAGAGAGAGGAAAAAAAGAAGAAAAAGGGAGAGAAACATCAATGTGTGGTTGACTCTCATGCACCGGCACTGGGGAGCTGACCCACAACCCAGGCATGTTCCCTGACTGGGAATTGAACTGGTGACCCTTCGGTTCACAGGCCCACACTCAATCCACTGAGTAACACCAGACAGGGGAACGCCCCTTTTTAATGAGCTGGTAATCTATACCAAATCTTTTATTACAAAATCATAAGTGTGTAATTCTATAACAATAATATCATGCTGAAGAACAACATGTGATATTTTAGGTGAAATGTTCAAATTGCTGTCCAACTCATGCAAGACATTCACTTACCCTACCAACCACACTCAATGACATTACTTCTGCTGGACCCTGTATTTTATTAATTATGCTATTAGAGTTTTCCCAATTTTTCCCCTTTGCTCCCCTCCACTAAGCACCCCCCCACTTCCTCCACCATTTTCTGTGTCCATAGGTCATGGTACTCCTTTTCCTATACTGTATTTTACACCCCCTGGCTATTCTGTAACTACTTAGTTGTACTTGTTAATCCCCTCACCTCTTCACCGTTCCCCCACACCCTCTTCCCATCTGGCAACCATGGAAACAATCTCTGTATCAGTGATCCTCTCTCTGTTCTTTTTGTTTGCTTAGTTTGTTTTTTTTTTAGATTCAATTGTTGATAGATATGTATTTATTGCCATTTTATAATTCATAATTTGACCTTCTTTTTCTTAAATAAGTCTCTTTAACATTTCATATAACAATGATTTGGTGAAAGACTACACTTTCAGAGATCATTTCTATAGTTTGTTAATAATGGTTTGGTGAAGATGAAGTCCTTTAGTTTTTTCTTGTCTGGAAAGCTTTTTATCTGTGCTTCAATTCTAAATGATAGCTTTGCTGGGTAGAGCAATCTTGGCTGTAGGTCTCTGCTTTTCATGACTTGCATATGTCTTGCCAGTCCCTTCTAGCCTGCAAAATTTCTTTTGAGACATCAGCTGACAGTCTTATTGGAACTCCCCTGTAGTTAACTAACTGCTTTTCTCTTGTTGCTTGTAAGATTCTCTCTTTATCTTTAAGCTTTGGCGTTTTAATTATGATGTATCTTGGCGTGAGCCTCTTTGCATCCACCTTGTTTGGGACTCTGTGCTTCCTGGATTTGCATGTCTATTTCCTTCACCAAATTAGGGAGGTTTTCTTTCCTTATTTTTTTCAAGTAGATTTACAGTTTCTTGCTTTCTCTTCTCCTGGCACTCTTATGATGCAAATGTTGGAGTGCTTGAAGTTGTCCCATAGGCTGCTTACACTATCCTCATTTTTTTTTATTTTTTTAATTTTTATTTTTTTTCAGTATTTTTTAATTGTTGATATTGTACAGTTTTCTGTCTTTTACCCTGCCCCAGCCCACCACCCCAGCCCTCCCCACCTTCCTCCCATTTCCACCCCCCATAGTTTTTGTCCATGAGTCCTTTATACTTGTTGCTCTAAACCGTTCCCCTTTTCCCCTGAAATTCCCTCCCCTCCCACTCTGGACACTGTCAGACTGTTCTCAAATTACTATCCTCATTTTTTTGTATTCTTTTTTCTTATTGTTTTTCTGATTGGTTGGTTTTTGCTTCTTTATGTTCCAAATCACTGATTTGACTCTCAGCTTCATCCACTCTACTGTTGTTTCCCTGTACATTGTTCTTTATTTCAATTAATGTACCTTTATTTCTGACTATATCTGTTTTATGCTGCTGAGGTCCTCACTAAGTTGCTTGAGCATCTCTATAAGCAGTGTTTTGAACTCAGCATCTGACAGATTGCTTATCTCCATTTCGTTAGCTCTTTTTCTGGAGTTTTGATCTGTTCTTTTATTTGTCTCCTCCATGTCTCCTTGTCTCCTCATCTTGACAGCCTCCCTGTGTTTGTTTCTATGTATTGGTAGAGATTCTTTGACAACATATCTTGGTAGTGTGCCCTAATGTAGTAGGTGTCCTGTAGGGTTCCAGTGGCACAACTTTCCCTTTAATGCAAGCTGAGTACTTGAGGTACACCCTTTGTTTGGGCTGAGACTGGCCTCATATGATTGTTGTAATGATTAAGTGAGCTGGTGTGAATAAAGTATTCAAGGAAGTGCTTGGCACATGGCATGTGACCAGTAAGGATAATGTTTAATGACTGTTATTATGTAACCCTAGTAATGGTTAAGTGTGGCTAAATGTCCAAGCTCTAAAGTCAAACTGTCCAGAATGCAATCATATTATAGATTTGCCACATAGACACTTTACTTAAACTCATTGAACCTCAGTTTCCTCACCTGAAAAAATAGGTTTTATAATAGTTATTGTAAAAATGAAATAAAAAAAAATAAGTGATTTAACTAATATAATATCCAGCTCCATGTAGTTGCCCATTTTAGGGTGTTTTCTTCTAATTTTAGTTTCTTCTCAGGGTCACACAAGGCCACATTGCCTGAGTTTCTATCTTACCTCTTTCACTGTACAACCATGAACAAGTTATTTAACCTCTCTGTGTGACAGTTTCTTTAACTGTAAAATGGGGATAAAAAACAATACCTATAAAGATCATAAGAGACTACTATGAATAATCATATGGCAAGAAATGGGATAATATAGAAGAAATTGATAAATTCATAGGAACATACAGCTTGCCAAGACCAAATCAGGAAAAATAGAAAAAGACCAATAATGGATAAGGAGATTGAATCAGTATTGTAAAACCTCCAAACAAAGAAAATCCTAGCACCAGATGGTTTCACTGGGGAATTATAAAACATTTAAAGAAAAATTAACACCACTCCTTCTGAAATTCTACCCAAAAATGAACAGCTGGTAACACCCTCAAACTCATTTAACGAAGAGAGTATTACCTTGATACTAAAGCCAGATAAACCGAACTACAGAACAATATCCCTAATGAACATAGATGCAAAATTACTCTACAAAATATTAGCAAACTGTCCTGGATGGTGTGGCTCATTTGGGACAACTCATTTTGTTGGAATGAGTATGCTGCTCATTTGGTTGGAATATTGTCTTGTAGACTGAAATGTTGTAGGTTCGATTCCAGTCAGGACACATACCTAGGTTGCAGGTTTGGTCCCCACTTGGGACACATACAGGATGGCAACCAGTCAATGTTTCTCTCTCCTATTGATTTCCCTCCTTCTCTCTCTCTGTCTTTCTCTCTCCCCTTCCTTTATCTCTAAAAGCAATGAAAAAAATATCCTCAGATAAGGGAAAAGTGGACAGGTTTTAAATGATAAATTAGCAAAGCAAACTATTAATGTTAATAAGATTACACACCATGATCAAGTGGAATTCATCTCTGGGTTGTGAGAATAGTTCAATGTATACAAATCAATAAATATAATATACCACATTAATAGAATGAACATAAAAAATCATATGATCATCTCAATAAATGCAGAAAAAGCATTTGACAAAATAAAATGCCTTTTCATAACAAAAATTTTCAACAAATTTGGTAGAGAAGAACATACCTCAGCATTGTAAAGGGCATATATGACAAGCCCACTGCTACCATCATATATGCTCAATGGTGAAAGGTTGAAAGCTTTTCCTCCAAGAACAAGAGAAGTGTGCAGGCTTCACTGCTGCTATTCAACATAGTACTAGAAGTCTTAGCTAGAGCAATCAGGCAAGAAGAAAAAATAAAAGGCATCCAAATCAGAAACAAAGATGTAAAATTGTTTTTACTCTCTATGTTATATAGAGAAAAAATCTTAAAGACCACCAAAAGACTGTTAAAACTAATCAATGAATTTAGTAAAGTTATAGGATATAAAATCAACATACAGCAATTGTTTGCATTTCTATACAGCAAAATATCTGAAAAAGAAATAAAGAAAGCATTCCCATTCACAATGGCAACATAAACAATAGAATTATTAGGAATAAATTAAACCAAGGAAGTGAAAGATCAATAAACTGAAAACTATAAGACTCTGATGAAATAGCCCTGGCTGGTGTGGCTCAGTGGACTGAATGTTGGTCTGTGAACCAGAGGGTTAATGGTTAATTCCCAGGCAGAGCACATGCCTGGGTTGAGGGCCAGGTCCCAAGTTGGGGGCAGATGAGAGGCAACTACACATTGATGTTTCTCTCCCTCTCTTTCTGCCTCCCTTCCCCTCTCTCTAAAAATAAATAAATAAAATGCTAAAAAAAAAACCCACTCTGATGAAAGAAACTGAAGACAAAAGTAAAATGGAAAGATATTTCATGTTTATGTACCATAGAATGAATATTATTAAAATGTCCATACTACACAAAACCATCTACACATTTGTGCGATCACTGTCAACATTTATTTTTTCACAAAAATAGAAAAAAAACAAAATTTGTAATGAACCACAAAAGACCCTGAATACCTAAAACAGTTCTGAAAAAGAACAAAGTGGGACTTCCAGCCAAGATGGAGGCATAGGTGGACACACAGTGCCTCCTTGTATGGTCAACATTGAGGAAAACAAAGATTTAAAAACAAGAAAACAACCAGAACTGACAGAACAATTGAACTCCACAGAAGTCCGACAACCATTCATCCAGACTGGTAAGAGGGGTGGAGTCGCAGCAAGAAAGAGTGGAGGTTGGCAGACTCAGGTGAACAGGAGCCCCAGGGTCACAGGCGGCAGCTAGCAGACCCCAGGCACAGGGTAGCAATGGGCAGACCCTGTGAGGCCGTGCAAAGGCTGGATAACTAGACGGTCCCACATTTGCATGCAGATAATCCAGGCGAAAATGGGGAGCGAGACAGACCTTGCAACCCAGGGCCCCAGTGCCAGGAAATAAAACTTAAAAACAACAAGTGAAAACACTTTGGGGGGTTGAGGTGCTGGGAGAGAATCCCAGCCTCACAGGAGAGTTTGTTGGAGAGATCCACAGGGTCCTAGAACATACACAAGCCCATCCACACAGAAATCAGCACCAGAAGGGCCCAGTTTGCTTGTGGGTAGCCCCAGAAGTAAGAAGGTGCTGAAAAGAAGTATTCCAAGTCATGAAAGTCAAGGACCTACATCCAAGATTGCTCTATCCAGCGAAGCTGTCATTTAGAATTGAAGGGCAGATAAAGTGCTTCTCAGATAAGGTCAAGTTCAAGGAGTTCATCATCACCAAGCCCTTATTATATGACATGTTAAAGGGACTTATCTAAGAAAAAGAAAATAAAAAATAGAGCAGTAAAAAGACAGCAAAATCACAGATATTAACAACCACACCAAAAACAAAAGCAAAGTAAGCAAACTAGAACAGGAACAGAACCACAGAAATGGAGATCATATGGAGGGTCAGCAACAGGGGCGTGGGAGGAGGAGAGAGGGGGAAAGGTACAGAGAATGAGTAGCACAGACAGTGGGTAGAAAATAGGGGGAGGGCAAGAATAGTGTGGGAAATGCAGAAGCTAAAGAACTTATGACACATGGACATGAACTAAAGGGTGGAATGTGGGTGGGAGGGGGTGTGCAGGGTGGAGGGGGATGAAGAGGGGGAAATGGGACAACTTTAATAGCATAATCAATAAAATATATTAAAAAAAACAAAGTAACACATTCTTGATTTGAAACAATACTATAAAACTGTAGTAAACAGAACAGTATGCCACTGACATAGAAATAGACATACAGATGAAGGGAATAGAATCTAGAGCACAGAAATAATCTCTTCAATGTATAGTCATTTAACATTCAACAAGTTATCCAACACTACTCAATGGGGAAAGGATAAGTCTCTTCAATAAATGGTGCTGGGAAAAGTGGAAAAATAAAATTGGACTCTTAATTCACATCGTTCAAAAAAATTAAATTGAAATGGATTGAAGACTCATGTGTAAAGACTCAAAGGTAAGACCTGAAACTGTGAGACTCCTAGAAGAAAATATAGGGGAAAAGATCTTTGATAAAGGTCTTGGTAATGATTTCTTGGATATGACACCAAAAGTACAAGAAAGAAAGGTAAAAAAAATAAGTCTTGAGGAGAAGATGGCGGCATGGTAGGAGGGAGCAGACCCTATTTCCCCTCTACACATGGGAGAAAAACTGGGCCAATCTATGAAAGATCAGAACAGACAAGGACCAGTAACACAGCATATTGGAGAATAAGAGGTCGGAAATTGTAGCGGACACTGAAAAACAAGCGGTAAGGAGAGCTCTTGGGAACAATAAGAGCCCAGGGTTCCAGCGCGCAGAGAATGGGGCGGCTGAGGCCCCGGCCTGGCGCTCCGCCAAGCCTGCCCCAGGGCCCTGGGGAGGGAGTTGGGTCAGCCGCTGAACCGGTTGGGAGATCTCAGGGGCCACCGCGCAACTGCGGCCCGAGCAAAAGTGGGTGCCCCGAGAGAAAGCGAAAGTGGGTGCCCCGCACCAGGTCACTGCGCGACTTTGAACCGAGTTTTCGTGGTCGCCGGGCGACTACGAAAGCACAGGCACCCCAACAGAGACAGAGGCGCGGGCGAAGTGAGACAGCTGCATGAAAATAGGCACCCTCAAAGGACCGCACACGGTCGCGGGCTAGTGGACACTTGAGAAAACATAGGCACAGGCCACTGGAGACACCTGTGGAGCCAGAGGTGCCAGTTCACGGGCGGGTACTCAAACGCGGTCAGCTCAGGCCCAAGGTGCAGGCGCCGGATAGCAGCTGGAACGCAGGCCCCTCTCAGAAGCAAATGCAGGCAGCTGTGCCCGAACACTGAAAGCCTCCCAGGGACAAAGGCAGGCGGCTGTGCATGTCTGGAGAACCTAGCACACACCCATAAACTCGGAGAAGTGCGCACACACCAGGAGGCTCAGATCACACGCTGAAAACCCTGTGGGGAGAGGTGCCTACTAACGCTGGGATACATAGCACAGTGAGGACTGAGTTCTGAACACAGAGAAAAGCAATAAGATCACCCCTCGGCCATTGCAGCCAGCAAGACCTGAAAAACCGGCTGGCAAGTTTGAAAACAACAAGAAGGTTTTTTGTTTTGATTTTTTTTTGTTTTGTTTTGTTTTGTTTTTTCATTTTTTTAATTTTATTTTTTAATATATTTTTATTTTTTTTAAATATTTTGTTGTGCTTTGCTTGCGCTTTTTTTTTCCCACGCCCTTTGGCTCCTTATATTTGTGTGGGGGTGTCTGTGTGCGTGTCTCTTTTTTGTTTTGCCAGTTTGTTAGTGTCTTTTGGTTTGTAAGTCTGTCTATCTATATGAGTTTTTAACTACTCCTTCTTCATTGTTTATATCTTCTTCTTTACTCCCCAACTCCTTTTGCCTCCCTTGAATTCCTTCTTCTCTTATCCCCTCTTCCTTTCTTTTCAATTTTATCTCTTCTACCTTCCTCTTGTTTCCTCTTTCTTCTTTTTTTCATTTTCCCCCCTCTTCTTTTGGTAAATACCCACGAGTGAGACAAAACAAACAAACAAGCAAGCCTGGACATGTGGGGGGGGGGAACACAGTTGGCCTCCAAAAGAGGGTATTCCAGCTGATGAGACAGTGGAAGCGGTGAACAACAGGATATCCGAAGGAGAATCCACCACTGAATCTCACAGATATTCTACCACAGAAGGTCATACCACAAACCCAGGGAGCCAGAACAGATCAATGTAAGAAGTTGAGGCTAACAACAAGAGTCTTACAAACAATGGGAAGACAAAAGAACAATCCCCAAAGGAAAGGAAAGGAGGAAGCTCAAGAAAGAATGCTAAATGAAACAGAGGCAACTCAACTATCAGATATCGAGTTCAAAGCAATGGTTGTCAGGAAGCTCAATGAGCTCTCAATGAGCTACCACAAACTACAGGGAAGTTATAATGAACTCACGGCAAACTATATCAACATGAAAAAGGAAATAGAAGCCATCAACAGGGGCCAAGAGGAAATGAAGAACACAATCTCTGAACTGAAGAACACAGTAGAAGGAATGAAAAGCAGAATCGATGAAGCAGAAGATCGGATCAGTGAGTTGGAGGACAAAATAGAAAAATCACTCAGAATGAGCAAGATAAGGAAAAGAGGCTTAGAAAGAATGAAGAGGGTTTAAGAGAAATGCAAGACAACATGAAACGGAATAATATCCGTATAATAGGGATACCAGAAGGAGAAGAACAAGAACAAGTGATAGAAAACCTGTTTGAAAAAGTAATGATGGAAAACTTCCCTCATTTGGTGAGAGAAAAAGCCACACAAATCCAGGAAACACAGAGAGTCCCAATCAAAAGGAACCCAAACAGGCCCACTTCAAGACACATCATAATTAAAATGGCAAACTTCCAAGACAAAGAGAGAATCTTAAAGGCAGGAAGGGAGAAAAAGGAAGTAACATACAAGGGGGCCCCAATCAGGTTAGCATCTGACTTCTCAATGGAAACGCTCCAAGCCAGAAGAGAATGGCAAGAAATATTCCAAGCGATGAGAACCAAAGGCCTGCAACCCAGACTACTTTACCCAGCAAGGCTTTCAATCAAGATAGAAGGCCAAATAAGGAGCTTCCCAAACAAAAGAAGTCTAAAAGAATACACCTCTACCAAACCAATGCTGCAAGAGATACTAAAGGGGCTGCTTTAAGGGAAGAAAGGAAAAGACAGAGAGAGAAAGAGAGAGAGGAACACAGGTACGAAAATGGCAATGAATAAATACCTATCAATAATAACTTTAAATGTAAATGGATTAAACGCTCCAATCAAAAGACATAGAACAGCTGAATGGATAAGAAAGCATGACCCACACATATGCTGCCTACAAGAAACCCACCTCAGGACAAAAGACATACACAGGATCAAAGTGAAGGGCTAGAAACAAATTTTCCAAGCAAATGGTCAGGAAAAAAACCTGGGGTAGCAATACTCATATCAGACAAAATAGACTTCAAAAGAAGGGCCATAAAGAGAGACCCAGAAGGTCACTTCATAATACTCAGGGGAAGAGTCCACCAAGAAGACATAAATATTGTAAATATATATGCACTCAACGGAGGAGCACCTAAATACATCAAGAAAATTTTAGAGGACTTCAAGAAAGATATAGACAGCAACACAATTATAGTAGGTGATTTGAACACCCCACTCTCAAAAATGGACAGATCTTCCAAACAAAATATCAACAAAGATATTGTGGCATTGAACAACACTCTAGAGGAAATGGACTTAACTGATATATAGAGAGCCCTTCATCCCAAAGAAGCTAAATACACTTTCTTTTCAAATGCACATGGAACATTTTCAAAGATAGACCACATGATAGGACACAAATCAAGCCTCAACAAATTCAAGAAAATTGAAATCATACCAAGCATTTTCTCGGACCACAAGGGACTGAAACTAGAAACCAACCCCAAGGAGAAAAACCCAAAACCCTCAAAATCATGGAGATTGAATAGCATGCTATTAAACAATGAATGGGTCAAGAATGAAATTAGGGAGGAAATCAAAAAGTTTCTGGAAACAAACGATAATGAACTCACATCGACCCAAAACTTATGGGACACAGCAAAGGCAGTCCTCAGAGGGAAGCTTATAGCGATACAGGCCTATCTAAAATAGACAGAAACATCTCAAACAAACAACCTAACCCTTCGCCTACAAGAACTCGAGGAACAACAACAAAGACAGCCCAGAGCAAGTAGAAGGAAAGAAATAACCAAGATCAGAGCAGAATTAAATGACATAGAGACTAAAAGCACAATCCTAAAGATCAATGAATCCAGGAGTTGGTTCTTTGAAAAGATCAACAAAATCGACAAGCCTTTAAGCAGGCTCATCAAGAAAAAAAGAGAGAGGACTCAAATAAACACAATCAGAAATGAAAGAGGAGATATTACAACCGACACCGCAGAAATACAAAGGATTGTAAGAAATTACTATGAAGAACTGTATGCCAAGAAATTTGAAAACCTAGGTGAGATGGACAAGTTTCTAGAAAAATATAACCTTCCAAAACTCAATGAGAAAGAAACAGAAAGCCTGGACAGACCAATAACAGCTGGTGAAATTGAATCAGTAATCAAAACACTCCCGACGCACAAAAGCCCTGGACCAGATGGCTTCACAGAATTCTACAAAACATTTAAGGAAGAGCTAACCCCTATTCTCCACAGACTATTCCAAAAAATCCAAAAAGATGGAAGACTCCCAAACTCTTTTTATGAAGCCAGCATCATCCTAATCCCAAAACGAGATAAAGACACAACAAAGAAAGAGAACTTCAGGCCAATATCGCTGATGAACATAGATGCTAAAATCCTCAACAAAATATTGGCAAACCACATCCAACAACACATTAAAAAGATCATACACCACGACCAAGTGGGATTCATCCCAGGGATGCAAGGATGGTTCAACATTTGAAAATCAGTAAATGTAATTCATCACATAAGCAAAAGCAAAGACAAAAATCACATGATCATATCAATAGATGCAGATAAAGCATTTGATAAGGTACAGCACCCATTTATGATTAAAACACTCAGCAAAGTGGGAATAGAGGGAGCATTCCTCAACATAATAAAGGCTATATATGAGAAACCTACAGCCAGCATCATACTCAACGGGCAAAGACTAAATTCTTTTCCACTAAAATCAGGAAAAAGACAAGGCTGTCCATTCTCTCCACTTCTATTCAACATAGTACTGGAAGTATTAGCCACAGCGATTAGACAAGAAAAGGAAATAAAAGGCATCCAACTTGGAAAGGAGGAAACAAAACTATCATTTTTTGCAGATGACATGTTAGTATACATAGAAAATCCTATAGTCTTGGCCAAAAAACTGCTCGACCTAATAAATGAATTTAGCCAAAAAGCCGGATACAAAGTCAATATCCAGAAATCAAAGGCATTTTTGTATACCAACAATGAAACAACAGAAGCAGAAATCAAGAAAAAAAAATACCATTTGATATAGCAAAAAGAAAAATAAAGTACCTAGGAATAAACCTAACCAAGGAGGTAAAAGAGCTGTACGCAGAAAACGACACAACACTGAAGAAGGAAATCAAGGAAGACACAAATAAATGGAAACACATACCGTGTTCATGGATCGGAAGAATTAACATCATCAAAATGTCCATACTTCCCAAAGCAATCTACAGATTCAATGCAATACCTATTAAAGTACCAATGACATATTTCACAGATATAGAACAAACTCTTCAAAAATTTATATGGAACCATAAATGACCCAGAATAGCGGCAGCAATCTTGAGAAAGAAGAGCAAAGCAGGAGGGATCACAATACCTGATACCAAAATGTATTACAAGGCCACTGTAATCAAAACAGCCTGGTACTGGCATAAAAACAGGCACGTGGACCAGTGGATTAGAATAGAGAGCCCAGAAATAAACCCTAGTCTCTATACTCAATTAATATTCGACAAAGGGGGCAGCAATATAAAATCGAGTAAAAACAGCCTCTTCAACAAGTGGTGTTGGGAGAACTGGACAGCTTCGTGCAAGAAAATGAAACTCGAGCACCAACTTACACCATACACAAAAATAAATTCAAGGTGGATAAAAGACTTAAACATAAGCCGTAACACCATTAAAGTCCTAGAAGAGAACATAGGCAGGAAAATCTCAGATATTACACGCAGCAACATTTTTACTGATATGTCCCCTAAAGCAAGGGACATAAAGGAAAGAATAAACAAATGGGATCTCATCAAAATAAAAAGCTTCTGCATGGCCAAGGAAAACAGTATTAAAATAAAAAGAGAACCGACTGTGTGGGAAAACATATTTGCCAATGATATCTCAGATAAGGGTTTAATCTCCAAAATATACAAAGAACTTACACGACTCCACTCTAAGAAGACAAGCAACCCAATTAAAAAATGGGCAAAGGACTTGGGCAGACACCTCTCCAAGGAGGACATACAGAGGAGCCAGAGACACATGAAAAGATGCTCGATATCGCTAGCTATCAGAGAGATGTAAATTAAAACTACAATGAGATACCACTTGACAGCAGTCAGAATGGCCCTCATAAACAAAGCAACAAACAGCAAGTGTTGGAGAGGTTGTGGAGAAAAGGGGACACTAGTGCACTGCTGGTGGGAGTGCAGACTGGTACAACCACTATGGAAAACAGTATGGAATTTTCTAAAAAATCTAAAAATGGGTATACCTTTTGACCCAGCAATTCCATTGCTAGGACTATATCCTAAGAACCCTGAAACACCAATCCAAAAGAAACTATGCATCCCTATGTTTATAGCAGCACAATTTACAATAGCCAAGTGTTGGAAGCAACCTAGATGCCCATCAGTAAATGAATGGATCAAAAAACTGTGGTACATTTATACAATGGAATTCTATGCAGCAGAAAGAAAGAAGGAGCTCATACCCTATGCAACAGCATGGATGGAACTTGAGAGCATCATGCTAAGCGAAGTAAGCCAGGCAGTGAAAGATAAATACCATATGATCTCACCTTTAACAGAAAGCTAGTCAACAAAACAAACAAACAAGCATAATATAATCAAAGACATGGAAATTGGGAACAGGCTGAAAGCCACCAGAGGGGAGAGGGGAGGGAATTTCAGGGGAAAAGGGGAAGGATTTACAGGAACAAGTATAAAGGACACATGGACAAAAACTATGGGGGCGTGGAAATGGGAGTGAGGTGGGGAGGGCTGGGGTGGCGGGTTCGGTTGAGAATAAAAGACAGAAAACTGTACAAGATCAACAATTAAAATAAAAATTAAAAAAAAAATAAGTGGGACTACGCCTAACTAAAAAGCTTCTGTACAGAAAAGGGAACAATCAGCAAGATGCAAAGGGAACTTATGTAATGGAGGAAAATATTTTCAAACCATATATTGAATGATGGGTTAATATCCAAAATATATAAAGAATTCATACAACTGTATACCAACAATAAAATCCCATCCAAAAATGGGCAGAGAAACTGAATAGACATTTTCCCAAAGGAGATATACAAATCACTAACAAGTGGTTGAAAAGGTGGTCAACAGCATTAATCTTCAGGAAAATGCAAATCAAAACCACAATGAGATTATCACCTCACACCTGTCAGAATAGCTATCTTCAAAAAGACAAGAGATAACAAGAATTGGCAAGGATGTGGAAAAAAGGAAATCCTTGTGTACTGTTGGTGGGAATGTAAATCAACACAGCCACTATGAAAACAGTATAGAAATTCTTCAAATTACTAAAAATAGAACTACCATACAATCCAGCAATTCCACTTCTGGATATATATCCAAGGGAAATGAAAACAGGATAGTGAAGAGATTATCTGCACCCCCATAGGTATTGCAGCTTTATTCACCTTAGTTAAGATATGGAAATAACCTAGGTGCCCATCAGTGGATGAATTGATAAAGAGATGTGATATATGCATATGTTAGAAGATTAGTCACCACATGAATGAACAAAATCCTCTCATTTGTGACATGGATGGTCTTTGAGGACATTATGCTGCTTAATAAGTCAGACAAAGACATATACTACATGGTATCACTGATATGTAGAATCTAAAAAAGGTGAACTCATAGAAAAAGAGACTAGAATGATGTTTACCATGGGCTGAGAGTTGGGGAAAAGGAGGAGAGGTATGGAAAAGGGTATAAACTTCCAGTTTTAAGATGAATGAGCTCTAGAAATCTAATACACAGCACTGTTATTATAGATAATAATACTATACTATTGTACATACTTGAAAGTTGTTAAAGGACTAATCTTAAAAAGACTCAGTACAAAAATGAAATGATAATTATGTGATGTGATGAAGTGTTAGCTAACACTATGGTGATAATCATACTGCAATGTATAAATGTATTAAATTAATACGTTAAACACTTTCAAGTTACACAATGTTATATGTCAATTATATTTATTGTTATTTTCTAACAATAGAGTTAGAAAAATAAAGTTATTGGAAGAGTTGGTAAAACAAATAAAATCTACATCATAGAGTTGTTGTAAATTAAGGCTTAAATGAGTCAATACATGGAAATGGCTTAGCAGAACACTTGGCACACACTGAGTGCTAATCATTGTTACTTCTTGAGTATAGGCTATGACACTTAATTATTTGGGAATAAAAGACAGTGCACTTGACTGGTTCACACACTGGAAGTCTGTGTAAACCTGTGTATAATTCACACATGGCTACGTTCCACCCAAAGGTATTCAGTGGCTAAGGCAGTCATGGACTAATTCTGCAGAACTTCAAGGGAGCATAGAATTACGGTAAAATACTACTAGGAAAAGAGATTGAATTTCATGTCAAAAGATTTACATTTGAGTGCTTGTTCTGTTGCCTACTAGATGTACAGCCTTGTGAAACTCACCATCACTGAGTCTTAATTTTTCCAACTATAAAATGGGCACTATAAATCCTATCTTACAAGCTTTTCTGAAGACCATAATAGAAATTCCAAGAAAAGTGCTTGCAAATTAGTAAGTACTATGCAAATAAAATGCCCCCTTTTTCTCAGTTATTTTCTCAGTTGTTGCTATTGTAGTTGCTGTTTTACATATGCGCATGTCCTCATCCTTCTCAGTTGTAAAATGGGATTTTGCCTTGGGGCTTTGCAGCACCATCTGCTTAGATCTAAAAAGTGGGGGATCTGGATCTGGGGCGGTCAGAACTGATGGGAACTTTAAGGCCTCTGATTAAACTTGGTGCCAGTGTCCTAACAATCACACTTGCACTTAAACTTGGGTGGTTGTGAATATAGGTATGGTCACTAATCAACCAGGTGGCTACCCGCTGTCCGAAACATGGGCAATTAAATACAATGGTCATTTTTATCCAGAGTGTTTGCTATTTCATAGCCAGTTACCCTGGCAGCTTCACCCTACTTTGAACTTTGTGGGAAGTAAGGGCAGCATATGCATCTGCAGCCTCAATAGCTTCCCTGTAGCTCCTGCCATCAACCCTATTCATCTCATTCTAAAGGAGTGCGGGCATCCACCTGCCTTTCAGTATTTAACTCCTTCATTTAAAAAGAAGCAGCAGGAAATTTGAACCAAGAGTTATTTTTATCTTTATAATGGCAAAAGCAATTTTAACACTATATCCATGTTGTAATCTGCATTTCTGCAATCTGCTATATTTTAAAATATCAAAATCAAGAATGAATACCTTCTCAGACATTTATAGGGCTCCCTAATGCAATTTTTTCCAGATTAGAATAGTGCTCAGTCAAGAATAAGACATTTTATGTTCTTATGTCCCCAGAGCAAATGGAAATTTTACTGAAGACCAGTTGTATTTATATTTACTAAAGAAAAAATGCAGCGTTATGCCATGTGCTTATTTCAAAAGAGAGTTTATTATTAAAATGCACCAGTTAGGCCTAAAGAAGTCCTAAAGTGGAGGCTTATTCGTGTCTATGCACATCCAAAGAAATGCAGTGACACACACACTAGTGATCTGTCTCTCTGCCCCCAGCCTACCTCCTGAGGTGGTGATCATGCATAAGAAGAGAAGAGGGAGGGATGTGAAGTAAGGGTGAAAATGACATCTTTGTGTTCTCCATTCCTATTGGTAGAATTAGAATTCTGATAACCCCCACTTTTGTTACTCCTCAGTTACTTATATTGCTTCCCTGAATCCTTTCCTTATACTCAAGCAAAGAGAACTCTACTTTTCGATCTCCCTCTAACTATTCTCAGAGTAGCCTTCCCAGGCCCTTAGGAGACCAGAAATGACTTTTACAAGATACAAGCCAACTCGAATGAGAGAGAGAGGTAATGCCTTCAGAGCCTAGTTCCAGGCATCTCTTTTAACACCTCTCTTACATACACCCTATAGTATTGATGATACATACAAGTATGTCTCTAACTTTACTATGCATACAAGTTACCAGAAGATCTTATTGAAACGCAAGCTCTGATTCAGCAGGACTGGGACAGTGGCCTGCAATTCTATATTTTTGTTGGGCTCCCAGGTGTTGAAAACGCTGTTGATCCACAGACTATATTTTTAAGAGTATGAGTCTATACCACACACTTTAACAACTGTTTCTAATCTCTTCTACCTCTCCTAAAGTTTATCAAGTCTCCAAGGCTGGGACCGCCTCTCTTATTCTTCATATATAGTCCTCATAATACTGAGTTCATAATTGGGGTCATTTAAATATGTCTGTATTAACTGATTAATTGTTGTACTGAGTGGGCTTCAATATCAGACAACTTGAACTGAAATCTCATTACTGCCCCTTATAAGCTGTAGAACTTCTGGCAAGTTGTTTACCCTAACTGAACCTCAGTTTCCTCATCTGTAAAATAATGGGGTAACTCTGAAGATTACAAAAATTAATTCTGTGAAGCATCTTGCACAGTGCTTGACACATAGTAGGCTCCCAATAAATATTACTTCTGTGATGCTTTAGATTTCTTAAAAAAGAATTTAGGATGATCAAATCATTCTATAAATGTCAGCTGACATTGTTAAGAGAGAAAAACACTTTTTAAAAAGGTACATTTCCGAAAATTTCTGTTTGAATGATTTTTCTTACTCCGTACTGTGTTTTGGAATTTTTAAATTCATTTTTATTTTCTCTTTATTGCATTTCACAAGGTAACTTTAGTGTAGTGAAAAGATCCCTGAATTTTTCTAATCAGAAAACCTAGGTTCCCAGTTCTGTTGCTATTACCCAGGAGACATTGAATAAGAATATAACCTCTCTGAACTTCAGCTTTCTTGTTTGTAAAAGAGAATTGATAACATCTACCTTGCCAATTGCTTGTATGTGAACACTCTTTATAAACTATAAAGCACTGTGTACATGTAAGAAGTTGATATATGGTTCTAGAAGCTGTTATTTATCTATATGTATGTATGTGCCATTTTTCTTTCTTTTTTTTTTTTATCTATTTTCTGTTTTAGAATCTTGGGTTTATAATAGTCTTGGGCCCTGGCTGGTGTGGCTCAGTGGATTGAGTGCTGGCCTGCAAACCAAATGGTCACTGGCTTGATTCCCAGTCAGGGCACATGCCTGGGTTGTGGGCCGCATCCCCAGTAGGGAGTGTGCAAGAGGCAACCACACAGTGATGTTTCTCTCCCTCTTTCTCTCTCCCTTCCCTTCTCTCTAAAAATAAACACATAGAATCTTAAAAAAACAAAGATTTATAATAGTCTTAGTTATTTATCCTCATATCCTTTTGGAAGATGAAATTACTCTGCAAGTATTTATAAAGACTTTTGCCACTCTGCTATTATCTCCATTGTGAAAAGGGGTAAAATAAGTCAGGAAATGTAAATGCAATTTGGAAAAATTATCCAGCAAGTTACAGGCGGATTTATAAAGAAAAAATATTTTTAGTTATGAAAAAGACTCATAAGAACATCTTCCTCAAAGTCAAAGTGAGCTGTTATTTTAAAAATTACATTAAATTGTAAAATACTCTTTGAAAAACAAATGCTAGAGAGTACTAGTTTCATACTTGGATATAAAAAATTATTTTCTTTGCATGTAGCTGTCCATTTCTCCCAGCACCACTTGTTGAAGAGGCTATTTTTGCTCCATTTTATGTTGCTGCCCCCTTTGTCGAATATTAATTGACTGTAGAGACTTGGGTTTATTTCTGGGCTCTCTGTTCTGTTCCACTGGTCCATGTGTCTGTTCTTGTGCCAGTACCAGGCTGTTTTGATTACAGTGGCTTTGTAATAGAGTTTGGTATCAGGTATTGTGATCCCTCCTACTTTGCTCTTCTTTCTCAAAATTGCTGCAGCTATTTGGGGTCGTTTATGATTTCATATAAATTTTTGAAGTATTTGTTCTATGTCTGTGAAATATGCCATTGGAACTTTAATAGGTATTGTATTGAATCTGTAAATTGCTTTGGGTAGTATGGACATTTTGATGATCTCACCTTTAACAGGAACCTAATCAACAAAACAAACAAACAAGCATAATATAACCAAAGACACTGAATTTGAGAACAGTCTGACAGTAACCAGAGAAGGAGGGTAGGAAATTTCAGGGGAAAAGGGGAACGGTTTAGAGCAACAAGTATAAAGGACACATGGACAAAAACTATGGGGGGCGGAAATGGGAGGAAGGTGGGGAGGGCTGGGGTGGTGGGCTGGGGGCAGGGCAAAAGACAGAAAACTGTACAATATCAACAATTAAAAAATACTGATTAAAAAAATAAAAATTTTAAAAATTTAAAAATTATTTTCATGGAAACTCAATCATAGCAGCCAAGATTTCAGGTCAAAATTTATTCGCACACCAATCTACTATTTACCATTTTAATGTGCTTTTTAATATAAACAAATGCCATTATCAAAAAAGGAGTTGAATGGGACTTATAATGGTATCTGATCAGCACTATAAGCAGAATCGTTATTTTCAAAGGTCTAAGGCAATCGCTAAGATTCCAGCCTGGTTTAGGTTATTGGTACTATGTTCTCCATTTGTTTAATAAAATCAGCTCAAAGGTAGCTCATAAGAGAGTATAGGCCAAGATTATCTTTTTCTGTAAGCTAACATTTTTGCAATTTTTAAATTAGCTGTACTTTACGCTGAAATAAAAATAACATTCTATATTTTTTCAATTGGCAACATTTTCTTAGTCCCTTAAAATCACTAGTCAGTGATTTACCTCTGATTTGGAGTTGAAAAAGTTGTGAATACCAGTATAGCTGTTTTAATGTCATTGATAGATTGAACCAATGTGATCTTCTGCAGGACATCCAGACGGTCCCAGTTTCTTCAGAGTATATTATGACAGAAGATGTGAGGGTTAATATAGCCCTGAGCAACACTGAAAATATGTAGTACTGTCTGTACCATGTGAATGTGAACTGCTTTTGATCCTCTTTCCTGAGAGGAATGGAAAATAATGCATTTACCATATCCATGGCCACATACCATGTACATGAAACTATGTTAATGTGTTCTAGTAAAAATATCTAGGTCAGCAGCTGTAATTAGGACTAGTACTTGATTAAATTTACTATGGTCCACTGTCATACTCCAGTATCCATTTGGTTTTGTAGAGGCCCAACTGGTAAGTTAATAAGGATATGATAAGGACTACCATTCCTGCATCTTTCAGGTTTTTAAGGTGGCACTAATCTCTACCATTTCACTAGGATGCAATTTTATTTTTGATTTACTCTCATGCCTGGCGATAGGGGAGAGTAGGAATGATTAGGAGGCTTGAACCTGGCCTTTTCTCTATGACAGCTCTTACTCCACAAGCCAAATACCCAATATTGGGGTTTTTCCAAGTATGTACCAATTATATCTATTCTAGTTATACACTTGTGGACCGGAAGAATGACTACCAGGTGAATCCATGAATAGAGCAGACATATTGTGAGCTAAACCTTGGCCAGGACTCCATTTATTACCTGCCCTTATATACTCTCACTCTAACAGAGGAGCCATGATGACAGTTATAGTATCCAAGTATCAATGTCAACTGAGCGTCACAATTCTCAAAATACTTGCTATTACCTTTTTTCTAGTATATAGTTACTCAAATAGATTATCTTAAGTCTCTTTAGGGAAGAATTGGAGGCAACATCACAGGGTTTTCTGCTTACCTTGGTGTTGGATATGAGAATATGCTCAGTGCTAGAAACTGGGTAAAGGATAATGATTTAGGGTATGCGGCATGCCCTTTTGGGCATCTAGTTTTGATTTGTTTTTTAGTTATAAAATTAAGAAAAGAGCTTGTTGGATTTCCATCAATCTTGCTTCTAGGAACACCATGTTCTGTTAACCATTGCCATAGTTCCCTGCAGGTCAGGACCCCTTGGCTGCCACTTTGACCTTGCTGTTCATTACAATAATTGCATCCACTTTGCTCCTTATTGTAAATCACTCACATCTGGCCTCTATTATTTCCAGATCCTATCATCACCTTTTCCATCAAGTAGCCACATTTTATTATAGCATTTCCTACTGTCAGCCCTGGCCTGCACAGGAAAGACGGCCAGTAAGCTACTCAATAATTTTGGTGCCTCTCTCACCAGCACATTCTTTATTGCTTTGGTAAATGGAATGTCCTCTGAGTCTGCCTGCAGAAAATATTTGACTGGTGAGTTTTCTTGTTTTTCATTGTGCTCCCTTTCACTGGCATAATCAATTCTAGAGACTTGTGATTCCTTTCTCCACCATCTTCCATGCAATTTCTGGCATTTTTATTTCACTTTGTGTGGAATGTAACTTTCCCTTGCTTCTAATAATCATCCTAGTAGCATCTTAGCACTGTCTCCTAGGGCTCCTGACAGAGTAAGTCCTATATTATGAGAAAGTAATACTATATCAATACACTGTCATTTATACAACTTTATATTTTGTTCTTCTTGATCCAGCACACTAAAGATTCAGTCCCACATATGGTGCCATAGCTCCTGTTAATATACCTTGTTTAGGTCTTGCAGCTCCTTTGATATACAGTCCATTTTCTTTCTTAAGAGGCCAGCATTTTCCCAACTGGGTGACATAACAGTTTTGGTCATGGATCTGGTGGCCAATTAGGTGTTTGGGGTAAATTCTGGGAGGGAGTATGTAGTCACAGAGAGTTTGCGGGTGTCTTGGAAGTCAAGACTTCAGAGTGCATTAACCCAGATGCCTTAGAATTCCAATTCTTCCCATCACTTTTCTCATCAGTGCCCTGAATTTGGCATAGCTTTATTGCGAGGGTTGAGAATTCAATGTTAGCTGGAGATCTAAGGTCCTTATAATTAATTCCTGGGCTTAAGCTTCAACTTTTTCTGCCTTCTAGATGAAAGAGATGAGAGGGGTTTTTTATATGCTGCCAAGGGTATTTTGCATCTGCATTCCACCTTAAATCAGCTACTTGTACTCATTAGCTTTTCATTGGCTTGGTGAAGGCATCAATAGCATCTAGAAAAAGCCATCCCTTTCCCCAGTCACTATAATTGCTACTTCACCCAAACATTCAAATATACAAGATATTGCTCCTGCCAGTGCATTCACATCTTCTGATATATCCCAGTTCACAAGTGATAAAAGTTCATACAATTTCACAGTTACAGAATGCCCAAAATTGTCAGTATTCCACATACTGCTAGTGAAATGGTTTTCATTCTGAGCTTCCTGGTGGATGATCCACTTCCAAGATCTCATTTTAGAATTTTCTTCCTACAATCCAGTCTTAAGTCACATTCCTTGGGAAATACACTGTGAGATGAATATCTATATATAGGAGGGTGTTTGGGGGGACAGTTATCTTACAAATAACACCTCTAAGAGAATTAGAGAAGCAGGATTGGATAGAGGAAGGATATAAACAACAATACAGTTACAATAAAGGCTTCAACCAATCCCACAATGGGTTCTGAATGGCCCTTCAAAGGGATGACCCTTCAAATTTGTCTTAAAATGGCCCTTCAAAGTTGTCTTAAAATGAGGCAAGGGAACCAAGCCCTGCATCAACCAGTCACTGGATATTTGTTGCTGTCTGAAGGGAAGGTATAACATTGGGTGGAGAGGTTCCCTTCAGATGAGGCCAGATCCTGGAGAGTGATTCAGCTGTGAGTCATTAACAGTCAACACTCTTAGTTGTCTACTGAATGAGTAACTTAATACTGAATGGGAAATTGGGGTGGTACATCATAACATCCACCCCGCTTTTTGGGTTAATGGTGGTGGTTATGCAGAATTATGACAAAGGAGTAGTAAATATGGTGCTCATTTTGAGGGGGTCTTTCAACAATAAATAATTCCTACTATTTTCATGCTGGCAGTGTTTCTCTTTAGAACTTGGCAGACAAGGTAGGAAAGGGGGTATTGGGAAAACGTTGCAGGAGGCTCCACAGGAAATTTACCACTCCTTAGAGAACATTTCATTGATGATGGGTGTAGTACTAACAGATTTTGACATGCCATAGCATGAAAATGTTAAGATTTTTATCTGTGGTGAACCTCAACTGCAGTTTGTCCCCTGACTATTCACTCATACAGAAGGAAACTCTCACCTTCAAATAAAAACATACCTACATGCATTATTCAGATCATTTATTAATCTAATATTCCTCTTTGCATCAAGCTTATGTGTAATAATGCCTCCTGCATTGCGTTCATTTATTTATTCATTCAACAATACTGCTTGCACACCTACACTTACTATATATCAGAAACTGTTCTAGGTGCCAGGGATACAGTAGTTAATAAGGTAGACAGTTCCTGTATTGATTGAAAACACATTCTAGAGGAGGGATGGGAGATAACAAATAAGAAAATTTTAAATTATTTTTTTCTTTTTTTCCTTTATTTTATTTTATTTTATTTTTTAATCAGTATTTTTTAATTGTTGATATTGTACAGTTTTCTGTCTTTTACCCTGCCCCCAGCCCACCACCCCAGCCCTCCCCACCTTCCTCCCATTTCCACCCCCCATAGTTTTTGTCCATGTGTCCTTTATACTTCTTTCTCTAAACTGTTCCCCTTTTACCCTAAAATTCCCTCCCCTTCAGTTTAAATTATTTTAAGTGATGTAATGGTAATAAAATAGTAATGCAACAAGTAATTGACTTTTCATGTGTGTAGAATGAAAAGTTACTGTGGATATGAAGATAAAGTAAGCTTTTGTAAGGAGATGATTCTTGAGCTGAGATCTATGATAAGGATCTAGTTATGTGAAGATGTAGAGGCCAAAGTTAATTTGAGCTGAGATCAGAGGGAAGTGAGGAAGCAAGCCATGAGAAGGTCTGGGGCAGTTAATTTCAGACAGAATAACCAATATAAAGACCCTGAGTTAAGAATGAGCTTGGCATATTTGAGAATCAAAAAGAAGACCAGTTTGGCTGGAGTTTAATAAACAAAGGGGAAAATCATATAAAATATAATTGAAAACTAAGCATGGAGCAGATTACATAGGACACTGGAGACCATAGTAAATAATTGACTTTATTTTTAAGGACAATAGGAAGACAGGAAATTCTAAGCAGAGGAGTAACCTAATGTACTTTATAGTTTAAAACAATTACTCTGGCAGCTATGTATAAAATAGACTTCAAGAATAGAAACAGGAATGCCAGTTAGGAAATCATCACAGTAATTCAGAAGAGAGATTATGGTGGCTTTGACCAGGATGGTAGCCATAGAGATGGTAAGGAGTGGTCAGACTCTGGATATATTTGAAAAATAAAGACAAAATGAGTTGCTGAAAAACAAGATGTAGGATATGAGAGAAAGATAGGACTTGCATTAACCACACTATAACTAGGGTCAAAGTGTCAAGTGAGTGATTTGAACAATAAGTTCATTGAAGATAGATTAGTGAGGGTCAAATCAGGAAGGTTTCAGTCATAAAAGGGAAGTGTGTTTGCATTTGTGTGCACGCATGTTGAGTGAGCAAGTACAGACGTAATTAAATATAGTGAGCAATTTATTTTATCGAAGCTGATCTTATTGACAATTTACTTCCAGGATTGGCAAAAGCCAATGCTTTCTGTTTTTATTGACTAAATTAAGGAGATCTTCATTTTGTCACTATTCCTGGAGCTGACACTCCAACACAAACTAAGGCACATGCATTTGGTGACTTCTGAAGTAGCAATGATTGTTGTAGTGTCTCAAGCTGTGCTTAAGGGAAAGATGGTGGCTAGGGTATCTGCATGCACTGTGTGTATGTAAGAGACGAGTAAGAGCAAACTCAATCACAGCTGTGGCTAAAAAGCCAGCCCATTCAAGATCCTTTTTCAGTTCACAGGCAGGATGGTAGTCTGCAAGCAAAGCCAACCCACAGGTGCTGGGTTGGAGCAATATAGATTTCTTGTGTGGAACTAGCCACAGAAAAACCCTTCATGTGTTCTTCTAGACTCAATGGCAGTTTCAAGTTTATGTGAAGTGCTAGTGTTAGAACATTTTGGAAGTTCAAAGCATTACCTGATAGGAGAGGATGTAGAAAGCAGGCATTAACCATCTTGCCTGAGAAAATGGCAGTTAAACAAGGGAAAAAGTTTTTAACAAAGTGAAAAAGAGAGTTACACATTTTTAAATCACACCATATTATCATTTTTCTCTTTAATGTTTCTATATCCCAAAAACTGATGTCTTGTTCATTATTAGTAGAATGACTGACACATAGTAGATGTTCAAGAAGTATTGTGGATAAATGAACAAACAAGCATCCTTGCCAATAGAGTCATGCTGTCCAGCAAATACACAACTGAAGTTCCAATTTCTGTTCTTGTGTTTGGCCCCTAGTATATAATTAGACCATGGCTAGGTGTGGGAGGGCACTTCCCACAAGGCCCCCCAGTGGCCATGGATGAGAATAAGTCTACCAAGACATGATCTGCTTGGGGGAAAGGTGGCCCATCTCTCAAAGGAGAAGGGCCAAGAGCCTTTTCCTCAGTGGGCTTTTATTGGGTTCATTTTGCACAGGAATACAGGTAAAAGCTCATTAATCATTGTCAGGCAGTAAGGATCAAACAATAGATAGCATACAAAGAACTACTAGGGTTTTTTCTGAGTCAGGGTCTGTTAGCTAAAGGGCTACAAAACTTTGGGAAACAAATCATTTCATGCTCGTACCCTTATCATTTAATGGAGAGCATTCTTAGCAAAGCAGGTTTCACACAATTTTATGTATTCTTTCTTAGGCCTGATCACCCAGGGAACCCGCCCACAGGGCTGCACCACCCTCTGTCATTGTTTCAGGCTTAAGTCAGGCAGCCAAGAGATTGGGAGACTTCTCGCAGACAGAATGAGAACTCAGGCTATGTCAAAGCTGAGGGACAACAGTCCATCACCCTCTTTTGCTATAGCCCCCCAAGTCCTTCCCTGGAAGCTTTCTGTGATTGTGCCTGTCTTAGGTCATTCCCCTTGGGGAATCTTACCTGTAATTGGCTAACTGATCAAGCACTGGGGGCCAATTGGGGTGAAATAAAAGAAGAAGAGGTGGCACCCCTGCCAGGGAGATAAGCTTTGTCTCCTTAGTGGCTTAGGGTCTGGAGGTTGCTCACTCAGCCTCAGCCATGGGATCGGGGTGGGGGGGTACAGCTTCTGAAACCAGGCAGGGTGGTTCCCAACAGCTAGGCAGTGCTACTGGAGCAGTTGGTTTTGTGGAACTGGTCAGTAAATGGAGGGAATGAACCAGCCAAATGACTGGTTTAACTAGCAAATGACTGGTTTTCTACTTGGTTGCCTAGCTTTTTGTCTGGATCGACAAAACAAACAAATACATAAAAACAAAATAAAATTTTAAAAATCATACTAGTGTCTGATAGATATAATTACATACCTGTCCTGAGCTGTGACCATCAGCATGAACCTGAAATACTGAACAATGGGATAGGAGGCTGTGTCTATAACCATTCCTTTTAGTTACCTCTGGGCTGGAAGTGGAGAACAGCCAGATCAGTTGTTTGATGCTATAAATTCAAAATACCCAACTGATTGACTCAATTTTTCATGACTTATATAATCAAGGCTCTTGTATAATCATCGTCCTCTTGCTCTGTAGGGTATCAGGCTTTTTTTCACCTCTCAAATTCCCATTTTTTAAATCTACAAATATTAGACATGTGAAGTCATTCTTGTTTGGATATTTTCCTGTCTAAACCTCTCCAACCATTCTCTGCACCTTCCCCTACCTTGGCAGCTGTGTGATCCACAAAAATTTTCCTTCCAATCAAAGCTGAATTCCATGTTCAATTATTTATTTATTTATTTATATTTTTAAAATATATTTTATTGATTATGTTATTAAAGTTGTCCCATTTCTCCCCCATCATTCCCCTCCACCCTGCACAACCCTCTCCCATCCACCTTCCTCCCTTTAGTTCATGTCCATGTGTCATAAGTTCTTTAGCTTCTACATTTCCCATACTATTCTTGCCCTCCCCCGTCTATTTTCTACCCACTGTCTATGCTACTTATTCTATGTACCTTTTCCCTCTCTCTCCTCCTCCCACTCCCCTGTTGCTAACCCTCCATATGATCTCCATTTCTGTGGTTCTGTTCCTGTTCTAGCTGTTTGCTTAGTTTGCTTTGGTTTTAGGTATGGTTCTTAATAGCTGTGAGTTTGCTGTCTTTTCACAGTCATATTTTTATCTTCTTTTTCTTAGATAAGTCCCTTTAACATTTCATATAATAAGGGCTTGGTGATGATGAACTCCTTGAACTTGACCTTATCTGAGAAGCGCTTTATCTGTCCATCCATTCTAAATGACAGCTTTGCTGGATAGAGCAATCTTGGATGTAGGTCCTTGCCTTTCAAGACTTTAAATACTTCTTTCCAGCCCCTTCTTGCCTGTAAGGTCTCTTTGGAGAAATCAGCTGACAGTCTGATGGGAACTCCTTTGTAGGTGACTGTCCACTTATCCCTTGCTGCTCCTAGAATTCTCTGCTTCATTTGAATCTTGGCTAATGTAATTACGATGTGCCTTGGTGTGTTCCTACTTGGGTCCAACTTCTTTGGGACTCTCTGAGCTTATGGGTCTCTGTATTAACAAGCAATGTTTTTCCAAGTCAGTCCTGATTTGATCAATTGAAGGTTTCTACAGACTTTCCCAAGTGCCAACTGCTTAAGCTAAATAATAACACCAAATGAAACCACATCTCAAACAAAGGCACATCAGGAGGAAGAACAAGATGACTCTGATGACATGAAGGCTGTCTCATCTGAGATGTACATAGGTGAGGCAGAGTCTTCATACTGTACAAGCTATTGCTAACACAGAGTAAAACAGGAGAAAACACACAAAGAGAACCTGAAATAATACCTATAGAAAAAAGAAATTTAAATTGCAGATGGATTTGTTATCACTCTAATCATTCACTATAAGTGGAGGCTATTTTCTGCTGCTTTCCTGTTTGGTATGTAATCTTCTGTAACAAACATGTAGTTTCAGACATTAGTTTAATAAACAAATAAAATATATAATACTTTAGGGACTAGTAGAATATTTCCATTAGTTAAAAGTAATAGCTATGCTCTGGGGTAGTATAACCCTACTCAGTCTTTCCCAATGACTGAAAAAAATGATTTTATACCATTATATTTTACTTCCTGTTATAATACATTTTTTTCATCACCAGCAACCTAAAATTATAAAGAGTAAAACATTTCATGAACTTGCTTTCATTAAATGACATAAATCACCTAACACGGAGGAAGAGAAAGACATGATACAGTTTGAATGGTCCTAGAACAACCTTAACAGCAACTTGTTAACAAACTATGGAGTATTATACTGTGATAGCATTTGGGAAGAAATTTCTTTTATTTATTCTCACCACTTCACTTTTTGGCTCTACAATATATTCCATCCACCAGAAAGCTTCATCTCAGCTGAAAAACATAAATTTTTATTTTGATTTCTGAAATTCCAATTCTTTACTAAATTCTAAGTACCTTTAAAAAATAGAAGTGGCCATGCCTGACACTTATTCTTACAGGTAAAATACATAGCTACATTCATATTTTAAAAGTGTATATTTAAAACACACACCTTGTTAGGAGCATAACAGAAAATGAGAATTTCCCGCCATTAGTTTGATTTTAAATTGCGTATCAGGTTTCATGTTTACTATCAAAATTGTACTGTTGTGGGATTTCCAGCCAAGATGGAGGTGTAGGTAGAAATGCTTTGCTTCCTCACACAACCAAAAGAAGGATAACCACCAATCTAAAAACAATAAACAACCAGAACTTTCAGAATAGCAAACTACATGGAATTTCAACAAACAGGAAGTTAAAGTAATATTCATGCAGACTGGTAGGATGGAGAGGACATGCTGCATGCCAGTGGATGGCACAGGTGAGGAGGACTGGCTCACCGGGAAACTAAAGATTCTAAACCTCCAGCTGTAAAACACTGTGGTGGTTGTGAAGGCAGGAGAAACTCCCAGTCTCACAGGAGAATTTGTTGGAAAGTGGGGCTACAAGCAGAGCCAGCTACTGGCATTGCTCCCTGTCTGACCCCTCCTCCACAGACAGCATCACAACAGAGCAAACAACGTTATTCTGCTCTGGCGAATACTTAAGGCTCCACCCTGTTACAACTTAACAGGTGTGCCAAGACAAAGAAATATGGCCTAAATGAAAGAACAGATCAGAAGTCCAGAAAAAGACCTAAGAGATGAAGAGAAAGACAACCCATCTGATGCAGAGTTCAAAACACTGGTAAGCAGGATGATCACAGGATTGATTGAGCTTGGTTGCAAAATGAAGGGACAAATGAAGGCTACTCAAAGTGAAATAAAGCAAAATATACAGGGAACCAACAGTGAAGGGAAGAAAATCAGGACTCAAATCAATGATTTGGAATAGAAGGAAGAAATAAACATCTCACAGGAATAGAATGAAGAAACAAAAATTTTAAAAAATTGAGGAGAGGCTTAGAAACCTCTGGGACAACTTTAAGCACTTTAAACATCAGAATCATAGGGGTGCCAGAAGGAGAACAAGAGCAAAAAGATGAAAACTCATATGAACAAATAACAAAGAAAACTTTCCCTATTTGCAAAGGAAATAGACTTCCAGGAAGTCCAGGAAGCTCAGAGAGTCCCAAAGAAATTGAGCCCAAGGAACACACCAAGGCACATCATCATTAAGCTACCCAAGATTAAGATAAAGAGAGAATCTTAAAAGCAGCAAGAGAAGAAGAGAGCGTTACCTACAAAGGAGTGCCCATAAGGCTATCAGATGATTTCTCAAAAGAAACCTTACAGGCAAGAAGGAGCTGGAAAGAAGTATTTGAAGTCATGAAAGGTAAGGACCTACATCCAAAATTACTTTAGTCAGCAAAACTATTATTTATAATGGAGGGGCAGATAAAGTGCCTCCCAGAAAAGGTCAAGTTAAAAGAGTTCATCATCACTAAGCCCTTATTATATGAAACGTTAAAGGGACATATTCAAGAAATAGAAGATCAAAAACTATAAACGATAAAATGACAAGAAACTCATAACTATGAACAACTGAACAAAAAAAAAAAAACCTAAGCAAACACTAGAATAGGAACAGAATCACAGAAATGATCACATGGAGTGTTATCAACGGGGAAGGGGAGAATGGCAGGGAAAAGGTACAGGGAATAAGCTGCACAATTAGGAGGCATAAAATATACAGGGGGAGGTTAAGAATAGTATGGGAAATAGAGAAGCCTAAGAACTTATATACATGGCCCATGGACATGAACTAAGCGGAGGGAGGGGGATGCTAGAGGGAGAGTACAGGGCAGAGGGGGGATAAAGGGAGAAAAATTGGGGGAACTGTAATAGTATTACCAATAAAATATACTTCTAAAAATAAATTGTTCTGTTGCCAAAAAGAAAATTGTACTCTTGTTCCACATATCCAAAGAGAGAATGACACCATTGACAAGATACTTGAATTTCGATGGTCATTATGATGTCAAAATGGTACTGACGTTTCTGGGAGATGTATCATTTTAGTTAATTAACAAGTATAAATATGCTAGAATCAAAATTTATAATGAGGGCACATTTTGATATTCTTACAAGTAAAGAAATTGAGTTAAAATATGGAGGAAAGGTCATCAAATGATCTTTTTTCTACTGATTGATAGTATTTTAATTAATTAATTAATTAATTAATTGAATCCTCACCCAAGGATATATTTTTATTGATTTCAGAAACAGAGGAGAGAGAGAAAGAGATCAATTGATAGCTTCCTATATGCATCTCTATCAGAGATCAAACCCAAAACCTAGGTACGTGCCCTGACCAGGGATGGAACCTGCAATCTCTTGGTATATGGGACAATGCTCCAACCAAATTTGCCACTTGCCCAGGACAACTGTAGTATATTACTTTCATTTTGATGGTATAACTGGGACAATGAAGGGTGATTCAAAAATATTGGGTTGGCCAAAATGTCCGTTTAGTTTTTTTCCATACAATAAAAGATACGTTTTTTTTTTATTTTGACCAATAACTTTATTGATTTGGATATTTTGAGTATGTCAGCTATCTCTCACATGGTATAACATTGATTGTTCTCACTTAATGTCTTGATTTGATCACTATCAACTTCAATTGGTCTACCCATCCATACAGCATTGTCCAAGGAGAAATTATCCAGCATGAAACTTATCGAGTCACTTTTGACACACTTGATCAGTCACAGCACCTTCTACATTCACTGCACAAATCTTTTTTCTTTTTTTTTGCATTTCAGTTGCATTTTTACCCTTCTTGAAATAATAAAGCACAATATGCCAAAAATGTGGTGTATTTTCTTCCATCTTCAATATTAAAATGGTTACACAAAATTCAACAATTTTGATAAGTTCCTTTAAAATGCATGCTGATATGACAGCTATCACAATACAATCTAACAAAATTGTTTTGAATGAAGTCCGAGATTACTGAGCACTACTCGAGCTATCTTATAGAAAAAACCAAATGAACTTTTTTTGCCAATCCAATAATTAGACAATTTCACAGGTGTTTACTCAGTAACTAGATTCAATATGAAATTGTAGAATGTGCCAAATTGTAGTTACCCTTCCATGTGTCTAGCCATTGGAGAAATACAAGTTTTGACTGCATGTTCATATATAACCTAGTTCCTGAATAATAAATGTTTGAGAGTGTTCAATTATTTTTGATGACTCTATATTTATTGTGGAAAGCTTGTATAGATTCCTTTCAATTAAAATATAGGCTGCTAAACTACAAAAATAATTTTAAGTTCATATTAAAATTCTCCTAAATCAACTGTCGACAAATATATAGTGTGTTTAATACATAGTGTCCTTCCATATTTTCAAAGTAAATTCGATATCATTAAGATCAGCTCCTGTACTACTACAAGATAATCAGGAATACATATATAGGGGTGGGCAAAAGTAGGTTAATAATAAAAATAATAAATAATACAATAATAAATAAATAAAAGAATAAATTCTCTTTCATGTACTCAAAACTGTAAATCTACTTTTGCTCATCCCTTATATATTTGAAATGCAGAAGAAGTCCAATCTGATATTTAAACTCAATAGACAGATAAATAAGTAGGTAGTTAAATAGAATGCAAGACTAAGGACACAGGACTGGACATATAAGACTGGATTGAATACAGGTTATCAAAGTGTCTCTGAAAATGACAGTCTGGTTCTATGCAGGCTCACCAAATTGGTCATTTTGACTAAACTGACCAGCAGTTTAGTGAAACAGCCACTTAACTCCCTCCCACCACAAAATGACCAAAACCACCTGTTAAGAAACTTGTGGATAGCCTTATTTTCCTGATCTTTCCAAACATCAGTTCCTTTTACTGCTCTATTCACCTGTCTCCTCCAATTAGCTCTTTACTGATTCAATTATTTCATCAATTGATATTGGAGGTAGGAAATAACTATTTGTTCCCCAGTACACACATTTTCCTGGGATTGAGTGAGTTACAGTAGTCACTCAGTGATTACAGATGCCTGCCCTGAGCAAAACAATCTGAAGGCCCCTGAACAGCAGGTTATACTCCTGAGTGCTCCAAGGGTTCTGCTTCAGTCCATGGACGGCTAGCTTGGCATTCAGTCCACTCTTTCATAGCTTGCATTCTGCTTCTGGGCTAGCAATCGGAAATACAGATGCAGGTACAATTTCCCCTGGGGCTTGCCAATAAACTGAGCAGGTCTGGCCAACTAACAATTTTTCAGGAAACAGCCACCCAATAGAAAGACACATCGGTTTACTGTAGGCTAAATGCTTAAGTTTCAAAATACGTGGTGAGAAAAGACGTACAATTGTGCAATTTTAATTGAGATGTGACAATTTCCATTTTAATCCTTACTACACTTTTCTACAGGAAACAATGCATCCGTAAAAACCCCCAAGAGAACATGTAAGAGTCCAGGAGAGTTGCTTTTTTTTTTAACCTCCTGGGCATGAGCTACCCACCATCTTCCACAAGATGGCAGGCAGTTTACATTTTACTGTTTGTGAGCAACAGGAAATCACTCCACTCAAATGACAGCAACCCCAGGTAGCTAGGGTGACATTTGCTTTACATTATGACACATACTAATTAATCATTAGTGATTCCAGAAGTAAGTCTGCTAAAAATTCTTTGCTATTGGCTTTTCACAGCATGGGCTTTCAATATTGATACTATTACATGCACATATGTTCAGCTAGTGTATGCTATTCTCATTCAAGGCTTTAAGTTTTAGGCTGTTTTAATTAACATTGCCTAGATTAATACTCACCTCTTATTTGGAAGGGGAAATGATGAAGCTAGTAAAACAAATACAGAAAGAAAAAGCCATAAACAAAGCTTTAAAAAGGTAAATGCAACTTTGACAAGTTTTTGGCTGGAGGAACTTTGTCCTCTGGCATTTGTTGACACCTTCAACTTTTTCCCAGGTCCCACCATTGCACACTTAACTTGCATCCTATGCTGACAAAACAGATCACTTCATGAAGGATTTAATTTATTCTTTCCACTACCTTGAAATGTTCACATTGCCTTCCATCATTGACTCTATTCCATTGGAAGAAGTCCTATTATTATAAGAAACTACACCAGGCCTCAGCACAAACCCATCTTCAGACAATGAGCACTGATGTTCTTATTACTTAAGAAGACCTTGCAGGAAGGTTTACCAATAGGCTGAGCAACCATAGCCATCCCAGTTCCGTCCACCACCTGAATCTTAAGCCAGAACAAAAAAAAATCTGCCTGGATTCACCCAAAAAGTGATGGAAACTCAAGCAGTTAAAGTTCACACCTTTAGTTCTAGTTATAACTGGTTAGTTCTCCACTTAGGTCAGCTACACTCATCCCTAAGTCTTGTTTAAAAGCCCTTTGAAAATTTTCTTTTATTCCTTCACTAAATTTTGTAGATTTTGATAAAATGCAGATTTAGTATATCTGAGGTACAACCTGAGATTCTGCATTTCTAGCAAGCTCCCAAGTGACTCCTGGATAGTGCTAGTCCACAGGCCATGCTTGAATTAGTAAAGCTCTATAGTTTCTTCATTCACCTACACTCCAAATATCATGAGGTAAAGAACACTGATAGGAATTTCCAGACTCCCCACTGTATCTTCTAGACTTTCTTTTATCCATAACTCCTCCTCATCATCTCACTTATAAATCCTCTCAATAGTCATCTCCACATTTTCCACCCAAGCACTCCATTGCATACATTGAACATTCTGGAGTACAGATTATCATCTTTTTTTGGGATCATATCCCTTCTTGTCTTCTTTTTTTAATTTTTATTTTAATTGTTGATCTTGTACAGTTTTCTGTCTTTTACTCCCAGCCCAGCCCACCACCCCAGCCCGCCCCATCTCCCTCGCATTTCCAACCCCCGTAGTTTTTATCCATGTGTCCTTTATACTCGTTGCTCTAAACCTTTCCCCTTTTCCGCTGAAATTCCCTACCTTCTCCCCTATGATGACTGTCACCTGTTCTCAATTTCAGTGTCTTTGGTTATATTATGCTTGTTTGTTTGTTTTGCTGATTAGGTTCCTGTTAAAGGTCAGATCATATGGTATTTGTCTTTCACCTCCTGGCTTATTTTGCTTAGCATGATGCTCTCCAGTTCCATCCATGCTGTTGCAAAGGGTAGGAGCTCCTTCTTTCTTTCTGCTGCATAGAATTCCATTGTATAAATGTACCATAGTTTTCTTATCCATTCATTTACTGATGGGCACCTAGGTTGCTTCCAACACTTGGCTATTGTAAATTGTGCTGCTATGAACATAGGGGTGCATAGGTTCTTTTGGATTGGTGTTTCAGGATTCTCAGGATATAATCCTTGCAGTGGACAGGCTGGCTCAAAAGATAGATCCATTTTTAGTTTTCTTAGAAAATTCCATACTGCTTTCCATAGTGGTTATACAAGTCTACAATCCCACCAACAGTGCACTAGGGTCCCCTTTACTCCACAACCTCTCCAACACTTGCTGTTTGTTGCTTTGTTTATGATGGCCATTCTGACTGGTGTCAAGTGGTATCTCATTGTGGTTTTAATTTGCATCTCTCTGATAGCTAGTGATATTGAGCATCTTTTCATGTGTCTCTGGAGCCTCTGTATGCCCTCCTTGGAGAAGTGCCTATTCAAGTCCTTTGCCCATTTTTTAATTGGGTTGCTTATCTTCTTAGCGTGGAGTCATGTAAGTTCTTTATATATTTTGGAGATTAAACCCTTGTCTGAGGTATCATCGGCAAATATATTATCCCATACAGTTGGTTCTCTTTTTATTTTAATACTGTTTTCTTTAGCCATGCAGAAGCTTTTTATTTTGATGAGATCCCATTTGTTTATTCTTTCCTTTATGTCCCTTGCTTTAGGGGACATATCAGTAAAAATGTTGCTGCGTGGAATATCTGAGATTTTCTTGCCTATGTTCTCCTCTAGGACTTTAATGGTTTCACGGCTTATATTTAAATCTTTTATCCACCTTGAATTTATTTTTGTATATGGTGTAAGTTGGTGGTCAAGTTTCATTTTTTTTTGCACGTAGCTGTCCAGTTCTCCCAACACCACTTGTTGAAGAGGCTATTTTTACTCCATTTTATGTTGCTGCCTCATTTGTTGAATATTAATTGACCATAGAGACTTAGGTTTATTTCTGGGCTCTCTGGTTTATTCCACTGGTCCATGTGCCTATTTGTATGCCAGTACCAGGCTGTTTTGATTACAGTGGTCTTGTAATACAGTTTGGTATCTGGTATTGTGATCCCTCCTACTTTGCTCTTCTTTCTCAAAATTGCTGCAGCTATTCGGGGTAGTTTATGGTTCCATATAAATTATTGAAGTGTTTGCTCTATGTCTGTGAAATATGCCATTGGTACTTTAATAGCTATTGCATTGAATTTGTAAATTGCTTTGGGTAGTATGGACATTTTGATGATATTAATTCTTCCGATCCATGATCACAGTATGTGTTTCCATTTGTTTGTGTCTTTCTTGATTTCTTTCTTCAGTGTTGTGTAGTTTTCTGCATAAAGGTTTTTTACCTCCTTTGTTAGGTTTACCCCTAGGTATTTTATTTATTTATTTATTTTTGTTGCTACATTGAATGGGATTTTTTTCTTGATTTCTGCTTCTGCTGTTTCATTGGTGGTATACAAAAATGCCTTTAATTTCTGGATATTGACTGTGTATCTGGCTGTTTGGCCAAATTCATTTATTATATCGAGCAGCTTTTTGGCCGAGTCTATAGGATTTTCTATGTACACTATCATGTCATCTGCAAACAATGATAGTTTTGTTTCTTCCTTTCTGAGTTGGATGCCTTCCTTCTTGTCTTCTTAATCAACTTCATAACCTTAAAATATTAAACCTTAAAATAGCCCTCTTACTTTAGTCTCTGATGGACTTCCAACTCTGCTCTCCCTCAATCCCACTAAACATACTCTCCCACCCCATTGGACTTTCCACTGCTTGGATACCACCCTATTCTTGTTTCCTAATATCACTTTCTTTCATATCTATTTCTATCCATTTCAGGAAACCAGAGTCAACAATTTCTAGCCTAAAATCAACAATAACCTATTTCCCCTAATTTCATCCTCTTCTGAAATTACTGTTCTAAATTCAGTACCGGGTGCACTCATACTTATTTTTTTAATCTTCCCCATCTATAAAGATCCTAGTGAACATACATGCATGCAAATCATCATGCTGAATGACTACATTACACATTCATATATCAACCTCAGTTGGACCAACAACACTGCTGGCCCAATCCTTTTAGTTCTTCCTTCATAACTGTTTTTATTTACCCTTTTCCTGCTTCTAAAACTGTCAAATTATAAAATATTAATGTCTTCAGTTCCCATTCCCTTCCATCACAATCTTTCCATATCTTCACTCAACTTCTCTTTTCCTTTTCTTTTTTAATATATTTTATTGATTATGCTATTAAAGTTGTCCCATTTCTCCCCCATCATTCCCCTCCCACCCTCATTCCCCCCTTTAGTTCATGTCCATGTGTCATAAGTTCTTTAGCTTCTACTTTTCCCTCACTATTCTTGCCCTCACCCTGTCTGTTTTTTACCCACCATCTATGCTACTTATTCTCTGTACCTTTTCCCCCCTCTCCTCCTCCCACTCCCTTGTTGCTAACCCTCCATACGATCTCCATTTCTGTGTTTCTGATCCTGTTCTAGTTGGTTGCTGAGTTTGCTTTTGTTTTAGATGTGGTTGTTAATATCTGTGAGTTTGCTGTCTTTTTACTGTCCTATTTTTAATCTTCTTTTTCTTAAGTAAGTCCTTTTAACATTTCAGATAATAAGGGCTTGGTGACGCTGAACTCCTTTAACTTGACCTTATCTGAGAAGCACTTTATCAGCCCTTCCATTCTAAATGACAGCTTTTCTGGATAGAGCAATCTTGGATGTAGGTCCTTGCCTTTCAAGACTTCAAATATTTCTTTCCAGCCCCTTCTTGCCTGTAAGGTCTCTTTGGAGAAATCAGCTGACAGTCTGATGGGAACTCCTTTGTAGGTGGCTGTTCCCTTGTCCCTTGCTGCTTCTAGAATTCTCTCCTTCATTTTAATCTTGGCTAATGTAATTATGATGTGCCTTGTGTTCCTCCTTGTGTCCAACTTCTTTGGGACTCTCTGAGCTTCCTGGACTTCCTGGTAGTCTATTTCCTTTGCCATATTGGGGAAGTTCTCCTTTATTATTTGTTCAAATAAGTTTTCCACTTGCTCTTCGTCTTCCCCTTCTGGTACCCCTATAATTCAGATGTTGGGATGTTTAAAGATGTCCTGGAGGTTCCTAAGCCTCTCTTCATCTTTTTGAATTCCTGTTTCTTCCTTGTTTTCTGTTTGGTTGTTAGTTTCTTCCTTCTGGTCCACTCCATTGATCTGAGTCCCAGTTTTCCTCCCATCTCTATTGGTTCCCCATGTGTTTTCCTTCATTTCACTTATTGTAGCCTTCATTTGTTTATCCAGTTTGTGAGCAAAATCAATGAATTCTGTGAGCATCCTGATCACCAGGGCTTTGAACTGTGCATCTGATAGGTTGGCTATCTCTTGGTCAGTTAAAGGGATTAGTTCTGGGGCTTTGATTTGTTCTCCTATTGTAGCCAATTTTTTTTTTCCCAGTCTAGTCGCAGCTGTTACTTAATGTGGGGCAGAGCTTTAGGTGTTCCCCAAGGCAGAGCAATCTAGTTGCTGGTTAGTGATGCTGTATGTGGGGGTGGGGTCTGAGAGGGAACAATGGCGGTTGCTCTGCTCTCTCTTGGATCTCAGTTCCTCCTGCCACTTCCCCATCGCCTGGATTATCTGCACGCGAATGTGGGACTGCCTGGTCAGCCAGACTTCTTACATGGCCTCACTGGGTCTGCACAGTTGTCACCCTGTACCCAGGGTCCGCTAGCTGCTACCTGTGAACCTGGGGTCTGCTAGCTGCCACCTGCATGCCTGGGATCTACCAGCCGCTGCTGCTTGTGCACCCAGGTCTACCAACCTCCACTTTTTCCTGCCACGACTCCGCCCCTCTTACCGGTCTAAATGAATGGTTGTTGGACTTCCACACAGTTCAATTTTTTATCAGTTCTGTTATTTTGTTATTCCTAAATCTTTGTTGTCTCTAATTTTCATCATGCGAGGAGGCACAGTGTGTCCACCTACTCCTCTATCTTGGCTGGACCATTGTTTGCTTCTTGTATGTGCCAAAACCAAGTATCAAACCCACAGCCTTGGTAAATTGGGATGACACTACAAGGAACTGATCTACCTGGCCAGGGTAACCTAAATAATTTTATTAGCTTTAAAATATAAATCCCTGTCATGTTCTTAATTCTACATTCATGCATTAATTTCCCATTTCCTTAAATTATCACACTCTCCCTTCCTATTGGTTTCTTTCTCTCAGCCATTAGATACTCCCAGGTCTTCTGTATGAACTCCCTCAACCAAAAATGTTCTCCATAACCTTATTTCTTGCTAGCTTGAGGTACAAGCCCAACTCTACCTTTTATTTTATAAACTTGAAAATAGTTGTCTTCCCTCATCATCTCTACATTTTTTATTATCCATTCTCTCTTTAATTCCCTATGAGCCTGTATCATATTATAAAGTAAATGTCACACCTATGAGATGACTTTGCTTCTGCTACTCCATGATGCCCTCTTTGTTTCCATCTCAATGGCCTCATCTCTGTCTTCATTATTTCTGACCCTTTGGCATCATTTGACACTGATACTCACCTTAAGATAAAAAAAAAAAAAACACTTTTCTCCCATAACCTTTGTACTCCTTTCAGTCTTACTATTTAACTTTTAAACTCCTTTGCTGATTAATCACTGTTATTTCTCCATTAAGCTCTTAATGTCAGTGTCCCAAAAGGACTGCCCTTGGCTCCCTTTGCTTCTCTGAGTGCACTGTCTTGCCTTGTATTCCTCTCTTCTTGGGCTATCATAGGCATTCCCTCAACCTCAATTATTTTTTTTTCTATAGCACTTCTGATTTATGAGATAATTTACTTAATTATTATGCCCATTATGTTCACCTCACCTCACCCCAGCTAGAATGTCAGATCTATGAAAGAAGGAGATTTTGTCTGTTTGTTCACTGTTGTACAGCAAGCACCTGGAATAGTGCCTGGAACATAGTACATGATCAATAGATTTTATTGAATAATAACTGCCATATCTAAATCTCTAAACTTAACCACTCTCTTGATTACACATCTCCACATGATTATTTTACCAACACCTCAAGATTAATATGGCCCAAACTGAAGCAATTCCCTCTTCTTGTACCAAACTTCCTCTTCTTCAGTGGTTCTTTTTGTTTTTAAACTATTTTATTTATTTATTTTTATAGAGAGGGGAAGGGAGGGAGAAAGAGAGGGAGAGAAATATTAATGTGTGGTTGCCTCCCGTGTACCACCTACTTGGAACCTAGCTGGAAACCCAGACATACCCTGACTGGGCATCGAACTGGTGACCCTTTGGTTCACAGGCTGGCACTCAATCCACTGAGCCACACCAGTCAGGGCTCTTCAGTGGTTCTTCTCTCAGATCATGGCACTGCAAGCCTAGAATGTTTGAAGTCATTTTGATTCTTCTATCTTTTTTTTTTTTTTTACAACACAGAGCCAGTTTTTGAAGTCCTGTGGATTCAAACCTCTCCAACAGCTTGCACTGCCTATGCCCTCTCTTTATTCATTAACACATGATTCTGCCTTTGCCTGCAATCTTAAAATTACCTTCTAAAATTATCCTATTACCACCAGTTGCTCAGCACCATCTATCCTACACAACCTTGTCTATTTTTTCTGAGAAAACAAATCTGATAGCATCACCTCTCCATTAAAAATCTAAAAAGGCTGCTTCCACAGTCCCTTTAGAGTCTACACTTCCACCTCACTCAGTAGATCAAGCAATCTGGGTCACCATGTTAATAGAAATAGTAAAACATATTTTTGTCACCTGGATCCTCTATGAGAAAAGATAATGCTTCCTCCTTTACTCTTGACCTGTTGTTAATACTAAGGAAGGAGATTTTGAGTCTGGATTTAGAGAAAGGGATAGGGTAGACTTGCCCTCCAGTGCAGCCATGGAGGCAGGTGCACACTCTGATGTAAACAAGATGGAAGCATCTCTAAAAATCTTGAAATCAAATTTAGTGCTCAAAGATTTTCACATCATTTAGCCTCATACAGACTTTGCTGGAATGGATTCAACAAAGTTGTGTGAGCCAGTAGAAAATTCCCAGGGCCTGGCAGAGTGTTCAGGAAATATGTGCTTTAAAAAGACAACCTAAGTCTTATGGGAGGCTAAACCTTTTACATAAATATGGTCTGATACAGTTGTCAGCATAAGACAACTGTTAAGGATGTGCTTTTAAATTGTAGAAGGGCCAAAGGAAAAGAAAGAGCAATTCTAAAGAACAGATTTATATTTTCATCTAAAATGAATTAAACACTCATTTCTCTCTCTTGGATCCCAAGCAAATTTCAGGGCCTCTCAGGACCTGACCAAGCTATATCTCAAGCTTAGTGTAAGCAATGAGCACCTTGGCCTCTCAGCATCCCAGGAGATGCTTCTTTAAGCGCTTAAAGCAAGTAATTGCCTTAAAAAGAAATCCCTTGTGACTAGTCACTTTTTGTTCTGTCAGCTGAGGAGTTAGCCTTTACCCTTTGTTCAACTGTCATTTTGGAGAGGACAATATAAATGTCACTAGAAGGTGGAGAGGGAAAACTCATAACTCTTCAATTATAAAGATTGAGAAAAGGACAGCTGATATGAATCTTAAGGATTCTTGGAATTTCTTGTCTCTCTGTTT
Organism: Glossophaga mutica; assembly: GCA_039655065.1. Classification (NCBI taxonomy): domain Eukaryota; kingdom Metazoa; phylum Chordata; class Mammalia; order Chiroptera; family Phyllostomidae; genus Glossophaga; species Glossophaga mutica. Next base: position 20,645,235 of record CM077318.1, read on the forward strand.
CCCCATTCCTTACCCAATTGGGCTGGTTGTAAGAGAGTATAACAAATAATTATTAAATGTCAACTAGGTGTCAGGCACTTTGCTAGATGCTGTTCTCTCTATCTATTCATCCATCCAACAAATATTTATTATCTACAATAGCAATGCAATGTATTAGGTGCTAAACAAAGCAAGCATGGTCCGTACTCTTCATGTGGATTATAATCAAATGCTGGGTAATTTTGCTGGAAGCAGAAAAATTGACTGAATATCATAAAATAACAGTATTATATATTGCAGGCTTACTACATATTATGCACTGAGCTAGGTACCATATACAGGGTTTGGCATGAATAACACCCTTTTTTATTACAAAATCTTAACTATGTAATTCTGTAACATAACAATATCATACCCAAACACACCATATGACATTTTAGGTGAAATGTTCAAATTAAAACTATAAATTATTGCACCCTACCAACCACACTCAAGCAGGTATTACTTCTGTTGGACCCTGTATATAATTTGTTCTAATCTTCACAACAACCTAGCAAGGGGGTTCCTATTATCTTTTGTTTTCAGAATACCAAACCATATCTACTATTTCCTTAATAAAGTACAACAAAAAATGTACAAATTGAGAACAAACAGCAGAGCTGACAGACACCACATCCACACCCCAACAGCAAAACCCAAAAGAAAGGCAAGATTCCAGGCAAGCAAGAGATGGTCGAGGTGCCAGAACAAGGCAGAGCAGGGCCATCAGGCAGCAGGGGTCCCATAAAGAAGGGCGGTAGGAGAACTGAATGATTCATAGGTTCAGGTTCCAAATTGTTTCACAGAATTGGAATCACAGCTAATATTTGGAAAGCGGCAGAACACAGTCCGTGAGAAGAACATGAACTCATCTTTGCACAGGTCCCACTTGTAACCATATTTTGAAATAGTTCTTTTACCCAAAAAGTCACTGCATAATCAGAAATATTTAATTGTACTTTTTTATACAGAGAGCATAATTACTCATCAGAAACAAATACTGGAAGAAATCCAAGGCCACAGTACTGCTACCAAGTGAAAAACATGGGAATTACTTTCCTCTGTATTAACAAAAAGGGACACCTGAAACTAATACAAAATAATATTGAATGTAAACTGTAAATGGAAATTTAAAAAAAAGAAAAGGGGGAAAGCCTATTTTTGCTGCACTCTACTTTGCCCATGCACCATCAGGCACCCTGGGCCCACCCCTGCCCAAGCAGACACTAGAGGAACAGAGCGTTCAGACCCATGCTATCGAGGGACTCAGTTATTTTTCTTTTCACCTTTTAAAAAGCATTCCAGTATTCTCCCTTTAACTTTATCATATTCTCACAAAAATTAAACTTGCAATATTTAGCATTTAAAAAACCTACAAGAAACAGCAAGTGGAAGTTTATCTTGCATCCCCACAATACCCTCAAAACGTTGTGCCACAGAAGCACCCCCATTTTTATGACATGAGCCCTCTACATGATGGAATACACAGGAAGCCTTATTCAATACCTAGGATACAATCCCTGTGTAGACTAAAAGGGGATATTCACACCGCAAACTTTAGGAAAATGTCATAGGAGGGTGAAAGACAAAAATGAAAGCAAAAGCAAATGCCAAAAACCTCACAAGTTATTTTCCGAAATAAACATGGCACTGTAGCTGGCCTGGTTTCAGGCAGGGATTCACCCCTGCAGACAGTTTTGAGTTGCCCTGCAGTATGTCAGAGAGGAAAGGAATTTGGGTAAATGTCCTTGGTTCCTGCAGACTCCTTTGTGATTGGCATGGTCAGTGTTCCTATTCAACAACAAGTGCATGGATGCTGACAAAGTGGGGCCAGTCCCTCTAGAGACCACATCCCCAGAGGCAGCCAGTCACCAGTGAGCCTCATGTATACTGCTAGAAGTCGATGGTGCCTTCATCCACCATCTCAAGCTGGGCAAGGGTGTCTGCTTCATTAATTGGCTGCCCATCAAACCTGAATGTAATCTGTCTCATTGACAAGCCCTGCCAATTGCAGTAGGCCTTCATCAGCTTGCTCAGTGGGGTGTGTCTCTTGACCTTGAAATGGATCACATAACCATCCTGCCTGGACACTTTCATGCTGATGTGATCATTCTGTCTTCACTCCCTCCTTGGACTTTTTTTTTGGACATGGGGGAGGGTTGGGGCGATGGTGGGGAATTAGGCAGTGCAGGAGTGGGACATTCATGCTCTCAGCCCGAGTTGTCCTGCAACAACTGCTCATGGGGCCACACTTTTATTGCCTTAATTTTACAGATGAAGAAAATGAGGCTCAGAGAGGTAAAATAACTTGTTCAAGACCATGCAGCTACTAAATTGCATAGCTGGGATTTAAACACATGTCTGTCCAATTTCAAAGCTTATGCTGTTTAACAGGATACCCTAGTGCCTCTAGAGTGGCAGTTAAGAGAGCAATCAGAATTTCTCATTCTAGAAAAGCCAGATCTTTTTTCCTTCATGGTGACTGTCTTAGTCAGTTTGGACTATTATAACAAGTAGCACAGACTGGTGGCTTAAACAACAAATATTTATTTCCAGCAGTTTGGAGGGTTGGAAAGTCCAATATCAAGGCACCAGCAAATTTAGTGTCTGGTGAGGGCCTGCTTCCTGGTTCATAGACAGCTGCCTTCTCACTGTGTCCTCATATGGCAGAAGGAGTGAAGGAGCTCTCTGGGGTCTCTTTTGTAAGGGCACTGATGCCATTCATGAGGACTCCACCCTCATGACCAAACCACCTTTCAGAGGTCCCACTCCACACTGGGGGTTAAGTTTCAACATATGAATTTTGGGGAGATACAAACATTCAGTTCATAACATTAACTTTTACTCAGGTGCTCCCGTTCATGATTAGAACTATGATTATTTGATATTTCTGGGTACACACTTGTTTTCCCCCAAAGAACCTTTTCTGTCAACTTTAAATGAAATAGATTGTATAATTTTCATCTTCCTTGTTGAATGATTTTTTTAAAGATTTTATTTATTTATTTTTAGAGAGAGAAAAAGGAGGGAGAAAGAGAGGGAGAGAAATGTCAATGTGAGAGACAAACATTGATTGGTTGCCTCTCACATGCACCCCAGCTAGGGACCTGGCCTGCAACCTAAGCATGTATCCTGACCAGAAATAGAAATGGCAACCTTTTGGTTTACTGGATGATACCCAACCAACTGAGCCACACCAGTCAGAGCTGTTGAATGACTTTTTTTTTTAATTTATTCTTTATTATATTTTTCCCATTACCATTTAGTACCCTTATACCCTCCTCTCCCCAGCAGTCACCACACTGTTGTCCATGTCCATAAGTCCTTTTTCTTTGTTGCTAAATTCCTCCACCCCCTAATCACCCTCAACACTAGCTGTCATGTGATCTCTATTTATGAGTCTGTATTTTCCTTGTTAGTTCAGTTTGTTGATTAGACTCCACATATGAGTGAAATCATGTGTTGAATGGCTTTTAATTGGGCATTCTCCTTGCTATAACTATTTAATATGATAATCAAGAAGAATTAAAAATGGATATACAGCATTTCTATGAAAACATCAGCCTGCAACAATTCATTTAGCCAAAGAGAAGCGTTACATAGGCCACTGTGATGGGCTTTTCACCAACTGAGTTGAAGACTTCCATTAATGTCAACACTGAGATGAAGAATCATACACATTTATAGATGGACTGTGCCCTTGGTATAGTATGTATCACATGTTTTACTAAATATCAAATGCTTATTAAATCACATTTGACTGAATAATTAAAAATTAAAATGTATTTTTTCTAGACAGTAATCTCCACCCTTGCCCCTGCCTCCTATCTTGGCCCTGGCACTTAAGTGTCAGGGATCCAGCAAAATTGCTAATACTTTGTCTTTGGCGTCAGAACAACCTGCACTCAAATACAGTACTGCAACTTCCTAGCTGTATAATGTAGGCAAGTCATTTCACTCTCTGAGTCTCAGTTTTCCTTGTCTATACAATGGGAAATAACAACCCTTACAAAGTCATTGAAAGGAATAAATGAGATAAATATATGTGTCTAAGCCATATACTGCACAAACATAAAACTAAGTTTCTTTTCCCCATTTAGTAATACAAAAGCCCAATATGAGAAAAACAAACATTAATCTTTACTATCAGACTTCTGGCCAAGATGGAGGCGTAGGTGAACACACTGTGCCTCCCCTCACAACCAAAATTAAGGACAACAAAGGTTTAAAAAGAAGAAAACAACCTGAATTGATAGAAAATTGAACTGTACAGAAGTCCACCAACCATTCATCCAGACAGGTAACAGGGGCGGAGTCGAGGAAGGAAAAAGTGGAGGTGCAGACCCGAGCATGCAGGCAGAGGCGGCTGGCAGTTCCCAGGCGCATAGGCAGCAGCTAGTGGACCCTGGGAATGGGCGGGCAACTGTCCAGACCCAGTGAGCAACACGAGGTGCCTAGCTGACCAAGTGATCCCACATTCTCGCACAGATAATCCAGGTGAAGGGGAAGCGGTGGAAGGGACTGGAATCCAAGAGAGAATGGAGCAAGAGCCATTGTTCCCTCTCAGACCCCGCCCCCACATACAGCATCACTAACCAGCAACTGGGCTGCCCCGCCCTGGGGAACACCTAAGGCTCCACCCCTTACTACATAACAGCTACAACCAGACCCCCCCCCCACCAAAAAAAAATGGCTCAAATGGGAGAACAAATCAAAGCCTCAGGACCAGTTGACCTAAGCGACAAAGAGATAGCCAACCTATCAGATGCACAGTTCAAAGCCCTGGTGACCAGGATGCTCACAGAATTGGTTGATTTTGCTCACAAATTAGATGAACAAATGAAGGCTACAATAAGTGAAATGAAGGAAAACGCACAGGGAACCAATAGAGATGGTAGGAAAACTGGGACTCAGATCAATGGAGTGGACCAGAAGGAAGAAACTAACAACCAAACAAAAAACAAGGAAGAAACAGGAATTCAAAAAAATGAGGAGAGGCATGGGAACCTCCAGGACACCTTTAAACGTCCCAACATCCAAATTATAGGGGTACCAGAAGTGGAAGAAGAAGAGCAACAAGTGGAAAACTCATTTGAACAAATAATAAAGGAGAACTCCCCCAATATGGCAAAGGAAATAGAATTCCAGGGAATCCAGGAAGCTCAGAGAGTCCCAAAGAAGTTGGACCCAAGGAGGAACACACCAAGGCACATCATAATTACATTAGCCAAGATTAAAATGAAGGAGAGAATTCTAGAAGCAGCAAGGAATAAGGGGACAGTCACCTACAAAGGAGTTCCCATCAGACTGTCAGCTGATTTCTCCAAAGAGACCTTACAGGCAAGAAGGGGCTGGAAAGAAGTATTTGAAGTCTTGAAAGGCAAGGACCTACATCCAAGATTGCTCTATCCAGAAAAGCTGTCATTTAGAATGGAAGGGCTGATAAAGTGCTTCTCAGATAAGGTCAAGTTAAAGGAGTTCAGCGTCACCAAGCCCTTATTATCTGAAATGTTAAAAGGACTTACTTAAGAAAAAGAAGATTAAAAATAGGACAGTAAAAAGACAGCAAACTCACAGATATTAACAACCACACCTAAAACAAAAGCAAACTCAGCAAACAGCTAGAACAGGAACAGAAGCACAGAAATGGAGATCACATGGAGGGTTAGCAACAGGGGAGTGGGAGGAGGAGAGAGGAGGAAAAGGTACAGAGAATAAGTAGCATAGACAGTTGGTAGAAAATAGACAGGGGGAGGGCAAGAATAGTGTGGGAAATGTAGAAGCTAAAGAACTTGTGACACACGGTCATGAAGTAAAGGGGGGAATGTGAGTGGGAGGGGGCATGCAGGGTGGAAGGGAATGATGGGGGAGAAATGGGACAACTGTAATAGCATAATCAATAAATATATTAAAAAATAAAAAGTATCAAGAATAAAAAGAAACATTACTATCAAGTGTTTTCCAATATTGAATAGAAGTGGCCAAATGAATTGCTATTTACTGGGCCCCTACTATTTTCCTAACATTGTGCTAAGTTCTATGGCAGAAATGAAGGAATATAATAAAAAGCCCCTGCCTTCAGAGAGCTAACTATATTGGCAGAAGCAAGAAAATCATGAGAGACATGCATTAAGAATTCCAACAGGCATATAATGAATTGCCCCAAAGGTGAACAGGCAGTAAATACCAGAGGTGTTCAGAGGAGGAATAGGTCCAAATGAGCTAACAGGCTTGGGGTAGGCTTAAATGCCTTTTGAAGAATAGGTTGGAAACAATGGAAGGAAGGAGGAAAGTGGGCATTTCAATCAGAATAAATGACTTGTGTGCAAATGTGTGGGTGGGGGTATATTCAATGGGGTTGGAGGACATCCAGACACTAAATCTGGATCCTCAGACATCAGGTAGGAGGTGTAGAGGGGGATTTGGAGTGTCAGATGGTGGAGGGGCTTCAGTGCCAGATTGAGTAACATCACTGGTCATTGGCAAAGAACGATCTGTAGAGTAGCCTTTAAAAAAAAAAAAATGTTTCATTGTTGTTCAATTACATTTGTCTATATTTACTCCCCACCCCCTCCAAACCCACCTCCCTCCCTTGCTTCCACCTTCCCCTTTGGTTTTGTCCATGTGTCCTTATAGTAATTCCTGAAAACCCTTCTCCCCACTGTCCCCTCCCCCTCCCCTCTGGCTATTGTTAGACTCTTCTTAATTTCAATGACTCTGGTTTTATTTTGTTTGCTTTTTTCTTTTGGTGATTAAGTTCCAGTAGAGTGGCCTTTATTGTGAAAATGATTTCCAGTTTGGGAAACATTCTTACTGAGGCCATGCCCTGTATGGACACAAAGTGACCACTATCGAGAAGCAACCATGACCACTATGCTGCAGGAAGGAGGCTGGGAGGTTGATTATCCAACATCAGTCTCTGGAGTTAAGGAGTATCTGACAGGGGTGATGAGTGGCTCCCCTGACCACAGCTGTCCTCACAGCATGCTGGGGACTGAGTCCCCCAGGAGTACAGCAAAATTGTCTCAGAGAATCCAAAGGGGGCAGGCATCAGCAAGGTTCTCCTCCCTCATCCAGCCCCATGCTGCATAGCCCTCACTTAACCCACAGAACTGAAGTTTACCAGCAGAAGACCAGAATGGGTTGTTGGCCATGGCCCTAGGGCAAGGATGCCTGCTCCATTCTTTTGCCTGAGTTAGGGACTGCAGTTACACAGATTTGTTTCCAGCTGGCTTTGCTGAGCTCTAACTATAATAAAGATGAGACTCTTTACCAGTGAGGTCATAAATTGAAGAGTAGAAGCAGGGCGGAAGCTTTGTACCACACTATGCCCACCACCAGCAGCTGGGCAGGAAAGTTTTAGGAATGGTGAATGAGGAAAGGCCAGGTGGTGGGGTGGTCTGCTCTGGGAGGCTAGCTGAAATGACTGCAGCATTGTGAATCTCGTATCTATGTGGGCAAGTAACAAAGTAGCTGGACGCCTTATCAGGTTCACTCAAATGCCCACCAGTTCACTCCATCAACAGCTATCCCTCCTCCACCCGGTGACTCCAAGCTGTTTATTTTGTTATAAAAGAGGAATCTGCATGTCAGCTCATTTGCATTCTTTGGTCCCAAACAAAACCATATTAATGTGCCTTGAAGAGCTGGCTAACTTGGAAGACCGCTTGCCTTAAAGGAAAAAAGTCCTTACATTGAAAAGGAATCGATGTATTGTTTTTGAGCCAAGTGTAATGCTTTCATTAAGGGAAAAAAATCTCCCATTCATTCAGATCAGCAAGCCTGAATGTGATGTTGGAAAAATAATAGCTTTTTCAACTGCCTTTAGATATGTTATTTTATGTTTTCTTAATTTTCACCAACTTGTTTTGAGACCTGTAAGTGTAGCCAGAGAATGAAAGAAAGTGAATAAGGGAGTGGCAGCTTCAGCGGGGCCTGGTATCCTTCATGAAGTATGGATGTAGTTCCTTTTCTTGCTTGGGAAACAGATGGTGTTTTATGCTTAACACAATCAGCACCACCTCTCTATCTGTGCCCCTAACCATCCCCACCTGTGTGAAACCTAATCAGTGCCTAATGAACATACTTGGAGCTGTCTGGATGGAATTAGTCCCAGTAGGAGCCAGCGTTCAGGTTCCAGGCACTCTTTTAAAGCTATGTAGCTGCAAAAGACAAGAAATCTTTACATCAGGACTAATTAAATAAAGGTCTGCCTCTGCTAAATATGTCTCCCCCTAACTAGAAAGTAGACATTACTCAGGGTATTACATTAATTTATGCTGACCCCTCTCCTTGCTGCAACTATGGGCAGATGTTTGTACTTTGAATTTTTTCTAAATATGTGAGACATCAAATGCCATTTAAGTCATTCCCACTCTTGGTGTGGGAGGTTTTCCTTGGATCACACTCTCCTTTGTGCAAATGTATGCACACCGGTGAAGGTGATGTTCAAGCCAAACTCACCAAAGAGCTGCCCACCACCCACTTCCTTTTGACAAACCTATTATTTTCGTCCCAAGATAATGAAGACAGGAATCTATCAAAGTGCTTTCTTAAACACACATGCACACACATACACACACACACAAATAAAAACTGCCGGGTTAGCAAATTGTTATTGACACATTGGGAATTTTACAAAGAACTGCAACAAGTTAGAGACTTCTGGGTAACGTGCTAATCACTAGGAAGAAACCCACCATTTTCTGGTTAAAAGCTGTTCCTTTTGATGACATAACAAGGTCAACAGTTCATGGTATCTTCATTACCTCACCTTGAGTTGAACCCTTCTGATGACATACCAAAGTATAAATCATCACTGATTAGCCAGAATGTGCCTCCTCATACCCTGCCTCCATCACTTTAGAGTTTCTAAAGAATAGGGACCCACAGACTGTGCTCCTACTGTCCCTTCATTTACCTGGCTAGTGCTCCTCACCTATCATGGCTGGGATCAAAAGGAACATTGTGTATGGTCCTTGGCTCATTTCCTTGTCCTATCCTGTACTTCTATCAATCTCCAAACCAGAAATCAATAACCTACTGTGTAGCCCTTGGAGCAAATTCTTCCTGTTGCTTGCTTTTGTAAATAAAGTTTTATCAGAACACAGCCATGGTTATTTGTTTATGTATAGCCTATGGCTGTTTTCCCAGTACCACAGTAAAATTAAGTAGTTGTGACAGAGAGTGTATGGCCCACAAAACTTAAAAATTTACTTATCTAGCTCTTTACAGGAAGAGTTTGCTGACTTCTGTTCTAAGGCTTTGTACTGTAGAGTCCTAGTTGGGCTATACTAATTTTTCTTTGGAGCAAGTCATCTTTGTATTTTGAAGGCTTGGTGGTTACCTGCCTTTACCTAAACTTGCCTCAGCACCTATATACCCTCAATTTACAGTAGGCGTGCAACTTAAAAATGAAGCAGTGACTATTTTCCATCATCCTTAACCAGATCCAGAGGGCAATGAAGCTTATGCTCTGTGTTGTTGCCCATCCTGCCCTGTGATTCACTTCTATTGGAAAGAGTAGGTGATGAAGTTGCTTCAGAGGACACAAGCAAGAAATAACAGGGGTAGGAGTCTCCTGAGAAAATCTGATTCAAAACACACTGCTTTTCACCGGCCCTGAAACATCTTGGGAAACTTCAACATTCCTCTTGGCCACAGCCTTAGCTAACATGGTGTTAAAGAAGATTTTATGAAAAGTATTCCCCTTTTCTGCTTGCATCTGTTCCTCAAGAATCTTCAGTAACTAAAAGTCATTGGGAAATAGATTTAAATATACTTCAGCAACAGGGCAAGTTAGATCTCCAAGCCGGGAAGTATTTATACCATGTATGGAAGTCTTTGACTACTTGGTAAGTTTATTTTTCTTAAACATTTAGTAGAGGCTTTTATTCAATATGGAAAACAATTGATTTTTTAATCGGAAAAATAATCATAATGATAACAAAGCTACTGTTTCTACATGACATAAAAACAATAATGATAAAGCATTGGAGAACTTAGTACATTCCAGCCACTATTCCAATTGCTTTATGCACAAACTCATTTAGTCCTCACAACTCTGAAATTTTTATTTTTAATTTTGTTTTTTAATTTAATTTAAGTTATTTTTACACTGACATTACAGCTGAAAAAAGAAACTGAAGTCAGAGAGAGGTCAAGTAACTTGCACAAGGTCCCAACAGCTAGTAAGTGCTTGAGCTGGGATGAAAATATCACTTATCCTCACCTTCCCATCAAATCAGCAGCCAATGTGCCTTGTCTCCTTCTAGTAATTGGAATATATTTGCCTGAGTCATCCATACTCTCAGATATGCTTCTCTAGTATCCAACACCAAATGTTATAAGATATCTACCCAGGTTCCTAAATTTGAGCAAAACTAAGCAATTTGGGCTGGGTTCCAGCTCATGGACGTATCATGACACCCTGTCAGCAGAGGGAGAAGAGAGGTCTGCCTGCATAGGATGAGCATCTGATGGGGGTGACTACAACTGAAATAGTTCCCCACCACCATTGCTATAATCCTTTCTTTAATATTTAATATTCTTTTAGGCCACTGGCCTAAAGGCATTGTTCCTCCAAAACATGTTCTATAAAACACTTAGGCTTCCACTTAGTAAAAATAGCTAAAGGCAAAGGTGGCAAAGCAGTTAGAAGATTGTTGCATAGTCCGGAAGATATACAATGAGGATCTTACTGGTGGAGGAGCTGATGGAGAGAAACAGCCAGAATGAAGACATTATGAAAAGTGACATGACATTTTAACTATATTTGTGATGATAGGCTAACTGCTGTAAGAAGTAAATTCAGGAACTTCCAGCCAAGATGGAGGCATAGGTGAACACGCTGTGCCTCCTCTCACAACCAAAATTAAGGACAACAAGGATTTAGAAAGAAGAAAACAACCTGAATTGATAGAAAATTGAACTGTACAGAAGTCCACCAACCATTCATCCAGACAGGTAAGAGGGGCGGAGTCGAGGAAGGAAAAAGTGGAGGTGCAGACCTGAGCATGCAGGCAGTGGTGGCTGGCAGTTCCCAGGCACATAGGCAGCAGCTAGTGGACCCCGGGAATGGGCTGGCAACTGTCCAGACCCAGCGAGCAGCACAAGGTGGCTGGCTGACCAAGTGATCCCACATTTGTGCACAGATAATCCAGACTAAGGGGAAGTGGTGGAAGGGACTGGAATCCAAGAGAGAATGGAGCAAGAGCCATTGTTCCCTCTCAGACCCTGCCCCCACATACAGCATCACTAACCAGCAACTGGGCTGCCCCGCCCTGGGGAACACCTAAGGCTCCACCCCTTACTACATAACAGCTGCAACCAGACCCCCCCCCAAAAAAAAATGGCTCAAATGGGAGAACAAATCAAAGCCTCAGGACCAGTTGACCTAAGCGACAAAGAGATAGCCAACCTATCAGATGCACAGGTTAAAGCCCTGGTGATCAGGATGCTCACAGAATTGGTTGATTTTGCTCACAAATTAGATGAACAAATGACGGCTACAATATGTGAAATGAAGGAAGACACATGGGGAACCAATAGAGATGGGAGGAAAACAGGGACTCAAATCAATGGAGTGGACCAGAAGTAAGAAACTAACAACCAAACAGAAAACAAGGAAGAAACAGGAATTCAAAAAGATGAAGAGAGGCTTAGGAACCTCCAGGACACCTTTAAATGTCCCAACATCCGAATTATAGGGTACCAGAAGGGGAAGAAGAAGAGCAACAAGTGGAAAACTTATTTGAACAAATAATAAAGGAGAACTTCCCCAATATGGCAAAGGAAATAGACTTCCAGGGAATCCAGGAAGCTCAGAGAGTTCCAAAGAAGTTGGACCCAAGGAGGAACACAAGGCACATCATAATTACATTAGCCAAGATTAAAATGAAGGAGAGAATTCTAGAAGCAGCAAGGGATAAGGGGACAGTCACCTACAAAGGAGTTCCCATCAGACTGTCAGCTGATTTCTCCAAAGAGACCTTATAGGCAAGAAGGGGCTGGAAAGAAGTATTCCAAGTCATGAAAGTCAAGGACCTACATCCAAGATTGTTCTATCCAGCAAGGCTGTCATTTAGAATGGAAGGGCTGATAAAGTGCTTCTCAGATAAGGTCAAGTTAAAGGACTTCAGCATGACCAAGCCCTTATTATATGAAATGTTAAAGGGACTTATCTAAGAAAAAGAAGATTAAAAATAGGACAGTAAAAAGACAGCAAACTCACAGATATTAAGAACCACACCTAAAACAAAAGCAAACAACTAGAACAGCAACAGAACCACAGGAATGGAGATCATATGGAGGGTTAGCAACAGGGGAGTGGGAGGTGGAGAGAGGGGGAAAGGTACAGAGAATAAGTAGCATAGATGGTGGGTAGAAAATAGAGAGGGGGAGGGCAAGAATAGTGTGGGAAAAGTAGAAGCTAAAGAACTTATGACACATGGCCATGAAGTAAAGGGGGGAATGTGGGTGGGAGGGGATGTGCAGGGTGGAGGGGAATGATGGGGGAGAAATGGGACAACTGTAATATCATAATCAATAAAAATAAATAAAAAAACAAGTTACTGTCAGCCTGTTCTCAATTTCAGTGTCTTTGGTTATATTATGCTTGTTTGTTTTGTTGATTAGGTTCCTGTTAAAGGTGAGGTCATATGGTATTTGTCCTTCATTGCCTGGCTTATTTCGCTTAGCATAATGCTCTCCAGTTCCATCCATGCTGTTTCAAAGGGTAGGAGCTCCTTCTTTCTCTCTGCTGCATAGAATTCCATTGTGTAAATGTACCACAGTTTTTTGATCCGTTCATTTACTGATGGGCACCTAGGTTGCTGACAGTCACCAGAGGGGAGAAGGGAGGAAATTTCAGGGGAAAAAGGGAAGGGTTTGCAGGAACAGGTATAAAGGACACATGGACAAAAACTATGGGGGGTGGAAATGGGAGGAGGGTGGGGAGGGCTGGGGTGGGAGTAAAAGACAGAAAACCGTCCAAGAACAACAATTAAAATAAAATTTAAACAAATAAATTCTGAAATGTGTAATCATTCACACTCCATACAATTTTCATTTCTTGTTAATATAATAGTCCGAGGCACATGAAGAATTAGATCAGGCCTATTCCATGCAGGGTACCAGGCTGACAGCAACTACCCTGGGGCCCATCTCCACTCTGGTAGCTACAGTTCTCTGAAGCCAAATACCTTTCTACTAAGAACAGAAATTTAATAAATTGGTGTTCATCAGCTATTTTTTCCCTCATGCACCACTCTCAAATCTATTTTCTTATAATACTCTGGACATACTCTCTCATAGTAGTTATTACACTGTAGTGAAAATGTACATTTACCTGTTGCCCCACTATAGGGCAAGTTCTTTGAAGACAAACACCATGTCTTATATTCACCTCTACACAGCAAGTACTCACCACTATACTGAGTATACACAGTAAATACTCAGTAAACATCACTTGAAAAAGTGAGTGAACCAGTGAAGGAACACATAAAAACATATCTCTTTACCAGCCCTTAAGGTACACAATACCCATGACCTCATCATCTTCTCTGTACAAAAATATTAGCATTTGTAGAATCTACATTTATGTCATACAAACTAGCCCACACTACAAGAGAGTATATGTAAATTTACAATAAATTGAAAATGGGAGTAGTATTCTACTCATGGCATTTCCCATCTTCCTGATTACTCAGATTTGAAAATGGTTTTGACCAATAGAAATACTGATGCTCTCCAGAAAGCAATCTTGTGGAAGCTTTAAAGAAAAGCTTCCCCTGGATTTGGTTGTTGTACCGGGAATAATTGAACAGTGTAAAACATGTCTGCCTTGTGACTTGGCCAGTCTCTATATTACAACAATGGAAACTCACAAATGTGTCTAGGGAGCCATTTATGCACTGGAGTGCCATATAAGAACCCCAATTGCATATAATGAAGTGTATAATGCACATAAACTTTTAATGGAGAGTAAGAGCATTGCCAGGCCTCTCCAGGAGCAGCCCTTGGCTCATACCCTCCCCTAAGATCCCTTACAGAAGGAAAGGGTTAACCCAGCTGTTTCATTTCTGCATAATCAGAAGGACCTAGGCCAGCTGCTGATGGTACAGAGGTAGGAAATGAGAGAGAAAGGCATGGGATAAATTGCAGTGAATATGGTGGCTTATCCCCTGGCATTCAGCAATAACAGCCTCAGGAGTCCATCCTGATTTCTCCAAGCAAGAAAATCAGGTAGCAATTGCAGACTTCAAGGCAGCTGTGTAGTATTGTGCTTAAGTGTTTGAGTTATTGAGTCTAGTAGATAAACATTTGAATCCTGTCTCTACCACTTACTAGCGGTATGATCTTGGGCAAATAACTTAAGTTTTCTAAATTTCAGTCTGCAAACTGTAAGCAATAATACTCCCTACCTCTCCAGGTAGTTATGAGGATTCATTGTAGGCACTGCAAATGAAGTGTCCAGGCTATACTAACAGCTCAGAAAATGACAGCTGTTATCATTTACATTATTAGAATATCATGAATATTTACCCCTATGTTTCCTTCTAAGGATTTTATAGTTTTAGCTCTTACATTTATGCCCTTGATTCATTTCAGTTCATTTTTGTATATGGTGTAAAGTAAGAGCCAAACTTCATTCTTCTGCATATAGCTATCCAGTTGTCCCATTACCACCTGTTGAAGAGACTTTCTTTGACCTATTGACTGGTCTTAGCATCATTGTAGCAAAACAGTTGACCACAGACTTATAGACTGTTAATTTATTTGGTTACTCTATATGTCTATCCTGCTGGCTGGCCTCTTATGACTTCAAATTTTAGCCTTGGAATTCTGAGCTCCACCTCCTGCTGCAAGAGAGCCTCTTTGACAGTCCTTAGAAGATGATTCCAGGATGACTTTTCCCTACAGATCCATTTGACCAGTAGCAAAAAGCCCCATTATTAACAATAGCAAAACAATGCACTTCCCTTTCTCCTTCTGTTGCTTCTAATTTTACGCTTTCTCTCTTTTCCCCTTCCTCATCTCTTCTTCCTCAAGTCTATAGACTCCAGATTTCTCAGGCGAGAGTCAGATATCTATGTCGTGTCTCCTAAATTTCAAGGAGCACATATCAACCCTTAGTATCGTCTTTTGTAAGTCCCTCTCATTTGACATAAGGTGTAACAAAGTACCATTTTTCCAACCTAATTGAGGCAAGATGGAGAAGTAACAGAGCATACCACAGTAATCCAATAATTCTCTACAAAGGAATTCTCTCCCTATTTCCTTAACTTCAACACTTTCAACACCTTCAAGATTACTAATGGGCCATGGATTACAAAACCAGTTTCTAGAAATTCCCACTGCAAGGCTACATAAATGTGTCCCACTTTAGAATTAGGGATGTAGTTCTCAGCCTTTTGGGGACTTAGCTAAAACTGAGATATAGAGTCCTACTTTAATGCTCCTTTACAAATAAAGAATTAATAAATAAATAGATGAATGGATGTTAACTTCTCCCACTCCCTGCCATCTTTTAATTAATTTATTGGCCTGCTCTGTGCAATCATAGTTAATTAATGTTGAGAAACAATCTGCTGTAACAGTCTGAGAAATCAAGTCTAATGATAACAGTATTTTAAAAATTCATAAATTTAATCTCTTGATATCTAATAAACAAATAGTTTTTTAGAGTTGAATATATTTCTGATTACACAATGTTAAAAATATTCCTGTCCCCTTGTCCCCTTTTTAAAAAAAAGATTTCAGCCCTGGCTGGTGTAGCTCAGTGGATTGAGCGTGGGCCTGCGAACCAGAGGATCGCGGTTCGATTCCTAGTCAGGGCACATCCCTGGGTTGCAGGCCAGTTCTCAGCTGGGGACACATGAGAGACAACCCTACATTGATATTTCTCTCCCTCTCCCTTTCTCCTACCCTTCCCCTCTAAAGATAAATAAATAAAAAATAAAAATCTTAAAAAAAATACATTAAAAAAAAAGATTTCATTTATTTATTTTTAGAGAGGGAAAGGAAGGGAGAAAGAGAGGGAGAAAAACATCAATGCGCGGCTGCCTCTCACATACCCCCAACTGGGGACCAGGCGCGCAACCCAGGCATGTGCCCTGACTAGGAATCAAACCAGCAACCCCTTGCTTCATAGGTTGGCACTCAATCCACTGAACCACACAAGCCAGGGCTCCTTGTCCTCTTGAAAAACCACCCAAAACCTTTAAAAACAGAGAGGAGTAACACAAACTGTATCTTTAGTAAGACTACATATGGGAGCTAGTCTACAAAGATAATCTCTAACAGTTCCTCTCCTTTCTTTGTGTTTCTGCTGTTCCTCACATCAACAGATGGGGTTTATTTTAACCTCTCCTTGGATCTTGACTGAAATTATAACTGGCTTTAACCAATAGAATAAAGCAAAGGTTACATTCCGAGACTGCTAAACACAAGCTTCAAGAAGACTAGCAGCATCTATTTCCTTTCTTTTGGAAACTAGGTGCCATCCAATCAGAGTTCAAACCAAATGGAAAAGTGACATGGAAGAGAATCAAATGGACTCTGGTTGAAGTTCTCACTGAGCTCATAGTCAACAATCAGCACCAATTGCCAGCCATGTGAGTGCACCATATTGGACATTCCAGTTCATTCAATCACCCAGATGACTATAGTTTCGAATGACATCTCATTGAAAAGAAACCAGTCAATGCACAGAACCTTGAGAAAAAAATAATATGGTTATTATTTAAATCCACTAAATTCTGTAGCAGTTTGTCAGAAAGCAATAGATAATGAAACACAAGAATATATCTGCATCTTCAAACCACAGTATTCAGAGGTGAAAAGTAGGTGGAGTAATGATAATTAGCTCATTAGAGAGGTGAAAATTCAAACATTAGTGGGAGAATGGTAATACTGGAAGAACAATGCATTCAAATTTCTGAGTGAATATAATTATTAAATTAGAATTTGATATGTGACCAAATTATAGAGACAGTCTCAATGTGAAAGTTTAATATTTATCTTCCATAAAAATTTTCAGACTCAAGAAGCTTCTTTTGTCATATTTGCGACATGCATGGGTCTTGAGAATATCATGCTAAATGAAATAAGTCATACCAAAAAAAGTCAAGAACCATATTGTTCCACTCATATAAGGTCTGTTCAGAAAATACCCAGCTATGTAATATGAAAAATAGAGACATTTATTGAAGAAAATACAAGAAACATTCTATATAGGACAATGACACCTCAGTCCCCTTGGAAGTGGGCACCTCAGGACCTCAAACAACTCTCCTAATCGCCATCA
This sequence comes from Glossophaga mutica, assembly GCA_039655065.1. Lineage (NCBI taxonomy): Eukaryota > Metazoa > Chordata > Mammalia > Chiroptera > Phyllostomidae > Glossophaga > Glossophaga mutica. The sequence continues at coordinate 20,662,561 of CM077318.1, forward strand.
GCTGCCCTGTCATATTTTCCTGAATCTCATCAGGGATCTGAAATCTTTTCCCTTTCAAAGGTGATTTTAGTTTGGGAAAAGTCAGAAGTTGTAGGGTGCCAAATCTGGGCTTCAGGGGGACTGAGTCACCTGGGTGATTTGATGTTTCACCAAAGAACTGTACGAGACATGATGCATGAGCAGATGCATTGTCCAATGAAGTTGACATTAACAAGTTGCCCATATCTGCAGCTTTCTGAATCATCCGAATAGTTTCCATGGAGGAATGTTTAAGCTTGATGCAAAATTTGATGCAGCTTCATTGCTCTACTCACTCAGTCATTTTGAATGTGGTGGCCACTCAATACACATGCTCACTCAACAGCATCTACCACTCCCACTGACTAGTACAGTGAAGTCATTATTGTTCATGCATGTGAACATTCCAGGCCAGTCTCCTTGGCTGCCAAGTTATATCAATGCCATACAAACTGTTCTCATTGTATTAGTAATGGCTGGACTTCTTCCAGACAGACCTTCTGTGTAGGATATAAAACTGAAAGCATCAAACAAACAAACCTTGTAAACACAAAGAACAGTATGGCGGTTACTAGAAAGAAAGGTGGTTGAGGGAAGGTAGAAAAGAGTAATGGGTCAAATGTATGGTGATGGAAGGAGATTTGCGTTTTGGTGATGAACACACAATGCAATATACAGATGATGTATCATAGAATTGTACAGTTGAAACCTATATAATTCTATTAACCAATATCACCCCAATAAATGTAATAAAAAATAAAAAGAAATTTCTGGAGGACGTGTTTTACAAAAGTGAGGGTATAAACCAAGAAAATAGAAAATTGGGATCCAAAAAACAGAAAATTCAATGGATAAGGAAGTGAAGGTAAATACCAAGGTATCAGCTATGAAGCAAGTAGTCAGTCCAGATTGAAGTAGGGGGTTGAAGAGTTTCCAAAGGGATTCTTCCAGGAATAAAATAGAAATGATATTCTTTTTATTTTCAATTTAACAAGTATCTATGGAAAACTTATATTTTAGGGCCTGTTTTAGGCACTGTGGACACAATTATGGACAAAACAAAGTTTCTGACTTCTTAGAATTTGCATTCTAGTGGAATTCAAAGATGAACTACATCATCTGACAAGTTAGGGGAAATTAGCACAAATCTCCCAACAGAATTCTTGAAGTGTGCTGGAAAATTCCATCAAATGTAACAAGCAAAACAAACAAACAAACAAAAAACATAAAACTCAATTAATAACTCCAGGCGAAGGAAAACATTGAAAAAGTAAATGTCTTAGTTCACTAATGGACTCAGCTATGAATGGTATTTGTATAAACAGGGTAGTAAAAGTACCAAATAGATTTAAACAAAAAGTGAGATATACTGGGAAGATGTGGGGTAAGGGGAGTATATATATATATATATATATATATATATATATATATATATGAGATAAAATCCAAATTTTTTATAAGGTCATTTTTTTAAAGATTTTATTTATCTATCTCTAGAGAGGAAGGGAAGGAGAGAGGGAAACATCAGTGTGTGGTTGCCTCTTGTGAGTCCCCTGTCAGGAACTGGCCCACAGCCCAGGCATGTGCCCTAACTGGGAATCGAACAACAATCCTTTGGTTCAAAGGCCCTCGCTCAATCCACTGAGCTACACCAGCCAGGGCAGATAAAATCCAAATTTAACAAAATAAAATATTAGCGGATAATGTCTAAATGTGAATTTAAAAAAATGTGTGTGGGGGAGAGGGAAGATGGCAGCACGATAAGAGGGGACAGATTGCACTTTCCCCTACACATGGGAGAAAAACCTAGTCCATCTACGGAGGAACAGAGCAAACAGCTAACAGTACCACAGCATATATGAAAATAGGAGATCAAAACTTGTAGCAGACATTGAAAAACCAGATGGTAAGGAAAGTACTTCAGGACAATAAGAGCCCAGGGATCAGCATGGAGACCAGGGTGGCTGAAGCCCCGGACCCAGTGCTTGCCAGGTCTGCCATAGGTCTCTAGGGAGGGAGCCGGGTCAAACAAGGTTTGAACAGCACCAGGAGAGACCTGGTTGCTTGAAGTCACAAAGAGAGGAGTTAAGGTCTGAATGGCAAACAAACTGGGGCTGTGAGCACCCACACATAGCCCTAGGAGGAGTGCACGCTGCAGCCCATGCAACCAGAGGTGTCCGCAACCGGAGGAGGGGGCTTTGTGGAAGACCTGGAGCCCATGCATGTGAATCCAGGTAGTGTGCACAATCCGTGAAAAACCCAGAGCTCACGCCCATGAACTTAGGGTGAACTCACACACTGCAGGAAACCTGGAACCCACACCTGTAAACTTGTGCAGTGCACGCGCTATGTAGGAAACCCAGAACACTCATCCATAAACCAAGGACAGCGCACACACCCTGTAGGAGACCCGGAGCTCACACCTGTAAACCCAGGGAGTGCTCGATCCATGGGAGACCCAAGATCACACCCATACACTCAGGGAAAGTGCACACTGCACAGCAGGCCCTGAGCCCACGCCCGAGGCCATGCCCAGAGAGGTGCCAGGCTAGCTCTGGGGAGAGAGCAGGGCTAGCCCTGGGGAGAGTAACCCAAACCAGACTAAGTGCTGAACAGGGAGGAAATGGATAGTGTTGCCCCTCAGCCTGTTGCAACCAGCAAGGCCAGAAAAACTGGCTTGGCCAGTATGAAACCAGCAAGAGGGTTGTTGTTGTTCTTTTTAAATATATATATATATTTATTTTTATTTTTTTATTTTTTATCCCCTGATTCCTTTTGCTTCTCTTTCCTTCTTCCCTCTTGTATTCCTTCTTCCTTTCACTCCAATTTTAATTCTTCTTCCACTTTTTTCTTTTTGTCACTTTTTCCCTTTTCTCTTTTTAAATACCCATGAGTGAGAAAAAAAATGAAACTGTGAAAAAACAGAGTTGGACACAAAGAGGGGGCACCTGAAGAGCTGAGACAGTGGAAGCTGCGAATGCCAGGATACCCGAAGGAGATTGCACCACTGAATCCCACAGGTATTCTGCCACAGAAGTTCACATAATAAACCCAGGGAGCCAGAACAGATCAATTTGAGAAGCTGAGGCTAATAAGAAGAGTCTCACAAACAATGGGAAGACAAAGAAACAATCTCCAAATGAAAGGAAAGGAGGAAGCCCCAGAAAGAATGCTAAATGAAAAAGAGGCTACTCAACTATCAGATATTGAGTTCAAAGCAATGGTTGTCAGGAAGCTCCATGAGCTCTCAATGAGCTACCAGAAACTACAGAGAAGCTATGATGAATGCAATGTATACTATATCAACATCAAAAAGGAAATCGAAACTATAAATAAAGGCCAAGAGGAAATGAAGAATACAATTTCTGAATTGAAGAACACAGTAGGAAGAAATTGAAAGCAGAATCGATGAAGCAGAGGATGGATCAGTGAGCTGGAGGACAAGATAGGAAAAAACACCCAGAAAGAGCAAGAAAAGGAAAAGAGGCACAGAAAGAATAAGGGGGACTAAGGGAAATGCAGGACAACGTGAAACATAATAATATACATATAATAGGGATAACAGAAGGAGAACAAAAGCAAGAGACAGAAAAACTGTTAGAAAAAGTAATGATGGAAAACTTCCCAAAATTGGTGAAGAAGAAAAAGTCACACAAATCCAGGAAACACAGAGAGTCGCAATCAAGAGGAACCCAAAGAGGCCCACTTCAAGACACATCATGATTAAAATGGCAAAATTCCAAGACAAAGAGAGAATCGTGAAGGCAGCTAGAGAAAAACAGGAAGAAACATACAAGGGAACCACGATAAGGCTAGCAGCTGACTTTTCAAAGGAAAAGCTCCAAGCCAGAAGAGAATGGGAAGAAATATTCCAAGTAATGAAAACCAAAGGCCTGCAACCAAGACTACTTTACCCAGCAAGCCTTTCAATCAAGATAGAAGGACAAATAAGGAGCTTCCCAGACAAAAGAAGTCTACAAGAATACACCTCTACCAAACCAGTTCTGCAAGAGATGCTAAAGGGACAGCGTTAAGGAAAGGAAGGAAGAGAGAGAGAGAGAGAGAGAGAGAGAGAGAGACGGAGGGAGGGAGGGAAACACAGGTATGAACATGGCAATAAATAAGTACCTATCAATAATAACGTTAAACATAAATGGATTAAATGCTCTATTCAAAAGATATAGAATAGCTGAATGGATAAGAAAGCATGACCTATACATATGCTGCCTACAAGAGACCCACCTCAGGACAAAAGACCTACACAGACTAAAGTAAAGGGCTGGAAACAAATTTTCCAAGCAAAACGGGCAAGGAAAATAAGCCGGGGTAGCAATACTCATATCAGAAAAAATAGACTTCAAAAGAAGGGCCATAATGAGAAACCAAGAAGGTAACTTCATAATACTCAAGGAAAGAATCCACCAAGAAGACATAAACATTGTAAATATATATGCACCCAACATAGGAGCACCTAAATACATCAAGAAAATTTTAGAGGACTTCAAGAAAGATATAGACAGCAACACAATTATAGTAGGTGATTTTAACACTCCGCTGTCAAAAATGGACAGATTTTCCAAACAAAATATCAACAAAGATACTGTGGCATTGAACAACACTCTAGATGAAATGGACTTAACTGATATATATATATATATAGAGTGTTTCATCTGAAAGAAACAAAATTCACATTCTTTTCAAATACACATGGAATATTTTCAAAGATAGACCAAATGATAGGACACCAAAAAAGCCTCAACAAATTCAAGAAAATTGAAATTATACCAAGCATTGTCTCCAACCACGAGGGACTGACACTAGAAACCAAACCCAAAGTGTGTTGTTTTTCCCAAAGGGAAAAATCCAAAACACTCAAAATCATGGGGATTGAACAGCATGCTATTAAACAATGAATGGATCAAGAATGAAATTAGGGAAGATATCAAAAAGTCTATGAAAACAAATAAAAATGAACTCACAACAACCCGAAACTTATGGGACAGAGTATAGGCAGTCCTGAGAGGGAAGTTCATAGCAATACAGGCCTTCCTAAAAAAGATAGAAACATTGCAAACAAACAATCCAACCCTACACCTACAAGAACTAGAAGAACAACAACAAAGACAGCCCAGAGAAAGTAGAAACAAGGAAATAACCAAGATCAGAACAGAATTAAATGACATAGAGACTAAAAGCACAATTCTAAGGATCAACGAATCCAGGAGCTGGTTCTGTGAATAGATATACAAAATCAACAAGCCTTTAAACAGGCTCATCAAGAAAAAAAAGAGAGGACCCAAATAAACACAATCAGAAATGAAAGAGGAGAGATTATGACTGACATCACAGAAATACAAAGGATTGTAAGAAACTACTATGAAAAACTGTGTGCCAAGAAATTTGAAAACCTAGGTGAAATGGACAAGTTTCTAGAAAAATATAATCTTCCAAAACTCAATGAAGAAAAAGCAGAGAGCCTTAACAGACCAATAACAGCAGATGAAATTAAAGCAGTAATAAGAAAACCCCTGACGAACAAAAGCCATGGACCAGATGGTTTCACAGGAGAATTCTACAAAGCATTTAAGGAGGAGCTAACCCCTATCCTTCACAGACTATTCCAAAAAATCCAAAATGATGGAAGATGCCCAAACTCTTTTTATGAAGCCATCATCATTCTAATGGCAAAAGCAGATAAAGACACAGCAAGGAAAGAAATCTTCAGGCCAATATTGCTGGTGAACACAGATGCTAAAATCTTTAACAAAATATTGACAAACTGCATCCAACAATACAGTAAAAAGATCATACACCATGACCAATTGGGATTCATCCCAGGGATGCAAGGATGGTTCAACATTCGCAAATCAGTAAATGTAATGCATCACATAAACAAAAGGAAAGACAAAAATCACATGATCGTATCGAGATATGCGGAAAAAGCATTTGATAAGGTACAGCACCCATTTATGATAAAAATGCTCAGCAAAGTGGGAATAGAGGGAGCATTCCTCAACATAATAAAGACCATACATATATGAGAGACCTACAGCCAACATCATACTCAATGGGCAACAACTAAAATCTTTTCCACTAAGATCAGGAACAAAACAAGGTTGTCCAATTTCACCACTTCTATTCAAAACAGTACTGGAAGTTTCACCCACAGCGATTACACAAGAAAAGGAAATAAAAGGCATTCAAATTTGGAAAGGAGGCAACAAAACTATCATTGTTTATAGATGACATGATAGTGTACATAGAAAATCCTATAGACTCAGCCAAAAAGCTGCTTAACCTAATAAATGAATTTGGCCAAACAACTGGATACAATGTCAATATTTAGAAATCAAAGGCATTTTTGTATATGAACAATGAAACAGCAGAAGTATAAATTAAGAAAAAAATCCCATTTGATATAGCAAATAGAAAAATAAAATACCTAGGAATAAACCTAACCAAGGAGGTAAAAGACCTGTACTCAGGAAACTACACAACACTGAAGAAAGAAATCAAGGAAGAAACAAACAAATGGAAACACATACCGTGTTCATGGATCAGAAGAATTAACATCATCCAAATTCCATACTACCCAAAGAATTTTACAAATTCAATCCAATACCAATTAAAATACCAATGGCATATTTCACATACATAGAACAAACACTTCAAAAATTTATATGGAACCATAAACAATCCCACTTAGCTGCTGCAATTTTGAGAAAGAAGAGCAAAGTAGGAGGGATCACAATAACTGATACCAAACTGTATTACAAGGCCACTGTAATCAAAACAGCTTGGTACTGGCATAAAAACAGGCACATGGACCAGTGGAATAAACAAGAGAGCCCAGAAATAAACCCAAGACTTTATAGTCAATTAATATTCGACAAAGGGGGCAACAACATAAAATGGAGTAAAAATAGCCTCTTCAACAAGTCGTGCTGGGAAAACTGGACAGCTATGTGCAAAAAAGATGAAACTCGACCACCAACTTACACCATACACAAAAATAAATTCAAGGTGGATAAAAGATTTAAATATAAGCCGTGTCACCATTGAAATCCTAGAGAACAGAGGCAGGAAAATCTCAGATATTTCACGCAGCAACTTTTTTACTGATATGTCCCCTAAAGCAAGGGACATGAAGGAAAGAATAAAGAAATGGGATCTCATCAAAATAAAAAACTTCTTCATAATTAAAGAAAGCAATATTAAAATAAAAAGAGAACAAACTGTATGGGAAAACATATTTGTCAATGATACCTCAGACAAGGGTTTAATCTCCAAAATATATAAAGAACTTACATGACTCCACGCTAAGAAGACAAGCAACCCAATTAAAAAAATGGGCAAAGGACTTGAGCATACACTTCTCCAAGGAGGACATACAGAGGATCCAGAGACACATGAAAAGATGCTCGATATTGCTAGCTATCAGAGAGATGCAAATTAAAACTACAATTAGATACCACTTGACACCAGTCAGAATGGCCCTCATAAACAAAGCAACGAACAGCAAGTGTTGGAGAGGTTGTGGAGAAAAGGGGACCCTAGTGCATGCACTGTTGGTGGGATTGCAGAATGGTACACCCACTATGGAAAACACTATGGAATTTTCTAAGAAAACTAAAAATGGACATACCTTTTGACCCAGAAATTCCACTGCTTGGATTATATCCTAAGAACCCTGAAACACCAATCCAAAAGAACCTATGCACCTCTATGTTTATAGCAGCACAATTTACAATAGCCAAGTGCTGGAAGCAACCTAGGTGCCCATCGGTTAATGAATGGATCAAAAAACTGTGGTACATTTACACAATGGAATTCTATGCAGCAGAAAGAAAGAAGGAGCTCCCCTTTGCAACAGCATGGATGGAACTGGAGAACATCATGCTAAGCAAAATAAGCTAGGCAGTGAAAGACAAATACCATATGATCTCACCTTTAACAGGAACCTAATCATGAAAACAAACAAGCAAGCATAATATAACCAAAGATACTGAAATTGAGAACAGTCTGAAAGTGACCAGAGGAAAGAGGGGAGGGAATTTTAGGGGAAAAGGGAATGGTTTAGAGCAACAAGTATAAAGGACACATGGACAAAAACAAGGGGGGCTAGAAATGAGAGGGAGGTGTGGAGGGCTGTGTTGGTGGGCTGGGATGGGAGTAAAAGACAGAAAACTGTACAAGAACAACAATTAAAATAAAATTAAGAAAATAATATTTAGAAATAAAAAGTGTGTGTGTGTGTGTGTGTGTGTGTGTGTGTGTGTGTGTACACCTTGGAAGAATGGAGGTATTAGAAGAAATGGCTACAGATTTCATTTTTTTTGTTTCTTTTTTTTAATTTTTTTATTTTAATTGTTGATCTTGTACAGTTTTCTGTCTTTTACTCCCACCCCAGCCCACCACCCCAGCCCTCTCTACCTCCCTACCATTTCCACCCCCCATAGTTTTTATCCATGAGTCCTTTATATTTGTTCCTATAAACCCTTCCCCTTTCCCCCTGAAATTTCCTCCCCTCTTCCCTCTGGTCACTGTCAGCCTGTTCCCAATTTCAGTGTCTTTGGTTATATTTTGCTTGTTTGTTTGTTTTGTTGATTAGCTTCCTTTTGCCACTAGGGGATCAGATAGGCAGGACAGGGCAAAACATTTATTTTTTAAATATAGGTCTTCTAGCATTATTGGACTTCTTAAAAACTTTCTTGCAAGCAACACTTTGATGCTTAAAAATTTATTTTAAAAAAGATCTGACTCAGTATACTTATTGGAACTTCTTTCTAGAGCCAATGCAGAGCATATGATGAGTATTGACATTGTCAAAAGTTAGATTTCTCTACAACTTAAAGGATATCTTGTCCTCTCTTGTGTTGTTTAGTGGATTGAGTGCTGATCTGAGAATCAAAGGGACACTGGTTCAATTCGCAGTCAGGGAACATGCAGAGTTGCAGACCTGGTCCCCAGTAGGGGGTTTACGAGAGGCAACCACATATTGATGTTTCTGTCCTCTTCCTCCCATCCCCACTCTCTAAAAAATAAATAAATAAAATCTTTATCAAAAAAGGTGATCTTTCACTATTATACATTAGACTTCTATGCAATCTATACTACTAAGCAATAATTCTATTTTTAGGCAGGTTACCATTTTTTTACAACCATCAGTGCTTGTGCAATCATTTTATTTTTATTTTAATTGTTGTTCAAGTACAATTTTCTGCCTTTCCCCCAAACCAAGCCAACCCCCAGCCCCCCCCCACCTCCCTCCCATTTACGCCCCACCCTTGCTATTGTCCATGTGTCCTTTATACTTGTTCCTGCAAACCCTTCACCGTTTTCCCTTGAAATTCCCTCCCCTATCCCCACTGGTCACTGTCAGCTTGTTCTAAATTTCAGTATCTTTGGTTATATTTTGCTTGCTTGTTTGTTTTGTTGATTAGGTTCCTGTTAAAGGTGAAACCATATGGTATTTGTCTTTCACTGCCTGGATTATTTCACTTAGCATAGTGCTTTCCACTTCCATCCATGCTGTAGCAAAGGGGAGGAGCTCCTTCTTTCTTTCTGCTGCATAGAATTCCATTGTGTAAATGTACCATAGTTTTTTGATCCACTCATTTACTGATGGGCACCTAGGTTGCTTCCAACACTTGGCTGTTGTAAATAATACTGCGGTGAACATTGGGGTGCATGGGTTCTTTCTGATTGGCGTTTCAGGGTTCTTAGGATATAATCCGAGCAGTGGAATTGCTGGGTCAAAGGGTAGATCCATTTTTAGTTTTCTCAGAAAATTAGATAGTGTTTTCCACACTTGTTCCACTAGTCTGAATTCCCAGCAACAGTGCACTAGGGTTCCCTTTTCTCCACAACCTCTCCAACACTTGCTATTTGTGGCTTTGTTTATGATGGCCATTCTGACCAGTGTGAGGTGGTATCTCGTTGTGGTTTTAATTTTCATCGGTCTGATAGCTAGCAATACTGAACAACTTTTCATGTGTCTCTGGATCCTTGGAGAAGTGTCTCTTCAAGTCCTTTGCCCAATTTTAATTGGGTTGCCTATTTACTTAGAGTGGAGTCATGTAAGTTCTTTATATATTTTGGAGATTAATCCCTTGCCTGAGGTATCATTGGTAAGTGTGTTTTCCCATACAGTTTGTTCTCTTCTTATTTTTTTTTAATAAATAAGCTCTTTTTTTTTAAGATTTTATTTATTTATTTTTAGAGAGGGGAAAGGAGGGAGAAAGAGAGGGAGAGAAACATCAATGTGTGGTTGCCTCTCACGTGGCCCCCACTAGGGGCCTGGCCTGCAACCCAGGCATGTGCCCTGACTGGGAATCGAACCTGTGACCCTTTGGTTCACAGCCCGCGCTCAATCCACTGAGCTACGCCAGCCAGGGCTGTTCTCTTCTTATTTTAATACTGTATTCTTTAGCCGTGGCGAAGCTTTTTATTTTGATGAGATCCCATTTGTTTATTCTTTACTTCATGCCCCTTGCTTTAGGGGACATATCAGTAAAAATGTTACTGCATGGAATATCTGAGATTTTCCTGCCTATGTTCTCCTCCAGGATTTTAATGGTGTCATGGCTTATATTTAAATCTTTCCTCCACTGTGAATTTATATTTCTGTATGGCGTAAGTTGGTGCTTGAGTTTCATTTTTTTGCATGTAGCTGTCCAGCTCTCTCAACATCATTTGTTATAGAGGCTGTTTTTACTCAATTTTATGTTGCTGCCATCTTTGTTGAATATTAATTGACCATAGAGACTTGGGTTTATTTCTGGGCTCTCTGCTCTGTTCCATTGGTCAATGTGCCTGTTTTTATGCCAGTAACAGTCTGTTTTGATTACTGTGGCCTTGTAATAGTTTGTTATCACGTATTGTGATCCCTCCTACTTTGCTTTTCTTCCTCATAATTGCTGCAGCTATTCGGATTATTTATGGTTCCATATAAAATTTTGAAGTTTTGGTTCTATGTCTGTGAAATATGACATTGGTACTTTAATAGGTGTTGCATTGAATTCGTAAATTGCTTTGGGTAGTATGGACATTTTGATGATGTTAATTCTTCCAATCCATGAACACAGTATATGTTTTCACTTATTTGTGTCTGATTTCTTTCTTCAGTGTTGTGTAGTTTTCTGAGTACAGGTCTTTTACCTCCTTGGTTAGGTTTATTCCTAGGTATTTTATTTTTCTATTTGCTATATCAAATGGGATTTGTTTCCTGATCCTGATTCTGCTGTTTCATTGTTCGTATACAAAAATGCCTTTGGTTTCTGGATATTGACTTTGTATCCCAAAGTTTTGCCAAATTCATTTATAAGGTCGAGCAGTTTTTTGACAAATCTACAGGATTTTCTATGTATACTATCATGTCATCTGCAAACAATGATAGCTTTGTTTCCTCCTTTCCAAATTTGGATTCCTTTTATTTCCCTTTCTTGTCTGATTGCTATGGACAAAACTTCCAATACTATGTTGAATAGAAAGAGTGAAATTGGACAACATTTTTTTGTTCTTGATCTTAGTGGAAAAGATTTTAGTTGTTGCACATTGAGTATGATGTTGGCTGTAGGTCTCTCATATATGTATGGTCTTTATTATGTTGAGGAATGCTCCCTCTATTCCCACTTTGCTGAGCATTTTTATCATAAATGGGTGCTGTACCTTATCAAATGCTTTTTCCGCATATCTCGATACGATCATGTGATTTTTGTCTTTCCTTTTGTTTATGTGATGCATTACATTTACTGATTTGCGAATGTTGAACCATCCTTGCATCCCTGGGATGAATCCCAATTGGTCATGGTGTATGATCTTTTTACTGTATTGTTGGATGCAGTTTGTCAATATTTTGTTAAAGATTTTAGCATCTGTGTTCACCAGCAATATTGGCCTGAAGATTTCTTTCCTTGCTGTGTCTTTATCTGCTTTTGCCATTAGAATGATGATGGCTTCATAAAAAGAGTTTGGGCATCTTCCATCATTTTGGATTTTTTGGAATAGTCTGTGAAGGATAGGGGTTAGCTCCTCCTTAAATGCTTTGTAGAATTCTCCTGTGAAACCATCTGGTCCATGGCTTTTGTTCGTCAGGGGTTTTCTTATTACTGCTTTAATTTCATCTGCTGTTATTGGTCTGTTAAGGCTCTCTGCTTTTTCTTCATTGAGTTTTGGAAGATTATATTTTTCTAGAAACTTGTCCATTTCACCTAGGTTTTCAAATTTCTTGGCACACAGTTTTTCATAGTAGTTTCTTACAATCCTTTGTATTTCTGTGATGTCAGTCATAATCTCTCCTCTTTCATTTCTGATTGTGTTTATTTGGGTCCTCTCTTTTTTTTCTTGATGAGCCTGTTTAAAGGCTTGTTGATTTTGTATATCTATTCACAGAACCAGCTCCTGGATTCGTTGATCCTTAGAATTGTGCTTTTAGTCTCTATGTCATTTAATTCTGTTCTGATCTTGGTTATTTCCTTGTTTCTACTTTCTCTGGGCTGTCTTTGTTGTTGTTCTTCTAGTTCTTGTAGGTGTAGGGTTGGATTGTTTGTTTGCAATGTTTCTATCTTTTTTAGGAAGGCCTGTATTGCTATGAACTTCCCTCTCAGGACTGCCTATACTCTGTCCCATAAGTTTCGGGTTGTTGTGAGTTCATTTTTATTTGTTTTCATAGACTTTTTGATATCTTCCCTAATTTCATTCTTGATCCATTCATTGTTTAATAGCATGCTGTTCAATCCCCATGATTTTGAGTGTTTTGGATTTTTCCCCTTGAGGTTGGTTTCTAGTGTCAGTCCCTTGTGGTTGGAGACAACGCTTGGTATGATTTCAATTTTCTTGAATTTGCTGAGGCTTTTTTGGTGTCCTATCATTTGGTCTATCTTTGAAAATGTTTCATGTGCATTTGAAAAAATGTGTATTTAGGTGCTTTCGGATGAAAGAATGTGTGTGTGTGTGTGTGTGTGTGTGTGTGTGTGTATCAGTTAAGTCTATTTCATCGAGGGCATTGTTCAATGCCACAATATCTTTGTTCATATATTTTGTTTGGAAGATCTGTCCATTTTTGACAGCGGAGTGTTAACATCCCCTACTATAATTGTGTTGCTGTCAAAATCTTTCTTAAAGTCCGCCAATTTTTTCTTTATGTATGTGGGTGCCGCTTGTTCGGTTCATATATTTTGACAATGTTTATGTCTTCTTGGTTGATTCTTCTCTTGAGTATTATGAAGTGACCTTCTCGGTCTCTCTTTATGGCCCTTCTTTCGAAGTCTGTTTTGTCTGATATAAGTATCACTACCCTGCCTTTATTTTTTCCTGTCCGCTTGCTTGGAAAATTTTTTCCAGCCCTTTAGTTTGTGTTTGTGTTTGTCTTTTGTCCTGAGGTAGGTCTTTTTTAGGCAGCATATGTGTGGGTCATGCTTTTTTATCCATTCATCTATTCTACATCTTTTGATTGGAGCATTTAATCCATGTATGTTTAAGGTTATTATTGATAGGTATTTATTCATTGCCAATTTTGTACCTGTCTATCTCTATCTCTCTCTGTCTCTATCTTTTCCTTCCTTTCCTTAAAGCAGTTCCTTTAGCATCTCTTGCAGAGCTCTTTTGCAGGAGGTGCATTCTTTTAGACTTCTTTTGTCTGGGAAGCTCCTTATTTGGCTTTTTATCTGGATTGAGAGCCTAGCTAGGTAAAGTAGCCTTGGTTGTAGGCCTTTGGTTCTCATTACCTGGAGTATTTCTTCCCGTTCTCTTCTGGCTTGGAGCTTTTTCTTTGAGAAGTCCGCTGCTAGACTTATCAGGGCTGCCTTGTATGTTTCTTCCTGTTTCTCTCTAGCTGCCTTTAAGGTTCTCTCTTGTCATCGAATTTTGTCATTTTAATTATGATGTGTCTTGAAGTGGGCCTCTTTGGGTTCCTCTTGATTGGGACTCTCTTTGTTTCCTGCATTTGTGTGACTTTCTCTCTCATCAATTTGGGGAAGTTTTCCATCATTACTTTTTCTTTTTGTTTTGCATATTCTTTTTTAAATATATTTTATTGATTATGCTATTACAGTTGTCCTATTTCTCCCCCATCATTCCCCTCCACCCTGCACACCCCCTCCCACCCACATCCCCCCTTTACTTCATGGCCATGTGTCATAAGTTCTTTAGCTTCTATATTTCCCACACCATTCTTGCCCTCCCCCTGTCTATTTTCTACCCACCGACTATGCTACTTATTCTCTGTATTTTTCCCTTCCTCTCCTCCTCACACTCCCCTGTTGCTAATCCTCCATTCGATCTCCATTTCTTTGGTTTTGTTCCTGTTCTAGTTGTTTGCTTTTGTTTTAGGTGTGGTTCTTAATAGCTGTGAGTTTGCTGTCTTTTCACTGTCATATTTTTGATCTTCTTTTTCTTAGATAAATCCCTTTAACATTTCATATAATAAGGGCTGGGTGATGATGAACTCCTTTAACTTGACCTTATCTGAGAAGCACTTTATCTGTGCTTCCATTCTAAATGACAGCTTTGCTGGATAGAGTAATCTTGGATGTAGGTCCCCGCCTTTCAAGACTTGAAGTATTTCTTTCCAGCCCCTTCTTGCCTGGAAGGTCTCTTTAGAGAAATCAGCTGACAGTCTGATGGGAACTCCTTTGGAGGTGACTGTCCCCTTCTCCCTTGCTGCTTCTAGAATTCTCTGCTTCATTTTAATCTTGGCTAATGTAATTACAATGTGCCTTGGTGTGTTCCTCCTTGGGTCCAACTTCTTTGGGACTCTCTGAGCTTCCTGGACGTCCTGGTAGTCTATTTCTTTTTCTGGCTTGGGGAAGTTCTCCTTTATTATTTGTTCAAATAAGTTTTCCACTTGTTGCTCTTCTTCTTCCCCTTCTGGGACCCCTATCATTCGGATGTTGAGATGTTTAACGATGTCCCAGATGTTCCTAAGCCTCTCATTTTTTTGAATTTCTGTTTCTTTCTTGTTTTCTGTTTGGTTGTTAGTTTCTTCCTTCTGGTCCACTCAATTGATTTGAGTCCCAGTTTTCCTCCCATCTCTATTGGTTCCCCATGCGTCTTCCTTCTTCACTTATTGTAGCCTGCATTTTTTCATCTAATTTGTGAGCAAAATCAACCAATTCGGTGAGCATCCTGATCACCAGTGCTTTGAACTGTGCATCTGATAGGTTGGCTATCTCTTGGTCACTTAGAAGAATTGGCTGTGGGGCTTTGATTTGTTCTCTGTTTTGAGCTATTTTTGGTGTGTTTTTTGTTTGTTTGTTTTGTTTTTGGTCTGGTTGCGGCTGTTACGTAGTAAGATGTGGAGCCCAAAATGTCCCCCAGTGTGGGGCAGCCCAGTAACTGGGTTGTGACGGTGTATGTGGAGGCGGGGTCTGAAAGGGAACAATGGTGCCTGCTCTGCTCTCTCTTGGATTCCAGTCCCCTCTGCTGCTTCCCCTTTGCCTGGATTATCTGCGTGTGCAAATGTGGTACCACCTGGTCAGCCAGCCACCTTGCGCAGCCTCACTTGGTCTGCACAGTTGCCACCCCGCGCCCGGGGTCCGCCAGCCGCCACCTGTGGGCCTGGGGTCTGCCAGCTGCTGCCTGCATACTTGGGAACTGCCAGCCACTGCTGCCTGCATTCCCAGGTCTGCACCTCCACTCTTTTCTTCCCCTACTCAGCCCCTCTTACTGGTCTGGATGAATGGTTGTTGGACTTCCGTACAGTTCAATTTTCTATCAGTTCCGGTTGTTTTCTTGTTTCTAAATATTTGTTGTCCTTAATTTTGGTTGTGAGAGGAGGCACAGTGTGTCCACCTATGCCTATATCTTGGCTGGAAGTTCATCATTACTTTTTCTAACAGGTTTTTTGTCCCTTGCTTTTCTTCTTCTCCTTCTGGTATCCCTATTATATGATATTATTATGTTTCATGTTGTCCTGCATTTCCCTTTACCCCCCTTCATTCTTTCTGAGCCTCTTTTCCTTTTCTTGCTCTTTCTGGGTGTTTTTTCCTACCTTGTCCTCCAGCTCACTGATCCATCCTCTGCTTCATTGATTCTGCTTTCAATTTCTTCCTACTGTGTTCTTCAATTCAGAAATTGTATTCTTCATTTCCTCTTGGCCTTTGTTTATAGTTTCTATATTCTTTTTCATGTTGATATAGTTTTCAATGAGTTCATTACAGTTTCTCTGTAGTTTCTGGTAATTGAGCTCATAGAGCTTCCTGATAACCTTTGCTTTGAACTTACTGTCTGATAGGTGACTTGCTTCTCTTTCATTTAGCATTGTTTCTGGCGCTTCATCCTTTCCTTTCATTTGGGGATTGTTTCTTTGTCTTCCCATTGTTTGTGAGACTCTTCTTGTTAGCCTCTGCTTCTTAAATTGATTTGTTCTGACTCCCTGGGTTTATGGTGTGAACTTCTGTGGTAGAGTACCTGTGAGATTCAGTGGTACAGTCTCCTTGTTCTCCTGAGATCACTGGTCTTGGATTGACATTTATGTTGGCTCTGTGTTTGTCTTTGGGTTTTTATTGTTGTTGGGTCTTTCTTTGTTAGGTCCTTCCCTACAGCTGGTTAACTGAGGATCACTCCGTCTACCACACCTTGTATTCCGTTATGCAGGTATGAACAGGTTGTGTTGAAGATGATTCTTCTGTGTGTACAAGGTTTTGAGGCTTCTCTCTCTCTCGTTTAGTTTTTTGTTGTGGGTAATTTCTCCACCTTTTAGTTGTATTTCCAAATTGGTCCTGGATTGAGGTTAGTGTGGCTTCCACTCCCTCTTTTACCTTCTTCCATTGTTATCTGTTAGTGGTTCCTTTGTTGGTGGATTTCCTCTTCCAGCAAGTGTACTGGTGTTCACCACTCCTACGTTGCATGTTCTCTGGAGTAGCGAAGTGAAATTTTTCTCATTGTCTTTGTTGTTGGGATGACTCCTGTTTGGGTCTAACTCTGGTCTTTTCTCCACTGCAGGTATTATTTTCTCACCTGTGGGAAAAGAAGGGAAAAAGTGGAAGGAAGGAAGGAAGGAAGGAAGGAAGGAAGGAAGGAAGGAAGGAAGGAAGAGCAGGATGAGGAGGGGGGGAGAGAGACAGAGAGAGAGAGAGGGAGAGAGGAAGGAAGATGGAATTTTTTTAAACAGAGAGAAGGAAGAAGGAATAAAAAAGGAAAAAAAAGGACAGAAAGGAAGAAGGAATTTTTTTTAAAAAAAAACCTTCTGCTGGCTTTAAAATGGTTAAGCTAGTTCTGCTGGTCTTCCTGGCTGTGTCAGGCTCAGGAGGGATTGGTTTCACTTTTCTCCCTTCTTGAGCCACACTCTTCGCTGTTGTCCAGCCTCCAGCCCAGTTCCTCAGTGCCCTTCTGTGCCCAGCCTAGGCCTTTAGTCCACCAGTTGTGATGTCCCTGAAGTGCACCAATTAGGGGCCACTCACACACCACCTTGTTGATCTTTGCTGTCCTAGATGATAGGGGCTCTCAGTGCCCCTTCAGGGTAGTTCAGCCCCCACTGAGTCAAGTCTTTCTGGGGACTGCATCTCCCCTCTGTGGGGCTTTTTCACCTTCCTCCTAGAGAGTCAGTTTGCCCTGCAAGGCTCTGATCGCAGGAACCAGGTGGGAGGCACTCCATCCCTGGTTTCTCCGGAATGAGCACAGACAGCCAGCTGTGGACCTCGGACCGGGTGCTCACTGCTGGGGTGGACCAGGTGCATGTCCTCCCCAGTGCTTCCAGTGTGGCCACGAGTAGGCCACCCTAAGCCTCGGATCGGGTGTGTACCGACCAGGGACTGCCAGGGTAGGGGCACAAAAGGCAGGTGGCTGCTGCGGAGAATTCCCCAAACAGCTGCAGAGTGCCTCTTTTTTCTCTTTTTCTTTTTGAAAATTTCCTCGTATTTATGCCCCCCAGTCCAAACAAGCACCTGGCCTCTCACACAGTCCATCCTGGCTCTCACCCAAGAATCTTGCAGCAGACCTAGCAGGGCCTGGGGCTGCAGCCACCCTGGTCCCTGTGCTGGTCCCTGCGCTGGTCCCAGGAACCTTACTGTCCTTAAGCACTCTCCTTACCATCTCATTTTTCAATGTCCTCTATAATTTTTGGTCTCCAATCTTCATATATTCTGGAATACCATTGGTTGTTCACTCTGTTCCTCAGAGGATCAGCTAGGTGTTTCACCTGTGTGCAGAAGGAAGTGGACTCTGCTTCCACCTACCTTGCTGCCACCTTCTCTAAACCTCTCATTTTAATATGTTATTGCATTCTGTTCTATTATGTTATTAAAATGACTCTGAATGAAAATGAGAATCTCATTAATACAGTCCAGTTGACACAAAGATCATTAGACATGCCCAAAGTGACAAATCTTTAACTTCATTCTGATATGTATCAGGCTTAATTTTAGCCAACATTTGGTTCAATTAATAATTTAAAATTCAATTTAAAATATGTAGAAAAATTGTAGCCATATTAGCCATTGAAATGTATTCTAAAAGATAAAATATAATTATCAAATAAGTAATATTTTAGCTTTCTGAGAATAGGATGACACTTATAGCATGCAAAACAATTGTTCGACTTTTGCACATTGAACTCTCACCCAAATTTTTTGGAAGATATTATGTAATATAAGAAAACTGAGAGCTGAAAATAGAGGTGAGTAGATAGCAGGTGGAGACTAAGATTTAAAAGCAGGTTTAAAATTGAAACCTGTCTAGTGGCCCTAAAAATCTAGGCATACACTTGTTTTCCTCTTCATTAATTTAAAATGAATAAATTAATGAACATATAACAAAACTTTAGTCTTTCCCAACTAAATATAACAATAGCACATATACTCTATCCCTTGTCGACTGGAAGCAAAAAGTCAGCAAGATGCTCCTTCAGAAAGAAAATATTCAGGAAAAAAAAGGATTGCAGGCTGTTGTGTGCAGACATGGCAAGACACAGAGAAGAAGAGAAATAAACACAGAAAAGGAAGCTCTTTTATTAAGAGAAAGAGGAAGTTAGGGGAACAGCTGTTACAACCATCAAGTTATATTATAACCATGGTGTTTTATTATAACAACAGAGGTCTTCTGGTAGGGCTTTCACTACCATCATACACTGTGACAGCTCTTCCTACAGGCCCTCCAGATTCCTATCTTGGTTAAGATTTCATTCATAAGTTTTGACATTTTCCCCTTTTGATCAAGATCTTTTTCTGAAAGAATCACTTATCAACATTCAGGTCTTCTAATTTCAACAGACTTTCGTCCCTTCATGCCAGGAAGGACCTTTTCTGAGTGTTGTGTCCCACATTGGAGGGAAAGTTCATGGTCTAAAAACTGCTTGTGCATAGGTTTGACAAGCTTCAGGCCCAGAAATGATGGAGGCCCTTCCAGCAAGGCTGGAAAGATTATTTTTGGAAGTATCTTTTCCAGTAAACAAAATCTCTAGTTGCAGAGTGTGTTGTTTGGGGTTTTCAACTACTTGGAGTGTATTGATTATTCTACCAAAGCATGATTATTCTCAATATAAGCAATGAAGCCTTTATGATATTGAAGTATGTCTCTATCAACTGAGAATCAAAAGAAGTCAGAAATGCATGCACGGGCATTCTGTAATTATCTCAAAAGGTGAGGTTTTATGATCTCCAAATGAGTAAATCTCAGACTTAAAAAGACAAATGTCAACAATTTTGCCTAAGGTATTTGAAAGGTCTCTACAAGTTTTGCCCATGGAATCTTAATAATGCTGTTGTTATGGTTGACTAAACCTTAGAATTGAGGATGGTAAGCAAGTGAAAATGTTGCAAGACCAGTCACATAGTGCAAACTTGTTGAAGCATCTGACCAGTGAAATGGGTTTCTTGATCATTATGTAGTTTGAATGGGGTTTCCAGGTAGAGATAAACTTTTCTAACAGGATTTTAGCCACATAAGAGACTGTAGCTTGTCTACAAAAGAAAACTCCAGTGAGAAAATGTACAGATCATGACTAAAATGTTTATATCCATGAGAGGCAGAAGACTTTCTGGAACCCATTTGCCAAAACTCAAATGGTCCATTAAGCAATTTAAAATGTCCAGGGGTTGTCTGGACTAGTGTGTTTCAACTGACTGGAGTATTGCCCACCAAAAGGTTGTGGGTTCAATTCCTGTTCAGGGAACATACCTAGGTTGCAGGTTTAATCCTCAGTTGGGGTGCAGTTGGAAGACAACTAGTCAATGTTTCTCTTTCACATCGATGTCTCTGTTTCTTTCCCTTTCTCTCTCTCTAATATCAATAAATATATATTTTAAAAATGAAAATAAAATTAAATGTCCAGGGACAGTGTGAACATGGCAGTGTGGAGAGTCTGAATTATACTTTGGATAGGTGGGACAAGTGAGGTAGGCTTTCCTCATCGCCTTAATATTACCCCACCAATATTGATTTATAAATGCTATCATTTTGTCAGTGGACCAATGGTTTAATGCATGTACAGTAATTTAGAGGGGGAATTTTAGAGTCTGGTAGGATCGGGTTGTTATTTGGTTCAAACTAGAGCTTCTTCTTTTTACCAAACCAATAATCTATTAAACCACTGAAGAAGTCATGTTGCTTCCATAACATAACCAATAATTGTTGGATTCCCAATCTCATTTTCCCTTTCTAAAGCCAACTGATGGGCTTCTCTGGCCAGTTTTTCTAAATTATCAGTTGGGGAAAGATCCTTTTTGACCATGACAGAGGATTGACTCTTATTAATTCCTTTGAGGACAGCATTCCTTGCTGAAGTGTCAACAAGGTGATTTACCTTAACTTCCAGAAAGTCAAGTCTAGAACACCCTGGGATCTCAATAATCACTATAGCAGCAGGTAAAAGTATAGCATGTAATAATCCCTAAACATGTGGGCCATTTTCTATTTCATTTTCACTAGAAGTAAAGAAGTCATATTGTTTCCATAACATTAGAAAATCATGAGCTACTTCAAAAGCATATCTACTGTCAGTATACATGTCCACAGTTTTGTCCTTGGCTAAAATACAAGCTCAAGTGAGATCATATAATACTTCAGCTTGTTGGGCGGCGGAGGTAGCCAAAAGTAAAAGGCTGCTTCAACAACTTCAAAAGTTGTTACAACATCATAACTAGGACAATACTTACTGTATTATTTCACTCTTTATACATAATCTTCTGTAAACCATGAAAAGTCAGTGTTACCTAGAGGAGTTTCCTGCAGATCATCATGAGGGTTCAGGAAGTGACCTGTTAGTGTTAAGTAGTTGTGAGTATCTTATAGAAATTTTTTATCTATTGCTCACCATTCAGCATTAATTCAGGTAATATATGAAACTTGATGTTTATTAAGATTCTCAGAAGGTTTAACTTAAAAGAGACAGGTACTGCCTAGGCTCATGTGGCTCAGTAGATTGAGTGCTGGCCTGCAAACTGAAAAGTTGCCAGTTCAATTCCCACTCAGAGCATGTGCCTGGGTTGTGGACCAGATCCCTGGTTTGGAGGCATGTGAAGGGCAATCTATGAATGTTTCTCTTGCACATCAATGGGAGTAGAGGGCAAGATAGTGTAGAGGTGGAGATTAAGACAAAGGAGTCTGTAAGGAAGTGCAAGAAAGTTCTGGAGGCAAGAAACATGAGGCTTCAAAAGTCATCTTAGCTTTCTTTAAAATTTTTAGCCTGCTAATTCTAAAACTTTATTTCACAGAGTCAACTTGAGATTTCTGATACCATTTGGAAACCTCAAAATAGGTTCTTCATTCAGTTTTACCCATTTTACAGCTATGATTGTCCAATTTGGTTTTAAGTAAGCATGGGGATCTCAAGTGTTCCCCATAATGAGTATTGATATCCTAATTTATTCTTGATCAGGTCAGCCCATCTAGTCAAAAATGCATATTATCAAGGTACACAATTTTTAAACATAAATTCAGCCAGGGTCCCTGTCAGAGGATGCCCTGAAAATATTTAGATAACTGAGATCCCATTTTTCAGAGGCCTTTCTGTAGAACAAGGGCCCAGATAGCCTAAACAACTCAAGCAGCTTAAAATAATTTAAGCAGCTCAAGTAGCTTAAATAGCTTAAGCAGCCTGCAGGCTTAAAACCAGCCAAATTCCACTAGAACAGTATGTTTCCAAAGTGGCCATGCAGACAACTGAAACAACATAATTCTAGTAGAACAGACAACTCCAGAAAGATCCTAGCTGAAAACTAAACAACACAGTTTCAATGGGACATTTCAGTTCCAGACAAAATCAGAACAACAGGCAGCACAAATGACCCAGTTCTAAAAGAATCAAGTTGACAGCTAGCACAGTCCCAATAAACAACCAGAATTCCTAGGAAGTCAGGCCAAAGTGCCCAAAAAAAAGAGCTCACAAACAGACAATGCCTTTTAATAGAAAGAAAAAGAAATGAAAACAAAACCTGCAAAGGCATCCCAGATAATGTCCAGAAAGCTTCAAAGATGCAAAAAGAGTGGAAGCTCAGATGAGGGAGAAAACTTACCCTTCTAGCTCCTGAGCATGGGAGGAAAACTGTGAGCCCAAATGGTTCTGTGCATGCCACACCTGTTTGCTCACTATTCTTGGAGCTATTGGGGGTCTTTTCTGGATCCCATATGACCCCCAAATATATTAACCACATACATGAGGTTGGCCAAGTATTTCTTCAGCAAATAGAATTTATTCATGAAAAAGGAAGGATTGCAATCCAATATGTGCACTCATGGCAAGCCAGATTCAAGTCCCCAAAACAGGGAAGAGGAAGCTCTTTTATAGAGAACAAAAAAGTTAGAGGAGGACAGTTACAACCATAGAGTTCTGTTATAACCATAGAATTTTTCCTGTTGTGCTTTTGCAACCACATAGAGTGAATGGTCTCCTGATTCCTGTTTTAGTTAAGGTCGTTGACATAAATTTTGACCTCCCTCATTAACACATACACAGGCATAAAATACTGACAAATATAAGCTATTTCAAAAGTCATGCACTGGGTGAATATGTCGAGATTTGTGCAGAATGGTGCACCTAGAGAGGGCATGGAAGCTTCATGCACTTTCCTCATACCTTGCCCTGTGCATCTTTTCCTTATTTTATCCTTCAATAACATTGTAAAACATCAACAATTGTAAATTTTCCTGTAAGCACTGCTTTAGTCACATTGTATAAATTTTGTGTGCTAGTACTTTTTTGTTGAACTTCTGTACTTCCCTACTTCCACAAAGGACATGATCAATTTTTCTGTAGATCTAGCAGTCCTGATATTGCCTTCCCTTAATGTGATCCATAACCCAATTATCTTTAAAACGTTTTCAGTAAGGCCCTAGCCTAGTGACTCAGTTGGTTTGAGTACCACCCCATACACCAAAAGGTTGTGAATTCAATTTCCGGTCAGGGCACATACCTAGGTTTCGGGTTCCATCCCTGGTTGAGGCATGTCCAGAAGGCAACCAATTGATGTTTCTCACATTGATGTTTCTTTTTCTCTCTCTCTCTGTCTCAAAAATCAATAAAGATATGCTCAGGTGAGGATAAATAAATAAATAAAAGATTTTCAGTAAGAAACCTCTACAGATGAAGAGCTAAGAGAGAATGCTTCTCATCAGTCAATCACGCTCTCTCTTTCAATGCTATAAAGACAGTCTTTGCAACAAAATACTGTAACATGCTAAAACATAGATGAAACTCAAAAACCTTGTTATACATGAAGAAAGCCAGACACAGAAGAGCACATACTATATGCTTTAATTTATATGAAATGTCCAGAATAGGAAAATTAATGGAATCAAATGGAGATTTGTCAGTAATATCATAAAAATTATGTATGGTGTCACTTGGGTACCAGACTTATAGGAGTGCTCACAATTATATATGTGTGTGTCTAATAACTATGCTGTACACCTGCAACTAATATAATGTTGTATGTCAACTATAATTGAAAAATAAAAAAGTATTTAAAAGTTTTTAAGTATATTGTATTGATTGTGCTGTTACAGTTGTCCCAATTTTTTATCCCTTTGTTCCCTTCCACCCAGTACCCGCCTTTCCTCGATTGATCCCCCACTTAGTCCATATCCATGGGTTGAGTGTATAAGTTCTTTGGTTTCTCCCTTTCCTATGCTATTCTTGACATACCCCTGTCTATTTTCTTCCTATCAATTATGCTTCCTGATGCCTGCACCATTTCCCCTTTTCTCCCCCTTTTCCCTCCCAGCTGATAACCCTCCAAATGATACCATACCTGTGATTCTGTTTCTGTTCTGGCTGTTTGCTTATTTTTTTTAAAGATTCAGTTGTTGATAGTTGTGTTTGTTGTCATTTTAATGTTTATAGCTTTGATCTTCTTCTTCTTAAATAAGTCCATTTAACATTTCATGTAATAATGATTTGGTGATAATAAATTCCTTTAGCTTTGTCTTGTCTGGCAACACTATCTGCCCTTCCATTCTAAATGATAGCTTTGCTAGATAGAGTAATGTGTTGTAGGTCTTTGCTTTTCATCATTTTGAATATTTCTTGCCAGCCTCTTCTTCTTTTTAAGATTTTATTTATTTATTTTTAGAGAGGGGAAGGGAGGGGAGGGGAAGAGAAACATCAATGTGTGGTTGCCTCTCACATGCCCCATACTGGGGCCCTGGCCTGCAACCCAGGCATGTGCCCTGACTGGAAATCAAACTGTGACCCTTTGGTTCACAAGTCAGGCACTCAATCCACTGAGCCACATCAGCCAGGGCTGCCAGTCCCTTCTTGCCTGCAAAGTTTGTTTTGAGAAATCAGCTGACAGTTTAATAAGAACTCCTTTGTAGGTAACTCTCTGCTTTTCTCTTGCTGCTTATAAGATTCTCTCTTTATCTTTAACCTTTGGAATTTTTAATTATGATGTGTTTTGTCATGGTCCTCTTTGGGTCCAACTTGATTGGGACTCTCTGTGATTTCTGGACTTGCATATCTATTTCCTTCACTAAATTAGGGAAGTTCTCTTTCATTACTTTTTCTAATAGATTTCCCAGTTCCTTGCTCTTTCTCTTCTTCTTCTGGCATTCTTATGATGTGAATGTTGGACCTCTTGAATTTGTCCCAGAGGCTGCTTATACTACCCTCGTTTTTTGGATTCTTTGTTCTTCTTGTTGCTCTGATTGGTTGTTTGTTTCTTCCTTATGTTCCAAATCATTGATTTGATTCTTGGCTTCATCCACTCTACTGTTGTTTCCCTGGAAATTGCTTTTTATTTCAATTAGTGAATCCTTTGTTTCTTCTTTTTATTGCTGCTGAGGTCCTTACTGAGTTTCTTGAGCATCCTTATAACCAGTGTTTTGAACTCTGCATCTGATAGATTTCTTATCTCCATTTTGTTTAGCGCTTTTTCTAGAGTTTTGATCAGTTCTTTCATTTGGGCCATGTTTGTTTGTTTTTTTTTTTGTCTCCTCATTTTGGCAGCCTCCCTGTGTTTGTTTCTATGTATTAGGTAGAGCTGCTTTGACTCTGTGCCTTGGTAGTATGGCCTAATATAGTAGGTGTCCTGTAGGTTCCAGTGGCAAAGCTTCCCTTCCCACCCAAGCTGGTTATTCAAAGTGGGCCCTTTGTGTGGGCTGAGCAAATCCTCCTCTTGTTTTTGAGACTTGTTTGCTGTTGGCACATCAATAGGAGGGATTTACCCAGGCAAGTCAGCTGCAAAAATTGGCTGTGACCACTTACCACCAACTTTTGCCATCTGTGGAGGATCAGTTCTTCAGGGGCTGGGTGGCAGTGCTCCAAAGTGGTCTGTAGCTATCCACTGAGTGAGCAGGTTTTCCTGGGTGGTGCAGGCCAAGGTCAGCCCTACCAGTGGTTTGCCTGGAGTCACCCTTTCTGAGCTATAAAGCAATATGAGATATTTTCTACTTGTGCTGGGCTTGAAGATTCCTAGGTAAAGCTAAGCTGTGACACTAATCTGGCTGCTGCTAGTGCCCAGCCTGAAGCTAACTGATGACAGCTGTGCTTGTTTGATAGCATTTAGGAAGTTGTGAGGCAGGAGCCAAGACAAGCCATTCATGTGAAAAAGCAGCTGGGGTGGGCCTATAAGTTTGGTTAGGTGGAGTCTCCGGGGATCTGTAAGGAAATTCAAATAGTGTTAGCCAGGTTGATGGAATCTCAGATAAGACACCAGCCTTCCAGCTCCATGGTTCTGCAGGAAGAAAGGCTCAGGAAAGGGACAATGGCCTCTGCTCTCCCCAATGTCAGGCACTTCAGTTTCCCCTAGTATGTCACTAGTGCCCTTCAAGCTGCCACTCCAGCACTGGAGCTCAGAGGTAGTGAGTCTGCATAGGTGAGTCCGTGTGTGGGTTCTTTAAGAGGAACTGCTTGGGGCTCCAACACTGTCTTCCACTGACACTCCCCACTGGTTTTTGCAGCCAGAAGTTCAGAAGTTCAGATTTTTGCAAAATCTTCCTGGCACTGGAACCCCTGGTCTGGGGCTGGGCTTGCTCCCTCCTGAGATATCCCTCCTGAATTTTTATCCACCACATGTGGGTGAGAGACCAGCCCTTTTTGTGTCTGCACCCTTTCTACCAGTCTCAATGGATGTGGTTTCTTTAATTCCATGGTTCTCAGACTTCTATCCAACTCCATTTCTGATGGTTCTGAGTGATGGTTGTTGTATATTTTAGTTGTAATTTTGATGTCGTTGTGTGAACAGGTGAGCCATGTCTGCCTACACTGCCATCTTGACCTGAAGCCTCCCAGCCCAGAAAAAAAAGTACTTTTTTAAAAAATAGATTAATAGTTACCTACAGCTGGGGAAATAGGGAATTATTTATTACTAATAAGTATGGGATTTTTGGAGACAAACATGAAAATGTAAACCTGGATCTGAGAATGGTTGTACCACTCTTTAAATGTCATAAAAAATATATCATTGACATTTAAAATTGGTGAATATATGGTACATAAATTGTTCCTCAATAAAGTTGTTTTTTTAAATATATCACACACCATGGGAAGGAATCTCACAATAGACTTAAATCATTTATTGACCTTTTTTCTTTTTTAAATATACTTTATTGATTATGCTATTACAGTTGTCCCATTTCTCCCCCATCATTCCCCTCCACCCTACACACCCTCTCCCACCCACATTCCCCCCTTTAGTTCATGTCCATGTGTCATAAGTTTTTTAGCTTCTACATTTCCCACACTATTCCTGCCCTCCCCCTGTCTATTTTCTACCCACCATCTATGCTACTTATTCTCTGTACCTTTTCCCCCTCTCTCCTCCTCCCACTCCCCTGTTGCTAACCCTCCATATGATCTCCATTTCTGTGGTTCTGTTCCTGTTCTAGCTGTTTGCTTAGTTTGCTTTTGTTTTAGGTGTGGTTCTTAATAGCTGTGACTTTGCTGTCTTTTCACTGTCATATTTTTATCTTCTTTTTCTTAGGTAAGTCCCTTTAACATTTCATATAATAAGGGCTTGGTGATGATGAACTCCTTCAACTTGACCTTATCTGAGAAGCACTTTATCTGTCCATCTATTCTAAATGACAGCTTTGCTGGATACAGCAATTGTGGATGTAGGTCCCTGCTTTTCAAGACTTCAAATATTTCTTTCCAGCCCCTTCTTGCCTGGAAGGTCTCTTTGGAGAAATCAGCTGACAGTCTGATGGGAACTCCTTTGTAGGTGACTGTCCCCTTATCCCTTGCTGCTTCTAGAATTCTCTCCTTCATTTTAATCTTGGCTAATGTAATTACGATGTGCCTTGGTGTGTTCCTCCTTGGGTCCAACTTCTTTGGGACTCTCTGAGCTTCCTGGACGTCCTGGTAGTCTATTTCCTTTGCCAGATTGGGGAAGTTCTCCTTTATCATTTGTTCAAATAAGTTTTCCACTTGTTGCTCTTCTTCTTCCCCTTCTGGGACCCCTATAATTCAGATGTTGGGACGTTTAACGATGTCCCGGAGGTTCCTAAGCCTCTCCTCATTTTTTTGAATTCTTGTTTCTTCCTCGTTTTCTGTTTGGTTGTTAGTTTCTTCCTTCTGGTCCACTCCATTGATTTGAGTCCCAGTTTTCCTTCCATCTCTATTAGTTCTCCATGCATCTTCCTTCATTTCATGTATTGTAGCCTGCATTTTTTCATCTAGTTTGTGAGCAAAATCAACCAATTCTGTAAGCATTTTGATGACCAGTGCTTTGAACTGTACATCTGATAGGTTGGCTATCTCTTGGTTGCTTAGAAGAATTGGCTCTGGGGCTTTGATTGGTTCTCCAGTTTGAGCCATTTTTGGTGGTTTTTTTGTTTTGTTTTGGTTTGGTTTTAGTCTGGTCGCGGCTATTACGTAGTGAGGGGTGGAGCCTTAGGTGTTCCTCAGGGCAGGGCAGCCCAGTCGCTGGGTTGTGACGCTATAGGTGGGGGTGGGGTCCAAGAGGGAACAATGGTGCCTGTTCCACTCTCTCCTGGACTCCGGTCCTTTCCGCTGCTTCCCCTTCTCCTGGATTATCTGCGAGCGCTCGTGCTATTATGTAGTGAGGAGTGGAGCCTCTGGCGCTCCCCAGTGTGGGGCAGCCCAGTCGCTGGGTTGTGATGCTGTATGTGGGGGTGGGGTCTGAGAGGGAACAATGGCGCCTGCTCCACTCTCTCCTGGATTCCAGTCCCTTCCACCACTTCCCCTCTGCCTGGACTGTCTGTGCGCGCGAATGTGGGACCACCTGGTCAGCCAGCCACCCCGTGCAGCCTCACTGGGTCTGCACAGTTGCCCCCCTGTCCCGGGGTCCGCCAGCTACTGCCTGTGGGCCCGGGGACCGCCAGCGGCCGCCTGTGCACCTGGGAACTGCCAGCCGCCGCTGCTTGCGCTCCCGCACCTCCACCTTCTCCCGCCGCGACTCCGCCCCTCCTACCGGTCTGGATGAATGGTTGTTGGACTTCTGTACAGTTCAATTTTCTATAATTTCTGGTGTTTTCTTGTTTCTAAATATTTGTTGTCCTTAATTTTGGTTGTGAGAGGAGGCACAGTGTGTCTGCCTATGCCTCCATCTTGGCCAGAAGTCCGACCTTTTTTTCTTAGTGAAAACCAACTATCAAAATTATTCAAAATGAGAGGTTGATGATGGTTTTAGTGAGTGGCTTCTAAGTGTTTTATATTGGTTATCTTCCATAAAATGTCACATACACACATGTATACACACAATGTGGAAAAACCCATCATTAAAAATGTAATCACTAAGGGGATATTGTTCACTTACAAATTTAAGACTAACCTCTCATATTTTTCATGGTTCCATGCCTATAATTTACTTCATAGAGAAAGCTTTTTGAGCTCAGGTTCTAATAGAATAGGAAGGGATCTGGCTATCACCTCATCCAGAGATTCTGAACTTGGTGTGTGTGTTGATTGGGGGCAGGGGGATAACACACACACACACACACACACACACACACACACATTCAGTTCTCAGCTGCAATCTATAACATTGATCAGGTTCTCAGAGGTGTTTGTGACTCAGAAAGGGTAACATTTGAACCCAAGAAAGGAGAGTGATTTGCTCAGACACAGTCACTGAAATGAAACTAAAATTCATTTTGCCTAACCTCTGTCCACCACACCATTGAACCTGGCACCAAGTCCATAACCTCCTATTATGCCTAATAGTCTTGACACAAACCTAAAGGGAATTCAACCCTTTACTGATGAGAATGAGAGGCATAATATTTTAATATAACCCAATAGTAGAAATTCAGTGGTGCATGACTTTCTTCCACTAAGGCAAATTCTTTTCCAAGATTGGCAAAAGTCTCTCTCATCCATTGTAATAATAAAAATTTCCCTTTGTGAGAGATATAAAACATTTTTGAATGCTGACACTGAAATATGCACTTATGTATCAGATATTTTCAAACAGGAATAGAATTATGGGTCCCCATCCTCTTTCAAATCTCCTTCTACCTCAATTTAAATCTTGACTATATAATTATTTCTCAACTTTGCACGATCTCAGCCTACTCAATATTGACTCCTTGGCAGGAACTCCCATCAAAGATCTTTATTTCTGATCTGCAGGTTGTTGGAATACAACCATGCTAATTGGGCTCAGAGCATTAAATGCTACAATCTAAACATTTCTCAAGAGGCCAACATGTACATTTGAGGTGACCATAATTTTTGGTTTTTGCTGGTCAGAGCTGATTTAGGCCAACTGAGCTAAATATGATAGGCTATGTTTCTATCCCAAAAGGCCTGCAATATAATCCCCTTAACTGCTAACACTAAAAGATACAGTTTTGGCATATCTGAAAGCATAGCTCAATTTGATGATTCTGCACTGCGAAGCCAAATGAAATTCTTCTACAGATTTTGTAAATTTTTTGGATTTCCGTAATGAGAATCTTACACAATATTTATTGCTATGGCTTAGCTTTGTATTTTTATCTCTCTTTGTTTCCTGACATGCTGTAATTATATGCTCAAACCATAGTCTAAATTTATCTTACTGTAGTTTTCTGATAACATACTATGTACTACATACAACATTTATATTACAAAGTCTATGATAGAGGCAGAAAGAGGTTTGTTTAGACCTTTAAGTTGGGGTGTGAGGAAGAGAAGTTACAGAAGTAGCAAAGTTCAGGAGAACTCTATGTTGAAGGGTATAAGTTAAATGCTCATATATGTCAGTGCATACGATGACAAGATAATGATTTATTACCATCTATTTTATGCTGATATTGTGGAGTCAGGAGCCCTTGGTTCTCTTCCCAACCTTGCCATTAATTGCCTAACCATTGAATTCTGAAATGCCTCAGTTTTGAAATAAGATAGCTGAATTAGATGATCTTGAAGCTACCTCCTAGATATAAAATTCTACAATACTCTGCACAGTAAAGGAATGGAAATGTGTTCACAGAAGTAAAAATATATGCTTTGGTTATAGCAGCCTTCTAGAAACACTACGTAAAAATCTGCATATTTTGCCCTGGCTGGTGTGCCACAGTGGATTGAGTGCCAACCCATGAACCAAAGGGTGGCTGGTTTGATTTGCAGTCCGGGCACATGCCTGTGTTGTGGGTCAGGTTCCTAGTGGGGGGCACATGAGAGGTAACTGCACATGAGAGGCAACCACACATTGATGTTTTGCTGCCTCTTTCTCCCTCCCTTCACCTCTCTCTAAAAAATAAATAAATAAATAAAATCTTTGAAAAGAAAATAAATATCTACATATTTTAAAAGAAAATAAAAGGTATTTGGGGGAATCATGAATCTCAGAAGACACATACATATATAACACAATTTTTATATTGATTAATTTATTTAATAACCAATATTTTGGGGAAAAAACAATAGTAATTAAGAACTTATCCTGCCAGATACTTAAATGTTTCTTTTTGTCTTTTCATATTTTATGATTTATTTTAAGTATATTTTATTGATTATGCTATTATAGTTGTCCCATTGTTTTTCACCACTTCATTCTCGCTGGCATTGCACCACCCCTCCAACCACCATTCCCCTCACTTATTTCATGCCCATGGGTCATATATATAAGTTCTTTGGCTTCTACATTTCTTATACTATTCTTAACCTCCCCCTGTCTATTTTTTACCTACCATTTGTGCTTCTTATTCCCTGTACCTTTCCCCTGTTGTGCCCCCTCCACACTGATAACCCTCCATGTGATCTCCATTTCTGTGATTCTGTTCCTGTTCTAGTTGTTTGCTTAGTCTGTTTTTGGTTTTGCTTTTTTAAGGTTCAGTTGTTGATAGTTGTGAGTTTGTTGCCATTTTACTGGTCACATTTTTGATTTTCTTCTTTTTCTCAGACAAGTCCCTTTAATATTTCATATAGTAAGGGCTTGGTGATGATGAACTCCTTTAATTTGACCTTATCTGGGAAACACTTTATCTGCCCTTCCATTCCAAATGATAGCTCTGCTGGATAGAGTAATCTTGGATGTAGTTCCTTGCCTTTCATGACTTGGAACACTTCTTTCCAGCCCCTTCTTGCCTGTAAGGTTTCTTTTGAGAAATCAGATGATAGTCTGATGGGAACTCCTTTAGAGTTAAAACTCCTTTTCTCTTGCTGCTTTTAAGATTCACTCCTCTATAATCTTGGGTAGTGAAATCTCCAGAGAAAACAACTAAACAACAAAGAGATAGCCAACCTATCAGATGCAGAGTTCAAAACACAGGTAATCAAGATGATCATGTAATTGGTTGAGTATGGTTGCACGGTAGAGGAAAAAGTGAAGGCTATGCAAAGTGAAATAAAGAAAAATATACAGAGAACCAAGAGTGAACAGAAGGAAACCAGGACTCGAATTAATGATTTGGAGAAGAAAGAAGAAATAAACATTAGACCAGAACAGAATGAAGAAATAAGAACTCAAAAAAAATGAGGAGAGGCTTAGAAACCTTTGGGACAAATTTAAACATTCCAATATCCAAATTATAGGGGTGCCAGAAGGAGAAGAACAAAAGCAAGAAATTGAAAACTTATTTGAACAAATAATGAAAGAAAACTTCAATCTGGCAAAGGAAATAGACTCCCAGGAAGTCCAGGAAGCCCAGACAGTCCCAAAGAAGTTGGACCCAAGGAGGCACACACCAAGGCACATCATATTTACACTACCCAAGATGAAAGATAAGGAGAGAATCTTAAAAGCAGCAAGAGAAAAGGAGAGTTATTTCTAAAGGAGTTCTAATAACACTATCATCTGATTTCTCAAAAGAAACCTTACAGGCAAGAAGGGGCTGGAAAGAAGTGTTCCAAGTCATGAAAGGCAAGGAACTACATCCAAGATTACTCTATCCAGCAGAGCTATCATTTGGAATGGAAGGGCAGATAAAGTGTTTCCCAGATAAGGTCAAATTAAAGGAGTTCATCATCACCAAGCCCTTACTATATGAAATATTAAAGGGACTTGTCTGAGAAAAAGAAGAAAATCAAAAATGTGACCAGTAAAATGGCAACAAACTCACAACTATCAACAACTGAACCTTAAAAAAGCAAAACCAAAAACAGACTAAGCAAACAACTAGAACAGGAACAGAATCACAGAAATGGAGATCACATGGAGGGTTATCAGTGTGGAGGGGGCACAACAGGGGAAAGGTACAGGGAATAAGAAGCACAAATGGTAGGTAAAAAATAGACAGGGGGAGAATAAGAATAATATAGGAAATGTAGAAGCCAAAGAACTCATATGTACAATCCATGGCCATGAACTAACAGAAGGGGGAATGTGGGTGGGAGGGGGTGTGCAGGGTGGAGTGGAATAAAGCAGGGAAAATGGTGCAATTGTAATAGCATTATCAATAAAATATATTTTAAAAACAATGCCATAATCAACATTAAAAAGTAAATTATTAACTCAGGGGAAGTATTTGGTTAAAAATAATCCACACTTTAAAATAAAAATATCTGGAATTAACATAGGTCACTAATTTCACAAATGTTTATTATACAACTGTTACCTATCAGACTCTGCATTAAGTAATAAGGATACAATGGTGAATTAGAGATAGTTCTTGTCCTGTGAAGCCATTGTACACAGAGATGCAGGACAAGTAATTAGGTAGTTTCAAACAGAAGGCATTGTCATTCACTACTGATAAGATGATAAATTGATCTGCCTTTTCTGTTGAGCAATTTGGCAATATGCATTAAGTATCTTAAAAATAGATATATTCATTCTCATCATTCTACTTCTAAGATTTCATCCTCAGGAAGTGATAAAAAATATACAGGGGTGGGCAAAAGTAGATGATAAATAATAATTAATAAATAAATAATAATACAAGAATAAACTGTTTTGTGTACTCATAACTGTAAACATACTTTTGCCAATCCTTATAGAAAATCAGCACATATTATATAATAATTATATAGTATATAATGATATATTATAATGATATATTATATTATTATATATTATATATAATAATTATACATATAATATGTGCTATGAACAATAATAGCACACATTTCATGAGTGCTTACTAGGTTTTATGCCCTATTCTAAGAATTTTATATGCACTAGCTCATCTAATTCTCACTACTTCCTGTGATTAGTACCATTTCATTCTCATTTTACATATGAGGACATGGAGACACATGGAAGTTAAATAATTAGTCCAGGGATTACAAGCTTAAAATTAAAACCAAGCAGCCCCTACCCTTAAGCCCTATGCAATCATGTTTATGAAAGACATTAATTACATCATTATTTATATTTGTGAACAAGTTTAAATAATCTAAAAAAACAACAATAGAGGCTCAGTTAAATTAATCCAATGGATTACTACGCCACACCAATAGTCATAATGTAATGATTATTTAATGACTTAAGAAAATGATCACACCGGCCAAGATGGAGGCGTAGGCGGACACACTGTGCCTCCTCTCACAACCAAAATTAAGGACAACAAATATTTAGAAACAAGAAAACAACCAGAACTTATAGAAAATTGAACTGTACAGAAGTCCAACAACCATTCATCCAGACCGGTAAGAGGGGCGGAGTCGTGGCAGGAGAAAGTAGAGGTGCAGACCCGGGAACACAAGCGGCGGCGGCTTGCAGTTCCCAGGTGCTCAGGCGGCGGCTGGCAGTCCCCGGCTGGCGGTCCCCGGGCCCACAGGTGGTGACTGGCGGACCCCGGGCACGGGGGGGCAACTGTGCAGACCCAGTGAGGCCACACAGGGTGGCTGGCTGACCAGGTGGTCCCACATTCGTGCCCATGGATGGTCCAGGCAGAGGGGAGGTGGCGGAGGGGACTGAATCCAGGGGAGAGCGAAGCAGGCGCCATTGTTCCCTCTCAGACCCCGCCCCCACATACAGCGTCACAACCAGGCAACTGGGCTGCCCCACCCTGAGGAACACCTAAGGCTCCACCCTTCACTACATAATAGCCAAGACCAGACTAAAACCAAAACAAAACAAAACAAAACAAAACAAAAAAAAAAAACCACCAAAAATGGCTCAAACTGGAAAACAAATAAAAGCCCCAGAGCCAATTCCTCTAAGCAGTGAAGAGATAGCCAACCTATCAGATGCACAGTTCAAAGCACTGGTCATCAAGATGCTCACAGAATTGGTTGATTTTGCTCACAAACTACATGAAAAAAATGCAGGCTACAATACATGAAATGAAGGAAGATGCATGGGGAACTAATAGAGATGGAAGGAAAACTGGGACTCAAATCAATGGAGTGGACCAGAAGGAAGAAACTAACAACCAAACAGAAAATGAGGAAGAAACAAGAATTCAAAAAAATGAGGAGAGGCTTAGGAACCTCTGGGACATCGTTAAACGTCCCAACATCTGAATTATAGGGGTCTCAGAAGGGGAAGAAGAAGAGCAACAAGTAGAAAACTTATTTGAACAAATGATAAAGGAGAACTTCCCCAATCTGGCAAAGGAAATAGACTACCAGGACGTCCAGGAAGCTCAGAGAGTCCCAAAGAAGTTGAACCCAAGGAGGAACACACCAAGGTACATCGTAATTACATTAGCCAAGGTTAAAATGAAGCAGAGAATTCTAGAAACAGTAAGGGATAAGGGGACAGTCACCTACAAGGGAGTTCCCATCAGACTGTCAGCTGATTTCTCCAAAGAGACCTTCCAGGCAAGAAGGGGCTGGAAAGAAATATTTGAAGTCTTGAAAAGCAGGGACCTACATCCACAATTGCTGTATCCAGCAAAGCTGTCATTTAGAATGGATGGACAGATAAAGTGCTTCTCAGATAAGGTCAAGTTGAAGGAGTTCATCATCACCAAGCCCTTATTATATGAAATGTTAAAGGGCTTATCTAAGAAAAAGAAGATAAAAATATGACAGTGAAAAGACAGCAAACTCACAGCTATTAAGAACCACACCTAAAACAAAAGCAAACTAAGCAAACAGCTAGAACAGGAACAGAACCACAGAAATGGAGATCATATGCAGGGTTAGCAACAGGGGTGTGGGAGGAGGAGAGAGGGGGAAAAGGTACAGAGAATAAGTAGCATAGATAGTGGGTAGAAAATAGACAGGGGGAGGGCAAGAATAGTATGGGAAATGTAGAAGCTAAAGAACTTATAACACATGGACATGAACTAAAGGGGGGAATGTGGGTGGGAGAGGGTGTGTAGGGTGGAGGGGAATGATGGGGGATAAATGGGACAACTGTAATAGCATAATCAATAAAATATATTTAAAAAAAAGAAAATGATCACAATGTACTGTTATATGGAAGAAAAGAATTTACAAGATATTAATGTTGGTAGTCTCTGAGAAAAGGGATTCAAAGTGATTTCTACTTTTTATTTTGAGCTTTTCTGTAATTCCCAAATCTTATACAAAAAAATCTGTATTATCTTCATATCAGAAATATATTAATTTAAAATTAATTTCACATAATGGAATCATTGAAGGATTTTCCATATTTTATTACAGTTTTATCTTCATACTTGTACTATTCTCTTCAGTGGGGATGTCCTCTGCCACCCATCTGCTGTGTCGTTTCTCCTGGCTAATTCCTAACTTACTCCTTTAGATTCTTTTTAGGCTCACACCTCCAAAATTCTCTCTTCTGTGCCCCCATAATACCCTGTGCATATCTCCATCACTTCAATTGCCACATTATTTATTTACCCACTTGTTCCCTATCTCCCATCCCTATTAATGTCACAAATAATTCTCATTATGGCTTTTGCACAGTCTCTGGCACATAGTAGATATCTAGTAAGTATTCATGAAAGGAATGATGTACTTTTTGGTGAAGAGAGAAGAACCTTATTTTCTAAAATATGGTTTTCATAGGTTTGTTTGAGAATTAGTGGAGAGGTTTAGGTTTGAAGCTCAGCTCTATAAAACTCACTACCATAGGTCACCCTAGTGTTAGTTTCTTCAACAGCATAAGTCTTCAATGCCTAGGGACAATCCTGTTTGCTGTTATTGTCCCTTTTGCTGCTCTATAAAACTTACTACAGTAGGTCACCCTGGTATTACTCCCTTCCTAGGTCTTCAATGCCTAAGGGCAACCCCCTTTGTTGCCAGATTAGGAGATCCTTAAGGGAAAAACCCTGTCTTTTGCATCTTATATATCCAGGTCCTAGAACAGTGCCTGAGGACTTCTTGCTGACCTCCATTGACTTATCATCATCACAAACTTTTTCTTAGTAAATGGTTGTAGCAAAAGGCCTGGAGTTCTTTGAAATGAAACAAACTGAACAGCACCAGATTTTGATGTGCCCCTTTCTGCTCCCTGATACAGACAGCCACCTCTATTGTCTGTATTGAGGAACCACCATGCACATTTACATTAGAAACTGCTTTCCCTATTTTAAACAGCAAACAGAAAATTTCCATTTCCAGTACAGTCATCACAACTTAGGCTGGGGGGCAGGATAGAAGTGGGAAGGGCATATAAGAATGTCTTAAATTTCATATTATGTCCAGGCCACAATAACAAATTTAAAAAGTAGTTGTTTTTATCAGAATTTAAAGTCAGAGTGAATGAAGCTATGCAAGGGAAAAAAAAACAAAGTATGTTTACAAGATACCAGAATAACAGGATGAAAAGCAAGCAATTCAGATTAAAAAAATCTTTGAGTTTATATATTTTTCTCCCACATAGGTCAGCCTCATAGCAGGATGCTAACCCT
Organism: Glossophaga mutica; assembly: GCA_039655065.1. NCBI lineage: Eukaryota > Metazoa > Chordata > Mammalia > Chiroptera > Phyllostomidae > Glossophaga > Glossophaga mutica. The sequence goes on from CM077318.1 coordinate 20,700,130, forward strand.
CTCAGTCAGGTCACCATCTTTGGTCAATTGGTATGAAATGCAAGTTTGTCACAGCCTTTCCCTCTCACGGAACAGAGGTTTTGATATAACCATGTTTCTGCTCTCTCCAGGTACATACTACTCCTCTGAAAACCATGCACCTGAACAGCCAGTTGCCTTCAGTGTGTGAGGCTCCTAACCTCAGGCAGTCTGGCTTCTTTATAACCTTGGCAAAATAGCAGTGCTAACTTGCATCTCTGAATGCTTCACTTCCCAGCATTCTGATGATGGCCAAAACCCAAAGCAGAACTTTCTCAATACCACAAGAGTGCAGTTAGATTGGTGTCCCATGTGACTCAAAGGGAACTGCAAACCTCATCAGAGAGGTAGCTGGTGAGATTTCCAACCTCATTTCCAATCGTCATTCCTTAGGTTCATAAACACTTCATATACCCTGTGTGGACAATGTTCCAAGAGAAACTGTGGATAAGAATCTGCTTGAAGCAGTATATTTCATCTATGGACATTTTTGAAGGCTCACCTGTGGAGAGCTGAAATATGACTGGGAAGTTGGCCAGCTATAATATGATATAAACACCCGCAGAACTAAAGAAAGTTTTTTTACAAAATGATCTATTTACATTAGGGTAGAACCCAGTAGAATATATTCTAACATAAAATAATCATATAGGACAGTTACAAAACTATGGAGGTTAAGAGATTTAGTCCTGTTGTTAAACCAAAGTTCAAAGTATAGCTTTAGAACTCAGTTGTTGAATGACTTGAATCTCAGTTTCTTCATCTAAAAAACAGGACTAAAAATAGTGCCCACCTCATTAGGTTTGCAAGGCTTAAGAGAGATAATGCATACAAATGCATATAGCACAGAGCCTGGCACAGAAGTATCTTCAAATGTTAATTATTATGTGGCAGAGACTACTTCAATATGCATGTTCTTTTTTTCCTCTGGCACCCTGCTAGACTACATCTCCCAACCTCCCTTAAATTTAATCATAGTCATGTCTAACTAATGAGGAGTGAACAAAATCATGTGCAACACTTCCAGGCCTAGCCCTTTATGGAAAACCCTCTATGCCCTTTCCCCTTCCACCTGCTGGATGTCAACACCAAGGGCAACATTTGATGTCCGCAATTTAAGGTGTCAGAACCTCCACTTGCCTGGGTCCCTAAATGCATATACAGAGCAGAGCCCCATCATTACTGCTACTGACTAGGAACACCCATATTGAATTACCATGTAACCAATAAATAAACTTTCACCATGTTAATGCACTGAAATTTTGGTGTTTATTGGTTACAGCAGGTAGCATTATTCTAACTAATACACTGTTTAAATTACAGAAGAGCAGATCTGAAAAGACCCTTAAAGATCTCCATTGTACCAGAGATATTGAGGCTGAGTCATTGCCCAAGTTACTTCGATTGATTTTTTGCTTGAGGATTCCTTTAAGTAGGCCCTGCCATTTTATATATGATGCAAATTAAAGACTCTATCATCAAATTCTTCTGTTTGCTTAGTTAAAGACAGATCTATTCCTAAAAAATGTTAAATTAAAAAAAAAAGTTAAATTGACTCCAGAGAGAGGAAAAGGCGGGGAGAAAGAGAGGGAGAGAAACATGGATGCAAGAGAGAAACATTGATCAGTCACCTCCTGCACACACCCTAACCAGGGACTGAATCCGCAATCCATGCCATGTGCCCTGACCAGGAATCAAACCCTCTAACTTTCAGTCTGCAAGATAATGTCCAACCAACTGAGCCACACTGGCCAGAACATTCTTAAGGGAATTCTAACACGGAAAGCTGAAAATACAGACCTACAGCAGGATGAAATGAAAACAAAAATGCCTTTTTTCACTGTTCTGTGGCCATAGCAAATTAACTGAAAATACTCTGTGCCATCCTCACGGGGGATCATGAAGGTATCATAGTATTATACTTATGAAGGAGTTTTTTTTTTTAATTTTTATTTTCATTGTTGATCTTGTACAGTTTTCTGTCTTTTATTCTCACCCGAACCCGCCACCTCAACCCTCCCCACCTCCCTCCCATTTCCACCCCCCCCATAGTTTTTGTCAATGTGTCCTTTATACTTGTTCCTGTAAATCCTTCCCCTTTTCCCCTGAAATTCCCTCCCCTCTCCCCTCTGGTGACTTTCAGCATGTTCCCAATTTCCATGTCTTTGGTTATATTATGCTTGTTTGTTTTGTTGATTAGGTTCCTGTTAAAGGTGAGATCATATGGTATTTATCTTTCACTGCCTGGCTTACTTCGCTTAGCATGATGCTCTCAAGTTCCATCCATGCTGTTGCATAGGGTATGAGCTCCTTCTTTCTTTCTGCTGCATAGAATTCCATTGTATAAATGTACCACAGTTTTTTGATCCATTCATTTACTGATGGGCATCTAGGTTGCTTCCAACACTTGGCTATTGTAAATTGTGCTGCTATAAACATAGGGATGCATAGTTTCTTTTGGATTGGTGTTTCAGGGTTCTTAGGATATAGTCCTAGCAATGGAATTGCTGGGTCAAAAGGTATATCCATTTTTAGTTTTTTTAGAAAATTCCATACTGTTTTCCATAGTGGTTGTACCAGTCTGCACTCCCACCAGCAGTGCAGTAGTGTCCCCTTTTCTCCACAACCTCTTCAACACTTGCTGTTTGTTGCTTTGTTTATGAGGGCCATTCTGACTGGTGTCAAGTGGTATCTCATTGTGGTTTTAATTTGCATCTCTCTGATAGCTAGCGATATTGAGCATCTTTTCATGTGTCTCTGGAGCCTCTGTATGTCCTCCTTGGAGAGGTGTCTGCCCAAGTCCTTTGCCCATTTTTTAATTGGGTTGCTTGTCTTCTTAGAGTGGAGTCGTGTAAGTTCTTTGTATATTTTGGAGATTAAACCCTTATCTGAGACATCATTGGCAAATATGTTTTCCCACACAGTCGGTTCTCTTTTTATTTTAATACTGTTTTCCTTGGCCATGCAGAAGCTTTTTATTTTGATGAGATCCCATTTGTTTATTCTTTCCTTTATGTCCCTTGCTTTAGGGGACATATCAGTAAAAATGTTGCTGCGTGTAATATCTGAGATTTTCCTGCCTATGTTCTCTTCTAGGACTTTAATGGTGTTACGGCTTATGTTTAAGTCTTTTATCCACCTTGAATTTATTTTTGTGTATGGTGTAAGTTGGTGCTCGAGTTTCATTTTCTTGCACGAAGCTGTCCAGTTCTCCCAACACCACTTGTTGAAGAGGCTGTTTTTACTCGATTTTATGTTGCTGCCCCCTTTGTCGAATATTAATTGACTATAGAGACTAGGGTTTATTTCTGGGCTCTCTATTCTAATCCACTGGTCCACGTGCCTGTTTTTATGCCAGTACCAGGCTGTTTTGATTACAGTGGCCTTGTAATACATTTTGGTATCAGGTATTGTGATCCCTCCTGCTTTGCTCTTCTTTCTCAAGATTGCTGCCGCTATTCTGGGTTGTTTATGGTTCCATATAAATTTTTGAAGAGTTTGTTCTATATCTGTGAAATATGCCATTGGTACTTTAATAGGTATTGCATTGAATCTGTAGATTGCTTTGGGAAGTATGGACATTTTGATGATGTTAATTCTTCCGATCCATGAACACGGTATGTGTTTCCATTTATTTGTGTCTTCCTTGATTTCTTTCTTCAGTGTTGTGTAGTTTTCTGCATACAGGTCTTTTACCTCCTTGGTTAGGTTAATTCCTAGGTACTTTATTTTTCTTTTTGCTATATCAAATGGTATTTTTTTCTTGATTTCTGCTTCTGTTGTTTCATTGTTGGTATACAAAAATGCCTTTGATTTCTGGATATTGACTTTGGATCTGGCTGTTTGGCTAAATTGATTTATTAGGTCGAGCAGTTTTTTGGCCAAGACTATAGGATTTTCTATGTATACTAACATGTCATCTGCAAACAATGATAGTTTTGTTTCCTCCTTTCCAAGTTGGATGCCTTTTATTTCCTTTTCTTGTCTAATCGCTGTGGCTAATACTTCCAATACTATGTTGAATAGAAGTGGAGAGAGTGGACAGCCTTGTCTTGTTCCTGATTTTAGTGGAAAAGAATTTAGTCTTTGCCCATTGAGTATGATGCTGGCTGTAGGTTTCTCATATATAGCCTTTATTATGTTGAGGAATGCTCCCTCTATTCCCACTTTGCTGAGTGTTTTTATCATAAATGGGTGCTGTACCTTATCAAATGCTTTTTCTGCATCTATTGATATGATCATGTGATTTTTGTCTTTGCTTTTGTTTATGTGATGAATTACGTTTACTGATTTGCGAATGTTGAACCATCTTTGCATCCCTGGGATGAATCCCACTTGGTCGTGGTGTATGATCTTTTTAATGTGTTGTTGGATGCGGTTTGCCAATATTTTGTTGAGGATTTTAGCATCTATGTTCATCAGCGATATTGGCCTGAAGTTCTCCTTCTTTGTTGTGTCTTTATCTGGTTTTGGGATTAGGATGATGCTGGCTTCATAAAAAGAGTTTGGAAGTCTTCCATCTTTTTGAATTTTTTGGAATAGTCTGTGGAGAATAGGGGTTAGCTCTTCCTTAAATGTTTTGTAGAATTCTGTGAAGCCATCTGGTCCAGGGCTTTTGTGTGCCGGGAATGTTTTGATTACTGATTCAATTTCACCAGCTGTTATTGGTCTGTTCAGGCTTTCTGTTTCTTTCTCATTGAGTTTTGGAAGGTTATATTTTTCTAGAAACTTGTCCATCTCACCTAGGTTTTCAAATTTCTTGGCATACAGTTCTTCATAGTAATTTCTTACAATCCTTTGTATTTCTGCGGTGTCGGTTGTAATATCTCCTCTTTCATTTCTGATTGTGTTTATTTGAGTCCTCTCTTTTTTTCTTGATGAGCCTGCTTAAAGGCTTGTCGATTTTGTTGATCTTTTCAAAGAACCAACTCCTGGATTCATTGATCTTTAGGATTGTGCTTTTAGTCTCTATGTCATTTAGTTCTGCTCTTATCTTGGTTATTTCTTTCCTTCTACTTGCTCTGGGCTGTCTTTGTTGTTGTTCCTTGAGTTCTTGTAGGCGAAGGGTTAGGTTGTTTGTTTGAGATGTTTCTGTCTATTTTAGATAGGCCTGTATCGCTATAAGCTTCCCTCTGAGGACTGCCTTTGCTGTGTCCCATAAGTTTTGGGTCGATGTGAGTTCATTATCGTTTGTTTCCAGAAACTTTTTGATTTCCTCCCTAATTTCATTCTTGACCCATTCATTGTTTAATAGCATGCTATTCAATCTCCATGATTTTGAGGGTTTTGGGTTTTTCTCCTTGGGATTTGGTTCTAGTTTCAGTCCCTTGTGGTCCGAGAAAATGCTTGGTATGATTTCAATTTTCTTGAATTTGTTGAGGTTTGATTTGTGTCCTATCATGTGGTCTATCTTTGAAAATGTTTCATGTGCATTTGAAAAGAAAGTGTATTTAGCTTCTTTGGGATGAAGGGCTCTATATATATCAGTTAAGTCCATTTCCTCTAGAGTGTTGTTCAATGCCACAATATCTTTGTTGATATTTTGTTTGGAAGATCTGTCCATTTTTGACAGTGGGGTGTTAAAATCACCTACTATAATTGTGTTGCTGTCTATATCTTTCTTGAAGTCCTCTAAAATTTTCTTGATGTATTTAGGTGCTCCTCCATTGGGTGCATATATATTTACAATATTTATGTCTTCTTGGTGGATTCTTCCCTTGAGTATTATGAAGTGACCTTCTGGGTCTCTCTTTATGGCCCTTCTTTTGAAGTCTATTTTGTCTGATATGAGTATTGCTACCCCAGCTTTTTTTTCCTGGCCATTTGCTTGGAAAATTTGTTTCCAGCCCTTCACTTTGAGCCTGTGTATGTCTTTTTCCTGAGGTGGGTTTCTTGTAGGCAGCATATGTGTGGGTCATGCTTTCTTATCCATTCAGCTATTCTATGTCTTTTGATTGGAGCATTTAATCCATTTACATTTAAGGTTATTATTGATAGGTAATTATTCGTTGCCATTTTCGTACCTGTGTTACTCTCTCTCTTTCTCTCTCTGTCTTTTCCTTTCTTCCCTTAAAGCAGTCCCTTTAGTATCTCTTGCAGCATTGGTTTGGTAGAGGTGTATTCTTTTAGACTTCTTTTGTTTGGGAAGCTCCTTATTTGGCCTTCTATCTTGATTGAAAGCCTTGCTGGGTAAAGTAGTCTGGGTTGCAGGCCTTTGGTTCTCATTGCTTGGAATATTTCTTGCCATTCTCTTCTGGCTTGGAGCGTTTCCATTGAGAAGTCAGATGCTAACCTGATTGGGGCCCCCTTGTATGTTACTTCCTTTTTCTCCCTTGCTGCTTTTAAGATTCTCTCTTTGTCTTGGAATTTTGCCATTTTAATTATGATGTGTCTTGAAGTGGGCCTGTTTGGGTTCCTTTTGATTGGGACTCTCTGTGTTTCCTGGATTTGTGTGGTTTTTTCTCTCACCAAATGAGGGAAGTTTTCCATCATTACTTTTTCAAACAGGTTTTCTATCCCTTGTTCTTGTTCTTCTCCTTCTGGTATCCCTATTATACGAATGTTATTCCGTTTCATGTTGTCTTGCATTTCTCTTAAACCCTCTTCATTCTTTCTAAGCCACTTTTCCTTATCTTGCTCATTCTGAGTGTTTTTTTCTATTTTGTCCTCCAACTCGCTGATCCGATCTTCTGCTTCATCGATTCTCCTTTTCATTCCTTCTACTGTGTTCTTCAGTTCAGAGATTGTGTTCTTCATTTCCTCTTGGCCCCTGTTGATAGTTTCTATTTCCTTTTTCATGTTGATATAGTTTGCCGTGAGTTCATCATAACTTCCCTGTAGTTTCTGGTAGCTCATTGAGAGCTCATTGAGCTTCCTGACAACCATTGCTTTGAACTCGATATCTGATAGTTGAGTTGCCTCTGTTTCATTTAGCATTCTTTCTTGAGCTTCCTCCTTTCCTTTCGTTTCGGGATTGTTCTTTTGTCTTCCCATTGTTTGTAAGACTCTTGTTGTTAGCCTCAGCTTCTTAAATTGATCTGTTCTGGCTCCCTGGGTTTGTGGTATGACCTTCTGTGGTAGAATATCTGTGAGATTCAATGGTGGATTCTCCTTCGGGTATCCTGTTGTTCACCGCTTTCACTGTCTCATCAGCTGGTATACCCTCTTTTGGGGGCCAACTCTGGTTTTTGTTTTTGTTTTTGTTTTTCCCCACAGTTTCAGGCTTGCTTGTTTGTTTGTTTTGTCTCACTCGTGGATATTTACAAAAAGAAGAGGGGGGAAAATGAAAAAAAGAAGCAAGAGGAAACAAGAGGAAGGTAGAAGAGATAAAATTGAAAAGAAAGGAAGAGGGGATAAGAGAAGAAGGAATTCAAGGGAGGCAAAAGGAGTTGGGGAGTAAAGAAGAAGATATAATCAATGAAGAAGGAGTAGTTAAAAACTCATATAGATAGACAGGCGTACAAACAAAAAGACACTAACAAACTGGCAAAACAAAAAAGAGACACGCACACAGACACCCCCACACAAATATAAGCAGCCGGTGGGGGGGACGGAACAAGCAAAGCGCAACAAAATATTTTTTAAAAAATAAAATAAAAAAATAAAAATATATTAAAAAAATAAAATGAAAAAATGAAAAAACAAAACAAAACAAACAAACAAAAAAAAAAAAACACCCTCTTGTTGTTTTCAAACTTGCCAGCCGTTTTTTCTGGTCTTGCTGGCTGCAATGGCCGAGGGGTGATCTTATTGCTTTTCTCTGTGTTCAGAACTCAGCCCTCACTGTGCTATGTATCCCAGCGTTAGTGGGCGCCTCTCCCCACAGGGTTTCCAGCGTGTGATCTGAGCCTCCTTGTGTGTGCGCACTGCACAGCCGCCTGCCTTTGTCCCTGGGAGGCTTTCAGTGTTCGGGCACAGCTGCCTGCCTTTGTTTCTGAGAGGGGCCTGCGTTCCAGCTGCTATCTGGCGCCTGCACCTTGGGCCTGAGCTGTCCGCGTTTGCACCTCTGGCTCCACAGCTGTCTCCAGCGGCCCGCGCCTATGTTTTCACAAGTGTCCACTAGCCCGCGACCGTGTGCGGTCCCCTGAGGGTGTCTATTTTCATGCAGTTGTCTCACTTCGTCCGCGCCTCTGTCTCTGTTGGGGGGCCTGTGCTTTCGTAGTTGCCCGGCGACCACGAAAACTCGGTTCAAAGTCGCGCAGTGACCTGGTGCGGGGCACCCACCTTCACTCCCTCGCGGGGCACCCACTTTTGCTCGGGCGCAGTCGTGCGGTGGCCCCTGAGATCTCCCAGCCGGTTCAGCGGCTCACCCAGCTCCCTCCCCAGGGCCCTGGGGCAGGCTTGGCGGAGGAGCGCCAGGCCGGGCCTCAGCCGCCCCGCTCCGCACTGGAACCCTGGGCTCGTATTGTTCCGAAGAGCTCTCCTTACCGCTTGTTTTTCAGTGTCCGCTACAATTTCCGACCTCTTATTCTCCAATATGCTGTGTTACTGTTCCTTGTCTGTTCTGGTCTTTCAAAGTTTGGTTTGGTTTTTCTCCCGTGTGCAGAGGGGGAATAGGGTCTATTCCCTCCTACCACGCCGCCATCTTCAGTCTGCTTATGAAGGAGTTTTGAAAAATAAAATTATACCATGTATGGTATTATTACTTGACAATTTTTATTTATTACTAATGATCCAGGAAAATTAATCTACAAGCATTTGTTAGGTAACTATTTTTTGTTCTCTGTTAGCCCTGTGTTAGTCATTGTGGGAAACTAACCATCATTCTCAAGAAGTTTGCAACCTAGCTGTCTTATTTTGGGATGCTACACCAAACTACCATAGACTGGGTAGCTTATAAACCACAGACATTTATTTCTCACAGTTCTGGAGGCTGGGAGTCTAAGACCAGGGTGCCAGCATGGTTGGGTTCTGATGAGGGCCCTCTTCAAGGTTACAGATTTCTTGCTGTGTCTATACATGGTAGAAGTGGAATGGGATCTCTCTGGGGACTCTTTTATATGGACACTAATCTCACCGATGAGGGCTCCACCCTCAAGACCTAATCAGCTCCTAAAGTCTCCAACTCCAAATACCATCACATTGGAGATAAGATTTCAACATACAAATATTGGGAAGTCACAATAGTCAGTCTATTAACTAGCTGATACCATACAAAATATAAGTGCATAATTGTATGGTATGAAAAATGCTAATTCTATAGGCATGTAGACAAGGGACAGATTGACAAGGGATAGAGAAGTAGGAGTAGACCTCTCAGAGAAATGAACTTAGGATATATTTCAAAAGACACTAAAAAAGTTGGCCAAGCAGAGAGACTGCATATATTAGCACATATGAGTAATTCTAGCAAAGGGGAATTGATGCCTGGATTACCACAGTAATTATGGCAGTGTATATCTTGCTTCTACTACTGTTCCTTTCCCATACTTATCCACTAATACTAATAATATCTGAATAATGAGAATTCCCTTTATGTGCCAAAAATGTGTGAAACAATTCTCAGATATCTAATTTCACCTTCATGATAACGCTATGTATGAAGTACTAGTGCCTCCATTCTACAAATGAACAAACTGAGATTCTAAGAGTTTTAGTTAATTAACAAAACTCTCACACTTAAAAAGTAGTAGAGATAAAATTCAAATTCCATCCTGAGTTCTTAATTGCCAATCTACACTATCAATGATGTATTTAGGAAAATAGTTATAATAGTTTTATAGTTATAACTATAAAAATAGTTATAACATTCCTTGTCTTCCTCCAAAGACAGGAAGTCAAGGCAAGACCCAAATATGGAAGGAAAGTTCTCTTCCTCCGCTGAATAGTCAAACAGGAACAGTACGGCAAAAGTAGTGGATAAGTCAAAAGATCTGCAATCAAATCCTGGATTTACCACCAGCCAGCTATAACCATAGATGATTTATCATAATTCTTTGAACCTAGATTTCCTCAACTGGTAAATAGGAGAAACTAATTCCTACCTCATAAGACTGTTGTATAGATTAAATGATATGCTATAAATTTAAGTAAGTTTGATCTATGTAACTACAACAATATTTTCTTATTACAAATACTATTATCCTGATAAATATATATCCAAATACAAATGTTTTCAAGACATAAGAAATAATCACAAGAAGAGATGCCAGAAGGAGAAGAAAAGGAGCAAGGGATAAAAAACCTGTTCAAAAAGCTAATAACAGAAAAATTCCCAAAGATGATGAGGAAAAAAGTTACTCAAGTTCAGGAAGCACAATGGCCCCAATGAAGATGAACCCAAAGAGGCCCACTCATAACTAAAATGGCATAATTTAAAGACAAAAAGAGAATCTTAAAGGCAACAAGGTAGAAACAGCTAGTAACATACAAGGGAGCTCCGATAAGGCCATCAGCTAATTTCTCAACAGAAACATTACAAGCCAGAAGGGAATGGCACAAAATATTCCAAGTAATGAAAACCAAGACCTGCAACCAAGACTATACCCAGCAAGGCTCTCATTTGATGGAAGGTGAGATGAGGAGCTTCCCAGACCAACAGGCTGAAAGTCACCAGAGGGGAGAGGGGAGGGAATTTTATGGGAAAAGGGGAAGGAATTACAGGAACAAGTATAAAGGACACATGGACAAAAACTATGGCAGGGGTGGAAATGGGAGGGAGAAGGGGAGGGCTGGGGTGGTGGGTTCGGGTGAGAATAAAAGACAGAAAACTGTACAAGATCAACAATTAAAATAAAAATTTTAAAAAAAGGCTAAAGAGTACATTTGCACTAAACCTTGCTGCAAGAGATGGTAAAAGGACTGTTTTAAGAAGATGAAGATGAAGAAAAAGAGAGAGAAAAGAACACTGGAACAAAGAGGGGAAAAAGACAATGAATAAATACCTATCAATAATACACTTAAATGTAAATGGATTAAAAGCTCAAATAAAAAAAGCTGAATGGATAAGAAACCATGACCTGCATATATACTGTCTATAAGAGACCCACCTTAGAACAAAAGATCTACACAGGCTCAAAGTGAAGGGTTGGAAAAAATATTCCAAGAAAATGGACATGAAAAAATATCTGGGGCAGCAATACTTACTTATATCAGACAAAACAGACTTCAAAACAAACACCATAACAAGAGCCAAAGAAGGTCACTACATGATACTTAAGGGAGTTGTCCAACAAGAAGATATAATTCTTATAAATATATATGCACACAACATAGGAGCACCTGAAATATGTAAGGGAAATCTTGGAAGCCTTTAAGAAGGAGATCAATAACAGTATAGTCATTGTAAGGGATTTCAACACCCACTGTGAACAATGGACAGATCATCCACACAAAATTTCAACTAGAATATTGTGACATTGAACAACACCCTCGATCAAATGGACTTAATTGACATTTACAGAGCATTTTACCTCAAAGAAGCAAAATATACACTCTTTTTAAACATACATGGATCATTTTCAAAGACAGACTACATGGTAAAACACAAAAATCAAAACAGCAACCCTTTGGTTCATCCACTAAGCCACACCAACCAGGGATTTTTTTTTAAGATTAAAAACAGATTCTTCAAAGGAAATTAAAACTTGTGACGGACTGTTCCAAGTCCCTGGAGAGTTCATACTCCTCTTTTGTTAAGGATACTTGAGCAGGAAGAGGAGCTTAAGAACCTCTGCAGTATTATGTCTTAAATAGGGTTATCCCATCTTGTCTGAAAGTTTCACCAATTCTTGTGTACATTTCAGTTCACCATAATGTTAGCAAAACAATAGTTTTGAAAGTTAGCCTTAGCACATAAATCTAGAGTAGAGCAAGTTACATTTTCACTCAAAATGAAAAAGAATATAGTATAAAAGACGTATTTCTTTAATCAAAGACTACCAAATCTGATATCGCAGGCATTGGTAAAAACTAGCACAATGGCTGCCATCCACACTCTGGCTAGCATCATAGTTAGCTGAAAGGACACAGCATTATCCAGAAGGGGTTGCTTGATGTTAAATCTTACAAAGGATAAACAGTGAGAATTGGTTCAAGGATACAGACTTAGAGAACCCACAAACTTGGGCTTAATTTCTCTAATACTGTTAATTTTGTGAAAACAATATCAAATATTTACTTTTTCCTCAAGTGAACTACTAAAACTACTGCATTAGCCAACCAATAAATATTGAGCAGAGCTTGAATTTTTGCTGAAACACATGGTTGTTTTAAACTCACATATCTATGTACTTAAAAAAAAAATGTTACAGCCACTAGGCTGTATGTTTTATTACATGCATAAATCTTTAATTGGGCATTCTGTCTCTCTAATAAATGAACATAATTTCTATCTGCAACACTAACTAGTATGTTTGTTGCTATTCGCCATCCCTAAAATGAGCCTTAGTCTTTTTTTAAAAAGGTTTATCTTATGAGAGAGGGAGAGAGAAGGAGGGAGGGAGGGAGAGAAAGTGTAAGAGCAAGAGAAGAAGCCAGGTTTGTGCCCCAACTGAGAATTGAACCCGTGACCTTTTGGTCACTGGACAATACTACAACCAGCTGAGCCACAGTGGCCAGGGTGAGCCTTAGTCTTTTTTTTTTTTTTTTTTTTAATTTTTATTTCTGCCCTGGCTGGTGTAGCTCAGTGGATTGAGCGCGGGCCTGCGAACCGAAGGATCGCGGTTCGATTCCCAGTCAGGGCACATGCCTGGGTTGCCAGGCCAGTTCCCGGCAGGGGACATACAAGAGGCAACCGCACATTGATGTTTCTCTCCCTCTCTCCTTCCCTTCACCTCTAAAGATAAATAAATAAAATCTAAAAGGAAAAAAAAGTACTTAAAAAAAATCTTAAAAAAAAAAATTTTTATTTCTGTTTTAGAGAGAGGGGAAGGGAAGGAGAAAGAGGGAGAAAAATATCAATGTGTAGTTGACTCTTATGTGGCCCTCACTGGGGACCTGACCCACAATCCAGGCATGTGCCCTGACTGGGAATCTAACCAGCAACCCTTTAGTTCACAGCTCATGCTCAATTCACTGAGCTATACCAGCCAGGGCAGCATTAGTCTTATAGCCTTAGCCTTGATGTAGCAAGCATAATGTCCTAGGTCAACATAAAGGAATAGGTTTCCTAGAAGTGATACAGTGTAGAAATGCTCATACTGCAGTTAGCCTAATGGTAGCTCACCAGAAAACAGCCTTGTTTTCTTTTATTTGGATGATATTAAGCCCCCAGTAGAGTTGACCACTGGCCTGAAATGGGCTCCTTTCTCTGGGAAGCCTGGCTCTAAGAGTAAAGGGACAATCACAAGAAGCCCTTTCTGGGCTCCCCTGCCTACAATGAGGATTTGGAAACAAACAATGAGCCAACCTAGTCTAGTTGGAGACCTTTCTATACTTTTAAATGCTGGAGTTCAGATGTCTGGCAAATCCCAATATATGAGTTTCAGTTTTCTGCTCTATTTGTCCACAAGAATGTGCTATATAGCTTTCTTTAGAATTGAATCACCATAATTTTAAATAGAAAAAAAACTGTTTATAAAATTCCTCCCACAATGGGAGTATAATTATATAAAAAATTATGTATGCATATGGACAGGGACTGGAAGGGGATGAAAACAATTTGATTTGCAGGGGGTAGCAGGACTATGATAGAGGATTTGTTTTTCTTTTCCTTTAGATTTTCTTTAACGTATTCAGAGACTTTTTGTGAAAAAAATAGTTAAGTCTGCAACTTTTTATAGATAAAATGTTAATCATTATTCTGTCCATTTAGTGTTTGCCTTACAAAGACAGCATCTCCTTTTCTACATCATCTGAAAGAACAGATTTCACCATAATTTATAGAGTCTTTGCCAAGAAAATCAATAAAGACATATTTTTACAAAGCTTAGAGTGGGCTGTTTTTTTTTTCCAGGAATGTGTTGAGTTAATTGAAAAGGTTTTGGTTAAAGTTAGCCAGTCAGAGATCACAGTGTTGTAGACAACACATACTGTGAGTATGAACTTCGTACAACCTTTCAAATACCTTTGGGAAGGCAGGAAATTGAAATATTGTGCTATATTGGCAACTAAATAGCCATTTATCATCCATGCTAAGTTTGGAGCTGAGAAGAACAATTTGGAAACTCTTGAAGGGCATTTATTAACAATTTCAAAGTTAGACCTCTATATGTAGATTTTCACAGCATATTCGGGGAAGACTAAGAGATAACATCTGCAGATACTATTAACATGGTCTCTCTAATAACAACTTCAGATTGTATTCACACCCACCAAAGCTGTATTAAAATACATTAAGCTTGAGACACCAACTGACAAAAGCAAGGAAATTCACAGTTAAAGGGGAAACGTGCCATATGTTCTTCAATACTTAAGAGCAACAGGGTGCATTTGGAAAGTCATTAAAGTGGCACCCAGTTGTGCCTAGGTATTGGAGAACATATGGAATCTTTTCCTTCACAAGTGTAATTTTCCCTGCTCTCATTGAACTCATGTATCAATCTTCACTTTTTGGTCGTATAGGTTTTTATTTGCTTAATTACCAGAGCATGTAAAATAAATACCTTCTCATTTTCAAAAATCAACATAAACACACAATGGAAACTGGTTCTCAACCTTGGCTGCCTGACAGTTTTTTATTATTTGCCCTTCTTTCCCAAGGTGCCTGAGCCACATAGTTCCTGCTCTCCCCTATTCTTTAAGGAATACTGTTTCCTTTCCCTATTCTGGGGATTAAATCTCTCCCAGTGGTCATTAAATGTATGTATCTTCTCTCTACTTCAGTGGATCAACTGGCTGAAGTCAGAGTTCTGAGAGCCAAGGGACCCTTTCTTCTGGACATTTGATACTAGGGTATATTCTTTTTCTTTTTAAAACAAGGTATTTAACCTCTTATATTGACAAAAGTAGCATCCAGTGTGATATAAAGGGCATTTATTAATGTAACTGAGTCCTTTCTTACCATTTTTTCATTCATTCATTTATTCAATCATTCAGTTGTTCCCAATGTCATGCTCTAGGCATTGGGATTAAAATGATGACCAATACCTGTGTCCTGCTCCCAAGTTGCTCATGGTTTACAGGAGCAGACAAAAAACAAGCAGGCAATTATGATCCACTGTGATGAGTGCTGCTACAGGAGTCAATGGGTAGGGCTGATGAAGCACAGAGGAGGGGTACCTTACCCATACTAGGGGTTCTGGATGAAGAGCCTGAGAGTGAGTGATTGCCATGATACATAGCCATTGTAAAGCCAAACTTACAGCTAAATTTATTCAATATGGTTTACAAACTTTTGTTTAGCTCCTATTAAATAAACAACAGGCCCTGGACTAGACACTGGAAATACTAACATAATTTCTGCCATTTTTAAGCAGGAGAGTGACAGGAACAACTGGGTTGAATCATTGAAAATGAGGACCAAAAGGAGAAAGAAATGGGAGCCAGATCATAAAAGTCATGCTTTATACTACAGCATAGAGGAACCTCAGAGTATGATGTCAACCTAGAGTATGATGTCAACAATAGTGCTTTAGAAAAACTACCCTGGCACCATTAAAGAAGGGATATTGAAAGGAGTCAAGAGAATCAGTGAACACAATCAAGAGGCTGATGAAAGATATTAAAGCTCTCAAAAAGGGAATGGCAGGTAGGAAAGAAGGATATAGGTAAAATCAAGTAATATTTAGGATAGTCAGCAGAGCTTAGTGATGGATTGTATCTGGGATTTGGAGAGACATGATAGATCTGTGGAATATGAACTCTTCATAAACTCACTAAATATTAGGGGAGCACTTATAGATTATATAGTTAAATGTTCCCATTTTTATACATAAGGAAACTACAGGCCCAGAATAGTTTGACTGACATTTTGAAGTCAATCAATCTATTTTGTGGTGGCTCAGAGCTAAGGACCAAGATCTCCTAGCTCACAATAAAGTAGCTTTTCAAAAAAATTAATGTAACATCTAGATTTATATAAAAGTATTAATTATATTTTAAAACTCCCAAAGCTGAAGATTAATCTCAAAACTATTTGAATGTTCCCCATATTTTCTTTGCTTTCCATCCTCACCACATTTTATCTGAACAATAATTTCTGCTCTCTACAGCCTCTTGCAAGCTTTAAAAAGTTAGGATGACCATACGTGGCTGTATGATGCCCTCATGATACAGTGACTATGAAACATGAATGATTTATGTAGATATTTATTTTGTAATTAAAATTTCAGCAGAATTGTAGCACAGAAATTCTACAAGATACATAGTATTTGTTTTTTTATCCTTGAGATTCAGTTTCTAATCTGTAACATAAAGAAAATAAGATTCATGAACTATAGAAGTAAATAATGTTAGAAGGCAATGATCCTGTAATGTAGCAAATTCAGAAATACTTGTAGATCAACCATCTCTTCAATAAGTATAAAATTATTACATTCCTTTACTCTCAAATACTACTAGTTGATTTCTATATCATTAATGATAGTACCAATTCAGAAGAAACTTGAGTGAGAAATTATTGCTATAACAATAAATTTGAGTTTACATATCTCTGTTCAGTGATAGTTTCAACACTGCTGTCTTAGCCACCTTAAGGTGATTCTTCATATGCCCTTCCAGTGTATTATCAAACATAACTGTGTCATCTAATGCACCAGCACTTTGAGGTAGTATATACTCTCAATCACTTTCAAAAGGGGGCTAAAAATTCCAAGATATGCCAAATATTACTCTTCAGTTTGAAAAACTTTCATTGACAAATGAGGACTGTTTTCTTCCTAACTCTCTGTATTGGGTATCCAGTGACTAACAATGACAAGGCACTCTATTGCATCAAAATTATGCTATTAAAGGTAGTCAATAATTGAAGAGAAAGATGTATTTGTATAATGGAGCTGACATATATGTAAATATGGAAATAATGTGTATTTCATTTTCAATAAATTTTTCTGTGTCTCCTCACCCATCAGATCAATGTGGCAGGATGAGGAGGGGTGGAGTAGGGGCTTCAAATACAACCTAAAACAAAAGTTTCTTTTCTTAAGGACCTACATCCAAGTTTACTCTATCCAGCAAAGCTATCATGTAGAATGGAAGGGCAGATAAAGTGCTTCCCAGATAAGGTCAAGTTAAAGGAGTTCATCATCACCACATCCTTATTATATGAAATGTTAAAGGGACTTATCTCAGGAAAAGATCAAAAACTATGAACAGTAAAATGACAACAAACTCACAACTATTAATAACAGCACCTAAAAATAAAACACAAAAACAAACTAAGCAAACAACAAGAACAGGCACAAAATCACAGAAATGGAGATCACATGGAGGGTTATCAGTGGGGAGGGGGAGGAGGGAGAATGGGGGAGAAAGTACAGGGAATAAGAAGCATAAATGGTAGGTACAAAATAGACAGAGGGAGGTTAAGAATAGTATGAGAAATGGAGAAACCAAAGAACTTATATGTATGACCCATAGACATGAATGAAGAGAGGATATAATGTGGGATGTAATGTGGGTTCAGGGAAGAGGGGAATAAATGAGTGGGGGAACAGAACAACTGTAATAGCATAATCAATAAAATATATTTAAAATAAAAAATAAATAAAATCTCAAAAAAAGTATCTCTGCTCAGTTTGGATGTCAAGCTTAAGTTTCTTAAGTTCATAGAAGGACAATGATCTTGAAAGCTGGGTTCAGCACAATTTACAATAGCCAAGTGCTGGAAGCAACCTAGGTGCCCATCAGTTAATGAATGGATCAAAAAACTGTGGTACATTTACACAATGGAATTCTATGCAGCAGAAAGAAAGAAGGAGCTCCTACCCTTTGCGACAGCATGGATGGAATTGGAGAGTATCATGCTAAGTGAAATAAGCCAGGCAGTGAAAGACAAATACCATATGATCTCACCTTTAACAGGAAGCTAATCAACAAAACAAACAAACAAGCATAATATAAACAAAGACACTGAATTTGAGAACAGTCTGACAGTGTCCAGAGTGGGAGGGGAAGGAATTTCAGGAGAAAAGGGGAACGGTATAGAGCAACAAGTATAAAGGACTCATGGACAAAAACTATGGGGGGTGGAAATGGGAGGAAGGTGGGGAGGGCTGGGGTGGTGGGCTGGGGCGGGGTAAAAGACAGAAAACTGTACAATATCAACAATTAAAAAATACTGATTTAAAAAAAATTTTAAAAAGAAAAAAATTAAAAAAAGAAAAAAAAGAAAAGATTTCTAAATCTATTTTCAAATGCTATTTTATAGAAAGAGTTATCTCGAAGCTCTGAGAATAAAGATTATTAGCCACAATTTAAAAAGTGCATGCAGAATATATCATATAATGAATTTGCCACCCAAGAAGGAAAAAATTGTCCCTGTACTGGGGGATACATTTTGAGTACATGAGACTAGGGAGAAGATTCCCCATTCCTGAAAGGGTCAAACAACAGAAATCTATACATATGTATTGAGATAGCTTTGAACATATGGGTGATGGTCTATTTTTATGGTCATGTTCTAATACAGAAAGAGAAATTATGATATACTGAAAACACTGTGTGGCAGCATCAGCAGGAGAAACATCTATGTAGATAATTCTGTGATAACATTTTCAATGGCCAAAAGCCTGTGAGTGGCAAGGGATAGAAGACACTGAAAGCAGTAATGAATTGGAAGTTGTCTGTCTGGTACAGGATGAGGAAGTTCAAAGAACACAAACCAAAGGAACTTTGGATTATTGCATAGGGATGATACTGGGAAACAGCCTTACCACAGCAGACATTACCACTGGATGCCTCCATAAATTATCAAGATGCAGAATACTCCAAGAAAAATTATAAGTTCCTTGTCTGGCTGCTGCCACCATACATTGACCTTCCTTTGCATGCACACATCATCTTGGAAGAAGGTAAAAACCCCTTGATATAGCCCTGAGAGGGAGTTTGAACACTGAATGAAATGACTATCTAAAAGAGAGTCTTAAACTAGAAGAAAGTGATTTGCCTTCAGTGGTAAGTTTTTTTCCACCATCAACAAGATTGGAGATGCCAGAGCAAGATGTATGTTTTAGGTAATACCAAATGTTACATATGGAGCACATTTGTCCTTTCAATTTCAGTCCTGCTCTGTTGGCTTGTGAAAGAAATGATTAATCTTCTTTTTAAAACAAAGATAGTACCAACTGCTGCCCAAGCCAGTGTGGCTCAGTTGGTTGGGTGTTGTCCTACAAACCAAAAGGTCGTGGGTTTAATTCCTGGCCAGGACACGTGCGTGGGTTATGAGTTTAGTCCCTAGGCAGGGTGTATACAAGAGGCAACCAATCAATGTTTTTCTCTCACATTGGTGTTGCTCTCCCTCTCTTTCTCCCTCCCTTTTCCCCTCTCTCAAAAACAAAACAAAAGAGTTTGTTCTTAATTTCAATGTCTCTGGTTATATTTTGCTTGCTTGCTTGTTTTGTTAATTAGGTTCCACTTGTACGTGAGGTCATATGGTATTTGTCTTTCACTGCCTGGCTTATTTCACTTAGCATAATGCTCTCCAGTTCCATCCATGCCGTCGCAAAGGGTAGGAGCTCCTTCTTTCTTTCTGCTGCATAGAATTCCATTGTGTAAATGTACCATAGTTTTTTGATCCATTCATTTATTGTTGGACACTTAGGTTGCTTCCAGAAGAGGGGAGGTTGAAGGGGATAATGGGGGGGGGCAATGGGAGAAGAGTTTTCAAGAACATCTATGAAGAACACATAGACAAACCCAAAGGGGGTAAGATTGAGAGTGGGAGGTGGGGATGGCTGGGGTGGGGGAGTAGTGGGGGGAAATGGAGACAAATGCACTTGAACAACAATTTTAAAAACAACAACAACCTAAAAACTAGTACCATCTCCCAAAATGAAGCCAGGATCCTCAAGGTTCTTGAAAGCATCTTAAGAATGGAACCAAACTCATAGAAAGAATAGAAACTACATTTCCTTATTTCCAGTTTAGTAATCTTTCTTTCCCTACTAATATAATTTGTCAAAACAAGCTTGAATACAGATAATATAAGAATAATTTGGTTGTCCTTAAAACATCCAGCTTTAACTTCAACCTTGGCCAAATCTACTAACTCTTCTTTTATATAAAAATAGATTAGATAACCAGATGTTAAAAGAGCCAAACCAATCTGCCTATTGGCTGGTAGCAGCAGGCAGTAGAGTTCCTCACTAACTGCTGTGCTGATTGACAGGGGCCTCTGAAACAATGGAAGAATATGCCAAACAACTCCCTTTTTGAATCTAACTCACAACTCCAGAAAGGCTTTCATGAAGCCATGGCTGGCTGGTGTCTTCTTTGATGTGATAAATTTTCAGTCATTTTCAGCTGCAGCTGTAATTGGTATGTATGGGGAGGGCTTAGGCGCTGACTATTCAGTATTATTTTATTATCCTTTCAATTCAATAATAATATAATAACTTAAAGACTTAACAGCTCAGATAAAGAATAGTGGCCTATTGAGAAACTTTAGTCTAGTATTTTGCTTTTGACAGGACATTCTTTCAGACATTTCTTCTGGGGGTTAAAAAAACCCTATTTGGATTATTTGCATAAGAATATATTTTATTGTAATGTGCCTACCATTTTCATGGCAGAAAATCCAGGAAAATGAACAGCATATTATCATTACAAACAATGATATTTAGAATAGGAACAGAAAGTCCTTAGTCATTTTTCAACTGGCCAACCAAATCAATACTGAGAGAAAACTGTGTGTGTGTACATGTGTGTGCACTTATGTATAAACCTGTGGGCTGATGAGAACATCTTAAAGAGATATGGATTTATAATTGGCCACCACCAAAGGAAGCACTTTAAATGACACTAAGTTAGTCAGGGAGCAGTGGTAAGAGGCAAGGGTCATAAACTCCAGTGCAAGTGTATGGAATGTTTCACTTTTGTGTACATTTTCCGTCTTAAAACAGCTTTACTTGGGATTTAAGACTTCATTAAGGTCAAAAGGATTATATTAAGTTCATAGACATGTTTGTTTTATTAATTGAGTAATAAGTTCTGGCCATCTATAAACACATTTGAAAACAGGCATCAGATGGTTTCCATTGCCAAAATAGATCAGAAAATTGGCCAGTGAGTCTGTTTGCAGCTCTTAAGAGTTGTCGAACAAAAATGTGTTTTGAACTGTCAACAATTACCTGAGAAAACAATTGGATTCTGTGAGTAGATTTGTTTATATTCCCAATATGGTCTCTCCCACCCCACTTCCTCAGCTCTAATCATGGACTTCCCTTTAACCCAAGCCATTCACTCCAGGGTGTCATAGGTGATCTTGCTTTACCCTCACTAACCTGAAATACCGAGAGGAGTGCTAACTAGGTTTCTAAAAATGACTTAATATTGATAGAGAGGAGAAAATAGTGAATCAAAACTTGGAGGAAAAAGCTGAGTTTTTATTACATGATGTGGCATGTAACTGGAGTTAGCCAATTCTGTCCCCCCCCTTGTTTTATTGACATATAATTGACATATCACATTTTGTAACATTAAGGTATACAATGTGGTTTGATATACACATATATTGTGGATGTTTACCAAAATTAGGTAGTTAACACATCCTTCACTTCACATAGTTACTGTTTTGTTGTTGTTGTTAGACTGAGAACATTAAGACCCTATTCCCATAGCAACTTTCAAGTATACAATACAGTATGGTTAACTATAGTCACAGTATTGTACATTTGATATCTACAATTTACTTACCTTATTATTGAATGTTTGTACACTTTGACCATCTTTTCCCCATTTCTTCATGCCTCGGCCCCTGGTAAATTCCATTCTCCTCTGTTTCTATCAGTTCAATGTTTTTAGATTCCATGTATAAGTGACATCATACAGTATTTGCCTTTCTCTGACTTACTTCACTTAACAGAATGCCCTCAGAGTTCATCTACATCATCAAAAAGGCAGGATTTCCCTTTTTTTTGGCTGAGTTGTATTGTATTGTGTGTGTGTGTGTGTGCCATATTTTCTTTATCTATTCATCTATCTACATATACTTAGATTGTTTCCATATTTTGATTATTGCGAAAAATGCTGCAGTGACTGTGCGGATACAGAGATCTCTTTGAGATAGTTCTTTCATTTCCTTTTAATATATACTTAGAAGTGGAATTGATGGATCATTTGTTATTTCTATTTTTAATTGTTTGAGAAGCCTCCACATTGTTTTTCATAGTAGTTGCATCATTTTACAATATATAAGAGATTTTGAATAAAGAAACAATGCTTAGAAGTGTATATGTGGAGTGTTAGTAGATATTTTGGGATCCCAAATTAGTCTATTAAAGATAAATTAAGATTAGTTTTCACTGTCATTAAAACAACCAGTTAAACAGTTTAAAAGAAAGCAATCAGTCCCCTTTACATGTTGTCATTGTGGCATTCTGAAGTCATGGCCCCTGTCCACAAATGTTTTATGGTTTCATTGCTATAATATCATTATTATTTGGCTAAGACATTCCTATAGCTGTCCTTTAACCTGTCCTGTGTTTGTTTTTTTTTACAATAATATCCACTATACCAGTTGTGTTTTTTAATGAACATCTCTGAGCACTTACTATATGCCCAACATTGTGCCAAAGGATTTAACTGTATCATCACTATCCTTTAGGTCAAATATCATTACTCATCTCATTTTTTTTCACAAAAGAAAATAAGCTAAGAAAGCTTTAGGACTGTATTTTATTGATTGTAAGAACACATTTTCCATTTCTGATATCAGGATAATTTTGTTATTAGTGGCATTGTATAATCATATGGTACAGAAAATAGCCTGCCATAATAGCTATTATGTATGTGTGTATACTTTCTTATTATACTTGTTGATACTACTGTCAATTGACTTGAATATATTATGTACAGTGGTAGTACTAAACCTGGCAAGTTTTGTTGTCAATTTAAATGTTTTCAAGAGTGCTCACTCTGAATTGACTTTGAAAGGAAAAGATACTGTGTATGCTGAAAGGCACTGGGAACAGTGGCAGGGTAACAATTGGATATTAGCGAAGCAAATACACACACACACACACACACACACACACGGGATGTCCACAATTTCTTATTTTTTTGCAAAGTGACAATTAAGTGATTGACATGAACATTTGAAAGAAAGATGCCCACAAAAAGAAAACTTCATTATATTTTGTTACTGCTATATCCAAAAGGATTGATAAGTAAAGCAATCAAAGGCCAAATTGTCAAACCATACCACACAGAAATGCAAGAAATTTCAAGGCATGCAATGAGAGGCTTGTGTATACAAGTTGCTCAGCACTATTGTTAAGGCATTATGTTATTATTTAATTGGAAATTTCTTTTCTTATGTATTGATATGTAAAATAATGATGTGTCATATAATTGATGACATCTTAGACTTGATGGCATAAGGTATCTTGCCCAGGGTCACAAAACTAGTAAGTAGAAGTATAGAGACTCATAAGGCAGGCCTCAGCTTTCCACAAGGAAGCTTTAGTGGAACTTCTTTGATTTTATAACTTCTCTTTTACCTTTAACAAGTCTGTAAGCATTTATTTTAAGCTAAATAGTACTAAGTGTGTTTTATATTTCTTGGTAATTTCATGACTATCATGAGGATCATTGTAGGTACAATCTTTGGGAGTAGCATCTAAAACAGAATTAGGAGTCACTAAAATTAAGAAAAAAACATCAAAATAATTAGATGCAGGTCACAACAGCCCTCAGGTGAAGGGGTAAATGATCCCCTCTTGCATCAAGTTCCCCAGAAAACAGTAGTGAATGTGTAGTGTCTTCTATCATTTGGAAATATCAAATAGGAGCACAAATATTAGAATCAATGAGGTTGAGGTCTTAGTTCTATACAGTCACATTTTACAACCCTTCCATGACTCCTTCCTTGATTTCAGAATATATTGTTTCAAGGAACTTAAGAAAAATGAAACTATTTCAATGTCTTTGGTTGACATTGAAATTAAGAACAATCTGACAGTAACCAGAGGGAGGTGGGAGAGGATGATGAGATGAGGGGTGGAAAGATTTTCAGAAACAACTATAAAGGACACATGGACAAAACCAAGGGCGTTGGAATCAGAGGAGGATGGTGGGGATGGCGGGAGTGGGTAGTGGTGTGGGGTGAATGAAGACAACCATAATTGAACAACAATAAAATAATTTAAAAGAAAGAAAAAAAATAATGACTCCTGATTAACTCGGAGAAGCAATCACGGATATAACAGTAATAAATAAATATATAGCACTTATTTTTTTAATCAGTACTTTTTTAAGTGTTGATATTGTACAGTTTTCTGTCTTTTACCCTACCCCCAGCCCACCAACCCAGCCCTGCCCACCTTCCTCCCATTTCCACCCGTCATAGTTTTTGTCCATGTGTCCTTTATACTTGTTGCTCTAAACCGTTCCCCTTTTCCCCTGAAATTCCCTCCCCTCCCCCTCTGGTCACTGTCAGACTGTTCTCAAATTCAGTGTCTCTGTTTATATTATGCTTGTTTGTTTGTTTTGTTGATTAGCTTCCTGTTAAAGGTGAGATCATATGGTATTTGTCTTTCACTGCCTGGCTTATTTCGCTTAGTATGATGCTCTCCAATTCCATCCATGCTGTCGCAAAGGGTAGGAGCTCCTTCTTTCTTTCTGCTGCAA
This sequence comes from Glossophaga mutica, assembly GCA_039655065.1. Taxonomy (NCBI): domain Eukaryota; kingdom Metazoa; phylum Chordata; class Mammalia; order Chiroptera; family Phyllostomidae; genus Glossophaga; species Glossophaga mutica. The sequence goes on from CM077318.1 coordinate 20,724,814, forward strand.
AGAATTCCATTGTGTAAATGTACCACAGTTTTTTGATCCATTCATTAACTGATGGGCACCTAGGTTGCTTCCAGCACTTGGCTATTGTAAATTGTGCTGCTATGAACATAGGGGTGCATAGGTTCTTTTGGATTGGTGTTTCAGGGTTCTTAGGATATAATCCAAGCAGTGGAATTGCTGGGTCAAAAGGTATGCCCATTTTTAGTTTTCTTAGAAAATTCCACACTGTTTTCCATAGTGGTTGTACCAATCTGCAATCCCACCAACAGTGCACTAGGGTCCCCTTTTCTCCACAACCTCTCCAACACTTGCTGTTTGTTGCTTTGTTTATGAAGGCCATTCTGACTGGTGTCAAGTGGTATCTCATTGTGGTTTTAATTTGCATCTCTCTGATAGCTAGAGATATCGAGCATCTTTTCATGTGTCTCTGGATCCTCTGTGTGTCCTCCTTGGAGAAGTGTCTGTTCAAATCCTTTGCCCATTTTTTAATTGGGTTGCTTGTCTTCTTAGAGTAGAGTCTTGTAAGTTCTTTATATATTTTGGAGATTAATCCCTTGCCTGAGGTATCATTGTCAAATATGTTTTCCCATACAGTTGGTTCTCTTTTTATTTTAATACTGTTCTCTTTAGCTGTGCAGAAGCTTTTTATTTTGATGAGATCCCATTTGTTTATTCTTTCCTTTATGTCCCTTTCTCTAGGGGACCTATCAGTAAAAATATTGCTGCGTGAAATATCTGAGATTTTCATGCCTATGTTCTCCTCTAGGATTTTAATGGTGTCACGGCTTATGTTTAAGTCTTTTATCCACCTTGAATTTATTTTTGTGTATGGTGTAAGTTGGTGCTCGAGTTTCATTTTTTTGCATGTAGCTGTCCAATTCTCCCAGCACCACTTGTTGAAGAGGCTATTTTTGATCCATTTTATGTTGCTGCCCCCTTTGTCGAATATTAATTGACTGTAGAGACTTGGGTTTATTTCTGGGCTCTCTGTTCTGTTCCACTGGTCCATGTGTCTGTTCTTGTGCCAGTACCAGGCTGTTTTGATTACAGTGGCTTTGTAATACAGTTTGGTATCAAGTATTTTGATCCCTCCTACTTTGCTCTTCTTTCTCAAAATTGCTGCTGCTATCCGGGTTCGTTTATGATTCCATATAAATTTTTGAAGTGTTTGTCCTATGTCTGTGAAATATGCCATTGGAACTTTAATAGGTATTCCATTGAATCTGTAAATTGCTTTGGGTAATATGGACATTTTGATGATATTAATTCTTCCGATCCATGAACACGGTATATGCTTCCATTTATTTGTGTCTTCCTTGATTTCTTTCTTCAGTGTTGTGTAGTTTTCTGCATACAGGTCTTTTACCTCCTGGGTTAGGTTTATTCCTATGTATTTTATTTTTTCTTTTTGCTATATCGAATGGGATTTTTTTTTTTTTTTTTGATTTCTGCTTCTGCTGTTTCACTGTTGGTATACAAAAATGCCTTTGATTTTTGGATATTGACTTTGTATCCGGCTGTTTGGCCAGATTCATTTATTATATCGAGCAGCTTTTTGGCAGAGTCTGTAGGATTTTCTGTGTACACTATCATGTCATCTGCAAAGAATGATAGTTTTGTTTCCTCCTTTCCAATTTGGATGCCCTTTATTTCCTTTTCTTGTCTAATTGTTGTCGCTAAGACTTCCAGTACTATATTGAATAGAAGTGGTGAAAGTGGACAGCCTTGTCTTGTTCCTGATCTTAGTGGGAAAGATTTCAGTTTTTGCCCATTGAGTATGATGTTGGCTGTAGGTCTCTCATATATGGCCTTTATTATTTTGAGGAATGCTCCCTCTATTCCCACTTTGTGGAGTGTTTTTTTATCACAAATGGGTGTTGTACTTTATCAAAAGCTTTTGCCGCATCTATTGATACGATCATGTGAACTTTGTCTTTACTTTTGTTTATGTGATATATTACATTTACTGATTTGCGAATGTTGAACCATCCTTGCATCCCTGGGATGAATCCCACTTGGTCATGGTGTATGATTTTTTTAATGTACTGTTGGATGCGGTTTGCCAATATTTTGTTGAGAATTTTAGCGTCTATGTTCACCAGTGATATTGGCTTGAAGTTTTCTTTCTTTGTTGTGTCTTTATCTGGTTTTGAGATTAGGATGATGCTGGCTTCATAAAAAGAGTTTGGGAGTCTTCCACCATTTTGGATTTTTTGGAATAGTCTGTGAAGGATAGGGTTTGGGTCTTCCTTAAATGTTTTGCAGAATTCTCCTGTGAAACCATCTGGTCCAGGGCTTTTGTGTGTTGGGAGTTTTTTGATTACTGCTTCAATTTCATCAGCTGTTACTGGTCTGTTCAGGCTTTCTGCATGTTTTTCTTTGAGTTTTGGGAGATTATATTTTTCTAGAAACTTGTCCATTTCACCTAGGTTTTCAAATTTCTTGTCATACAATTCTTCGTAGTAATTTCTTACAATCCTTTGTATTTCTATGGTGTCAGTCGTAATCTCTCCTCTTTCATTTCTGATTGTGTTTATTTGAGTCCTCTCTCTTTTTTTCTTGATGAGCCTGCTTAAAGGCTTGTCGATTTTGTTTATCCTTTCAAAGAACCAGCTCCTGGATTCATTGATCCTTAGGATTGTGCTTTTAGACTCTATGTCATTTAATTCTGCTCTGATCTTGGTTATTTCCTTCCTTCTACTTGCCCTGGGCTGTCTTCGTTGTTGTTCCTCGAGTTCTTGTAGGCATAGGGTTAAGTCGTTTGTTAGAAATCTTTCTATCTTCTTTAGGTAGGCCAGTATTGCTATGAACTTCCCTCTGAGGACTTCCTTCATTGTGTCCCATAAGTTTTGGGTTGTTGTGAGTTCATTTTCATTTGTTTCCAGAAATTTTTTGATTTCCTCCCTAATTTCATTCTTCACCCATTCATCGTTTAATAGTGTGCTATTCAATCTCCATAATTTTGATGGTTTGGGGAGTTTCCCTATCAAGTCGGTTTCTAGTTTCAGTCCCTTGTGGTTGAAGAAAATGCTTGGTATGATTTCAATTTTCTTGAATTTGTTGAGGCTTGTTTTGTGTCCTATCATGTGGTTTATCTTTGAAAATGTTCCATGTGCATTTGAAAAAAAATGTGTATTTAGTTTCTTTGGGATCAAGGGCTCTATATATATCAGCTAAGTCCAATTCGTCTAGAGTACCGTTCAATGCCACAATATCTTTGTTGATATTTTGTGTGGAAGATCTATCCATTTTTGACAGTGGGGTGTTAAAATCCCCTACTATAATTGTGTTGCTCTCAATATCCTTCTTGAAGTCCTCTAAGATTTTCTTGAAGTATTTAGGTGCTCCTATGTTGGGTGCATATATATTTACAATGTTTATGTCTTCTTGGTGGATTCTTCCCTTGAGTATTATGAAGTGAAATTCTGGGTCTTGCTTTATAGCTCTTCTTTTGAAGTCTAGTTTGTCTGATATGAGTATTGCTACCCCGGCCTTTTTTTTCCTGTTTGTTTGCTTGGAAAATTTGTTTCCATCCTTTCACTTTGAGTCTGTGTAGGTCTTTTGTCCTGAGGTGTGTCTCTTGTAGGCAGTATATGTGTGGGTCATGCTTTCTTATCCATTCAGCTATTCTATGTCTTTTGATTGGAGCATTTAATCCATTTACGTTTAAGGTTATTATTGATAGGTACTGATTCATTGCCACTTTCGTACCTGTGTTCCTCTCTCTCTCTTTTCCTTTCTTTCCTTAAAGCAGTCCCTTTAGTATCTCTTGCAGAACTGGCTTGGTAGAGGTGTATTCTTTTAGACTTCTTTTTTCTTGGAAGCTCCTTATTTGTCCTTCTATCTTGATTGAAAGCCTTGCTGGATAAAGTAGTCTTGGTTGTAGGCCTTTGGTTCTCATTACTTGGAATATTTCTTGGCATTGTCTTCTGGCTTGGAGCGTTTCCATTGAGAAGTCAGCTGCTAAACTTATCAGGGCTCTCTCGTGTGTTACTTCCTTTTTCTCCCTTGCTGCCTTTAAGATTCTCTCTTTGTCTTGGAATTTTGCCATTTTAATTATGATGTGTCTTGAAGTGGGCCTGTTTGGGTTCCTCTTGATTGGGACTCTCTGTGTTTCCTGGATTTGTGTGACTTTTTCTCTCATCAAATTAGGGAAGTTTTCCATCATTACTCTTTCAAATAGGTTTTTTATCCCTTGCTCCTCTTCTTCTCTTTCTGGTATTCCTATTATACTGATATTATTACGTTTCATGTTGTCTTGCTTTTTTCTTAACCGCTCTTCATTCTTTCTGAGCCTCTTTTCCTTTTCTTGCTCTTTCTGGCTGCTTTTTTCTGCTTTGTCCTCCAACCCACTGATTCGAGCCTCTGCTTCATCAGTTCTGTTTTTCATTCCTTCTACTGTGTTCTTCAGTTCAGAAATTGTATTCTTCATTTCCTCTTGGCCCTTTTTGATAGTTTCTATTTCCTTTTTCATGTTGATGTAGTTTGCAGTGAGTTCATCGTAGCTTCCCTGTAATTTCTGGTAGCTCACTGAGAGCTCATGGAGCTTCCTGACAACCATTTCTTTGAACTCCTTATCTGATAGTTGAGTTGCCTCTGTTTCATTTAGCATTCTTTCTGGGGCTTCCTCCTTTTCTTTCATTTGGGGATTGTTTCTTTGTCTTCTCATTGTTTGTGAGACTCTTCTTGTAAACCTCAGCTTCTTAAATTGATCTGTTCTGGCTACCTGGGTTTATGGTGTGAACTTCTGTGGTGGAATACCTGTGAGATTCAGTGGTGTAGTCTCCTTCCCGTATCCTGGTGTTCACAGCTTCCACTGTCTCAGCTGTTGAAATACCCCCTCTTTTGGTCCAACTCTGGTTTTTTCACAGTTCTGGGATTTTTTTGCCTCACTCGTGGGTATTTAAAAAGAGAAAAGAATAAAGTGAAAAAAGAAGAGAAAAAAAAGAGGAAGGAAGGAGAGATAGAATTGGAAAGAAAGGGAGAAGTGATAAAACAAGAAAGAAGTAATGAGAAGCAAAAGGAATTGAGGGATAAAAAAGGTAGAAGTAATAAAAAATAAAAAATATCTAATCAAAACAAAAAAGAACCCCAGAAAACGAAAAACAGACCAAAACAAACAAACAAAAAAAACCAACTAAACAGACAAAAACAACTATCAAAAACAAAACAAAACAAAACAAAAAACCACAAAACAAAACAAAACAAATAAACAAAAAAATACCCAAAAACAACAACAAAAAATCTCTTGCTATTTTCAAACAGGCCAAACTGGATTTTCTGGTCTTGCTGGCTGCGAGGTGACTCGTACCGCTTTTCTCCCTGTTCCTCAGTGCCAGCAGAGCACAGACCCCAGGGCTAATGGTGCACTCTCCATGCAGGGCCTTGGGTGTGATTTCTGAGCCTCCTGCAGAGGGCGCGCTTTCCCGAGTTTATGGGTTTCAGCTGGGATCTCTTACAGATCCAACCCTCCCCATGTCTATTGCTGTGAGCTCCGGGTCTCCTACAGGGTGCAAGCGCCCACCCGAGACTATGGGCGTGGGCTCCGTGAGTTTCCCGAGTTGTACGCAGTCACCCCAGGATCACAGATGTGAGCTCCGGGTCTTCCACAGAGTCCCCTCCTCTAGTTGCAGGGTCTCCTCCAGTCCCAGGGCCTCTTCCGACCCGGTTGCAGAGCCGCCTCAGGTCGCAGGGCCACCTCCGGTCGGTTGCAGAGCCCTCTCAGGACCCAGGGCCACCTCCGGTGGGTTGCAGAGCCACCTCCAGTCACAGAGCCACTTCCGTCCTGGTCGCAGGGCCACCTCCGGTTGCTCGGCTGTCACGTCTAGTTTTCCAATGTCTGCTACAGATTTTGATCTCCTATTTTCATATATGCTGTGGTATTGTTGGCTGTCTGCTCTGTTCCTCTGTAGATCAGCTAGGTTTTTCTCCCATGTGCAGGAGGAAGGGCAATCTGCATCCTCCTACCATGCCGCCATTTTGAACCCCCCCAGCACTTATCATTTTTTACACTCTCAATTTTGTCTCACTTTGTTCTCACAGCAAAATTTCGTAGGGGTTAAGAACAAAGTACATTGGAAATCTTCACACCATGATCTGGATTCAAGTCTCAATCACTTATAAACTGGTTGACTTTAGGAAAAGTCACTTAATTTTCATGAACCTCATTTTTCTCATTTGTAAAATTAGGGACTGGTAATAATAATACATGCCTTGAATGCTGTTATGAGAATGAAATGAGATAATGTTTTCAAAGCAATTCAGCACAGTGCTTGCTGTCTAAAGACTAAATAAATGTATGCTTCTATTGTTATGTGCAAAATAACCCTTGTGTAACTAAACAACTTCACAAATGAAAAATTAAGGTTCAGAGAAGTTAAGTCAATATCTGAGGTCACACAGCTAGGAAAGAGCCAAGCTGGTACATAAACCCAGGACTGCACTTGCCTTGGATACAAGCAAAGTATGTAACAGAGAACCTCTCAAAGTCTGTACCAACTCAGTAATGACTAATTTATTTATAATTTCCATGTAACTTGACACATTGCTGAAAGAGCTATACTAGCTTGAAAATTATTTTTCCTTCTTTTATTGATAAAGATGGAAATAAAAATTGAGTAGACTTTGCTAACAGGTCATAGTACATGGTTGTCAAAATACTACAAGCCAATTTCTGTTATAACCAAAATCTCTTTATTAAAAAAAGGGACCAAACCCTAGCTACATTATCACAAATTCAAGATGTTTATGATACATTTTTTTAAGCAACAGAGACTATAGTCAGGGTGTCAGAAGCTTAATGTAAAGGACCTTATCTGTAGTAAAAACCACTTAAATTTCCTATTTCTCTAACCCTTGGTGATTATATGAATTCACATGCAAGCTTCTAATCTGCATAATTAGTTCCAGTAGCTTACAGAAGCACATTAAACATAATCAAAGAGGTCAAGAGTTGGACAAGAGCAAGCTTCAGAGAAGTGGATGCTGTGTTAACTCCTGTTCTTAGGTGCATCTTTGTGTTTAGGAACCACTGAGCTATAAACAAAAGGATGGCCCAGGGGTGCAGAGAAGAGGTGTAGAAAAAGAGCTCTGGGAAGATAGTTCTGTAGGTTTCTGGAGTTGAGAAAAATGCAGCAGAGAATGAGGACATAGAAAGGGATTGAAACTCTAGATCAAGTCAAAAGAATTGCTCAATAAGGGCTGTGTACCTGCAAGAATCCAACAGCTAAGAGAAAACCTGAAACCAGTCCCCTAGGAAGAAGAGTGCCAATAGAGAGCACAGAGCAGAACACACCAGAGGGAATAATATGATAACAGAGCAAGGAGGCCACAGCAAGGGTATCAAAACACCTCAGAACAACTACTAAACCAACTATGCTGGTGGAATGGGTAAGCCTCTAAAAAAAAAAGTACAACCCATAAAGAACAGTTAGGTAGTCCACCCTTACTGAGTAGCCAAGCCAAGGGAAGGCATTCAGCTGAATAAAAGGGACCACCTTTGAACTATGTGCTTTAATCCTCACCAGTGGAGAGACCCTGTCCTTAAGAAGTGGACATGATCTACTCTAGCAGATAATTTAGGTCTTGGGAGAGTTGGGAAGACCACATGCTAGGGAGAGCTGAAGTCATAGAGCAAGCTTACCAGCAGGGCAAGCATGCTGAAGAAGGTGCAGAAGTGGCTAAAGACATCATGGCTTTAAAAAAAAAATTTTTATGGAACTTCTGGCCAAGATGGAGGCATAGGTGGACACACTGTGCCTCCTCTTACAACCAAAATTAAGGACAACAAATATTTAGAAACAAGAAAACAACTAGAACTCATAGAAAATTGAACTGTACGGAAGTCCAACAACCATTCATCCAGACCGGTAAGAAGGGCGGAGTCGCAGCAGGAAAAAGTGGAGGTGTGGACCCGGAACACAAGCAGCAGCAGCTGGCAGTTCCCAGGTGCACAGGCGGCGGCTGGCTGTCCCCTGGCCCACAGGCAGCAGCTGGTGGACCCTGGACACAGGGGGTCAACTGTGCAGACCCAGTGAGGCCGCACAAGGTGGCTAGCTGACCAGGTGGTCCTTCATTTACACGTGCAGACGGTCCAGGCAGAGGGGAAGTGGCGGGAGGGACTGAATCCAGGAGAGAGCTGAGCAGGCGCCATTGTTCCCTCTCAGACCCCGCCCCCACATACAGCGTCACAACCCAGCGACTGGGCTGCCCCGCACTGGGGAATGCCAGAGGCTCCACTCCTCACTACGTAACAGCACGCGTGTGTGTGTGTGCGCGCAGAGAATCCAGGAGAAGGGGAAGCGGCAGAAGGGACAGGAGTCCAGGAGAGAGCAGAACGGGTGCCATTCTTCCCTCTCGGACCCCGCCCCCACCTATAGCATCACAATCCAGTGACTGGGCTGCACTGCCTGGAGGAACACCTAAGGCTCCACCCATCGTACGTAATAGCCACAACCAGACTAAAACAAAAAACAACAACGACAAAAAAAAAACAAAACCAAAAATGGCTCAAACCGGAGAACAAATGAAATCTCCAGAGCCAATTCCTCTAAGCTGTAAAGAGATAGCCAACCTATCAGATGCACAGTTCAAAGCACTGGTCATCAAAATGCTCACAGAATTGGTTGATTTTGCTCACAAATTAGATGAAAAAATGCAGACTACAATACGTGAAATGAAGGAAGATGCATGGGGAACCGATAGAGATGGAAGGAAAACTGGGACTCAAATCAATGGAGTGGACCAGAAGGAAGAAACTAACAACCAAACAGAAAACGGGGAAGAAACAAGAATTCAAAAAAATGAGGAGAGGCTTAGGAACCTCTGGGACATCGTTAAACATCCCAACATCCATACTATAGGGGTCCCAGAAGGGGAAGAAGAAGAACAACAAGTGGAAAAATTATTTGAACAAATAATAAAGGAGAACTTCCCCAATCTGGCAAAGGAAATACACTACCAGGATGTCCAAGGAAGCTCAGAGAGTCCCAAAGAAGTTGTACCCAAGGAGGAACACACCAAGGCACATCATAATTACATTAGCCAAGATTAAAATGAAGCAGATAATTCTAGGAGCAGCAAGGGATAAGGGGACAGTCACCTACAAAGGAGTTCCCATCAGACTGTCAGCTGATTTCTCAAAAGAGACCTTACAGGCAAGAAGGGGCTGGAAAGAAATATTTGAAGTCTTGAAAAGCAGGGACCTACATCCAAAATTGCTGTATCCAGCAAAGCTGTCATTTAGAATAGATGGACAGATAAAGTGCTTCTCAGATAAGGTCAAGTTGAAGGAGTTCATCATCACCAAGCCCTTATTATATGAAATGTTAAAGGGACTTTTCTAAGAAAAAGAAGTGAAAAGACAGCAAACTCAGAGCTATTAAGAACCACACCTAAAACCAAAGCAAACTAAGCAAACAGCTAGAACAGGAACAGAACCACAGTAATGGAGATCATATGGAGGGTTAGCTACAGGGGCGTGGGAGGAGGAGAGAGGGGGAAAAGGTACAGAGAATAAGTAGCGTAGATGGTGATTAGAAAATAGACAGGGGGAGGGCAAGAATAGTATGGGAAATGTAGAAGCTAAAGAACTTATGACACATGGACATGAACTAAAGGGGGGCATGTGGGTGGGAGAGGGTATGCAGGGTGGAGGGGAATGATGGGGGAAATGGGACAACTGTAATAGCATAATCAATAAAATATATTAAAAAAAGTCAAAAATTTTTTAATGTTCAATTACAGTTGTTCCCATTTTACCCTCATTACATCACCCCACCCTACCCATCCCCACCTCCCACATTTAATCCTCCACCTCCCTAGTTGTCTTTGTCCATGAGTCCTTTATACATGATCCTTGATGGCCCTTCCCCTTTTCCTCATTATTCTACTCCCCCATTTCCCTTCTGATTACTATCGGTTTGTTCTGTATTTCCATGTCTTTGGCTCTATTTTGCTCGTTTGTTTGATTTGTTGATTAGGGTTCCCTTAAAGGTAAAATTATATGGTATTTGTCTTTCACTGACTGGCTTACTTCACTTAGCATAATGCTCTCCAGTTCTATCTATTCTGTCATGAAGAGTAGGAGTTCCTTCATTCTTTCTTCTGTGTAGTATTCCATTGTGTAAATGTTCCACAATTTTTTGATGCACTCATTTACTCATGGGCACCTAGGTGGCTTCCAGAACTTCACTATTGTAAATTTGCTACTATGAACATTGGGGTGCATAGGTTCTTTTGAATTAGTGTTTCAGGATTCTTAAGGTGTAATAACAACAGTGGAACTGCCAGGTCAAAAGGCAGTTTCATTTTTAGTTTTTTGAAGAAATTCCATATTGTTTTCTACGGTGGCTGTACCAGTCTGCATTCCCAGCAACAATGTATTGTGGTTCCCTTTCTTTTTTTATTTATTTTTAATTTTTTTAATCAGTATTTTTTAATTGTTGATATTGTACAGTTTTCTGTCTTTTACCCCGCCACAGCCCACCACCCCAGCCCTCCCCACCTTCCTCCCATTTCCACCCCCCATAGTTTTTGTCCATGAGTCCTTTATACTTGTTGCTCTAAACCGTTCCCCTTTTCCCCCGAAATTCCCTCCCCTCCCACTCTGGACACTGTCAGACTGTTCTCAAATTCAGTGTCTTTGTTTATATTATGCTTGTTTGTTTGTTTTGTTGATTAGCTTCCTGTTAAAGGTGAGATCATATGGTATTTGTCTTTCACTGCCTGGCTTATTTCGCTTAGCATGATACTCTCCAATTCCTTCCATGCTGTCGCAAAGGGTAGGAGCTCCTTCTTTCTTTCTGCTGCATAGAATTCCATTGTGTAAATAATTTTCTAAGAAAACTAAAAACGGACATACCTTTTGACCCAGCAATTCCACTGCTTGGATTATATCCTAAGAATCCTGAAACACCAATCCAAAAGAATCTATGCACTCCTATGTTCATAGCAGCACAATTTACAATAGCCAAGTGCTGGAAGCAACCTAGGTGCCCATCAGTTAATGAATGGATATTGTGGTTCCCTTTCTCCACAACTTTGCCAGCACTTGGAGTTTGTTGATTTGTTTATGATGGTCATTCTGACTGACGTGGAGTGGTATATCATTGTGGTTTTACTTTGTATCTCTCTGATGGCTAGTGATGCTGAGCATTCTTTCATATGTTTCTGAGCCATCTGTATGTTCCCCTTGGAGAAGTGTCTGTTCAGGTCCTTCACCCATTTTTTAATTGGATTATTTGTCTTCCTGGTGTTGGTCAGATGAGTTGTTTATATATTTTGGAGATCAAACCCTTGTCCAAGGTATCATTGGCAAATACATTTTCTCATATGGTTAGCTCCCTTTTCATTTCAAATCTGTGCAGAAGCTTTTTATTTTGATGAAGTCCCATTTGTTTATTCTTTCCTTTATATCCCTTTCTCTAGGGCACATATTGGTGAAAATACTGCTGCTTGGAATATCTGAGATACTATATGATCTTACCTATAGGTGGAACCTAATCAACTAAACAAAAAAAAAAAACAAGCAAAATACAACCAGAGAAATTAAAATAAAGAAGAAACTGACAATAACCAGAGAGGATGGGGGAGAGGGATAATAGGGGATTATAGGGGAAGGACCGTCAAGCAACATGTATAAAGGACACATCAACAAAGCCAAAGGCGGTAGGTTCAAGGGTGTGAGGCCAGGATGGGTGTGGTGGGGGTCCATCGTGTGGTGAAAATGAAGACAACTGTACTTGAAGAACAATTTTAAAAAGACTGTCAGCTGATTTCTCAAAAGAAACTGCAGGCCAGAAGGAACTTGCACAAAATATTCAAAGAGATGAAAAGCAAGGACCTATAACCAAGGTTACTCTACCCAGCAAAGCTATCATTTAGAATCAAAGGACAGGTAAAGAGCTTCCCAGACAAGAAAAAGCTAAATGAGTACATCACAAAACCAGCATTATACGAAATGATAAAGGGTCTCCTTTAAGAAGAAGAAAAATATGAATAAAATGGCAACAAATACATATCTATCAACAATTGAATTCCCCTCCCCCCAAAAAAAAGAAAAGAAACAAGCAGAACAGAAACAGAATCATAAATACAGAGAACATTTTTATGGTTGCCAGGTGGGATATAGGTCAGGGGTATGGGCAAAAAAGCAAAGGGATTAAGAAGCACAAATTGGTAGTTGAAGAGTAGTCATGGGGATGTAAAGTGCAGCATAGGACATAGAATAGCCAAAGAACACATATGCATGACCCATGGACATGGACAACAATGTGGGGATTGCCTGAGGGAATAGGGGGGATGGGTAGAGGGGGTCAAATGGGGAAAATTGGGACAACTCTAATAGCATAATCAATAAAATATAATTTAAAAAAGAATAAAAAATGGCTCTCTGCTCCTCCTGTTCAACAGACAGCCACGTCTTTCTGCGCAGTGCCACCCTCAACCCTGAGCCAGGACAGTGAAGATCAGAGTGAGCCGGTTTGGCCGTATTGGGTGCCTGGTCACCAAGGCTGCATTTTACTCTGGCAAAGTGGATGTTGTCACCATCAATGACCCTTTCATTGACCTCAACTACATGGTCTACTTGTTCCAGTATGATTCTACTAATAGCAAGTTCGAAGGCACAGTCAAGGCTGAGAATGGGAAGCTTGTCATCAATAGAAAGTCCATCTCCATCTTCCAGGAGCAAGATCCTGCCAACATCAAACAGGGTAATGCTGGTGCTGAATATGTTGTACAGTCCACTGGTATCTTCATAGTATGGAAAAGGCTGGGGCTCACTTGAATGGTGGAACTAAGAGGGTCATCATCTCTGCCCCTTCTGTGGAAGCTCCCATGTTTGTGACAGGTGAGAACCATGACAAGAAGGACAACTCCATGAAGATTGTCAGCAATGCCTCCTGTACCACCAATTGCTTGCTCCCCTGGCCAAGGCCATCCATGACTATTTTGGCATTGTGGAGGGACTCATGACCACAGCCCATACCATCACTGTTACCCAGAAGACCGTGGATGGGCCCTCTGGCAAGCTGTGGCATGATGGCCCAGGGACTTCCCAGAACATCATCCCTGCTTCCACTGGTGCTGCCAAAGCTGTGGGCAAGGTCATCCCTGAGCTGAATGGGAAGCTCACTCGCATGGTCTTCCGTGTCTCCACCCCCAATGTGTCACTTATGGATCTGACCTGCCACCTGAAGAAAGCAGCCAAATATGATGACATTAAGAAAATTGTGACACAGGCATCAGAGGGTCCCCTCAAGGGCATCCTGGGCTATACTGAGGACCAGGTTGTCTCCTACAGCTTTAACAGTGACACCCACTCCTCCACCTTCGATGCCAGGGCTGGCATTGCCCTCCATGACAACTTTGTCAAGCTCATTTCCTGGTATGAAAATGAATTTGGCTACAGCAACAGGGTGGTGGGCCTAGTGGTCCACATGGCCTCTAAGGAGCAAGAACCCCCTGGACCATCAGCCCCAGTGACAAGGAAGAGAGATCTCAACTACTGGGGAGTCTTTGCCCCAAACTGATCTCCCAACACACTGAGAATCTCCTGACCCCCAGTTTCCATCCTATACCCCCTGAAGAAGGGAAGGACTTAGGGAGCCCTGCCTTGGCATGCACCATCAATAAAGTTCAGTACCACCACCCCCCAAAAAAGAAGAAAAGAACAAGCAAAAACATTGTCCCAAATGTGGGGAAATCTGAGGTTATGTTTGAGATTTTGTGTGTGTGTGTGTGTTCTGTCATTTTGAAGGTCATTTGCAATGTATATTCAGTTATTTGAATAAAAATTAATTTGGTTCTTGCCTTGGCTGGTGTGGCTCAGTGGATTGAGTGTTGGCCTTCGAATCAAAGGGTTCCTGGTTTAATTCCCAGTCTAGGGCACACGCCTGGGTTGTGGGCCAGGTCCCTAGTAGGGGGCATGTAAGAGGCAACCACACATTGATATTTCTCTCCCTCTCTCTCTCCCTTCCCCTCTCTAAAATATAAATAAATAAAATCTTTTTTAAAAGTTTTAAGATTAATTTGGCTCTTATTAAGTCCCTTCTGTTTTGGATGCTACTCTTTTATCTAATGACACACTTAATTACCTCACAATAAGTCTGTGCTGATTTGTTTCACTTCTGGTAAGCTAATTATAATGACAATTGATAAACTTTAAAAATGGATTATTCCAAAGGAATTTACAAAATGTTAAACTCTACTATTCTAGTGATAGATTCTTAGAAAATATAGAATTCACACAGGTCGTAGAGAGATTTTGGGTTGAGGTGTGGGAAGACATGTACATTCTATTAAGATGTGGGTATTTTGCTCTAAAACCAAAGCTTCCCCCCAAAATCCAAGATGAGCTCTAAGGAAGTAATTACTGACTTTCTGAGGAATAACAAGTGCTAATTAATCATCTGAAATAATTTCTAACAGCCTTGTTCCTCTACATATGTTCCTTGATGAAAAATTTTAAGACACAAAATGAAATGAAGACCACTACATCAGAAGTAGATTTACCCTTTGAGAAATGGCTGTGTCAGCTGATTTGTAATAGGAACAAAGCAGCTAATTACTTTTCCTGAACACTGAGACACAAACTTTTTGGACAGTGAATGCTTTTACAGGTGAAGTTCTGAGGTGTAATAGTTAATGTGATATTTAGACTGTGAAATTTCTCCAGTAAGGATACCTTTGTATGAAATGGAGAAGTTTTAACAAAATGTAATATTTGAAAACTGTCTTACCATTCACACACATTACCTATTTAAGTTTCATAGTCACCATCCTATGAAACTGAAATAGGTAGTGTGTATGAAACAGATATTTACAGATTATTGTTTTTGCTATTGTTATGATTATTATTATTATTCCCATGTTAAGATGAACAAACTGAGGTTCACAGTTGCCTAAGGCTATTATAGCTAGGAGTACAGAAAGTAAAATAAAACTCTGAGGAGAGTCATCCAAAGCAGGCTGAATGGAAATTGGAGGCAAAAGCAGGATCTTTCTCATGGAGCAGACTGACAGCTGTAAGAGGGTATGGGGAGAGGGGACTGCATGAAAGAAGTGCGAGGGATTAGCCAAAGAACATATATGAATGCCTATAGACATGGACAATGGTGAGGGGATTGCCTGAGAGAGTAAAGGGGCTGGGCAGAGGGGTCAAAGGGGGAAAAATTGGGACAGCTGATATAGCATAAATAATAATATATTTTTAAAAAGCAGGACATTTCTGAAGCTTGTGATAAATGAAAAACATATTAAAAAACAGAGCTCTTGGTCAATCAACATGAATCTTCTTACCAAAGCCTTGACTGTGTCTCTTCAGTCTGCTACCCAAATTGAGGATGGCCCATGGGGAACCTATTCATCTCATGTTCTTATGTGTTCTCTCTCTCTCCCTTCACCTCTCCTTCTCTCTCCTCTCTTCTCCTCCCCTCTCCTCCCCTCTCTTCTCTTCTCTCTCCCTCCCCCCTTCCCCTCTCTCCTCTTCTGTTCCTCTCTACTCACCTCCTTATCTTCCTGTGAATCTCTCCTTTTCCCTATTTCTCTCAGTCTTCCTGGCCTTTGTCTTTCACTTTCAGACAGGCAGTTCTTAGGGGGAAATAAGGATTCTTTTCTTGGCTTATGCATTAGGTTTCTGTGCCCAACTGGATGCCAAAACATTAGATGTCAAAGTATTCCTTTAGTGGAACTAAATATGGTACCTTCAGTCATAGAGTCAGCATAGAATAAATATGGGCAAAATATGGAATTATGGGTTGTGGTTCTGTTTTATATTGACTATCTTCTTTTAGATAAGTCTCTCAGCATCTCTGTGATTCAGTTTTATCATCAAAAAACTAGTAATGCTGCTCTGGATGGTGTGGCTCAGTGGATTGAGTGCCGGCCTGCAAACCAAAAGGTCTCTGGTTGGATTCCCAGTCAGAACAAATTCCTGGGTTGCAGACCAGGTCCCCAGTAGGGGGTGCGCAAGAAGCAATCACACATTGATGTTTCCCTCCCTTTCTCCTTCCCTTCTTCTCATAAATAAATAAATAAATCTTTAGAAAAAATAGTAATGCTATCTATCTTCCAGGATTCTTGTAAGGATTAAATTAATTCATGTATACAAAATACCTAGTATAGTCTATGTACAGAGTCAGTGCTCATGTAACAGAGTTGAATCATAAAGTCTATCTTCCATTATGATCAATTATCCCTCATAGAGATTGACTTGATAATTTTGTAAGGATTTGTTCATTCCAGGTTATTCCTAAGTAGGCCTACTACAGGAGATAGAGGAGCACCACTGACTTCCTTGGGCTCCAGGAAGTAGGAAAGGCTTGTCATATTCTGTTAAACAAGCTCCATCTTGTCCCATTGCTCACCAGCACTGGCCTCTAACACACACAGACACACACCCCTCTACACACCCTGACAGTAACTACTTCAACATACTCAAACAGCACAGTGAAATGGGAATTCTTACTTAGTAGCACTGATGCAAAATCTAAAGGTCATCATATAAAATCATGTCTTTAGCACAGTGTTTAGTACAAAAGTGAAGCTCAAAAATGTTAGTTATTAGTCTTGGTATTTCTTATTATCCAAAAAAGTATGGGCTATTTTATCTTCTAAATCTGACCAGGGCCTGAACTTTATCCAAAGTTCTGAGACTCAGGGATATTTTGACTGTCACTTAATTGTTTTCACCAACATGAAAGAAGGAAATAAGCATGGCAAAGTCCTAAGGGGCCAGAATCATATATTTCAGCATTGTACGACCTCCCTCCCATCCTCATCTTGGTTACCTAGTCCAGGGCATTGTACACAGTAGGAACTCAGTACTATTTAAAGAATAAATAAACAAATGGGTGATACAAGTTCAACTGCCTCTCAGAATTTCTGTTTAGCTTCTGGTGAACAATAATGCTTTTCTGGTTTGTAGTTGTACTCCCAAAGCCCTGGGCTTTAATAAAGCCTACTAATGAACATTAGCAGAATCTGTTGCAAAGTACCCAGTCCTTTCTAGGATAGATATTTTCCAAGCCCATCCACTTTATACTGAGCTTCAACTCTCACTGGTCCTAAACATACAATGCTTTCCTTTTCTTTCATTCATACCCACCAGTGGAAATCTTACCCTTGGAGGTGCAGCACAAATACCACCTCTTCCATGAAGCCTTCTTTGATCTCCCCATCTGGAAATGATCTTGATCTCCTTTGAACACCATTGCCCTTTGTACTCTTCTGTTGGCACTTCTCCCATTACACCTTATATTAGAATTGTAATCCTGCCTCAGCTCCCCAGCTAGTCAGTGAAGTCTTTGAGGGCACAGAACAGATTTTATACATGTTTGGTTTCCCCAAAAACTAGCACTTCCTAGCTCATTGGTGCTCAATACACACTTGTATGAATGAGTGAATCCAAGCTAGGTGCCATAGTACATGACTTGAGAAAAGTTGTCAGACCAGTAGAAAGCCTGGCTTGACATGATATACCTGAAAGGATAGAGCTGAATTATAAAATAAAGCATAGTACATGACCATATTTCTTTGTCAGAAAGATCATTATTAGCCTGAAAATTACCTAAGGCAGGATATTGGCTGAAGGATATCTGGTAGAAAAAATAATGTTTCATTAAACCTCCAATAAAATAACATATATTTATAAAAATTAAATCCAGCTGACTTTTGAAATGATTGTAACAGTGTTTCAGTGGATGACATTTTAAGACACAAAATGCTCAGTTTCAGCCTTGACAGAATTCATCCATCACCTCAACATTGCTTGTCTCTAAAACCTTGCAGAGTCAGCTGGTTTGACCATTTTCTCTGATTTGACCTAAGCTCCCATGATTGCTATCTGGTGGGTTTGTAGTCAAAGCTGACTGACTGTTGTGGCAGTAAAAATGCTCTTTATAAACAGAAACCATGACCATGTAAATACAATCCTGGCATCAGGTTGTATACTTAAGTACTAAGCTTAAGTACTCCTCGCCTGTTAGACCTTTAGCATGCAGCAGGGGTGTCCAACCTTTTGGCATCTCTGGGCCACACTGGAAGAAGAGTTGTCTTGGGCCACACATTAAATACACAAACACTAATGAAAACTGATGAGCAAAAACCAGGTTTGAAGTAAATTTATGAATTTCATGTTGAGCCACATCCATATCCATCATGGGCCACATGTGGCCCTCAGGCCATAGAATTGACACTCTTGATAGGACCTTCCCATATTACTATAAAATCACTCATTTGCTCTTGATTTTTTTTCCTGCTGTGGGGGGGAGGTTAAAATTTTTTTAATGAATGAAATACCTATGTGTATGTACTGCATAATCTATACCTTCATTGTTGTTTTGATGTTTCTTAGGCTTTTATGGTCAATTAGTTTTCCTAAGGCTTATTTTTCATTGAAATATAATTGATATATACCATTATATTGAATATTTGTTTCGGGTATACAATATAAAGATTTGATATTTGTATATATTGTGTAATGATCACCATAATAAGTCTAGTTAACATCTATTACCACACATAGATACAATTTTTTCTCATGATGAGAACTTTTAAGATCCATTTTCTTAGCAACTTTCAAATATACAATACAGTTGTATTATTAACTATAACTCATAATTTTTAATTTGACTTCTGCATACTCCCATCAGATAAATTACTATGGACAGAGTACACCTTAGGATCATCCTAAGTTCTGAGCAAAGCTGCAAAGTCAACAACGTTCCTGGATTTCTGGTTCCCTGTGCTTCACATAGTGGCACTTTCATTCCCATTTAAAGTCCCTTTCCCAGGTACACAGAATAAGAAGCATAAATGGTAGGTACAAAACAGACAGGAGGAGGTTAAGAATAGTATAGGAAATGGAGAAGCTGATGAACTTACATGTCCAACCCATGGCCATGAACTAAGACCATAATGCTGGTGGGAAGGGTACTGCTGGGTGGGAGGGGTACTGCTGGGTGGAGGGGAATAAAGGGGAGAAAAAAATGAGACAACTGTAATAGCACAATCAAAATATATTTTAAAAAAGAAAATATAAAAAAATAAAAAATATAGATAAAGTCCCTTTTCCTTCTAACCTCCCAAATCCCATGCTGTCTCCTTAGCATTTCAGTTTGCACTGGTCTTATAAGCTGCCCATTACCCTTCTTCCCTAGCAGCTAGCTTCATTCAAAACTTTTCTGTTTATTTATTCTCTCCTTTATGTCCCTTGCTTTAGGGGACATATCAGTAAAAATGTTGCTGCGTGGAATATCTGAGATTTTCCTGCCTATGTTCTCCTCTAGGATTTTAATGGTGTTACGGCTTATGTTTAAATCTTTTATCCACCCTGAGTTTATTTTTGTGTATGGTGTAAGTTGATGCTCGAGTTTCATTTTCTTGCACGAAGCTGCCAAGTGTTGGAAGCAACCTAGATGCCCATTAGTAAATGAATGGATCAAAAAACTGTGGTACATTTACACAATGGAATTCTATGCAGCAGGAAGAAAGAAGGAGCTCCTACCCTTTGTAACAGCATGGATGGAACTGGAGAGCATCATGCTAAGCAAAATAAGCCAGGCAGTGAAAGACAAATACCATATGATCTCACCTTTAACAGGAAGCTAATCAACAAAACAAACAAACAAGCATAATATAACCAAGGACATGGAAATTGAGAACAGGCTGAAAGTCACCAGAGGGGAGAGGGGAGGGAATTTCAGGGGAAAAGGGGAAGGATTTACAGGAACAAGTATAAAGGACACATGGACAAAAACTATGGGGGGGGTGGAATTGGGAGGTAGGTGGGGATGGCTGGGGTGGTGGGTTGGGGTGAGAATAAAAGACAGAAAACTGTACAAGATCAACAATTAAAATAAAAATTAAAAAAAAATTTCTGTTTAGTGTCTTCATTTTTTAAGACTCTGCTCTCAACTAGATTTCAATGGGTGATACTGGATTAGTTCAGATTAACTCATGGGTCACCACCAAAGTAATCCAGTGCTTTAATTGATAAAATGTACATGATATCAAGCATTGATACATTCAGATGACCAATAATATTTTGATTCTATGAGTTTATGACTCCGAGAAAACCTTTAGGATATTAATGATGGGAATATCAGCCATATAAATTGGAGATTTTTCATTCTGATCTGATTTCAGTCTTTAACTCTTTCAATTAGCAATGATCACACCTTGGATAAACCTCATTGGCTACAATACAGCCACTATGCAAAGCTTGTCTTTAACTCTTATTAAAAGGGCTGCTTTGGTGGTAACTGACAAGACTAATCTTCTCCACCATGGTCAGGAAATCTAGTGGAAAAGAAATGCTGAGGAAGAATAGTTCAGATGTACACCATTGAAAATGGTGCAAAGCTAGGTATACAGATCTGCTACAGACTAAACATTTGTGTCTGTGCAAACTTTATGTTTACTCTCTAATCTCCAATTTGATAGTATTTGGAGGCAGGGCTTTTGGGAAATAATAGGTTATAAAGGTAAAACTCTCATGAATGGCATTATAATAAAAAGAGAGACAAGAGAAGATTTCTCTCTCTCTCTCTCTCTCTCTCTCTCTCTCTCTCTCTCTCTCTCTCCCCCCTCTCCCCCCCCCCCGCCATATGAGGGTTAAGAAAGAGGGTGGCTGTGTGCAAACTGGGATGAGGGCCCTCACCAGAACCAAATCAACTAGGACCTTGATCTTTGAGTTCTGAGCATCCAGAACTATGAGATATAAATATTTGTTATTTAAGCCATCCAGTCTTGAGAGTTTTTGTTATAGCAGTATGAAATCACTAAGATAATACACAAATGGAATGCATTAAAGTGTACCAAAAGACCACACAAAGAACCAAAGACCAGAGCCCTAGCCAGTGTGTCTCCATTGGGTATCATCCTATGAACCAAAAGGTCACAGAAGAGATTCCAGTCAGGCCACATGCCTGGGTTGCAAGTTCAGTCCTTGGTTGGGGTGCATACAAGGGGCAGTCAGTTGATGTTTCTTTCATCGATGTTTCTATCTCTCCCTCCCTTCCTTCCCTCTCTAAATAAATCAATAAGTATGTCCTCAGGTGAGGATTAATAAAAAAGACAGGTACAGGCATGTACATAGTGGTCTTGTATATAATTTCCACAAATTGGGCTCCACTCAAATGCCTAGGAATAGTAAATTAGATAAATAAACTGCATCATATTTAAATATTATAAAGTAATGAGGATGAAGTACAACACCATTAACAACATGCATAAATCAAGCAAATACAATGTTGAAAAAAAGAAGCCACAATCAAAGAGAATGTACTATTTTATTTCATTTATATAAGTGATAGACACAGTCTAAACTAATCTATGTTTTCAAAGTCAGGATGGTGGTCACCCTTAGGAGGGAAAAGTACTTGGTAGGGGCATGTTCTAGGTGTTATCCAAGTTCTGTTTGTTGATCCAGGTGCTGATAACATGAGTATGTTCAGTTTTTGAAAATTCATCAAGCTGATATAATTTTGCATTTTTCTGTATATATGTTATACTTCATTAATAAGTTGAATAAAGTACAATACCAATAAAACTACTGTATAAAAAAGGTTTTAGTAAGGCAAAACAAAGAGGTATAAAGTGGTTAAACTTGGAAAAACTGTTCGGGAAGCAAAATAGAGAGTCAGGCAAGGAATTATTCTTATTGTTGTAACGTTTATTCATTCAGTAAATATTTCCTGAGCAACTACCATATGGCAGGCATCATTCTAAATGCTTAGGATATATCCATGAAGAAAACACATACCTCTGCCCTTGTGGCACTCACATTCTAGTGAGAGTCATATCCTATCAGCATTAAATGTGGTAACCCTTTGAAGGAAACATAAAGGGATCCCAAAACCTAAACCCCTAGCGATTACATTATACTGTGCTTTGTTTTATGTGATCAGTAGCTATATCAAGACACTGGAAGAATTGATGGTAACCTGTCTAGTCTTCCTAGATGGTCTCAGATGATTTGACTCTAAGTGGCAACATTCTGAATGAAATACAACAGGAAATTGTAGGTTGCATGCTGTATGTGTACTGAGTCCAGCTTAAAGGACATGTTGTGCTTTCTAAAGCTGACTGAGAAATAGGCTTTGTCCTCCTCCTGCTGGATGCCCTTTGCTCTGGCACCTGTCATCCATTAGGAGACCTCCTACTGGGATCTTTCATCATTGAAAATATATGATGATTTTCATTACTGCCTAGACTAATTGGTAGTGAGTATTCCTTTAAAATATATTCCCCTAAATATTGATTGGGCTTTGGACATTCTTTGAAGTTTCTAACACCAACACAGTTGGACTGAAATCATAGATACTAATCACAGAAACTGAAAATTTTGGTGAAGGAAGAATTACCATTATGGTTCTTTCCTTATTATAGCCAGTTGGTCAGTAAACACACATGTGAAAGGAAATCTTACAGCCTTTAGTTAAACTATCCCATGGCTGTCACTGGTAGCAGGTTGCTTGGCCCACTGTGTCCCCTTGTGAATTTATCATCGAGAGGAAGTGTTTGATGTGCCTAGTTTGCTTTCCAAGTCAGTAGACTAGTACTAGGTTTTTTTTTTAAAGCACCTTATAGTATAAGATTTCAACATGTGAATAATATGTTGAATAAATACATGCTTTTTAGAAGGGAAGTAGAAGTGTTTTCCTTTAGTTAGTTGTTAGCATCTGACAATAAAATATTCAGGTTGGAAGGGAAATATATCATGAAACAACTTCTGAAAACTTTTCATTTTCAAGTAGAGAAATCTTAAAAGGGTCAATGATATTCTCAAGGTCATGGTTGGTGGCAGAGTCCAATGTTGAACACAGGTTTCTTGACTACCACCCCAGCACATATTCTATTCTACTATTATTGTAAAAAAATCATGTCACAAAGTTAACAACTGCTTTCAACCCTTGCTGTACATATACTGTATGTACTCATATATATATATATATATATATATATATATATATATATATATATATATATGTATGTGTGTGTGTGTGTGTGTGTGTGTACATATATGAGTATACACACACACATACACACACACACACTATAGTATATGTTTTCAAATTGATTTGAGAAAGAGAGAGAGAGAGAAACTTTGATGTGAGAGAGAAACATTGATTGGTTGCCTCCCATATGTGTGCCCCAACCAGGGATCAATCCTACAACCTAGGTATATGCTCTGATAGGGAATTGAACCTGCGACATTTTGGTGTATGGGACGATGCTCCAACCATCTGAACCACCCAGACAGGCCTATCACTATACTTTAAGCATAAAGATTTTAAACTAGATTTTTAATTAAATATATTGGGGTGATATTGGTTAATAACACAATTTTCAAGTGCACAATTCTTTAATACATCATCTGCATATTGGATTATGTGTTCATCACCCAAAATCAAATCTCCTTTTGTCATCATATATTTTATCCCTTTTATCCTCTTTATTCTTCCCCCATACCCTTTCCCTCCAGTAACCACCATGCTGTTGTTTATTTCTATGAGTTTGTTTTAAACTAGATTTTTAAACTGAGCTATTGTTTATGATTTTAGGATAAAAGTTGCAGTTTGTTTGCTTTTAGTTGTAGGCTGATATGGTCTCAAATAGCTCTTTGCTTTAGAATTCATTTTTTTTCCTTTTTCCCCTTTATTTTAATTGTTGTTCTTGTACAGTTTTCTGTCTTTTACTCCCAGCCCAGCCCACCGCCCCAGCCTGCCCCACCTCCCTCCCATTTCCAACCCCCATAGTTTTTGTCCATGTGTCTTTTATACTCTGCTCTAAACCCTTCCCCTTTTCCCCCAAAATTCCCTACCTTCTCCCCTATGATGACTGTCACCTGTTCTCAATTTCAGTGTCTTTGGTTATATTATGCTTGTTTGTTTGTTTTGCTGATTAGGTTCCTGTTAAAGGTGAGATCATACGGTGTTTGTCTTTCACCTCCTGGCTTATTTTGCTTAGCATGATGCTCTCCAGTTCCATCCATGCTGTTGCAAAGGGTAGGAGCTCCTTCTTTCTTTCCGCTGCATAGAATTCCATTGTGTAAATGTACCATAGTTTTCTTATCCATTCATTTACTGATGGGCACCTAGGTTGCTTCCAACACTTGGCTATTGTAAATTGTGCTGCTATGAACATAGGGGTGCATAGGTTCTTTTGGATTGGTGTTTCAGGGTTCTCAGGATATAATCCTTGCAGTGGACAGGCTGGCTCAAAAGATAGATCCATTTTTAGTTTTCTTAGAAAATTCCATACTGCTTTCCATAGTGGTTGTACAAGTCTACAATCCCACCAACAGTGCCCTAGGGTCCCCTTTTCTCCACAACCTCTCCAACACTTGCTGTTTGTTGCTTTGTTTATGATGGCCATTCTGACTGGTGTCAAGTGGTATCTCATTGTGGTTTTAATTTGCATCTCTCTGATAGCTAGCAATATCGAGTATCTTTTCATGTGTCTCTGGATCCTCTGTATGTCCTCCTTGGAGAAGTGTCCAAGTCCTTTGCCCATTTTTTAATTGGGTTGCTTGTTTTCTTATAGTAGAGTCATATAAGTTCTTTGTAGAATTCATTTTTTAACATTAACTTGTTCTGTATTAGATGCCATCAATTATAGAAATATTTTAAATTATTTGTATAGCTAGTTGTTCAATTACAAAATCGGAAGTATGAAAGATGATCTGTGTAGGTAGAAAATAGAGTAAAACTTCGATTAATGTATAGTTTTACTTTCATCAAAAATACTTGCAGTTCCCTAGTATGGTCTATAAGCCCTATGAGGGTAAATGATGTCATTTTGTTCACTACTGAATTCCAAGTACCTAGTACAGCACCTAGCATATAATAGATGTTCAATAAATATGTCGAATGAACAAAAAAACCTTTTAGACACAAGCTAGCTATGTGATATGCATCTGCATTGTGGGAAATAAAGAGGCTACATACTAAACCTGTCAAGCTAGGGAGGGGAGTGCTGTGTGGTGGCCTTACAAACTCAGAAATCTAAAGTAACCACATAGGATGGTTTGAAATGAAAACTTTCCAGCTAAAAGTGAGTCCGGTGGGTAGCCATGTTCTTGGCAGATATTTTCCTTCACAGAGGTGAATCTTTATCTTAACTGTACCGGTCATCTTTTTGTATCTAAAGTGCCTTTGGAATGTCAGAGTAATCTTCTTTTCCACACCCCTCAGGGCACAATCTCCCACCAGAGCATGAGACCACAGAACCCCCTTTGTTATCTTGTTTTCCTGTATATCATCTCTAAGTGCTGTAATGGTTAATTGTTAACTATCTTAACACCCACCAATGTAAAAGAAATTTGTATCTATCCCTTTTACTTTTTATCCAGTCCCAGAGATTACTCTGCTTTGCATTTTCCTGTCTCCCTAATCGTCTACCAATGAATTTCATATAACCAATTTACATGTTCTCTTTTGATTGTAATGTATAAAATCAGGTGCAAAACTGCCATTTTTCAGAGCATTTTTTCAATCCATTGAGATTTTGCTTCCTGACAATTGTCATCAGTTTGGCTCATATAAACTCATAAAAATATTCTTACAGGTTTGGATATTTCTTATATCGACAGTATGATATTTACTATCACTGAAAATAGGTTTAAGTCTCCAGACCCAAAGATTATGTTTGAATTTCAAATGAGTTCTACTTACCTAGCTTTCTTCCTCATAGATTTCTGGAATTGGAAAAAAAAAAAAAGTAAGTGATCACCTGATCCAACACCCTTATTTTATAGAGGAGGAAACAGCTAAGCCTATAAAGAAGGAAGTGACTTCCCAAGAATCACATAGCTAGGTAGCAAGAAAGCCTGGGTTAGAACCTTACGTAAGACCTTGTATACAGATACCTTCTATAAACTTATTTTTTTTTTATGTTGGCTTTCACATCAGTGGATCAGTGGATCTCAAAGTTGTTCTCCCCTGATCAGCAGCATCAGCATCAGCATCAGCTAGGATGTTAGAAATGTATATTCTTGGGCTCACTTTAGACCTAGTGAGTCAGAACTTCTGGGGTTGGGGCAGAGCACACAGTGTTTTAACAAGACTTCCAAGGGGATTCTGATGCGTTCAAGTTTGAGAAGCATTGGTCTATATATCTTAACATCTATCATGATATTCTATGACATTCCAAGTTGACAAGTGGTTCATTTACATAAAAGAAGGGTATTTTGTGTATATGTTTAATCAACTGAGATCCAGAAAGGAAGTTAAGAGTCATGTTGTTCTCATATAACCTACTCAGGTTCCTGGTACAGTAAGTGTTCCTGGTTCTCAGTAAGTGTTTTTTTTTTTTTAAAATCATCTTGAAATGTTGTCTCAATTTCATTGGCATTTGTGTATGCTAGATAGGCAATATAATGTATGGTCAATTAACTGGGTCTTGAAATCAGACTGACCTGGTTTTGAATCTGAAATATACCACTAACTAGTTGTGCAACCTTGGACACATTTCTTAAAACTTTCCGAATCTCACCTTCTCATCTCTACAACAAGGATAATTACATACCTACTCTTCAGCATTGTTATGAGGATTAAATAAGAAAAATGCATGCAAAGAGCTTAATATAGTACTTTGTATATAGTAATTGCTTAGTAATGGCAGCTATTATGATGATGATGATGATGATGATTAACATAATCATCATTGCCATCATCATCATCATCATTTGTTCTCAAGTAAGATGGATTATTCATTTGGACACAGATTTGGCATGAATTTTAAACTGGTAAGTATTTTATTTTGTATTCCAAAGGCTGTGGTGTCTACTACAAATGTCTGTTTTTCCTGAGTGTTATTTAAATGTTCTCAGGCTTTTTGAAAGTGAGTTTCAGGCACAGCCCAAAGAAATGTTTCCAAGGGCTCCTCAGATATAATTTACACTCTAAACCTTTTAGATGAATTTGCCTTTGGTGGGTTTTACCTTCTAAATATAAAAACACATCAGAACACAAAATATCTCTGAAATATATTCTCACACATAGATGGTTTTAATGAATGTGATTCTTGTCTTCACTAGCCCTGTAGCAAAGGGGGAAATGGAAGGTCATGGTAATAAAAACATATCTGCCTTGCTCCATGTAGGCTCTATGTTTTACTGATTCCTCAGCATCTGATTGAGAAGATATAAATCTTGCTTAATCTTCAAACTTAGGAATTGGGACAAAAATAGTAATGAATATTCCTTCTTAGACCAAAAGATCTCCTCTAATGTGGCAGTCATGCCCCCTTTTCCAGATGTCTCTTAATAATCACAGCAGAGCCCTATGCACCCTCAACTTGTAGTCAGGGAGCCAGGAAAGTTGCCACACCTGGAGTGAGTTTGGGTGGCGGTGTCCCATGTAAATTCTCCTTTCAAGTCATTTTTAAGAATTTCAATGCTGACAACTTTTATTAACAATTTTCCATGTTTCTGTCGCTGAGGGAAAAGGAGGAAATAGTCTCCCTTGTGTATTTCTTGTCAGAGAGGCATGACTATATTACAGTCTCTTAATTTTTGAAGTAAGCTACATTTCAGGAGATGAAACAAAGGTAACTCTTAACATCTGCCAATATGTTTTTGGTTCTTATATCAAAGAAAGTGAAGTAGCCTCAAATTCTAAAGAAAGAAATCAAACTTTATAATTTACTCAATTAGAAGATGTGAAATGCCTGACTAGGCCTTCTTTGGCAAGGAAAATGTCCACCAACAAAAATGCTTTTATGAAGAACTGTATTAACTGCAGGAGGCTTTTTGGTTACATTTTGAAAGACTGCAGGCTCAGCTGAGCTCCTCAGATGCTCTAGCAAATGTCTGTGAATTGAACAAAACTTGTCCAGCTTCAGGGGAAAGAGCAAGAGGAAGTATTTGCAAACTCATAGTGTATATTTCTTAAAACAACCTTTGGTCCAAGGTTTACTTTCATGTAGAGTTGCTAGAAAATATCTATTTTTAAAAATTCTTATCCTTCTGCAAGTCTATAAAAATAAAGCTTGTTTAAAATTCCACACTCGTGTAGATGTGGCCTTAGGGAAGGAAGACCCATTAGACACAGAGATCATTAATGCTTCCCCTCAGAATCATATTTCCTTCTTCAACTGATTGCTCACATAGAATCTTACTTACCAAGTACTTAAGTATTTAAGTGCCTTATCATCCTTGGAAATTACTTCTCACTAGCCTGTCTTGGAGAGGGAGGAGAGGTACAAGTACACAGTGTTTCCTGAATGGGGGAAGCAGCCCACTCTCTACAACTCTGCCCCACAATAGCAGCTCTATATCTCTCCCCCCTCCAAATAATCCAATCCTGAAATACTGATCCCTAAAGCACCCTGTGCAATAGCTCCTATAGGGCACCTGAATATTGAGAACTCTCTAATTTGTAAAACCAGATTCTTTCAAATGGATATTAAACCTGGCACAATGAGGGGGCAGGAGAGGGGAAAGAGTTGTTAATGGATTATAATTTCTCTATATCTTCTAGACATCTCTCCTTGGATATCCTCTGGTACAAGGAATTTAACATGCTCAAATCCAAAATCATTGTCAGCCCTTCTACCATCTCAAAAAAGCACTTGGCTCCTGATTTCCCTGTTTCTATCCACACCCCACTGAAAATCTCAAAGGAATTCCTGACAATTTTCTAACCCTCTTAAAATACATCCCATCATTTACCAATATTTGTTCATAACTATTAGTAATTTCAACCACTTCAGTCTTTCTCCAATTTTTCCCTTTCTATTTTCATAAACATCTCTTTGTTCAGACCTCCAGGGCTGCCCTCATATTGAACAGCTTCTCCATTGCTCATCATCCTTGAATTTTTCCCCTGTAATCAGTCCTTCATATCCACCATAACAGAGAGCTTTCTAAAAACACAGGCTTGATCATGTCACTAAAAGCCCTAATAATAACAGAAAAGAAGTGAGAGAATAAAGTTAAGTGGGTTTATCAGAACTTATGCTTTAGTGCTCAAAATGAATAATTATCCTGATTTTAAGTATACCCAAATCATTTTCCTAAGAATTACAATGGTTATAGTGAAACTATTTTCTCTAGTGGTTGCAGACAAGATATATCTATATCTAATCTATATCTATATCTATATCTATATCTATATCTATATCATCTATATCTATATCAATTCTCCTTAACTGCATTATGTTAGAAATGTATTGTATGTAGTTGTGTTCCTGGGAATTTTGTTTGATGTGGTTTATCCAAACATATGCAGTGATTGATTCTGTTATTTGTGCAACAAACATTTATTGAATATTTACTATGTGCCAGATGGTGTGCTGTGTACTTGGGTTACAAACATGAATATAACATGGTCCTTGCCTTCATGTATGTGCCTTCAACTTTATGTGACTTTCTGAAGGAAAAAATAAAGCCTAGAGTGAATCTCCATTATCTATAAGATAAATTCCAAACACTTCATTATAAAACATAATTAAACAAATATTTGTTGAATATTACTCTGAGCAAGAATATTTAGGCCTCTTACATGAAGCCTTCCTGAATACTTTGGTTGCCACTCACCAGCTACATTATCCCTTGTCCCAACTTACTTCCTGAGTCTTGTTTTTCCTCACCTATAAAACATGGAAAATGATGGTATCTATTTCACAGAGAAACTGTTAGGATGGACTGTAATCCTGATGTAAAATGTTAAATTCTTAGAATAGGGCATGGCCCATAGTAACTTCTGAATAAAATTGTAGCTATTTCATGTTCAAGGACTTTTCTGGAGGACACTTCTCTTCTAAAATGCAGCTGGAACCAAGAGACATAGGGTAGCTGAATGGATATATGCTACCGTATATATGCTGCCTCCAAGAGACCCATCTCATATAGAAAGATACACACAGACTAAAAGTAAAAGGTTGCCTTCTTCCGGCCAAGATAGAGGCATAGGCAGACACACTGTGCCTCCTCGAACAACCAAAATTAAGGACAACAAATATTTAGAAACAAGAAAACAACCAGAACTTATAGAAAATTGAACTGTACGGAAGTCCAACAACCATTCATCCAGACCGGTAAGAGGGGCGGAGTCGCGGTAGGAGAAAGTGGAAGTGCGGACCCGGGAACGCAAGCAGCAGTGGCTTGCAGCTCCCAGGTGCACAGGCGGCGGCTGGCGGTTCCCAGACACAGGGGGGCAACTGTGCAGAACCAGTGAGGCCACACAAGGTGGCTGGCTGACCAGGTGGTCCCACATTCGTGCGCCCAGGCAGAGGGGAAATGGCGGAAGGGACTGGAATCCAGGAGAGAGCGGAGCAGGCGCCATTGTTCCCTCTTAGACCCCGCCCCCACCTATAGTGTCACAACCCTGTGACTGGGCTGCCCCGCCCTGAGGAACACCTAAGGTTCCACCCATAATACATAATAGCCTCGACCAGACCAAAACCAAACCAAAACAAAACAAAACAAAACAAAAACCACTGAAAATGGCTCAAACCAGAAAACAAATAAAAGCTCCAGAGCCAATTCCTCTAAGCAGTGAAGAGATAGCCAACCAATCAGATGCACAGTTCAAAGCACTGGTCATCAAAATGCTCACAGAATTGGTTGATTTTGCTCACAAACTAGATGAAAAAATGCAGGCTACAATACATGAAATGAAGGAAGATGCATGGGGAACTGATAGAGATGGAAGGAAAACTGGGACTCAAATCAATGGAGTGGACCAGAAGGAAGAAACTAACAACCAAACAGAAGACGAGGAAGAAACAAGAATTCAAAAAAATGAGGAGAGGCTTAGGAACCTCCGGGACATCGTTAAACATCCCAACATCTGAATTACAGGGGTCCCAGAAGGGGAAGAAGAAGAGCAACAAGTGGAAAACTCATTTCAACAAATAATAGAGGAGAACGTCCCCAATCTGGCAAAGGAAATAGACTACCAGAACGTCCAGGAAGCTCAGAGAGTCCCAAAGAAGTTGGACCCAAGGAGGAACACACCAAGGCACATCGTAATTACATTAGCCAAGATTCAAATGAAGCAGAGAATTCTAGAAGCAGCAAGGGATAAGGGGACAGTCACCTACAAGGGAGTTCCCATCAGACTGTCAGCTGATTTCTCAAAAGAGACCTTACAGGCAAGAAGGGGCTGGAAAGAAATATTTGAAGTCTTGAGAAGCAGGGACCTACATCCAAAATTGCTCTATATAGCAAAGCTGTCATTTAGAATGGATTCTCAGATAAGGTCAAGTTGAAGGAGTTCATCATCACCAAGCCCTTATTATATGAAATGTTAAAGGGACTTATCTAAGAAAAAGAAGATAAAAATATGACAGTGAAAAGACAGCAGACTCACAGCTATTAAGAACCACACGTAAAACAAAAGCAAACTAAGCAAACAGCTAGAACAGGAACAGAGCCACAGAAATGGAGATCATATGCAGGGTTAGCAACAGGGGTGTGGGAGGAAGAAAGAGGGGGAAAAGGTACAGAGAATGAGTATCATAGATAGTGGGTAGAAAATAGACAGGGGGAGGGCAAGAATAGTATGGGAAATGTAGAAGCTAAAGAACTTATGACACATGGAAATGAACTAAAGGGGGGAATGTGGCTGGGAGGGGGTGTTCAAGGTGGAGG
Source organism: Glossophaga mutica (assembly GCA_039655065.1). Taxonomy (NCBI): domain Eukaryota; kingdom Metazoa; phylum Chordata; class Mammalia; order Chiroptera; family Phyllostomidae; genus Glossophaga; species Glossophaga mutica. The sequence goes on from CM077318.1 coordinate 20,756,417, forward strand.
GGAATGATGGGTGAAAAATGGGACAACTGTAATAGCATAATCAATAAAATATATTAAAAAAAAACAGATAAACACACTACAAAGAAAGAAAATTATAGGCCAATATCCCTGATGAACATAGACACTAAAATCCTCAACAAAATGTTAGCAAACCAATACAGCAATACAATAACAAAGATCACACACCATGATTAAGTGGGATTTATTATGGGAATACAACTTTGATACAACATTTGCAAATCAATACATGTGATCCACCACATAAAACAAAATGAAGGATAAAAACTATACCAATAGATGTACAAAAAGCATTTGAAAGAATCAAGCACCCCTTTATGATAAAAACTCCTAGCACAGTGGGAATAGAGGGAACATACCTAAACATAATAAAGGCCATATGTGACAAACCCACTGCTAGCATCATACTCAGTGGGCAAAAACTACAAGTGTTCCCCTTAAGATGGGGAACAAGAAAGGGATATCTGCTTTCATCTCTCTTATTCAATGGGGTACTGCAAGCCTTAGGCAGAGCAATCAGACAAGAGGAAGAAATAAAAAGCATCCAAATTGAAAAGGAAAAGGTAAAACTGTCATTATTTGCAGATGACATGATACTTACATTGAGAACCCCAAAGATTCCACCAAGAAACTACTAGAACTGATAAATGAGTTCAGCAAAATAGCAGGATATAAAACAATATCCAGAAATCAGTTGCATTTTTATATGCCAATAATGAAATAACAGAAAGGGGAATTAAGAAAATAGCCCCATTCACTATTGCTACAAAAAAGAATAAAATACCTGGGAATAAACCTAACCAAGGATGTAAAAGACCTGTTCTCGAAAAATTATAAGACACTGAAGAAAAAAATTGAAGAAGATACAAATAAGTGGAAGTTCATACCATGTTCATAGGTAGAAAGAATTAACATCTCTAAAATGTCCATACTACCCAAAGCAATCTACAGATTCAATGCAATTGCTGTCAAGATTCCAATGATGTATTTCACAGAACTAGAACAAATATTTCAAAAATTTATATGGAAACACAAAAGGCCCCACATAGCAACAATGATCCTGAGAAAGAATAATGAAGTTAGAGGAATCATAATACCTAATATCAAACTGTAGTACAAGGCTGTAGTAATCAAAACAGCTTGGTACTGGCATAAAAGCAGGCACATAGATCAATGGAACAGAATAGAGAGCCAAGAAATAAACTGACACCTTTATAGTCAATTTATATTGGACAGAGGAAGCAAGCACATACAATGGACTGAATATAGTTTACTCAATAAGTGGTGTTGGAAAAATTGGACAGATAAGTACAGAAAAATGAAACTAGACCATCACCTTCTTACACCACACACAAGAATAAATTCAAAATGGATCTAAGACTTAAATGTTAGATCCAAAACCATAAAAATCCTAGAAGAGAACATGGGCAGCAAAATCTTGGACATTGTTCATAGAAATTTTTTATCTGATATATCTCCCCAGACAAGAAAAACAAAAGAAAAAGCAAACAAATGGGACTTAATCAATCAAACTAAAAAGTTTTTGCACAGCAAAGGAGTTTGTCAACAAAATAAAAAGACAACCCACAGAATGGGAGAATATATTTGTTGATACAACTGATAAGGGGTTAAGATCCAAAATTTATAAAGAACTTACAAAACTCAACACCAAAAAAACAAACAACCCAGTTATAAAATGGGCAAAGGACCTGAATAGACAGTTCTCCAAAGAGGACATACAGATGGCCAATAGACATATGAAAAGATGCTCAATATTACTAATCATCAGAGAAATGCAAATTAAAACCACAATGAGATACCATCTTAGACCCGTCAGTATGCCTATCATCAATAAATCAAACAAGTGTTGGTGAGGATGTGTGAGAAAGGGGAACACTTTTGCAATGTTGGTAAGAATGCAGATTGGTGCAGCCACTGTGGTAAGCAATATGGAGATACCTCAAAAAATTAAAAATGGATCTGCCTTTTGACGCAGCAACCCCACTTCTGGGACTACATCCAAAGGAACCGAAAACACGAATTTGAAAGAACATAAGCACCTCTATGTTCATTGCAGCTTTATTTACAATCACCAAGATATGGAAGCAGCCCAAGTGTCCATCAGTAGATGAGTGGAAAAAACAACTATGAGACATTTACACAATGGAATACTACTCAGCTGTAAAAAAGAAGACAATTTTACCCTTTGCAACAGTATGGAGGAACCTGGAGAACATTATGCCAAGTGAAATAAACCAGTAAGAGAAAGACAAATACCATATGATTTCACTCATATAGAATCTAATGAACAAACTGAACTAATGAGCAAAACAGAGGCATAGATGGGGAGCAGATGACAGCTAGTCAGTGAGGAGGTTAGGTCATGGAGGGATGGAGCAGAAAGGAAAAAGGACTCATAGACATGCACAACAGGGTGGTGATTGCTGGGGTGGGGGTTATAAGGGGATTAAATGATAATGGAAAAATATAATAAAGATAAAAATTTTAAAAAACAATCTTTCTCCTCATCAGATGTTTGGTCCCCATGCAACACTTTCAGTCTCTGAGCTCAAGCATAGATCTTTGTTCTATCAATAACATGATTGTCCTGTTGCAGTACCTTCTGAAGTTCTGCCACTGAAGGAAATTGAAGCCAACCCATATTTCTGTGAAAGCCAGTCTCTTTATCAAAGGGTACAGTGCACTTTTGTATGTAGCCAAGCTGTGCAAAGTTTTCTCTCAGCTCACTGGAGGTGGTAGTCCAGGGAATTTTGCTGTCAAAAGCAACAAGCCAGGCAGTACTTGTGTGCAGAGTCATAATGCCCCTCACTGTGAAAGCCACCATCTTTAGATTGAGGGACATCCCTGGAATTCTATGCCCATTAAACAACTCCCAATTTCTGTCTTCTCCTAGCTCCTTATAACCTCCATTCTACTTTATGTCTTTATAATTTTTTTTTGCTGTAGCTACATCATATAAGTGGAATAATCCTAGATTTGTCTTTTTGTAGCTGGCTTATTCCATTTACCATAATGACCTTAAGGTTCATCCACATTGTAGCATGTGTCAGATCTCCTTTTTTAAGCCTGAATAATATTTCCTTGTATGAACATACCACATTTAGTTTGCCCATTTATCTATTAGTGGACACTTAGGTTTTTTCACCCTGTGGCTATTGTGAATAATGCTACTATAAACATGGGCATACAATGATTTTCATTTTATAGAATCATCCTAACTACCATGTTGAGATTAGACAATAGATGTCAACACTGAAAGCTAGATACCAGTTAAGAGGCTGGATGAGGAATAATGGTGAGGATGATATAGTGGTGGAAGAGATAAGAAGTTATCAAACTCCAATTAGGCCTCAAAGATAATGCTTGCAATTTGATACTTTTGTTTGTGTTATTTCTTCCAAGTCAAGCACCTGTTTTAGTGGGATTCACTTGCCTTGGCTTCCTATGGAAAGTCAGAAAATGCTACTTCTAGGGAAACCTGGTTATTCATCTAAAGTGATATTGACAAAAGTGCTAAGCAACCTCCCTGGCTGGTGTGTCTCAGTGGACTGAGTGCTGGCCTGCAATCTAAAACGTTGCTGGTTTGATTCCCAGTCAGGGCACATACCTGTGTTGAGGGCCAGTTCCCCAGTTGGGGACTTGTGAGACACAACTGATGTCTCTCTCACACATTGATCTTTCTTCCCTTCTCTTTCTCCTTCCCCTCCCCTCTCTCTAAAAATAAATAAATAAAATCTTTTAAAAAAGTACTAAGCAATCTTCAGTCATATCTCACCAGGCTAGAAGTGGGGGTGGGGGGCACGGCTATCAGGGTGCCAGAAAACTTGAACAAAATACCAAAAATGTTTCACTTTAACCATTTTTGGGGAAAAGCCACATAAGATATATTAGACTTTTCTTTGCCTTTTTGAAGAGAACATTGAGAGTATCTGACTTCACATAATTCTGAAAGAACAACTTTAGTACTGATACATGTATACAATAAACAATATGTTTAAGGCTACTAAAGTGAACAGGATGAATTTCTTCCACACTAAATGACTCCAGAGTTCTGAACTTTTGAAATTTGTGGGCTCTCTTATTGGGGAGTTTCTGTCCCCTTCTGTGTTAATGTGCCCACCAGCACTGCTTCTCTTCTTCAGCCTAATCTCCCATCCAGCACTGTACCCTCCAGGTAGTAAGCACTTGATAAATGCTTGTAGAATGAAGACAGCCAAAGATGTTTACATCTTGTGCAAGGGAAGACTGTTACAGAATGAAGGCCTCTTCAGTGTATAGCTTTGTAATTGTTGTTTGACCTCTCAGAGGCCTCTGGTTTTCTTCCTAGTTTTCACATATGTTCAGGGCAGGCAAGCTTGCCATATGACTCCACTCTACACAGTTGAGATATTAGGCCACTGGTGACTGGCAAGAAAGATCTGGTTGGGCCATGCATATTGATCCCAGGACAGAGAAGCCACAAAATGAAAAATCTCTTCCTGTCTCATCTATTGTGGTTATAGCCACACTGTAAAAAGATGTGCAATTTTTTGGAAGAGTCAACTGTATGGCATGTGTCTAAGAGAGTTCACAAGCACATTTCCAATGACAAAAGTAGTGTGTTATTTTCTTTATTTCATTGCCAAAAAATGCATCCTGAAATATAGACTATTTGGATGGGATCACATTTAAACTAGACATTCATGTGAAAATTACAGAATCTTAAAGGAAGAAGGGGTCCAAAGAGATGAGAGAAAAAGAAAGACAGACAGGCATGGACATGAAGCTAGAAAACACCTCGATTATTACAACTTACACTGCATATTTCTCTGGGAAACATTTCTTCAGAGCTGATTGTAGAATTCAGTTTGCATATGTAGCCCTCTGTCTGATGAGGAATACATGAGAAATTTGGAATTGGTGGTAACTCTACTAATTACATCAACTTGGGAAGCTTACTCTAAGAGAATAAAAGCTGACTCTGCCAATAAACAAGAGCTAGTTTGTATTTACTACTTACCATGTGCCTTGCAATGTGCTAAGTAGTTTTTAAATTTATTTTTAAATTAAATTTGTTGGGGAAACTGGTTAACTGTACGTATAGGCTTCAAGTGTACAGTTCTATGATACATGATCTGTATACTGCATCATGTGCCCACCACCAAAGTCAGATCATCTTCTGTCACCATATATTAGGCCCCTCCACCCTTTACTACTCCCCACACCCTTCCTTATGGTAGCCACCATACTGTTACCTGTGTCTATGAGTTTTGGTTTTATACCCCATATATGAGTGAAATCATATGGTTCTTAGATTTTTCTGACTCACTTATATCCTTAGCATAATATTCTCATGGTCTATCCATGTTGTCACAAATGGCAGTATTTCATCTTTTTTTATGGCTGAGTAGTATTCCATAATATACAGGGTCTGTCTGGAAAAAGTCCAACCATTGTTAATATGATGAGAACAGTTTGTATGACATTGATGTAATCTGGCAGCCAAAAAGAGTGGACTGTTATGTGCGTGCATGAACAATGATGACTTCACTGTACTAGTCAGTAGGAATGGTAGATGCATTGAGTGAGCATGTGTACTGTGTGGCTGTCACATTCAAAATGACTGAGCACAATATCAACAATTAAAAAATACTGATTTAAAAAAAATAAATAAAGACACTAAAATTGAAAAAAAAAAAACAAAATGACTGAGCAAGTAGAGCAACAAATATGCATCAAATTTTTCATTAAGCCTGAACATTCCTCCACAGATACTATTTGGATGATTCAGGTCGCAGTTATGGGCAACTGGTGATTGGCAGCTTCATCAGACAATGCACCTGCTCATACATCATGTCTCATGCAGAATTGTTTGATAAAACATCAAATCACTCAATTGACTCAGCCCTGCTGCCCAGATTTGGTGTCCTGCTACTTCTGGCTTTTCCCCAAACTAAAATCACCTTTGAAAGGGAACAGATTTTAGACCATTGATGAGATTCAGGAAAATACAACAGGGCAGCTGATGGTGATTGGGAGGACTGTGTGAAATCCCAGGGTGCCTACTTTGAAGGGACTGAGGTGTCATTGTCCTATGTACAATGTTTCTTGTATCTTGTATCTTCTTCAATAAATGTCTATATTTTTCATATTACATGACTGGATACCTACTGGACAGACTTTATATATATCTCACATCTTTTTAATCCAATCCTCTATTAAAGGACATTTTGGTTGTCTACATGTCTTGGCCACCGTGAATAATGAAGCAATAAACATAGGGTACATATATCTTTGTGAATAAATGTCTTTTGGGTAGGTACCCAAAAGAGAGATTGCTGGGTCATATGGTAATTCTATTCTCAATTTTTTTTTGAGGACCAGCTATATTATTTTCCATAGTGGCTGCACCAGTTTCCATTCCCACCAGCAGTGAGTGAGGGTTCTTTTTTCCCATATCCTCTCCAACACTTGTTATCTGTCTTGTTGATAACAGCCATTCTAATAGATGTGAGGTGGTATCTCATGGTTCTTTTGATTTGCATTTCCCTAATATGTGCTAAGTACTTTAAGAATAGCTAATTTAATTATGAATTAACCCTGTGATGTAGGTAAATTATTATCACTACTTGACAAATGAAAAAACTGAGGTTTGAAAAATGGCAGAGATGGTATTTAAATCCAGGTTTGCCTGAGGCTAAAATTAGTTACTTTAATCACTATGAAATACTAAATGTATTACCAAGAGAATCAATAGCCCTGAGTCTTTGCTAAGTGCTTGGAATACTAAAACTGAATGGAAGCAATAGGATGACAGTATGTATGTCCCAGTAGTCTCCAAGAGACCTGGTTCCTGCAAGAACACAGAGCCTCATAGAAGCTAATAAAGGACTTAGTATGGACACTGCTACTAGCTAAGCCCTAGAGGAACTAAGAGAGAGTAAAAAAGTCAAATAACAAGAATAAGAAATCACGATGCTCGGAAAAATGATTAACGGACCAGGCACTGATTGTTGTACTAAGAAAGGGGACTATGAAAAGCTGGCAGTAGCTGTAACATACCAAGCAGCAGTGAGAAAGCCACAGGTACTCACCCCCTAGGTCAGGTAAGAGATGGCAAAAAGTCCTAAGATAATGTATCGGTTCAAAGAATGTTTTTTCCAGAGAAATAGGTTTACTGTCTATCTCTTCCCCACACTTACATGTAAACCCTTTAATACAGTAACCATTTCTTTTTTTGTATAAGAATATATTCCCAGTGCTTAAAACAGTACCTGACATGAAGGTGTTCAATAAATGTTTATTAAATTCAGCCATGTGAGAATGAATGAATGACAGAGCCCAGTTCACTACCTACCCTGAACTGCAACCCAGATGTGTCCAAGTTCTGCAGTCTTAAAACACACAAATAAGAGTCTGAGCTCCTAATACCCTCTATAGCATCCATTAGTGCTGTTCACCAAATATTTCCAACTCACTGCTTTCCAGGCATATTAGCAGGATTATACTTCCTCACCCCTTTTAAAGTTAGGTGTGGTCCTGTGATTTGCTTTAACCAATGAATTATGATCAGAAGATTTAAGAACCTTTCCATGCCTCTGCAATCATAGAAGTATGAAGATGAAGCGTCCATCAACCTGGAACCCTGAATTAGGACTAGATGGAGAAGAGCCATCCAACCCACAATGGACACAGGGTATATAGCAAGAGCAACAAATCAAACCTTGCTGTTTTAAGCCACTGAAATTTTGGAGTTTTTATTTCAATCTAGCATAGCTTTGCCTGACTGATGTGTCAGCAAACTTGTGGAAAAGTTAATTTTTATAGCATTAGGTTCTCTTTGCCAAGAATTCCTGGCAGTTCTTAAGACATGCCTATAATTTATGAATCCATTCTGATTGTCATTTGTCTCCTCTAGATTTGGAAAAGTCCTCTATCTTTCTCTGTCAATCACCTCTTGACTCCCTATAATCAACTTTCCTCAGAGTGCTGCTATTTCATCAAAACCATGTCATAGCAAATGACAACAGAATTAACACCTGGCTATGGAGCTTTATCGAAAGTTTGGGAATAACAGATGGTGCTATCATCTAAATGTTTGTGCCACCACCATTCATATGTTGAAATCCCAACTCCCAAATATGATAGCATTAGGAGGTGAGGACTTTGGAAGGTGCTTAAGTCCTGAGGCTGGTACCCTTATGAGTGGGATTAGTGCTTTTATAAAAGAGGCTCCAGAGGGTGGAAGCAAGGGAGGGAGGTGGGTTTGGCTGGGGTGGGAGGGAGTGGTGGGGTGAAAATGCAGACAACTGTAATTGAACAACAATAAAGTAATTTTTTTTAAAAAGAGGCTCCAGAGAGATCCCTACTAGCAGCTCATTACACTTTTGAGGACACAGTGAGAAGATGTAGCTATGAATCAAGAAGAAGGCCTTCACCAAAACTCAACCATGCTGTCACCTTGATCCTGATCTTTCAGCCTCTGGAACTGTGAGAAATCAATTTATATTGTTTATAAAGCCACCTAGTCTGTGATGCTTTGTTATTGCAGTGCAAGTGGACTAAGATAGAGAGGAGTTACAACGTAGAAAGAATCTTAAAGTTGGTTTTTCATTATTGTTTCCTAGGCTCTTACTGGCCAGATCTGTCCACAAGGGTCCCCATTGGCTGTTTTTCTTCTAGTCCCATCACCTACTGTTATGTTAAAGGGCTAGCTATCCTAGCTCCCATAGAGGAAAGTGTCTTTAGCCTAGTCCACACTATCTAGAGGCTACCTCTGACCTTTGATTTCAAGGACCAAAGAGAAAAAGAAAGGTTTACTTGCCTCCATTGGAAATCACCATAGTCTCTACAGAGATACTACTCTGCTTACCAGGAAGCCCACTGTGTACCTTCTTCTATGGGACAGATTAGTTCATCATTTTCCAACTATTCATCCTAGAACAGAATCTGAATTAGAGCTTTACAAAATCAAAAGTCCATATACCAAGGTTGTGGGTTCAGTCCCTGGTCAGGGCACGTATAAGAATCAACCAACAAATGTATAAATAAGTGAAACAACAAATTGATATCTCTCTCTCTCTCTCTCTCTCCTCTCTCTCTCTCTCTCTCTCTCTCAAATCAATAATTGAAAAAAGAAGAGAGCAATATTTCCCCAACAATGAATTATCAAAACAAAAGTAAAATGTTGTTGATAGCTTTAAACAGCAGTTTGTCCCTGCTTCTGGTTAATTTTTGTTTTTTTCTTTTCTTTTATTTTTGATAGTGTTGCTTTTCTTTCTACACAAATTTCTAGAGCTATTGTTTCATGTACTATTATACATGATGGTGCAATGACCTGTGTACTAATGATCTGTTCCACCAATCATGTCTAGTGGCCTCTGCTTGAGTGTAGAATCCCCAAGAAGTGTAACTGTATCTGCTAATATTTTGTAAGAGAGGAAGATTCACATAGGGGTTGAGTTTGGACTCTAGAGCCAGATTTCGTGCCACAGAATAAGTACTAAATATTTCCTATTACAGTAATGCTCCTGGGATGACCTGCTGACATGTCTTATTCTCTTTCTAGATATCTGAGCTGGTTGGATTGCAAGGGTTAATTATCTTTAATGGCCAGAGGCAGAACTAGTTCAAGGGCTGAGTGCCAAAATAAATTGAGGAGGGGAGCTAAGACCAGTACCAATAATACATATCTGAGAAGTGAGGCCATGGGAAGGGAGCTAGGCAAGAGATTGAGAACAGGAGGGATCAAGTGCAGAAGAGTATTATTCTCATAAGCCAAAATTTTCCAAAACATGATTTGAATAAAACATAATTTCATGAGAAAGTTAGTAGGCATATGGTGAAATCAGTTTGGGAATTGTAGCATTCAAAAAAGTTTACAATACATTTCCTTACCATAGGGCCTCTCAAAGGATACCAATATACAGTATGAATCTCCAGGAGGGAACTAGATTACGTAGTGGCACCCCATATATATTTGAGAAGGGAACATTATTTTAAGCACAATCTCTTGCTGCCATATCTCTTTATATCTACAAAGCACTTTAGGATCATCATGATGAAAACTGCCATATAAGTTCGATACAGTTTTACATTGCAATATGGATCTATCTAATAACACTATTCAGCAGGCAACATCAGAATGGGGACTGAAGAGGCGTCCAAACAGGTAGTTGACAAAGTAGAAGTGGGAGAAATCAACCATATTACCTTATGGTTTGTGAGAGTCCAGGAAGAAGAGGATGGGCAGGACATAAATCATATGAGAGAGACAATCCTTCTCCAGGAGGAGAGCAAGGATGGTTTCCTGGAGTATCAGCCATTTCTAGAGTACTTGCTCTCTGCTAAGTATAGTGCTATATGCTTGATATTCAATATTTTGGTGAGCTCTACCAGGAACCTGACAAAGTAAATCTCATGATTCTGCTTTCCAGATTAAGAAATTAAGGTTCAGACTTCCAGCCAAGATGGAGGTGGAGGTGGACACACTGTGCCTCCTCTCACAACCAAAATTAAGGACAACAAATATTTAGAGACAAGAAAACAACCAGAACTGATAGAAAATTGAACTGTATGGAAGTCCAACAACCATTCATCCAGACCGGTAAGCAGGGTGGAGTCGCGGCAGGAAAAAGTGGAGGTACGGACCTGGGAATGCAGGCAGCAGTGGCTGACAGGTCCCAGGTGTGCAGGCAGCAGCTGGAAGACCCCGGGCATGGGGTGGCAACTGAGCAGACCCAGTAAGGCCACGCAAGGTGGCTGGCTGACCAGGTGGTCCCACATTTGCGCGTGCAGATAATCCAGGTGAAGGGGAAGCAGCAGAGAGGACTGGAATCCAGGAGAGAGCAGAGCAGGTGCCATTGTTCCCTCTCGGACCCTGCCCCCACATAGAGTAACAACTCAGCGACTGGGCTGCCCCACACTGGGGAACACCTAAGACTCCACCTCTCACTACATAACAGGTGTGACCAGACCAAAAACAAAACAAAACAAACAAACAAAAAAAAGAAAACCACACCAAAAATGGCTCAAACCAGAGAACAAATCAAAGCCCCAGAGCCAATTCCTCTAAGCAACCAAGAGATAGCCAACCTATCAAATGCACAGTTCAAAGCCCTGGTGATCAGGATGCTCACACAATTGGTTGATTTTGCTCACAAATTAGATGAACAAATGCAGGCTACAATATATAAAATGAAGGAAGACTCATGGGGAAACAATAGAGATGGGAGGAAAACTGGGACTCAAATCAATGGAGTGGACCAGAAGGAAGAAACAAACAACCAAACAGAAAACAAGGAAGAAACAAGAATTCAAAAAAATGAGCAGAGGCTTAGGAACCTCCAGGTCATCTTTAAACGTCCCAACATCCAAATTATAGGGGTACCAGAAGGAGGAGAAGAAGAGCAACAAGTGGAAAACTTATTTGAACAAATAAAGGAGAACTTCCCCAATATGGCAAAGGAAATAGACTACCAGGATGTCCAGGAAGCTCAGAGAGTCCCAAAGAAGTTGGACCCAAGGAGGAACATGCCAAGGCACATCATAATTCCATTAGCCAAGATTAAAATGAAGAAGAGAATTCTAGAAGCAGCAAAGGATAAGGGGATACTCACCTACAAAAGAGTTCCCATTAGACTGTCAGCTGATTTCTCAAAAGAGACCTTCCAGGCAAGAAGGGGCTGGAAAGAAATATTTGAAGTCTTGAAAGGCAAGGGCCTACATCCAAGATTGCTCTATCCAGCAAAGCTGTCATTTAGAATGGGAGGGCAGATCAAGTGCTTCTCAGATAAGGTCAAGTTCAAGGAGTTCATCATCACCAAGCCCTTATTATATGAAATGTTAAAGGGACTCTCCAAGAAAAAGAAGATAAAAAATATGACAGTGAAAAGACAGCAAACTCACAGCTATTTACAACCACACCTAAAAGAAAAGCAAACAACTAGAACAGGAACAGAACCACAGAAATGGAGATCATATGGAGGGTTAGCAACAGAGGAGTGTGAGGAGGAGAGGGGGAAAAGGTACAGAGTATAAGTAGCATAGACGGTAAGTAGAAAATAGACAGGGTATAGTGTGGGAAACATAGAAGCTAAAGAACTTATGACACATGGACATGAACTAAAGGGGGGAATGTGGGTGGGAGAGGGTGTGCAGGGTGGAAGGGAATGATGGGGGAGAAATGGGACAACTGTAATAGCGTAATCAATAAAATATATTTTAAAAAAGAAATTAAGGTTCAGATATGTTATATAAGTTGCCTAAATTGACTAAGTTTATTATCTGCAGAGCTGGGATCTAAGCTTAGGTCAAACTGACTCCAAAATTTGTGATCTTTCTACTCTCCTCTTGACCACATGGCCTCAATAGACCATGTGCACACACTCTAACAATAAGGGAGGAAAATGCTTATTCAATATCTCAAATGGAGTTATGCTAGAGGTCTGTAAAAGGCATGATGAGCATAAAGGGAAGAAGGTATTATCATCAAGTCAGCCTATAGTATGAGGTAGAGGGCTGGTCACAAGGTGTTCTAAGAGGAACAGTCCCTTGAGCTGAGTCCCGATAAAAATCCCTAAGGGAACAAGGCATAGGTAGTAGGTGACTGGGAGGTGTTCAGTACATTCCTGACAGAAGAAATAGTGTGCATATGGGAACTGTCATAAAAACTTAAATGAAAAAACAAACTTCTCTTCAAGTGAAAAGTCTATATTACAGTTGCTGATAGTTCCATTTTAGAAGTGCAGAGAACTGACCACCAAAGGAAAACACAACAGAACTAAAGAAAAAAACAAAGGCATTGCTAATCTTCCATCTGCACCAATGATGTAGGAAAATAAACGAGAGCTAAGCAAAACAAAACAAAAGAAAACACCTTAAACAAAAGGCCTCTTTTGAGACAAGAGGAAAGCTCTGTCTCCCAAAGCCATGCTCTTGCTTTCCGTGTTTATGCTATGATGTGACCGGGACCTCAAAGTCCAGTTGGGGGCCTGTCCCTTTTTATACTACAGAGCTTAATCTGTCTCCATCACTTCCCACAGTCACTCAGGAATTGGCTTAAAATGCCAAAGGTGGATTTCAGCTGTGTGGCGTCCGCCTTCCAAGCCACAACATCTGAATGTGGCCTCCTTCATTCAGGCAACGAAACAGTCAATAAGGAAATGCCATAGTTAGGCCCTTTGCAACTTGCTTGAAGTGTGAGGCAGCGCTTCATTTCCTGATCACTCAGGTGGACATTGTAAAAACAATTAAGAGCAATGACTAATCACCAAATCAAAGCAGGTTGCCCAACTCATTTGCAATTGTGTGCTCAGTTCTGTGTGCCAACAAACAAAGACTTGGGGAGTTTATTATTTAAACCAATTAAAAGCTCTAGGCAAAGCAAGTAGTCAATTTGTGGCCGCGTGGTGGGAAAACATCAGTTGGAAGAGCCTGAGGAATTTCGTGAGCAGAGCCATATGGCCAAAATCAGAATGAAGCACCCAGAATTGCAGGGAAAGTCTGCACTGAAAGCAATTGCAGAGTGAAAAGCTTCACCTAGCAAGAGCAGACTTATGCTCTGTGCTGCCTCTGTCCTGAGCTCTCACCCCCTCACTCCCCTTCCCTCTCTCCCATATTCTAGCCGGCCTGCAAAGCTGGTAGTTCTAACCAACAGTAAAAGAAAAACAAACTGACTAAAATCCAAACTCTGACTGTTCAGCAAGAGACATTGCTAAATTTCCTGTCCACCATTTGCACTTTTATGTATTTTAGGGCTACCTAGAGAGTTCTTAAAGGCCCAGATGATGAAAATCGGCCGCCCTTCTTCCCAAATGAGGTGCATAGTCCATCTGGAGAGGGCACTCACACTTTTGTATGAAGCTGTAGGCCATAAAACAGAAAGTAAAGAATTAAAAACTGAAGCCATTTGGTAGCAGTTATAAAAAAAAGGTAGAGGGAGGTAGAATGTAGTGTGGTGGGGGAATTACTTCAGCAAATTAGATTTACAGAATGGATGTTATGGAGTAAGCCTTTACTGAAAGTTCCTTTTCACATCCCCATGAAATATTTTCCCCTTACATTTTTTCCTGACCTACAATTCCCTTTGCTCCTATCCACTGTCGTCCATGTCTCCCTCCCCTACATTTTCCTGGAAAGTCTAATAATTCTTGTGTTTCCAATGGGTCTTACTTCTTAAGGTCCTGGTTCCTTTCCCCTTCAAGTTCCCCCCAAAACAAGCATTCTCAGATGCTTCTGATTACAGAAAGAGGAAGAACAGTTGTACCAAAACCAACTGGAAAATTTTGACAGCTAAGTCAGCTAGCTGCAGCTGTCTTGTACCGTTTTGTATATTCTAATCAATGCACTAAGATTATATAATTTTTATACACCAATAAACAATGTGGTTTGTGGTATGCAGACAAGTAAATTGAAGTTAATTCAGTAATAAAGAATAACAACTGTAATTCCATTCTTTTAAAAAATCTAGCACTGTCAATACTTCCATAATTAATATGGCACAACTGTTAGTGTGTTGTGGGGTAGTCGTGTGTACAACCCCAACTTTCTGCAACTTGTTATCTTGCCATGAGAATTCTAACCCCACCTCATTTTATTCAAACGGGTTGGCAATAGCAGAACCAACTTGCATCATATGAGCATTTAAGTCAGAGGTCTGTAAAGAGTGAATTTAAAAAGCACAAAACTGCAGGACCTATGGATCCCAATGTGACTCTGCTACTAGGAGCTACAAAGTTCTGTTAAAGTCAGACAACCTTATGTGCCTGCTTAACTACCCAAAGAAACTTCCTTCCAAAATTACCAGACATGGAAGAGATTTAAGTGATCCAAGTACTGAGAGCATATTCCCATTTTAAACCAGAGGGAATGGGAATGGCATGTCACAGTGAACCTAACTGTTTTTGAGTAGTAGATTTCAAAACAGGAGATTGAGAAGCTTCAAAGTTATGTTTTTAGAAGAAATGTGGCCCTGTCTGCAGATATCCCTGAAGCCCAATCTCATTCAGATTCAGGATGGCCACCCATCTATGTGGAACCTAGCTTAACTTATAAAACAGAAGGCCAACTCTGTCACCTGGCTGTCAGGTCTGATAAGCATTACAACTGCTAAACAAGATGTAGATCTTCTGTAGGAGAAGAAATGTGTACACCTGAAGAATGTAAACCCCAGTTTCTTTGAAGTTAGGCATGGCCACGTGACTTGCTTTGACCAATGATGTGTGAGTGAAAGTACTGTGTGTTAGTTCTGAACTGAAGCATTTAGTTTTTCCCATTTAAGGGCTTCCAGAGTTCTTTTTCCCTGGCCTGGTAATTGCTGAAGTATGGTGCTGAGATGATGTCATGAGATGTTATGGAGTGACTACACAGAGCAAACCTGACCCATGTGGGACATGTAGCATGAATGATAAAAATAGTTTTGCTGTGTTAACCTACTAATATTTGGATAGTGTTTGTTATCATGGTATATTCTAGCCTCTTCTGACAGTAATGGTCAGAATCTAAGGCTATAGCTCTTTTCATTCCCTGAGCTGTACCTTGGTCACTCACTGGATAGTCTCATTTTGAGTAAAAAGGTATTTTACAAAGTAAAAAACATAATTTAGTTAAGTAATTTTGAAAGGCAGTCTGAAGGACATGTTGACTATCCAATCATTTAGACTTTTCAAGGTCTAATTTTATGCCAAATTAAATAAATAAGAAATTAATTTATTTTACCTGATTTATCTTTGGTCCATGTAGGAATGTGTGTATTAAACCTTGTTATTCAAGACTGAGTTACAAAGGTCATTCTCTGCAGAAAGGAATGCAATGCTGGATACAATGCTCTTTATATCATACTTCATTGGATAAGATCTACTTGAAAGCTAGTTCCAAGGCAGAAAAAATCTTATTTTTATACAGCTTTCTTTCTTTTTTTTTAGACAACTGGAATCATATTTCCATTTTTACCTTGTGCAACAAGTAAATCTCAAGATAAATTTATTATTCTATTTCAAGAGTTATCATATTGCTTCTTCCTGACATGATTCCTTTTGCTTGTAACTCCAGTCTATATTTTTATCTTATATACTGCTTTAAAATCCTTTATAAATATTGATAGTGATAGTTATTATAAATTATTTTTTTCATTGCAGACTCATTTGCAGAGTCAAACAACCTCTCCCAAGTGAATTCTGTCCATTCACATGAGACCCAGTTCCAAGTACAATTTCTCATTTGCATATATACTGTCTTTAAAAGTAAGAAAATAGTCTTAGAGGCTATTGGATGGAATTTGGCCATGAGAGGTACAGCATCTTTGTTTATTTGACTCAGAGTGAGAAGAGTTAGACTGTAAATTCAAAAATAATCTAATTACCTGTATTCTAGGAACAGCAAAATATGACAATAAAAGTTCATAGGACATTCTAGGTAATAAATACTATTGCAAAGGAAACTTTATCATGATCCATGAGAAAATTTATGATCACAGATTAACTTGTTATTTTATAGTACATAGCCTTTATGAATTGAAAGGAGAGAAAGAAGAAATATATTAAGCTAACTGCTAAATCAAATGACTTTCTAAAAGTACCAGTAAGCTCAGTAAATTGTGTTTCTCAAATTAGAGCAGGCTTTGTAAACATTAGCACTATTCACAATTTTGGGTGGATAATTTTGTTGTTGTTGAGGGCTACTCTGTGCATTGCAAGATGTTTAGCAGCATCTCTGGCCTTGACTTACTCTATACCAGTAGCACTTTCCCTGAGTGATGACAATCAGAAATTTCTCTAGACATTGGCAAAGTCCACTGGGGTTGGGGGGCAAAATTACCCATCATTGAAAACCATTGGAATTAAGGTAATTTTTTTCATGAACTTCTGCCATAGTTAGCCATATACATACCCTGTCCTGTTGTCTTTCTTATAAGATAATTACAATACATGTCATTACTGAGTACCTACTATATGCCAAACACTTTATATGCTTTGTGTCATTTATCTCCAATTTATAGATGAAAAATATGAAGTTTAGAGAAAGTCACACAAGTTATAGGAGAGCTAAAAGAGAAAGCTAGCCCTGGCTGGTGTAGCTCAGTGGATTGAGCGCGGGCCTGTGAACCAAAGGATCGCGGTTCGATTCCCAGTCAGGGCACATGCCTGGGTTGCAGGCCAGGTCCCAGCATGGGACACATAAGAGGCAACCATACATTGATATTTCTCTCCTTCTCCCTCTCTCCTATCCTTCCCCTCTAAAGATAGATAAATAAATAAATAAATATTTTTAAAAAAAAAAAAAAGAGAAAGCTAGATCGGCTTGGCTCTAAACCTATGATCTTATCCACTGTTCAAACCAGGTCAATAATCATATATGGTACAATTTATTCCAATTTTACAAATGAAGAAACTTAAGTTCTTCCAACTTAAGTGATTTACCTATAGCACACAGCCCTTGGAAGAATCACGATAATAATCCAGATTTTCCATGGCTCAAAAGACACACCTATTTTTTCTCCACATGGATCTATTAAGCAGTTGCTGGGACATTTGTACCCGCTCCCACTTGGGTGCCAATAGAGGCAAAAGGGTGAGACATCTGGAACCAATGAAATTCAGAGACTACACCAAAGGGAAATACCAAAGCAGTGGCAATCAGCAAAAGAAAAATAAAACATCAGTACTGGGGAGGCCACACAGCTACCAAAGATTGCAATGAGAAGAAACAGGCCAAAAACTACTACCACTTAGGGAACCATTTGAGTATTTTTCTGGTAATCCTTGACCCTCACCTGCTTTCCTGAACTCTAAAGATGGGGGGGGGGGGAGCTTTGTGACCAAGTTCAGTTTTCTTAAGGCACTTTGAGATTATTCCGTTTTATGTCTGCTAATGACTGAGCCAGACCAAATCATATTTTCTGCTATGATGATAATGAAAAGTTAATATCACATGAACTCCCCACGTGCCCAAGCTGGGGTTTAACATAGAAAAATTGATGTGTGAACCAGTGTTGCTATTTAATGTGGTTTCTATCAAAGTGTTCATAAAATCTGGGGCTGCAGCTGGCCCCCATTAGGTAGTTTCTTGGTGAAAGTTTTCCAAGGAAAACTTTTTTAACAACTTCATAAAGCCAGGCACAAAAGGGCAGTGCAATGACTGGCTGAGAGACATGGGACTTTTTATCTTTTACTGAAATGTTAAATGGTGTTTGCTCTGTCCATTTCTGGAAGAAAAATTGTAAGGCATTAGTTACAATTTGAGCCTTGCATGATTTCATTCATTTATTCATGTGTTCATTTGCTTAACATTTACTTAGCACCTATTATATGCCAGGCACTGTGCTAAATGCTGGGAGGAATGAAAAGATGAGTATCACATCACTTGGGTTCTTGGGGATTTGAAGGAGGAGAAGACTGGTGAGAACACAAATAACTGTAACTTGAAGCAGTCTATGGCAAGGGTTTCAGGGTTGGAATTTGTAAACTACCTGGAAAAGTACCTGGTGCAAACTGAGCATTCAAGAAATGTGTGCTTATTCCTTCTACATGTATAATTAGATGCTAATGCTTTGAGGATAATCATGCATTATTTCTAAATGATAATATTCAAATTAACACACAAAAAGTGATATTTTGCACCCAATTTGTGAGAATATACTGTTGTTTTAAAAGGTAGATTTTCATAGAAACCAAAGAACTTATATGTATGACACATGGATATGAACTAAAGGGGGAAATGTGGGTGGGAGAGGGTGTGCAGGGTGGAGGGGAATAATGGGGGGAAATGGGACAACTGTAATAGCATAAACAATAAAATATATTAAGAAAGGTAGATTTTCATCTGAACAACCAGATGCATATGTTAATTTTGTAGATATAGCATCATCAAACCTTTATTGTATGCCTATGTAGTCCTTCTGCTCTTGGAAGGATCTTACTCCAGTTTGAGGAAATCCTGTTTGTATCTTTTTATGAATAAAATGTGACAGAGGTCTTCCCACCCAGCAGACTATCTTAACCAGGACTCAGTTTAGTTCCAGATTGGTGTTAAGTATTGATCATTAATTCAACCAACCCTTCCAGACAACCTGCATGCCTAATAATACCGCAGTAGTTCAGAAGAGCAACTTGATCTCCTAAGGGATGAGGTGATCAGGCAAGGCTCTATTAAGGAGGCATTCCTGAAGCTAGGGCTTAAGAATGAAGCTTGTATATAAGTACAAAGGAAAAAGAAAGACATTCTAGAGTGGGGATAGCCTGAGCAAAGATGCAGAATTAGGAATGTGCTTAGTATGTTTGGGAAACAATGAATAAATCAGTTTGATAAGAATACAATTCACAGGAATAGTGGGAAATAAAATGTATGGTATATAGGGCCAGATTATAGAAGATATCAAATTCTAGTCTAAGGTACTGCATGAAAGTAATAGCCTTTGTTTGTTGCAAATAATATACTTGAAAAATTTGTAGTAAGAACTGAGTCAAGCATTTTGTTCTTTTTTTTTAATTTTTATTTTAATTGTTGATCTTGTACAGTTTTCTGTCTTTTATTCTCACCCGAACCCGCCACCCCAGCCCTCCCCACCTCCCTCCCATTTCCACCCCCCCATAGTTTTTGTCCATGTGTCCTTTATACTTGTTCCTGTAAATCCTTCCCCTTTTCCCCTGAAATTCCCTCCCCTCTCCCCTCTGGTGACTTTCAGCCTGTTCCCGATTTCCATGTCTTTGGTTATATTATGCTTGTTTGTTTGTTTTGTTGATTAGCTTCCTGTTAACACCAATCCAAAAGAAACTATGCATCCCTATGTTTATAGCAGCACAATTTACAATAGCCAAGTGTTGGAAGCAACCTAGATGCCCATCAGTAAATGAATGGATCAAAAAACTGTGGTACATTTATACAATGGAATTCTATGCAGCAGAAAGAAAGCAGGAGCTCATATCCTATGCAACAGCATGGATGGAACTTGAGAGCATCATGCTAAGCGAAGTGAGCCAGGCAGTGAAAGACAAATACCATATGATCTCACCTTTAACAAGCATTTTGTTCTTAACACTATCATTCATTGCAATAAGTCTCAGAATGGTTTGTCCTTCCAAAATACTCCTATACTATGGAATCCAAGGACTTTGGAAGCCTATGAAAGAAAAGGTCCTGAGAACTCATGGCAACTCTATCTAAGGAATTAGTCCTTGAGAAAATAAACTAGCATTTGCAGATATTGTGCAATACCTTTGTACATGTACTCTCTAGTTTAATTCTCATAAAGACCCTGTGTAGTAGGTTCAAACAATAACCCTCATTTTACAGATGAGAAAACTGAGCCTCGGATAGTAGATTAAAACAGTACTCAAACAGTGATATATTTTCTCCTAAATCTAGTATTCTTTTCACCATACCACATTGCCTCCTGAATGGAATATCTTTGCAACACTTTGAATTGGGACATCCTATGATTAATACATGCTTCTAGTTATTGTTCTCTTGAAATACAGTAAAATTCCCATTTGTCTATTGTTCAAACATCCTTGAATGTCAAATATTTTTAAGTTCTATCTAAGTCAGGGAAAATAATGAACATGAATTGCAGAGCAATTAATTATAAAGGTCAAACTATCCCCACATTTACTCAACCATCAAGGGACACAGCTCCATGGATCAGAGCAAATAGTACCAATTGGAACTATCTAGGTGAGTTAGGTTGAGGGAATATTCATTAAGCCATGAGCAGACATGGATTGGCTCTGCTATTTTGGTAGGCTCTGCTGCCTAGTTAAGCATCAAGTCACTGGAACTATAGTGAATACTTATATTAGCAGGTAACCTAGTACAGCACTCTAGAGTTTGCAAAGGTATACAACTGTCCACCACCCCCAACTTCAGAAAAGAAGAAAGTAAAGTTCAGGAAGACTAAGTAACTTGCTCAAGGTAAAATATCTAAATAAGTGGTAAAGTTGAGATTCAAGCTCTAGTCTTTTGACCCACAAAGTTCAGTATACTACTCCTTAAGGGCCAAGACACTCACATGTCTTCATTTGGGTAAAATAACTAGTTAAAAGACTATACAAGGTCCTCAACATAACTGCTTTGATTTCCAAATGTTAAGCTTCCAGTTTCTGAGGTTCCTTTCTCCAGCTTCACCTCTATCCCTCCATTGACTGGGCTGACAAGCTTGTCTGGTACCTTGTAGACATAGTCTATGTGTCATATGTGCATGGGAACTCCACCTCAAACTTTCAAATGCAATAAACATGACTCTTAACCATAAGGAAATCCAAAACACATGGTAACCATAAAAAATGGCATTCTAGAAATTAACAACAGGTTATCAGAGAGACAAGCATTTCCAGTAGTGAGATATATATATATATATTAGTCATGGCTAGCCTCTGTCAAAAAACCTGGAGTATATCACAATGATATAGATGACAAAGAAAACATGGGAGCAAGATAAATAGCTACCTGGTGAGCTAGGATGAGAGACTCAAAATGTCTCTAAAAATTTCAGTAATCAAACCATTCTATTCTCTGACTTTCTTACTTTATCACATATTTTAAGTTACACACACACACACACACACACACACACACACACACACTTCTGTACATGTCATTGCCTATGTCCATCAATCAGATAATTACTTCACTGATGAGAAAACAAGTAGATTATACAGCCTTTACTTTTTAGCTCTCAAGTGAGTGGTCTGTTCCACTAGTGAGATTAAGTTCCTAATCTAAAGCCTTATTGTTCAGAAACTCAATTGTGCAAGAGCCTCCTACTTTACACTCCTTAATACAGTGGTTGTCAAAGTTGAGAGTCCATCAGAATCAGCTGTAGGACTTGTTAAGCCCTGGTCGGACAGACTTCTGCCCCAGCCCCACCCAGAGTTTCTGATTCAGTAGGTATGGGACAGGGTTCAAGAATTAGTATTTATTAAGCCAGGCAGTGAAAGACAAATACCATATGATCTCACCTATAAGTGGAACCTAATCAACAAAACAAACAAGCAAGCAAAATATAACCAGAGACATTGAAATAAAGAACAAACTGACAGTAACCAGAGGGGAGGTGGGAGAGGATAATGCAGGGGGAAGGGTCATCAAGAAACATGTATAAAGGGCCCATGGACAAAGCAAAAGGGGGGTAGAATCGAGGGTGGCAGGTGGGGACTGCTGGGGTTGGGGGAGTGGTGGGAAGATAATGGAGACAACTGTATTTGAACAAGAATAAAAAAAAAAGAATTAGTATTTCTTCCCTGACTAGTGTGGCTCAGTGGATTGAGTGCTGGCTTACAAACCAAAGGGTCACCAGTTCAAATGCCAGTCAGGGCACATGCCTCTGTTGTGGGCCAGGGCCCCAGTCAGGGGTGCTAGAGGCAACCACACATTGATGTTTCTCTCCCTCTCTCCCTCCCTTCCCCTCTATCTAAAAATAATAAATAAAATCTTTTAAAAAAATAATTAGTATTTCTGCCCTGGCTGGTGTAGCTCAGTGGATTGAGCGCGGGCCTGCGAAACAAAGGATCGTGGTTCGATTCCCAGTCAGGGCACATGCCTGGGTTGCAGGCCAGTTCCCAGCATGGGACACATAAGAGGCAACCATACATTGATATTTCTCTCCTTCTCCCTCTCTCCTACCCTTCCCCTCTAAAAATAAATAAATAAATATAAAAATAAAAATAAAAAAAATAATAATTAGTATTTCTAATAAGTTCCTGGTTGCTCTGGACACCACTAGTCCAGGGATGACACTTGGAGAACAAATGCTGTACAGCTACCCAAGCAATCATCTGGAAACACCTATTTTGTTTGTATCATTCTTTACAAATATTTTTGGTGGCTCGCAATTGCCTACACAATAAAGTTTAGATTCTAGTGCCTGGCACTACAAACTCCATCCACCCTCTCTTCTGCAACCTCATCTCATCTCTCAATATTCACAAACACAGACCCTCCCATCCAGTCAGGAAGGTTTCTTCACTGGTCCTTGAACTCAACACTTATCCTGCCGACTTCAATCCTGATTCTTGCTGTTCCTCTCAAAGGAAATGCCTTCATCTTTCCTTTGCCGATCAATACCCACAGACTCTGGCCCCTGCTCCATTTCCTATAACTGACCTTTTCTGACTGTTCTAGCTGCATTAATCTACTCCTTCTATGAAGGCCAATAGCAGTTCTAAATTGTGTTCTTCAGTTTAGCAACCAGGTAGTTGAGCAGTTTTACATGTCTCCCCTTCATACCTAAACAGAGTTCCCTCAAGGCCCTTGTCCTAAGTAATGTTCATTAGCCTTTCCTTCAGGACCCATGACAGTGCTAAACAAATGGTAGTCACTCAATAAGTAAATTCCTTTGTAACATATAAATTTATTAATTAAGAGCACAATATATTTTTAAAAACTGGCAAAGATTGACATAATAATAAATGGTATAGTTTGGTTAATTAGGCTTGTTATGTTTTCAAGTTTTTGTTTGTTTTACATTTCTTTCACATTCTGAGAATTTCAGGGGACAGTTACATTTGTAAAATTAGGTTGAGAACAGACGTGACAACATGAGTACAATCTATGCATTTGCTGATCTCTGCTGGATATTTCCCAATATGCTCACGCATGGAGCACAGACCTAATTTACAGAATTCAGCTTAACCCTCTGGTAATGCAGATGCATCATAGGTGACTTTGACCTAGATCAGCACTGAACACTGATCTAGACATATGCTAATTAACATTTCATTAATGACAAAAATATCCTGCCTTTGAGGGATGCCTTGGTGAAACTGGAGGGAGATTAAAAGGACAATTACATTTCTTAAATCAACCTCCTTGTTCTCTATGAAATACTTTGAGGTTGATTCAGTTTAATTCCACCTTCTCAAAAAAAGTCTCACTTGGGAGAAAATGGGAATAAAAAGGAGTAATTTCCTAAATAAAATTTAAGCTATTCTAACAGGGACACTTCATGTCGAAAACAAGTAACATCTTCAACTATGCTGCCTGGGCTTTTCCTCTCATAGATTCTGAATTAATGAAAGGAAAATAGACGCAAATTGTATCTACACAAACAAAATAGTTTGAATTAAAAAAAAGATTACACTTGATTTCTAAACAGATTACTAACTGGGTTTCATTTTAGTCAAACATCTGGTACTTTTACTATCAACTGTTGTCTTCAGTCTCATATAACCACACAGAGAGAGTCTCTAGAATACATGAGAGAATGATCATCTGGAAGCTGGACACCATTCCAATGCCAATGCCAATGTTCCTAACTCCAATGTCATTAGTTAGAATTTGGCAATGGATTTTTACTTTGTTTTGGATTTCCTTCTCTCCAAAGAGGCTCTGCAAGTCCAAATACTTTGCTAGGTAAGTGACTGCTTAAATGAGTGCAAAGTAACAGACTTGTTCATCTCTATGGCAGACTATACATAATCACCATAGAAATATATAATTACACCTGTCAGCCTCATCTTTTGTAATTGATTCAATGACTAACAATGTCAGCGGCAGGCTAAGCTTTGAGGTCTTGCTGTGATAAAATACTCATACATAGCTAAACATCTTGGTGTCTTAATTGTTTGTCATACTGCCAAGGTTCCTGTGTTGTCTCTATCTCCACAGCAACAGACTGGGATAGAGAAATCCTGTTTAATAGCCAAAAGTGAATTGATCATCTCGTTTTGTTCTACAGGTCCTTTAAGAAAATCATGGAGTCATTGAAAATAATATGATCATGAAGCCAGATTTTAAATAGAAGTGTAAAATATGATTCAGTGCATTAAAAACTAGATGCATGTTTTGTGCTTTTCAAAAATACTCTAATTATCGTTATGAGCAGATAGGAGCAACCCATGTTTGAACATGTACAAAGACACAATGTAACATGTTATTTTCATCACACTGCCTTTTCAGAAGTTGATGGAGCACTTTAAAGTCCCTCAACTACAAATCAAGAAAGCACTAGAAGCTACTGGCTATTGGAAGTTTATTTTGTTTATTTGTTTGAGAGGGTAATCTGGATATCAACATCATGGTAAAAAAAAGAAGGCACCAACACCAGGGACCAGCACATCAATCATAATCACATGTAATAAAGTTGAGGGTCATGGCTAGTGTAATAAAATGCAATAGATTACTTGTGAAATTTAACAAAGTACATCCTGTAGCTACTGCTCAAAAAGCACAGTGGCTAACTGAAAGTTGTCAAAAGCCTACAGATTAACCATGTTTTATCCAACATTAAATAACTTTTGATACAGTTGACAGATACAAAATACAGTGAACCCTTGAACAACTCAGGGTAATGGAAGCCAAATACCCACACAGTCAAAAAACCCATGAATAACTTTTGACTCCTCAAAAGCTTAACTAGTAATAACCTATGGTTGACTAGAAGCCTTACTAATAACATAAATAGTTGATTAACACACATTTTATGTTACATGTATTACATACTATATTTTTACAATAAACTAAGCTACAGAAAAAAATGTTAATAAAATCGTAAGGAAGAGAAAATACATTTATAATACCGTATGTTTTTATCGGCAAAAATCCACGTATAAGTGAAACTGTGTAGTTCAAACACATACTGTTCAAGGATCAACTGTAACCCTTACATCCAGGTTCCACTACAAAGAGATACTACCTCATAGCCATTAAGATGGCTATTATCAATCTCTACTGATGGTTTTTCTATATAATAAGCTAGATTTCATATTAGCCATACTCAGGCAACTGCTTGCAAGACCATCAAAATTCATTCCTTTATCAATTTATTCATTTATTCAGTTGTTAAATATATGTTTAAACACTTAAAATGTGTCAGGCACTGTGCTGGGTGTTGGGATGTGACAAGAGATATTGTGTGTTATGGGAGCACATAAGAGTGCATCAATTTAGCCTCAAATGATCAGAAACATATTTCTGGAGGACATAACACTTACACTGAGCCTTGTAGAATGAGTAGAATATTAAACTGGTTTTTGAGCATGGGAAGGGAGAGAAGTCATAGTGAAAAATCATAGAAGTGAGGTACAAAACAGCTATAGCATGACAAAGCTTAACAAATTAGACTTGAGAGAGAAAAAGGAACCAGATCATGGAAGCGTTTGATATCATACTGAATAATGATTAGTTTATTTTTTTTGTTTTTGTTTTTTTTGTTTTGCATTAATGCTTTTTATTAGGATAATATTACAGAACAGCAAATTGAATTTACTTTTAATTAAAATTTTTTTAATTTTTTTATTATTAATATTTGAATAGAGTTGTCTCCATTTTCCCCACCACCAGTTTCCCCTGCCCTACCTACACCCACCCCCTACCCTCAGTCCTACCCCCATATGGCTTTGTCCATGGGTCCTTTATACATGTTCCTTGATGGCCCTTTCCCTTCTTTTCCACATTATTTCCCTCCCAACTCCTGTCTGCTTACTGTCAGTTTGTTCTTGATTTCAGTGTCTTTGATTATATTTTCCTTGCTTGTTTTTTTTTTTGTTGTTGTTGTTGTTGTTAATTAGGTTCCACTTACAGGTGAGATCATATGGTATTTGTCTTTCACTGCCTGATTTATTTCACTGAGCATAATGCTCTTCAGTTCCATCCATGCTGTTGCAAAGGGTAGGAGCTCCTCCTTTCTTTCTGCTGCATAGAATTCTATTGTGTAAATGTACCATTTTTTTTATTCATTTATTTGCTGATGGGCACCTTGGCTGCTTCTGGCCCTTGGTTATTGTAAATTTACTGCTATGAACATTGGGATGCATAAGTTCTTTTGAATTAGTGTTTCAGAAATTCTTAGGGTATAATCCCAAGAGTGGAATTGCTGGGTCAAAAGGCAGTTCCATTTTTAGTTTGAGGAAATTCCATACTGCTTTCCACAGTGGCTGCACCAGTCTGCATTCCCATCAACAATATACTAGAGCTCCATTTTCTCAACAACCTCATCAGCACTTATTGGCTTGTTGTTTGTTGCTTTGTTTATGATAGCCATTCGGACTGATGTGAAGTGGTACCTCATTGTGGTTTTAATTTGCATCTCTCTGATGGCTAGTGATACTGAGCATCCTTTCATATGTCTCTGGGCCCTCTGTCTGTCCTCCTTGGAGAAGTGTCAGTTCAGGTCCTTTGCCCATTTTTTAAATTGGTTTGTCTTCTTGGTGTGGAGTCATGTGTGTTCTTTATATATTTTGGACATCAAACCCTTTTCTGGGACATCATTGGCAAATATGTTTTTTCATATGGTTGGCTGCCTTTTCATTTTAATGCTGTTTTCTTTAGCCATGCAGAAGCTTTTAATTTTGATGAGATCTTGTTCATTTATTTTTTTTCCTTTATGTCCCTTGCTCTAGGGGACATATCAGTGAAAACGTTGTGTGGAGTATCTGAGATTTTCCTGCCTATGTTCTCCTTTAGGACTTCTATGGTATGATGATTTATATTTGTCTTTTATCAATCTTGAATTTATTTTTGTATATGGTGTAAGTTGGTGGTCAAGTTTCATTTTTTGCATCCCAGTAATCTTTTGCATGTAGCTGTCCAGATATCCCACCACCATTTGTTGAAGAGGCTATTTTTACTCCATTTTATGTTTCTGCCCCCTTTGTTGAATACTAATTGACCATGGAGACTTGGGTTTATGTCTACACTCTCTATTCTGTTCCATTGATCTGTGTGTCTGTTCTTATACCAGTACAAGATTGTTTTGATTACCGTGGCCTTGTAATATAGTTTGATGTCAGATATGGTGCTCCCACCTACTTTGTTCTTTCTCAAAGTTGCTGTGGCTATTTGGGGTCATTTATGTTTCCATATAAATTTTTGAAATGTTTCTTCTATATCTGTGAAATATGTCATTGGTATTTTAATAGGGATTGCACTGAATCTATAAATTGCTTTGGGTAGTATGGACATTTTGATGATATTAATTCTTCCAATCCATGAACATAGTATATGCTTCCATTTATTTGTGTCTTCCTTAATTTCTTTCTTCAGTGTTGTGTAGTTTTCTGAGTACAGGTCTTTTATCTCCTTGCTTATGTTTATTCCTAGGTATTTTATTTTTCTTGTTATATCAAAGGGGATTTTTTTCCTGATTTCAGTTTCTGATATTTAATTGTTGGTGTACAAGAATGCCTTTGATTTCTGAATATTGACTTTGTATCCTGCCATTTTGCTAAATTCACTTATTAGATCAAGCAGTTTTTTTTTGGTGGAGTCTATAGGGTTTACTATGTACACTATCATGTCATCTGCAAAAATGACAGTTTTACTTCTTCCTTTCTAATTTTTATGCCTTTTATTTCTCCTTCTTTTTGATTGCTGTGGCTAGAACTTCCAATATTATGTTGAATAGAAGTGATGAAAGAGGGCATCCTTATGTTGTTCCTAATCTTAGTGGGAAAGCTTTTAGTTTTTGTCCATGGAGTATGATGTTGGCTGTAGGTTTTTCACATATGGCCTATATTACATTGAGGTATGCTCACTCTCTCACACTTTCCTGAGTGTTTTATCATACATGGGTGCTGTACCTTACCAAATGCTCTTTCCACATCTATTGGTACAATCATGTAATTTTTGTCTCTTATTTTGCTTATGTGATATATTACATTCATTGATTTGAGAATATTGTGTCATCCTTGCCTGCCTGGGATGACTCCCACTTGATCATGGTGTGTGATCTTTTTGATATATTGCTAAATATGGTTTCTCAGTACTCTGTTGAGGATTTTAGCATCTATGTTCATCAGCGATATTGGTCTAAAGATTTCTTTCTTTTTTGTGTCTTTGTATGGTTTGAGGATTAGGATGATGATACCTTCATAAAAAAGTTTGGGAGCCTTCCCTCTTCTTTGATTTTTTGGAATAGTCTGTGAAGGATAGAGGTTAGCTCTTTCTTAAATGTTTTGTAAAATTCTCCTGTCAAACCATCCAGTTCAAAGCTTTTGTGTGACAGGAGTTTTTTGATTACTGCTTCAAATTGCCATCTGTTATCAATCTACTCAGGCTTTGTGCCAATTCCTCATTGAGTTTTGGAAGATTATATTTTTCAAGAAATTTGTCCATTTCACCTAGGTTTTCAAATTTCTTGGCATTTAGTTCTTTGTAGTAATTCCCTACAATCCTTTGTATTTCTTTGGCATCAGTTGTAATTTCACCTCTTTCATTTCTGATTTTGTTTATTTGGGTACTCTCCTTTTTTTTCTTGATGAGTCTGGTTAAAGGATTGTTGATTTTATTTATATTTTCAAAGAACCAGCTCTTGGATTTATTGATCCTTAGAATTATTCTTTTCGTCTCTATTTGTTTAATTCTGCTCTGATCTTGATTATTTCCTTCCTTCTACTTGCTCTGGGCTGTCATTGTTGTTCCTCCTCCAGGTCTTGTAGATGTAGGGTTAGTTTGTTTATTTGAAATGTTTCTATCTTTTTTAGGTAGGCCTGTATAGCTATGAACTTCCCTCTCAGCACTATCTTTGCTGTGTCCAATAGGTTTGGGGCTGTTATGAGTTCATTTTCATTTGTTTCCACAAACTTTTTGATTTCTTCCTTGATTGCATTATTAATCCATTCATTATTTATTAGCATGTTATTTAATCTCCATGAGTTTGAGTGTTTTGGGTTTTTCCCCTTGGGATTGGTTTCTAGTTTTAGGCCCTTGTGGTTCGAGAAGATGTTTGATATGATTTAAATTTTCTTGAATTTGTAGAGGCTTGTTTTGTGTCCTATTGTGTGATCTATCTTTGAAAATATTCCATGTGCATTTGAAAAGAATGTGTATTTTGCTTCTTTGGGATGAAAATTTCTTTATATATCATTTAAGTCCATTTGATCTAGGGCATTGTTCAATACTGCAGTATCCTTGTTGATATTTTGTTTGGAAGATCTATCCATCATTGACAATGGGGTGTTAAAACCCCCTACTATAATTGCATTGTTGTCAATATCTTTCTTGAAGTCCTCCAAGATTTTCCTTATATATTTGGGTGCTCCTATGTTGAGTGCATGTATATTTACAATGTTTATGTCTTCTTGGTGGATTCTTCCCTTGAGTATTACGAAGTGACCTTCAGTATCTCTTTTTATGACCTTTGAAGTCTATTTTGTCAGATATAAGTATTGCTACCCCAGCTTTTTTTTTCTGTCCATTTTATTGGAATATTTTATCCAACCTTTCACTTTTAGTCTGTGTAGGTCTTTTGTTCAGGAGTGGGTCTCTTGCAGACAGCCAATATGTGGGTCACATTTTCTTATCCATTCAGCTGCCCTATGTCTTTTTATTGGAGCATGTAATCCATTTACATTTAAGGTTATTATTGATAGGTACTTATTCATTGCCATTTTACTCCCTTTGTACCTTTGTCCCTTTCTCTCTTAGTGTTTTTCTTCCTATTTTTAAAGCAGTTCCTTTAGCATATCTTGCAGTGCTGGTTTCGTGGAGGTGTATTCTTTCAGCCTTCTTTTGTCTGGGTAACTCCATATTTTGCCTTCCACTTTAATTTAGAGCTTTGGTGGGTACAGTAGTCTCAGTTGCAGGCCTTTACTTTTCATTACTTGGAATATTTCTTGCCATTATTTTCTGGTTGGTAGTGTTTCTGTTGAGAAGTCAGATACTACCCTTATTGGGGTTCCCTTGTATGTTACTTCCTGTTTCTCTCTTGATGCCTTTAAAATGCTCTCTTCATTTTTAAATTTTGCCATTTTAATTATTATATGTCTTGTACTGGGTCTCTTTGGATTCCTCTTGATTTGGACCCTCTCTGCTTCCTGGGCTTGTGTGGCTTTTTCTGTCATCAAATTAGGGAAGTTTTCCATCATTACTTTTTCAAACAGGCTTTCTATTCCTTGTTCCACTTTTTCTCTTTCTGGTATCTGTATTATGTGGATATTATTCTGTTACATTTTTGTCCTGCATTTCCCTTAAACCCTCTTCCTTCTTTTTGAGTCTTTTTTCCTTTTCTTGCTCTTCCTGGAAGTTTTTCTCTGCTTTGCCTCCAGCTCACTGATTCTATCCTCTGCTTCATTGAGCCTGCTTTTGATTCCTTCTACTGTGTTATTGAATTCAGAAATCATATTCTTCATTCTTCTTGGCCTTTGTTGATTGTTTCTATGTCCTTCTTTATGCTGATATAATTTGCAATAAGTTCCTCGAAGTTTCTTTGTAGTTTTCGGTAATTCGCACTGAGCTCATTGACCTTCCTTATAACCATTCTTTTGAACTCAATATGTGATAGTTGACTTGCCTCTATTTCATTTAGCATTGTGTCTGAGCCCTCCTCCTTTCCTTTTGATTGGGGGTTGTTTGTTTGTCATCCCATTATTTGTGGTTCTCTCTTGTTTGCTTCTGCTTCTTAAATTGATCAGTTTTGTCTTTCTGATTTTGTGGTGTGAACTTCTAAGGTAGGAGGCCTGTGAGATTCAGTGGTGTAGTCTCCTTGATCACCTGATTCAGGATGTTCTTGGGATGCCCTGTAGGCCTTTATTCTGGTTGTCTGGATGTAATTGGGTTTTGATTGTTGAGTATTTCTTTGGTGGGTGGTTCCTTGCTGCTGGTTGACTGAGGGTCACTCTGCCCACCATGTCTTGTGTGCTGTTCTACAGGTGCTGCCAGAACAAAACTACAAAGTCCAAGAAATAAAGCAACACCCGCAAATATAACTCCTCCCTACAATCCCACTATCAATAGCAAATGAACCAGTATTAATAAGTATTAATAAGGGAACAAGATTAAGATTATTATATGAAAGGGGAGCAGGTATGAAATCATCTACTGAGAGAAAAATGATTTTGAGAGGGTAGAGGGAGTAGCACTAGTAAGTGTTGGGAGCTGGAGTAATGGAAAAAGAGAAGGTAAAATTTACCTCATGAATAAGAAAGGGAATGAAGAATGTGGAATGGAATATGAGAAAGAAGTGTATACTATTAGGTTTAACAAGAAATTAAAATAATAAAAATAAAATAAATTGGGAGAGTGAAAGAAAAAGGAAGGAAAAAGGTAGATAATTAATAAAAATATAGGAGCCTAATTGGAGAGAGATCTACCACAGTACTATCAACAACAAATTAGCTAAAATTAATATAGGTGGTATGGGAATAAGAGGGAAAAAAGAAACAAAGAAAAGTCTATGAGATGTTTAGAGGAATGGGGAAAGATTTTGAAATGATAGAGGGAGAGGGAATACTAAGAGTGAGGAACAAAAACCAGGCTAAAAGAGAAAGAAATTAAAATTTGGATGTGAGGAAAAAGGAAAAAAAGGAGAATAAAGAAAAATAAAAGAGCAGGATGAAACAGAAATAGAAGAAAGACAAAAAGAAAAAAAAAACAGGCTAAGATGGCAAAATTAAAATTTGAGATCAAAGCAAGAGTAGGAGAGGGACCAGTAAAATTTGATATTTTAAATACAGAATTAGTCAAGCTTTAGAGATAAAATTGAAAAAAAAAAAAAAAACAATGCAACAGTAACTACCCTAACCCACAACCAACTAGCAGAGATTGTTAAAGGTGGAGAGAGAATGGGAGTATTTTAATAGCAGGGCAAAAGGATATGAAATGACCCTTGACAACAAAATTGGGACTTCTGGCCAAGATGGAGATGTAGGTAGACATACTATGTCTCCTCACACAATGAAAATAAGGACAACAAAAATTTAAAAGTCAAAAATCAACCAGTACTGACAAAAAATTGAACTGTATGGAAGTCTGACAACCAAGGAGTTAAAGAAGACACATTCATCCAGACCAGCAGGAAGAGTGGAGTCAGGCATCCAGGGTAGAGAGGACTTGCAGCAAGGTGGCAGCTGGCAGACCCAGGGTGTGCAAAACAGTGGCTGGCAGACCCTGGGCACACAAGGTTGCGGCTGGTGGACCCAGTGAGGTGGTGGATTGTGGAGCGGGGTGCGGCATGCAAGGTGGCTGGCCAACCAGGCGGTCCCACATTCATGTGCAGATAAATCAGGAGAAACTGGGGAGCAAGATAGACCATGCAACCTAGAGTCCGAGCACGGGGAAATAAAGCCTCAAATCACTGATTGAAAACACCTGTGGGGGGTTGGCGTTCTGGGAGAAACTCCCAGCCTCACGTGAGAGTTAATTGGAGAGACCCACAGGGTCCTAGAACATAGACAAACCCACCCACATGGGAATCAGCACCAGAAGAGCCCAATTTGCTTGAGGGAAGTGGGGGAAGTGACTGAAATCTGGCAGAGAGTGGAACAAGTTCCATTGTTCTCTCTCAGACCCCTGCCCCACATAGAGCATCACAACACAGCCATTTGGTTCCCTGCCCTAGTGAACACCTAAGGCTCCACACTTCACTATGTAACAGGCACATCAAGACAAAAAAAAAAAAAAAAAAAAAAAAGCCCAAACAAAAGAACAGATCAAAGCTCCAGAAAAAAATACAACAAAGCAACCAAGAGATAGCCAACCTATCAGATGCACAGTTCAAAGCCCTGGTGATCAGGGTGCTCAAAGAATTGGTTGAATTTGGTCCCAAATTAGATGAAAAAATGAAGGTTATGCTAAGTGAAATAAAGGAAAATGTACAGGGAACCAGTAGTGATGGGAAGGAAACTGGGACTCAAATCAATGGAGTGGACCAGAAGGAAGAAACATCCAATCAGAAAAGAAAGAAGAAAAAAGAATTCAAAAAAAATGAGAAGAGGCTTAGGAACCTCCAGGACATCTTTAAATGTTCCAACATCCAAATTTTAGGGGTACCAGAAGGGGAAGAGGAAGAGCAACAAGTGGAAAGTTATTTAACAAATAGTAAAGGAGAACTTCCCCAATCTGGCAAAGGAAATAGACTTCCAGGAAGACCAGGAAGCTCAGAGAGTCCCAAAGAAGTTGGACCCAAGGAAGGACACACCAAGGCACATCTTAATTACATTAGCCAAGATTAAAGATAAAGAGAGAATCCTAGAAGCAGCAAGAGATAAGGAGACAGTCACCTACAAAGGAGTTCCCATCAGACTGTCAGCTGATTTCTCAAAAGAGACCTTGCATGCAAGAAGGGGTTGAAAAGAAGTATTCCAAGTCATGAAAGACAAGGACCTACATCCAAGATTGCTTTATCCAGCAAAGCTGTCATTTAGAATGGAAGGACAGGTAAAGTGCTTCCCAGGTAAGGTCAAGTTAATGGAGTTCATCATCACCAAGCTCTTATTATATGAAATGTTAAAGGAACTTATCTAAGAAAAAGAAGATAAAAAGCATGTACAGTAAAATGACAGCAAACTCACAATTGTTAACAACCACACCTAAAACAAAAATAAAAACAAACTAAGCAAGCAACTAGAACAGGAACAGAACCACAGAAATGCAGATCACATGGAGGGTTCACAATAGAGGAGTGGGAGGAGGAGAGAGGGGGAAAAGGTACAGAGAATAAGTAGCATAGATAGTAGGTAGAAAATAGATAAAAGGAGGGTAAGAATAGTTTGGGAAATGTAGAAGCCAAAGAACTTATGACACATGAACATGAACTAAAGGGGGGGAATGTGGGTGCGAGTGGGTCTGCAGGATATAGAAGAGTGAAGGGGGGGGGAATTGGACAACTGTAATAGCATAATCAATAAAATGTATTTTAAAAAATTTGTTTTGTGTGTCTGGACAGTGGAGAAATAGTAAGAGTATGGAATAGAAACAAGTTGTTAAAGAGAAAACAAAATTTGAAATGAAAATAATGCTGTGAAAGAGTAAGGTAAAATGGTCTAAGTGAAGGGAGGGCCAAAATATGTGAATTGAAATACAGTATAGTGTAAAATCTAGTGACTTAATATATACAAACTTGCTGAACAAGAAATGAATGTTAAAAAGCTATGCAAGAAAGAAAATATTGCAGATCATGAAGAAGACCACAGTAGCTTTTATTTCTGTAGCCTCTTGTATTTACCACTGTTTTATTCCTTCTGGATTTGCCTCTGGTGATGTCAGATGTTGACAATGTCTGACCTTAGGCAGCTTGTTCCATACTTCCAGTAATCTATCCCAGGCTGTCTCCTTCAATTGTTAATCTGGTCACTCTGCACTCAGCAGCAGGTTTAAGCACTGTAGGGTAGGGCCAAATCCCTCTTGGGGTGGAGGCTATTGTTTCCCTTCAGGCTTCTGCTGCTTGGAGGGGAGTGTCCTGCTGGAGCAGGATGTTTGCTGCATATGGGGGTTGCCTGATTACTGGAACATGGGATCTACTGTCTCATTTCTCTCTCCCAAGGCTTCTGTCCCTAGTCTCTCTTCAGGCATCTCCAGCCCCTCTTCCCCTGCCTTTTCCAGAGCCAAGGGTAAGTGGCAGCTAATAAAAATTTGTGTTTTGGCCCTTTAAATGACTCTTGTGTGTCCAGCCATCTGCCTCTGCAGCCATGCCACTTTTTGCTGTTGGTTGTTACCTGTGTACTTTTTGGTTCTGGTGTTCCAGGCTGGAAATCCTAGCTTAGCGTTTAGATGCCATTCTTCTCTTGGGGATCCAACCAGCCACTTAATTATCCATCCAGCACTGCCACCTATGGGCATGCAGTCTGCCTTCTTGAGTCTCTACCACATTCCTTACCAGATAGGTTGTGCTGAAGCTGATTCTTCAGTCTGTCTAAGGTTATAAGGCTTCTCTCTTTCTGTATTGCTCAGTTGTCTGTTCTGGGTGGGTTCTCCACAATTGAGTTGTAATTCCAGATTGGCCCTGCAAGGCAGTCAGTGTGAGTTCTATTCATTCCTCTGCCATCTTCCTTCTCTCTCCGATTCTGATGATTGTTTTCTTAACCAATGCTCCCAACCCTAATTTTATTTTGTTTAAATGCCACATTCTGAATCTATGGCAGCAGAAAGGGCTATTATTTGGTTTCATCTAAAACAGAGTAAGATGCATTCTATATACAAACCTAGGCTACTTCTAAACTACTTCTACCTCCAAAAGCTATTTATTCACTCTCACAGAGGTGTGCATGTATACTTACAAAGACTAAGGCTTTATATCTTCCTGGAAGATAAGTTTATTCTGTGGTTGTCTCACCTGGTGTGGTGGTTAGCACAGGCTTTAGAATCAAGAAAGCCTAGGTTTGACTATCTACCCTGCCAATTACTGGCTGTATAAAGCTGGAAAATAAATTCCTCTGAGCCAAAGATATTTCTCAGCTATAAAAATAAAAAGATAGGGGACTTCTAGCCAAGATGGAGGCATAGCTAGATACACTTTGCATCCCCACACAACCAAAAGAAGGACAACAAATTAAAAAAAAAAAACAAAACAAGAATCGCCATAAAATCAAACTGTATGGAAGTCTGACAACCAAAGAATTAAAGAAGAAATATTCATCCAGACCAGTAGGAGGGGTGGAGATTGACAGCTGGGATGGACAGGAAGCACGGCAAGGTGGTGGCTGGAGGACCTGGGCAAGGCGGCATCTGGTGGAGTGGGCAGTCCCACATTTGCATATGGATAAACCAGGAGGAACAACTGGGAAGCAAGACAAACCATGTAACCCAGGCTTCCAGCATGAGGAAATAAAGTCTCAAACCCTCTGACTGAAAAACCTGAGGGGTTGGGGCAGTGGAAGAAACTCCAAGCTTCACAGGAGAGTTTTTTGGAGAGACTCACAGGGCTCTAGAGTATACACAAAACCACCCACCTGGGAATCAACACCAGAAGGGCCCAATTTGCTTGTGAGTAGTGGAGGAAGTGATTGAAAGCCAGCAGAGAGTCAAGTAAGCACCATTGTTCCCTCTCTGACCCTTTCCCCACATGGAATGCCACAAAGCAGCTCTGTGGGTTGTCCCTCCCTGGTGAATACCTAAGGATCCACCCTTTACTATGTAATAGGTGCACAAAGACAAATAAATATGCCCCAAATGAAAGACAGATGAAAGCTCCAGAAAAAATATAACTAAGAGATGAAGAGATAACCTACCTATCAGGTGCAGAGTTCAAAACACTGGTAATCAAGGGAACCCTAGTGCACTGTTGGTGGGATTGCAGACTGGTGCAACTACTATAGAAAACAATATAAAATTTCCTCAGAAAACTTAAAATGGAACTGCCTTTTGACCCAGCAATTCCACTGCTAGGATTATATCTTAAGAACCCTGAAACACCAATCCAAAAGAACATATGCACCCCAATGTTCATAGCAGCTCAATTTACAATAGCCAAGTGCTGGAAGCAATCTAGGTGCCCATCAGTAAATGAATGGATCAAAAAATGATGGTACATTTACACAATGGAATATTACACAGCAGAAAGAAAGAAGGAGCTCCTGTCCTTTGCAATGGCATGGATGGAACTGGAAAGCATTATGCTAAGTGAAATAAATCAGGCAGTGAAAGACAAATACCACATAATCTCACCTTTAACAGGAACCTAATCAACGAAATAAACAATCAAGCAAAATATAACCAAAGACATTGAAGTTGAGAGCAGGCTGACAGTGACCAGAGGGGAGAGAGGAGGGGATAAAGGGAGAAAGGGGTGAGGGGTTTACAGAAGAAATTATAAAGGACACATGGATGATAAGAAGGGGGGTGGAGTTGGGGGGTGGAGGTGGGGAGGGTTGGGGTAGTGGGAAGGGGTGGGGGGAAAATGCAGAAAACTGCTTGACCAGTAATAAAAAATGTTTAAAAAACACTGGTTATCAGAATGCTCACAGAAATGGTTGAGTATGTTTGCAAAATAGAGGAAAAATGAAGGCTACGCAAAGTGAAATAAAGGAAAATGTACAGGGAACTAATAGTGGTGGGAAGGAAATCTGGACTCAAATCAACGGTTTGGAGCAGAAGGAAGAAATAAGCATTGAACCAGAACAGAATGAAGAAACAAGAATTCAAAAAAATGAGGACAGGATTAAGAACCCCTGGGAAACTTTAAATATTCCAACATCTAAATCATAGCAATACCAGAAGGAAAAGAGGAAGAGCAAGAAATTGAAAACTTATTTGAACAAATAATGAAGAAGAACTTCTCCAATCTGGCAGTGGAAATAGACTTTCAGGAAGTCCAGGAAGCTTAGAGAGTCTCAAAGAAGTTGGACCCAAGGAAGTACACACCAAGGCACATCATAATAACATTACTCAAGATTAAAGATAAGGAGAGACTCTTAAAAGCAGCAAGAGAAAGGGAGACAGTTACCTATAAAGAAGTTCCCATCAGACTGTCAGCTGATTTCTCAAAATAAACTTTGCAGGCAAAGGGGCTGGAAAGAAGTATTAAAAGTCATGAAAGGCAAGGATCTACATCCAAGATTATTCTATCCATCAAAGCTATCATTTAGAACGGAAGGACAGTTAGGCACTTACCAGATAAGGTCAAGTTAAATTTAGGAGTTCATCATCACCAAGCCCTTACTATATAAAATGTTAAAGGATCTTACCTAAGAAAAAGAAGAAGATCAAAACTATGGACAGTAAGATGACAACAAACTCACAGCTATAAACAACCAAACCTAAAAAAAAAATGAACTAAGCAAACAACTAGAACAAGTACAGATTCACAGAAATGGAGATCACATGAGGGTTATCAGTTGGGGGAGGGAGGGGGAGAATGGGAGGAAAGGTACAGGGAATAAAAGGTATAAATGGTAGGTACAAAGTAGACAGGGGGAGGTTAAGAATAGTATGGGAAATGGAGAAGCCAAAGAACTTAACATTTACAACCCATGGACATGAACTAAGGTGGGGAATGCTGGTGGGAGGCAGGTACAGAGTGGAGGGGAATAAAGGTTAGAAAAAAATGAGAACTGTAATAGTGTAATTAATGAAATATATTTAAAATATATAAAATAAATAAATAGTATAGCACTTAGCTTACAGGATTATTTTGAGGATTTGGTAAATATTATATAAGTAAATTATAGAATACCATATTAAGAAATTGGGGAAATGAGAAGAGACAAACATAGGAAATTGAAGTGTCCACTGAAATAGGAGGGATAACTGAGTAAGTAGGAAAATCAAAAGAATATGGAATATTGAAAGCAATGAGAAGAAAATACCTGAGGAAGGAGTGATCAACTGACTCAAATATTGCTGCTAGGTCAAGTTAGATGAAGACTGACAATGATTATTAGATTTGGCAATGTGGAGTAATTGGTAACCCTGAAAATGCAGTTTTTATGCGGTGACAGGTTCAAGAGAATAGGATCACTTACGCTCCTAGCAGTGATAGAATAACAGAGATCAAATATACCTTCTGGCCCAAAGCAACTAAAATTTTGAAAAAAATATGAAACATAAGGTAACCTCATTAGTGGAAGAACATTTGCCCATAATATATCTAATAAGGGATTAATATCTGGAACATATGGAGAATTCCTACAACTCCACGTCCCTTCACTGTTGGTTCCCTGTACATTTTTCTCTATTTCACTTTGTATAGACTTCATTTTATCCTCTATTTTGTGACCATACTCAACCATTTCTGTGAGCATACTTATTACCAGGGTTTTGAACTCTGCATCTGATAGGTTGGCTATGCCTTCATCACTTTGTTCTATTTTTGGAGTTTTGGTCTGTTCTTTCATTTGGGCCATATCTTTTGTGTCTGTTCACCTGTTATGTTGTAAGGGACGAAGCCTAAGGTATTGGCCAGGACAAGGCAATCCACAGAGCTGTGTTGTGATGCTATAGTGGGGGAAGTGTCTGAGAGGAAACAATGGGGCTTGCTGGGTTCTCAGCAGGTTTTCAGTCACTTCCTCTGCTACCCACAGGCAAATTGGATGCTTCTGGTGCTGATTCCCAGGTGGGTGGATTTGTATACACTCTAGGGCCCTGTGGGTTTCTCTAATGAACTCTCCTGTGAGTCTGGGAGTTTCTTCCACTGCACCAACCCCTCAGGTTTTTTCAGTCAGAGGGTTTGAGGCTTTATTTCCTCATGCTGGAACCCTGTGTTGCATGGTCTGTCTCACTCCCCAGTTGTTCCTCCTGGTCTATCCACATGCAAATATGGGACTGCCCACTCCACCAGATGCCAACTTGCCCAGGTCCTCCAGCTGCCACCTTGCCATCCTTCCTGTCCACCCCATCTGTCCATCTCTACCTCTCCTACTGGTCTGGATGAATGTTTCATCTTTAACTCCTTGGTTGTCAGACTTCTATACAGTTTGATTTTCTGGAAATTGTTTTTTTTTTTTAATTTTTTAAAGTTGTTTTCCTTCTTTTGGTTGGGTGAGGATGCAAAGTGTATCTAACTATGCCTCTATGTTGGCTGAAAGCCCCAGTATTTTTTTTTTTTATTGTTGTCATTTAACTACAGGTGTCCCCATTTTCCCCCACCCCACCCACCTCCACCTCTCACACTCAATCCTACCTACCCATTAGCTTTGTCCATATGTGCTTTATACATGTTCTTTGATGGCCTTTCCTCTTCTTTCCCACACTACCCCTTTCCCCGCTCCCCTCTGGTTACTGTCAGTTTGTTCTCTATTTCAATGCCTCTGGTTATATTTTGTTTGCTTCTTTGTTTTGTTGATTAGGTTCCACTTACAGGTGAGATAATATGGTATTTGTCTTTCACCACCTGGCTTATTTCACTTAGGATCATGCTTTCCAGATCCATCTATGCTGTTGCGAAGGAGAGGAGCTCCATCTTTCTTTCTGCTGCATCGTATTCCACTGTGTAAATATATCATAGTTTTTTGATCCATTCATTTACTGATGGACACTTAAGTTTCTTCCAGCACTTGGTATTGTGAATTGTACTGCTATGAACTGCAGCAATTTTGAGAAAGAAGAACAAAGTAGGAGGGATCACAATACCTGGTATCAAACTATACTACAAGGCCACTGTAATCAAAACAGTATGGTACTGGCATAAGAACAGACACACAGACCAATGGAACAGAATAGAGAGCCCAGAAATAAACCCAATTCTTAGCATTATTTTTAATTATTAATTTTCTGTCATCCATATCTTTGTATGTACATAAAGTATCATTTGTTCCTCCAGCTTTTTTTTTTATTATTATTCCTTAATCACTGGCTTTGTGAAATTTGGTTATGTTATACCTTGGGGTAGTTTCCTTCATGTTTTTGAGCTTGAGCTTGGGATTTATTGACCTTTTTATTGCTGTGGGCTTTTATTTTTTATCTAATTTGGACAATTTTCAGGCATTATTTCCTCAGAATTTTTTTCCTACCCCTTTTTGAGACTTAATTTTCATATATCTTAGACACTTGATGTTGCCCATCAACTCACTGATGCTCTGGTCACTATTTTTTGGTCTTGTTTTGTGTGAGTTTCATTTTGATTAGTTTGTTTTGCTTTGAAGTTCATGAATCTTTTTTTCTGCGGTGTGTGATCTGCTCTTAATCCCAAGTAGTGAATGTTTCATTTCACACATTTTATCATTTCTAAACATTTGATTTTTGTCTTTGTATCTTCCATGTCTCCACTTAACATGCTCAAGCTTCTTAAATATATGAAATATGATTATAGTAACTATTTTAATGTCCTTGTTTACTAATTTTAGTATCTGTGTCATTTCTCATTTAATTTCAATTGATTTTTTAACCCTCACTTCATGTCATATTTGCTACTTCTTTGCACATCTATTCACTTTAACACCTTTATTATATACCGTGAAATTCACTCATTTAAAATATAAAATTCAGCCCTGGCTGGCGTAGCTCAGTGGATTGAGCTCGGGCTGCGAACCAAAGGGTCGCAGGTTTGATTCCCAGTCAGGGCACATGCCTGGGTTGCAGGCCATGCCCCTAGTCGGGGCCACGTGAGAGGCAACCACACATTGATGTTTCTCTCCCTCTCTTTCTCCCTCCCTTCCCCTCTCTAAAAATAAATAAATAAAATCTTAAAAAAATAAAATATAAAATTCAATGTTTTAGTATATTTACATTTATGTATCACCACAATCAATTTTAGAACATTTTCATCACCCCAAAAAGAAATCATGTACTCCTTAGCCATTATACCCCTTGAATGTCCCCAACCACCGTCCCCCAGGCCAAGGCAAACACTAGTCTACTTTTTATTTCTGTATATTTGCCTATTCTTCTTTTTTTTTTTTTTTAGATTTTTATTTATTTATCTTTAGAGGGGAAGGGTAGGAGAGAGGGAGAGGGAGAGAAATATCAATGTACGGTTGCCTCTCGTGTGTCCGCTGCCGGGAACTGGCCTGCAACCCAGGCATGTGCCCTGACTGGGAATCGAACCGCGATCCTCTGGTTCGCAGGCCCGAGCTCAATCCACTGAGCTGCACCAGCCAGGGAGCCTATTCTTTATAGTTCATATAAATGTAATCACAAAATGTGTGGGCCTTTGTGACTGGCTTCTTTCGCTTAACATAATGTTTCGAGATTCATTCATATTATAGCATATATTTGTATTTTACTTCTTTTTATTGACAAATAATATTCAATTTTATCGGTAGACCACATTTTATTTATCCATCAGTTGCCTGTTAATTTTGTTTGGATGAGAAACATTGTGAATTTTAACTTTTGAATTCTAGATATTTTTTTTCATATAAATATTATTGAGATTTATTCTGGGATGCAGTTAAATTTGTTGGAAAAAGTTTATCCTTTCAGATTTTGGTTTTAATACTTGTTAGGAAGCATCAGAACAGTGTGTAATCTAAAGTTAATTTTGCCCAACCAGTAAGGTAAATTCCTTCTGAGTACTTTACCAAATGCCCCATGAATTATAAGGTTTTTCCTTTTGGCTAGTGGAAATGGGAACTAGTCAAGCCCTGAGTGAGTCTAGACACTGTCCTTGCCACCTAGTCTCTATGTCACAGCTTGAAAATTCTCTTCAGCAGTAAGCTGGGACGATTGTAGGGCTCACTTAATTTGTTTCCAGTGACACAGAGATCAGTGTTCTTCATTGTCTGATATACAGTGTCTTGAAAACCATCCTTGGTTTTATATATTTTGTGTGGTTTTAAAGTTGTTTCAGGCCAGATAGTAAATATGATCCCTTTTACTCAGTCTTGGACAGAGGCTGAAGACTTCCTTCAGGATCATGTTTTACCCCAAAGTTTGAATTTTATGAAATGAAATAACTCATTTCTTAATCTTATTTCTTCTTTGGCTTGTCAAAGAGAAATTCTTTGAATAAGCCTGTTGTATTATGTTAGTATTTACAAACACACATGTGTATATGTGTGTATATATTTTATGTATATTTATGTAAATGTATAATCTCATTTGATATTCACAGAATCCTTCTGAAGTAGAAGGCAGTAGTATGCCACATGTTATGGACCAGTAAGTTGAAGCTCTGAGAATTTGTTTAAAGAGACCTTTCCTAAGTCACACAGCCAGTATGTGGGGGAGTACTCAAATCTTCTGTGACCGCATCCCATTTTTTTCTATCATTATACCATGTGAACTGTCAACCTCTAAAGTAATGCAGTAAATTCCAACATCTTTTCCTTTCACCCATCATTATCCCATTCCTTTCTAAAGAGGAACAATGATGATATGATT
This sequence comes from Glossophaga mutica, assembly GCA_039655065.1. Taxonomy (NCBI): domain Eukaryota; kingdom Metazoa; phylum Chordata; class Mammalia; order Chiroptera; family Phyllostomidae; genus Glossophaga; species Glossophaga mutica. The sequence goes on from CM077318.1 coordinate 20,799,839, forward strand.
GGTCAGATTCCTGGGCACAATTATACCTGATTTTCTAATGTGTAAGGTCTTAGGAAGATGAATAAGCATAAGCCCAACTGAGACACTAGTAACTACTTAATCCAGTATAATCTATCTCTGAGGATGTTCTAACAATTGTGGATATGGGATAATGAGCAAGGACCAGAAGAGATGGAAAAAGACATAAAATACAGGGTAGAAGAAGATACAGGAATGGATTGATTACTGATCTTGGCCACAGGGTCACAGGCTAAGCAAAGTCATAGATTTGGAAGCTGCTAGGTAATTCGGAGTCATGGTGAAATCAGATACTGAAAACAACAATAAGGCTGTAGGTCACATGTAAGTAGAAAAGTCAAAGTCAGGAAATGCAAAGACTAAAAGTCAATATCAGGCAAGGGGTAGAATCAAGGGATATTGACACAAATCAGCAGGATAAAGATACCCAAAGTAGAGGAAGATTGGAAATCTGAAATCCAGGGAATCTAGAACCAGATGATCCTTAAAAATTAAAGAAGAAAATTAGTAAGGGACAAAGATACAATATAAATAACAAGAAGGACCTCAAGCTAAGTCAGTTTTGCCGTCTTTAGCCTATAGCTTTAATATAGGTTCTTATTGGAGAGTGTTGTGTTAACACTGAGATACTATTAACAAAGCAAACAGTTAGAGGACCCAATGAACTACGCATATCCTGGCCTAGCTACCCTTTCTCTCCATAAGATCCCTGAGAGATATCTAGATGCAAGCCAAAGCAAGAAAACAAAGTAATGATTAATTATTATATGGGATTTGAGCTCTAAATCCCAGTGCAAAAGTCAAGTGAGCATGATTGGAGCACATCAGGCATTTATTTATTTATGTATTTTCCCTAGGCTAGTGTCCTAAGTGATCCTCTTTTCTAAATGCAAAACCACGTTTCAGAACTTTGTATTCCAAATGATACATGAAGCTATTTTTGTATCTTCTTCCCTGTATGCCAAACCCTGTTTGAAAATTCTTCAGAGAGATTATACCAGAACAAGCAGTTAGCTCAGTTAGGGCATCATATCACTAGGGCCAAGGTTAGTGTTAGTGCCTGTTGATCACAGGGGGAACAAAGGGAGAGTATGTTGGTTAAATAGCAGAAACCTACCGTGCTACGGAGAACACATCTCTAAGAACACACCTGAGTGACTGTGGGTCAGCAATATGATCTCTATAAGAAGGATACTACTATAATTATTTATGTGTAAAACACATGCAAATGAGATTGAGTCCTGACTAGAGGATGCATATGCTGAAGCCACCTTTTAAATCCCAAATAAACAAACAAACAAAAAATCCCAAATAAACAATTTGTGTATAGGAACTTATGTTTGTAGGAAATGGCTCTGGGATCTGAGAAAGAGACTTGAATTCTCTAAACCAGATTGCTAAACGTATTGGTACATGCTTCTTTCAATATTAAAGAAGTATGATTTTGATCATGATTATTTTTATTATGAATGATTATTTCTATTACACTATCCTTCCAAAGAATGTCACCAAAGGATTTCCTGAGTCTTTTAAAAAGGCAGAAAACTGTACTTGAACAATAAAAAAAATTAAAATAAAATAAAATCAATTTCTAGATCTTATCAATGAAATGAATACTTCAATTACTTAGATTTTCTAAATACCTGAAAGAATACCAATATTGCCTTTAATAATATTTCTGGAACAGAAAAGCAAATGACTTTTCGACAATGGGTTGGTATATGTTCTAGCTCAGTGTATAGTACTTATTAAATTCAGAAAATATAATATTTTTTCACAACATCATTAAGTGAGCCTAAAGGAAGAAATAATACTGATGGATGACAACCACAAACATTAGGAAAGTATTTTCCAAGTGTACTATGCATACTAATTGTTCAGTTACCAGTCAAGTCACAAATAAAATTTTGCTTTGTAATTCCATACTGGAACTGTGAATGAAAGTATTACCACTAGTATAATAGCCAATGATTTATATTTCAAAGCAGATAGATTTTTAAAAAATAAAACTTAATGTCCTGGCCAGTGTGGCTCAGTAGGTTGGGCATCATCTCACAAATCGAAAGGGCTCTGGTTCAATTCCTGGTCAGGGCACATGCCTGGGTAGCAGGTTAAGTTCCCAGTCAGGGCATGTATAGAACAGCCAATCAATGTATCTCTCACATTGATGTTTATCTCCCTTTCTTTCTCCTTCCCTTCCCCTTTCTGTAAAAATAAATAAATAAAATCTTTAAAAAATAAAATTGTAAAGTAGAGCTTATAAAATATGGCTGACCTAGGAGGGCTAAATAAGCTTTAATTTGCCTCTCCAGATACTTTCTTCCTGCTTCTTTACAGTTTTGTGCCCAGGAAACTAACTTATATGTGCTGCGTCAATGGGATTCCTTACTTTCTTTCTGACTTGAAATTGGGTTTATTCTATGGGCAGCAATGGCAGGAGATCAAAGATCATCAAGAGAATGAGGTCAGAGCTTTTTTTCTCCTCTCCACCCCTCACTCCTGCTTCCTTCCTGCTAGCTTATCCTGAGTTGGTTGCATCCTTTTGCATAGGGTAAGGGTCCCTTTACCCCCATCTAATGGATCTTTCCAAATAGTTACGCTGCTTACTCTCTCCTCTTGCCTCTCATGCCTAGGGATCTAGAAGCCTAGGAGTGATGATGGCTACCACTTAAGAGTGCTTCAACATCACTTGCTGGTTTCTCTTTAACATTGTGATCACACCTGTATAAATAGTCCCATTATTAAACTCTCCAACATTATTCTAACTGAGCATACTATCTATTTCTTCCAGCACCATGACTGATACACAAGGCTACAGGTTGTCTGTAGGACTAAATGAAAGATCATAGTGAAAAATATTTTAAAAACACAAGTATTAGATCTTATTTTTATCAGAAATAAATTGCCGAATAATAGAATGGACCAATAAAGGAGACCCGGATAGATCTGAAGCATGAGGTTAAAGTAAAATTCAACCACACATAACTAGTTGGTTCACCAAAAGCTAAATTGTCAGGATTAAAAAGGCACATGTGGAGCAAGCTGAAAGACAAATACCCATGAGGCAGCCATTCGAATAAGCCATGGAGCAGTCAAAACCCTCAAATGTGATAGGAATGTGATAGAACATTACTCCAGGACAGCCTCCAAAGGCAGTTAGCTTCCCACCTTTGCCCCAGTCTCTGAGTAACATTGTATTGCCACCATCCACAAGACAGAGAACCATTTTGTCTCTGAAGGCCAGCCCTTGCCTTTCATTTATCCAGTAGTTTTCCTGCCCCACACTGTCCACTACAATAGAACAGTTTAAGGGCATTGACTACTTTTCATCTACTTCAGTGCAATCTTGGTGTAAAACTGCTCCTTGGCCTTTTCAGATCGTCTATGTTTCACCATCCTTATATTCTACAGCCCACTTGTTGACTCTAGATTACTTGCCTATTGTTCATACACACTATTCCATCTCTAGAGGGTTGAGTTAGTTTATTCTGATATATAAATGCTTGAACACTCAGACGCTGTGTCTATCCTGGGCCCAGACTCATCCTCATCTTCAAGCTGACAGTGCTTTCCCAGAAACTTTGTGAATCCCAAGTCAACAGTGTTTTCTGTAATATGCCTGCAGAAATTCTCTGAATTAGACCCTTCTCTGCCCAATAACCAGGAACTAATATCTTTTTCCTCTCAACTCTAGCAGTTGCTTAAGTCCTACAATTAACTCAATCCCTGAGCAGCTGCAAGACATAACTTGATTATTATTTCTATGACCCAATCTCTTTGACATCTTTCCCTCTCCCAGCCCTTTTGTACCACCTGAGGATCACAAACTCTCAGACCTCTCTGGGACCACTGCCTCTCTTCATATAATATTAATACACAGAAATAACAATCCAAAACTCAATTATAAGTCAATTCCTCTGGCTCTAGACAGACAGCAGCTACTCCCACATCTACATATGAATTTGAGGAAAGGGGCTTTGCCAGAGAGAATGCAGGAAAAGACAAGGCCTTTGTAGTATAAGCCACATGACACAGAGAGTTCAGTGGCTTTTCCTATAGACTAAAATAGAAGCCATCCTACTTCATGGCTTCCAAAATACCTAAAATGAAAAGCGAAAGAGAGAAACACAGTGTTCTTCCAATCACAAAGAAGAATTCATTTAATATTTATATCTTAACAGTTTGAAAGTATTGATTACAATAGTGCAATCTTATATTTTCAATGTGATGTCCCCAGGACTCTGAAATGGATTTCCTCAAATTCCTTAGTAGATGTGAGAATATGGTATTATGGTTAAGCACACAGGCTCTGGACCTAGTATACCTGGATTTGAAATCATAGATCTGTCACATAGGCAAGTACAGTTGACCCTTGAACAACACAGGTTTGAACTTCACAGGTCTACTTATACATGAATTTTTTTCCAATAAGTATAGTTGGCCCATTGTATCCTTTGGTTTCACATCTGCATTCAACCATTCACAGATGGAAAATAGTATTTTCTCTTTCCCAGCCACAGTTTCAAAACCATAGATTGAAAACACTGTTTTCAGTCTAAGGTTGGTTGAATTGCAGATACAAAGAGCCAATTGTAGTTAAGTTTTCAGGGAGTCAAATGTTCATAAATATACTTTCATGATGACCATGGATTATGGAAGCAACCCATATGTATTATTTGACTCCTGAGAGTTCCATGCCAGAAAATAAATTCATAGCGAGAGCTAGCCCCCAGCCTCCAGACTTTCTCCTGTTTTTCCCAGTTCCTAGTCCTATGATATGAATACAGCAAGGACCTCATGACTGAACAGGACCTCATGTACCTCAGCCTGCATGTCCAAATACTGTCTATACTCAAACTTTTATCCCTTGCCCATTGCTCAGGCTTAACATTGTATACAAAACCAATGTGATCAGGAGTAAAGACCTGGGGGGAAAGCCTGTGCAAACCTTGAGAAAGGGCTTGAGACTGTTTGGGCAAACAATTCCAGGATCCTAATAACTGGGCCATAATCTAGAAAAGTTGGTGGAGGAGGGTACCAGATGGGCATATCCCCAAAGTACAGTAAACTGTTACCCTGTAGGAAGGGGAGCATCTAGAAGACAGCCAGAGAAGGACTCTCTAAAGCACTGGTCCGAAGCAGGACAGCTTTTACCCACATATGAGAAAAGTTATGAGAAATGTGCAAGATAAAAATATGACAGTGAAAAAATAGCAAACTCACAGCTACTAAGAACCACACCTAAAAAAAAAGCAAATTAAGCAAACAACTAGAACAGGAACAGAACCACAGAAATGGAGATCATATGGAGGGTTAGCAACAGGGGTGTGGGAGGAGGAGAGAGGGGGAAAAGGTACAGAGAACAAGTAGCATAGACGGTGGGTAGAAAATAGACAAGGGGAGGGCAAGAATAGTGTGGGAAAAGTAGATGCTAAAGAACTTATGACACATGGACATGAACTAAAGGGGGGAATGTGGGTGGGGGGGGTGTGCAGGGTGGAGGGGAGTGATGGGGGAGAAATGGGACAACTGTAATAGCATAATCAATAAAATATATTTAAAAAGGAAAAAGAATATATTATGAACAACTATATGCCAACAAACTGGACAACCTGGATGAAATAGACAAATTCCTACAAACATATAATCTTCCAAAACTATATCAGAAAGAATCAGAAAATCTGAATAGACAGATTATACCTAGTGAAATTGAAGCAGTAATCGAAAAACTCCCAACAAACAAAAGCCTAAACCAAATCAAGAAGAATGAGAGAAACTAAATGGACAGATTACACATAGTAAAAATGAATCATTAATCAAAAAATCCCCAAAAAACAAAAGCCCTGGACTGCATGGCTTCATAGGTGAATCTTACCAAACATTCTGGGAAGAATTAACACCTCTCCTTCTCAAACTATTTCAAAATATTGAAGATAAGGAATGGCTCCCAAGTTCATTTTATGAGGCCAGCATTATCCTAATGCTAAAACCAGATGAAGACACTAAAAAAAGAAAGAAAGAAAATTATAGGCCACTATCCCTGATGAATATAGAAGGTAAAATTCTCAACAAAATATTAGCAAACTGAATACAGCAGTGCATCAAAAAGAACATACATCATGAGCAACAGAAATGCAAGGTTGATACAACATTCACAAATCAATGTGATTCATGATATTAAAAAATAAAGGATAAAAAACCACATCATCATATCAATAGATGCAGAAAAAGCATTTGATAAAATCCAACACCCATTTATGATTTAAAAAAGTCTCAGCAAAGTGGGAATAGAGGGAACATAACTGATCATAATAAAGGCCATATATGACAAACCAACTGCCAGTATTACTCTATGGGAAAAACTGCAGGCAGTTCCCTTAAGATGAGGAAGAAGACAGGGATGTCCACTTTCACCTCTCTTATTCAACATAGTACTAGAAGTACTATGGAAGTACAACTGGAAGTTGCTACAGCAACCATACAGGAAGAAATAAAAGGCATCCAAATGGAAAGGAATAAGTAAAACTACCTTTATTTGCAAATGACATGATACTGTATGGATTCCACCAGGAAACTTCTACAACCAAGAAATCAATTCAGAAAAATAGCAGGATATAAAACAATATCCAGAAATTGCTTGCATTTTTATATGCCAATAATGAAATAACAGAAGGGGGAATTAAGAAAACAGTCCCATTCACTATTGCTACAAAAAGAATAATATACCTGGGAATAAACCTAACCGAGGATGTAAAAGACCTGTTCTAGGAAAATTATAAGACACTGAAGAAAGAAATTGAAGAACATACAAACAAGTGGACCACATACCATGTTCATGGATAGGAAGAATTTACTTCATTAAAATGTTTATACTATCCAAAGCAATCAATAGGTTCAATGTAATTCCTATCAAGATTCCAATAATGTATTTCACAGAACTACAACAAATACTTCAAAAATTTATATGGAACCACAAAATGCCCCACATAGCAACAGCAATCCTGAGAAAGAAGAACAAAGATAGAAGAATCACCCTACCTAATGTGAAACTGTACTCTAAGGCTATAATAATCAAAATAGCATGGTACTGGCATAAAAACAGACACATAGATCAATGGAAAAAAATAGAGAGCCGAGAAATAAACCAACACCTTTATCGTCAATTAATATTGGACAGAGGAAGCAAGCACATGCAATGGACTGAATATAGTTTACTCAATAAATGGTGTTGGAAAAATTGGACAGATAAGTGCAGAAAAATGAAACTAGACCATCACCTTCTTACACCACACACAAGAATACATCCAAAATGGATTAAAGACTTCAATATTAGATCCCACCATTAAAATAGTAGAAGAAAACATAGGCAGCGAAATCTTGGACATTGTCCATAGAAATTTTTTATCTGCTATATTTCCCCAGACGAGTAAAACAAAATAAATAAATAAATAAATGGGACTTCATCAAACTGAAAAGTCTTGCACAGCAAAGGAAAACATCAACAAAAATAAAAAGATAACCCACAGAATGGGAAAACATATCCACTGATACATCTTATAAGGGGTTAATGTCCAAAGTTTATAAAGAACTTAGAAACTCAACACCAAAAATAAAATAACCCAATAAAAATAGGCTAAGGACCTGAATAGACACTTCTCCAAAGAGAACACATAGATGGCCAATGAAAAGATGCTCAATGACACATATCATTAGAGAAATGCCAATTAAAACCACAATGAGATATCATTTCATATCTGTTAGAATGACTATCATCAATAAATCAAAAAACAAGTGCTTGTGGGGATATAGAGAAAGGAGAACACTTTTGCAACATTAGTGGAAATGCAGATTGGTGCATCCACTGTGAAAAGCAGTATGGAGATACCTCAAAAAATTAAAAATAGAGCTGCCTTTTGACCCAGTGATCTCACCTCTGGGAATATATCCAAAGGAACCCCAAAACACTAATTCAAAACAACATAAGCAACTCCATGTTCATTGCAGCATTAGTTATAATCACCAAGATATGGAAGCAGTCCAAGTGCCCATCAGTAGATGAGTGGATATGAAAACTATGGCACATTTATACAATGGAATACTACTTCACCATAAAAAGGAAGCTTACCTTTTGAAATAATATGGATGGACCTGGAGAACATTGTGCTAACTGAAATAAGCCAGTCAGAAAAAGACAAATCCATTGATTTCACTCATATGTGGAATCTAATGAACAAACTGAATAAACAAGAAAAACAGAGACAGAATCATAGATAAAGAGCAGAATGACAGCTAAGTGGGGAGAGGTTAAGGGGTGGAGGAATTAAGCAAAAAGGAAAAGGACTCAGACAAAGATGATGGTATAGTGATTGCTGGGGAGTATAAGGGGAATAAATGGTAAGGGGAAAAATATTAAAAAATTTCAAAAGGACTAAATGTCAATAATGTCATTGATTACAATAGCAAGGTTTAAGAAGAAATAAAGGATATTTTTATCATAGATTGAGGAAGATCATTTAGTAAAATTCAAATGAAATTTCCTTAAAGAGAGACTTCCAGTCAAGATGGAGGTATAGGTTAACATGGCTCACCTCCTTGCACAATCACAACAAAAATTACCACTAGAAAAACAATTATAACCCAGAATCATCAGGAAATCAATCTATATAGAAGTCTGACAACCTAGTAATTAAAGAAATAACATTCATCCAGATGGGTAGGAGGGGTGGAGTCATGGAGATACAGAGATGCAGAGAAACAGGTAGTCTCACACCGTGTCAAGGATAAAATTCAGGAGGATACCTCAGGAGTGAGTGATCCCAGTTCCACACCAGACCACCAAGCTCAGGGTTCCAGTGCCAGGAAGATAAGTACCTATAACTTCTGGCTCTAAAAACCAGTGAGATTTGGGGCGGCTGAAGAAACTGCAGGATACTCAGGTGTTTCCTCTTAAAAGGCCCACAATGGACTTAGGATTTAGACAGACTCACTAACTCTGGGCTTCAGCACCAGAACAGCATCTAGAAAGGCATGAGTGGCATATGGGGAGGAACTGAAGTACATGACATCAGGGTGAGTGTGGGAGACTGCTTCCTCCTGGACAAAACTACAGAGGCCAGGCAGCAGCCATAGCCCCTTTCTGAGCCCTCCCTGACACAGAGCCACAAGTGATTCCATCTGAGACTCCATCAACCTTGTGCACATGGGTTGCCCTGGCCTGGTGATTACTTGAGGCTCTGCTTCATACTACTTAGAGGTGCACTTTTACTACAATAGGCTATGCTTCTAAGACAGGGAGTCAAAGCATTTTGACCTAAAACATAGAAACAAATACAGGGAGGCTGCCAAAATGAGGAGACAAATAAATTGTGGCCCAATTGAAAGAACAGAACTCCAGGGGGGAAAAAAAAAACCTAAACTAAACTAAATGGAGATAAGCAATCTATCAGATACAGAGTTCAAAATACTGGTCATTAGGATACTCGAGGAATTCAGTGGGTACTTGAAAAGCATCAAAAAAGACCCAGGCAGGACTTCTGGTCAAGATGGTGACATAGGCCAACATGGCTCACCTCTTCACACAACCACATCAAAATCACAACTAAAATATAGAACAAACATCCCTCAGAAATGTCAGAAATTGAGGTGAATGGAAGTGTGACAACCATGGAATTAAAGAAACCACATCCATCCAAAGTGGTATGAGGATTGCAGATGAAGAATGGGCTGGTCTCACACCCACGTGGATAAAAATTCTGGAGGGATATCCCATGAGCGAGGAGTCCCAGACCCACACCAGGCCTCCCAGCTCAGGATTCCAATGGCAGAAAGATAAGTCCCCACAACTTTTAGCTGCAAAAATCAGCAGGGATTGAGTCAATGGAAGAAACTTCTGGAGCCCCAAGCAGCTCCTCTCAAAGAAACCACAGATGGACTCACCTACTCAGGCTCACGACTTCTGAGCTCCAGCACTGGGGCAGCAGCTTGAAAGGCACCAGTGGCATACAGGGAGAAACTGAAGTGTCTGGCACCAAGGTGAGTAGAGGCCATTCTCCCTTAGCAAAATGCTAACTCTACAGAGCTAGCATCTGGTGATATAACTGAGACTCCATCAACCTGGCTCACACTGTTTGATCCACCTTGGAGCCCAGCAGAGGCTATGCCCCACCCAACTTGTAGGCCCACAAAAGCTGCTTTTCCATAAGAATGGCTGATCTTGGCTCCTAAATCCTATCAAACAAGCAACAGCTGCCTTCAGTGAGCCCTAGTGGTAGCCAGATTAGATTCACAGCTTGGCTTCCCCTGGGAATCTTTAAGCTCAGCACAAGCAACAGCCACCTCAGATTGCTTTACACCTCAGGTAGGGTAGCCCTGGGCCAAACACAGGTGGGGGTTGATATTGGCTTGCACCACCTGGGAAACTCCAGGGCCAATGCACCCAGTGGACAGCTATAGACCATGTAAGAGCAGCATGACCCTGCCGCTACTCAGCTGATCCTCCACAGACAGCGTAAATTGGTGGTCAGTGGTCACAGCAAGTCCTTGCAGCTGACTAGCCTGAGCTAATCCTGCCCATTGATCTGCCAACAGCAAGCAAGGATCAACTACATGAGGAGGGTGTGCTTAGCCCAAAAAATGGCATACCTCCAGTGCCCAGCTTGGGTGATAGGGGAGGCTTTGTCACTAGATATTACAGGACACCTTCTACATAGGGCCACGCTACCAAGAAACGGAGTCAAAGCAGCTCTACCTAATACATAGAAACAAACAAAGGGAGACTGTCTAAATGAGGAGATAAAGAAACATGGCCCAAATGAAAGAACAGATCAAAACTCCAGAAAAAGAAATGGAGATAAGCACTCTAGCAGATGCAGAGTTCAAAACACTGGTTATAAGGATGTTCAAGGAACTTAGTGAGGAACTCAGCAGCATAAAAAAAAAAAAGACCAAGTCAGAAATGAAAGATAATTGAAATAAAGAACAATTTACAGAGAAACAACAGTAGAGTGGATGAAGCCAAGAATCAAATCAATGATTTGGTACATAAGGTCGCAAAAAACAACCATAAAGAACAACAACAAAAAAAGAATCCAAAAAATGAGGATAGTATAAGCTTCCTCTGGGACAACTTCAAGAGGCCCAATATTCACATCATAGGGTTGTTAGAAGGAGAAGAGAAAGAGCAATAAATTGGAAATCTATCTAAAAAAAAAAAAATAGCGAAAGAAATATTCCTTAATTTGGTGAAGAAAATAGACATGCAAGTCCAGGAAACACAGAGAGTCCCAAACAAGATAGATGCAAAGGAGCCACTCCAGGATACATCATAAGTAAAAGGCCAAAGGTTAAAGATAAAGAAAGACTCTTAAAAACAGCAAGAAAAAAGAAGCGTGTTACCAGATGGTTGCCAGACTGGATGGAGGATGAGGAGAATTACTAAAGAAGTGAGATTAAGAAATGCAATTAGGTAGTTACATAATGGCCATAAGGCTATAAAGTATAGTATAGGAAATGGAGTAGCCAAAGAACTTATACACATGACCCATGGACATAAGAAATGGTGGGGGGAATGCCCGAGGGAGTAGGGAGCGCTGGGTGGAAGGGGATGAAGGGGAAAATATCAGGACAGCTGTAATACTATAATCAATAAATGTAATTTAAAAAAAAAAAGACCCAGGCAGAAATGAAAGTTACACTTAGTGAAATAAAGAAAAATTTACAGGGAATCAACAGTGGAGTGGATGAAGCAAAGAATCAGATCAATGATCTGGAACATAAGGAAGATAAAAACATTCAATCAGAATAGCAAGCTGAAAAAAGAATCCAAAAAATGAGGATAGGCTAAGGAACCTCTGGGACAAATTCAAAGTACCAACATCCAAATCACACAGGTACCAGAAAAAGAAAAGAAAAAGCAAGAAATTTGAAAAAGTAATGAAAGAAAACTCACCTAATTTGGTGAAGGAAATAGACATATAAGTCCAGGATGCACAGAAAGTTCCAAACAAGATGTCCTTAAAAGGCCAGAAGTTAAAGATAAAGAAAGAATGTTAAAAGCAGCAAGAGAGAAGCCAAGAGTTACCTACAAAAGAGTTCCCATAAGACTGTAAGCTAATTTCTCAAAAGAAACTTTGCAGGCTAGAAGGGACTGGAAAGAAGTTTTCAAAATGATGAAAAGCAAGGGTCAACAACCTAGATTACTCTATCCAGCAAAGCTACTATTTGAATTGAAGGACAGAAAAAAGTGCCTCCCCAACAAGGTAAAGCTAAAAGAGTTCATCATCACCAAGTCACTATTATATGAAATGATTTTTTAATCTTTATAATTCCACTCCTGAGTGCTTTCTCTTTGTTTCCCTTTCTTAAAATATTGGTTCAATTACAATTGTACCAATATTTTCCCCTGTTGCTCTCTCACACCCCACCCACTCCCTGCACACACAGTCAATTCCCACTCTGTTGACTATGTACATAGGTCCTTTATACATGTTCCTTGAATAGACCCTTCCCTTTCCTTGCCCCATTATCCCCTCCTCCATCCCCTCTGGTCACTGTCAGTTTACTCCCTATTTTCATGTCTCTGGTTCTATTTTGCTCATTTATTTGTTTTGTTCATTAGCTTCCACTAATAAGTGAGATCATATGATATTTGTCTTTCACTGCCTGGCTTATTTCAATTAGCATAAGGGACTTATTTAATAAAAATATCAGAGTTCCAGCTAAGATTGAGGTGTAGGTAGAAGCACTTCATTTCCTCATACAACCAAAAGAAGGATAACAAAAACGATTTTAAAATAATAAACAACTAGAACATCTAGAATAGCAATCTGCATGAAAATCTGACCAAGGAATTGAAGAAATATCCATCCAGACTGGGGCACCAAGACAAAGAAATATGGCACAAATGAAAAAACAGATCAAATCTCCAGAAAAAGAGCTAAGCAACAAAGAGATAGACAACTTATCAGATGCAGAGTTCAAAACACTGGTAATCAGAATGCTCACTAAATTGATTGAGCTTGTTCGAAAAATGAAGGAACAAATGAAGGCTACGGAAGGTGAAATAAAGCAAAATATACAGGAAACCAACAGTGAAGGGAAGGAAACCAGGGCTCAAATCAATGATTTGGAACAAAAGGAAAAAATAAACATCCAACCAGAACAGAATGAAGAAAACAGATGCAAAAAAAAAAAAAAAAAAAAATGAGGAGATGTTTCGGAACCTCAGGGACAACATTAAGTGCTCCAACATCCAAATCATAGGGGTGCCAGAAGAAGAAGAGGAACAGCAAGAAATTGAAGATTTATTTGAAAAAAATAGTGAAGAACTTTCCCAACCTGGCAAAGGAAATATACTTCCAGGAAGTCCAGGAAGCCCAGAGAGACTCAAAGAAGTTGGACCCAAGGAATCACACACCAAGGCACATCATAATTACATTACACAAGATGAAAGATAAGGAGAGAATCTTAAAAGCAGCAAGAGAAAAGAAGACAGACATCTACAAGGGAGTTCCCATAAGACCATCAGCTGATTTCTCAAAAGAAACTTTGCAGGTAAGAAGGGGCTGGAAAGAAGTATTCAAAGTCAGAAAAGGCAAGGACCTACATCCAAGATTACGCTATCCAGAAAAGCTATCATTTAGAATGGAAGGGCAAATAAAGTGCTTACCAGATAAGGTCAAGTTGAAGGAGTTCATCATCACCAAGCCCTTATTATATAAAATGCCAAAGGGAATTATCTAAAAAATAGAAGACAATCAAAAACTATGAACAATAAAATGACCACAAACTCATAACTATCAACAACTGAACCAAAAAAAAAAAAACCTAAGCAAACAACTAGAACAGGAACAGAATCATAGAAATGGAGATCACATGGAGGGTTATCAATGGGGAGAGAAAGGGAGAGAATGGGTAGGTGAAGGGACAGGGAATAAGAAGCATAAGCGGTAGGCATAAAATAGACAGGGGTAGGTTAAGAATAGCATAGGAAACAGACAAGCCAAAGAACTTATATGTACAACCTATGGGCATGGACTAAGTGGGTAATGCTGGAGGCTGGGGATGTTACAGGGTGGAGAGGGGATATAGGAGAGAAAAAATTGGGACAACTATAATAGCATAATCAATAAAATATACTAAAAATATCAAAAGTATGAACGTTAAAGTTGCAATAAATTAACAACAATCAACAATTGAATCTAAAAACCAAACTAAGCAAACAAGCAGAACAGAAACAGAATCATAGATATGGAAATTGTTTGGAGGGTTGTCATATGGGAAGAGGAAGGGGAGAATGGGGGAATAGGTGCAGGGATTAAGAAGTACAAATCGGTATGCACAGAATAGACAGGGGAATTTTAAGAACAGTATAGGAAATAGTCCTGGCTGGTGTAGGTCAGTGGATTGAGTGCTGACCTGTGAACCAAAAGGTCACTGTATCAATTCCCAGTTGGGGCACATGCCTGGCTTGAAGGCCAGGTCCCCAGTAGGTGGCACAGCCTGTGAGAGGCAACCACACATTGGTGTTTCTCTCCTTCTCTTTCTCCCTCCCTTACCCTCTCTCTAAAAATAAATAAATAAAATCTTTTTTAAAATAAAAGTAAATAAATGAAATCTTTAAAAAATTTTTTTAAAAGAATAGTATGAGAAATGGAGTAGCCAAACAATTTATATGCATGACCCATGGACATGAAGTAGGGGAGGGGATGCTGGAGGTAATGCAGCATACCAAGTGGAAGTGGACAAAGGGGAAAAATTGGGACAACTGTAATAGCATAGTCAATAAAATATATTTTCAAAGGAAATATCCCTAAAGAAAAGAAATAAGCATTTTAAGTATGCAATCAATAAATTTTATAATAAATTATATAATTTGGTTATATTATTAATTAGTACATGCTGTGATCTAAGTTAAGAAGGAAAGTGACAGATTGAGAGAAATAGTTGCAACATATATGAGAAAGGATTTATACCCAGGATATATGGGGGGGAATCTCTTAAAGAAAAGGGAAAGAATTTATTTTGAAGACAGGGTTGGGAATGATATGATTACACCATTCAGAGAAGAAGAAATTTAAATGGCAATTACAAATGTGTAAATGTATATAATCTGAGTAGTTATCAGGGAAAGCAAGATTAAAACAAGTTTTTTTGTCCATATAATTGGTAAAAATTTCCACGTTTGCTGGAAGGCTGCAGAATATTATGACTTCTTTGGAGAGAAATTTTTCAGTTGTGCTCAAATATAAAATATGCATACTTTTGGACTCAGCATATGTGTTCATACAAAGAGACAAGAACAAAGATGTTTACTGCTGCATTATTTTTAGCTACAAAAGTAGGAAAATCGAAATGTCCATCAGTTAAATAAACATACATCTCCATCATGCAGTACTTAAATATAAAGTAGGTCTTTTTTCACTGTCATGAAAAGTAAGGCATATTGTTCAGTGAGAAAAAAGTTGCTAAGTAATTTTTATGGTATGATCTCAATAAAGTGACCAAGCAAATTTGTAAGTACATATAGATATAAATGTATAGGGAATGATCGGAAAGACTCGCATCAAACTGATAACAATATTTACTTCAAAGAGGGTGGAATGTAAACAGAGTATTTGAGCATTTTGCTTTCTGTACTTGTGAATAACTTGAATCATTCCCAGTGGAAATATATTGTATATTACTTGTATAATATTTTACATAAAATTTTTAAATACTAAATAAAACTAGGTAATTAGAAAACAATGGACAGGGAGAGCTGTTTATCATTATAAACCTTTGAATAATATTTGATTTTAAAATTATGTACATGCTTTAATTTGATGAAAAATAATTAGAAGTAAAGGTTTAAAAATCTATTTTTATTTTTAGACATTTCTAGTTTTTTAATATATTTTATTGATTATGCTATTACAGTTGTCCCATTTCTCCCCCATCATTCCCCTCTACCCTGCACACCCCCTCCCACCCACATTCCCCCTTTAGTTCATGTCCATGTGTCATAAGTTCTTTAGGTTCTACATAGTTATTAACAACCACACCTAAAACAAAAGGAAACAACTAGAACAGGAACAGAACCACAGAAATGGAGATCATATGAAGGGTTAGCAACAGGGCAGTGGGAGGAGGAGAGAGGGGGAAAAGGTACAGAAGAATAAGTAGCATAGATGGTGGGTAGAAAATATTTATTTTTTTTTAAAGATTTGTTTATTTATTTCTAGAGAAAGGGGAAGGGAAGGTGAAAGAGAGGAAGAAAAACAGCAATGTGTGGTTGCCTCTAGCGTGCCCTACACTGGGGATCCAGCCTATGACCCAGGCACATGCCCCAACTGGGAATCAAACTGACGACCCTTTGGTTTGCAGGCAGGCACTGAATGCACTGAGCCACACCAGCCAGGGCTAAAAATGTATTTAAAATATACTTTTATTCAAGGCTTCATAGCAGTCAGTGGCAGAATTGGCCTTCAAACCAAGATTGTGTTAATAGCTTCTCAAGAAAAAAATTAAAAAGAAAAAGTCTAATCTAGTAATGCATTATAATTAAATACTACTTTAGCTTTTACCTATATTAAGAGAAAGATAATTATGCTTGCGTAATAATTTATATAAGAGAAAGATTATTATGATTCCATAATAATTTATATAATAGTCTTTAAGTAGTAATCTATTTTGAAGGTTTTAAATAAAGCCCTTGTCTACAAAATCACTATGAATGTTTTCTTTCTTGGGCCTCCAAATTTGGCCCTAAAACTGGTGCAGGTAGGGTTAGCTTGTTTTCATCCTCTTCACTTAATTTTCAGGAATGATTGTTTTGCATGATTTGTTAGTATCTGTCTACTTTAAATACACTGTCTGCTAATTTATACCTCACTTCGGGTCTGTAAGATTTAGATCAGAAAAAAAGATAGCTGTCTGTTTTGGTTTTGAGTTTGTGTGTTTTTCTATGAATGAGGACATTCTCGTTTCTGCATATCTTTATTTGCAGATCAGCATGTGTTCTTGGAAGTCCCTGAATATGAGGCCACATGGTTTTGATTTTCCATTTTTATAAAAATGTTTTTTTCTTTTTTAGTTTCTGTACTGTAGACAAATGAAAAATTAGCATCTGTTTTTATAATGCATGAAGCAAGCTTATTTCTAAAAATTTAAGAAGTTAAAATATAACAAAGAGAAAGAACTTTATAAATCTTACCTTCAAAGATAATATCTTTGTTATCATTTTAAAGCTTTTATGCTAAAGCATGGAATGTAAAGGAAGTTAGAATTTAATGTTTAAGAAAATTAGCTTTCCCCCCGCAGTGGTAGATGAGGCCAGTGCTGTGGAAGGGCTCAGAGGCCTCATAGGCCCCAGGGGCTCTGGAATGGGAGGCCACCTTGACTTCTGTGGAGGATTTGGCAGCGGGATCCAGGGCTGAGACCACAGTGGCAGTTGGGTTTGATCGAGGCTGTGGAGCTTCAGAGGCAAGCCCAAGGATAAGGAGTGGATCCCTGTCACCAAGTGGGGCCGCCTGGTCAAGGACATGAAAATCAAGTCCCTGGAGGAGATCTGTCTCTTTTCTCTGCCCATCAAGGAATCTGAGATCATTGACTTTTTCTTGGGGGGCATCCCTCCAGAACGAGGTTTTGAAGATTATGCCTGTGCAAAAGCAGACATGTGCAGGCCATAGGGATACAGTTCAAGGCATTTGTTGTCATTGGGGACTATGATGAACACATTGGTATGGGTGTTAAGTGCTACAGTGGACACTGGCATCCATGGGGCCATCATCCTGGCCAAGCGCTCTATCATTCTTGTGTGGCGAGGCTACTGGGGGAACAAGATTGGCAAGCCCCACACTGTCCCTTGTAATGTGACCGGGCGCTGTGGCTCTATGCTGGTGTGCCTAATACCTGCACCCAGAGACACTGGCATAGTCTCAGACCCTGTGCCCAAAAAAGCTGATGATGATGGCTGGTATCGACAACTGCTACATCTTAGCCAGGGGCTGCACTGCTGCCCTGGGCTACTTTGCCAAGACCACCTTTGATGCTATCTCTAAGACCTATAGCTGTCTCAC
This sequence comes from Glossophaga mutica, assembly GCA_039655065.1. Lineage (NCBI taxonomy): Eukaryota > Metazoa > Chordata > Mammalia > Chiroptera > Phyllostomidae > Glossophaga > Glossophaga mutica. The sequence continues at coordinate 20,817,913 of CM077318.1, forward strand.
CCCTGATCTCTGGAAAGAGACTGTGCTCACCAAATCTGCCTGTCAGGAATTCACTGACCACCTTGTAAAGACCTATCCCAGAGTTTCTGTCCAGAGGACCCAGGCTCCGGCAGTGGCCAGCACATAATTTTATACAAGAAAAATAAAGTAAATTAAGCCTGAAAAAAAAAGAAAAGAAAATTAAGCACTCATTGGACAGGAAAGTACAGAGTAATAGCCACTGGAGCTGACTGTTTAAGTTGGGGCTTAAAACAAAAACAATGTGTGGTATTTAGTGAGCAAGCATGATATGCCAACGTGATGTGGATTGTTTCATTGACTCATACAACAACACTCTGAAGTAGGTGATACTATTATCTCTATTTTATATAAGACAAAAAAATGAGGCTCAAAAAAGTTAAGTTTCACCCAAAATCACACATCTAGGAAGAAGTAGTGCCAGGGTTTGATCCCATGTATAAAACTCACAATCAGTTTTATTCTAATTTAGACTCCAATATCCAAAATGCAGATGGTGATTCATAGTGAAATAAGTGCACTGTGAGCCTTCATGGTAACCATTACATCACAGCCATCAGTGAAACAACTAAAAGTTAATACTTAATGCCTTCACACACACATACCCCCAATTAAAGACCAGGTAGATTATGTTAAAGTTGTTGCAGACAGGTATTTAGGAACCATAATCTGAATTTTATATTTGGATATCAATATTTGAAATTGATTTTACTGGAATGCTTGCTGACATTGACATCAGACTGTATTGAATGGTAAGAAAGAGAAAAATCACATTTCACTAGTACCAAGTAGGTATTCTCTTTACAAGTATTCAAAAGAATAATTCTCAAAGATCCCAATATCTAAAAAGCTGGCCTTCTTGGCACCTGTGACAGGATAACAGGACACTGCAGGAGGAGTTCCAGACAGCCACAGCCCAGCTGTGCAAAGTCACAGAGTGATTCTTCAACACCATTGACAAAAAGTCTTAGCGAGTCTGTTTCCAATCGAGGGACAACTGGGAAATGCCTAGAGATCCTTGGAAGTGTCAGATGTGAGTTTTTTTAATTTTATTCATTATTTTTATAGAGAGGTCAACGGAGGAAGAAAGAGAGGGAGAGAAACACTGAAGTGAGAGAGAAACATCAATCGGTTGCCACTCACATGCACCCCCAACCAGGGACCTGACTGCAACCCAGGCATGTGCTCTGACCGAGAATTGAACTGGCGACCTTTTGCTTTGCAGGATGATGCCCAACCTAATGAGCCACACTGGTCAGGACAGATGTGTGGTTTTAGCTGTAATTTCATCCTGTCCTGAATTCTTTGCTGTTCCACTCTGTCTAGCACCATGCATCCCCAGGAAAAGGGGACCAAGATGCTGTCTCAGCGGCTATCATGGAAAGCAGAAGGAATGTCAGCATGAAGATGAATGTAACTCCCTGCTGAGATGAATGTAACCCTGATGTCACTTTAGAGCTTTTGCTTTTTTAATTTAATTTTTATTATACTTTTCCATTACCATTAAGTGTCCTTATACTCTCCTACCCCCTCAGCAATCACCACGCCGTTGTTGTGTCTGAAGCTCCTAAAGGGTGCTCTGGCATGAAGGGTTTGATTTCGTATATAATAGGTAACCTGGTAGAGATGGTAAAGCAATTTATCATAGTTTGGGCTTTAGTATTGTAAAGTAAATATGAAAACAAATAATCAGATATATACTTTACTATAAAGGTGTTCTGTATTTTTGGATGTACAGTAGTTTTATCTTTACAGCCACATTATCATAGCAGTAATAAAGAGGCATAGTATGTTCTCAATTTCAATGTCTCTGGTTACATTTTGTTTGCTTGCTTTGTTGATTAGGTTCTACATATAGCTGAGATCATCTGGTATTTGTCTTTCACTGCCTGGCTTATTTCACTTAGCATAATGCTCTCTAGTTCCATCCAAGGAGTGGTGAGGGGGAAATGGAGACAATTGTACTTGAACAACAATAAAAATGTTAAAAAATTAAAATTAAAGTTAAAAAATTAAAAAGAAAGAGGCATAGTAAAGAGTTGGAAAAGCCATGTCAGAGGAAAATGAAACATTGATATGTTTTACACTACTTTGAATGCAGTTACTTTAGAGGCTTATTTATTTGCAGGAGTGAATAGTGCCTGAATATTAACAGTGTTCTGATTGTTTTAAAAAGATACTTATCCTTTATAAATGGCTCACTAAGTAGTCACATTCAAGCTTAAATCACTTTTCTGTAGTTAACACATTCCCGGAGAAAAGAATAAACCTGCTTGCTTACTAGATAGAACTCTCCTGTGTGCTGTAAGCCAGCAAATCACATGTACACTGACAAATTATCTTTGTACAGAAGCCTTGATAAAATGTCCTGTATTCAACACCTTTTTTGCTGAACAATTTCATCTTTAGATCATTTCTCTCTTCTCAAATTTTACTATAAGCATTCAGGAGGATTCAGGCTGATTTTTTGACACTTAGCTTAGAGGTTTCCTTTAGCAAATATACAATTTAATAAATTGTAGGTTCCTTTTTCTTTCCATGAGATACTAGGACACAAAAACAATTCCAAGATTTTTGTTACTTTATAGCAAGGATTGCTTTTCCTCCATTGTCCAAAATCATGTTTGTCATTTTTATTTGAGACCTTTACTATCCATAATTCTACCAATATTCTACTCAGTATTACTGAGTTATTCTCTAAGAAGATTGACACTTTATCTACAGATATGTTATTTTCTTTCTGAGCTCTCACAAGAATTGCTGTTAATGGCTTAATCATGACAATGCAGGATGTTCTCTAGCATGCACCTCCAAACTTGTCCAGCCTCAAACAAGTATCCAGTTCCAAAGCCACTTCCGCATTATAGGTGTTTACTACAGCAGCATACCAACTTCTGTCTTAGCCCATTTGAGCTGCTACAACAGAATACCATAAACAGGTTTAAACAACAAACATTTATTTCTCACAGTTCTGGAGGCCAGGAAGTCTAAGATTAAGGCACCAGCAAATTCAGTGTCTGGTGAGGACTTACTTTCTAATTTATAAGTGGTCATATTCTCATGTGGGAGAAGGCTTGAGGGAGTGTTCTGAGGTCTCTCTTATAAGGGCACTAATCCCATTATGATAGCTTAACCCTAATGACCTAATCACCTCCCAAACGCCCTACCTCCAAATACCATCACATTTGAGATGACATTTTAACATATGAATTCAGTCTCTAGCAATTTTCAATATTTATTATATTTATACCCCTTTGCTGTATGTTAATGTAGCCTTCTTTGAATAAAAGAAGGCTGAAACCCTTCTCACCAAAAAAAAGGAAATGATAATTATGTGATACAATGGTGTCAGCTAACTGTGATGATAATCATTTTGCAGTATGTAAGTATATCAAATCAACACGTTCCACATCTTAAATTTACACAATGTTATATGTCAATTATATCCCAACAAAGCTGGAAAAATGTGTGCACTAAGGAACCTAGTACATAGTTTGTTGTCAATAAACACAGCTTCACCTTTTGCCTCACATGTATAGGTACTGGCATCTACAAATAACTCCTCTCTTTTGGTCACTATAGTGACTCTAGGAGAGTTCATATAAAAAGAAACAGAAATTCCTTTGCCCATTTTTTAATTGGGTTGCTTGTCTTCTTAGAGTGGAGTCATGTAAGTTCTTTGTATATTTTGGAGATTAAACCCTTGTCTGAGGTATCATTGACAAATATGTTTTCCCATACGGTTTGTTCTCTTTTTATTTTAATACTGTTTTCTTTAGCTGTGCAGAAGCTTTTTATTTTGATGAGATCCCATTTGTTTATTCTTTCCTTTATGTCCCTTGCTTTAGGGGACATATCAGTAACAATGTTGCTGCATGAAATATCTGAGATTTTCCTGCCTATGTTATCCTCTAGGATTTTAATGGTGTCACGGCTTGTATTTAAATCTTTTATCCACCTTGAATTTATTTTTATGTATGGTGTAAGTTGGTGCTCAAGTTTCTTTTTTTTTTTTTTTTTTTGCATGTAGCTGTCCAGTTCTCCCAGCACCACTTGTTGAAGAGGCTATTTTTGCTCCATTTTATGTTGCTGCCCCCTTTGTCGAATATTGACTATAGAGTCTTGGGTTTATTTCTGGGCTCTCTGTTCTGTTCCTCTGGTCCATGTGCCTGTTTTTGTGCCAGTACCAGGCTATTTTGATTACAGTGGCTCTGTAATACAGTTTGGTATCAGGTATGTGATCCCTCCTACTTTGCTCTTCTTTCTCAAGATTGTTGCAGCTATTCTAGGTCGTTTATTGTTCCATATAAATTTTTGAAGTGTTTGTTCTATGTCTGTGAAATATGCCATTGGTATTTTAATAGGTATTGCATTGAATTTGTAAATTGCTTTGGGAACTATGGACATTGATGATTTTAATTGTTCTGATCCATGAACATAGTATGTGTTTCCATTTGTTTGTGTCTTCCTTGATTTCTTTCTTCAGTGTTGTGTACTTTTCTGCATACAGGTCTTTTACCTCCTGGGTTAGGTTTATTCCAAGATATTTTATTTTTCTTTTTGCTATACAGAATGAGATTTTCTTCTTGATTTCTGCTTCCGCTATTTCATTGTTGGTATACAAAAATGCCTTTGATTTCTGGATATTGACTTTCTATCCGCCTGTTTGGCCAAATTCATTTATTAGGTCAAGCAGTTTTTTGGCCGAGTCTATAGGAGTTCTATGTACACTATCATGTCATCTGCAAACAATGATAGTTTTGTTTCCTCCTTTCCAATTTGGATGCCTTTTATTTCCTTTTCTTGTCTAATTGCTGTGGCTAAGACTTCCAATACTATATTGAATAGAAGTGGTGAACGTGGACAAATTTGTCTTGTTCATGATTTTAGTGGAAAAGATTTTAGTTTTTGCCCATTGAGTATGATGTTGGCTGTACGTTTCTCATATTGGGCTAACACTTCTCCAAGGAGGACATACAGAGGATTCAGAGACACACGAAAAGATGCTCGATATTGCTAGCTATCAGAGAGATGCAAATTAAAACCACAATGAGATACCACCTGACACCAGTCAGAATGCCCTCATAAACAAAGCAACAAACAGCAAGTGTTGGGAAAGTTGTGGAGAAAGGAGGACCCTAGTGCACTGTTGGTGAGAGTGCAGACTGGTACAACCTCTATGGAAAACAGTATGGAATTTTCTAAGAAAACTAAAAATGGACCTACCTTTTGACCCAGCAATTCCATTGCTTGGATTATATCCTAAGAACCCTGAAACACCAATCCAAAAGAACCTATGCACCCCTATGTTTATAGCAGCACAATTTACAATAGCCAAGTGCTGGAAGCAACCTAGGTGCCCATCATTAAATGAATGGATCAAAAAACTGTGGTACATTTACACAATGGAATTCTATGCAGCAGAAAGAAAGAAGGAGCTCCTACCCTTTGCGACAGCATGGATGGAACCGGAGAGCATCATGCTAAGCAAAATAAGCCAGGCAGTGAAAGACAAATACCATATGATCTCACATTTAACAGGAACTTAATCAACAAAACAAACAAACAAGAATAATATAACCAAAGACACTGAAATTGAGAACAGTCTGACAGTGACCAGAGGGGAGAGAGGAGGGAATTTCAGGGGAAAAGGGGAAGAGTTTATAGGAACAAGTATAAAGGACATATGGACAAAAACTATGAGGGGTGGAAATGGGAGGTAGGTGGGGAGGGCTGGGATGGTGGGTTGGGGTGGGAGTAAAAGACAGAAAACTGTACAAGATCCCTTGTACAAACTGTACAAAATTCCCCTGAAATTCCCTCCCCTCCCACTCTGGACACTGTCAGACTGTTCTCAAATTCAGTGTCTTTGTTTATATTATGCTTGTTTGTTTGTTTTGTTGATTAGCTTCCTGTTAAAGGTGAGATCGTATGGTATTTGTCTTTCACTGCCTGGCTTATTTCGCTTAGCATGATACTCTCCAATTCCTTCCATGCTGTCGCAAAGGGTAGGAGCTCCTTCTTTCTTTCTGCTGCATAGAATTCCATTGTGTAAATGTACCACAGTTTTTTGATCCATTCATTAACTGATGGGCACCTAGGTTGCTTCCAGCACTTGGCTATTGTAAATTGTGCTGCTATGAACATAGGGGTGCATAGATTCTTTTGGATTGGTGTTTCAGGATTCTTAGGATATAATCCAAGCAGTGGAATTGCTGGGTCAAAAGGTATGTCCATTTTTAGTTTTCTTAGAAAATTCCATACTGTTTTCCATAGTGGTTGTACCAATCTGCAATCCCACCAACAGTGCACTAGGGTCCCCTTTTCTCCACAACCTCTCCAACACTTGCTGTTTGTTGCTTTGTTTATGAAGGCCATTCTGACTGGTGTCAAGTGGTATCTCATTGTGGTTTTAATTTGCATCTCTCTGATAGCTAGAGATATCGAGCATCTTTTCATGTGTCTCTGGATCCTCTGTATGTCCTCCTTGGAGAAGTGTCTGTTCAAATCCTTTGCCCATTTTTTAATTGGGTTGCTTGTCTTCTTAGAGTAGAGTCTTGTAAGTTCTTTATATATTTTGGAGATTAATCCCTTGTCTGAGGTATCATTTCCAAATATGTTTTCCCATACAGTTGGTTCTCTTTTTATTTTAATACTGTTTTCTTTAGCTTTGCAGAAGCTTTTTATAAAATAAAAATTTTTTAAAAAGTAACAGAAATTCAAACTACTCTAAGGCATGCCATCCACACATGCACACATTGTCAGGAGCCTGCATACATATCCACACTTCTGAACTAGATATACAAAGCATGTTAGCTTCATTTCAGACGAATCTATGATAGTGATGTATAAGGTATAGTCCAGTATTCTCAACCAGGGACAACTTAGTCTCCTAAAAGTCGTTTTGCAATATCTGAACGTGGAAGATGTTGGTGCTACTAGTACCTATTGGATAGAAGTCAGGGATTCTCACTTCTGGCCAAGATGGAGGCATAGGTGGACACACTGTGCCCCCTCTCACAACCAAAATTAAGGACAATGAATATTTAGAAAGAAGAAAACAACCAGAGCTAATAGAAAATTGAACTGTATGGAAGTCCAACAACCATTCATCCAGACCAATAAGAGGGGCGGAGTCGCGGCAGGAAAAAGTGGAGGTAGAGACCCGGGAATGCAGGCAGCAGTGGCTGGCAGTTCCCAAGTGTGCAGGCAGCTGGCAGACCGCAGACCCAGAGGCGGCAGCTGGTGGACCTTGGGCATGGGGTGGCAACTGTGCAGAATCAGTGGGGCTGAGCAAGGCAGCTGGCTGACCAGGTGGTCCCACATTCCCGCACGCAGATAATCCAGGCAAAGGGGAAGCGGCAGAGGGGACTGGAACCCAGGAGAGAGAACAGCAGGCACCATTGCTCTCTCTGGGACCCCGCCCACACGTACAGCGTCACAACTCAGAGACTGGGCTGCTCCACACTGGGGAACACCTAAGGCTCCACCCCTCCCTATGTAACAGCTGTGACCAGACCAAAAACAAAACAAAACAAAACAAAACAAAAACCATCAAAAGTGGCTCAAACCAGAGAAAAATGAAAGCTCCAGAGCCAATTCCTCTAAGAGACAAAGAGATAGCCAACCTATCAGATGTACAGTTCAAAGCCCTGGTGATCAGGATGCCCACAGAATTGGTGGATTGTGCTCACAAATTAGATGAAAAAATGCAGGCTGCAATATGTGAAGTGGAGGAAGATGCATGGGGAACCAATAGAGATGGGAGAAAAACTGGGACTCAAATCAATGGAGTGGACCAGAAGGAAGAAACAAACAACCAAACAGAAAAGAAGGAAGAAACAATAATTCAAAAATATGAGGAGAGGTGTAGGAACCTCCAGGACATTTTTAAACATCCCAATATCCGAATTATAGGGGTACTAGAAGGGAAAGAAGAAGAGCAACAACTGGAAAACTTATTTGAACAAATAATAAAGGAGAACTTCCCCAATCTGGCAAAAGAAATAGACTTCCAGGAAGTCCAGGAAGCTCAGAGAGTCCCAAAGAAGTTGGACCCAAGGAGGAACACATCAAGGCACATCATAATTCCATTAGCCAAGATTAAAATGAAGCAGAGAATTGTAGAAGCAGCGAGGGATAAGGGGACAGTCACCTACAAAGGAGTTCCCATTAGACTGTCAGCTGATTTCTCAAAAGAGACCTTACAGGCAAGAAGGGGCTGGAAAGAAGTATTTGAAGTCTTGAAAGGCAGGGACCTACATCCAAGATTGCTCTATCCAGCAAAGCTGTCATTTAGAATGGAAGGGCTGATAAAGTGCTTCTCAGAAAAGGTCAAGTTCAAGGAGTTCATCATCACCAAGCCCTTATTATATGAAATGTTAAAGGGACTTATCTAAGAAAAAGAAGATAAAAATATGACAGTGAAAAGACAGCAAACTGACAGCTATTTACAACCACACCTAAAACAAAAGCAAACAACTAGAACAGGAACAGAACCACAGTAATGGAGATCATATGGAGGGTTAGCAACAGGGCAGTGGGAGGAAGAGGGGGGGGGAAGTACAGAGAATAAGTAGCATAGATGGTGGGTAGAAAATAGACAGGGGGAGGGCAAGAATAGTGTGAGAAATGTAGAAGCTAAAGAACTTATGACATATGGACATGAACTAAAGGGGAGAATGTGGGTGGGAGAGGGTGTGCAGGGTGGAGGAGAATGATGGGGTTGAAATGGGACAACTGTAATAGCATAATCAATAAAATATATTTTAAAAAAAGAAGTCTGAGATTCTGATAAACATCCAAAAATGCACAGAACAGCCCTCCCATCAAAAAGATTAATCCAGTCCCAAATATCAATATTGGCATGATTGAGAAACTCTGGGCATAGCCAAACTGATTGACTAAGCCAGAGTGAAAAGAGAGAAATTTAGGATAAAATAGTCTATGTACTGTGATGCTAGGACAGTAAAAGGTCTAGGATCACTATAAATGAATAGCTTAGAACTGGCCTTCTGATTAGAAGTGAAATCTTACTTAAGACTTTTGTTAAATTGAGTAAATATTAATCATGCATACCAAAGAATGGGAGAAAGCCCTAAAACTCCACCAAATCCCATCCTTTTCATAGCACTCCTGAACCAGGAAGTTAAAATTGTTATCAGCTTGGATTTTCTTTAGTAATTCCTAGGGATTATTGGCAAAGAAGAGGAAGAGAGCAAGCAAGCGTGGACAGGAAATCTGAAGATTTGAGTTCTACTCTCACTCTTCTTTTGTATGTCTTTGGGCAAGGGGGGGAATCATTAGGTTTCATCTGTTTTCTTTGTAAACTGAGCAAATTTAGTTGCATTGTTTCTAAGACTCTTTCTAGTTCTGACAGTTGTAAGTCTGTGCTTTCATTCATTGGGAGTAGGCAGAATAAAGCCTAGCAACATTTTTTAGTAAATTATTTAAACACATATTTTGTAAACATGAATAGTATTGAAAAACAATTGTCTTACAAGATTGATGAAAACGAACTATCCTTGCCTACTGCTACCCTAGCAGATGCAGGGTATTTCGGTGTTAAAAATTTTATATAGAAAAAGCCCAAGTTGGATTAATTGTTCTTCCTGCTATAGACTCACATAAAATAAAGTTTTTGTTGATTGTATCATAGAGTAATTTCATAACTTTTTGAGTTGTCACACATTTACCTATTGTTCGTAATGAAAAATATAACGGTAATTTAATGAATATACCAAGAGGTTTATTTCCTAATTGTTTCATCACGTTTAATACATTTAGAGAAAGGGCTATAAAAAAAAGAGAAATGTTTACAGTAAGAAAGCTATTCCGTGCTAGGGAATGGGAGTACTTCATATTAGAAGCAATCTTTATCAACTCATTGCCTACACATTTGTCATGATTTCAATTTTTGGACGAGGGCTTTATTTTGAGTGTGAAATATTTATCAGAAAAGATCTTATGAGAAAGTTTAAATGTTCAATACTCAATCTTATGAGAGCAGAGAGGAGACTTTGTCTTTTATCACCTGTACCTAAAATTCTATTCAAAATTGAATATTTAATGAGGATTTAGGGAAAACTCAGGACTAGTATTTGGTATTCAGAGCACAAGTCACTACATATAGCTGTACAGGTTATTCAGTGCACAAGGGTACTTAGTACAGAGAACAAGTGGAGGCTGAAATCCATATTCCTGCCTCCATTCACCAAGCCATGAACCTTGGAAAGGAACTGTGTCTATGGAGAGGGGGTCCTTTTCTAATTTAAACAAGATACCATATGCTATTAGGTGATGCCTTTAGCAAAAACTGATTGTAATGTAGTGATGTAAAGTCTTTTTCTAAACTACAATAGTGTAAATCTTTGAAACTTCCTAAACAAGAAATTTGATGCAAGTAAAATAAATGGATAGTAGAGTAGGCTTAAACTGAAAACTTTCTGGCTGCACAATAAGAACAAAAATTGTTTCTAAATGCTAAAAAGTAAAAAGACAAGCAAAGGATATGTAGGGGAAGATTGTGAGAGCAGGAAGCAAATAACTTGGCAAAGTCCTACTTCGTCTCTTGAGGCAATAATTAAATTAACAGAAAGGCACCTACATTGTGTGGCCCAGGAAGTTATCAATTTGAATATCATACATTCTGTTTTTCATAGAGATGAATGATATATAAACAAACCAATCCTCTAGGATTGTTCTAAAAAGCAACTTTCAGTCAAGTCATCTCATATGTGCTCAACAAAGAGAATTCAGATATGCAATGATGAGCATAAGAAACTTTGTGTCTTCTAAATCACAAAAATAAATTACACTTATATGAGGGCTGGGTTAGATTTTGGTATTCCCATTGTCTCCCAAATCCATGACAATTTATAATCTAGCAGTAAGATATATCCTGATTCAGCATTAACAAGAGGACAAATGCCCAGGCCCATTCTGCAGAATGTATAATATTACTGAAGGTGAAAATAATGTCTAGCTACTATAACTTCATGTTTAGAAGATTTTTCACATAAAATAATTCTAAACACTAATTTTATACATTTTAAAAATTACAGGTATTCTTCAGTGTGTAGCTTAGTAAATTAAGAAAAACCTTGTTAAATAAAAAGTATAGTGAAATCTTGAACTAACCTTTTCTAACTTAATTTGAATAAAAAATCTGATTAATTTTAAGCCATTTCACAGCAGATTTGTGTTCTCCCCATGTTTATGTCCTTCTAAGCAAGCAAAATATTCAGATCACACAGTCAGCTAGTTCTCTATTTGCATTCTTGATTGGCATGATGAGGGCTGCATCACAGCTTGTGAATATTGTGCATTACATGAGACCAAAAAGAAGTCTACCCAATCTGCAGGATATGGTAAGCAATCAAGCAGCATAAAGGAGATGAATTGAAAGTCCTTTGAGAACAGAATCATTGTGAGCTTAACAAGCATCATTCTCAGTTATACCTATTTTAGTAGTGTTAATGTGATATTCATTGTTGTACTATGAGCTGTTGTGATAGCTTGAGGTTTACCAAGGTGATAAATATTTTAGAGTGACATCTGAATAATCACAAGATTCATTGTGGTGCTATCTATTTAATAGTCCATCTCCTGTGTATGATCAAAGGAGGGGTATATTTTTTTAGATATTATTTATTTATTTTTAGAGACCGAAAGGGAGGGAGGAAGAGGGAGAGAAACATTAATGTATGGTTTTTCATGCACCCCCTACTGGAGACCTGGCCCACAATCCAGGCATGTGCCCTGACTGAGAATTGAACCAGCAACCCTTTGGTTCGCAGTCTGATGCTCAATCCACTGGGCCACACCAGCCAGGGCAATATATTTTTGAGCTGAACAAAGAATAGAAAGAAAAATCAACGTAATTAAATGCAAAAAGGGTCGATGAAATTACAGAATGTCACAACCAAAGATAACCTTAAATATCAAACAGTTTATTGTTTCTGCAAATGTTTTACCTAGGTGTTTCTATGGTAAAGAACAGGTTTTATGTAGCACCCAGCAGTCTGGGAGTATAGACTGTAATCCTCAGAGGCCAATAGCATATTTGAAACATTTTTTGAAATGCCCTCACTTACCCTAAAATTTACTTTACCTCTGTCTCAATTTCCTCATCTGAAAAAAAAAGATTATAATAATGTTTACCCAATGAGCTAAATTTTAAGAGTGAGACATGTACGAATCACTGAGCATAGTGCTTACCACATAGTAAGTGCTCAATTAAGAGTCAATCATTTTGTTTGTAATAAAGAAAAAACTAATTGTGCTGGCCACATGTGAAAAAAAAGCAGGATGGGGTGAGGCATGGAGATTGACTAAAAATACTGGCAAGAGAGGATAGTGGTAGATCCAGGACCTAGAACTTTACTCACACAAGGCTCATTAAAGCTTATAGCGATAAGTGACCTTGGACTTCATTAACAAGGCTACTTAAACTTGGGCATATGTATCCCTAGCAATGCACTGGGAATGACTTGAAATCATAGGATAAACATGGAGAGCATTCTGGACCAGTAATTTTATTAGATATTAAGGGAGAGAGAGTACTTATCAAAATAAACATATATATATATATATATATATATATATATATATATATATATATATATATATATATATAATGAAGTAAAATGCATATTTTTATATAAATCTTTAAAATAAAACATTAATCTTCAAATAAATGTCTTACCCATTACTCTGGGGGTTGAGTTTTGATTGCTTGGCTATCAGGAATCCTTTATTGGAGAGTTAAGAAATGTACTGAAAACCATTTGCAAACCCATTATTTGTCACTCATCTTTCATGTTGCCTCATTCAGCGAAGCTCCTTAACTGTAAACTCCCCGGAGCATGAATCTTTCTTATTTCAAGTTTTATTCTAAGCTTAGTTCAGTGTTTGTAACACAGTGGAATTGTTGAATGATGGATGGCTGTATAATTGAGAAGGATGAAAGAATGAAGTGATGCATTTTATTTGTTTTTTGTATCTAGAGTCTCAGTCACAGTACTAAATTGGTTCATGTTAACAATCAAATAAATAAGGAACTAAATAATCTGGGCCTGAGACCATAGTCAACCTGGGTATCTAAGGCTAGGGGGAAAAAAAGATGGATATCCAGGCCCAAATTCCATCTGACCTCATCCTTACAGTGTGCTCCCCAAAGCATAAAAGGCGAGTTCTTATGATATCAGGCCACTAGACTATTTCTAATGTTAAGAACTATCATTTGACAGAGAAGACAGGGCACTGTATCTTGAATCACAGGCACTGTTTTCCCAGAAGTCCAGCTAGCCTAGTCATCATTAGGATTCATCCACCCCTAAAGGAATGGATTAATATTTAAGTTTGCCAAACAAGAGATAAGAAAGGTTTGTGTATGTGTGTGTGCGTGTGTGTGTGTGTGTGTAAGCACAAGTATGTGAGTGTTTGTGTATATAAGTATTACTGGGATTCTTTATTAAAGCCATTCAAAGTCTATTTATCCCTCTATTTTTGTATGCATGTGATGCAATACAAGCTACTTCACTTTATCTGTATCTCAATTCCCTCATTGGTAAAAGTAGGATAATAACATCTGTCCTGCACATTATATTGACTTTCCAGTATTTATCTGATAATGAAAATCAAAATTAGATAATGTATGTGAAGTGGTATATAAACTGTAAAAAGCTATACATGCTAAAGGAAGCATCTAGCATGCCTAACATACTGGGTCATAGCAGAATTAATAGCAATAAATTATACTGGCAGATCATTTTCCCCTAATTCGTGGTTATTGTTTTAGTTAATAGGGCCAGCAAAAACTTATTTATTGCAATTGAAAAAGATTACAGTGCAGGAGGAAAAATGTCTGTCTTGTCTACTTATTCACATAGCTTGGACTGTAGTCTTAAGCATCAAAAATTCCATAAAGGTGGGGAGGCTGATTTCCTCTTTGTACTTACTTATATTTGTACCACCCCCACTGGGGGCCAGAAGATGGTGACAAGACTGCCACTCCATAGGAGGCAAGGTCCCAAGCCATGGTTTTCACTACAGACTGACATCCAGCAGCTTGTTAATTACAGATTTCCATTAATGGGATGAATCTCATTGTCTTCCTGGATGACAATCTCCCCTCCAATGCATAGATGTTTTATTTTATTCTGTACTCCTTAGCAACCCAGCTACTATGTTCTGACATTTACACTTCCTTATTAGTCTTGAAGCTTGAAAAGAATTTGCTCTTGAACAACCATGTATCTTGCCGCACTTGATTCTTCCTCCTAAGTTTTTAAAATTTAAAAAAAAAAAAGTTTTGAAAAATTTATATTAACTGGAAACACATAGAGACAATATACCTTTTCTATAGCAGCTTACTTTTTAAAACCTCATCACATAAGAATAATCTGTCTTTGGAGAACAAATCAAAGAGCAGTCTTGCAAACATACCCACAGTTGACTTCCATGCACTTTCTTTGGCAAAGAGACTAGATTTGCCAGATTGACATCCACAGAGGAATCTGTTTCATACCTCACAGAATTTTTTTATGTAGAAAAATCTAAGAGATGACAGTCACAGAAACCACAATCTAGAGAGAAACAGAGCAGGGTGGCAATTTGGGGAAATGGAGGAGGGTAGTGATACCAACATGGTGAGAAGTAGCCAACCTAACTGGAGAATAACCAGTGGAAGCAGCTAGTGAGACCAAAGTTACACAGAAGATTGATTAACAAAGAGGTTCAACAGTTAATTATCTAGAGTTCAAAAATCTTTAAAGAAAGTGCCCATCTTAGGGGATTGTTTTCAATGGGTTGGCAGCAGGCAACACAGCCAGGTCTCATCTCTTCTAGGGAGATTTAGGGTACCCAATATTTGTTTTGCATGTTACATACTTGATGCCCCTGTAGTTTCTGTTTCATTAAATATCGGTATTAAGCCCAGTAAAGCTATTTCTTTTCCATTCTACACACACACACACACACACTGGATATTGTAGAGCAGCATCTGTATAGTAAAGAAGAGCACATGCAGATTCCACATAGCCCTGAATGTTGATTCCAATTTACTAGCTCAGTGACCTCAGTTAAGATATTTTACCTCTCTGTTTCTTAGTTTCCTTAACTGTTAAATCAGAATAAATAAGTTAATCCCCCGAGTCAATACAAGGAATAAATGAGATATCATAAAAAGCTCCCAATATGCCATTGTCATATAGCCCATGGAAACTGTTCCTATTTGGCTTCTGGCCGAGATGGAGACATAGTAGACACACTGCACCTCCTCGCACAACCAAAAGAGGACAACAACAAATTTAAAAACAAAAAATAACCGGAACCTTCAGAAAATTGAACTTTATGGAAGTCCAACAACCAAGGAGTTAAAGAAGAAACATTAATTCAGACTGGTAGAAGGGGCAGAGAGGAGGTGCAGCAATGGGTGAGTGGATGTCCAGATAGGTGAGGTGGTGGCTGGTGGACCAGAACCAGGAAGGCAGCGGCTGGTGGATGGAGCAGTCCAACATTTGCATGCAGGTAATTGGGGAAAATAACTGGGAAAGGAGACAGACCATGCAACCCAGGTTTCCAGCATAGGGAAATAAAGACCCAAAACCTCTGACTGTAAAAACCTGCGGGGGGTGCAGCAGTGGGAGAAACTCCCAGCCTCACAGGAGAGTTAGTTGAAGAGACTCACAGGGTCCTAGGACATATACAAACCCACCTACCTTGAAATCACACCAGAAGGACCCAATTTGCTGGTGGGTAGCAGGGAAATGACTGAAAGCTAGCTGAGAGCCGAGCAAGTGGCTTTGTTCCCTCTCTGACCCATCCCCGACAAACAACACCACAACACAGCAACCTGGGTTGCTCTGCCCTGGTGAATACCTAAGGCTCTACCCCTTACAATGTAACAGCTGCACCAAGACAAAAAAAAAATATGGCCCTAATGAAAGAACAGATCAAAGCTCCAAAATTAGAACTAAGAGATGAAAATAGAGACAACATATCAGATGCAGAGTTCAAAACACTGATAATCAGGATGCTCACAGAAATGGTTGAGTATGGTCCCAAATTGGAGGACAAAGTGAAGGCTATGCAAAGTGAAATAAAGAAAAGTATACAGAGAACCAACAATGAAGGCAAAGAAACCTGGACTCAAATCAATGATTTGGAACAAAAGGAAGAAATAAACATACAATCAAAACAGAATGAAGAAATAAGAATTCAAAAAAAAAATGAGGAGAGGTTCAGGAACCTCCAGGAAAGCTTCAAACGTTCCAACATCCAAATCATAAGGGTGGCAGAAGAAGAAGAGGAACAGCAATAAATTGAAAACTTGTATGAAACAGTAATGAAGGAGAACCTCCCCAGACCGGTGAAGGAAATAGACTCCAGGAAGTCCCAGAAGCTCAGAGAGTCCCAAAGAAGTTGGACCCAAGGAGAACCACAACAAGACACATCATAATTATATTACCCAATATGAAAGATAAGAAGAGAATCTTAAAAGCAGCAAGAGAAAAGGAGAGAGTTGCCTACAAAGGAGTTCCCATCAGACTGTCAGCTGATTTCTCAAAAGAAACCTTGCAGGCAAGAAGGGGCTGGAAAGAAGTATTTGAAATCAGAAAAGGCAAGGACCTACATCCAAGATTACTCTATCCAGCAAAGCTACAAGTTAGAATGGAAGGGCAGATAAAGGTCAAGACCAGATAAGGTCAAGTTAAAGGAGTTCATCATTACCAAACCCTTATTATATGAAACATTAAAAGAATTTATCTAAGAAAAAGAAGACAATCAAAAATATGAACAAGAAAATGACAACAAACTCCCAAGTATCCACAACTCAACCTCAAAAATAATAATAATAAAAAACTAAGCAAACCACAACAGGAACAGACTAACAGAGATCACCTGGAGGGTTATCAGTGGGGAGGGGGAGAGGGATGGGGGAAAGGAACAGGGAATAAAAAGCATAAATGGTAGGTAGAAAATAGACAGGGGAGGTTAAGAATAGTATAGAAAATGCTGAAGCCAAAGAACTTATAGGTACTACTCATGGACATGAACTAAGAAGCGGGGGGAATGCTGGTGGGAGGGGGGTGCAAAGTGGAGAGGAATAAAGGGGGAAATGGGACAACTGTAATAGCATAATCAATGAAATATATCTTTAAAAAACCATATGCTACACAGAAAAAAGAAGGAAAGAGAAAGAAACTATTCCAATTTATAAGTAGTATTACTCTTTTTGTTCTTGTTATTACATGAAAATACCTTCTAGATAAAGCTGGGAGAGAGCTATGAACTTGAGAAGAGCAACTGCCCATGTTTGGGGTAACCTGGTGCAGAAAGCAGAAGAAAGCAAAGCTTACTTGATATAAAATGAGGACACTTTGCCTTTAGTGCTTAAAAAAATGTATGGCCAGCATCCTGAATCCCTGCAGCAGAAAATCATCTCCATTTAATGACAGAGTGCCAGGGTGCTAATGACGTTAGTATCACTGATTGAAGTTAGTATCACTTGTTCTGATCATTATAAATGTCAAGATCCAGATGATAATTTTTAACTCAACAAACATCTTTTACCTGCCTTATGCCAAAGAAGAAGGAAGCATCTAGGAAAAAAAAAAAAAAAACAGGGTGAAAAGAAAGGGACAGAAAAACTGGATTTTTCCTCCTGAGCAGTCCTAATCTTAATATTTTCCTTTGCTTTAACTGCAGTCTTCTGTGGTTTCTTTAATATATTCCCCCACATTGAAATACCTAAAGAAATGCTCCAAGTCCTCGTGGTGAGCTCTGTTTCAGAAAAGCTGCTTATTTGTTTAAATGAGGTATTTGTCTAATTTACAGGGCAGATACTGCAGTGACTTCTAAAATTTTATAGAGACATCAAGTAATAGTCATAGATGACCACTGAAGTGGGGATAGAAATGAAATTTTCATTTGCTCTTGCCTGTTCTCATGGCCACTTTGACTCCTTTGTGTACACTTGTCCCGAAGAAACTCTATGAAATCACAGCAGTAAACAAAATAATTTAAAAATATATTGAGATATATTTCTGTGCCACTTCCCTTTGTATAAGGGAAGGGCCAAGAAGAACTGGGAAGAAATAGACCCTACTTTCAGTAGAATCAAGAAGAATATTTACGTTAAATAAAATGAACACCAGCTCCCTGGTGAGTGACAGAATTTCTTCATTTAATTTAATAAGTGGGTAATATCCATCCCATATCAAATGAGTACCTCTGTGTCATAGGATTTAATCATGAAACCACTGTTTTTTCATGGCTGCTCAGGTCTTTTATAACTTGAAATTCCATGACTTTCATTATAAATATGCAGATGAATTTTTATAGTGGGGAAATCCTTCTCAATGGATTTTATGAGCTTGAAACTTTTAGAAAGAAATGAATCAAGCTAGTAGGCAGGTCTGGATTGCACCAGGCATTATTCTACACTGAAAAGGCTCCTGAGAATTTTACAGTACTTTTCTGACTTGGAGACTTCTTTTCCATTCCCCTCACTTCTCCTCACACTGGATGAAAAAAAGTTCACTGCTGTCCCCAAAGCCAAGAAGCTTCCTGATTAGATGACCTTACAAGTCTTTCTTTATCCCTTCAAGTGAAAAAGTATCTTTATTTTTAACTTCAAGAACAGACCACAATATAACACTCAGCCAGAATAGGCATTTTATTATACAGTGCTATGTTGGAGCCTCTCGAAAATCATGATGTATTCCTTGAGGAGCAGCCAGAAATCTTCTAGATAATCTATCACCAGGAGGGTTGGAATATGGTGGGGAATGAGGAAATCCGATCCAAAAGATATTATTTAGTCTGATATTATTTAGTCTGACCCCACTTGTGCAGTTGGAAAAACAAGGTCAAGAAGAGAGAAATGGCACAGATAAAGCCATGCAGCAAATTAGTGGAAGAGCGATAAAAATCAAGGAGTAGTAACAACCACTACATCTAACATTTATTGAGCACTTACCATGGATTAACTACTGTTTTGGGAGCTTGTTGTCTACTCTCTGATGGTTTATTCTTAAAAACATCAAACTGTAATTTGGATTACATAGATCAAAAATCAACATAAGTTACTATTATCAAAATGTGGCAGTTGTGTTGTTAATTTCAAGGTCAAGAAAGAGTACAATATTTCCCAACAATGTAATTGTCCAAAGTGATCTTGACATAATATTTTAAGATTAGTTGTTATTATAACATTAATGCATGCCCTGATAAAAGGAGAGAGGGGGAAGAAAAAGATAAAAATACTATAGTTTTCTTGTCTCCTCTCTCCACACCTCAACAATTGTCCTGCTCCCT
This sequence comes from Glossophaga mutica, assembly GCA_039655065.1. NCBI lineage: Eukaryota > Metazoa > Chordata > Mammalia > Chiroptera > Phyllostomidae > Glossophaga > Glossophaga mutica. Next base: position 20,837,254 of record CM077318.1, read on the forward strand.
AGTAGTTATCATTTTTAAGAGTTTCCTATGAATCCTTCAAGAAATAAATTAAGTATATACATGTATATAGATATATGTGTAATCTTTTATATAAATTACAGTCAACTACTAAGATTTTGTACTTAATATTTATTAGACACTTCTCCATATCAACAAATATAGACTATTCATTTTAATGGTAACATTAGTATTCCCTTACATGGATGCACCATGATTTATTTAAACAACCTGAATTTATTTAAATTCATAAACCTGATTTATTTAAACAACCTTTCTGCAGGGCATTTAGGTGATTTCCAGTTTGTTAAAATTTTTGCTGTTATAATGATGTGATACATATATATGTCTGTATATATAACATACTGTATATGTCCATATGTATTAAATACATATGTAATACATACAGACAAACATGTTTATAAATATCAGTAAAATTTCTGAGTCAAAGAGTACTCATCCTTTAATTTTCACATATTCTGCCAGATTATGCTCTAAAAAGAATGTTCAGTTTACTCTCTTGCCAACAATGCATGAGAATGTCCATTTTCCTACACTGTGGTTAATACTGGCTCTTTATCCAATATCTTTTTTATTTTTATTTTATTTTTATTTCTAATTACAGTTTACATTCAATATTTATTCAGTTTCTTAATATTTGACAATTTGATGAGGAAAATAAATACTATTCAATATTGTTTTCATTTGAATGACCTTAATTATAAATTTGTTCAAGTATCTTTTCTATCTTTATTATTATGTTTATTTTTCTATGACTGTTCATATACTTTATTGTGTTTTCTATTGTTATTTTACTTTTTCCATATTAGCTTCTAAGAACTCTTTGTATATTTACAAATTTAGCTTTCTGCTATATGCATTGCAAATATTTTCCCCATTTATTGTGTTTTAAAAATATCGTTCATGGTATTTTTGTCATGTATGAATTTCATATTTTTATGTAATCAAAATTATCAAACTACTATATTTGGAAATTTATCTATATTTCTGCCTATCTATTTATCTACCTATTATCTTTCTAAATTTACCCATCAAATTAGCCTTTAGAGAATATTAAATACATTAGTTTCTAAAGATACTGGGTGGAATCTTTATTTTGAAAGTAGGGGGATTATTTGTGGGAAATAACATTAAAACTCATAAGAAATCTCATAGGACAATGAACCTGAGTTTAATGCTGTTATTCTTCATGTTTGAACATTATCAAATTACAGTTCAATGTTTAGTGGTATATACTTTAGAGGCGAGAATTTATATGTCTCCATGTGCCATACACCATTAGGCGATATCAAGCATTTCCACATATGTTATAAACTAATACCCTGTGAGATAGGTATAATTACAATCATTTTCAAGATGGAGATATTGATGCAGAGAGAAGTTAAATAGGTTGCCGAAGGTTACACAGCTACTAAATAGCAGAGCTGGAACACAAATTTTTAGACAAAAAACAAAGGAGTTTTTCTGATTCCAAGAGTAGTGGTCTTTCCAGCAGACCACAGTCAACTAATATTTGACTATATTGCATTAAAGAGATTTATTGGACAGAGATAAAGAAATAAATTAAACAAGTCTATGTCCTTAATAAGCTTACAATTTAATAGGAAAAACATACATGTAAATAAGAAATTATAAATATATGCCAAAAAGTAGAAGAAGAAAAATGGATTATGATTTAAGGGGATTGAGAAAAAGCTTCATGGAAAAAATAATTTAAATCAAGTATTGGAGAGTGTGTACAGATAGAACCAGTGGAAAACAGAAGAAAAACACATTCCAGTCATAAAATAATACATGAGCAAAGGCCCAAAGGTAAAACGTAGCCAGACCAAAGGTTGCACCATAAGGTGAGCTTGGCCTGGTAAGCTGGATCTTGAATACCATGCAAAGAACCTTGGATTTTTTCCTCTACCTTGGAAACATGAAATAAACTCACCTTATTTTTACTTTGTGATAATATACAATCATTTTTGATAATCAAGAATCTATAAATATGAGTGTTAAGAAAATATTTTGCAAATATTCAAAATGGCCCTGCAAAAATGATGGAAACAACTATGAAAAAACACTATTTTCCGTGTCTACAGAAATTTGAACTTCCAAGTGACTTTCACAAATGTTCATTCTTTTCAGAAAAAAATAGCTAACACATAATAATAATTAATTCTATACCAGGGACTGTTTTAAATTTTTTCATGTTTTATTAACTCATTTAATTCAGTATTAATCCATTCAAACATCAAAGTATTTTTTGAAGGCAAGATCATTATCTCCACTTCACAGATCAGGAAATTGAGGCACAGAGAAGTTAAATAAGTTGTCAAGGTCAAATCCAGGTTTCAGTCTTAAGTAGCCTGGCTCTTAATCACTGTTAGCCAAAGTCTGTGCTCTGTTTTATACTGTCTACTTATGAACGCCTGCAGGAAACTTGTCTGGCACAAAACTAACATATGGGATGACCAGCCTCTGCTTACATCCTGCCACTGCCATTCTGTTATGGCAGGGCTGAGGTCTTCAGACATTTTTGCGATATTGATACATATTTCAATAGAGTATGGACAAGTCAAAGCCCTGTAGCACTCCATTAAATATCTTTCTCCAATAATGAACATTCTCTAGAGCACAGGCAGCAAACACAAGTCCCACAGGCCATATCCAGCCCTCCACCTTGTTTTATCCGGCCCAGCACCTACCTACTTTCTACCCAGTGGCAAACAGGGCCGAGCTCTTGCTTAACAGTTAAGTAGTTACATTTATCCCTAAAGTTACATTCAGCCCTTTGAAGACAACCGTGAGGCTGATGTGGCCCCCAGTAAAAATGAGTTTGACACCCCTGTTCTAGAGAATAGTAATTGATATCTTACATTTAAATTTACAGATTATAGATTTATAGATTACAAGATGCTTTCACATACATAATCAAATTTAAACCTCACATCTAGCCTGTGAGTTGTCCCATTTTATAGATGAGTAAACCATGGCTGAAAGAAATTAAGAACAAACAACTTTCGTTCAGGTATCAGACAACATTTAGAAGTAAGGAAGCTGAAGAAAAAAGGCAAGCAAAAGCATGGAGGTGTGTATATATATGAGGGACAGAATACCTAAGGTGTAATCAATCAATTACAGATGAGAGGATAGACACCTGTGGAGATTCATACCCCTCAGATGGAAGAAAGGAGCTGGTAGGAAAAAAATAGGTCAATCTCTGTGCTAGCCAGCAGGGGGCACAGAACATTCACAAATCAATTTCCTCATCTGTAAAATGGGGTTAAGATCCAGACTTGGCAGGTTTCTTGATAGTATGAAATGAAATCACATGTGTAAAGTATGTGGCATCTGCGCTTGCCCTGTGGTAGACACTCACTCAATGTTACTTCCTTGTTCCTAACCCCATACCTTGACAATTTCAGTGCACCATAATCAGACTTCCTTCTCCTAAAGCTCTTAACCACTACACTGTAATATTATTATCTACCACTTAGACTAGAGAGGTGCCCTATTGCTAGGTTTGTAACTAGGTAGTGGTGGAGAGGTTAAGATATTCCTTGGAACTTGTGCTTTCTACCACAGATATTCTTTTTCTCCTGTTTCTTCTCATTTTTCTCATGGCTATTTTCCCTTTGTCCTCATTTGGCACATTTCCTCAGGGTTTGTAGTGTTTGAAGACCATCAGATCTTATTTTTCAGGGGCCCTTTAATAACAACCTCTTTTTATTTCATGTTTACAGTGGTTAAGGATTTTTTCTGTTTGTTTTAATTTTTATTTTCATAATAATTTGATTCAGTGAGGTGAAATAGGCATACCAGTGCTTTGATCCACTATTGAACAAATAAGGAAACAAACTCAAAGTTCACAGCAAGTAAATGGAAGAATTTGAATTAGAACCAAGGTTGTCTGACTCTAAATCCTCTTGTACTTGAAATATGACAAGAAGTTATTGACTGCATCAAAAGTCATGCATCAGAAACCAAAAGGGCACCACTGAAAGCAAGCAACAACACGACCATTCTTTCCCTAGATAATGTTCATTATCTTGCACAAGGAAAATCTACATCATGTATTGGTTTCCTAAGCAAAAGCAAAACTAACATATTCCTAAAAAGGACCAAACATTTGAGATGCAAAATGCAACTGTTCTGCTTAATAGATGGGTAATCATTTAGGAGAATCCATTTTCATCATCAGTATAAATGTTTCTAATTTATTTTCTATGCTTACAAAAAAATGGTGGTCTGAATACTCTTTCCCCCCTTTTGTACTATGTTGCATTCTGCAGGTTTCTTTCCTTTTCTTTAACATGGACTCTAAAAAGACCTCTACAGAAATTAATGTCTGGAGTAAAATTTGCTTTCAAGATGTGAATAAAGTAGGACAGTACTTTAGGTCAGTACATCAAGTATAAAGTCCAGTATCTTCCTATTTTTTTTTAGATTTTATTTATTTATTTTTAGACATGGGGGAAGGCAGGAAGAGAGGGAGACAAACATCAATGTGTGGTTGCCTCTCATGGGCCCCCTACTGGGTACCTGGCTCGAAACCCAGGCACGTACCCTAGACTGGGAATCGAACCAGTGATCCTAAAGTCCAGTATCTTCTGACATACAAAATTTCTCAGCATATCCATTCATATTAATGGAAAAAATAAGAATGTGGCTACATAAATTAAAATTTAACTTTTCCCAGTCTGTTCTCTTTTTATTTTAATACTGTTTTCTTTAGCTGTGCAGAAGCTTTTTATTTTGATGAGACCCCATTTGTTTATTCTTTCCTTTATGTCCCTTGCTTTAGGGGACATATCAGTAAAAATGTTGCTGCGTGAAATATCTGAGATTTTCCTGCCTATGTTCTCCTCTAGGACTTTAATGGTGTCATGGGTTATATTTAAATCTTTTATCCACCTTGAATTTATTTTTGTGTATGGTGTAAGTTGGTGCTCCAGTTTCATTTTTTTGCATGTAGCGGTCCAGTTCTCCCAGCACCACTTGTTGAAGAGGCTATTTTTGCTCCATTTTATGTTGATGCCCTCTTTGTCGAATATTAATTGACTGTAGAGACTTGGGTTTATTTCTGGGCTCTCTGTTTTATTCCACTGGTCTATGTGCCTGATTTTGTGCCAGTACCAGGCTGTTTTGATTACAGTGGCTTTGTAATACAGTTTGGTATCAGGTATTGTGATCCCTCCTACCTTGCTCTTCTTTCTCAAAATTGCTGCAGCTATTCGAGGTCATTTATGGTTCCATATAAATTTTTTTTATTTTATTTATTTTTTTAAAAGATTTATTTATTTATCTTTAGAGGGGAAGGGTAGGAGAGAGGGAGAGGGAGAGAAATATCAATGTATGGTTGCCTCTCATGCGTCCCCTGCTGGGAACTGGCCTGCAACCCAGGCATGTGCCCTGACTGGGAATCGAACCGCGATCCTCTGGTTCGCAGGCCCGCGCTCAATCCACTGAGCTACACCAGCCAGGGCCCATATAAATTTTTGAAGTGTTTGTTCTATGTCTGTGAAATATGCCATTGGTACTTTAATAGGTATTGCATTGAATTTGTAAATTGCTTTGGGTAGTACGGACATTTTGATGATTTTAAATCTTCCGATCCATGAACATGATATATGCTTCCATTTGTTTGTGTCTTCCTTGATTTCTTTCTTCAGTGTTGTGTAGTTTTCTGCATACAGGTCTTTTACCTCCTGGGTTAGGTTTATTCCAAGGTATTTTATTTTTCTTTTTGCTATATAGAATGAGATTTTTTTCTTGATTTCTGCTTCTGCTATTTCATTGTTGGTATACAAAAATGCCTTTGATTTCTGGATATTGACTTTGTATCTGGCTGTTTGGCCAAATTCATTCATTAGGTCGAGCAGCTTTTTGGCCGAGTCTACAGGATTTCTATGTACACTATCATGTCATCTGCAAACAATGATAGTTTTGTTTCCTCCTTTCCAATTTGGATGCCTTTTATTTCCTTTTCTTGTCTAATCACTGTGGCTAAGACTTCCAATACTATACTGAATAGAAGTGGTGAAAGTGGACAGCCTTGTCTTGTCCCTCATCTTAGTGGGAAAGATTTTAGTTTTTGCCCATTGAGTATGATGTTGGCTGTAGGTCTCTCATATATGGCCTTTATTATTTTGAGGAATGCTCCCTCTATTCCCACTTTGCTGAGTGTTTTTATCATAAATGGGTGTTGTACCTTATCAAAAGCTTTTTCCGAATCTATTGATATGATCATGTGATTTTTGTCTTTGCTTTTGTTTATGTGATGAATTACATTTACTGATTTGCGAATGTTGAACCATCCTTGCATCCCTGGGATGAATCCCACTTGGTCATGATGTATGATCTTTTTAATGTGTTGTTGGATGCAGTTTGCCAATATTTTGTTGAGGATTTTAGAGTCTATGTTCATCAATGATATTGGCTTGAAGTTTTCTTTCTTTGTTGTGTCTTTATCTGGTTTTGGGATTAGGATGATGCTGGCTTCATAAAAAGAGTTCGGGAGTCTTCCATCATTTTGGATTTTTTGGAATAGTCTGTGAAGGATAGGGTTTAGGTCTTCCTTAAATGTTTTGTAGAATTCTCCTGTGAAACTGTCTGGACCAGGGCTTTTGTGTGTCGGGAGTTTTTTTATTACTGCTTCAATTTCACCAGCTGTTATTGGTCTGTTCAGGCTTTCTGTTTCTTCTTCATTGAGTTTTGGAAGATTATATTTTTCTAGAAACTTGTCCATTTCACCTAGGTTTTCAAATTTGTTGGCATACACTTCTTCATAGTAATTTCTTTCAATCCTTTGTATTTCTGTGGTGTCAGTCATAATCTCCCCTCTTTCATTTCTGATTGTGTTTATTTGAGTCCTCTCTTTTTTTCTTGATGAGTCTGCTTAAAGGCTTGTCAATTTTGTTTATCTGTTCGAAGAACCAGCTCCTGGAATCATTGACCCTTAGAATTGTGCTTTTAGTCTCTATGTCATTTAATTCTGCTCTGATCTTGGTTATTTCCTTAAAACCCAGGAAATTTTAGCATATGGTGAATGCGATACTTACAATTAGTGGAGTGGTATAGGCTTTTCAGGAAATGGAGTGTGGACAACTGGATATTCATTTGAGAAAATAAAATAGATCCAATCTCATACCATATGCAAAAATAAATTTTAGCTTGTTTAAAGAACTAAATTGAAATGTAAAATATATAAATATTATATGAACATAAAGGAAGATGTTTTCATATTCTTGGTGTGGGAAAAGCCTTCTAGTGCAAGGCAAAAGTTCATAAGTCATATAACACAAAATAAGCAAAGCTGATTATATAAAACTTTTAAAATTCTGTACATAAGAAGATGCAATAAGCAAAACTAAAAGGCAAGTGACAAACCATCAAAATATATGTAACATAAATAATTAATATCTGGAGTATATAAAGAGTTCCAATAAATCAAAAAAGAACAAAACAAATATATAAGTGATATGAACAAGCAGTTTACAGAAAGGGAAACCCAAATGGCCAATAAACATACCAAAAGATGCCAAAACTAAGTAATAATCACAATACTTTTTAAATTAAAATAATAACAGATTGATTTCTTTTTAGTCAAAAGAGTAATATTAATTATTAATATTAATTATTACTGGTAATGATATAATTCCTACTATCAATGGTTATACAACCATTCAATTCCTTAACATTTACTTAGTATGTGACTGAGCCAGGGGTCATGCTAGATGTGGGGATCACAAGTAAACAGGTCCACTTTCTGCTGTTTCTTTTAAAGTATTTTTTATTGATTATGCTATTACAGTTTTCCCATTTTTTTCTCCCTTTATCCTCCCTCCACCCCACTCCCCCAATCCTTTAGCATTACCTGCCCCTACTTCATGTCCATGGGTTGTACATATAACTTCTTTAAGTCCTCTGTTTCCCTATGCCATTTTTTCATCTCTCCCCATCTATTTTATGTCTACTAATTATGCTTCTTATTCTCTGTACCTTTGCCCCCTATTCCTTCCTTCCCCCCTTGCCACTGACATCCTTCCATGCAATGTCCATTTCTCTGATTCTGTTCCTGTTCTAACTGTTTGCTTAGATTTTCTTCTCGTTGTTTTACTTTTCTTTTAGGTTCATTTGTTGATAGTTGTGAGTTTGTTGTCATTTTATTGTTAATATTTTTTATCTTCTTTTTCTTAGATAAGTCCCTTTAACATTTCATAAAATAAAGGCTTGGTGATGATGAACTCCTTTAACTTGACCTTATCTGAGAAGCGCTTGATTTGCCCTTCCATTCTAAATGATAGCCTTGCTAGATAGCATAATCTTGGGTGTAGGTCCTTCCCTTTCATGACTTGGAATACATCTTTCCAGCCCCTTCTTGCCTGCAAGGTTTCTTTTGAAAAATCAGCTATTAGTCTTTGTAGGTAACTGTCTCCTTTTCTCTTGCTGCTTTTAAGAGTCTCTCCTTATCTTTAATCTTGGGTAGATTAATTATGATGTGCCTTGGTGTGTTCCTCTTTGAGTCAAACTTGTTTGAGATTCTCTGAGCTTCTCAGACTTCTTGGAAGTCTATTTCCTGCACCAGATTGCGAAGGTTTTCTTTCATTATTTGTTCAAATAATTTTTCAGTTTCTTCCTGTTGTTCTCCTTCTGGCATCCCTATAATTCAGATATTGGAATGTTTCAGATTGTCCCAGAGGTTGGTGTCTCTTTACATTTTTGAATTACTGTTTCTTCATTCTGTTCTGGTTGGATGTTTATTTTTTTCCTTTTGTTCCAAATCATTGCTTTGAGTCCTGGTTTCCTTCCTGTCACTGTTGGTTCCCTGACTATTTTGCTTTATTTCATTTTGGGTATCTTTCATTTGTTTTTTCATTCTTCAAACAAGCTCAATGAGTTCTGCAAGCATTTTGATTACCAGGGCTTTAAACTCTGCGTCACATATGTTGCTATCTCCTCATCCCTTAATGTGGGGAACTGCCCTGCCTGGTTTCAGAAGCTGTAACCCCTCCATGGCTAAGGCTGAGTAAGGGACCTTCGGACCATAAGCCACTAAGGAGGCAAGGCTTATCTCCCTGGCAGGAGCACCATTTCTGCTCCTTTTACTTAATCCATAACTGGCCACCGATGCTGGATCAGTTAGCCAATGATGGGTAAGATTCCCCAAGGGGTGAATGACCTAAGACAGGCAAGATCATGTGGAGGCCCCAAGGAAGGACTTGGGGGACTATAGCAAATGGGGGTGATGGACCCTCACCTTTGAAATACCCTGAGTCCTTATTCTGTCTGCAAAATGTCTCATAATCTTTTGGCTGCCTTGCTTACCCTGCCTGATTTAAGCCTGAGACAATGCCTTAAGCCTGAAACAATGCTGGTGGTGGATATAGCCCTGTGCTGGAAAGGGCGGGTTCCCTAGGGTGATCAGGCCTAAGCAAGAATATGTGAAATCCTGTGAAACCTGCTTTGTTTAGAATGCTCTCAATTAAAGAAGGGTCCAAGCAAGAAGTGAGTTTGTTTCCTCAAAGTTTTATAGCTCTTTAGCTATCTGACCCTGACTCAAAATAGGCCCTCACAGTTCTTTGTACCTTATCTATTGTTTGATCCTTACTGCTTGACAATGTTTAATGAGCCTGTATTCCTATGCAAAATGACCCAATAAAAGCCCATTGAGGAAAAGGCTCTTGGCCCTTCTTTGAGAGATGGGCCACCTTTCCTCCCCAAGCAGATAATGTCTTGGTAGGCTTATTCTCATCCCTGGCGTCAGGGGGGTGGGGGCCCTGCACATGGAGCCCCCCCACACACACCTTAGCTCTCTTTCTGAAGTTTTGCTCTGTTCTTTCACTTGGGTCATATATCTTTGTCTCAATGTACCTGTTAAGTTATAAGGCGGAAGAGCCTTAGGTATTCTCCAGGGAAGGGCGACCCTCTTTGCTGCATTGTGGCCCTATCTATGGGGGAGGGGTCAGACAGGGAACAATGCAGCTCGCCTGGTCAGCTCTAGCCCACTGTCCAATGGACTCTTGTGTGAGACTGGGAGTTTCTCCCACTGCAGAAACCACCATAGTCTACAGTCAGCTCTGAGTCCTCAGTCTCAGTTTTGCCTTCAGCCAGCCCCACCCACGTGGTCCACCACTTCACCACGGTTTTTCTCAGCCAGCCCTGACCGCATGGCCTTGCTTTGGGTTCTTACAGGTGTGATTATTCTAGTTGATTTTTTTAATTCCTTTGTTGTCAGAGTTTCATGTAGTTTGATATTCTGGAACTTCTGGTTGTTTATTGGTTTCAGATTGCTTGTATCCTCCTTTTGGTTGTGGGAGGCAGCAAAGGGTTTCTACCTATGTTTCCATCTTGGCTGGAACTCTGATTTCTTTTTTTTTTATTGTTGTTCAAATACAGTAATCTCCATTTTCACCCCACCACACCCCCCCTGCCCCACTCATCCCCACCTCCCACCTTCGAACCTACCCCCTTTGACTTTGTTCATGTGTCCTTTATGGCCCTTGTTCCTTGTTCCTTGATGGCCCTTCCCCTTTTATTCCCGATTGTCCTTCTCCCCCCTCCTCTCTGGTTACTGTCAGTTGGTTCTTTATTTCAATGTCTCTGGTTGTATTTTGGTTGCATGTTTGTTTTGTGGTTATATTCCACTTATAGGTGAGATCTTATAGTATTTGTCTTTCACTTCCTGGTTTATTTCACTTAGCATAATAGTCTCCAGTTCCATCCATGATGTCTCAAAGGGTAGGAGTTCTTTCTTTCTTTCTGCTGTGTAGTATTCCATTGTGTAAATGTACCACAGCTTTTTGATTTTTCATTTATGGATGGGTACTTAGGTTGCTTCCAGCACTTGGCTATTGTAAATTGTGGTGCTATGAACATTGGGGTGTATAGGTTCTTTTGGATTGGTGTTTCTACATTCATCTAATTGGGAAAAATTAAAAATTTATAAATCCATTTTGAATAAAGGTGTATGGAAAGAATAACCATAAATTATCTATGGTAATATAAATTAGTTCAGCCACTTGGTGGAAAAATATGGCAATATTTTAGATGTGCATACACCATGACCCAACAATTCCACTTCTACATAGGTACCCTAGGAAGATATTAACATACATGTGCAGAAGGAAAGTTGCCCAGGATATTTACTGTAACATTGTTAACAAGAGAAAACAAATTAGGGCCACGATGGCGGTGTAGGTGGATATGATTCACTTCCTTGTACAACCAAAAGAAAGAGCAAATTTAAAAACAAAAAATAGGACTTCCGGCCAAGATGGAGGCATAGGTGGAAACACTGTGCCTCCTCTCACAACCAAAATTAAGGACAACAAATATTTAGAAACAAGAAAACAACCAGAACTGATAGAAAATTGAACTGTACGGAAGTCTAACAACCATTCATCCAGACCAGTAAGAGGGGCTGAGTCTCGGCAGGAAGAATTGGAGGTGCAGACCCGGGCACATGCAGGCAGCAGTGGCTGGCAGTTCCCAGGTGTACAGGTGCCAGCTGGCAGACCCCAGGTCCACAGGTGGTGGCTGGCAGACCCCAGGCATGGGGTAGCAACTGTGCAGACCCAGTGAGGCTGTGCAAGGAGGCTGGCTGACCAGGTGATCCCACATTTGCACGCACAGACAATCCAGGCAAAGGGGAAGCAGCAGAGGGGGCCAGAATCCAGGAGAGAGAGGAGCAGGTGCCATTGCTCCCTCTCGGACCCTGTCCCCACATACAGAGTCACAACTCAGCTACTGGGCTGCTCCACACTGGGGAACACCTAAGGCCCACCCCTCGCTATGTAACAGCCATAACCAGACCAAAACCAAAACAAACAAAAACAAACAAACAAAAAAAAAAACACCAAAAATGGTTCAAACCAGAGAACAAATGAAATCCCCAGAGCCAATTCCTCTAAGCAACAAAGAGATAGCCAACCTATCAGATGCACAGTTCAAAGCCCTGGTGATCAGGATGCTCACAGAATTGGTGGATTTTGCTCACAAATTAGATGAAAAAATGCAGGCTACAATACGTGAAATGAAGGAAGACGCATGGGGAACCAATAGAGATGGGAGAAAAACTGGGACTCAAATCAATGGAGTGGACCAGAAGGAAGAAACAAACAACCAAACAGAAAACAAGGAAGAAACAAGAATTCAGAAAAAAGAGGAGAGGCTTAGGAACCTCTGGGACATCTTTAAATGTCCCAATATCCAAATTATAGGGGTACTAGAAGGGGGAGAAGAAGAGCAACAAGTGGAAAACTTATTTGAAAAAACAATAAAGGAGAACTCCTCAATCCGGCAAAGGAAATAGACTTCCAGTAATTCCAGGAAGCTCAGAGAGTCCCCAAGAAGTTGGACCCAAAAAGGAACACACCAAGGCACGTCGTAATTACATTAGCCAAGATTAAACTGAAGGAGAGAATTCTAGAAGCAGCAAGGGATAAGGGGACAGTCATCTACAAAGGAGTTCCCATCAGACTGTCAGCTGATTTCTCAAAAGAGACCTTACAGGCAAGAAGGGGCTGGAGAGAAGTATTTGAAGTCTTAAAAGGCAGGGACCTACATCCAAATTGCTCTATCCAGCAAAGCTGTCATTTAGAATGGCAGGGCAGATCAAGTGCTTCTCGGATAAGGTCAAGTTCAAGGAGTTCATCATCACCAAGCCCTTATTATATGAAATGTTAAAGGGACTTATCTAAGAAAAAGAAGATAAAATACATGACAGTGAAAAGACAGCAAACTCACAGTTACTAACAACCACACTAAAACCAAAGCAAACTAAGCAAACAGCTAGGACAGTAATAGAACCACAGAAATGGAGATCACATGGAGGGTTAGCAACAGGGGTGTGGGAGGAGGAGGGGGGGGAAGGTACAGAGAATAAGTACCATAGACTGTGGGTAGAAAATAGACAGGGGGAGGGCAAGAATAGTGTGGAAAATGTAGAAGCTAAAGAACTTATGACATATGGACATGAACTAAAGGGGGGGAATGTGGGTGGGAGGGCGTGTGCAGGGTGGAGGGGAATGATGGGGAGAAATGGGACAACTGTAATAGCATAATTAATAAAATATATTAAAAATAATAAAAATAATAAAAAACAAAAAATAAAGAGAACTTTCAGAAAATTGAACCAAATGGAAGTCTGACAGTCAAGCAACTAAAGAAGAAACATTCATCCACACTGGTAGGAGGGGTCGAGCTGGGAAGCTGGGGTAGATAGAATGCACAGGTGGTGGTTGGTGGACTTGGAGGTCCCACATTTGCATGCGGATAAACCAGGAGGAACAACTGGGGAGCAAGTTAGACCAAGCAACCCAGGGTTCCAGAGCAGGCTAAATAAAACTCAGAACCCCTGGCTGCAGAAAGCTGTGGGCATTTTGGCAGCAGAAAAAATAGCCAGTCTCATGAAAGTGGAGCAAGAGCTTTGCAAGCAGCATTGTGCCCTTTCTGACCCCTCCCTCACAGACAATGCCACAACACATGAAAGTGGGTTGCTTTGCCCTGGCAAATACCTAAGACTACACCCCTTACAACTTAACAGATATGCCAAGATGAAGAAATATGCCCCAAATGAAAGAACAGATGAAAACTCCAGAAAAAGAAGCAAGCAATGAGGAGACAGACAACCTATCAGATTCACAGTTAAAAACACTGGTAATGAGGATGCTCACAGAAATGATTGCGTGAGTACAGCCACAAAATAAAGGAAGGAGTGAAGGCTATACAAAGTGAAATGAAGCAATATATATATGGGGAACCAACAGTGAAGGGAAGGAAACTAAGACTCAAATTAACAATTTGGAACAGAAGGAAGAAATAAATACCCCACTAGAACAGAAGGAAGAAACAAGAATTAAAAAAAAAATGAGGAGAGGCTTAGGAATCTCCAGGACAACTTTAAATATCCCAATATCCGAATCATAGCAGTGCCAGAAGGAGAAGAGGGAGAGCAAGAAATTGAAAACTTCCTCAATCTGGCAAAGGATATAGACTTCCAGGAAGTCTAGGAAGCTCAGAGAGTCCCAAAGATATTGGACTCAAGGAAGTACACATCAAGGCACATTATAATTATGTTTCCCAAGATTACAGATAAAGAGAAAATCTTAAAAGCACCAAGAGAAAAGGAGAGTTACCTACAAAGGAGTTCCTATCAGACTGTCAGCTGATTTCTCAAAAGAAACCTTGCAGGCAAGAAAGGGCTGGAAAGAAGTATTCCAAGTCATGAAAAGCAAGGACCTACATCCAAGATTACTCTATTCAGCAAAGCTATCACTTAGAATGGAATGGCAGATAAAGTACTTCCCAGACAAGGTCAAGTTAAAGTAATTCATCATCACCAAGCCCTTATTATATGAAATATTAAATGGACTCACCTAAGAAAAAGAAGATCAAAACTATAAACATTAAAATGATAATAATCTCAAAACTATCAACTGAACCTAAAAAAAAAAAAAACAAAGACAAAAACAAAAATAAACTGAGCAAACAACAAGAACAGGAAGAGAATCACAGAAATGGAGATCACATGGATGGAGATAAATGGGAAAGAGGTAGAATGGGGGGAAAGTTACAGGGAATAAGAAGCATAATGGGTAGGTACAAAATAGACATGGAAAAGTTAAGAATAGCATAGGAAATGGAGAAGCAAAAAAACTTATATGTAGGACCCATGGACATGAATGAAGTGGGGAGAATGCTGGAGGGAATGGGAATACTGGGTGGATGGAAATGAAAGAGAGAAAATAAATGGGACAACTGTAATATAAAAACTTTATATTAATCCTCACAAAAAGTGTATACAAATTAGAAACAATCTATATATCCATTACTGGAGAAATGGCTAAATAAACTGTGGTACATCTTCATGATAAAATGCTATTCAGCAGTTTAAATGGAACAGGCTTGCTTTTTTTTTTAAGTAAGGAGAATGTAGATCTATATGTAACAACATCAAAACAAATCCAATATATATTGTTAGATTAAAAAGCTATTAACTAAGGAATATATAAAATTGGTTGCTTTTATATTAAAAATTACTATGTGTTCTTGTATATGCAGGAAGAAATATCTGGAAGGAGACACAACAAACTAACTATGATTACCTCTGGAGAATGGGTTTGACATAAAGTCTGAAGGTAACATTGATGTTACCAGAGACTTTTTATACTAAAAATGTTTTCATTTGGTGCTTATATAATTGTTAATGATAGAAGCACTCATTGCAAATGATGTTACAACCTCCTAAGGAGGTATGCCTCTGCTTTCTTCCCAAGTTGAGAATAATGCAACAAAATGAAGAAGAGGAAGCTACTATGGATACTTGAAGCCTAGAATGCATTCTTCATAATGAAGCACAGTAACAAGAAACTCTACCTTGTAATTTAATATTTTTATTTTTATTTTTCATTTAATCTTCATTGTATTTTTCCCATTACCATTTAGTCCCCTTATAGCCCCTCTCCTCAGAAATCACCTATGGGACATTTACACAGTGGAATACTACTCAGCTGTAAAAAAGGAAGGAAATCTTACCCTTTGCAACAGTATGGATAGACCTGGAGAATGTTATGCTAAGTGAAATAAGCAAGTCAGAGAAAGACAAATGCCATATGATTTCACTCATATGTGGAATCTAACGAACACAATGAACTAACAAGGAAAATGGCATGAGTCATAGATGGAGAGCAGGATGACAGCTAGTGGGGGACAGGGAAGGTTAAGGGGTGGAGGGATTTGCAAAAAAGGAAAAAGGACTCATGGACCTGCCTTGTAATTTTAATTGCTCTCTACTCTTGCTCTAGATTCCCTTCTGTAGCTTATTCTTAGATGAGGACATTGATTGAAGTAGACCCTACTGTGAAATACAAATGTGTCACCTACTTGAGAGTAAGGTCCATGAGGGCAGAAATCATGTTTGTCTTAGTCATCTTGGCATCTCTGATTTAACACAGCTCTTGGTACCTAGATGTGTTTCCTAGAAAATAGTTCTAACTTGTTTCTATTTCTCTTTCATTTATTGTCACAAACAATTCTGTTCTATATTTAGTACCCTTTTTCAATGGATATTTATAAGGTTCCTCCTATGCAGATGGCACTGTACCCTGAATATTTTTAATGTATATGTTGAATGAATACATGATAAACATTAGCATCCATTAACACAATAGCATCAAAGTGTGTTCATTTATAAGCTTAACTAGCTGACTAACAGGAAAGGATGAGACAACTTGGAACATAGCACAAGACACAAGGCCTGAGAGAAAGGAGATTTGAGTGACCCACTCTTGGAGGTCACAGATGGAGAGGCACTGGCCTGGAAGCAGGCCACTATTCTAACACCTTATTACCAATAGCATGAGCAAAGTAACACTTCTTTATGTACATATTCATTCAACAACTTATTGAACACTTACACTAGCTAGAAGCCTTAGTCCCTGCCCTCAAGGAGAATGTATAGTTGTGGAACATAATGAAAGAAATTTGGGTTTTGATTTAGGCTAAAAGTATTGCTAGTTTGGGAGATCCCGAGCGAGTTGCTTGAACTCTCTGAGCCTCAGTGAAATGAGATGACTATACCTCTGACAGAGAGTTATTTTGAAGTTTTAAACCCACTCTTGTAAAATGCCTGTACTTAGTAGGTGTTAAGAAATTGATTATTATAATTATTATTGACCTAACAGCCTTAAAACTTTTATATCCTACCTGGAGTAGAGGTATTAAAGGGGTAAAGAAAGTGAGATAATTACCTCCAATGTGAGGCAGAATGAAATATATACTCTCATTGGTCATAAGATTGCAGACCAGAGTAAAATATTAAAATTTCCAGCTAACTCTGAGGGCTGGGGAAGGCTTCCCAGAAACTGTGACATTTCATATTGGTCCCAAGAAGATGCGGAGAATTTCCATAGATAAGATGGGGAAGATATGTATCTGTATACTACCTTGCCCTGTAACACAAAGGTATTCCTGTACCAGACACAGAATGAAATTGGATAGGATGATAAAGAAAAGGAGAGTAACACAGTTAAGATTATGTCTCTATAACAGCAAACATACATTTTGGCAGTGAATAAATGTATCATCAAGAATCACTTTATCCAGACTCAGGGGAAGAAAGTGAAAAAAGAATTGGAGCTGAGTATCAGAATAAAATCATTTTACTAGAAAGATGGTTTTGATTGTGAGATGATCTCCAAAGGAAAAGAAAATAATCCTTTGCTCGTGCACTCCATTAACTAGAAAATATCTTGGATACATTTGAATCTTTTGATTGGCCAATTGAATGAAAGTCTTAAAACAGGAATGGAGAACATTCCCTTGGAAACTGTGCTCTGGCAGTCTAGACATCAGCCCTACCCATACACATTTTAACAATCTGCACAACAAACATAAGTCTTACTGCACAGTTGGACATTGTACTATATAATGAGTCATACTCTGTTTCATGGGTGTACATTGCCTAAATGGAATTAGGGCTCTCTGAGGTCAGGAATAGTCATATGCCCTTCTCAGAATTTAGGACCATTACAGGTACAGATTCTCCTTAGCCTGGGTTTCTCCACCAGGTCATCTCTCCAGTTACTTACATCTTCATTATTAGGTGATGAATTTGAGTGAAAACAGAGTCCCTATTAACCCACCTATAATTATTTTGTAGGTTGCTAATGTTAGCCCTTAAGTTTATAATTGGACAGAAAATAGCATCAATTTTTGACTCCTCTACAATATACAGCAATGGGTTTTCCCCTAAGACCCATACAGGAGTGAAAACATGGAATTTAAGCAAATTCCTAGGGGTACAATACCCCAGCATCACATAATATGACCAAACTCAAGAATAGAGAGGGATTGCTTTATAAGGGTAAGATTGGGCCATGCATCCATGAATCAATCAATATTCTGCCTTGGGGCATCTTACTAACCTGTGAGCAGTGGAGAGAAAACCATCTCCCATTCTGCATGAAAGGACAGCCTATGTTGTGTCTTGCAGTCCTTTGACATTATGGGAAGGCCCAGTGTGGTCCCTGAACATTTCAGGAATGGAATTGATTGAGGAAATGGTGTGGCTTGGAGGAGGGGGAAGAGTGTGATTTCTCAGTTGTGAGAGACATCTTTTCACCTCCTCCCTTTCTTTTCCAGAAGGTAGACTGCAGCTTTAATTAACTGTGCAAACTTGTCACATGGGAGTTGTTAAAAATGCAGAATCACAGGTTCTCCCTTTAACAAGATCCCCAGGTGATTCATATGCACAGTAAAGTTTGAGAATCCCTTCATTCAGTCCTCTGGGCCTGTTTCCTCTTCTGTTACATGGGATTTAGAACACCAACCTATCTGTGAGATTGGCCATGGGCAGCAAATGAGATAACTTGGGGTGACAGTGTGCTAGAGCCATTTGTTACATTTCCAGGAGTTTTGCAGGTCAACTGTTAAGTTGTTGGTTGCTTGAAATTGGTCTATGGTGGGATTATTTGCAGACCTACAAATCTGCAGATCCTACGAACAAGAGATTCTTGTTTTTCGGAGACCCAGTTTATCTGCACTCCACAACAGAGCCTGAACCCAGTGAAAGCCAACACCTGTGGGCATGAAGGCCCCCATGTCCAGCACTTGCAGTACACTTGCAGATCCCTATGGGCTTTTGTAAGTAGGGCCACCAGCTTGAGTTTAGCCCTAGGTTCTGGATAACAAAACAGGGAGTGGAGCTAGGAAAAAAGAAAGATACCAAAAGAGGAGGCTTCTCAGCCTCAACCTAAAATTCTCCATTTGGGCTCCCCTGCAGTTCCTTGGAGCCTGCACTCCACAGCTGGATCTCATTACTGTCTCCCTCACTGGTTAGGGGTTCAAAGGCCTTGTTCTGTTACAGGACAAAGGGTCTGCTCTTTGGCAGCAAAGGAAACCAGGCCCAGCACAGCACCACTAGGCCTTGTCCGAGGAATCTTTGAAAACAATTTCCAAATCATTAAGGAAATAAAAATGAAAAACAAACCATGAGAGAGGAGCAAATCCGCTTGCCAGCCAGCTTGACACACATGGCACATTAATGGGACATTAAGATCACACTTAAAAGAAAGAAACATTCTTTCCTTGCAGCTCTCTGGTTCACACAGGGCAGAGATGAACTTCAACAGCTTTGCAAGATGATGATCAGTCTCTCAGAGGTACCATAAGCATTTTGTGATCCTGAGGTTACTATGGTGGCTAGTTTTGTGTTGAATAACAAACTACTATATAAACCTGGGCAAATCTACATAAAATATGCCTGTGGTTCCATGGCTTTCTAACTCACTCACCCTGATCTGTGATTGAAGAAACATGAACACAAAGCAATGGAGCATGGACATATGTTCTGCCAGTAAAGCGGCTTCTCAGGTAGTTTCAAGTGGCTATTTATTTCTCTCTGACTAAACCACCATTAATTGCCAGCATAATTTTTCTGGAATTATTTTTGCAAGCCTTTTAGAATGAATGGTATGATAAGGAACACTTGGTATTTTTTCAGATAATATAAAGCACAGTCTAGTGAGTATGTTTCCAGTTTGATGCCCAGAAATATAATACTCTTCTTTTGGACAGAAGACACACTCAGCCCATGTTTGTGACAAAATGATGTTTTAATATAAAATAAAACCCCAGAAATTCACCACTGTATTGTTTCTCTTTTATCTCTTGCCTCTGTGAGCCACAGCATTCCATAGAATCCAGAATTATATTATCGCAGTCCAACTTCCTTTTGTTCGAGCAGAACACATTGCAGTTCTCTGAAAATAACACAATATTGTCAGTTTCAAGCAACTCCTCACTTCCAACCTCCACCTTTTTTTGGTTCCATTACTTTTCATAAAGAAGTTGCAGTAGAACAAATTGTATGTCTATTTGCAGCTAGTTTGCAACCTTCACAAAAGGGGTTTAAAGACTGCTTCAAAAATATATCCTATATCATCAGCCCATGCTTTATCTCAGCTGATGACCAAGACATGACGTTCTTTCAGAAGCAAGATAACTACATTCCAGTTTTAACGGAGCACTGTCATGTTATTCTGTACTTTTTTTGTCCTGATGTCCAAGATAACATCTAAGCCATGAACATTTTACTTTCTTCTGGAAATTCAGCCAATCAATAATCCACATAAAGTCAACCTCCAGCTGGGAAAGCCACTCTCATCTCAGAGGTGAGTGGAGTATGGTGATGACTCCTGAGCACTTACAAATGGCAAAACCAGGTGTCTGGGTTTCCAAATGATATTAAAGGATCTCCCTGACATTACTGATACTTGAGTGAGATTGAACTCCAGCTCGGTACTAACTGCAACAAGGAAAAGTATAAAGGCATTTTTGATTTTCCTGTTGCATTCTTTCACACAGCCAACTTTTACAGAGGGTCGCCACATGATTGGAGCCTGGGATTTCACTTGGCTCTGAGCCATCAGCAGTAACACATGTGTAAGGACTCACAGTTCCTTCACTAGTGGGATCCTAGCACCTCCACCTCAGATGTGGGACTTTCAGGTTGTGTGATGTCTGCTTTTCAAAATTCCATGAGAGAGAGGGCTAGAAAGAGAAAGGAACAGGTAGATGTAAGCTCTAATAAGTGCCCACTCACAGGTGGAAGGACACCCAGGAAACAGACCAGGCTAAACCCCACACTGCTAGCTAGGCATTAGGCAGGTTTTCCAGAATAGCAGCCTTGGACTGACCCTTGCTGATCTCAATTCTACCTCTCCATAATGCAGGTCAGCCACCAAGCCATGCACAATGGAACTTGACTCTGAAACTAATCACTACCCACCCAAGCAAAGCTTGGGGGAAGTTCCTGAGCCTTTTCTTTGTCTATAAGACTAAGTTAATGAATTGGAAGTTTCTAATGATAAGCAAAAGATAATAATGAATGGGCCTTGCTCCTTATCTGAAATGTCACGATAGCATCTGCAAACTGAAAGTTCAGCATACTTTCTAGCATATGAGGCAAAGGAGATCTGAAGCTATGTCATTGACATGTTGGCTAACCTTTAGCAGGTCATTTTTTGTCTCTGTGACTCAGTTTTCCCATCTGTACAAGAAGGAAGTTGGATTAGACGACATGCAAGGCAACTTCCAGTTCTGATTGATATTAAAGGAACCTGTGTGGCACAAACTGGCTTTATAGCTAGGCTGCCCCAGGTGGTTATCAGAGGGTTGTATCTCTATCTGCCACATGTCCACCTCAGACCAAGTTGCTATAGTATAAGACTCAACAACAAGTTGGTGGCAACTAGAAGCAACAAACTCAACCCACACAGCAAGAATATATGCTACCACATGGTATTTTCTCAACTAAACAGATTTCAGACACATCTACACAGCACCTAAGACACAAATCAACAAGAAAACATGTGAACTTCATAAGTGGCTTTTTCAAGATGTTCAAAATGTTCTAGAATATAAGCTCACCAGGTCTATACACACTCCCATCCCCTAAAAGGCATAGGATCCGTTTAACATCACCCTGGCTTGGTTGCAACAATCCATCAGCCTTTAGTTATCTCTTACCCTAAACTCAGTTCAGCTCTACACCCTAGGTCCCAGATCTCCTTGGTCCCAGGCCAAGGTATGAATTCTCTCCTAGCCACAGCTGCCTCTAAAACAACAGCTTGGTATAGAGCCTGTCTATAAGGAACAAAATTCTGAAGTCTACCTCTAGCCATGTCACTGATATGATGACTAAACTTTGGCAAGTCACTTTTTTCTCCCTATGACTCAGTTTTCTCATCTGTACAAGGAGAAAGTTGGATTAGATGACCACTTAGGCACTTTCAGTTCAGATATTGAATGATTCTGTGTTGTAGGACACAAACCCTGGTCTACTAATCAGGAGGCCTGGGTTCCAGTTCTACTTTTGCCACTTACTAGCTATGGTTGTCCAACTTGTATATCATGGAGACCTTTGAGGCACACCATAAAATAATGACAATCATTTTGCCATCACCAGTCTCTCACTCACTCTGCCAGCCAGTTTTTTTTTTTTTTTTTTGGGGGGGGTTTGTTTTTTGTTTTTGAGTTCTTACATTACTAACATGCTCCTTTCTCAGGGCCTTCCCACTTCCTTCAAGTCAAATGTCACCTTCTCAGTAGGGCTTTCCCTGGTTTCCCAACCAAATATTCTAAACCCCATCTAAACTTTCTATCCCTTTTGCCCATTTGCCTATTTTTTTTTCCTTTTTAGCACTCATCGATAACATACTATCTATTTTACCTATTTATTTTTTTATCATCTCTCTTGCCTGCTAGAATGTAAGCTCCATGAGAGGAAGAATTTTTGTCTGCCTTTTTTCCATTGCTGTCTCCCCAGTACCAAAAGTATTGACTGGTACAGAGAAAGCACTCAGAAACTATGTTTTACATGAAGGAATAAATAGTACCAGGCATCAAATGTGAAAAAAATATTTATGAGAGAAAAATTTATAATTGAAAAAAAATATCAACAATCTGAAAACTGGGGAAAGCTTCCATTATTGTCAATGAGGAGTCAACACTACAATCTAGCTTTGAAAACTCCAGTGAGTATCAGGAAGTCAGTTTGGAGTGATGAGTGTAAATGCTCTCTCTCCAAATCGTGTGTTCTGACTTTAGATTAGCTAATCCTGTCAGCTCCCTTTACAATTACTGATCTACACTTCTTTCTATAAACACCCAGAGTCCAAACACAGTACTCTGGAGATAAATGTAACCACAAAGAATGTTTACTGAGTGCCAGGCTCCGTGCTTGAGTCCATTTCTGGCATGATCAGCAAAGCTCACAACCATCCTATGACATGCATACCATTTTATCCCTGTTTTTCAAGTGAAGAAACTGATTCTCAAGAAAATCCCAGACGTTGTTTCTTGCTCAGGTACACACAGCTAAAAGCAGTCTCCTCCTTCTCTCTTATCTCCCATTGTCTGTCTCCTTCCTGTTGTTGAAAGTCCTCTGTCCACCTCTCATCCCTGAGCCTGGACATTTGTGTTTTGGATTAGAGTATCTAAATGTGACTACAATGGTGAGAATATATTGACCATTGCAAATAGCCCATTTCTTTCCATACATAGAATTAACGAGACTGGTGTAAGTAAAGAAAAGTTAGACAGAAAAAAACTTTTGTTTTCCAGTCAATTTACTGGAGTACATTACATAATTTGAGCCCTGGTTTCCTCAAGTATAAAAATGGGGGATGCTATAGACTTCACAGCATTGTCATAACAATGCAATGAGATAATATTTAGGATAGGCCAAGCCCAGTGCCTGGAACCTAATAACAGCTGAGTAAATGCTGTTTTTCCCCCTGATTTTTAAGACTCTTCTCATTTGCAGTTGCTTTCAGATTCCATCCAGGACACTGTTGTGTGAGTGGAAATGGGAAGAGAACTTGTCCATCTACAGAGATCTACTTTTTCCTTTTACTCTTTTGCTTTCCTTGCCATTTTTATGGCCCTTGTTTTAGAAGTATGGAATTTCAAGAAGTGGAGATGACCTAAAAATAATCTCTCAAAAATGGGGAAGATCTGGAAATCCACTATGTTGTAATGAAGAACACTTAGCATTTCTTTTTTATTGACAAACAACAAATGGCCATGCAGATCTTAATTGTTCTGATCCTAGATGAGATAAGGTTGAGATAATAAAAATTAATATTGTGAAAAGCAACTCATGTCAATTAAAAATGAAAAAAGATTAAACCAATACAGAATCTTTTCTATGAAAGATATGTTTCAAAATTTTTAAAATTCATTGTTTTGCCATGATATCATCATTTCCAACTATATTTGGTTATCTTGAAATACTCAGTAGGGTCAAGTTTATCATATGATGACCAATTGTCTTCCCAGGTTCATTCAAAAGCTTCATTCTCTAAATGCAACTGAGTGTTTGCAGACATCTGAATATTAATACTGAAATGAAAATATTTAGCAAAATGTTTATCCTTAGATAATTCCATAATGTTAATACTTTGAATCTATCCTTTGCCTTTTTTTCTGAGCAGCTCAAAGGGCTGTGAAACCACTATCTCATTAATCAAATAGCACATTCCTAAACTAGAGTATGTGGGATGATGTAGCTGGTTAGTCATGTCAGCAGTTCCACTCTTGAAACCACATACTGTTACCAGAGGACTACTGCAGCAAAATGAAATGATATAGGGAAAAAAAGCTCACAACTACCTAAATGTACATGTCCTATTACAAATCATGTTCTTTATCAAACTAGTGTCCTGGTATCATACTAATGTTTTCTATGTTCCCAATGCAGATATTACAAAACAATGTTATCATTTTCCCAAACTAGCAATGCTAAGTAAAGTGGTAATTGCAGCAGACTGTGGTCAGGGTCCTGGTTCTTGTGGAGGCTCTGCCTTTAACTTACCGGGAGTCCCATTATGTATTCTTTCCTTCTCTGGACTGAACTTTCCTTGCCTAAAAAAGAGGGTTGAATGGACTGGTGCCTTTTATACTGTCCTGACAATGAAATACTTCCACCAACTAATGACAATACTTTTATCATTTTTTATCAGTCTTCCATATAGGTATCTGCAATTTTTCCTGGGAAAAAATTAAAAATCCCTATTCCCATGTTCATAGAAACATTGTGTTTATCAGACAGTAGGTAAAAGCAACCCAATTGTCCATCAGCAGATGAATAATAGATAAATAAAATGTGATATATATGTATACATATACACACATGTGCAATGGAATATTATTCAGCTCTAAAAATTAAATTCTGATACATGCTACAACAAGAATGAACACTACACTAAGTGAAATAAACTAGACACAAAAATAACACTTTATGATTCAACTACATGAAATATCTAAAATAGACAAATTCATGCAGATAGAAAGTCAAATAGTGGTTACCAGGGGCTGGGGAAATGAGAACTATTGTGTAAAAATGACCAATTTTTACTTTTGCAAGATAAAGAATTCTGCAGATGAATGGTGGTGATGACTGCACAACAATGTTAATGTACTTAATACTACTTAAAATGGTTAAGATGGTAAATTTTACATTATGTGTATTTATCCAAAATTAAAAGTATTTAAAAGAAAAAAGAAAACAAAATATAACCAGAGACATTGAAATTAAGAACAATATAACAATAGCCGGGGTGGGGGGTAGGAGGACAGTGGGGGGAAGGGTTTTCAGGAACTACTATAAGGACACATGGACAAAACCAAGGGGGAGGGTGGAAGCAAGGGAGGGAGATGGGTTTGGCTGGGGTGGGGGGCAGTGGTGCGGAGAAAATGCAGACAACTATAATTGAACAACAATAAAGTAATTTATTAAAAAAATAAAATTTCTCTGCTAAGGACCAGTTTGAAAATAGCAGGGCTTGTCCTCGCTGGTGTGGCTCAGTGGATTGGACTGCAAAGCAAAGCATTGCTGGTTATGTTCCTATTCAGGGCACATGCCTAGGTTGTGGGCCAGCTCCCCAGTAGCGGGCACACAAAAGGCAAGCACACATTGATGTTTCTCTCCCTCTCTTTCTCCCTCCCTTTCTCCCTCCCTTCCTCTCTCTCTAAAAATAAATAAATAAAATATTTAAAAAGAAAGAAAATAGCAGGGTTAGTAAAATTTCTTCCAGATCTGAAGTGTATCTCTGTGAATATGAAAAAAAATATTATTTTATTTTCAGTTCTGGCCAAGATGGAGTTGTAGATAGAAATGCTTCATTTCTGTGCACAACCAAAAGAGGAATAACAACCAATTTAAAAACAAAAATCAACCAGAACTTCCAGAAAATCAAACTGCATGGAAGTTCAACAATCAAGGAGTTAAAGAAGAAACATTCATCCAGACCTGTAGGAGAGGTGGAGATGCGCAGCCACAGGTTGGGTGGAAGAGGACGAGCTGCAATGTGGTGACACTGGACTGAATGGTGGACTGGGGTGGGTGAGGTGACAGGTGGTGGATGAGATTTCTGATGATTGCACGAGAATAAGCCAAGAAGAACAATTGGGGAACAAGATAAACCATGCAACCCAGGGTTCCAGTACAAGAAAATAAAGCCTCAAAACCCCTAGCTGTAAAAACCTATGGGGGTTTCAGCAGTAGGAGAAACTCCCAGTCTCACAGCAAAGTTTGTTGGAGAAACCCATGGGATGCTAGAACATACACAAACCCAACCATCTGGGAATCAGCACCTGAAAGGGCAGAATGCTCTTGTGGGAAGTGAGGAAAGGGGTGAGAGCTGAGCAATTTAGCAAGTAGCATTGTTCCCTCTCTGAACACTCCTGGACAGACAGTGCCACAATAAAACAAACTGGGTTGCCCTGCCCTGATGAATACCTAAGGTTCCACCCCTTACGATGTAAGAGGTATGCCGAGACAAAGAAATATGGCCCAAATGAAAGAACAGATCAAAACTCCAGAAATAGAACTAAGTGACAAGGAGATAGACAACATATCAGATGCAGAGTTCAAAACACTGGTAATCAGGGTATTCACAGAAATTATTGAGTATGCTTGCAAAATAAAGGAAGAAATGAAGGCTATACAAAGTGAAATAAAAAAAATATATACAGGGAGCCAACAGTGAAGGGAAGGAAACCAGGACTCAAATCAATGATTTGGAACAAAAGGAAGAAGTAAACATCCAACCAGATCAAAATGAAGAAACATGAATTCAGAAAAAATGAGGAGAGCCTCCTTTCACGACCAAAAGAAGGACAACAACAAATTTAAAAACAAAAGACAACCAGAATTCCCAGAAAATCTAACTGTATGGAAGTCTGACAACCAAGAAATTAAAGACGAAACCTTCATCCCGACCAGTAGGAGGTGTGGAAACAGGCAGGTGGGTCATAGCAAGATGGTGGCTGGTGGAGTGGGCAGTCCCACATTTGTGTGTGGAAAAACCAGGAGAAACAAATGGGGAGCAAGACAGACCACACAACCCAGGGTTCCAGTGTGGGGAAATAAAGCCTCAAAACCTCTGACTGAAAAAATCTGTAGGGGTTGAGGTGGCACGAGAAACTCCCAGCCTCACAGGGGAGTTCGTTGGAGAGACCCACACCCAGGAATCAGAAACAGAAGGGGCCAATTTGCTTATGGGTAGCAGAAGAAGTAACTGAAAGCTGGCCAAGAGCTGAGCAAGCTCAGCTCTCAGACTCCTCCCCACATAAAGCACCACAACACAGCCAAGTGGGTTGCCCTGCCCTGGAGAATACCTAAGGCTCCATTCCTTACTAAGTAACAGGTGCACAAAACAAAAAAATATGGCTGAAATGAAAGGACAGATCACAGCTCCAGAAAAAATACAACTAAGTGATGAAAAGATAGCCACCTTATCAGATGCAGAGTTCAAAACACTGCTACTTAGGTTGCTCACAGAAGTGAGTGCGGTTGCAAAACAGAGGGAAAAAGATGAAAGCTGTGAAAAGTCAAATAAAGGAAAATGCACAGGGAACCAACAGTGAAGGGAAGGAAACTGTGACTCAAATCAATGGTTTGGAGCAGAAGGAAGAAAGAAACATTCAACCGGAACAGAATGAAGAAACAAGAATTCAAAAAAAAAAAAAAAAATGAGGAGAGGTTCAGGAACCTCCAGAAAAGCTTTAAATGTTCCAACATCCAAATCGTAGGGGTGCGAGAAGGAGAAGAGGAAGAACAAGAAATTGGAAACTTATTAGAAACAATAATGAAGGAGAACTTCCCCAAACTGGTGAAGGAAATAGATTCCAGGAAGTCCCAGAGGCTCAGAGAGTCCCAAAGAAGTTAGACCCAAGGAAGCACACACCAAGGCACATCATAATTACATTACCCAAGATTAAAGAGAAGGAGAGAATCTTAAAATCAGCAAGAGAAAAGGAGAGAGTTACCTACAAAGGAGTTCCCATAAAACCATCAGCTGATTTCTCAGAAGAAACCTTACAGGCAAGAAAGGGCTGGAAAGAAGTATTCAAAGTTAT
This sequence comes from Glossophaga mutica, assembly GCA_039655065.1. Classification (NCBI taxonomy): domain Eukaryota; kingdom Metazoa; phylum Chordata; class Mammalia; order Chiroptera; family Phyllostomidae; genus Glossophaga; species Glossophaga mutica. The sequence continues at coordinate 20,865,187 of CM077318.1, forward strand.
GAAAGGCAAGCACCTACATCCAAGATTATGCTATCCAGCAAAGCTATCTTTAGAATGAAAGGGCAGATCAAGTGCTTTCCAGATAAGGTCAAGTTAAAGGAGTTCATCATTATATGAAATGTTAAAGGGACTTGTCTAAAAAAAAGATGATGATCAAAAATTTGAACAGTGAAACAACAACAGTCTCACAACTATCAACAACTGAATCTGAAAAACAAAACCCCAAAACTAAGCAAACTAGAATAGGAAGAGAATCACAGAAATGGAGACCACATGGAGGGTTATCAGTGGGAAGGTAGAGGGGAAGAATGGGGGAAAAGGTACAGGGAATAAGAAGCATAAATGGTAGGCACAAAATAGACAGAGGGAGGCTAAGAATAGTATGAGAAATGGAGAAGCCAAAGAATTTATATGTACAGCCCATGAACATGAACTAACAGGGAGGGAATGCTGGAGGATGGGGTGGTGCAAGGCAGAGAGATATGAAGGGGAGAAAAAAATGGGAGAACTGTAATAGGATAATCAATAAAATATACTTAAAATAGTATTTTATTGAAGAAAAATGGTTTCTTAAATTTTACTTTGTCATTGTTGGAAAATTGAGTCAATGGCTGAGGATAGTAAAGAAAAGCTTCATTTCTCCATGCTATTAAAGTGGGTTTGTGTTAACAGGAAACTGCTCTCCAAGGTTTTGCCTAAAACGAGTGCTCTTAGTTGCTGTTGACTTCCTTGCAGATGGGTAGTAGGCCTAGTGATTTATTTCATGTACACATGATCATTGCACCAACTTGGAAGGAGCTAATCTGAGTTACTATTTTTCCAAAGTTGTTAGATTGGAAGATAAGGAGAAAAGGGCAGATAACAATGGGGATCACAGTCAAAATTCTTTTTTTATCATTTCCCCTCTTTATCCCATGGTAAGGAATTATTTCCAATTACACTCACTTGTACTGATTGATTTGTAGGCCTGTGCACAGCTGCCCTCCATGGACTTCCGCTGCCCTTGTCCTGATTGGATCCACCATTTCTAGATTCTTTGCCTTCTTTCTTGGATTACTCCCTACTTTTTCTGGAGCATTCCCTCCAGTATCATTTTTTAAAAAATATATTTTATTGATTATGCTATTACAGTTGTCCCATCTCTCCTCCATCATTCCCCTCCACCCTGCATACCCCCTCCCACCCACATTCCCCCCTTTAGTTCATGTCCATGTGTCATAAGTTCTTTAGCTTCTACATTTCCCACACTATTCTTGCCCTCCCCTGTCTATTTTCTACCCACTGTCTATGCTACTTATTTTCTGTACCTTTTCCCCTCTCTCCTCCTCCCATGCCCCTGTTGCTAAACCCTCCATATGATCTCCATTTCTGTGGTTCTGTTCCTGTTCTAGCTGTTTGCTTAGTTTGCTTTGGTTTTAGGTGTGGTTCTTAATAGCTGTGAGTTTGCTGTCTTTTCACTGTCATATTTTTATTTTCTTTTTCTTAGATAAGTCCCTTTAACATTTCATATAATAAGGGCTTGGTGATGATGAGCTCCTTGAACTTGACCTTATCTGAGAAGCACTTTATCTTCCCTTCCATTCTAAATGACAGCTTTACTGGATAGAGCAATTTTGGATGTAGGTCCCTGCTTTTCAAGACTTGAAATATTTCTTTCCAGCCCCTTCTTGCCTGTGAAGTCTCTTTTGAGAAATCGGCTGACAGTCTGATGGGAACTCCCTTGTAGGTGACTGTCCCCTTTTCCCTTGCTGCTTCTAGAATTCTCTCTTTCATTTTAATCTTAGCTAATGTAATTATGATGTGCCTTGGCATGTTCCTCCTTGGGTCCAACTTCTTTGGGACTCTCTGAGCTTCCTGGACTTCCTGGAAGTCTATTTCCTTTGCCGGATTGAGGAAGTTATCCTTTATTATTTGTTCAAATAACTTTTCCACTTGTTGCTCTTCTTCTTCCCCTTCTGTTACCCCTATAATTCAGATGTTGGGATGTTTAACGATGTCCCGGAGGTTCCTAAGCCTCTCCTCATTTTTTTTGAATTCTTGTTTCTTCCTTGTTTTCTGTTTGGTTGTTTGTTTCTTCCTTCTGGTCCACTCCTTTGATTTGAGTCTCAGTTTTCCTCCCATCTCTATTGTTTCCCCATGCATCTTCCTTCATTTCACATATTGTAGCCTGCATTTTATCATCTAATTTGTGAGCAAAATCAACCAACTCTGTGAGCATCCTGATCACCAGGGCTTTGAACTGTGCATCTGATAGGTTGGCTATCTCTTCATTGCTTAGAGGAATCGGCTCTGGGGCTTTCATTTGTTCTCTGGTTTGAGCCATTTTTGGTGGTTTTATTGTTTTGGTTTGGTTTTGGTCTGGTCGTGGCTGTTACGTAGTGAGGGGTGGAGCCTTAGGTGTTCCCCAGTGCGGAGCAGTCCACTCGCTGGGTTGTGACGCTGTATGTGGGGGCGGGGTTTGAGAGGGAACAATGGTGCCTGCTCCTCTCTCTCCTGGATTCCAGTCCCCTCTGCTGCTTCCCCTTTGCCTGGATTGTCTGCGCGTGCAAATGTGGGACCACCTGGTCAGCCAGCTGCCTTGCGCAGCCTCACTGGGTCTGCACAGTTGCTACCCTGTGCCCGGGGTCTGCCAGCCACCGCCTGTGGGCCTGGGGTCTGCCAGCTACCACCTGTATGCCTGGGAAGCACCAGCCACTGCTGCCTGCGTGTGCCCGAGTCTGCACCTCCACTTTTTCCTGCCGCGTCTCCGCCCCTCTTACCGGTCTGGATGAATGGTTGTTGGACTTCCGTACAGTTTAATTTTCTATCAGTTCCGGTTGTTTTCTTGTTTCTAAATATTTGTTGTCCTTAAATTTGGTTGTGAGAGGAGGCACAGTGTGTCCACCTACGCCTCCATCTTGGTCGGAAGTCCCACAGTCAAAATTCTTGAAGGCTAAATTGGCATACAGTTATTATAAAGTAAGTTTGCTTTTGGAGGACACTTTAGTCAGGAGACAATTTGAGTCTTCCTAGAGCTGAAGCATCCTCTTCCAAGTTTTTTCTTCCATACCTGAGGCCAGATGAGAGAAGAATCCACTTCTGAGTGAAGGAATGTAATCCTTTGGACCTGATTCCAGTCCATACTATCAGCCTAAAATTAAGGCTCCCTACGGAAGGGGAGATGAACCCAGTGCAGGAATGATAAATGTAACCATGAGGCTACCTTATCAACCATTCCTGAAATGTGAAAGAATGGATTGTAGCTCTCCTTTTAGCACTAATCTTTTTTCCCACATTGTTAAAAACAAACAAACAACAACAACTTAAAAATAATTCCCACTGGAAAAGAAGAAAGCTATTAAAAAAAATTCAGGCCTGGTTGTGGCTGGGGTAGGGGAGAAGGATGATCTATAAAGGAAAGTCAGAGAAGAGAAAGGAGAGAATTAAAGGGACAAAAGTACTTCCCTTGTTCTCAGCGTTGGAGGGGGCCAGGTTACTAGGGTCTTTACATTCAAGCTTCCATGTTGAGGGATTGATTAAGGAAGTAGCCCATAGGAATGCACTTCTTCAAAGGAGAAGGATAAAAGTTGCCAAGGGAACCTTGGTTCTGTATCTTTCTTACTTGGAAAAATTTATAAAAGTATCCTAGCTAAAAAGTTTATATTAATAACTAAATATCTTTTAAGAGAGGATTTTAAAAATTGTTTTATGAGATACATGTCAAAAGAAAGCTTATTTCTCACTGAAAATTAATTGTGCAGGCCCACTTTGTTTACAAGCACAGTGGAAAGGCTAGATGAGTTAGTGAATTTGGGTTTCAGTCTTCACTTGGCCACTTGCCAGCTGTGAGACACTAAGAAAATCATAACTTCCTTGGGCCTCAGTTTCCTCATGAAACAAGGATAATAAAACCTCCCTACAGGGTTGTTTCCAGGCCTTTCAACTTAGAAAAGCCAAGGTGGGGCAGGGAACGAAGTACTATGCCCTATTCTCAGAAGTGATCTAGAGCTTCCCCAAGGAATTTTGTATCTGATTGTTCCTATAATTATCAAGACAAAGTAGTGAACATTTTCTTTCACAGATTTTGAAAGCAGGAGGGAATTCTGAACCCTTCATTTGATACATGAAGTTCTGAAGTTAAGTCACTTGCCGAAGGTCACACAGCTATAAAGTGGTAGATCCGGGATTCAAAACACAATCCATCTGACTCCAAGTCCAGTGCTTTCCTCCACACCAATTAGGTATAAGAAGGAGTGAACCAGAGAAACAAGTTTCTCTACCTTACAAGTCCAGGAAAGAAAAGCTAATTAAAAAAAAAAAAAAAAATGCCTGTGTGGGCTGTGATGGGATATGCAACAAACACAGCACAGATATAGCAGATCATCTCAAGTATTCCAGATCAACTTAATAACATTTTCCTAAAAAGCAAAGTGTTTCTAAAATGATGGGTGAAGTGAATCAAATAAAGTAGAAAGAATATGTCTGTAGTTAGCTGGATTCGGTTAGGTAATTTTAAAGACATTTTTTTCCTGTTTTGCAGCTTCTGTACTTTTGTTTAAAAAAGTCTCCTTTTAGATATTTGCACATCTAAGGACAATGCCCTCCTAATACCTCCAGAGCACACAAGATCAACTAGCAAATCTGTAAAATTGCATACAATTGGCTCCGTGATAAGAAATACTTATTTAATGTGGTTTGTTCCTTCTTAAATAAAAAGATCCTATCTTTAGCCATCAATCATTTTGAAAAATACACCATCATTAAGTATTGTTTTGATATTTCTCTACACGTTAAAATTTTCTGTTCTTTTCCCATGGCAAATCAAAGGTTTTATACAAAATTCTTCACAGCTAAAGTAAAGCCTTAGTTATATATATTTCTATTTTCTGATGATTAGGGCTGTGTTTTTGTTATGGTAAATAAGTATCTCATAGAAGTTCAGAGTCCTTTTTAGTAATGGTTTGCAAAGTCTCTGAGGAAAATAGTCACTTCCTAATCTTTATTGTAGACCTATGTGATTCTTTTCTCCAGAAATCCTTGTAACAAGTAGCAAGAGATAAGCTTTGTAACAAAGTTGGATAAGTTAGACTAACTCCTAAGTAAATGAGTGGCCTTTTCAAGAAGATACTCTTGTTGCTGGAGAAAAGTGTTCTGCACAATTAATGTTTGCAAGAGGGTCATTGAGTAGGTCAAATTTTAGCTGGTGGCAATATATCACTCAACATCCAATGGTGAGGCTGATGAAAGCATTTGATTGGCCTCAGCCATATGAACCCAAAGCCAGGAATTTCTGAACCTTGCAAAAAGAGAGGAACAGTGGGGGACAGCCTCTAAAACAGCTGTAAAATGTCTGAGCTCTAAACCTCCAGTGATTCCACTCTTAAAACTAATGGCTGAACTGTCAAGTACTTTTTAGCCAGTGACTCATAGTAAGTCTTGGCCAAAAGAAGGTTCCAGTGTACAGTACAAAAGAAGACACTCAAACATTTTAATCTAATTCTGTATTTGAGCTGACACAAGTCATTTAGAACCTCAATATAGCTGAATCAGTTACCCGCACACCCCACCCCCAACATACACACTAACTCTTACAGAAAGATGAAAACCAAGACAATGTGATGATGTAGACTTGCAGAATGTCAGGGCTGGAGACAAACTTAGATTTCAAGTTGAATCCCTCCTATCAATTTTTCAGATAAGGAAACCGAGACCTCCCCAAAGGTGTGCTGCCAAAGTGCAGAAATCCTTTCTCCTAAATCCAGACATTTACTAATTAGCCAGTATTTTGTCTCATTTTCAAAAGGAAAAATGCTAAATCTTTCAGTTTAATATTAAAACTAACTCTGTATATGTATTTTATAGTTTTTTTTTTTTTGAGGAGTTGTGTGAAAGCAAAGTTCTCCAACCCTCATCAGGTTCTTGCTGCTTTTTCACTATGCCCTTCCAGCTTTCAGTCTCCCCACTTCTAGAAGTATAGGTTCAATTACTTGGTATCCCATTTAGCATAACAAAGAGCCACAGTCCAGAAATATGTGGAAAAACCAGAGGGTACCCAGTTGATGCTTTGTTCCCCCCAGTTGTGCTTACTTCCCAAGCAGAGCTGCAATCCCCACAGCAGTGGCTTCCCTTGGGTTTGAGTTAGGCCACAAAGATACTGTTATTACATAATTTTGCATTGTACCTCAAAGCAAAAAATGTAATGAAGGAGGAAGCCTACACATCTCCTTCAATGGAAAAATGAGTATCATCTTCAGGGCTGTTCTGTGAACTGGGCCTTGTGCAGGACAATAATATGCTTCTAAGGACAAGGTGATTAGGCCAGCAGTGCAGTATGTTTGATTAGCACCAACCAGTCCTTTCTAGAGGGACAATATCACACTGTACAGTAACAAGATCACATCTTTTGATATGGGTTTTCTCCCTCTGTTGATATAATCCATTATCCTGTTTGCCTTTCTTACTATATCAAGGCGCATGCAGCAAGGGCTTCAAGGAGTTTATAATAAGCTCCAAATCCCTCAGCTCCTGCCTTCTGCCAAAGAACCTCCTTCTTCGCATTGGTGCTTTTTGTCCTTTCAATGTCACTTTGAATAGTTAGGTAAAGCCATACTTGCATCACAAGAAAAAAGAAAACTAGGATGACAACTACAGGGCTTCATGTTCAATAAGAAACAAAATTAGGCAGAGCAATTGAATCATTGTTTGCTTAATCCTTTCTGTGCTGCTTTATCTTAGTTTCACTACACCATTTAAATAGATTTGACGAAGTCCTGGCCAAGCAGCTCAGTTAGTTGGAGCATTGTCCTGTTATACCAAGGTTGCAGGTTCAATCCCCAGTCAGGGCTCATACAAGAATCCACCAATGAATGCATAAATAAGTGGAATAACAAATCAATCTCTCTCTCTCTCTCTCTCTCTCTCTCTCTCTCTCTCAATCAATCAATAAATAAAAAGATAGTTTTGATAAAAACATGAAGACAAATTTCAGAGCTTGAGGTAGTAGCCAGGAGATTCATAATGAGATTTGTCTTCACAAAGGCAACAACGATAACATTTAAAACACACACACACACACACACACACACACACACACACAGTATGATGCTGCCTATCTCAGGTCACTAAATTACCCAGTCTGTAAAGCAGATAATTGCACCTACCCAGAATTTGTCCAGACACTCCAAGTCGTCAATATAAATCACATAAATTGAATGAAATCTCTTGGATTTTAAATATCTCTTCCAAGCTTTGAAAATGTGTTCACATTTGAAAATATTTTATATCCAGCAACTTTCACAGACAAATGTATGCCAAAAAAAATCTCGATGAGAACATTCATGGCATTTACTGACAGAACTGGCTTATTGATAAGAGACCAGATAATATCAGAAATTGGGACTTGTGTGAAAATAATGGATTATGTTTTTGTGTGGACTGGAAAACCCCAAGTTCTGGCAGAATTCACATAAAGCAGTCAGTATCTTCTTTCATGCTCCCATTCTCTTCACTAACATCTTATTTATGTTTATGCAATATACTCCTGTTTAACAATGATTCATCCAAATTTGAACTGTAAATAGAGGGTAAATTAATAATTTAGAGGGGAAAAAAGAACCTGTGCCCTTTTCTCTTCCCTTCATTCCTAGGTCAGCCAGCTCATTTATGAATTAGTGCTCAAGCAGCCTGAATAGCAGAGAATGAATGTTTGACTAAACCCTCTAAGTATGAAAGCTCTTCACACCATTTGGTCTTGATCTGATCCAATAGCGAGGTGTAACCACTAGTGACAATAAAGCGCCATCTGGCAAAGTGAACTCTAGGCAAACAATGACAAGCAGAAGTGAAAAGAACTGCACTGATTTCCACAAACATGTGAAATACTACAAACTGTGGGACTTAGCAGCTTCCTCTAGAGGCAAGTAAACAAATGCAACACTTTGGTGGTGGCACTGATGTATGGGGCTCCATCTCCGGGAGCAGGCTAGGCTCCATTTACATTTAGCTAGAGAAAAAATGTATGCAGATTGCTGAACAAAAAATATATAAGAACTACTAACCAGACGTCACTTTTCCTTCACTCTTTACTGTCAGGGTGATGTACTGGAAGTCTTTATTTCTTTCAGCTTGGGCCTCTCGGTGCCTCATTCTCCTTCCAGCCCGTTCTCATGCCTTTCTCATCACCTGCTGAGGCCTTGATCACGGACAGAGCAGACGAGCAGCGGGGGGACAATTAGAGAGGAGTTCAGACTTTGATCATTTGACCATATGTGAATACAACAGCTGACCACATGTTTTAAAAGACAACTAACTTAAATGTATTTTTAAAAATCACAAAGCAAGCATAGATACTGAAATTTACATTTTAATTATCTGGCACAATGTGGCATTCAACTTTTTCAAAATATTTAATATGGAAAAATACATCTTGCCCCTTCAAAATAGGAAGGGACAGCACTTTCCTGTGTTTTCTCCCCACCCCCACATTTGCTTCCCCCTCTAAATGTGTTCCCTTTCAGCAGAACATTTGACCACTGTGGATGGTGAAGAATTCTGTGCTGGAGATTTCAAAAGGCACATTCAAACCAACCAAAAGTTGGGTATGATTCCTAGAGGTAAATTAAGCTTAAAGTAAGCACAATCATTTATCTTTAAAACATCATTTTATAGAGAAAAATATCTGTCCAGCACTTATAGTGCACAGAGGAAAAATTATCTGTCCAGCACTTAAGCTATTTTTTAAATGATAAGAGTATATTCAATGGTTAAGCATGTCTTCTTTATTTCTGTAAAATGACCATGACAAAATTCTAAAATGTGTATTTTAAAATGTGCGAAACTAAAAGAGCTTTGTTGGTGATAAAATAAATCTATGTAATACTTGATTAGCTAGAAGACAGCCTCATTGCAGCTGAAGTGCACAAATGGAGGTTTATTTGTGGCTAATTCTATGAAAACATTGTCACTTCTTTGATAGTTTAAAAGATCGAAGTTAACTCTTTTCAGTCTGGCTAGGTGAAATGTGGACATATGACTATGCAGCTTAGAATCCTTTCTTGTGTTTTTATATGCAATTGATGATTTATTGGTTGCTTCTGGAGATATAAGGCCCCTCCTTATCTTCTGCACCTACTAGATAATTAACATATTCATGAAATGGTTATTTACCCTCAAATAGGAGGATAATAGAAAAATAACACTAATTGTTTTGACAGCAGTTTTCTTAACAGTTATCTAGGGGAACAAATGTTTCTTTTGTAGTGTTAGGAAGACAAGCATTTATCTATTAAGATTATTTTTGTTCTTATGGTAGACAGACCAAAGTAATCTTGGATAGGCCTAGATGAAATAATTTTTTATTTTTTTAAAAATTTTATGTTAATTGTTGATCTTGTACAGTTTTCTGTCTTTTACTCCCACCCCAGCCCACCACCCCAGCCCTCCCCACCTCCCTCCCATTTCCACCCCCCATAGTTTTTGTCCATGTGTCCTTTATACTTGTTCCTGTAAACCCTTCCCCTACATTTTAAAAAATGTCATCTCACATTCCCTAAAATATTTTGACAGTCCTTTTCTTTTTTCAGTGGTAAGGAAGATTAGCAATGCATTATACATTTTAATAGCTAGATATGCTAATGTATTTACTCATTATCTGTACATCTTTGTATTTTGTGTGTGTGTGTGTGTGTGTGTGTGTATATATATATCCCTTTAATTTTAAAAATCCCCACCTTGTTTTACTTTACTTTGATATCATCTTAAATATAATTGTTTATATCTATTATCAGATGTGTTTTAAACATGGCAATTTTTATTTTTAGGGCACAATGTATTTTTGCTTTGAAAGAATTCATTTTTAATACAGCCTTTGAAACAAAGGCTTCTTAAAAGACATTGTTCTCTTAAGTACAAGTGTCTTTACCAGGGTTTGTGTGTCACCCTGAGACCTTAGGCATCACATAGCCTTCTCCAGGCTTATTTTCTCTTCTCTAACACAAGTTAATTAAACTATTTGATCTCTAAGGACTCGTCCAGCTCCAAAGGATCTCAGATTCTATAATTTCCCTACCAAAACAAAAGCTGCTATTCAATTATTCATAAATCTTTGTTTCTTTCCTTAAGGAAAATTTCCCTGTAGTGTGGAGAGATAGGTGAATGAATCTTCCTGTTTTATCTACCATTTGTCAGGCATTTTGTAGATATTATCTTCTTTAATCCTTACAACCACTCTGCAAAGTAAGCATTACTATCTCCATTTTATAGATGAGGAAACTGAGACTTACAGAAGAGATGTACCTTGCAACAAGCCTCACAAGTAGGAACTTGTATAACCAAAGCTTGTCATCAGATAGGAATTCTGTTACTATACAAGACTTCCTCACAGAAAGATAATGGATATTAGAAGATTAAGTTTCTGGACCCAGTTTATCACTGATTTCCTGAGACAAATCTGCCTCAATTTCTTTAGCACACATAGGCACTGTAATTCCAGGATTCTGTCACCTACCTCATTATGAATAGAGACAAAATTAGAAGAGCAATAGTAAATGAAAGACAAATCATGCATTTCTTCCAAGATGACAGAGAGAAATTATCCTCGCAGATGGCAAAAGCACAGGACCACCTTTTTTGAACACAGAATGGCATTTGGTTGAATTGGGGTATTTTTTTTAATTTTTTAAAATTTGTTTTTTTAGAGAGAGGGGAAAGAACAGAAGAACAGAGGGAGGGAAACATCAATGTGCAAGCGAAATATCAATGGGTTGCCTCTTGCATGCCCTCAAGTGGGAACTTGGCCTGAAACCCAGGCATGTGCCCTGACTGGGAATTGAACCAGCAACCTTCTGGTCTGCAGGCTAGCACCCAATCCAATGAACCACACCAGGCAGGGCTGAACTGGGATATTAAAAAATAACTTCAACTATGGCAGCATTCTTTATTAACATTTGTTAAGGTTAAAAGAATTTTCTGCAAAGTGGGAAAATTCTGAAAAACGTAATTCAATAGCTTCTTTTGAACTAAAACAGAAAATCCTACAAAATGAAAAAAAATTAAAAATTCTTCTCTGCAAACCAGCTTTATTTTAACTTCATATGTACTCAGCACTTTAAATGTGAACATGGAGAAAATCAGCCACATTTAAACTTGACCAAGAGTCTTTGGAGCCACTGACAAACATGGGGAAACTTCCCAGAATGTCCATTTTAAGCCAATATTTCAATGGGAAGTTATTTTTTTAAGTTTTAAGACACACAGACTCATTCTCTTTGCCAGAGAGTAGAAGCATCCCAGCAAAAAGAAACTAAGAGAGGTTCAGAATTTGGGGTGCTGAGTAAGAAAGTAAGTGTGATTGCAGTAATTTTGTAATTTCCTCTTTTGTTATTTTTGTCTTTTTTTTGTTTTATTTACCTTGGCAATTCACTAAAAACCCTTCTAGCTTTCTTTTGTAATGTTTTGGAGGGCTAGACTCCCTTAGGGAATCCGATGAAGGCTACAAAACTTTTGACAACCCCACTCCCTCCTGAAGAATACACAGAGGAACAAACCATTTGCATGAAATTTCTAAGTCTGCTGCCTATCCAAGAACCCCAGGTTGTGGCGACATACTTCAAACAGACTATGATACTAATACACCACTTCCAACTATCAGATTGACAATGAGTAATAAAATGCTCAACAATTCCCAGTGTGGTTAAACAAGCAAGTTCATATACTACTGATGGGAATAGATAATGGTGAGTTTTTAAAAAATGCACACACTCTTTGATCTAGCATGTTCAAGGCTGGAAAACAACATCAATGTCTATTAAAAAAAAGAGACTAGTTAAATAAAGGGAGGAATGTCTGTACTTCTGGTGATGGTGTATGTTGTATTTTACAGCAAAGGCACTGTCCCTTCTCCCCATAGTGACTGTGGTCTGTGGCTGGGGATGAGATATTCAGGAGTTGAAGTCTATACTAAGGGTTTAGCTGTGAGTTACCTAATGGGCCCCCACATAAGGCAATTAGTGAGACAATGAGGGCACCTGCAGGGCAGTCCTGACAGGCTGTACTATTAGGGTATTTCTAGAGTGGTTCTTAATCTTTTGGGGGGGTTCAAAGACTCCTTTGAAAATCTAATGAGAGCTAAGGACCTATTCTCTTGAAAATGCACATATGCACAAATTTTGCATATAAGTTCAGGAGACTCTTGGGCCCCCTAAAGTGGATTCACGGACACCAGGTGAATCCCTGCTTTAACATTCAAACAAAGGGAAGTTCTTTTGAGGCCAGGTTTGAAGGAAAAAAAAAAGAACAACTATATGTAGCTAAGGGGCAGAGAGTCACATAGCTCGTTGAGAAAATACAAGCCACCAAACAAGAATGACTCCTTTTCCTATTACCAACCAACAAATCACACTTATCCCCATTTCTTCCTGAAGCTATTACTGAGGAAATGCCTCTCCTATCCAAGGCCAGCACTATCACTCATGCTTCTGGCATCCTTCTCACCTGACTTTCCCAAGGTCTTCTGTTGACGTCAGAATAAAATCAAGACTCTGTGTTTACTTACAAGGATAACACATGATCTTATTTAAATTTTGGTTAGAATACTTAGTTCAGCAAGTTTCTTGAAATCTCTGTACCTCTGTGACTCCATTTTCCCATCTGTAAAACGGTAATAATAATTGTCCTTACCTCATAAGGTTGGTGTGACAATTAAATGACTTAATATGGGTAAAATGCTTAGGCAGAGCACAGAGAATTTTAGGGCAATAAAATAATTCTGCATGATACTATAATGATGGATACACGTTATCACACATCTGTCAAAACTCATAGAATGCACAACACCAAAATTGAATCCTAATGTAACCTATGGACTTTGAATGTTAATAATGTGCCAAGGTAGTTTCATGGCTTGTAGCAAAAGTATCACTCTGGGCAGAGATGTCGATAATAGGGAAGGTTGTGTCTGCGTGGTGGCAGTGGTATATGGTAACTTTACCTTCCACTTAAGTTTGCTGTGAACCTAAAACTGCTCTAAAAATATAAAGTCTAATAAAAAATGCTCAGTACACTGGTGATCACACAGGAAGTATTCAATAAATGTTAGTTATTATTTTACCATCATTATTATTTAGTTACCATCATTATTTTATAACATGCTCAGGGACCTGAAAAATGTTTCCGTGGGGGATATGTGCCAGGAACCCCAGTGGGTGCCTGAAACCACAAATAGTATAGAACTTTATACATACATTTTTTCCTATACATACAGACCTATGATAAAGTTTAATTTATAAATTGGGCAATTTCACAGACAGAAAATTCATTCTGAAGGGACTATCTATAGATGCCCCCCTTTCTCCTTTGTCTAAAACATCTTATATATCCAATGTTGCCTCACTGTCTTTGAAATTCTCATGCCTGTGTGAATTACACATGTGTATGTACTAAAAACTTTGATTTTTCCTGTTAATTTGATTATTAGCCCAACCAAAAAAATTTAGAGGATCAGAGGAAATACTATTTTTTTTAGCCCCCACAGTTTTTACCATAAACCTTATCAAACTCAGCATACAAATAGTTTCTCCTTCCCTTATTAAGTTGAGAACTTTCACCTTTTCACTTAAAGGAAGCATTTTACAGCTTCTCTGTGCATATTCGAATTGCCAGCATCAATACTCTTGCAATGTGGGGCTATTGTGAAGTAAAATAAGGATTACTTGAACACAAGCACTGTGATACCTCAACAGTGGATCTGATATCTGAGCTAGTTACTAAGTGACTTAACAGGTGAGGCAGATATACAGTGTAGATACCCTAAACAAAGGGATGATTCACATCCTGGGTGGGACAAGCCAGACAGTGTGAGATTTTATCATGCTACTAAGAACAGTGTGTGATTTAAAATTTATAAATTGTTTATTTCTAGAATTTTCTGTTTAATATTCTTGGCCCATGGTTGACCGCAGGTAACTGAAATGTATTGTAGTTGCCACTATGGTTGTTTTCTTTCCTTTTATCCCCCTGTGCTGAGCTCCAGGCCTGATCATCCAAGAGAAATTCCCAGTAAGCCACACACTCTACCTTCTCCATTGTTGTCTGTGGCCCCAAGGTGTCTATAAGTTGCCTCTTGCAGCACTTAGGAATCCCAACTGTTTTATGGCCTGTCACCACACCACTCCATTGTGAATTCCTGTGAGACAGTGATATTCCTCCCTCTTCATTGTATCCTCAGCTCCTAAATCAAAATTTACCAGCAAAGCAGAGTCGATAAAGGTTTCATTGGATGAATAAATACTTTTTTAAAGAAAGAATAAATAGTAGGCCCTGTTACTGCATGTTCTGTTCTGTTAATCTGAGCACAGTGTGATCAGTGCTGATATTTCTGGCTCAGCGAGTGGTCCCACACTTCCAATTCCTATAAGCATTGCAGAGGGGGCCTTTTCCTACTAGAGATAGCATTTAATTTTGCAATTCACAGAAAACAAGAGGGCCACTTTTGGAATTTGTGTTTGTGATCCTAGATCTTGAAGTCCCTCTGCTAAATCACACAACATGGGCCAGCTCTGAGACTGGGGCCTTAGAATGAGCAGCTTCTTTCTGAGCCTTCTCTTATGCTTCCTTTGGATTCATGAGGAGATAAGAAACTAACTCTGTAGTGTTTTCCAAAGAAATGATCTGTATTATTTTCCACTTAAGCTTGCACTCACCAGTGATAGTCCCAACTAAAAAGATAAAGATTTCCACCTTCTCTGTCTCTATCCATCTTTCTCTCCCATCTTCTCATATACCATTATGTGTATAAATGCAAATTTATGTATATATTTCATGTATATATGTTATAAAATTATATCATGACATTAGAATTCAGTTATTTTTTTCTTTACTCTATTTTTCAATATTGTATATTTCTGAATATTTTCATCATAGGATAATCTCAATCAAAACAAAAGAGAATTTGAATATTTAGAAAGAGAGATATAGTACAGGAGAAAAACTGTAGACAAGTACACCATGGCATGGAGAATAGATGCATAAAGACTTTTTTTAAAAGGTCTGTGTCCTACACCTCACAAAGCTTTAGCAGTTTATATCTAGAAAAGGTAATTAGGGTAAGACAGAGAAAAGCTCACTGAACATTAGGAACTGGACAAACTGGGTCTGACTCTTGTTTCTGCAAATTCTTTAAATTCTCAGAGCCTCACTTACTCCATGTATGGATAATAATACCTACTTCACAGTATTACTGTGAGGGATACATGAAATGTTTTTAAAATATGAAATGTAGATAATTTCTAAAAATGTTTTCTAAAAATCTAAATTAGAGGTTCTCAATTTTTTTTATTTTCAAAACATGTTTATGACAAATATTTTATGGACAGCCCACCAAAAACACTGGATATTCGTGAATTGAGAAAATATGTGACAAAAATCAATTAAGCACTTCACACCTACTAGGATGGGTTCGAAAATAAAAGAAAATAGGTGTTGGTGAAGGTGTAAAGAAATTGGAAGCATTGTACATTGTTGGTGGAATGTAAGATGGTACAGCCACTGTGGAAAACAATTTCGTGGTTCCTGAAAAAATTCAACATGGAATTACTACCTGACCTAGCAATTCCACTCCAAGGCATATACCCAAGAAAAATGAAAACAGGTATTCAAACAGATAGTTGCATGCTGATGTTTACAGCAGCATTATTCACAATCATCAAAAGGTAGAAACAACCCAAATGTCCATGAACAGATACATGGATAAACAAAATGTGGCATATATATGAATACTACAACCATAAAAGGAATGAAGCACTGACACATGCTACAACATAAATGAACTTTGAAAACACTATGCTAAGTGAACATCAGGCATGAAAGGACAAATATTGTATGATTTGACTTATATAAAATCTCTGTAATAGTAAAATCCATAAAGACAAAGCAGGATGACAGCTATTGGCAGGGATGGGGAGATTGGGACTGGAAGGATGGAGCAAAAAGGAAAAAGGACTCACAGACTTGGACAACAGTGTGGTGATTGCTGGGGGGAGGGGTTATGAGGGGATGAAATGGTAATGGAAAAATACAATAAACAATTTAAAAAAGACAAAGTAGATAAGAGGTTACCAGGATTTGGGGGAGAGCTATTGCTTAATGGGTATAGAGTATCTATTCTAGATGATGAAGCTATTTTGGAAAGAGATAGTGGTAATGGTTGTATAACTTTGTAAATGTAATTAATGCTACTTAATTACATTCTTAAAATGCTTAAATGGAAAGTTTTATGTATCTATATGTACACAACTTGAGAAAACAAATAGAAGAAGCTATTGTAAATTCATTAGTGCCTTGCATATAAATGTGAGATATGTTGGTTATTCAATCTGCATATGAATTTGTGGACCATTTACATGGATTTCAGTCAGTCTTCCCACCTCTAGCACCCACCTACCCCAACAGAGAACTATAGATATAAATCATTCAAGTTAATACAAAACTTACACCTCAAACATCTAGGTAACAGCCTCAATTTTTCCTTTTGTGTTGAGAATATAGTCTTAGCCATTGGAGTTTGGTACAAAGATATACACATGGCAAATATTTTCTAAATGCTTATTCAGTAAATGGGACTTTTTGGTATAATATCCAAGCACTAGTTCATATAAGCCAATTAGAGACTTTGTGAATAAATGTGTGTGTGTGTTGGTGGAAGGGGAGCAGTAGGCAAGATGTGTTATAAGAAACTGAAAGGGCCTGCCCGTGAATCCTGGGTAATTGCTTCCTTTCAGAAGAAGCACCAAGGATCGAAAAGCCTGGCCTTTGCCCCATATGGGCTCCTGCAGGTGCAAAGGGAGGACAAACTGCTAATGTGACAGAGATGTGCCATGCTGCACATGGCCCACAGATACACAGGTATGGAGCTGTCAGCCCAGTGCCTTTCATGAGCCTTAAAAGTGAATCAGAGAGAAAACAAAGAAGGGTAAATCTTAAGATCTGTAATTCCCACCATTGCTGGAAGTAAATTTGAGGCATCTGAGAGAAACAGAGCCCATATTCAAATTTTATATAAAAGTGAACAAGATGAGGAGATGGGGAGGGGTGATTGTAGAGGTTATAGAATAGAAAAAGGAGACAGAGCACACATTCAAAATATATTGACAGCTTCCACCAGTCATTGTTCAGTAAGAGTTGATGAATGTAAATTCCTATGTTGCCACCAGTATAAATAGTACCAAACACTACAGCAAAATGATTCTTTTTCTTTTCACTCTTTAAAAGTTAGCCAAAATCACAAGCTGATTTCTTTGGCTTACATGGGTTTGCTTTTTCCTCTGGAATGTGCATGTGAAAATGTCTGCAACCAAAAGACATTGATCAATTTTTACAAATGCCTGCAAGTTGGTTTTGGTGGCCATACTTTACAATAATCAGCCCTTACACACTGGAAGCATTTCAGCCACACTCATTGCATTCTCTGATATCAATAAAGTTTAGCCTATTAACAAAGGAGTGCATTTTTTTTACAGTTAGAACAAAATTTACCAATACACAAAATTCTATTAAATGACACCTTTTCTTCTATTCATCGACATTATAGGATTGGAGACATATTTTACTGGGGTGGGGAGGGGATTGATCCTTCTATTAAATCAAATTGCCCATTATAATATAGCAATTCTTTCTTAAAAAAACACTCATTTTTACATATGCCTGGGTGTGCATAAAGAACACTCTGAAAATAAAAATTTTTAAAAACTCTGAAAGAATATACACCCAACCTTTACTGTGGCTACTTCTGGGGAAGCACATGGGATGGGAGAGAGGTCACAGTGAAATGTGAATGGGGACTTTTACTGTTTGTATGTTCTGTATTCTTTGAATTTTTTCAGAATGAGTACACACTCTTACAATTAATAATTTTAAAATGAAGACAAAGTTTGATGGATGCAAGGGTAGTAAACTAATATAATATCACTATGACACTGTGGAAAATAATTTACTGTTTTCCGTTTTATAAAATATTAGAGAGAATAGTATCATGAACTTCAATGTATTCAGCTTCAATATTTATCAATTCCTGGCAGATCATGTTTCATTTATACTTCCTCATGCATTTAAACACACAGAGCTTAATTTGTTAAGGCAAAGCATGAGCACATATAATTTTATTTATAAATTATAAATTCTTTCCACATTTTAGAAGAAACTATAGAACAGTGCAAGTAACTTTTTGGGATCACATCAACTTCCTAAAGAAGATGTGTTTCAAAAAGGAAAAGAAGGAAGGCTTTTACAAGAATGGGAATGTAATTTTCTAATAATGAACATAACCTTTTTATTCATATAGTAAATCTTCCAAAGCTAGTTCATTTAATCAATGACTAAGACCATCATCATCCAAATAAGGCAAAACTGAAGAAGAGTAGACAAGCTAGAAAAATGAGTTTAAAAAGATACATCTCTCTCCATCTGCCACTTCCAAGCCTTAAAGCAAAGCATGCAAATACTCGCGTTCTTCCCAGTTAATTCTTCACAATTAAGACTAAGCATTTGAAAGAGAAAAAAATAATAGTTGCTACAACCTAACAAAAATGACCGATGTAGTCACTGAACTGGAATTGGCAACCTGTGGCTTCCCTGAGATTCCTCATGACAGGTGAATATAGCACCAAACATGCTTTACAATTTAGGCCAGGGATGACACTATGTAACTTGCATTGTCCATATCACTAGGGTTAAAGTCTTTAAGGTCCCTCTCTCAAAGCTGAGGCATAGTCTGGATAGATGTCCAAGTCTCACCACCATCACTACCACTACATATTCCCACCTCTGCTCAAGATTTAATTTCTGGTCCATGACTATTGACTTTCAGGAGACTACCTCTAGTCAATAGATATATGAAACGATGCTTAACATCACTAATCATAAGATAAATACAAGTTAAAATCATAATGTGGTATCGCCTCACACATGCCAGAATGGCTATTATCAATAAATCAACAAACAAGTACCGTCGAGGATGTGGAGAAAAGGGAACCTTAGTGCACAGTTGGTGAGAATGCAGACTGGTGCAGCCACTGTGGAAAACAGTATGGAAGGTACTCAAAAATTAAAAATAGAACTACTTTATGAACCAGGAATTCCACTTCTTGGTATTTATCTGAAGAAATCTGAAGCAGTAATTCAAACAGAAACATGCATATTTAGGTTCATTGCTGCATATTTCCAATAGCCAAAATATAAGAGCAACCCAAGTACCCATCAATAGACAAGTGGATAAAGAAGATACAGTACATATATATACTGAGATATTACCCAGTCATAAAAAAAGAGTGTAATCTGCCCTGGCTGGTGTAGCTCAGTGGATTGAGTGTGGGCCTGCGAACTAAAAGATCGAGGTTCGATTCCCAGTCAGGGCACATGCCTGGGTTGCAGGCCAGTTCCCAGTAGGGAATGCTAGAGAGGCAACCATACATTGATATTTCTCTCCCATTCTCCTTCCCTTCCCTTCTAAAGATAAATAAATAAAATCTTTAAAAAAAAGAGTGTAATCTTACCATTTGTGGCAGCATGGATGGGCCTAGAAAGCATTATGGTAAGTGAAATAACTCAGAGAAAGACAAATGCCATATGATTTAACTTATATGTAGAATCTAATGAACAAAATAAACAAACAAAACAGAAACAGACACATAGATGCAGAGAACAAACTTATGGTTGCTAGATGGGAGGAGGGTTGGGGGGCTAGGTGAAAAAGGTGAAGGGACTAAGAAGTATAAATTGGCAGTTACAAAATAGTCACAGGGATATAAAGTAAAGCACAGGGAATATAGTCAATGATATTGTGATAATTCTGAATAGTGTCAGGTAGGTACTAGACTTATCTGGGGGATCATTTTGTAAGTTATATAAATGTCTAACCACTATGCTATCCATATGAAATGAATGTAATATTGAATATTAACTGTAATTGAAAAATTTTTGAAAAACACTGAAAAAAAACAATGTTTTTCAAAACATGAGCAGGTTTTAGTGTACGGATGTTCTTTGACTTACAACCTCTAGATTTTCCCAAAAAGTGAAAGCTCTTCAGCTTTAAAGTTTAAAAAAAATAGGGATCTTTCCCTAGGCTCATGAAGCTGTCTGACAAACAGTTAAACTTATTATTATCCCTGATTTGTACCAACCTGGACCATTGTCTAACAAGTGGCTTATATCAAATCACTTTCACGTACACAATTCACTTAATCCACATAATTCTGTGGCAAAACCATAGTAAGCATTCTTATCTCCATCTTACAGTTGGGAAAGCAGAAGCCCACAGAGACTAAGTGACTTGTCAAAGATCTCAGAGCTATAATGAATAATCAAATTTGAACTCGGGTCTTCTGTTTTGTAGTCTATTGCACTTGTACTAAACCAGAGATTAGCAGTCTGCAGGCCAAACTGAGCCTCTACATATGTAACCAACATCTAAAAATCAGAAAGTTTTCAGAAAAAAATCTGGATTTCTATCTTCTTTTAAATGGTAAGATAGTAATCACACTGGGCCTGCATTCCCAAAATGCAGTCATTTCCTGGGCCTGAAGTATTTTTGGCCTCTGAAGGTGAAACACATTATTTCCATTTCACCCCAGTCTCCCCTCAGCCCGCTTTTCTCATTTATGTTCCTGGCTTGGTCCCCATAAGCCTTTGAGATCCTTGCCTAATACCTAACTTCCTGTCAAATGTGTAGAATTCGATTTTGGAAACTTTTGTACTAAAAACATCACATGGCTATCTTGCTCAATCTGCATTCATTTTCTTCTTTTTGTAGCATGTAAGAAAATTAACAAGCCCCAAATCACATGAATTTAGATCCTTAGACTGTGAGCACATCCTAAGTGCCATATTACAGACTTGGTTCCTGTGGTGACTACAATGATTGCAGTAGTTTGGGTACTTAGGAAATCTCAATTTGTCCTCGTTAACTTTGTAAGTTGTTTGCTCTTGAAAGTAGACTTTGCTGCTGCTTGGTCATTTGAATACTTTTTGATTAGGAGGAGGATATGCCACAAGTTTGACTGTCAGTGATACCTAAGCATTTAGCAATAATACGCCAGGAATAGGCCCCCCACAAATAGACAGAAAATCAACAAGTTAGTAAGTTCCCACTGCAAGTGGACAACCTTATAGACTCAGAACTTCCCAGAGATGATTAATTAACCTGGATAAATATACAAATGTTCTGCTATCCTGTGCTGATCATCTTTCCCCCATCTTGCTCCAATGCAGCAGAGACTCTTTGTCAATGCACTCTGCATCCCATCATAGAATGGATGTAGGGAGAGAGAGGGGATATTTGCAGGCCTGCCTACCATGAACTCATAACCAATTGCTCTTCTATTTAGAGAATAAGTCATAACTAGTGATATCTCCATGTCTATGTAAGTCAGAAGGTTTCCTTTGGCAGGCATATGCAATCCATGATACCTTCCCATTGTTTCACAGGCCTAGTGATCACTGGGGGATGGGATCAGCATCTACATGTCAAAATTTGTCAGATTATACAAAATTCTATGTTTGACACTAATGTGCTACCTTACTTATGATTCTGATCCTTAATTTCTCTAATGGTATTTGTTTCAGTGAAAATGTTGATAAAGCTATGCAGACATTAAAAGGATAATTTTATGTCTACATAAAAAGATCAACAAGCAAAAACTTAGGTAACAAGGAAGTCATCCTCAGTCCTCACATGCCTGGGCCATAAAATATAGTGAATTTACTGTGGAACAATAAAGAAAATATAATTGTATGATACTTAAGTTTCAATGTCAGGATACCCCTCTGACACACTAAGGTAGTACACTCAAGGTATACTACTATGGATCATCATAACTTACAGGTATGTAATTCAAAAACACTTTATTTTGGAAGTTGAGCCTATGTTCTATCCCTGATATTTGGAGAAATACACTGGTTGCTATCATTGAACCTGAGAAAGTCTATGCATTAAGTAAAATGAAGCCATAGACCTTGACCTGAATATGCCCCAGCATTTCACTGATGATTTATATGTATTGACTTATTTAGGTCCTGGTACATTCTTTCACTTGTGAATAGCTGGAATGAAGTAAAAATTGATTAATTTATTCTGAGATTTTTTTTGTGTGATGGTTAATTTTAGATGCCAACTTAATTTTAGGTGTCAGCTTGACTGGGCTTCAGGGGGCCCAGATATTTGGTCAAACATTATTCTGGATGAGATTAACACTTGATCTGTAAACTGAGTAAAGCAGATTGCCTTGCCTAATGTAGGTGGACCCATATCCAATCAGTTAAGGGCCTGATTAGAACAAAGAAGCAGAGTAAGAGAATTCCTTCTGCCTAACTTGCCTTTGAGCAAGGACATTATTGTTGTTGTTGTTTGCCTGCATTTGAACTCAAACTGAAACTCAGCTCTTCTGCATTTTGACCCTTCCACCTTTCACGCAGAAACTACACAATCAGCTCTGCTGGGTCTCTAGCTTGCTTACTGTACATCTATGGACTTATTAACCTCCATAATCACGTGGGATAGTGGAGAAATTCTTTTTTTAATATTTTATTTTTTTATTTTTAGAGAGAAGGGAATGGAGGGAGAAAGAGAGGGAGAGAAACATCAATGTGTGGTTGCCTCTAACATGGCCCCCACTGGGGACCTGGCCCGCAACCCAGGCATGTGCCCTGACTGGGAATCGAACCATGACCCTTTGGTTCACAGCCCACGCTCAATCCACTGAGCCACACCAGCCAGGGCTGGATAGTGGGGAAATTCTTTATAATCTCTCTCTCACTCCACACACATACACACAAACACACCCTATTGATTCTGTTTCTCTAAAGAACCCTAAGAGTTTTGATGTGCATGAAAAATTTATAAACTTCAGAAGATTTGTAAATTTAAAAAATGGACTGCTACAGTTAAAAATATTTATTATGTATCTACTATGTGCTAGGCACTGAGTGAATTACTATGGGATAAATAAGGATGATCAAAACATTGGCCTTGTCCCTCAGAAAACTTACAGTCTGGTCAGGCATTTGTGTAAACTCCATATAATGCAGATGTGTACTACAAAATACATTCAAAGTACTTAGATGACAAGGAAATGACTCCTGGTTAGAAAAACTCAAGGGAGGTTTGATGGAGAAAGTAGCATTTGAGCTGGCTCTTGAAGAATGAATAAGCTAGACACATGCAGTGATACAATAAAATTCTTTTCAGGAGGAGGAACTAAACTGAGCAAAGACAGAGATACGGGAACCCATTGGCCTTTCATAGGGAGAATAGGGCAATTCAGTTCACCTGGATTGTAGGGCCTATAGAGAGGTAAGAAACAAATCTGGAGAGATTCATTGGGGCCAGATTTTAGATCATCACAAATGCTAGGATAAGCAGTTTGTACTTTATCGATTAAATACTGATGAAACACTAAAGGTTTGGATCAGGTTTCTATATAGGACAATCAATGTTGTAGAACTGTGTACTTTGTACAGGAGTCTATTACACTAGTCTAGCAGAGAGATGACAAGGTTCTGAACAAAATTTGAACACATCTGCCAATGGGTTGGGTATGTTAAATGAGGAAAAGACAAAAATCAAAGATGGCTCAGGATTAGTATCTGAAATTTAGAGTTGGAGAGTATCTTTGACGTCATCTGGTCTTACTCTCTGACTCTACAGATAGGACATCTGAGGCTGAAAGATCTAAATGATTTGTCCAGAAACTACGTAGAGAAGTCATGATTAGAACTGTTTTCCTGATTCCTACCTGAACGGACAGTAGAACCATTAATAGAAACAGGGAGAATAGGAATCAGGGAAAAGATAAAGAGAAGATTTTAGGTTATTTGAATTTGAGATGTCTTTACAATATCCAAGCAGAGGCAGCCAAGATGATTAGCTTTGCACATCTAGAATTAATCACTATGGCCCACCCTTACCTCTTCAGGAACCCCATTTTCCCCTCTGTTGTATCTTTTCCATTTCCTCTTTACTTTCTCTTCCATATAAGAATTAAACATTCAAATTGTGCCTTGAGTTCTGGCCAGGATGAAGGCATAGGTAGACACATTATGCCTCCTTGCACAACCAAAAGAAGGACAACAAATTTAAAAACAAAAAACAACAAGAACTTCCAGATAATCAACCTGTATAGAAATCAAACAACCAAGGAGTTAAAGAAGAAATTTTCATCCACACTGGTACAAGGGGTGAAAATGGGTAGCTGGGGTGGAGAGGACTTGTGACAAGGCAGCTAACTGGAGCAACAGGGCATGGGGTGTCTGACAGAGCAGGAAGTCCCACAGTTGTTTGCAGACAAACCGAGAGGAACAACTGAGAAGTGACACAGATGTCCCACATTCACACGCAGATAATCTAGGTGAAAACGGGGAGTGAGACAGACATTGCAACTCTGGGCCCCAATGCTGGGAAATAAAGCCTAAAAACAATGATTGAAAACACTTGTGAGGGTTGAGGTGCCAGGAGACACAGCCTCACAGGAGAGTTCTTTGGAGAGACCCAGAGGGTCCTAGAATGTACACAAGCCCACCCACATGGAAATCAGCACCAAAAGGGCCCACTTTGCTTGGGGGAAGTGGCAGA
Organism: Glossophaga mutica; assembly: GCA_039655065.1. NCBI lineage: Eukaryota > Metazoa > Chordata > Mammalia > Chiroptera > Phyllostomidae > Glossophaga > Glossophaga mutica. Next base: position 20,889,782 of record CM077318.1, read on the forward strand.
AGGGACTGAAATACAAAAGAGAGCGGAGCAAACACCATTATTCACTCTCAGACACCGCCCCCACATACAGTGTCACAACCCAGCCACTGGGCTGCCCAGCCCTGGGGAACACCTAAAGCTCTGCCCCATACTATGTAACAGCCGCAACCAGAACAAACAAACAAACAACAACAACAAAAAAAGGCTCAATCAGGAGAACAGATCAAATCCCCAGAGCCAACTCATCTAAGCAACCAAGAGATAGCCAACCTATCAGATGCACAGTTCAAAGCTCTGGTGATCAGGATACTCATGGAATTGGTTGATTTTGGTCACAAATTAGATGAAAAAATGAAGGCTACACTAAGTGAAATGAAGGAAAATGCACAGGGAACCAATAGTGATGGGAGGAAAACTGGGACTCAAATCAATGGAGTGGACCAGAAGGAAGAAAGAAACAACCAAACAGAAAAGAAGGAAGAAACAAGAATTCAAAAAAATGAAGAGAGGCTTAGGAACCTCCAGGACATCTTTAAACATTCCAACATCCGAATTATAGAGGCACCAGAAGGGGAAGAAGAACAACAACAACTGGAAAAGTTATTTGAACAAATAATAAAGGAGAACTTCCCCAAGTTGGCAAAGGAAATAGACTTCCAGGAAGTCCAGGAAGCTCAGAGAGTCCCAAAGAAGTTGGACTCAAGGAGGAACACACCAAGGCACATCATAATTCCATTAGCCAAGATTAAAATGAAGGAGAAAATTGTAGAAGCAGCGAGGGATAAGGGGACAGTCACCTACAAAGGAGTTCCCATCAGACTGTCAGCTGATTTCTCCAAAGAGACCTTCCAGGCAAGAAGGGGCTGGAAAGAAGTATGCCAAGTCATGAGAGGCAAGGACCTCCAGCCATGATTGCTCTATCCAGCAAAGCTTTGATTTAGAATGGAGGGGAAGATAAAGTGCTTCTCAGATAAGGTCAAGTTCAAGGAGTTCATCATCACCAAGCCCTAATTATATGAAATGTTAAAGGGACTTATTTAAGAAAAAATAGGGACAGTAAAATGACAACAAACTCAAAAGTATTAATAACTGAACCTTAAAAAAAACTAAGGAAACAGCTAGAACAGGAACGGAATCACAGAAATGGAGGGTTATCAATGGGGAGGGGGAGAGGGGAGAATGGGGAAAAAGTTACAGGGAATAAGTAGCATAAATGTAGATATAAAATAGACTGGGGGAGGTTAAGAATAGTATAGAAAGTGGAGAAGCCAAAGAACTTACATGTATGACCCATGAACATGAACTAAGTGGGGTGGGGTAATGTGCGTGGGAGGGGGTGTGCAGGGCTGAGGGGAATTAAGGAGGGGAAATGGGACAACTGTAATACCATAATCAATAAAATATATTTAAAAACAAAGTGATTTTGCCTCAAACTTAAGAAAAAGAATTTAACATGCTTATATTGCTCCTGTCTACTTTTAAAGTATCTTTTATTGATTATGCTATTACAGTTTTCCCTTGTTTTTTCTCCCTTTTATGCCCCTTTGTCCAGTACCCACAGTCCCTCCAGCATTCTCCTCCTTAGTTCATGTCCATGAGTCATACATAAAAGTTCTTTGGCTTCTCCATTGCCTATACTATTCTTAACCACTCCCCATCTATTTTGTACATACCATTTATGCTTCTTATTCCCTGTATATTTCCTTCCATTCTCCCCCTCCCCACTGATAACCTTCCATGTGATCTCCATTTCTGTGATTCTCTTTCTGTTCTAGTTCTTTGCTTAGTTTTCTTTTGTTTATTTTTTAGGTTCGATTGTTGATAGTTTTGAGTTTGTTGTCATTTTACTGTTCCTATTTTTGATCTTCTTTTTTTTAGATAAGTTCCTTTAACATTTCATATAATAAGGGCTTGGTGATGATGAATTCCTTTAACTTGACCTTATCTGAGAAGCACTTTATCTTCCCTTCCATTCTAAATGATATCTTTGCTGGATAGAGCAATCTTGGATGTAGGTCCTTGCCTCTCACGACTTGGAATACTTCTTTCCAGCCCCTTCTTGCCTGCAAGGTTTCTTTTGAGAAATCAGCTGATAGTCTTAGAGGAACTCCTTTGTAGGTAACTGTCTCCTTTCCTCTTGCTGCTTTCTTAAAATTATCTTAATTCTCTCCTTATCTTTCATCTTTGGCAATTTAATTATGATGTGTTTTGGTGTGTTCATGTTTGGGTCCAACTTCTTTGGGACTCTCTAAGCTTCCTAGACTTGTATGTCTATTTCCTTCACCATACCACGGAAGTACTCTTTCATTATTTTTTCAAAAATATTTTCCATTTCTTGCTCTTCCTGTTCTTCTTCTGGCACTCCTATCATTCAGATGTTGGAAGAATTAAAGTTGTCTGGAAAATTCCTAAGCCACTCCTCATTGTTTTGAATTCTTGTTTCTTCATTCTGTTCTGGTTGAATATTTATTTCTTCCTTCTGTTCTAAATTGTTGATTTGCGTCCCAGTTTCCTTCCCATCTCTGTTGGTTCCCTTTATATTATCCTTTATTTCACTTTGTATAGCCTTTATTTCTTCATTTAATTTGTGGCCATACTCAATCATTTTGGTGAGCATCCTGGTTACCAGTGTTTTCAACTCTGCATCTGATCGGTTGGCATTCTCTTCACTGCTTAGTTCTATTTTTGGAGTTTTTATATGTTCTTTCATTTGGGTCATATTTCTTTTTCTCACCACACCAGTCTGGATGAATGTTTTTTCTTTTTCTTTTAAATATATTTTATTGATTATGCTACAGCAGTTGTCCCATTTCTCCGCCATCATTCCCTTACACCCTGCACAACCCCTCCGACCCTCATTCTCCTTCTTTAGTTCATGTCCATGTGTCACAAGTTCTTTAGCTTCTACATTTCCCACACTATTCTTGCCCTCCCCCTGTCTATTTTCTACTCAATATCTATGCTACTTATTCTCTGTACCTTTTCCGCCCTCTCCTCCTCCCACTCCCCTGTTGCTACTCCTCCATTTGATCTCCATTTCTGTGGTTCTGTTCCTGTTCTAGCTGTTTGCTTAGTTTGCTTTGGTTTTAGGTGTGGTTGTTAGTAACTGTGAGTTTGCTGTCTTTTTACTGTACTTATTGTTTATCTTCTTTTTCTTAGATAAGTCCCTTTAACATTTCATATAGTAAGAGCTTGGTGATGATGAACTCCTTGAACTTGACCTTTTCTGAGAAGCACTTTATCTTCCCCTCCATTCTAAATTAAAGCTTTGCTGGATAGAACAATCTTGGATATAGGTCCTTAACTTTCATGACTTGGCATACTTCTTTACAGCCCCTTCTTGCCTGGAAGGTCTCTTTGGAGAAATCAGCTGACAGTCTGATAGGAACTCCTTTGTAGGTGATTGTCTCGTTATCTCTTGCTGCTTCAACAATTTTCTCCTTCATTTTAATCTTGGCTAATGGAATTATGATGTGCCTTGGTGTGTTCCTCCTTGGGTCCAACTTCTTTGGGACTCTCTGAGCTTCCTGGACTTCCTGGAAGTCTATTTCCTTTGCCAACTTGGGGAAGTTCTCCTTTATTATTTGTTCAAATAACTTTTCCAGTTGTTGTTGTTCTTCTTCCTCTTCTGGTGCCCCTATAATTCGGATGTTGGAATATTTAAAGATGTCCTGGAGGTTCCTAAGCCTCTCTTCATTTTTTTGAATTCTTGTTTCTTCCTTCTTTTCTGTTTGGTTGTTTCTTTCTTCCTTCTGGTCCACTCCATTGATTTGAGTCCCAGTTTTCCTCCCATCACTATTGGTTCCCTGTGCATTTTCCTTCATTTCACTTAGTGTAGCCTTCATTTTTTCATCTAATTTGTGACCAAAATCAACCAATTCCATGAGCATCCTGATCACCAGGGCTTTGAACTGTGCATCTGATAGGTTGGCTATCTCTTGGTTGTTTAGATGAATTGGCTCTGGGGATTTGATCTGTTCTCCTGATTGAGCCATTTTTTTTGTTGTTGTTGTTTTGTTTGCAGCTGTTACATAGTATGGGGCAGAGCTTTAGGTGTTCCCCAGGGCTGGGCAGCCCAGTTACTGGGTTGTGACACTGTATGTGGGGGAGGGGTCTGAGAGGGAACCATGATACTTGCTCCACTCTCTCTGGGTTTCCAGTCCCTGCTTCCTATTCTCCTTCACCTGCATTATCTGCACATGAATGTGGAACCGTCTGGTAAGCCAGACGCCTTGTGTGGCCTCACTGGGTCTGCCTGTTGCCACCCCATGCCCAGGGTCCACTAGCTGCCGCCTGTGTGCCTGGGGTCCTCTAGCTGCCACCTGTATGCCTGGGATCTGTCAACTGCTGCCTGCGGGCCTGGTCTGCCAACCTCCACTTTTTCCTGTTGCGACTCTGCCCCTCTTACTGGTGTGGATGGATGGTTGTCAGACTTCCGGACAGTTCAATTTTCTATCAGTTCTGGCTGTTTTCTTGTTTCTAAATATTTGCTGTCCTTAATTTTGGTTGTGTGAGGAGGCACAGTGTGTCCACCTATGCCTTCATCTTGGCCGGAACGAATCTTTTTCTTTAACTCCTTGGTTGTCAAACTTCCATACAGTTCAATTTTCTGGCATTTCTGGTTATGTTTTGTTTTTAAATTTATTGTCCTCCTTTCAATTGTGGGAAGAGGCAAAGTATATTTACTTTTGCCTCCATTGTGGCTGGAAATGTCTTGATCTGTTCTTTCATTTGGGCCATATTTCTTTGTCTTGGCATACCTGTTATGTTATAAGGGGCAGAGCCTTAGCTATTTGCCAGGGTGAGGCAACCCCCTTCACTGGGTTGTGGTGCTGTATGTGGGGGAGTGGTCAGAGAGGGAACAATGTCCCTTGCTCAGCTCTTACCTCACTTTCAGTCACTTCCCTCGCTTCCCACAAATTCTGCCCTTCCAGGTGATGTCCTCATGTTGATTCTTGGGTAGGTGGGCTTGTGTACATTCTGGAAACCCGTGCGCCCCTCCAACAGGCTCTCCTATGAGACTGGTAGTTTGTCCTGACACCACAATGCCCACAGATTTTTACAGACAGAGGTTTTGAAGCTTTATTTGCCTGGTGCTGGAACCCTGGGTTGTGTGGTCTCTCTCACTCCCCAGTTGTTCCTCCCAGTTTATCTTCATGCGAATATGGGGCCATCCAGTCCTCTAGCCACTGCTTCACCTACTTGTTCTGCCACCTGCCACCTTGCCTGTATATCCTCTCTGCCCCAGTTGCCCAACTCTTTCCCTCCGTCCGGTCTGGAAAAATGTTTCTTCTTTAACTCCTTTGTTGTCGGACTTCCATAGAGTTTGATTTTCTGGAAATTCTGGTTGGTTTTTGTTTTTAAATTGGTTGTTATCCTTATTTTGGTTTTACTAGGAAGCGAAGCGTGTCTACCTATGCCTACACCTTGGGCAGAAGTATGTTTCATCTTAATAATAAAAAGATAAGGCAAACCTTGTTACCACCCTCATTAAATTGACATATTCATTCACTGAATGCATTTTATTAAGTGGTTACTATGTGTTTAGCACTGTTCTAGGAACTAAGGATAAAGGAATAAACAAGTCAGTCACCTTCCTGATCTCATGTCACTTAAAGTCTGGCTGGAAAGGCAAATTATGGGTAAGATACTTATAAGACAGTTCACAAGAAGTTTACATGTGGGACTTCATCATACTATTCTCCCTTTTGAGACATATAATGTTTTTCACAATAATTATTTTTATTGAGGTATATTAGACATTTGTGTAAGTCTGATATAATGTGTAAATACAATGTGTTGATTTCATATATTCATGTATATTGAAATTTGATTAGCACTGTAGTATTAGCTAACACCTGTATCATGTCACATGATTACCATTTCTTTTTTTGTGTTGAGAACAATTAATATCCAGTCTCCTAGTCGCTTTGAAGTTTGTAATACAGTGTTATTGTTAGTAATCACTAGGCTGTACATTAGATCTCCAGAACTTATTTATCTATGAATTACAAGTTTGTGCCTTTAATTATCTCCCAAGGTACCCTACTTCTCAGCACCTGGTAAATACCATTCTACTCTCTTTTTTTTATGAGTTCAGCTTTTTCAGATTTTACATGTAAGGTCACATATCTTTCTCTGACTTATCTCACTTAGCATAATGCCCTCAAATTCCATCCACATTGTTGCAAATGGCAGGATTTTCTTCCTTTTCATAGCTAAATAGCATTCCAGTGTGTGTGTGTCACATTTTCCTTATCCATTCATCATCTGTCAATGGACACTTAGGTTGTTCTGAATCTTAGCTATTTTAAATAATGCTGCAATAAACATGAAAGTGTAGATATCTCTTTGATATCCTGTTTTTATTTCTTTTTGGTTTATACTGAGAACTGGAATTGGTGGATTTCAATAGTGAACATTTTAAAGAAGGGATTCTGTAGAAGTGTATAAGAGGGGGATGTAACCTCAGTTTCAGGGAAACTCTCAGGGAAGACTTCCTAGCTGAAAATTTTAAGCTGGGCTTTGAGGATGACTAGGAACTAACCAATGAGGGGGTGGAGTGGAAAGACTGTTGTTCTGCAGTGAGAGTAACAAAAGGAAAGACTCTGAGGCAGGAAAATTTTATTTCACTAGCAGCTGGAAATTCTGTGATAAGTTTTATGGGAAAATCAATACTCAAAGGACTCAGAATCTTAACCAGCAAGAGAAAAGAGGGAGAAAGAAGAGAGAAACGGGAGAACTTACCTAAACTTTAGATCTTAAGGTCTTATATCTTTTGAGGTAAGAAGAAAAGCTGGAGTAATCTGTGTACAATAAGTTCAATTATTGTTTTGTTACTATATTTATCAAATTTGTATTAATATATAATATATTATAAAATCACATAATATAAATATAATGAATGATTATATTTTATAATATATTATAATTAAAATAAATAATTATATTTTAATAATATAATATAACATATTATGTTATATACTTACAGGCCAGAAGTTCCTATAATCTCTTTCAGGGTTACATTTTAGATTAGGGGAAATGTGCATTTTACACATTCATTTTTGAAAAGATAAGATTTATAGGTTGTAACCCATAAATTCTAACCAGTTGATAACGTATCATTGAAAAGTACTCAATAAACTTCTTAGATTTCTCAGCTATTGGACACAGGATATTAGGATCTCAACCAAAGAACAGTATAAGAAATGTTTTTAAAAATCTAAAGCTCTTTCCTGAAGAGTTTCCTGCTTCCACTTGTGTGTGCCGCTGCTGGCCATGGTGCTGTGGAAATGAGTTGATCTTCTCACCACATGGGAACACAAGCCTCCTGTGAAACTTTCCCAATAGAATAATGGCTTTGTCCCCATCACATTTGGAATGTCATGTTGCTACTCTGGAACTAATCAAGCACAAAGTCATGCTTACTGCAGGTGTTCAATTCTGAATTGACCACTCCCCAGCATCTTTAGTAAACTGGCTGAGAATAATCATTGTTAATCTCTAGCCCTTATAAAGTGTGATTCTTAGAAAGCAAACTATCTAGATCATATAATTTGAATCTCTATGAGAAAAATGTCCACATTGTTAAACAATTTCATATTATACCTTCGATCTTGTAGTTGATAGACAATTCATTTATTTAAAGTTGCTGTACCCTCTAAAAAACTGTTATTGAAGATATTGTTGACTGTTATGAAGTGTGGTTTTAAAAAGTTCTGGCAAAGTAAATTCCCTCTTGAGCTTAATATGAAGAAAAAATCTTGTGTGCACCCATAACTTTATAAAATGAGTCTTTTCAGATTAAAACCACCACAACAACTGTACAACACAATCATTTTCCCTTTGCTGTTTGGAAACTGCTGAATTCATTTACCTGTCAGTATGTACTATGCCTAATTTCTGTAAAACACATCTATTTTGTTTAAAGGTTAATTATCTTATTTTGCCTTATGTATAAGTGTGTAAATTGCAACAGGTCTTTCAGTAAGTATACGTCTTAAGTAAAATGCCTCCTCAATTTGAAGCTATAAATAAATCAGGTTTGACCTGCCCAGGAATCAATAGAAATGAGCTGTTAAGAAATCACTCAATACAAAGAATTGAGATCGAATTTAGGAAGCATATTTCTCACTAAATGAAGAACAGACACAAATTTTAACTGTCAGTCATTTCTTAATTATCCATATACTGATTAAAGGAGAAGAGGGGAAAAAACACAAGCAATAGATCATCCCAATTTTTTTAGTTTAGTTCTGAAATCAACCAACATGTATTTCTTGAACCTCTGTTGTGAGCTCAACCAGGATTTCACTATCTAATCTTTTGTGTGTTTGCGTGTGAAAGTACACAATCAATATTATTTTGTGCTGGTTTCAGGTGCACAGCACAGTGGTTAGAAAATCATATACTTTACAAAGTGTTCCCCCTGATATTTTCAGTACCCACCTAGCACCACACAATTACAATATTATTAACTATATTCCCTGTGCTGTATTTTTACATCCCTGTGACTATTTTGTAAGTAGCACTTACCATTTCTTAATCCCTTCACCTTTTTTACCCAGTCCCCTAACCCCGTCCCCTTTCACTATCTAGTTTAAAAAGAAATGTGAGCAAATTAAGCAACAAATCTGGCATATTAAAAAATACGATCAGCCACTGAAATAGAGAACAGGCTGACAGTGACCAGAGGAGAGAGGGGAGGGAATTTTAGGGGAAAGAGGGAAGGGTTTTCAGGAACAAGTGTAAAGGACACATGGACAATAACAAGGGGGCGTGGAAATGGGAGAGACATGGGGAGGGCAGGGGGTGGGCTGAGATGGGGGTAAAAGGCAGAAAACTGTACTTGAACAATTAAAATTTAAAAATAATGTAAAGATAGATAGATAGATAGATAGATAGATAGATAGATAGATAGATAGATATTGTCAGCCAGACTATATCCCTTCATCTAGCGATGAACATGGGTTGCTTCCACCTTTTGGCTATTGTGAATAATGTTGCTATGGACACTGGTATACAAGTATCCATTTGAATATCCTGAATTCTTTTGGGTATAGACCTAAGGGTAGAATTGCTGGATTTTATGGTGGTTCTATGTTTACATTTTTGAGTAACAGCCAAACAGTTTACTAGTATCTGTGACATTTTTCATTCCCACCCACAATTTGTAAGGGTTCTAATTTCTCCACAACTTCCCCAACACATGTTATTTTCCTTTTTTTTTTTTTTGACAATAGCCATTCTAATGGATGTGAAGTGATATCTCTCTAGGGTTTTGATTTGTATTTCCTCAATGACTAATGATGTTACACATTTTCATGTGATTTTTGACCATTTGTATATCTTGATTAGAGGAATGTTTATTCATGCTTTTTGCCGCCTTTTGGATTGTGTTGTTTTATTGTTGAGTTGTAGGAGATCTTTATATATTCTGAATATTAATCCCTTATATTTGATTTTTATTCAATTTTTAAATATTTTATGGTTATTCTATTACAGTTGTCCCAATTTTTCCCTTTTGACCTCCTCCACTCATCCCATCCCCATTCCCACAGTGAATTCCCACACTGTTGTCCATGTCCATGGGTCATTCATACACGTTCCTTGACTTGACCTTTCCCCTTCTTTCCCATCTTATGCCTCACCCCATCCCCTCTGGTCACTATCAGTTTGTTCTTTATTTCCAAGTCTTTGGTTCTATTTTGCTCATTAGTTTGTTTTGTTGATTAGGTTCCACTTATAGGTGAGATCATATGGTATTTGTCTTTTACTGCCTGGCTTATTTCACTTAGCATAATGCTCTCCAGTTCCATCCTTGCTGTCACAAAGGGTAAAAGTTTCTTCTTTATTTTTGCTGGGTAGTATTCCATTGTGTAAATGTACCACAGTTTTTTGATTCAATCCTTTACTGATGGGCAGTTAGGCTGTTTCTAACACTTGGCTAGAAACGGTGCTGCTATGAACACAGCAGCTGCTATGTACATCCACAGCACAGTAGATAGTGCTGCTATGAACATAGGGGTGCATAAGTTCTTTTGAATTGGTGATTTGAAAATGTTTCTGTTCCTGTTTGGTGGGTTGTCTATTCACTGTATTAACTGTATTCTTCAATGAACAAAAGTTTTCAATTTTGATGAAGTCCAATTTATCTAATTTTTCTTTTGTTTCTCATGATTTGGATAGCATATGTAAAAAATCCATTGCCAAATCCAAGTACATGAAGAAATACCTCCTATACTTTCTTCGGAGGGTTTAAAGTTTTAGCTTTCATTTAGGTCTTTGATCTACTTTGAGTAAGGGTTCAGCTTCATTCTTTTCAATGTGGGTATCCAGTTTTCCCAGAAAATTTGTGGAAGACTACTCCTTCCCCACTGAATGGTCTTGGTACCTTTGTTGAAAATCAATTGATCATATAGATGAGAGCTAATTTCTGTGCTTTCTGTTCTATTCCATTGGTCTATGTATCTGTCCTTAAGGCAGTTGTACACTTGTTTAAAATTGCTTTGTAGTAATTTTTCAATTCAGAAAGTGTTAGTCCTCCAACTTTATTCATATTTTTCAAGATTGTTTTGGCTATTCAGTGCCCCCTGCAAGGCCAAACATGGAATTTTATTCCATGTTTGTTCTATTTCTGAAAAAAAAAAAAAAAAAAACTCTTAGAATTTTGATAGGGGTTTTATTCAATCTGTAGATCACTTTGGATAATACTGTCTTCCAATTCATGAATACAGAATATCTTTTCTTTTTTTAAGATTTTATTCAACCCCTGCCTGGTGTAGCTCAGAGGATTGAGTGTGGGCTTTCAAACCAAAGGGTTGCTGGTTCAATTTCCAGTCAGGGCTCATGCCTGGGTTGTGGGACAGGTCCCCAGTAAGGGGCATGTGAGAGACAACCACACATTGATGTTTCTCTCCCTTTCTTTCTCCCTCCTTTCCCCCCTATAAATAAATAAATAAATAAATAAATAAATAAATAAATAAAATCTTTATAGAAACTGTTAAAATGTTTTAATATTTTGATACTATTATGAATGAAATTTTTCTTAATTTCCTTTTTAGATTGTTTATTGTTAGTGTATAAAAAAGGCAACAGATTTTTTGATGCAATTTCCTTTTGTCACTACTTCATTTCTTTCACCAAGAAACTATTATAGAGTTGTTCAGCTATCTAATTCATTTGGCTGTTCACCTATTTTTTTGAGTGACCATACACTTTACTGTACAAATCATGATACTTTCTAGAAAGAAAGCAGGTGCTATTACATAGGGGAAAGAGATATTAATTTGAATTTTCCAGGGAAAACAAGGATGTATAGTCACTCTAGCACTGTGCCTTAAATGTAGTAAATACCCAGGAAACATTCATTGATAAATGATGACCCTTATTTCTCTCCACAGAAATCCTTGGACTTGTATCCACAGAGTCTTTCTGACTGGGAACTTCCCATACCGAATCACTAGCAATAAATAAGGGGGATGTGACCTATGACCTAAGGTAAATAAAACAGTCATAGGGTTTAAAAGATCATCTCCAAACAAGCTATGTAATTCAGCTTAACATGCAATGGGACCCATCAAGATAGCAAAATCATTTCTAATTTGCACAAAAATTAGAGAATACTATTGTTTCATCAAAAATGTTAATAAAGGGCTGGTTAAAACTCACACATTGTCAAGTCACTTCCAATGTCATTAATTAATTAGAGGATTTGGGATAACAGGTAAGTTCTACAGAGAATGTAATGTGTCCTTGGGCATTTAAAAATATATCCAGAAGTTATACTAAATGGTAACCCAATTGGTATGTTTCACTGCTGTTAGATTCCAAGTGATGATATACTGTATGTATGTGTTTTTCCCGCTTTGGATGATGAATACAAAAGAATCAAGTTGGATCCCTACTTCATATCATATACAAAAATTAACTCAAATAAATTGACAACCTAAATGTTAGACATAAAATTCTTAGAAGAAAATATAGAAGTTAATCTTCATGATCTGGGATTTGGCATATGTATACTCAGCTGATGGAAAAGTGAAATGTTGCAGCCATTGGAGAAGAAAATCACATCAAGCTGCAAGTGTGATGCTCAACCATGATCACAATTTTCCTGGAAGAATCCCAGTTTTTCTTTAAAAGCTGTTTTTTCATCTGTTCAGTGTATGACACCTGTTAAGGGGAATGCTTCTTTTCAATCCTCAATGTTTTCTCCCTTAGCAGGGAGTTCATTTAGTGTGACACTCTTAGACTCTTTCTACCTCGTCTCCAACCAAACTGTAAGATAAGTAAATTGATTTATCTGTTTAATAAATCCATGAAGATAAACTAAGTATGCTAGACCCAGAGCCAACTTCCTTCTTTGTGAGCAAACCTTCTAGTCGAGTGCTCTTTATTATTGTAAATTTTCCGTAGGCAGGCACATTGGCTCTGGTACATTATTGCCATGAATGAGCAGGTAAGTATATCAGATAGCTTTTATTATGTAACAAAGTAATCTCAAATTTAGTGGTTGTATTAGTTCTGTGGAGCTGTTGTAACACAGTAGCACAAACTGGGTAACTTAAAACTATAGAAATTTATTCTCTCTCACAGTTTTGAAGGTTAGAAGTCTGAAATCAAGATGTCAGCAACATTACACTCTCTCTAGAGGCTGTAAAGTATAATCTATTGCATGCCTTTCTCTTAGCTTCTGGTAACAGCCACCAGTCCTTGGCATTCCTTTGGTTATAGAAACTTCACTCTAATCTTTGCCTCCATAGTCACATCCATTCTCCCTGTGTGTCTGTCTCTGTGTTTCTTTTCTTCTCATAAGCACAGCAATCACTATCCATTAAGGGCACATCCTACTCCAGTATAACATCACTGCAACTTACATATTAATTATATTTGTACAATAAAACCTTATTTCCAAGTAAGGTCACAATCATAGGTGCCAGGGGTTAGGACTTCAATATATCTTTTTAGGGGACACACAATTCAACTGACAACAGTAGTTTAAAATAGTAAACATTTTCTTCATGATTCTCTTGGTTACCTGGATAGGATCTTCTGTCTAGGTTGGCTAGTTGGAGCTAGATGGTCTACCATAATCTCATTCACATGTCTGGGGTCTCATCTGAGATAGCTGAGTTGACTGGTACAACTAGAGCCTGTGTTCACATGATCTCTCATCCTTCAGAAGTCTATCATGTAATTGTCTTCATGCTGATGGAAGGTTTCCCAGCAATAAGAGGGAGAAAGTATCAATGTGGAAAATTTTTCCAAGTATCTGCTTGTGTCATATTTTCTAATGTTTCATCAACCAAAGAAAGTCACATGGCTGAGGCCAGAATAAGTGAAGGAAGGGACTGCCCAGGGAGATATGAATGAATTGGGGCCATTACTGAGACAATCTAGCACAATCACTATATCTACTTCTGAGGTTTGGTTTTTCATAGTTCCACATGCCTTCAGATATAAGCTATATCCTCTAATTTAATTATTAATGGTAATATAGGTGACCTTATGGTCTCTATCTGGCACTTCATTTTTTGCTCATTTTTTTAAAAAATAAAAATATAAAATAGGTTCCTGCCAAAATGGAAGTAGGTAGAAAGGCTTTGCTTCCTTGCACAACTAAAAGAAGGATAACAACCAATCTGAAAACAATAAACAATCAGAAGTTCCAGAAAATCAAACCGCATGGAACTCTGACAACCAAGGAGTTAAAGGAACATTCACCCAGAGGGGTAGGAGGGGCAGAGATGAGCAGCCAAGCAGAGAGGATGCACAGCAAGGTGGCCGACTGCATGGGCAAGGCAGGGTTGTCTGAAGAGGAAACTAAAGACTCAAAGCTAGCTGTAAACTACTGTGGGGGTTGCCACAGCGGGAGAAACTCCCAGTCTCACACGAGCGAGTTCATTGGAAAGTGGGGCTAGAGTGTACCAAGGAAGCAGTATTGTTCCATCTCTGATCTCTCCCTGACAGACAATGCCACAACTCAGTAAAGAGGGTTGCCCTGCCCTGGCAAATATCTAATGCCTACCCCCCTTACAACATAAGAGGTGACCCAAGACAAAGAAATATAGCCCAAATGAAAGAACATATCAAAACTCCAGAAAAAGAGGTAAACAACAAGGAGATAGACAACCTATCTAATGCAGAGTTCAAAACACTGGTAATCAGGATGCTCACAGAACTGATTGAGCTCAGCTACAAAATGAAGGAAGAAATGAAGGCTACCCAAAGTGAAATAAAGCAAAATATACGGGAAATCAACAGTAAAGGGAAGGAAACTGGGACTCAAATCAATGATTTGGAACAAAAGGTAGAAATAAACATCCAACCAGAATAGAATGAAGAAGCAAGAATTAAAAAAATGAGGAGAGGCTTAGGAACCTCTGGGACAACTTTAAACACTCCAACATCTGAATCATAGGGGTACCAGAAAGGGAAGAGGAAGAGCAACAAGTGGAAAACTTGTTTGAACAAATAATAAAGGAGAACTTTCCCAATATGGCAAAGGAAATAGACTTCCAGGAAGTCCAGGAAGCCCAGAGAGTCCCAAAGAAGTTAGACACAAGGAGACTCACACCAAAGTACATCATAATTACATTAGTGAAGATGAAAGATAAGGAGAGAATTAAGATTCTTCTAAGAAAGCAGCAAGAAGAAAGGAGAGAGTTATCTACAAAGGAGTTCCCATAAGACTATCAGCTGATTTCTTAAAAGAAACCTCTCTGGCAAGAACTGACTGGAAAGAAGTATTTGAAATCATGAAATGCAAGGACCTACATTCAAGATTACTCTCTCCAGCAAAGCTATCATTTAGAATGGAAGGGCAGATAAAGTGCTTCCCAGATAAGGTCAAGTTAAAGAAGATCATCATCACCAAGCCCTTATTTTATGAAATGTTAAAGGGACTTATCTAAGAAATAGAATAAGATAAAAAAAAAAAAAAACTATGAACAGTAAAATGACAGCAAACACAACTATCAACAACTGAATCTAAAAAAAAAAAAAAACAACTAGAACAGGAACAGAATCAGAGAAATGGACATCACATGGAGGGTTTTCAGTGGGGAGGAGGAGGAGGAGAATGGCGGAGAAAGTACAGGGAATAAGAAGCATAATTGGTAGACATAAAATAGATGGGGAGAAGATAAGAATTGTATAGAAAATAGAGAAATCAAAGAACTTATATGTACAACACATGGAGATGAACTAAAGGGTGGAATGCTGGAGGACTGGGGAGTGGAGGACAGAGAGAGGATAAAGGGGGGAAAATTGTGAAAACTGTAATAGCATAATCAATAAAATATCCTTAAAAGTAAAAAATAAATCAAAATATAAAATAAAATAAAAAATAGAATGAGCTATATATTGGAGCTCCCACAACTTCATCCTCCTTTTCTTTTAAGATTTTATTTATTCATTTTTTGAGATATGGAAACAGAGGGAGAGAAAAATCAATGTGAGAGACACACCGATTGGTTGCCTCTCATACACACCCCAACTGGGGACAAAACCACATCTCAAGCATACGCCCTGACCAGGAAAAAAAAAAAAAAGTGGTGTTTTTCTTTGCAGAACGATGCCCAACTAACTGAGCCTCACCGGTCAGGGCTCATCTCCCTTTTCATATCACTTCTAAGAAATTATAGCATCATTTAAATCATTCAAGAAATATTTATTGTGCATCTATCATTGGCAGGCACAGAAGATATGGTGGTAAACAAGTAAAATAATGTCTACTTTAAGAAGTTTATAGTCCAACCTCCAGCTTATAGGTTAGCGGGGAGTAAAGCTAAATAGAAGCTGAGTGTGGAGAGACCTAATCTTCCTATAGAGGATTGCTATGGTCTCTCTATTGTAGACATGATTATTTGCAGGAAAAATTAGAAATTCAATTTACCACAGCTCAATTTACAGCAGCCATTAAGGTAGATTTATCTGTCTAGTAGTTTAGAAAATGAAGCTGTGGTCCTCAGTGGAAGAATTTGATTTCACTTAATCCCCAGAGGCCTTGTAGAAATAGGGAGAGGACATTTTTGTTTGTCAAACAAGGGACACTACTAGGTTTAGTAGACTGAGGCCAGTGCTAAATGTCCTGCAATGAGCAGGATAGTCACACACAATGAAGAACTGTCCACATAAAATGCACCCCAAAGAAGGAAAATATACATTCTTTTCAAATGCCAACAGTTCATAAAAGTTTTCTGCCCACCCTTAATGGAAAGGTAAATTTTCCTCATACACTGTGTACCATAAATCTTCCATTCAAAAGAGACATGTCCTCTTCAGCAAAGTCCCTTTTGGAAGTTGCACTCTTATTTCAACTATAAATTCAATAGTTTCAACCTTTTAAAAACTTTCTTTTGAATTAATATCCTTCTACCTCAGGAATTTTTATGGCTTTCAATTTTTTTATTCTTCTCAATTGTCAGCAAATATTCATGCTTTGGGGGTAGTTGAAATTTCTGGAAATATTCAAACCCCATTCCAAATACCAGGAGATAAAGCTGTGTAACTGGGCTCTAAATAAAATGTGTTTAAAAATTACAAAAATGTTTTTCCTTCCCTTGGCTTGTAAATTTGCTGAGAAGGGGAAAAAGCTGAAAAAGTAATATTATATATTGGTCCAAAATATATCAGCTCCTAAATAATCAAGATTTGGCCATCCTTGCTGTTGAGTTAAGATAACCACCAAGATGTCACATTGTAAGTGGTTTCTATTTTTCTATTAACATACCCTGGGATGTCCTGATTTTCCCATGATTACCATATATTACATTTATATTAGTGGGAGCTCAATTCAAGTCATAATATAATAATTTTCTCACTATGTTCAATTTTTTCTTTCTCACAACACAAACCTCCTTCCCCCAGGAGAAGGGGACACACCATCCTGAGAGCTCACATTACCTACCACTCAGCAAAATAGGAGAATGATTTAATAAAGTTGGATATATTTACTCATTGGGAGGTTATATAGCCATTAATAAAATCATTTTTGAAGACTGCAGACACATGGAAGCATATATGTTTGACACAGAATTCTAAGTGCAAACTTCAGACTCTAAAATGCTAATTACCTAATAGTTGTAATCATGTAGAAACTTATGCATATAGATAGAAAGTCTTCAAAGATAACAGAAAAATTAAAATAGTAATAGGTTGCAGGGATTATGTGTGGTTGCTCTTTTATTAAAATTGTCCTGCATATTTTATATTATCTTTTCTCTTATATTTCAAATGTAAAAAGGAGATATATGCATGCATTATATTTATTCCAATTACTCCTATAAAGCATTTTTGCCATTTAAAAAATTTAGAGTGATTTATCACCCAGTATGAAATTAAACAATACATATGTGATAATTTTGTGCATTCACAAAACTATGCAGAAATCATTAGTTAGTGAAATAATGTTTATCCTGTGCAGCCTTCCATTTCACATTCAACAAAAAAGATTTTCTTTGTTTTCAGTATATCTAGGTAGGAACTCATTATTTGCGGAGCATTTTAAATATGAATATTTGAACAATAAATTAAATGATTGAAAATGAAGATGCAAAGATTTTGCCTACTTTTGTTGCTGTTGTTTTTGCCAAGACATTAAGTACTCTAAACAATGACCTGGAAAAATACAAGCAAACATGACTAACTTTGGAGAGATCAATATCCAAATCAAATTATTATTTGTTCTCAGTATTATCAGAGATATGGTTTAGTTGCAAATGAACAAAGACAATGACTGACTCTCATTTTACAAATATCACTAGCTTTTCTTCTGTCTCTGTGATCTTAGAATAGTGTAAACATTTTGGCCTTTATTTTCCTTTACTGGGACCGCAAATAACTAGAAATGGATGTCCTTCTAGTGTAATTTACTATTTGGAAAGAATCATATGGTAATATCTCTATTAACAAGGAAGCTATGTGTCAGACCCACATTTTGCTGCTAGAAACCTCATTACCAAAAACAGAGATAATATCCAGGATGAAAGACTATATCCAAAGTACAGATTCCCTCCCTGCATGCCCCTGCAAATTATTCCCTACTCAGACTATCTCTTCAGACTCTTATCAAGGTGAAGAAGAGGCAGTATTTTCTACTTTACACAGTTTCCCACCTAACAAAGACCTCAAGCTGAGATTCCTTTTTCCCCTACTTGCCACCACCACCTTGACCCAGCTGCAAACTCATTATTTCCCCCAATGCCCTTTGTGCCCAGGGAGACTGTGTAAAAAGCTTTCTTTACTCATTCATTAATTCACTCACTCACTCAGTAAATGTCTATTGAGTACCTATCACACACCATGTTGTCAGATGTGGATCTAGGTGTTCTGGGTCTTAAAATTTTTGCAGTTTGCAGTGCTATCTTTAAGAAAAAATGCAAAAAAATGTAAATATAAAATTAGGTAACAAAATGAATGTTTGCTTAGAATTTAGAAATCACAACAAAACCCAATATTTTTAAAAGGTTAAATTGTACGAACATTACAAAATCCATTAAAATGATGTAATATGTATATTAACTGCTTGACACATTCCTACATTTTTCTTACTTTGTTAGCTGCATACTCTTTAACTTCTTCACATGGCAAGGATTTCATAATACAAATTTCCACATAGAAAACAGAAAGATAATTCAACTTTTCCTCTACCATGATGGATCATATTTTTTTATTATTGATAAAGAAGTTTCTTTTGTCATCACAATTATTTATTACTAATATCATATAACATATTTTTAAGAAAATAGGGAGAACAATTTATTGAGTTTCTCTCATATATAACCTGTAAAATTTGGAAGTATTTTCTATTTCCTAGCTTATGGTCTTGTAGATTTCAGCCTTGTATTTCCTGCATTAGCCATGTACTTCCAATTATGGGTACCATAGGACACATTCATATCAGGATATGACTTCTGGGCCTACAATTCCATGTAATGATGCCAGACGAGGTGGCACAGTGAGTGGTATTGTAAGCCATTCCTATCTATGACAGGTAATGATAACAAAATAATACCCTAGGTGACTGCAAACAGCATAAATATATCCCATTAAACTCCAACTAATTTTATCCCCACTTCTACGAAGTTTCAGTCCTACAAAGTGAGTTAGTCCTGGAAATCTACTGAACAGCATAGTGTCTATAGTTAACAGCACTGTATTATACACTAAAAATTGCTAAGGTAGATCTTAAGTGTTTTTATCACATAAAATAATAAATAAAAAGGGAAGGAGGAAACTTTGGGAGGTGATGAATATGTGTATGGAATAGATTGTGGTGATGGTTTCCGGAGTGTATAATTATCTCCAACCTCATCAAGCTGCACATATTAAATACATATAACTTTTTGTATGTCAAACATACATCAATAATTTAAAAAATATATCCCCACTCAACTTCCCCTTAACCCAATCCCCAAAATACCTGAAGCTACTCAGCTGCCACTCTACCAAGAAGGGAAGTGTGATAGAAAGAAAGTTAAAATGGAAAGAGGCAGTTGTATTAGCCATTTTCAAATTTTGCAAAAACATAAGACTACATGAACATATTGACTTGGGAAAGACCACATAAATAACAGACCCTGAAGCTTATTCTTAATTTGCTTTATGGTAAATCCACTACTGCTTATTGTATATATAAACTTTTCTATCACTTTCCACTGAGAGGGCTTAGAAACACGAATATCCCAGCAAAAATGAGTACATCTAGTTTCCAGATCTTGCTGTTTCAAATGCCATTCTCCAATAAATGGAAAGAAATTGCTGATTGTAGGACTGGGGAAGGGAAAAGCACAAGATAAGTCTGGGATATCCTGATGTGGCAGAAAGTAAGAAAATGTCCTAAAAATGATGGGGCCATGTCAAAAGGACACAAGAGCCAACTTGAAGTGGTTCCCATTGACCAAATCTGAGATAATTGGGACATCTAAATAAACAATGATAGTAACATATTATAACCCACTTTATAAAATAAAAATTCATGAGGCTATATTTTTATAAAACAAAGAAAGAAACAAGGAAGGAAGAAAGGAAGGAAGGAAGGCTGTTCCTTATAGTGGAATTCCAACTTATCAATGTAGAAAAATGGTAGAATTAGAAAATTACCATTGGAACAGCATATTTGTACAGTTTCAAAATACAGACTCACAAAATATTTATGACAAAGGAAAATAGTAACTTTTCAGTGGAAAAATTTAGTATATACCATCTTAACCAGCTACTAAAGGAAATATCACTAGTAGTGGACAAATCAGCATGACTTGTGATATGATACACTGACAAAACACATAACTTCTGTGATATTTTTGCTAAAAAATGAATAACTGAATCTGTTTATAAGGAAACATCAGGTAGACCCAAATTGAAGGACCATCTACCAAACAACTGCACCCTAAAAATGTCTAGGTCATGAAAGACCAAAGGAACTGAGAAACTGTTTCAGATAGGGGAAAACTAAAGAGATGTGATGCCTAAATGTAACACATGATCCTGGATTAGATCCTGCACCAAAAGAAAAAAATATATATTATTCATTGACTAATTGATTTTTAAGAGACATATTGGACCATTGGTGAAATTGAATGGATTCTGTAGATTAGATGGTAGTATTTTATAATGGTTAATTTCCTGATTTTGATGGTAGCACTATCATTATATAGGAGAGGACTCTTGTCTTTCAGGAAATACACATCAAAATATCTAGGGGCAATGGATGTCATATTTGCAACTTACTCTCTGTTAGTTAGAAAAAATAATAAAATATATATGTATTTAGGGAGAGAATGATACAGCAAATGTGAATAATTGGAGAATCTGTTCAGTTGGTTAGAGTGTTATCTCCATATTCCAAGATTGTGGGTTTGACCCCTGGTTAGGGCAGATACAAGAAACAACAAATGAGTGCATAACTGAGTAGAACAACAAATTGATGTCTCTCTCTTTCTCCCCCTTCCTCTCTTTCATAAGTAAATAAATAAATTTTAAAAATTGAGGAATCAGAGTGACAGTATATAAGAGCTCTTTGCACTATTCTTGTAATTTTCCTACAAATTTGGAATTATTTCAACATAAATTTTTTTTAAGTTAAAAAAATAAAAAATAAAACAGATGCACATTGCAAAATATCACATTAAGGAATGGGTTGTCTACTTAATGAAACTAGTTTATTTTAAACATTACTACAATTAGCTTATTAACTACTTTGAGTAATAAGAGACCTGAAGGAAAACCATTCATAGCTTAAAGGAGTTTAACATGATTATAAGAGTCAATGTATGATGATGTTTCTCTCCCTTACTTTCTGCTTCCTTTTCTTTCTCTCTAAAAGTAAATAAATATAATCTTTTAAAAAGTCTGTGTGTGTGTGTGTGTGTGTGTATTCCCCTCTTGACCAATTCTTTTTTTTAATTATATTTTATTTTTTAATATATTTTATTGATTATGCTATTACAGTTGTCCCATTTCTCCTCCATCATTCCCCTTCACCCTGCACACCCCCTTCCACCCACATTCCCCCCCTTTAGTTCATGTCCATGTGTCATAAGTTCTTTAGCTTCTGCATTTCTCACACTATTCTTGCCCCCCCATCTGTTTTCTACCCACCGTCTATGCTACTTATTCTCTGTACCTTTTCCCCCTCTCTCCTCCTCCCACTCCTCTGTTGCTAACCCTCCATATGATCTCCATTTCTGTGGTTCTGTTCCTGTTCTCGTTGGTTGCTTAGTTTGCTTTTGTTTTAGGTGTGGTTGTTAATAGCTGTGAGTTTGCTGTCTTTTTACTGTACTATTTTTTATCTTCTTTTTCTTAGATAAGTCCCTTTAACATTTCATATAATAAGGGCTTGGTAATGATGAACTCCTTTAACTTGATCTTATCTGAGAAGGGCTTTATCTTCCCTTCCATTCTAAATGAAAGCTTCACTGGATAGAGCAATCTTGAATGTAGGTCCTTGACCTTCATGACTTGGAATACTTCTTTCCAGGCCCTTCTTGCCTGGAAGCTCTTGACCAATTCTTAATCATACAGAACTTCTCCAAGAATGCTTCTAAAGTGTAACATGATCTGTACTCATTTCTGCAAATCAGCCATGTTAATTAGCCCTGAAGTAGAGGTTTATTAAGTGAACAATGCAGGCAGGTAAAAGATGTTAATAAAAAATAGAAAATGTGATTGTAACAGTAGCATTGGCATTCGCTTTAAATGTTCATTGACAAGAACCTTAAAATGAAATCAATGAATCTCTGTTCAATACATAAGTATATTAAAATTTATCTAATAGGCTGCCAACAACTCTCAAGTATCTAAGAGAAAAAGACTACAAAGTGCCAATTGGTGATTTTGTGACTATTGTCATTATGCTCATTAATCATTTTCTCAAGGACATGATTGCATTACATCTGCAGTGTGTGTGAGTGGAATAGAGCAAGGAGGACAAGAAAATTCTCTTCAGGGATTTCTCCTTTGGTTATAGAAGCAAAAATCTAAAATGAGAGAATATATCAACCCTTGGCAAGATGCCTGACTTGTAAGGATATTGAGAATGAAAGGGCTGGTAGGGTCCCACCTAAGAGATTATGTCTGCTACAAGACCTTAATTTTATAGAAACTGGTTAGTGGCAGTTAGGGCTTCAAATACAATCTTTCCCAAACCAAGTCTAGCCTTCTTTCTATTATGCCACTTTACCTTCATGATACAAATAAATTCTTTTCGCCAATCAAAACTTTCCTTTAGAAACCAGTGGCATATATGGAAAAATTTTACCTTCCCATACCATGTGTAGAAGCAAGCAAATGTACTAAGCAGTGACAGTTAACATGAGCACTATTCTTAGAGAAAGTGTTTATGCCACTTCTTTCCTACTTCACTGAATGCTTACTACCAAAATCTCAATAAATAAAACTAAACAGAACTACCACCCATTTCAGGGATTTGAATTGGAAGGACTATGACCAATGAACAACATCAACAGAAGCCCTAAGACCCTCTTTGAACATATCACTCATCCAAGTCATATTACAAGGAAAATCAGAGTCTTTTATATAGGAGAAAAATCTCTGTGAGAAATATGCAGAGGAATCATTTCATTTCTTTGCCTTTGCCCTCCTGGTGGGAGGTATCAGAGCTTGCGTAGCCCAAGAAGCTATAGGAAGCATATTACAGGGAGTTTAATTTATTCAAAGAAAATCAGAATCAACTAATCAGAAGGAAGGGGAAAATGCATTAATTAAACAGCTTTACTCATGCAGAAAAGCTGCCAGCATGAGCATTTCAAATTACCTGGGCACACCTAATGCATTTGCATTTGCTCAGGAGAAATGCGTTCTGCCCTACAAAGCAACGAACATTTCATAATTCCATTTGAGCGAATAACAAAAGGGAATTGACAGCTAAGAACCACCTTCCACACTTGGGGGCTATAGCCTTTTCCTAGGAATTTTTAGCTCAAGCAGAAATTCTCTTCTTGACTAGATGTGGAGAGAGGAAGTTTAAAGTCTTCTGTAAAGCAAAAGGCTAAAAAAGAATCCCCCTCCTCTCCACCCCCCCAACAAAGGAGGTGGAGCCTTTACTGGCAGGAGGCTAACAGCTTTCCTTTGTTAGATATTAACATAAAATAAGGCAGTAGAAATGGATGTCCATCAACAGAATTAGAAGGATTAAGTAAGTTTTAAGAACAAAAGGTTTACTTCTTTAAATTACAGGAGTTGAGAAAGAGCTGGGAATGCAATTTCTTTCCCAGAGTAAGAAACTACAAATGGTTCAAAGTAATTATGTTTCAATATAATTTTATTATTTTAAACCGAATGTTTATAATCATTCTAATTAAAATAACCCTATAGACAATACTTACACATGTATATTTATATGTTTTATGTTAACTTTTTTCAATTCAACTTATCCATCAAATAAATTGCACAATATTTTATTTTGGTGTTTACTCCTAAGAAAGCATTCCAGTGTAACATTAAAGCATATGCTATTAACCAATGAGATGTACCTTTAATTGTTTTAAAGATACATTGTGCCCTCATCACACTTTTCCACTCTACACAAGAAAATATGCTACAATTAGTAGTTGGGTTTATTGCTCTAGATTTTGACAGTGGAAAAAAAATAGAAATGACTTAGAAAACTTCTCAGAAGTTTCTTTCTACTTCAGAAAGGAAAATGTTAATTTGAAATCCAAAAGAACTATAATAAAATGACAAACATCTAACTTTGATCTACTTAATAAATAATACATGAGATTTATCCAACTTTAGTCTAACTTAATGTACAATGTATGTAGTTTTATACTCAAAGAAATAAAACTTGTTATTTGTTGTCAACACAAGAGGCATATGAAGTAGGAAACAGATTAGGTAGAGAGAAACTTTCTTAAAGTATATAGGATTTGTCACATAGTGCTTACTACAATATTCTGTAGTTTTGCCTAAAAGGCCTTATCTGTGTGAATATGGGATCAGGCTTTTAACCAAATTGATCATCTCAGATCTGCCTGTAAAAGTGCAGGTTGCAATCATCAAGGCTAAACTGTGAATACAAATGCAAGACATTTTCTCTGTTTCAAAAAGACTAAGAGAAGAAAAATTAGGCAGAATGTAGGTGCATTTATTTCAAGGACCTGGGACAAACCTCCCATCAAGATTGTGAATGTTTTTAAAACCTTGACTGCTTTATTTTCACAAGGTCCAATCACATTTTATTAATCTCTTTCATGCACCTTCACGCCTCTAAGTAAAAGACACCATTTTTGGTGGAATATCTTTCTTTTTTTCTTTTTACTGAATTTGTTGGGCTGAAATTAGCTAATGAACGTATACAGGTTTCAAGTACACAATTCTACAATGTATCATCTGTACATTGTCTTGTGTGTTCACCACCCCAAGTTAAGTGTCCGTCCATCACTATTTATCTCCTCTATCATCCTTTGAATACAATGATCGTTTGTGGTAGATACCAGACAAATACTAAAGGGCATATAGTGAGTGGCTCTTTAAACTGCAGGACACTGCTAACATTCTAGCCCAGGTTTCAATGCATTTAGGATATTTGACTGGAAAATAACATTTACTAATTAATTATACTAATGTATAAATGTACTGGTAAGACAGGTGTGTGAAATATGAATGAAGGTTTGAATATTTAGTTCTAAATATCCTGGCAAAAGAAATGACAAAGACATGCCATTGATTGAATTAATACTTGTTTGCACATTCCTTAGTGCTATGTTTGAATTATAATGGGATTTCTATGGGCCAAAACAACAAAAGGTGTAAACTGTCTTTTCAAATGCAAACTTCGTTCATTTATTCCATTGCTAAAAGAATGCATATATTAAGTTATTTTTTTGTTAACTGACTCCTAGTCTTTCTCCCTAACCTTTTTTTCAAAGATACAAGAGTAAAGTTCAGAATAAAGTCAAGCTTCTTCCCCTGAAAATAAGGCAGTTTAAAGAAACAACTTAATTATCTCTGCCAATTAGTTCCTGTCATTTAAATTAATTCTAGTGCTTGAAGTATTTTAACACAGATATGTATAATTCAGGAAGGTAGATATGAGTATTTAAGAATCTCAACAGTAATTTGTCTAAATGTTAGCAATGCAAATATAAAGCAAATGATAGCAACATCTTTCATGAGTTGATTTAATTTCCTAGTAAATATTTACCTAAACATATAGTGAGAAAATTAAGATATTTTACTTACTGTTACAATTATTTCTAAAGAACAAAGTAAGGACTAAGCAGGAGGTGCTCAATAAAATGTAAATAAATATTAGCCAAATGGTCAATATAAAGAAGTAAGAAAGAGAGAGGGGGTCAGCAGACAGGAAAAATGAGAAAAAGGCCAAAGTGGAAAAGAAGTAGAGAAGAGGAAGAGAAAATTATATTTGTAACCACAAATTTAGTTATTTCTCTTAACTACTTTTAAAGATTATTTCAAGTTTAAAAATTTTATTTTACTAGTATTAAATTCAATTCTAATTTATATACACACCCCATTTAAAAATGTACTACAAATGTCCAAAAAGTCGATGTTAGTAGCCAAGTTAGCTGACTTTCACTCATAGACTGTACCGAATTCTATTGGCAGTTAAGGTGGAGTCTTCCCTCTTACCTGTACTTAACTATTTCTAAACCCCAAGTCACACTACCTTAGTTAATTCAGAAATTAATTTATCTGTCCCAGATTGGAAGACCATGGAGACATGGCAATGTCAAGGAGAAAAATGTTTTCCTATATTCTCTTAAGTTACTCCTTGCAGGTGTATGAATTAAACTAAAAAAGGACAGATTAGCAAGAGAAAGAGCATACACTTTTTATTAATATTTTACATGCATGGGAGTTCCCAAGGTTAATATAGTGAAACTCAAGTGACTGCACTGTAGAGATTATATAACATTTCTACAAAGGAAAAGAAGTTTGGACTTCAAGGAGCAATAAATTATGAGCAAGTGTCTAGGAAATATATGGGAAGACTAAGTGTTATTTTAGTAAAAGTTTTGCTTAGCAGACTAATCTCCATGCAAAATTTTTGTCTCTGGTGATAAGCAGTCTCCTACTGATATAGGAGAGCAGGACACCTTCACAAAAAGACATTTTTTAAGATTTTATTTTATTGTTTATTTTTAGAGAGGCGGGGGAGGGAGGGAGAAAGAGAGGGAAAGAAACATCAGTGTGTGGTTGTCTCTTGAGTGCCCACAACTGGGGACCTGGCCTGTAACCCAGACATGGGCCCTGACTGGGAATCAAGCCAGTGACCCTTTGGTTCTCAGGCTGGCATTCAAGTCACTGAGCCACACCAGTCAGGGCTCACAAAAGGAAATTTTTGCCATGCTTTAGGGAGATAAAGTGAGGGCAGGGAACTTTTCCTGCATTTGTTGATTCTCAGTTGCCTTCAGCTCAAAATAACCCTAATGCCAATGTAGCATAATTTGGGTGATATATCCAAATCCCACTCACCAACCAAATGCAATGTGGGTTCTGAAATTGGATTCTGGACCAGAAAAAAATGGCATTGTGAGACAGCTGTCTAAATTTGAATTCTGTATCTGCAGAGTGCAATATAGTCATTACCAGCCACACCTGGCTACTGAACATTTGATGCGTGGACAGTTCAAATTGAGATATGCACTAAGTATAAAATATATACTGGATTTTGAAGACTAGTATGATAAAGGAATGTTAAATATATTGTTAAAATTAATTTCATCTGTTTCATTTTACTATTTAAAATATGGCTACTAGAAAATTTAAGGTTACATAAGTAGTTGCCTTATATACCTATTGGACAGAACTGGTATAGAAATTCAAGCTAAGGAGTTTGTACTTATTCTTGGGCATCCATTTTATGTCTTTGTGCAGGAATTTGAGATTGGTGTTTTGTGAGAATTGTCTGGCTGTGGGTTGGGAATTTCCTGGAGGGAAAGCCATACTAATTGGTGGCACATTTTGGGAATCCAGGAAGGTGATTTAGTTCTGGATTAAATACCTGTGGGAATAGAGAAAGAGGATATAATCCAAAAGATCCCCTAGCTCCTCCTGGACTCATGTTGCTTTAAGAAAACAGGAGAATGACCCCAAGGTGATCCAGAGATAATCACGGCTGCCACTCCCAACAACTGTCAGGGAACAGGGTTAGTTGCCCCTAGGTTTCAACGAGTGGGGCTGGATTTCCAGATTGGCAGGGCAAAATGACCCTGTCCAGTGTCTCAGGGGGCAAGACCCCTACAGAAAACCTCAGTGTGGACAGTGTCCCACTGAGCCTAGGGAGTGATACTGCCACTCCAGTGGCCTTGGAGGGCACATCATTGGACAAAAGAGGCTTAAGATCTCATGGAATTTACCTTACTAGGGTGTAGACTTGCTTGGTGCCCATCACCTCTTTCTTCCTTTCAATTTCTCCCTTTGGGAATGTGAATGTTTATCTTATACCTGTACCACTCCTGCAATTTAGAAGCATATAACTTGTCTGGTTTCATAGGTTGATAGATGAAGAATTTTGTTCCAGAATGAATCATGCCTTGAGTCTCACCCATATCTGATTTAGCTTTAGGTATTTATTATTTTTCTTTTTTTAATTTTTATTTTAATTGTTGATCTTGTACAGTTTTCTGTCTTTTACTCCCACCCCAGCCCTCCCCACCTTCCTCCCATTTCCACCCCCCATAGTTTTTGTCCATGTGTCCTTTATACTTGTTCCTGTAAACCCTTCCCTTTTTCCCCTGAAATTCCCTCTCCTCACCCCTCTGGTGACTGTCAGCTTGTTCTCAATTTCAGTGTCTTTGGTTATATTATGCTTGTTTGTTTTAGGTATTTAGAGATTAAGTATGATGAGACTTTGGACTTTAGACATTAAGGCTGATGCTAGAACAAGTTCAGATTTAGGATGGAATGAATACATTTTACATAAAGAAGGACATGTAGTTTGGGGAGCCAGGGGTAGAATGTTATGAACTAAATGTCTATGCCTCCCTGCAATTACTATGTTGAAGACCTAGCATCCAATGTGTTGATTTTTGGAGATGGGCCTCTAGGAGGTAATTAGATTTATATGGAACAAAGATGTAGGTTTCCTGTCAAGATGGTGGCATAAGTAAATGCCTTGTTTGCATCCTCCAACAATGGCATCAAAATTACAACTAACCTATAAAAAAATACATCATTGAGAACCACCATAAATCTAACTAAACAGAAGTCTGATACCTAAGGATTTAAAGAAGAAGCCACATCAATACTGGTAGGGGGTGCAGAAACTCAGAATAGGCTAGTCCCACATAAATATGTGGTAGCTAAAAGTTGGGAGGGCTATCTAAGCTGCAGAGGTTTCCCTAAGGAGCAAGGGGTCCCAGCCTCACATCAGGCCCCCCAGCTCAGGGTACCAGTGCCACAAAGAAAAGTACCCATAAATTCTGGCTGTGAAAACTAGCAGAGATTGTGGCTGAGTAAGACAGAGGGCTTCTGGGGTCCCGGGTATTCCTCTCAAAGGGCCCACTCACAGAATTATTCATTGATGGCCTAAACTGTGCTGAGCTTTGGTGCAGGGACAGCATTTCCAGTGCCAGGGACATATGGATAAAAACTGAATTGTCTGGCTTTAAGATGAGGGCTGGAGGGGCAGCTTTCTCCCAGACAGAAGTGCTGGCAAAAGCATTTTTTCTTTGTTGAGCCCTTCCCCAACCCAGCCTACAGTCAGGTGTCATATCTGAGTCTCCATCAAGCTGACTACCACTGTTCCCACACCCTGGTGATTCCTTAAGATACAGCCCCACCCAACTTTTGGGCTCAGCCAAACCACTTCCAGTGACTTTTCCCTAAAATTGCCTACCTTTGCTCATTCTGTGGACTTCCCTAAACTATCTCAAAAGTTCACAAACCCCAAACAAGTAGCATCAGGCCTCAGTGTGCCTTATACCTTTTACTAAGCAGCCTCAAGCCTGGCACCAGCAGAAGCCAGTGTCAGTTCACAGCTTAGCTTCTACCAGGTACTTCCAAGCCCAGCACAAGCAGCAATCATTGGCAGATCACTTGGTAGCTCATATCAAGTAACCCTGGGCACAACACAGGGAACAGCTGACCTTGGCCTGTATCAGAGCCCCTCCTAAGAGGTCCCAGACCAACATTCCAGGTCAGCTTTACACCACACCAGCTTTACACCACACCCAACTACTTTCAAATATGATACACCCAAATGGCAAACTTGGTAGACACCAGAGCCCTGTTAATGGAAATATTAATCCATAAAATCAGCCCCCGAACAATAGTGATTCTGCTGTAGTCATGGACAGTACTCACAGCCAATGAACATGAGGGTTAATCCCTCCCATTGACATGCCAACAGCAATCAAGGCTCAACTACAGTAGAAGTATAAATACAATCCCCACAAGGGACACATCTGGAGTATTTAGCTCAGGTGACGAGGGAGACTGCAGCACTGGGCTTCAAAGCATAACTACTACACAAGATCACTTTATCCAGACCAGGAAATGTAGAAGCTCTGCCTAATACATAGAAACAAATACAGAGGGGCAGCCAAAAAAAGGATACAAAGAAACATGGCCCAAATGAAAGAGTAGAATAAAACTCCAGAAAAAGAATGAAACAAAATGGAGAAAGGTAATCTACCAGATGCAGAGTTCAAGACATTTATTATAAGGATGCTCAATAACCTCAGTGAGAGCATCAACAAAAAGATAGGAAACATAAAAATGGAGGTAGAAAACATAAAGAAAGAACCAGTCATGGATGAAGGATACAATAACCGAAATGAAGAATACATTAGAGCACTGGCTGGTGTGGTTCAGTGGATTCTGTGCCGGCCCCTGAACCAAGGAGTCACCAGTTCAATTCCCAGTCAGGTCACATGCCTAGGTTGTGGGCCAGGTCCCCAGTTGGGGGTGCATGAGAAGCAACCACATATTGATATTTCTCTCCTTCTCTTTCTCCCTCTCTTCCCCTCTCTCTAAGAATAAATAATTAAAATTAAAAAAGAATGCACTAGAGGAAATCAACAGTAGATTAGATGAAGCTGAGTATTAAATCAACAATTTTGAAGATAAGGTAGCAAATGTGAAGATGGCAGCTGAGTAGCTAAAAGGTGAGCCCACTTGCTCATGCCTCCAGCATGGATTTTCAGCTGATCTTCTGAGAAGTCACCAGAACAATCAATGGCATCTTAACTGATATGAATTTTTGAAGCCAAAGAGTACAGAGGATGTTTACACCATCCATTAAGAGTTTTAATAAGTTGAAAGGGGAATACCTTGCACAAGGCACCTGCAGCAAAGGAGAGAACAGACAGAAAACACAGCTTAGGAGTGCCTACCCATACCAGAGTTGGGGCTCCAGTCTTGCACAGGGAACCCCCAGCCTTAATCAGGATAGTCTTGGGAGGATAAATGGAATCTAGGAGACTCGGGCTGCACACACACAGTGAGCAGCATGTCACAGCTGCAGCACCAACTGGGAGACTTCAAGAGAGAAATTGTATTTCCTAAAACTGTTGGAGGCACTGGCAGGATGTAGCCAGCCATGATGGAGAGAGACTTTTCATCTTTTGGGGAGGTAGAGTGTGTGGAGAGCTAGGAAGTGGCTCAGCACTGCAGCGTGAGTGCCACATATGAACTTTTCTTTAAAGAGGGGAGCTGAGGCATAGTTGGGCAAGGACCCCACATGCACAAACATCTGCCCTGCCAGCAAAGAGGCTAGATTGAAAGTGCAGTCTGTACCCATTGAGTCCAGCTTGTCAAGAAGAGTAGAAGGCTGCACAATAAAGGAATTATGGGACCCCCACCCTGTGCAGCTGGTGAGCAGGGTGCTGCACGCAGAATGGAGGATTTGGATCTGAACCTCCGCAAAGAGCAGTGGGCTAGGAGCTGGACAGGCAAGAGCTCAGCATCTGAAATTCTTTGCAGCCAAGCAGGGCCACTCACAATATGGAATAGTACAAAGCTCTGGGAAGAATAAGGCATGTCCAACCTCCACTTGCAGTACTGCAAATTCCACGGAACAATAAGACTAGGCTCAAGAAACCTGTGCCAGGTGCATATCCACAGAGGAAAGAAAGAGAATCTCCAAAGGAGCCCTTTATGAACTTTTATCAGATGCTATGCTGGCTCCTCCTTGGACCTTAAACCACTGAAAACAGCAGAGCAGAGAGATTAGAAATTGGCACAGCAAGAGGTATTCAGGGCCTTGCCCAGCCTCGGCTCTCACACAGAGCTGCCATCAACACCTAGCAGGAAAAAGCTGACCCTTTTATACAGATTGGCCCTTTACATGAAACAGACAGCTAATTCATCAGACACTATACGATCTTGCAAATAATCTGGGACAGACCAAGATGTGTGATGTCAAGGTGGGGGAACACACCCTCATCTTCCCCAGACACTTAACAGCACCTCCCAGGAGACAACCAGGAATCACACACTCCCAACTGCATCAAAATCCCTCTCTAGAGGCAGGTGGAAGTGGTACATGCAGTGCTGTCCAAAATTAGATGAACCACCCTTGGGCCTTGTACTGATAAAAAGCTAACAGGGCAGAATAGTGAGGACCAGCCAAGCCTGAGGGAGACAGCCACAGACTGTGGATTGTTTGTAGCCTTAAACAGGCTGCTTAAAGCTAGACGGGGACACCAGCTGACATGAGGAACAGATCAAGAAGGAGAAGACAGTACACCAACAGACACATAGACTTTGCTGAGATGAATTCCACCTCACACTTTTTCATAATTTGCACTATTTCTTTTCATGGTAGCTTTTTAACATTGTTTCATTGTCTTCAACTTTGTTTCCATTATTTAACTATTTTTCCTTTTATTTTATTTTTATATTTTTTATTTGTTATTATTATTTTCTATTTTAGCTTTATTTCAAAACTCATATTTTACTCTTCCCCCTTCTACCTCCATTTTGCCTTTACCCTTCTCTTTCTTATTTTTGTTTTAAATTTTACTCTCCCCCTTTCTGTGCCTTGTTTCTATTCATCAGTCTTACTATTTCTCCTCCCTCCTTCCTCTTAAAACCATCTGTATTTTTGACAAGAAAAAAATTAAAAGGCATCCAAATTGTAAAGGAGGAAGCAGAACTGTCATTGTTTGCAGATGACATGATAGTGTACATACAAAATCCTATAGATTCCACCAAAACACTACTTGACCCAATAAGTGAATTTGGCACAACAGCAGGATACAAAGTCCATATTCAGAAATCAAATGCACTTTTGTACACCAACAATGAAATATCAGAAACAGAAATCAGGAAAAGAAATCCCATTTGATATAGCAACAACAACAAAAAAATAAAGTATCTAGGAATAAACCTAACTGAGAAGGTAAAAGACCTGTACTTGGAAATCATTTTCAAAAAATGAATAAAGAAATTGAGGAAGATATGAATACGTGGAAATATATACCATGTTCATGAATTGGAAGAATTGACATCATTAAAATATTCATACTATCCAAAGCAATTTATACATTCAATGAAATGCTTATTAAAATACCAATGGCATACTTCACTGTTCCAGAACAAATACTCCAAAAATTTATATGGAACTATAAATAACCCCAAATAGCTACAGAAATTTTGAGAAAGAAGAACAAAGTAGTAGGGATCACAATACCTGATATCACAATGTATTACAAGGCCACTGTAATGAAAATGGCTTGGTACTGGCATAAGAACAGACACATAGACCAGTGGAACATAATAGAGAGCCCAGAAATAAACCCATGTCTCTGGTCAATTAATATTCAACAAAGGGAGAAGAAGCATAAAATGGAGTAAGAATAGTCTCTTCAACAAATGGTGTTGGGAGAGCTGGCAGCTACATGCAAAAAATGAAACTCAATCACCAACTGATACTATAAACAAAAATAAATTCAAGGTGGATAAAAGACTTAAATAACAGTTGTGACACCATAAAAGTTCTTCAGGAGAAAATAGGCAGGAAAATCTGAGATATTCAACACAGCAATATTTTCACCAATATGTCCTCTAGAGCAAGGGACATAAAGGAAAGAATAAACAAATAAGACCTCATCAAAATGAAAAGCTTCTGCATGACTAAAAAAAAAAAAACAGCATTAAAATGAAAAGGTAGCCAACATATGAAAAAACATATTTGCCAATGATACCCCACACAATGTTTTGATCTTCAAAATATAGAAATAACTCACATGACTCTACTCTAAGAAGACAATCAACCCAATTAAAAAATGGGCAAAGAACTTGAACAGACATTTCTCCAAGGAGGACATACAGAGAGGGTCCAGAGACGTAAGAGAAGATGCTCAGCATCAGAGAGATGCAAATTAAAACCACAATGAGATACCACTTCACACGAGTCAGAACGGCCATCATAAACAAGGCAACAAACAACAAGTGTTGGAGAGGTTGTGGAGAAAAGGGAACCCTAGTGCACTGTTGGTGGGATTGCAGACTGGTACAACCACTATGGAAAGCAGTATGGAATTTCCTCAGAAAACTAAAAATGGAACTGCCTTTTGACACAGCAATTCCTATGCTGGGAATATATCCTAAGAACCCTGAAACACCAATCCAAAAGAACCTATGCACCCCAATGTTCATAGAAGCACAATTTACACCAGCCAAGTGCTGGAAGCAACCTAAGTGCCCATCGGTAAATGAATGGATCAAAAAACTATGGTATGTTTACACAATGTAATTCTATGCAGCAGAAAGAAGGAAGGAGCTCCTACCCTTCGCAACAGCATGGGTGGAACTGGAGAGCATTATGCTAAGTGAAATAAGCCAGGCAGTGAAAGACAAATACCATGTGATCTCACCTTTAACAGGAAGCTAATCAACAAAACAAACAAACAAGCATAATATAACCAAAGACACTGAAATTGAGAACAGGTTGACAGTCACCAGAGGGGAGAGGGGAGGGAATTTTAGGGGAAAAGGGGAAGGGTTTAGAGCAACAAGTATAAAGGATATATGGACAAAAACTAGGGGGGGTGGAAATGGGAGGGAGGTGGGGAGGGCTGGGGTGGTGGGCTGGGATGGGGGTAAAAGACAGAAAACTGTACAAGAACAATAATTAAAATAAATCTTATAAAAAGAAAAGAAAATATAGTGAGTGAAAACTTCCCTAATCAACAAAAGTAATAGACTTCCAGGAAGTCGAATATCAGAGAGTCCCAAAGATGTTGGACCCAAGGAAGCAGACACCAAATCATATAATAATTACATTACCGAAGATTAAAGATAAGGAGAGAATCTTCAAAGTAGAAAGAGAAAAGGAGACACTTACAAAGGAGTTCCCATAAGACTATCAGCTGATTCCTCAATAGAAATCTTTTCTTAATATATTTTATTGATTATGCTATTACAGTTGTCCCATTTCTCCCCCATCATTCCCCTCCATCCTGCACACCCCGTCCCACCCACATTCCCCCCTTTAGTTCATATCCATGTGTCATAAGTTCTTTAGCTTCTACATTTCCCACACTATCCTTGCCCTCTCCCTGTCTATTTTCTACCCACCATCTATGCTGCTTATTCTTTGTACCTATTCCCCCTCTCTCCTCCTCCCACTCCCCTGTTGCTAACCCTCCATATGATCTCCATTTCTGTGGTTCTGTTCCTGTTCTAGTTGCTTGCTTTTGTTTTAGGTGTGGTTGTTAATAGCTGTGAGTTTGCTGTCTTTTCACTGTCATATTTTTATCTTCTTTTTCTTAGATAAGTCCCTTTAACATTTCATATAATAAGGGCTTGGTGATCATGAACTCCTTGAACTTGACCTTAGCTGAGAAGCACTTTATCTTCCTTTCCATTCTAAATGACAGCTTTGCTGGATAGAGCAATTTTGGATGTAGGTCCCTGCCTTTCAAGACTTCAAATATTTCTTTCCAGCCCCTTCTTGTCTGGAAGGTCTCTTTTGAGAAATCAGCTGACAGTCTGATGGGAACTCCTTTGTAGGTGACTGTCCCCTTATCCCTTGCTGCTTCTAGAATTCTCTCCTTCACTTTAATCTTGGCTAATGGAATTACGATGTGCCTTGGTGTGTTCTTCCTTGGGTCCAACTTCTTTGGGACTCTGAGCTTCCTGGACGTCCTGGAAGTCTATTTCCTTTGCCAGATTGGGGAAGTTCTCCTTTATTATTTGTTCAAATAAGTTTTCCACTTGTTGCTCTTCTTCTTCCCCTTCTGGTACCCCTATAATTCAGATGTTGGGACGTTTAAAAATGTCCTGGAGGTTCCTAAGCTTCTCCTAATTTTCTTGAATTCTTGTTTCTTCCTTCTTTTCTGTTTGGTTGTTTGTTTCTTCCTTCTGGTCCACTCCATTGATTTGAGTCCCAGTTTTCCTCTCATCTCTATTGGTTCCCCATGCATCTTCCTTCATTTCACATATTGTAGCCTGCATTTTTTCATCTAATTTGTGAGGAAAATCAACCAATTATGTGAGCATCCTGATCACCAGGGCTTTGAACTGTGTATCTGATAGGTTGGCTATCTCTTCGTTGCTTAGAGGAATTGGCTCTGGGGCTTTCATTTGTTCTCCGGTTTGAGCCATTTTTGGTGGGTTTTTCTTTGTTTGTTTGTTTTGTTTTTGGTCTGGTTGTGGCTGTTACGTAGTCAGGGGTGGAGCCTTAGGTGTTCCCTAGTGAAGCGGGGCAGCCCAGTCACTCAGTTGTGATGCTGTATGTGGGGGCGGGGTCTGAAAAGGAACAATGTCTCCTGCTCTGCTCTCTCCTGGATTCCAGTCCCTTCCACTGCTTCCCCTTTGCCTGGATTATCTGCACCCACGAATGTGGGACCACCTGGTCAGCCAGCCGCCTTGCGCAGCCTCACTTGGTCTGCAGAGTTGTCACCCCATGCCCAGGGTCTGCCAGCCGCTGCCTGTGGGCCTGGGGTCTGCCAGCTGCTGCCTGCATGCCTGGGAACCGCCAGCCACTGCTGCCTGTGTTCCCAGGTCTGCACCTCCACTTCTTCCTGCCGCGACTCAGCCCCTCTTACTGGTCTGGATGAATGGTTGTTGGACTTCCATACAGTCCAATTTTCTATCAGTTCTGGTTGTTTTCTTGTTTCTAAGTATTTGTTGTCCTTAAATTTGGTTGTGAGAGGAGGCACAGTGTGTTCACCTACACCTCCATCTTGGCCGGAAGTCCTTTCAATAGAAATCTTATAGGCAAGAAGGGGCTGGAAAGAAGTATTAACAGTCATAAAATGTAAGGACCTACATCCAAGATTATGCTATCCAGCAAAGCTATCATTTAGAATGGAAGGGCAGATAAAGTGCTTCACAAATAAAGTCAAGTTAGAGGCGTTCATCATCACCAAGACCCTATTATATGCAATGTTAAAGGGACTTGTCTAAAAAAAAGAAGATGATCAAAAATAGGAACAGTAAAATGATAACAAACTCACAACTATCAACAACTAAATCTATAAAAACAAAAACAAAAACAAATTAATCAAACAACTAGAACAGTAATAGAATGACAGAAATGGAGGTCATGTGGAGGGTTATTAGTGGGGATGGAATGGGGGAAAGGGGGGTAAAGTTACAGAGAATACGAAGCATGATTGGTACTTACAAAACTGAGAAGCAGAGGTTAAGAATAGTATAGGAAATGGAGAAGCCAAAGAACTTATATGCATGACCTATGAACATGAACTAAGGGGGCACGGGAAATGCTGGAGGTAATGGTGGTACTGGGCAGAGGGGGATGAAGGGGAGAAAGAAAACTGGACCACTGTAATAGCATAATTAATAAAATATACTTAAAATATGAAAAATAATCTTTTCAGAACCTTCTTAAGACTGACTTAGTACTTTTAGGACCCTTTAACAGTAATCCCAACCAATGAGGAAGTGGCTCTAGAACCTAACTATCCATAAACTCACACCTTTCCCCCAAATATTTTATCTGTCTTTTTAAACTTTTTAAAACCCACAGAATGAAAGTTATATTTATAAATAAGGATTTTTAGTTCTTTTCTGTTTTTTCTATTAGTAGTATGATCCATCTCACCTTACCCCATCATATTTAAACTAGAAGCATAGGATAGAACAAAAGGAAGATTAGTATATTAGACAGTGCAGTATTTTAGATGAGGACTGGAAGATATTGGTGGGAATGGGATGGAAAGATGGGTGGAGCAGCTTTGCAAATATTTCATAAATAATGGACTGTATCCCATGTAACAACATATATGAATAAAAGAAAAAGGATACATTCTGTTATTGTTCAGAAATAGAATGAAATTTTAAACCATTTCCAATGAGTGATTTCTCCCTCACATTAGTACTCTGGGGACTGCTAGGGCTGACTCTTTGTCTCTTCCTGTTGCTTAGAATGGTGATCAGGAATGCATGATCAGCCAAGTGGCATTAGTTCTAGTGCTATCATCATATGCTGCCAGAGGGGGCATGAAGGGGAAAATGAAATTTGCCACTGCAAACACCATCTTGATCAATAAATATCTGAGACACAGCAAACAGAACAAAATCTCTATTCTTCTTTCTGCATGTACTTTGCTTCTTGGGTTTTATTACTTCTATAATAAACCCTTGTTTAGAGCCTGTTGTGTTTCCAAGCAGCTGACAAGCAGACCAAACCTCCTAAAAGAGTCGTGTTAATCACTGTTTAAAACAGCAATCTAAAAATGCATTCTAACATGCCTTTGCAAAGATATAATTCCAATGAATCACCTCATGTGTTCCAAAAGGTAATCAGGTGGTATCCTGCTTCCACAGCACTCAATTTCACAACATTTTATAAAACTGTACTGTGTGATGTCTTCAAGATTAGCAATATCATAGGCATAACTTTCTAAATTTGGGTCTGCACTAATGATAAACTTTGAGTGAATGCTTTCCTATGGTGTGAGAAGGAAGCACAAGTTCAAAAAATTAGGCTTTTCGTGGTTTTAAACTCTAAGCTATACTAAGGTAGCTTCTCTTTCTTTTGATCTATGTGAAATATCTAGTATTTGACTGAACTGAAAGCTCAAAATTCACTCTGCTTTCTGCTCTTGTCTGATATTTAAATATTTTTACAATGATTACTGTTATAATCAGAACAAAATATATATATATATATATATATATTGAGAATATGTATGTTGCTCTTTCTTATTATAAATTACTAAAAGAGGCAAAAATACCAGTGAAGAGGCAGACACAGGTTCAAATCCAGATTTGCCAATAACTAGCTTTGTGACCTTTGACTTGTTTATTAAGCTCTCCAAACCCAAATTTCCTGATCTGCTAACAAAAAGGTCTCTAAGAACTTCTCCAACTTTAAAAATGGTAGTAAATAAGTTCTAGACAAAAAAGTGAAAATTTTGTGCCCTAGATGTTGAGTTTCAAGATGTATTCTAACTTGAAATTTAAAAATATTTAATAATGCTCTTGTTTGTTATTTAGGAGTAAAAAAATTGTCTTATACTCAGATAC
Organism: Glossophaga mutica; assembly: GCA_039655065.1. Taxonomy (NCBI): domain Eukaryota; kingdom Metazoa; phylum Chordata; class Mammalia; order Chiroptera; family Phyllostomidae; genus Glossophaga; species Glossophaga mutica. Next base: position 20,928,695 of record CM077318.1, read on the forward strand.
TTCAAACACATCACAATTCAGTTATGTTATCAACTAATTCTGAGATATTGAAGAGAATTTTTCTACTCTTTTTACCTCATTTTGCTTCAAATGGTAAAATTAAAATGAATATCATTGAAGTCGATGATTTCTGCTCAGAAGTTATCATGCAAATTTTTTTCTCATCAGAATATTTTTCAATATATTTTCATTAGAATGTGTATGTTATAAAATTCCAACTAAACTATGAAGCAGAGTATTATGAGTCTTAAATTTTTATTTTATTTCATTTTATTTCATTTTATTTTACTTTATTGTAAAAGTCCATTCTGTTAAATCTGTATTCTTGTGTTCTATATGTTTAACATGGTTGTTAGCCTTTTGTTCTCTGCCCAATATCTGGTAACTTTAGCCAGAAGACCTAACCAGTATTGATTAACCCAATAAATTCCATGAACAAAGCAAAAATAAGCTCCCAAACACTATCCTTCAACCTAGACAGTAAAAATGCCTATATCACATAATAATGAAAACATGGCTAGTCTCTCTGATTTTTATTCTTGTGCATATAAATAACAGCAGTTAGTAAGACCAATGAAAACTTACCATCTAGGAAACATCACTCTGTAAAGTTTAGACATTATAAGATGTGTCAGATTATTAAAAAGCAAAGTCTAAAATGTATTTACTAGAGCCCTGGCTGGTGTAGCTCAGTGGATTGAGCGCGGGCCTGCGAACCAAAGGATCGCGGTTCGATTCCCAGTCAGGGCACATGCCTGGGTTGCAGGCCAGTTCCCAGCAGGGGACACACGAGAGGCAACCATACATTGATATTTCTCTCCCTCTCCCTCTCTCCTACCCTTCCCCTCTAAAGATAAATAAATAAAAATCTTTAAAAAAATAAAATAAAATAAAATGTATTTACTAGAGATGGTTGCACACTCTATAAATATACTAAAAGCCATTGAATTGTATACTTTAAATGGGTGGTTTTTATGGCATGTGAATTATCTCAATAAGACTGTTACCAAAAAAAAAAAAAAAAAAATCTACTGCAGTGGCTTGACTAAATGTGTTGTTAATGGAGATGGAGATAAGTGGATAACTCTAAGAAATATTTCAGAAGTTTAATCAACAGAACGTGCTGATGAATTTGATGTGGAGTTTGAGAGAAAGGGAAATGAAAATGACTCAGGGTTTTCATGTGTACACTGGAACAGATAGTTTTGTCACTCTGATACTAAATACTGGAGAAGTAGCAAGAATGGGTGAAGAAATCTTGAGTTCACTCTCAGGCAAGTAGAATTTGAGATGCCTTTGAGATAACCAAGTGGAGATGCTGAATTGCACATGGGGATCTAGAGCTCAGAAAAAAAATTGGGTTGGGGATGTAATATTTTTTAAATTATGTTTTCAGTTATAGGTTACATGCAATATTATATTAGTTGCAGGTGTACAAGATATACATTTTACTATCTGTAGCATAAAGTTGATATTTTAAGACACGAAAATAGATTAAATCCCTCAGGTAAAGAGTTTGGAGTGAGTTTTTAAGAATATCTGGAACAGACACATGAAAAGATGCTCGATATCGCTAGCTATCAGAGAGATGCAAATTAAAACCACAATGAGATACCACTTGACACCAGTCAGAATGGCCCTCATAAACAAAGCAACAAACAGCAAGTGTTGGAGAGGTTGTGGAGAAAAGGGGACACTACTGCACTGCTGGTGGGAGTGCAGACTGGTACAACCACTATGGAAAACAGTATGGAATTTTCTAAAAAAACTAAAAATGGATATACCTTTTGACCCAGCAATTCCATTGCTAGGACTATATCCTAAGAACCCTGAAACACCAATCCAAAAGAAACTATGCATCCCTATGTTTATAGCAGCACAATTTACAATAGCCAAGTGTTGGAAGCAACCTAGACGCCCATCAGTAAATGAATGGATCAAAAAACTGTGGTACATTTATACAATGGAATTCTATGCAGCAGAAAGAAAGAAGGAGCTCATACCCTATGCAACAGCATGGGTGGAACTTGAGAGCATCATGCTAAGCGAAATTAGCCAGGCAGTGAAAGATAAATACCATATGATCTCACCTTTAACGGGAACCTAATCAACAAAACAAACAAACAAGCATAATATAACCAAAGACATGGAAATTGGGAACATGCTGAAAGTCACCAGAGGGGAGAGGGGAGGGAATTTCAGGGGAAAAGGGGAAGGATTTACAGGAACAAGTATAAAGGACACATGGACAAAAACTATGGGGGGGGTGGAAATGGGAGGGAGGTGGGGAGGGTTGGGGTGGCGGGTTCGGGTGAGAATAAAAGACAGAAAACTGTACAAGATCAACAATGAAAATAAAAATTAAAAAAAAAATCCAAAAAAAAATAAAAAATAAAAAAATAATTAAAAAAAAAAAGAATATCTGGAACAGTATCATGAACTTCAATACTTAGTAGCCAAGTAGAGGAGAACAAACCCTCAAAGACCAAAAGTATGGGCAAAACCCCTCCAGCAGACCGTAGTTTCATAGTAAGCAAGGACATAATGTACTTAAAAAAAATAATTGTTAATATCAAATGCTGCTGAGAGGTCAAATATGATGACTGAAAAGTACCTATTAGATTTAAGGACCTGATGGTCATTGGCGACCCTAGTGAGAGCTGTGTTAGCAGAGTGATATGGGTAGAAGTTTCAAAGACCAAAAGACCATATAGTCAAAAAGCATACTATTTGTTTAGGTCTGGGGTCTAGGAGAAGGACTCACCCATAAATATCTAGGAAGAACATGCCACTGTGGCAAATGTCCCTGAGTTATTGACATATTTTTATAGAATTTCATATGCAGGATCTTAATATCAAAATGATGTATTTGTATGCTTTCATATGTTTATCTTATTAGAAACACTATGAAACAGCTCACAGACTACCATGGGAAACCTTTATAGACCATTCATGTGCTTGAGGAATACTCTGAGAAACACTTATCTATATATCAAAATAACTGCTTGAAAAATAAGAGAAATTTAGTTATTAAAGCCAAAGGACAAAAAAATACATCTTTTTATTGGGCCTCAGTCTTCAGTCATAAAATGATAATGATAGACTAGGTTATTGTTGAAGTACCTTCCAGTGATCCCATTTTATCAGCTTTATATAGGTTTATTCAATGTATAAATAAGCACCTCTATACCCTCAGTATTTTCACAGAATAGATGTTCTACTTCTTTCCCTAGCACAGACCTGGCTCTTTACAAAGACGATGAGCTTCACTATGCAACTCTCACCAACTAAAGCTATTTGACCTGTTAAATGTCACAAATCTGGAGTAGAGAGTGTAGAATAAAGTAGGGAACCATGATCCTCTTACTTCCTCATTTCTTTACCAGACCATTGCTCTAGATCCATGAAAACCCCCTCTGCCTATCATGGCCACACCACCTGGAGATACCATGTTTTACTCCTTCCTAGTATGACTATTTAACCCTCTCATGAACATTCCATTTCATTCACTCAAGACTCTGGCATCTGGCTTACTGGTAACCTCTCCACCCCAAATCCTGGCACCACTGGCTAGTTGAAAAAGCGATCCTATATCCTAGACTCACATTCATTGGCTTACTCAGCTCTCATGGTCACATCTTGAATAGTGCCAACTTCTAGAATGGCCTCACCTTAAAATAATAAATTTATATACTTCTTGACCAAGACCCCTCATCTTCTAGACTACACCTTCTCCCTGGTCAAGCCCCAAGTCTGGGCTTTGAAATTTACCTGTTTGTGACTCTACCTTATTACTTGCTAGGTCATACTGAAACAATTTACTATCATGTTTGTCTCCTATGAATATTTTGAGAGCAGGAATTGTTTTACTTATCCTGCATACCCAGTGTCTGGCACATGGTAGGCACTCAAATCTTAATGGATGTTTCTGAGTGACTTTTATATTCATAATACTGTGTTTTGTATTTGAGGAACACCAAAGCTTAGTGAAAATGTGTTCTGCTTCCAAGAAATCTAAAGACTAGTAAATGACCTAAGACAAATACATTAAAAACTAAATTTCAATGTGGAAAATGAGAGGAGCCTCAAGAAATATAAAAGCAAAATGCTATGGGATTGCTAAGGTAATGGATATGGAAATAGAGAAACAAAAGAGAAGTGTTGCTTTTTATGAGGAAATCAGAGAAAGCTTCATAGAGGATGTGACACCTAAATTAGCCTGGAAGAATGGGTGAGAATTTGGATATATGACAATAGGGGAAGAATGAATTCTAGGTAGAGAGACCACCATGAGCAAGGACAAAAAGCAAGGAAAGTATAGGGTATATATGAGGAGCAACTGATTTAGTGAGAGCACAGGGACCATAAAGTAGAATGTGATAGCAACTGAGTTGATCTAATTTTAGCACCACTAAACTATCAAATTTGATGTTATTTCAGCAGTGGGTAGACATAGGTGCAGTTACATGGTGTCTGATTTATCAATTAACCCTTAAGCCATGTGCCTTTCTTCAAAAGAATATTTCAAGGATTGAAAAAATTTTTTACAAAGGCTTTTCATTCAAGATGATAATTACTTATTGTTTCTACTTAAGCTTATCTTTTTTATCAACACAGTCATTGTTTCCTATGACAAAGTGATAAACAATTTTGTTTGTTTTTTAAAGGAAGGTAAGGCCAAACAACAAAGATGAGAAACATTTTCAATTCTTTAAATTCTTTAGATGATATTTTATTTCCATGAACATATTTTCCTGTTATTGTAAATTTATACTAAGTAAATAATTATGGCATTGACTGGTATTCTTGATGTGCTTTTGATCATCTTTCACAAAAAAGCAACTGCCAAGAGAGAACTTCCTAAAAAACATCACTTAACCACTAAGTGGCTGTTAGTTTTAAAGACAATTAGGCAATCATTATTTAAGAAGCATGATGAAAATTACCCACTTTCACCCTAGCTGGTGAGGCTCAGTGGATTGAGTGCTGGCCTTCGAACCAAAGGGTCGCCGATGTGATTCCCAGTTTAGGGCATGTGCCTGTGTTGCGGGCCAGGTCCCCAGATGGGGGCACGTTAGAGGCGACCACACATTGATGTTTCCCTCCCTCTCTTTCTCCCTCCCTTCCCCACTAAAAATAAATAAATAAAATCTTTTTTTTAAAGAAAATTACCCACTTTTCTTTGAACGAACATAAAATAAACATACATGACAGAGTTCTTAAGATGTAATCCTCCATAGTACCTCATTTTAGGAATGGTTCAGGTCTTCATCCTCAGAGTTGGTAGTTCTACCCTTATTAAAAAAACCCTCCTAAGGCCAGGGACTCACTTCAGAATTCTGGCTCTGCCACTTACTAGTTATGTTACCTTGGGCAAGTTACTTAACCACTTAACCACTCTGAGCTTCAATTTCCACATCAGTAAAAAAGTAGATAACACCTACTTCACAGGGTTGTTTTGAGAATTAAATGAGACAATGAATGCAAAGTACTTATCACTAAGCCTGAAAAATAAATTAGGCTCAATAATTGGTAACTGCATTATTATTGTAGGAAAAAATAGACTTTTGGTAACAAATCTATTCTACAGTATGGATTTGTACCTACATGTAAAACATCTCTCTGTATGTAAAACTGAACCGCTCTTACTATTAGGTTCCTGTACATTTTCTGTCCCTTTTTTATTACACAACTAAACTATTTTCAGATTTGGAACAATCCTAGTTCTATCATTGTTTGGGATAACTCTAGTTTTAAACAATGCTGTATATTTTTAAACCCAGCCTGAATAGATCATATATTCTTCTGCTAATGGTACATCAAGCTCAAAAATTTGCAATGCATTCTTTTCCTTTAAATCTCATGGAACAGATGCCTTTTCTCCCCTCATTTTAATTCAGTGTCAAAACAAAATGGCAGTTACTAGTTTATGATCTGATCCACATGCTATACCAACCAGTGCAGACCTAAGTATACAGGCAAAGCTGCTAAACTCCTTGCAACCACTGGCATGTGTTCTAGTTTCCAGTGAGAGTACACAGTTATCCTCCAATTCCTGAATAGAGACCTATGTTAAGGCACTGATGAGACTGGCAAAGTATAAATTATTAAGCTCCCCATTGTCTCCATTTCTTTTAAGAAAATACTATATATTTTCATAAACTAAGTGTGTTACTGAATGAAGGGTAGGTGGTTCACATTTCCCTTCTTATATTATTCATAGGACTTAGAAAAATGCAGTTCCCATCCACCCATTTCAAACATACTCATGAACCTCTCTGAACCAACATTAGCTCCCTAAAAATACATAAAAATTTGGAGTACCCTTGTCTGGCTGGAATGGGAGTAATTACATAATGCCTTACCCTTTAGAAATTGGCTTCAAGTCAGTTCAGCATTTATTGAGCATATACTCTGTAAGGGTATTCTGTGCTTTAAACTGAGGGGAATATAAAGCTATGTAAGCTATGATCGCTACCTTCAAGAAATAAGATAAGTGGATTTTCATCATGATCAGGAATGAACTGTTCCTGCCTCCATTAGATGACATGTGTTTGAGCCCTAAAATCCCCTGTATGAGGGGAAACATGGAAAGGCAGCAGATATGCCTTAACAAATCCAATCATATTGCCATATAAGTAGGGATTGTCAATGCAGAAACTCACCTTTAGAGGCAACATACAGTGATAAGAAGAGGGGCTCTGGAATCAGGCAGACCTAGGTTCAAATTCCAGCTGTACTACCTCCTAGCTCTGTAGCCTTAAGTGAATGATTCAACCTCTCTGAACCTGTAATGTTTTTGGAAAATAGTAATAGCAATAACATGAATACATGTTTCACAAGATTATTGTGAAGCTTAAATAAAATAATTCACATAAGCCACAACAATAAGTGCTTTAAAGTTTTATTAAATACTATGATAATCATTATTCTTTCCAAATGAAAAGATTACTGCTTAAAAGCTCATTTCAGCAAACAGAAAGGTTTGTTTTTGAGACATAACTGTAGTAGGAAGCCAGGAGAGCCTTATCAATTGATCTGGAAGTAGCTATACCTAAAAATTAAGGTTATGCCCAGAAAGCCCAAGGAGGAAGGCACTGTTTTTTTAATTCTTTAAATAAAGATGCCCCCAAGATTCTGACCCAGTAGAGTTCACTCCAGCCATCACAACCCAAATACAATGTTCTGGGCATTTCATTCCCAAATGCCTGAGCCTCTGTCCCTGACTCAAGGTAATTGCAGTCTAGTTTGCAAGACAGGATATACTCAGCAAACAATAGCTCAGAGTAGATTAGTGTGCACTTGAAGCCAAAGAACAGTATAGAAGATGTCTGCAGGGCTCCAGAGAAGACAGAGGCTGAAATACTCCCTGACATAAAGACCCTCCCCATAACACTTCCCATCTCACTTGGAGTAAAATCCAATATCTTCACCATGGCTTACAAGGCTTTGTATGATCTGGCTCCTTTTCAGTTCTACAACTTTATTTCCTCCCACTCCCTACCCCTTTACTCTACTTCAACCACTGTGGTCTCCTTGTTTTCTCCCCAACAGGCCAGGCATGCTATACCTAGGAGTCCTTATATTGGCTGTTCTTTCTGACTGGAGAATTCCTTCTGTTCTTTGCATGGCTGATTCCTTGTCTCTGCTCAGGTCTCATCTCAAGTCCTCAAAAGCCTTCCTTGACCCTCTATTTAAAGGACCTGTGGCTTCCCCCACTCCTGTCACTTTCTATTACATCAACCTCTTTTATTGTCTTCATAGCTTACTATTCTTATGACCAAATAATCTCTTCTCAAGTTGTCCTTCTTGCCTCTGGGTCTTTGCATATGCTCTTTATTCTCCCTGGAATGCTCCTCCTTTTCTCTTCATGTGTCTCTTGCTCAAACTTCAGATCTCAGCTTGTATAACCTCTTCAGAAAGGACTTCCCTGATCACCAGCACCCCCACCCCTACTTCTCTTAGTCTCTATTAACATTTTGTTCATTTCTTTTATGGCACATGACAATCTTCTATATATCTATATCATATATATATAATCTGTTTTTTGTTCATTTTCTTTCTCTCCTCACTCCAGATTGAACAATCCCTAAGGTCAGGGATTTTTGTCTGCTTTGTTCAGCCTTGGGATTGTTATGGAAAGCTTGACTTAGAAGGTGGAATTTGAGCAAAGACCTGAAGAAGGAGCTGACACTACTGGTACTAAAACATTGATGTCAGACACTTTGGCCTGACTTTCAAGGCCTTTCACTACCTGGACCCTCTTAACCTAGCCTATCTTGTTTTTCACACAATACCCCCCACCACCCAGGACATACTCTGCATTCTAATCACAACAGTCTCACACATTTCCACTCAGAAAGTCTTCCATACTTACTTACCACAATCTGTAGAAGACTATGATATAGATACTATCATTATATCCATTTTACAGAGGAGGACATGGAGGTTCAGAAAGGTTAAATAACTTTTCTAAGGTTATTTATTGGAGTAATATCGGACTCCAGATCTATTGGGACTCTAGAGCCTATGTTTTCAAATACTGCATGATACCAATAACAATAGGCAGAATGGAAGAGATAAAGAAAGAGTAAAGGACAGCATAACAGACCTTCAATTTACTCAAGTTTTTCTAACACCAAAGCTTATGCTCATAACCTCTGTGTAGGGTATCATATGTCCAGGTTTGTCAGGGATGATCTTGATGTACTTCTGGTTTCTCAGCCTCATTATTAACAGTATACTCCTTCACTTGTAAATTGTAATTTTAAAGGGGATTTGATATTTTATACTTATTATAGTACATCTTGCCTTCCCAGAACTCATAGCAGCATTTTTCTACTCTCAGAAAATTAAGAACAATTAAAAATAAAAGAAAAAAAAGAAATAGTGTATTCTTTGGTATGTAATTTTCATTGTGGGAATTACTTGTGTTTACCATATGTTACATTCCCTAAAAATCATATTTGGAAATGAAGATATGGGGGAAAATTCATGTGTCTAATTCAACTAATGTTTATCGCCTTTAGTATATGGGCAATAAATATTACTTGAATACTATTAGAATATGGTGAATATAAGTCCAAATTTTGTCTCAATTAAGTAGTCTAGTTATTGTTAAAATCACTAATACTTACTGAGAGTTTCATATATGTTGGATAGCTTACATAGACCATTCCATGCAATCTTCAAAACAACTAATATTATTCCTATTTTAAAAGTGAGGGAACTGAATTTCAGGGAGATTAAATGTCTTCTGCAAGGCTCCATAGTTGAGAAGTAACAAAGCTGGAGTTCAAACCCAGATAACCCTGATTCCAAAGCCTGTGTGTTTAATCCCAATGCTCTACTCCCTGCTTCTACTTCGTTGCCTCATAACTGCATTTAACACTCGAAATCTTTACAGAATATCCAGTATTTACCCTAGAAGAGGAATATGAAAGAAAATGACTTTCCTAAAATCCCACCCAAGCAACCCTTTTTTGATATATTAAAAATTTTGAACAAAAGAAGTTCAATACCAACATTTTCCTCCCGAATCATACAAATGCAGCTAATATAAAATAGAGAAACTCATGTTAAAATGTTGGGTTTTACCCAAAACACTAATTCTAAAAGATATATGCACCCCTATGTAAATAATTCAGCATTATTTACAATAGTCAAGATGTGGAAGCAACCCAAGTGTCCATAAGTAGATGAATAGATAAAAAGTGGTGGTACATTTAAACAATGAAATACTACTTGGCCATAAAAAAGAATGAAATCACCATTTGCAATATGGATGAATCTAGAGGGTATTATGATAAGTGAAATAAGTCAGACAAAGAAAGACAAATACTATATTATTTCACTTACATATAGAATCTAAAACACAATGAACAAACAAAACAGAAATAGACTTGTAGATGCAGAGAACAAACTGATGGTTGCCAGAGGAGAGGGGAGTTGAGGGATGGATGAAAATGTGAGGGGATTAAAAAGTACAAATTGATAGTTACAAAATAGTCATAAGGTGTAAAGTTCAGCATAGTGAATGTAATCAATAATATTGTAATAAGTATGTATGGTTATTACAGGGGGGTGCTTGAATTATTGGGGAGATCACTTTGTAAATTATAAAAGTGTCTAACCAGTTAGCTGTACACCTGAAACTAATATAAAACAATATTGAATGTCAACTGTTATCAAAAAATAACATTTTTAAATAATAATTTAAATGTTGGGTTTTAAATTCTTTCTCTGCCTCTGTGACAGTATCCCCACCCAAGGCTGCACATGGGAGGGAGCTCAAGTAGAGTTGTCCAGCAAGATTGCAGTTGGAGAATGAATGATGCATCACGTGGAGCAAATTTCAACCAAACCCCACTACTAAAAACAGTTACTATATTCAACGTCAACCACATCCTTTGAACACCTGCCATGTGCTCATAACACTGGGCCAAGCACTGAGGATAGGGGCTGAGGGAGTAGTGCAAAAAATACCAGTGCAAAAGCTTTGTGCCTCATCTGAACTCTCTTAACACTTTTGCTATACCCATGTTATGATGCTTTAACTTACTTTCTATATGGTGTTCTGTAGAGAGGCAGTGCAGGGTAGTAGCAAGCACTGAGCTTGGCAATCAGACTTTATCTTAAATCCCAGTTCCTTCATTAAGAAAACAACTGTGTTGAATAAGTCATTTAACCTCCTTTAATCTCATTTTCCTATCCTGGAAAATGGGATTTACAATATCTATCTCACAGAACTGTTAGAAGGAATCAACTGAAAAAAAATATTACAGAGTTCTGGCCAAGATGGAGGCATAGGTAGAAATGCTTCACTTCCTCACACAACCAAAAGAAGGATAACAACTAATTTAAAAACAATAAACAATGAGAACTTCCAGAATAGAAAACTGTATGGAACTCTGACAACCAAGGAGTTACAGAAACATTCATCCAGACTGGTAAGAGGGGTGAAGATGAGCAGCCAGGGAGGCAGAGGACATAGGACAAGGCAGCGGACTGCATGGGCAAGGAGGGGCTGGCTCACCAAGAAACTAAAGACTCAAAACCTCTAACCATAAAACACTGTGGGGGGTGCAAAGGCAGGGGAAATTCCCATTCTCACAAGAAAGTTTTTTGGTAAGCGGGTCTAGAGAGGAGCAAGCAAGCACCATTGTTCCCTCTCTGACCCCTCCTCCACAGACAGCACCACAACCACAGCAAGGAAGTTTGTCCCACCCTGGTGAATGCCTAAGGCTCCACCCCCTTACAACTTAACAAGTGTGTCAGGACAAAGAAATATGGCCCAAATGAAAGAACAAATCCAAACTCCAGAAAAAGAGCTAAGAGGTGAAGAGATAGACAATCTGTCTAATGCAGAGTTCAAAACACTGGTAATCAGGATGCACACAGAATTAATTGAGCTCGGTCACAAAATGAAGAAAGAAATGAAGGCTACACAAAATAAAATAAAGCAAAATATACAGGGAATCAACAGTGAAGGGAAGGAAACCAGTACTCAAATCAATGATTTGGAACACAAGGAAGAAATCAGCATCCAACCAGAAAAGAATGAAGAACCAAGAATTCAAAAAAATGAGGAGAGGCTTAGGAACCTCCAGGACAATTTTAAGTGCTCCAACATCCAAATCATAGGGGTGCCAGAAGAAGAAAAGGAACAGCAAGAAATTGAAAACTTATTTGAACAAATAATGAAGAAAAATTTCCCAATCTGGCAAAGGAAATAGACTTCCAGGACGTCCAGGAAGCTCAGAGAACCCCCAAAAATTGGACCCAAGGAGGAGCACACCAAGACACATCATCATTAAGCTACCCAAGATTAAAGATAAAAAGAGAATCTCAAAAACAGCAAGAGGAAAAAAGAGAGTTAACTACAAAGGAGTTCCCATAAGACTATCAGCTGATTTCTCAAAAGAAACCTTGCAGGCAAGAAGGGGCTGAGAAAAAGTATTCAAAGTCATAAAAGGCAAGAACCTATGTCCAAGATTACTCTATCCAGCAAAGCTATCATTTAGAATGGAAGGGCAGTTAAAGTGCTTCCCAGATAAGGTCAAATTAAAGGAGTTCATCATCACCAAGCCCTTATTATATGAAATGTTAAAGGAACTTATCTAAGAAATAGAAGATCAAAAACTATAAACAATAAAATGATAACAATCTCATAACTATCAACAATTCAACCTACAAAACTAAAATAAGCAAATAATAGAACAGGAACAGAATCACAGAAATGAAGATCATGTGGAGGGTTACCAATGAGGGGGAAAGATTGGGGGGAAAGCGACAGGGAATAAAATTATGAATAATTGTATACATAATTTGTAGGTATAAAATAGACAGGGGTAGGTTAAGAATAGTATAAGAAATGGAGAAGCCAAAGAACTTATATGTACAACCCATGGACATGAGATAAGGTGGGGGGAGTGCTTGAGGGTGAGAGGGTGCAGGATAGAGGTGGCATAAAGGGGAGAAAGAAATTGGGACAACTGTAATAACATGATCAATAAAATATACTTAAGTAAATTGTTCTGTTCCCAAAACAAATAAAAAAATTCTTATAAAATGGTTGGCACCAGACCTAGCATACAGCAAGCATTCAATAAGGAGCAATCTTATTGTTTCTATTAACATGCCTTACCTACTGTACTAGAGAGTAAGCTCCTTGCAGGCATTGTCCAAATGTATTTTATCTTGGTGTCTCCAGAATATTGAGCACATAGGCTTGCATATAAGAAAGTCTCAAAAATACCTATCTAGAGATCAAGGAATGAACAAACTATTATAGTTCAAATTATTATAGTTTGGTAATTTGTGATAAAAATAAATACAAACAAAGTACTTTAGAGATTCAAAGAAGGACAGCAACACATTTGTTGAGGGGAGAAGAGGAAAAGTTCAAGAAAAGCTTTAAGGAAGATATTGATAAGAAGAAATGACATTAAAAAACATTCCTGCCTAAGGGGATTTGAATCTTCATCTACCTGGCTTCAATAGTCCAGTCTTTCTAAACTTATACTAGACCATAACTGACATTATGGTATCTCTCATAACATAGTGGAAAGTTGTGGGGTAATAAAAAGCCAAGAGACCCAAGTCCTAGGCAGCCGAAGACTTGTGTCCTCTGGGTCTCACATTTCATCTCTCTAAGCCTCAAGTTCCTCATCTATAAAATGGGGACTTAACCTAAAGCAAGGGACATAAAGGAAAGAATAAACAAATGGGATATCATCAAAATAAAAAGCTTCTGCATGGCCAAGGAAAACAGTATTAAAATAAAAAGAGAACCGACTGTGTGGGAAAACATATTTGCCAATGATATCTCAGATAAGGGTTTAATCTCCAAAATATACAAAGAACTTACACAACTCCACTCTAAGAAGACAAGCAACCCAGTTAAAAAATGGGCAAAGGACTTGGGCAGACACCTCTCCAAGGAGGACATACAGAGGATCCAGAGACACATGAAAAGATGCTCGATATCGCTAGCTATCAGAGAGATGCAAATTAAAACCACAATGAGATACCACTTGACACCAGTCAGAATGGCCCTCATAAACAAAGCAACAAACAGCAAGTGTTGGAGAGGTTGTGGAGAAAAGGGGACACTAGTGCACTGCTGGTGGGAGTGCAGACTGGTACAACCACTATGGAAAACAGTATGGAATTTTCTAAAAAAACTAAAAGTAGATATACCTTTTGACCCAGCAATTTCATTGCTAGGACTATATCCTAAGAACCCTGAAACACCAATCCAAAAGAAACTATGCATCCCTATGTTTATAGCAGCACAATTTACAATAGCCAAGTGTTGGAAGCAACCTAGACGCCCATCAGTAAATGAATGGATCAAAAAACTGTGGTACATTTATACAATGGAATTCTATGCAGCAGAAAGAAAGAAGGAGCTCATACCCTATGCAACAGCATAGATGGAACTTGAGAGCATCATGCTAAGTGAAGTAAGCCAGGCAATGAAAGATAAATACCATATGATCTCACCTTTAACGGGAACCTAATCAACAAAACAAACAAACAAGCATAATATAACCAAAGACATGGAAATTGGGAACATGCTGAAAGTCACCAGAGGGGAGAGGGGAGGGAATTTCAGGGGAAAAGGGGAAGGATTTACAGGAACAAGTATAAAGGACACATGGACAAAAACTATGGGGGGGGTGGAAATGGGAGGGAGGTGGGGAGGGCTGGGGTGGCGGGTTCGGGTGAGAATAAAAGACAGGAAACTGTACAAGATCAACAATGAAAATAAAAATAAAAAAAATAAAATAAAATGGGGACTTAAAAAAAGATATCAATCTCACAGAGTTGTTGAGAGGTATGTACTCATCAAATGGCAGTTGCAACTTTTTCCCAGTGCTGCAAATAAATCTGTTCACATAGTCTTCAAATTTGGCAAAACAAACCCAATGTACAGATGTACTGAGTTGGCCAGGCATCACATTTGCCTGGAATATTAGATTTCCCATAAAGCTTTGTATGTCACAATTTAGTCTTAGTTTTAATAAGTGCTATAATGTCTGGGATATCCTAAGTCTTTTTGTCATAACTGGAACTTCAACAGTATATAACAGTTTTGGTAAAGTATGGTTGCTAGATAATTTTATAAGACTTTAAGATCACTAAGAAACTTTGGGAAATGTGTCCTCCAAAGGAAAATAAAATGTACTAAAAGCTAGCTAAAATCTTGATTCAGTGTGCTGATACCAAAATTCCCAAAGAAAAAAAATAAAGAGTGTTGCCATCATGAAACAAACAAGGAGCCAGGCCTAGAAATCAGTAACATGAGGGCAACAATTGGGAGCTTCACCTGTACATTATTATATCCAACATTTTTGGTTTAAAGGTAAATAAAGCCACAGACTATATCAGACAAAAAGAAGGGAACTTCCAGAACCATGATGATATATTAAATTCCATTCCAGGCTCAATAAACCATGACTTATAAGGCTTGTAAAATCTTTACAAGGCTCCTGACAGCTCCACATGTGCTGATGGCCAGAAGAATGGAACCTTTTGCAAAACATCTGCTAAATCATGCATCTTGGCTATAATTTCTCTGTCTGTCCTCGATGACAAAGTACAGAAGAAGTAGAGTGCACTGAGGTTTGAGGGTGTGGATGTGGGTGTTTTGCACAATATAGGTGCTACTTCTTTAAAGCGGCATTCCGTCATAGCTTCCATCTGTAAGATGCATTTCTGACCATATTGGATAAAAGCTGCTCTCTCCTAATTTTAACCATGCCTAAACAACATGACTTTGTTCATCACATATTGAATTACATTAAGGGTTTACTAGAAGACGCAAAGCTTCTGGTAACTTATGACAAACATGAGCATGAATAGATTATACTCAGCAAGCTAAAAAAGTTTCCTAATAATTTTAATTGGAGTTCATGTACCGATGGCAGAAAGTGGACTTTAATGGACAAGCAAATAGTTTTCCATTGTCCAGGAAAGTTGCAAATCAGAGCCACTGGAACTTTTCAATATCATGCTGAGTTTTACTTCAGACTTCAAGTGCTTGTAGAGTGAGAACATGGAGAAACAGGCTTATAAAAAGGGCTTTCCTCTTTTACGTTTTCAGTACTATGTTTTGGAGTTTTGAGGTTTTTAATAGTATATTGCTCAGATGATTGGAATCTGAGTAAGGAAACAAAAGGAATTAGAATGGTGCTCTTCTTCCACTCAGATTTTACTAACTGTTTCTCCAGCTGGCCTCAAAGGACTATGCAATGTGGGGAAACAAACAGTAGTAACCAAATAATGATGCCACCTTCCCAATTCCCACTGAATTTGGGAGTTGGTTACATTCTTGGCAGGAGAAGATGTTTTTCTCTATGTCTGATTACAACTACCCAAGACAGCTCTCACTGACCCCAACCTCAGGTGGGTACATATAAGTGGGAAACAACTAAATCCTAACATTCACTAGCCATTTATTGTGCCTCTACCATGTGCCAGGCACTATGCTTGCTATGAGCATGGTTGTATAGCAGTAAAGGAAATGGATAGAGTGTCTGTCCTCATGGATTTCAGCAGAGCAAATAAGTAAGCAACAAGATCAGTGCAAGGCAGAGGGATAACTGTTGTGGTAGAAAGTACAAAGGTGGAGCAAACATGGTGTGTGCTCATAAGGAGCCTAGAGGCTGGTGAGAGAGACACAGTAGCAAATAATCAATTACAACACAGAGGGATAGTCTATGAAAGAAGGGACCTTGGGGACTGTGGGAACACAAAAGATAGAAGAATTCATTCCTTTGACTAGGGAAGATAAAGATGGACTTTACATAGGACATGCCACTAAAGCAGATCCTGAAGGATGAAATGGCTGAGGAATCAGATGGTTGAGGACTCCAGTGCACTAGCAGTCACAATTTTTCACCTTCAAGTGACTATGACCTTTGAGTCAAGACTGATGTAAATCCCACACAGTGAGCACTAAAGAGTTAAACCTCACTTCTGCCAGTACTTTTAAGGTTCCTGAAATCCCAGGGGAGGAAGAACTCTAATCCTGCCTCATAGTAGTAGGAATGCTTTAAAGGGAGGAAATTAGGAAACATCAAAGACAGGGTGTGTTTCTGGGTGATTGCAAAGAGCCCTGGGTTTGAGTCCTGACTCCACCGCTAACTAACTAACTAACTAATTTATTCTTCAAGAAAACTTCTAATTTTCTATCAGACTCAGTTTCTTTATCTGTAAAATAGTAATAATCATGTCTTCCTCTTTGTGTGGTTATGAGGATCAAGTATAGTGATAAAGAGAAAGGGCTTTATAAACTCTAAAACGTGATGCAAATGTCAGCTATTGTTTCTTGGAAGTGGAGTGATGGGAGGAGGTTGGGGAAGCAATTGGGATTTATTCCCCATGTCTTCTACCAGGAAGCCAGTCTTCCTGAAGGAGGTGCACAGCCCTTTCCACCATTTATGCAGAAAGTGAGAGGGAAAACAGTGACTTGTTTGGCTAGGCAGTCTGGATTTGTATTTTCATAGTCTGCACTGAAGCCTACTGCTATGGTTGGAGGGAGAGGAGGAAAATACAAGAAAATCCATGCAACATGACAAAGTCTGAGGTTATGGTTAGAGCAACTCAGAAGAAAAGAAGTACTCATATGGGAAAGCTGGAACAGACAGTAACTGAACAGATAATCAAGGGAGTATGTATATAGGGAGAAGCAAAGTTGTCACAGAGGCAGAAACAGCAGACCCTAGTGGTTAAGAGGACAGATTTCAGAGCAAGAAACCCTGGACCTCAAGTCCCATCATACAATCTTAGATAAAATGGTAAATTATATTACTACTTTTACTAATTTACAATAATTTATTCTCTCCCTGGATATGAGTTCCCAAAGGCAGAGTGTACTTTCCTACCCCACTGACTTTGGACTTGGCCATGTAACCTATTTTGGTAAATGGAGTATGAGTGAACCTAACATAAGCACAAGCAAGCTTTAAGTGAGCTTGTATGATTTGGCTTTGTCTCTCTTGCTTCTGCCTATGAGAACAGTGTACTGTACATTTTGGTTGCTCTTTCAGCCTGGATTCTAGAATAAAAATAACTGGGGTCAAGCATAGCCAAGCTGGATAGAGCCTAGCAGTGCTACATTTGACCTGCAGCTCTCACATAATGTGAACAAGAAATAAGTAGATGTTTAAATCAAGGGTCCACAAACCTACCTGTTTTTCTGTAGAGCTTATGAGCTAACAATGTCTTTACATTTTTAAATGGTGACAAACACATGAAAAGAATAGTATTTCACAACATATGAAAGTTCAATGAAATTCAAATTTCTGTACCTATCAACAAAGTTTTATTAAAACACAGCCATGGTTACCTGTTTACACAGTTTATCTGGCTATCCTTGTACTTCAATGGCAGAGCTGAGTAGTTGTGACAGAGACCATATGGACTACAAAATGTTAAATAGTTACTATCAGGCCCTTTATAAAAAAATTTTGCCAAACTCTAGTTTAAGGCCCAAGATACTTGGTTATTTGTTTGTAACTTCAGCAAAAGACGATTAATACAGTAAAGTACTTAAGTTCACCAAGCCTTAGTTTCCTTATCTGCTAAATAGGAAAGAAAAATAGCATCTCATTCACTGGGATTTTAAAGGATTAAATCATTTAGTGCATCTAAAGAATGCAACATGGCACATAGCAAGTGTTCACAATTATCGTTAAAGGGTCATAAGATTCCTGAAGCAAGCACAAGAAGAAAGAGGGTCAAAGGAAAGGAAAATTAAAGATAAGGACAAGACAAAATGCAGCAGGACTGAGACACTAGTCTTACTACCTATGGCTAGGTAATGCCTTGGATAAAGTAGTCACACAAAACTAGCTTGAATACAACATGATTATAATAAATTATAGAGTTGACATTTACTGCTTGGTAAATCTGTTTCAAAGTTATCTACAAAGTATAGCTTATTGAGTATATGTCCCAGCTTATGACTGCCCTGCAATGGGACATTGTTAATATTAAAAAACATCTTCCCTGACCATCCTTCTGACATTGGGGTTGGTAACCAGACAGTAATCCCCCCAGGTCCTTCCACTTGGTAGATAAAAATTGTTAAGGATTCAAGTGAATAATATCCTGAAAAAGGACAATCACACTGAGCCACATTCTACATAGACCCAGGGTTGGTTGAGTACCTGAATCCCAGTGGCTAACAAAATACATATATCAATAAATTGTTTCAATCCAGTTTTCCTCCTTGACTCCCATACCCATATGTATCAACACAGAATCATCACTGTAAATCATCTGTGCTTTGTGCTTATGCTGTTGCAGTCTTCATTCCCCAGACACTGGAAGAAGAAAGCAACAAAAGGTAAGATTTAATCTTAGTAAGATTAAAAGGGTGATTAAAAAAAGGGCATTCCAGAGCCCCTTTGGATGTTCAGAAGAAGAAATAAATTAAAATCCTTCAGAAAAGAACAAAAAATGCTGGTCCCTCTTGCTCTACTCCTTCTGGAGCCCTTGGAGACCTTTCTAAAATTAAATTAATTCCCTTTCTCTCCAAAAGCAGATTCAGTGGCAAGCCTATATGGCTGAGCCACCTGATTCAACTCCACATTTTCCCCCGTGTAATCTATACTAGGCAGAATATTGAAAAGTATTCCCGAAGTAGTTAGAGATTGAATTAATTACTTACTTTATTTAACTTCTACAGTTCTAAAACTGAAGTGTCTCATAGGTGATCTTTTAAAAGCTAGATAATGTGGAAATATTTTAGTCATTGGCCAAATATTTTAATTTTTTTCTCACTTTCCAGATGTAAAATCCATTAGTTGCTAAGGCTGCCTCTGTGTTGCTGTAAAATGGGAACCAGAATGCTTTGCTTAGAAATATTAGATACTCCAAAAGTTTCTTTGGAAGCTCACCATTCAGAGCATCTGCAACATAAGACTGGAAACTCAAAGGTACCTCTCCCTTGATATTTGCTATGAGGAATTTATCAGGCTCCTCTGAATCTGCTAAATCATCTTGATGGCATGCTACAGCATTTTCAAAAAACACATGAAACATTTTGCCATGGAGATCACCTTTGTTTTTTGTAGGACTCCATAGAAGCCAAAAAGCTTCCAAGTAATTTGGGACTAAAGAGAAACACATTTCAGAAAGGTCCCAAAGCAGCCCTTCTGCTGACACTCCAGGACTGGCTCCCCCAAGCTGAGCAGGCAGTAAAACCAATTACACTGGCTGCAGGCCTCCATCTCTTCTCAGAAGCTTCATCATACTTTCTAACCCAGGCTTCCTGATCCTCAATTTCCTTTTCTGTCAGCAACAGTTTTGGTGGAACCCCCAAGACTTTCCTGTTTCTTTCCTATTTTAATCTATGAATAAATCATACAAAAATCTGCCACCATTTTTCACTTCTCCTGTAACTTCATCTAAGCTCATCCATTCTTGTCTATCAACATTTTCCCTTGATTTCCCTATAGTGTTCAGATAAGGCAAAGAGTTCACATTCTCATTGGTCACATGTCCAGAGCCCTCAATGGCTACCTCACAGACATTCTCACAGAATTTCTCTTTCTCACTGCTCTACCAGACAACCAGAGTTCACCTCTTTACCCTATATTCTCATCATCTATTAATTTATCTGCATTCCACTAGACTAGGGGTCCCTTAAGAACACAGAGAAACCACATCTGCACATGACAGATAATATATATTCCATAATAAACATATATGGAATGAGTGGATGAACTAATCAATTAGTCAATGAATCAATCGATCAAAGAATTCATTTATTTTAATTAAATACTTTTGAATTTTATTGTTGTTCAAGTACAGTTTTCTGCCTCTTCCCTCCACCCTTCCCCAAGACCCTAGCCATCCCCACCTCCCTCCCCTGTTTCCACCACCCTTGTTTTTGTCCATGTGTCCTTTATAGTTATTCCTGTAAACCCTTCACACCCCCCCCCATTATCCCCTATGCTCTACCCTCTGGTTACTGCCAGTTTGTTCTTAATTTCAAAGTCTTTGGTTATATTTTGCTTGCTTGTTTGTTTTGTTGATTAGTTCCCAGTTAAAGATGAGATCATATGATATTTGTCATTCACCACCTGGCTTATTTCACTTAGCATAATGCTCTCCAGTTCCATCCATGCTGTCACAAAAGGAAGGAGCTCCTTTTTTTTCTTTCTGCTGCATATAATTCCATTGTGTAAATGTACCATAGTTTTTTGATCCATTCATTTACTGATGGGCACTTAGGTTGCTTCCAACACTTGGCTATTGTAAATTGTGCTGCTATGAACATTGGGATACATAGGATCTTTTGGATTGGTGTTTCAGGATTTTTAGGATATAATTGTAGCAGTGGAATTGCTGGGTCAAAAGGCAGTTCCATTTTTAGTTTCTGAGGAAACTCCATGCTGTTTTCCATAGTAGTTGCACCAGTCTGCAATCCCACCAACAGTGCACTAGGGTTCCCTTTTCTCCACAACCTCTCCAACACTTGTTGTTTGTTGCCTTGTTTATGATGGCCATTCTGACTGGTGTGAAGTGGTATCTCATTGTGGTTTTAATTTGCATCTTTCTGATGGCTAGTGATGCTGAGTATCTTTTCATATGTCTCTGGGCCCTCTGTATGTCCTCCTTGGAGAAGTGTCTGTTCAATTCCTTTGCCCATTTTTTAAATGGGTTACCTGTCTTCTTGGAGTAGAATCTTGTGAGTTCTTTCTATATTTTGGAGAGCAAACCCTTGTCTGAGGTAGCATTGGCAAATATGTTTTCCCATATGGTTTGTTCTCTTTTCATTTTAATGCTGTTTACTTTAGTCATGTGGAAGCTTTTTATTTTGATGAGATACCATCTGTTTATTCTTTTCTTTATGTACCTTGCTCCACAGGACATATCAATGAAAATATTGCTGCATGAAATATCTGAGATTTTCCTGCCTATGTTCTCCTAAAGGACTTTTATGGTGTCATGACTTATGACTTATATTTAAGTCTTTTATACACCTTGAATTTATTTTTGTGTAAGGTGTAAGTTCGTGATCAAGTTTCTTTTTTTTTTTTTTTTTTTTTTTTTTTTTTTTTTTTTTGCTGCATCTGTCCAGATCACCCAACTCCATTTGTTGAAGATGGTAATTTCTCCATTTTATGCTGCTGCCCTCTTTGTCAAACATTAATTAACCATAGAGTCTTGGGTTTATTTCTAGCTCTCTATTCTGTTCCATTGATCTATGTGTCTGTTCTTATGCCAATACCAGGCTGTTTTGATTACCGGTGGCCTTATAATACAGTTTGACATTAGGTATTGTGATCCCTCCTACTTTGTTCTTCTTTCTCAAAATTGCTGCAGCTATTTGGGGTCATTTATGGTTCCATATACATACATATTTTTGAAGTGTTTGTTCTATATCTGTGAAATATGCCATTGGTACATTAATAGGTATTGCATTGAATCTATAAATTGCTTTGGGTAGTATGGACATTTTGATGATGTTAATTCTTCCAATCCATGAACATGGCATATGTCTCCATTTGTTTGTGTCTTCCTTAATTTCTTTCTTCAGTGTTATGTATTTTTTTGAGTACAAGTCTTTTACCTCCTTGGTGAGATTTATTCCTAGGTATTTTATTTTTGTTGCTTTATCAAATGGGATTTTTTTCCTGATTTCTGTTTCTGGTATTTCATTGTTGGTATACAAAAATGCCTTTGATTTCTGAATATTCACTTTGTATCCTGCTGTTTTAGAATTCATTTATTTTAAAAGTAGAATGAAACTTCATCTATCCAGAACCTATGACAGAAGTGGCTGACCTTTGCAGGAATTTGTAAGCTCTTACCGGACTTTCCAGGGTCTTTCTGTTAAATTCCTGGTTCCCTATGATAATTTGGGCAAGGAGGATTGCTATGCAATCAAGCAATGAACAAGTAGGGTTATGAGTATGTCATCTATTATTATCTGAACAATTGCAATTCATTAAATTGGGATTTTACTTAATGTAGTCAATTCTAAATGTGAATTATTCAAACAGTGGGTTATCTACAGAAAGTTTGAAACTCTAAGATGGTTTTCTGCCTTCTGCCCCATCCTTCCACCCACCTCCACACACACACATACCTCTGTTACCTGTTCTCTCTTCATTAGTATGACCTCAAGCAATAAATGCAAACCAATTTTATCACTAACCTAAGAAAAATAACTAGATGTCAAATCTGTTTCCCAAAACATATATAAGCTAATCGAACATTTGGCTCTGGACTGTTTTGCTTGTATATGAGGTGATGAAAACAAAATGAGTGTGTCAGGGACTTTGGGAATTGTTTTAAACTTCTGAAAAAGTAAGGTACTGCTCTGTAAATTACTATTGCAGTCCCCTAAACAGAGCCCTGGTAGACCTAATGAAAAAAATGTTTCTCTGAGAATGCCAGTTAACTAAGAGGAATAACTTCTACAGATTGACAACAATTAACATACAATTACTTCTATAGATAAGAAATATTTGATATTATATTAGGGCCATTGTTTAATTATGACATTGTTGAAAAGAAATAAATTTACCATTATTCTTAACTGTCACTCTCAATAATTTAAATTAGTAACTTGGGCCTCACTACATATTCAAATGTAACAATGAAAGCAATGTATTGGCACAGCAGATGTGGTTCAATATTTAAGAAAGAACACTTATTTTCAAAAAGACAAGATAGCTTGAAGTCATTAATCAGAGTAGATAATAATATGGACTCCTTCCAGATTCAAATTAATGGTTTGAACACAACCCTCAATCAATCAGGACATTATTTACATGTAGTAATCTGAAAATGAATTATCTTGCTCAGGGGGAATCTGTTAAATCCCAGCTCAGATGCTGACTTTATGAAGCCGTCCTGAATCTCCCAATAGACCTATCCAGGAAGTGAGAACATAGTGGACAAATGCCCAACTGTAGGAAAGAGTTTGGCTTGTTCTCAGAGTGAAAATAAGGTCCCCATTGCTGGAAAATGGGGAGCAAGTGTGAGAGTAAGGAGCATATGGGACTGGCATAGCAATGGAGGCATTCTTTATTCTAGAAAGTAATTGAAAAAAATGCACTGGAGGCAAAAATGGGGGTGGAATGAGGAGGGCAATGTGATCTTATTTGCTTTCTCAAAAGATCATTCCTACTTTAGTTTAGAGTACAGATAGGAGGAAAATAAGAGTAGAAACATGACCAGTTAGATAGGTTATCAAGGTGCCCAGGTGAGGGATTATGGTAATTTAAATTAGTGTTGTGGCAATGGAGGGGGCAAGAAACAAACAGGTTTACTACATTTAGGAAGTAAAAATGACAGGACTTATTGATGGACAGGATGCAAGGCGTGAAGTTTGAAAAAGAAGTATGAAGCATCTCTCCCAGTGCACGAGCTTCAGTAGGTAGTTAGAACTGGTTAGGACATGCACATGGGGAACCCTGGAAATTCAAAATCACACTTTGGGCTACTTTTGAATTAAGAAATGTTTGCAGGCTAAGGGGCTATCAAATCTCATCTCTGTGAAAGCACATAGGATGAATCTCAGCCCAACTAGCTTAGCTCACCCTTCTTAGTCAATGTTTAACCAGTGAATTTATTAAGAATTATTGACAGAGCCCTGACTGGTGTAGCTCAGTGGATTGAGCATGGGCTGTGAACCAAAGGGTCACCAGTTCAATTCCCAGTCAGGGCACATGCCTGGGTTGCAGGCCAGATCCCCATTTGGGAGCCACATGAGAGGCAACTGCACATTGATATTTCTCTCCCTCTCTTTCTCCCTCCCTTCCCCTCTCTCTAAAATAAGTAAATAAAATCTTTAAAAAAAGGAATTACTGACAGAAATTGTACTGTGTGGCCAGCAGTGCCCATAATCAACCTTGACAAAGTACGACCTTGAAAAAGTAAACCAGGGCTTTTCTAATGGCCATTTACTAATGAGCATTTCTATTTGCAGTGTGCAACTTGAAAGAACAAAACAGTTAGAAATGATATTCTGGATCAAGTGATATAGCTTTTGATGAGAAAAAATATTTTTAAAATAATACGTAAATTAGACCTTTAAATCTTTTAGTAGACCTAAAACTAACTTGGATGTGGGTTGAGCATCAGGAATCAGGAAAAATGTCTAAATAACATGGTATGTAAAATAGACAAGATATATTTAAAATTTTTACATATTTACTTTTAGAGAGAAGGCAAGGGATAAAGCGAGAAAAAAAAAATCAGTGCACAAGAGATACATCAATTGGTTGCCTCTCACATGCCCCCAACTAGGGACCTGGCCCACAACACAGGAATGTGCCCTGACTGGGAATCAAACCAGCAACCTTTCAGCTCACAGGCCAGCACTAATCCACTGAGCCACAACAGCCAGTGTGACAAAGTATGTTATGGTTAAAGCACTAAACTAAGAATTAGTTACAGTACCGATTCTGTCACAAATTCACTTTTTTGACCTTAGGCAAAACTCTCTGTGTTTTCAGGGCCATAGTTTCTGCATTTACAAAATGAGAGGGTTGAATTAAATGATTTCCAAGATTTGTTTGATTTAAACCCTGTGTGAGTCTAAATCAGAAAAAGTTGAACTGGAAATCTCAATGCTGGGAATGTAATTAGGTTACTATAACACATTCTTCTTGAGACAATAAGAAGGAAAACATTAAATACAAAATGATTTCTTAAAATTACACATTAGCAAGGCACAAAAGAGTTACAAACATGAAAACTAAAAGTTGTAGAGTCAACATGCTATCCAGAAAAAAGAAATTTATAGTATAAGAGAATAACAATTTTTCAGTGTTTCTACAGCATAATCAGGAGAGAGTTATCTGTCCTAGGCAAAATTTTAGTTGTTTAGACAGAAATATACCACAGTGAAGAATTTGGAGTCTTTAGGATCCCAGAGCTTGTTGTAAACATCCTAGAAACTCAACTTTGCCTTTCCTTTGCTGTAATTCCCTGCTTAAGAAGATTCTGAGTGGTGGAGTACATTAGCAAGAGGGGTACCTATCACACAACTGGTCCCATTTCTCAGCCTAGGGCCCACTCTCATAGTAAAATAATAACAAACTTCCTGATTTATATTAAATCTTTTGTGAGTTTTTCTTTTAAGAATGCATTCATTCACTGGAACCAGAACACCCCTTGGTGAAAAGGATAAAATATATGTCTGTGCCCACAAGGATATAAACCAGCCCCTGGAGAAGAAGTGGTCTCAAAAGCCTAGGAACCATGGCCCTGGCTGGTGTAGCTCAGTGGATTGAGCGCGGGCCTGTGAACCAAACACTCGCGGTTCGATTCCCAGTCAGGGCACATGCCTGGGTTGCAGGCCAGTTCCCAGCAAGGGACACATGAGAGGCAACCACACATTGATATTTCTCTCCCTCTCCCTCTCTCCTACCCTTCCTCTCTAAAGATAAGTAAATAAAAAATCTTAAAAAAAAAAAAAAGCCTAGGAACCATAAAGCCCCAAAAGGAAGTAAATATACCACATGTGTCAGAGTTGTGTTATATTTGGGTTGAAATGAAAAGTGTTATGATGGCAATTGTTATTGTGCCAAGATACTAATACTTTGGCTTCTCCAGTTTTTCATGTGAACAGCATTTTCTCCTCTTCACTCCAGTCTACACATTCCTATGGCAGTGAATTTCTATGTTTCAAATTGGGAGAAAAACACATTATATAATAGTAAAAAGTGACATACAATTTAATCCTCAAAATAGAAAAAGCATTTAGCAGACATCATTAATTCATAGCACATTCCTATGAATTAAGTGTCATCCTCATTTTTTTTAGGTAATAAATCAGAACTTATCCTATAGGAGTAGAAAAGTCTTAGTGCAAGAAATTGACCTCAAAATATTGTTCTTTCTTAAATTTCATACTTCTTATTAGAAAGCAGCTAAATGCTCAGAAGTCTTTTCATGTTTACAAGTAGTTTACGTGTTATATGGTGATAGCCGCCATTTGTCAAATACACAGACTGATTATTAAAAATGCAAATAGGAGGAGCAGTTTGGTGTCTAACCTCTGCAATTTAAATTTTTTAATATTTAAAGAGCAACATTGGGAATTATACTACACTAATAGTATACTAACTGTGAAGATATTATTAGAAAAATAATTCTAGAATATAGCTTCAAAATGTCTTTATGTGAGCAGCTTCAAAATTGCGTCTGAACACAGTGTTTTATTATCAACAGTTGAGGGATTTAGTTCAGCTACAACAAAAAGTGACAAAGTAAAAAAAAAAAAAAAAAAAAAACAACTAAATAACATGGGGAAGGAGTTGCCTGGAAACATCTTGTTTAAACTGTGCAGTAAACATGTGGTTTCTAATTCTCTTGGTCACTGAACTTCCTCTAAAACGATGAGAAGCCCTTGTTCCTCAGGTCCCTGTTCCCAAACATGATCTTTGTTCCATTTTTGGAGTCAGCTGGGGCCTTGATTCCTTTACAGAAAGAAGAGAATAAAGACAAAGAAATGAAAAATTCTCAAGATTTGGTTTGCTTTTCCTTTTTAAAATTTGAATGCAGAAAAGTATACAAAAAGGAAAATAAACTATCTGATAATTTGATACCTGATCTCTGGGATCAAGATTTTTAAATTGGGTAAGCTGGCCTGAAAGTACACAGACTAATGAAAGGTGGCCAATCCCAGAAAAAGCCAAACCAGAAGTTGAGCCCTGGGGAATAATTAAACCGGGGGGAAAAACATACTTCTCCTAGAAAGAAATGGAAACACAAAAGTGTAATCTCTCTCCAAACAGACTGATCAATTATCTTGAATAGTGAATGCCCTGTATGATAATTCTGTTTTCCAATTGTTGCAATTTTCCTCAGTTCATTTTAAAGGAAAAGTTCAAAGTCTACATTCTGTTGCTGTCAGACATACTTTTCACACCTTGAAGGAAGGGAATTCAAAATTGGTTTTGAAGTGTCTTGCATACTGAAACTTTTTTTAACCACTTGAGTCTGTTCCTTTTTAACAATTAGCTACTTATTTAGTAATGTGTAGGGAAAGGAGAACAGTACCCCCCACAGAAAATAAAATTGTGCTTCTACTTTTGAGGCTTTTAAGCTACACTGGACTCTACTTCAATAAACATGTCAAAAGACCTATTTGAAAGAATAGATTTTTTTCTGTGCCCCAGGCCAAATTCATAAAAAATTCTATTGATCCATCTTCAGGAACTGTTCTAAACCCCCATGAAAAAGAGGGCTACATCTACTTTAGCAATTAAACAAACTCTGGATGGAAATATATAATATTGATAAATAGATAGATGTTAAGTTATCCAAGCTTATAGCTTTTTTTTTAGACTAATCCCTAATCAACCCAAGTCTGTTGTATTTGCAGAACTTCTTAATGACTTCATGCAAAGGATAGATTTTTCCAAAATGTGTTTATATAATAAAATAAAGAGAACAAGGCAGAATAGTTTCCGAGTTAGGCATTAGCTTCAGTAGATTGTGACCAGGTATAGAACCCTGGAACTTGTCAAAGAAACAGAATAACTTTGTGTGTCTACTAGGCTTCTCTTCTGTCTCTGCTTTCACACTTCTTCATTTACAACTGAAGTAATAATGTCTGTGCCTGATGAAGTTTCCAAACAATGTGACACACTTATTCAGAAATATACTAAAGAAAGAATAGATTCTTAAATACCAAGACATACCTAGGGAAAGTCTAATTGAAAATACACACTTCATTCTGAAATATTTTTCAGATATTCCATTTTCATAAAACCTCTTGAATTCAGAGTCTCATTGAAAGAGACTCTATGAAAGAGCCTCTTTCATTGTGGTCTCTTGAATTTAATCCTTAAAAGAGAAACTATCAAGTTAATGGTTGTGAAACTTTCAAATATAAGTGTTTAATTCTCTCAATACTTGCTTTTCCAGAAAAGATAATATACAATAATCCTTCTCTTTAGTTATCACAAAGTTACCTACTTAATTAAAAACTCACTAATGGTATTCCAGCTTATGAATGGGTAAACAAACTGTGGCAGTATATCAATAGAAGGGAATACTACTCACCAATAAAAAAGAAAATGCTATAGATTAATCTCATTTGAAGTATTACATTAAGTGAAAAAAGCTAGACTCAAATGGCCGCAAGTTTTAAAATTATATTTACATATGATTTTAGAAAGGGCAAAATTATAGGGTAGAAAACAGATCAGCGGTTGTCACAGTTTGGATGGAGAGGGCATAGATGACTACATAAGGCTCTGGGGGAATTGTGGGGGGGGATGGAAGTACTTTGTATCTTGACTTGGATAGTAATTAGGTATTCGTCAAAATTCACAGAACTATATACTAAAGAGGGTGAATTTTACTGTATATATATCATATTTCAATAAAGCTGACTTCTAAAAAACTTATTTTACTCCCTCCTTCCAGAGAAACCCACACTGGTGGTAATTTAGGCTTAGTGTATAAGCTCTCAGTATGGCCTTACAAAAACTCACACAAAATATTATTATATAAAACTAACCCACAGATTGGAATTATTCTAATACAAGGGGCTCTGAAGCAAAATTTCATTACAATAATCTTGTTAATAATATTTTTTTTCACAAAAAATGGTTCAAACATTTTTCCAGGGGAAATATTATAACACTAACAGTTTTGTTTATATGTTCCAAGTCAAAATAACTCAAGATTATCTTCAAATGAACTAGAAAGAAGAAGGTCTCTTATAATATCATATGTATCAAAATCTAG
Organism: Glossophaga mutica; assembly: GCA_039655065.1. NCBI lineage: Eukaryota > Metazoa > Chordata > Mammalia > Chiroptera > Phyllostomidae > Glossophaga > Glossophaga mutica. The sequence continues at coordinate 20,957,933 of CM077318.1, forward strand.
ATTAAAATCTCCCATTTATGGTATACTGAGCATCAATAAGGTGACACTTAAAAACTTTTTATCATTTGATCATATTATACTTCTGGTAAAACAATACTCTATTCTACTTTTTATTAGTATTCTGATTACATTAGAAACTTTAAAAATATGCTAATCCATAGAGTTAACATAATGGGGAAAAACACTTATAGTATACCTACTATGCAACAGGCACTGTACTACCTCTTTGTTATCACATTTAATCTTTAAAAATGATCTTATTAAGTAAATGTAACCATCTTTATTTTATACATAAGGAAAGAAAGATTGAGAGAGATTAAGTGACTTGTCCCAAATCACTCAGCCAGTTTATGATACACTCTGGATTCCAACCCAAGTCTAGTGGTTCAAAAGCTGAAGGGTTGCCACTTTAAGGTGACTGAGCAATGATCAGGCTTTTAGAGGATTCAGGTAGTGATGAAATAGGCCTGAGAGTAGTAAAGGTTTATGCTATAAAGTTGGAACACCAGTATTTGATTCAAAATATTACCAAAGTAATTTTGATTTGCTCGAGACATCTTTTTTTTTTAAAGATTTATTTATTTATTTATTTATTTATCTTTAGAGGGGAAGCGTAGGAGAGAGGGAGAGGGAGAGAAATATCAATGTACGGTTGCCTCTCATGCGTCCCCTGCTGGGAACTGGCCTGCAACCCAGTCATGTGCCCTGACTGGGAATCGAACCGCGATTCTCTGGTTCTCAGGCCCGCACTCAATCCACTGAGCTACACCAGCCAGGGCTCAAGACATCTTATTTAAGGATTTTTCTTAGGTTTGACTGTCCTAACTTCATCCATCTTTTCTCCATCTTTAATTGATTCCTTATATTTCACAAGATCTTAGAAAATATCTTTTATCTTGCAAGTCTGCAGACACAGTCAGGTATCTGAATGTTATTTAATGATGTGTTTGTAAAGGGAAAAGCCTGTTCACTGATTTAAAGTTACCCTTATAGTCTCAGTGTTATACTTAGTTTTACACTTCAGGTAGAGAAGTAAAGATAAGTGAGGAGAAGACAGCATTCTCAAAAAGTCCCAAGCATGAATGTTCTTAGAGAAAGAGGACACATACCAAATGCACATTACAGTATGAAAAAGAATACTATTTCAAACTATTTCCCCTCTTTTCTTCACATGATTAAAAGATTAAAGAAAACATGACTACCTTTTTCCTGTACTAAGAATGCTTTACTTATGCAGAAAAGTATGGATCAGGTAACTTTTTAAATTATCCAGTAGTCTTAAATGATAAAATCCTTACAGGATGTATGATTTTTATTTCATTTGTGTACTCCTAGAATCATAACATATTTTATTTCAAGATATTATTAAAATCTCTAGCATTTTAAAATCAAGTCAAATTGCTAGACTTTGTAATTAAAAGAATGACTACCTTTCAAAGTTAAATTATATAGTTTATCTGACAAATGCCTGTCTGAAATGTGTCAGAAGGACATACCAGAAGAGCCTATTAAGATAAAGCTGGGTGCATGCTGGCTCTTAATATTCTTCTTTTGGAATTGAAAACCCAAAGTTGCCAAACAAAATGTTTATATAAGACTGATCAGAACTAATTATTCTTCTCTAAATGAAATGCTAAGGAAAAAGTAAATGAAAAATTCTGCATGAATTTCTTGGAAATAAAACAGAAGCATCATGTATGGTTATTTATACTCTGATTTTTCACACATGGATCTGCAGGAGCAGCATTTCAGCTTCATAATGATGTTCAACAAGTAGGTCTATTTCAAAGTGACTAAATTTTCACATATGCAACTTCTTTGGCCTACCCAATCTGCATGGCAGTTTGCAAAGTATTTCTTTAACAGCTAAAGCTCACAAAGAAAACAGCCAAGTTCACACTATGTTTGGAAACTTCCTGAGTTTTAAGTGTTTTGAATGCTCATTTAACACTGCTTTGAATCCAGTTTTATTTAGTTTGCCCTCACAGGTATTTTGTTTTTTTCAATTTGAAAAGAAAAATTTAAAAGCCAGTTAGCTGTGAAGTCCCTCCCACAGGCAGTTTTAATTACCTGACAAATGTTTCCCATACTTATCATATCCTTCTCCAGCTTAGAGAGCAAGCTCCCTTGAGAGAGGGATGACTAAGGATATTTGTGCGAGGCTATGTGTTTCTGTGTGTATGTATTTAAGTCAAGGGAAAACTACTTTCTTGGTGTAGACAACCAACCTAATGTATACAACAAGAAATCTGTTTAGGGTGGTCAAATACTAAGTTACTATTACTGGTGTTTTCAGCACTTTGTATTTTAAAGTACCTAACTCTAATGTTCATTTCCTAAGGATATCTTTGTATGCTAAAACTCTCTGGCAATAGATGCCATATTACATTCTTTTAAAATCTCATTAGATAGCCTTCTTCTCATCTCCACTGCACTGTCTTTCTTGGATATTTAGGAGAGGGCCAGATGCTCAGAAAATGTCCAGAAGATGAGGTAATGAGACTTGTTTCTTACCAAACAGTACTGGAGAGTTAGCTTACTAAACAATGTGGTTTAAAAAAACTTTACATTTATCACACAAAGCATATTCAGAAGAAAAACAAAAGAACAAACACACTAAAATTCAAGCCTCCTCCATGGACACCCTTTAGTTTTGCTGATAGGTAATAGGGATTTATGGTTTCAAGTCCCTTCAAAGATTCAGAGTTTATTTATTTCATAACTATAATTCCTTGATCACTGCAATTGAAGCTTATAAATTCATTCTGTCAATAGAGATAAGAATAATTGTTTCTATCACCAACAACACATTGTCACAGGGGGCCTCCAAGGTAGAGTTTAGCAAGGTAGTCTTTTCTTCCCTTTAATTTCTATGGACCTTATTGTTTGTAAAGATTTTTTGATATTTAGCATTATTACTGACATATATTTTTTCATGTACATGTTTCATCTACCAATTATGTAATAAACTCCTTAAGAGAGCAGTGATATTTCTTGGCCAAAGTATCAAAATATTGGGCCTATAAAATAAGATTCACTTGGTGTTTGTCATGTATCAGCCTCATATACATAAATACACTAATTGATAGGAGGTGGACAAAGTGTGTGGAGGAGGGGTCAAATGAGCATGATAGATTAGGACTCATCATGAGTCACCCTTTTGGAGGTAAGAAATTGGTCACTTTTCCTGAGCATATGGAAAAGAGAACATGGAAACAAAACAGGGGACCCACCATCAAGGATAAAGGAGCTCAACTTGTACCTTCAGCAACAACTGATGATGATAATGTTGAAAATTTCAACAGTGAGAGGATTAATTGATCAGACTTTGGGATCTAGAGCATGCAAAGAAAATGGACAAATATAATCCAAAATATATCACTCAGTAGAATTTGTAGCATGACATGTAGACAACATGAACAATATAAACACATACTGGTATCTATAATAAACACCCACAATATACAAAATGAAGAGAGTCAGTTATGTGCCATGTATGGTTTAATTATGCTGTCCTATTAAAAATGCCTCTGTCAGAAACTGTTGAACAATTACTTTATTTCTCATGTGTGAATGACATAAGCCCAAGATAGAATAAGGAAAAGACTCCTGTTGTAAGCTTGGCAATTATAATTTGCTAAACACAAGAATATAAATTGATTCATAATACAGATTTCACTGATGTGTTTTGGTACATTTGAATCTATTTTAAAAGCGTGGATTGTTGGATTGTTTGTTTTTGTTTTGTGCATTTTTCGTCTTCCTTAGGTCCTGGATAAGCCCTTGCATATGATAAACACTGAATAAATATCTGATGGATAAATGAATCAGTGATTAAAGTAACAAATACTGGAAAGCAGAGAGCATAATTCTCATGCTATCCTAGCATTAGATTTTGCTCCTGATGACATTTAACATATTTTTCCATCATTTTGATCTATGAAAAATACACCTAGATTCTGGGAAGATGTGAGATTGTACAATGTGGATGGATGCTCATCTAAAGTCAATTCAGTACATTTCCTTCATCTCTCAAAAAAAAAAAGACATAGTAATTGAAAAGCATATACTTCAGAAAACTATTTTTGAATGTAGAAAGGCATCTTCCAACTGGTTTTCAGTAGTCTAAAATTTATTGTGTTGGATAAACAAAACAGCAGCATGATAGCAACATCCAGGTTGACTAATCATCAGTGAACAGCTCATACACAGAAGATAAAACACACACACACACACACACACACACACACACACACACAGAAAAGCTATTTCATGTAAACATTTATGTTACATCTCTGTACATTGCCATAGCAAGACAGTGAACATGAAAAATGATACAGGAAATTTCAGGAGGGCAGATGCACAAGAAGATAATTCTTTCACATAATTTTACTGAAAAATATTGATTACCCACAAGAAAAAGACCTGATACACCAGAAGTCTATAGGACCATTCTATAAGAAAAAGAAAACTAGGACTTCCAGCCAAGATGGAGGCACAGGTAGACACACTGTGCCTCTTTGCACAACCAAAAGAAAGACAACAAAAATTTAAAAACGAAAAACAACCAGAACTGACAGAAAATCAAACTGTATGGAAGTCCGACAACCAAGGCGTTAAAGAAGACACACTCATCTAGACCAGTAGGTGGCACAGAGACAGGCAGCCTAGCAGAGAGGACTCTCAGTGAGGCTGTGGCTGGTGCACCCAGAGAAGCGGCAGATTGTGGAGAGGGTGGTCCCACATTTATGTGTAGATAAACTGGGAGGAACAACTGGACAGTGGGATGGACTGCACAACCCAGGGCCCCAGCTCAGGGAAATAAAGCTTTAAACCACTAACTGAAAACACCTGTGGGTGTTGAGGCAACAGAGAGAGAAACTCCCAACCTCACAGGAGAATTCATTGGAGAGACCCACAGGGTCCTAGAATGCACACAAACCCACCCACATGGGAATCAGCACCAGAAGAGCCCAGTTTGCTTGTGGGAAGTCACTGAAAACCGGAAGAGAGTGGAGTAAACACCATTGTTCCCTCTCAGACCCCTCCCCCACGTATAGCATGACATCACAACACAGCAATGTGGGTTGTTCACCCTGGTGAACACCTGAGGTTCCGCCCCTCACTATGTAACAGGTGTGTCAAGACAAAAAAATGATCCTAATGAAAGAATAGATCAAGCTCCAGAAAAATTACAACTAAGGGAGGAAGAAATAGCCAACCTATCAGATGCACAGTTCAAAACACTAGTAATCAGGATGTTCACAGAATTGGTTGAATTTACTTGTAAATTAGATAAAAAAATGAAGGCTATGCTAAGTGAAATAAAGGAAAATGTACAAGGAACCAATAGTGATGGGAAGGAAACTGGGACTCAAATCAATGGTGTGGACCAGAAGGAAGGAAGAAACATCCTACCAAAAAAGAATGAAGAAACAAGAATTTTAAAAAATGAGGAGAGGGACTTCCGGCCAAGATGGAGGCATAGGCGGACACACTGTGCCTCCTCTCACAACCAAAATTAAGGACAACAAATATTTAGAAACAAGAAAACAACCAGAACTTATAGAAAATTGAACTGTACGGAAGTCCAACAACCATTCATCCAGACCGGTAAGAGGGGCGGAGTCGCAGTAGGAAAAAGTGGAGGTGCGGACCCAGGAACGCAAGTAGCAGTGGCTCGCAGTTCCCAGGTGCACGGGCGGTGGCTGGCGGTCCTGGGGCACACAGGCGGCAGCTGGTGGACCCCGGGCACAGGGGGGCAACTGTGCAGATCCAGTGAGGACGCACAAGGCGGCTGGCTGACCAGGGGGTCCCACATTCGCGCACGCAGACAGTCCAGGCAGAGGGGAAGTGGCGAAAGGGACTGAATCCAGGAGAGAGCGGAGCAGGCACCATTGTTCCCTCTCAGACCCCGCCCCCACATACAGCGTCACAACCAAGGACTGGGCTGCCCCACACTGGGGAGCGCCTGAGGCTCCACCCCTCACTACGTAACAGCATGCACACGTGCGCAGATAATCCAGGTGAAGGGGAAGCAGCGGAAGTGACCAGAGTCCAGAAGAGAGCGGAACAGGCGCCATTCTTCCCTCTCGGACCCCGGCCCCCACCTATAGCGTCACAACCCAGCGACTGGGCTGCTAAGGCTCCACTCCTCATACGTAATAGCTGCGACCAGACTAAAACCAAACCAAAACAAAACAAAAAACCCACCAAAAATGGCTCAAACCAGAGAAAAAATGAAAACGCCGGAGTCAATTCCTCTAAGCAGTGAAGAGATAGCCAACCTATCAGATGCACAGTTCAAAGCACTGGTCATCAAAATGCTCACAGAATTGGTTGATTTTGCTCACAAATTAGATGAAAAAATGCAGGCTACAATCCGTGAAATGAAGGAAGACGCATGGGGAACCGATAGAGATGGAAGGAAAACTGGGACTCAAATCAATGGAGTGGACCAGAAGGAAGAAATTAACAACCAAACAGAAGACGAGGAAGAAACAAGAATTCAAAAAAATGAGGAGAGGCTTAGGAACCTCCAGGACATCGTTAAACGTCCCAACATCCGAATTATAGGGGTCCCAGAACGGGAAGAAGAGCAACAAGTAGAAAACTTATTTGAACAAATAATCAAGGAGAACTTCCCCAATCTGGCAAAGGAAATAGACTACCAGGACGTCCAGGAAGCTCAGAGAGTCCCAAAGAAGTTGGACCCAAGGAGGAACACATCAAGGCACATCGTAATTACATTAGCCAAAATTAAAATGAAGCAGAGAATTCTAGAAGCAGCAAGGGAGAAGGGGACAGTCACCTACAAAGGAGTTCCCATCAGACTGTCAGCTGATTTCTCAAAAGAGACCTTCCAGGCAAGAAGGGGCTGGAAAGAAATATTTGAAATCTTGAAAAGTAGGGACCTACATCCAAAATTGCTCTTTCCAGCAAAGCTGTCATTTAGAATGGAAGGACAGATAAAGCGCTTCTCAGATAAGGTCAAGTTCAAGGAGTTCATCATCACCAAGCTCTTATTATATGAAATGTTAAAGGGATTTATCTAAGAAAAAGAAGATCAAAAATATGACAGTGAAAAGACAGCAAACTCACAGCTATTAAGAACCACACCTAAAACAAAAGCAAACTAAGCAAACAGCTAGAACAGGAACAGAACCACAGAAATGGAGATCATATGGAGGGTTAGCAACAGGGGTGTGAGAGGAGGAGGGGGGAAGGTACAGAGAATGAGTAGCATAGATAGTGGGTAGAAAATAGACAGGGGGAGGGCAAGAATAGTGTGGGAAATGTAGAAGCTAAAGAACTTATGACACAAGGACATGAACTAAAGGGGTGAATGTGGGTGGGAGAGGGTGTGCAGGGTGGAGGGGAATGATGGGGGAGAAATGGGACAACTGTAATAGCATAATCAATAAAATATATTTAAAAAAATAAAAATAAATAAATAAAAAAAATGAGGAGAGGCTTAGGAACCTCCAGGACATCTTCAAACGTTCCAACATCTGAATTATAGGGATACCAGAAGGAGAAGAGGAAGAACAACCAGTGGAAAAGTTATTTGAACAAATAATAAAGGAGAACTTCCCCAAGTTGGCAAAGGAGTTCCAGGAAGTCCACAAAGCTCAGAGAGTCCCAAAGAAGTTGGACCCAAGGAGGAACACACCAAGGCACATCGTAGTTACATTAGCCAAGATTAAAATGAAGGAGAGAATTCTAGAAGCAGCGAGGGATAAGGGGACAGTCGCCTACAAAGGAGTTCCCATCAGACTGTCAGCTATTTCTCCAAAAAGACCTTACAGACAAGAAGGGGCTGGAAAGAAATATTTCAACTCTTGAAAGGTAGAGACCTACATTCAAAATTGCTCTATCCAGAAAAGCTTTCATTTAGAATGTAAGGGAAGACCAAGTGCTTCTCAGATAAGGTCAAGTTAAAGGAGTTCATCATCACCAAGCCCTTATCATATGAAATGTTAAAGGGACTTACCTAAAAAAAGAAGACAAAAAACATGTATAGTAAAATAACAGCAACCTCACAATTATTAACAACCACACCTAAAACAAAAACAAAAAACAAATAAGCAAACAACGAGAACAGGAACAGAACCACAGAAATGGAGATCACAAGGAAGGTTATCATCAGGGGAGTGGGAGGGGGATAGAGGGGGAAAAGATACAGAGAATAAGTAGCATAGACGGTGGGTAGAAAATAGACAGGGGGCGGGCAAGAATAGTGTGGGAAATGTAGAAGCTAAAAAACTTATGACATAGACATGAACTAAAGGGGGGATTGTGGGTAGGAAGATGTGTACAAGGCAGAGAGGAGTGAAGAGGGGGAAAGGGAACAACTGTAATAGCATAATCAATAAAATATATTTTTTAAAATAGCAAAATAAGAAAGAAAAAGAAAAGTATTTGAAAATGTACATGCAGCTGTTCTAATACTCAAAAGAATAAATGATGAAACCCTTTTCTCTGGGTACAACAAGTGGATAGCATATTTTCCTGAAGTTGAGAGAAAACAGAAACAAGAGTTCTGATAACAACGTGTAGATAAGAATGCCTTCACTCAGAGGGAAGCATTGTGTAAGAGATTGTGGACAATACAGACAGTGGCAACAGATATGACAGACCCAGAAAATAACAGGACTACCTTTCTTAAGCCATGTTTATAGATTCATCTTAAGACTTTATGGTCGTAGCTTATCTAGTCAGTTCTTAAAATAATTTAAAATTGGACTTGTATGGACATTTCGATGATGTTAATTCTTCCAATCCATGAACACGATATGTGTTTCTATTTGTTTGTGTCTTCCTTGATTTCTTTCTTCAGTGTTGTGTAGTTTTCTGCATACAGGTCTTTTCCCTCCTTGGTTAGGTTTATTCCTAGGTATTTTATTTTTCTTTTTGCTATATGGAATGGGATTTTTTTTCTTGATTTCTGCTTCTGCTGTTTCATTGTTGGTATACAAAAATACCTTTGATTTCTGGATATTGACTTTGTATCCAGCTGTTTGGCCAAATTCATTCATTAGGTCGAGCAGTTTTTTTGGCCGAGTCTATAGCATTTTCTATGTACACTATCATGTCACCTGCAAACAATAATAGTTCTGTTTCCTCCTTTCCGAGTTGGATGCCTTTTGTTTCCTTTTCTTGTCTAATCGCTGTGGCTATGACTTTCAATACTATATTGAATAGAAGTGGTGAAAGTGGACAGCCTTGTCTTGTTTCTGATCTTAGTGGAAAAGATTTTAGTTTTTGCCCGTTGAGTATGATGTTGGCTGTAGGTCTCTCATATATGGCCTTTATTATGCTGAGGAATGCTCCCTCTATTCCCACTTTGCTGAGTGTTTTTATCATAAATGGGTGTTGTACCTTATCAAATGCATTTTCTGCATCTATTGATATGATCCTGTGATTTTTGTCTTTGCTTTTGTTTATGTGATGTATTACATTTACTGATTTGTGAATGTTGAACCATCCTTGCATCCCTGGGATGAATCCCACTTGGTCATGGTGTATGATCTTTTTAATGATTGTTGGATACGGTTTACCAATATTTTGTTGAGAATTTCAGCATCTATGTTCATCAGCGATATTGGCGTGAAGTTCTCCTTCTTTGTTGTGTCTTCATTTGGTTTTGGGATTAGGATGATGCTGGCTTCATAAAAAGAGTTTGGGAGTCTTCCATCATTTTGGATTTTTTTCGAATAGTCTGTTAAGGATAGGGGTTAGCTCCTCCTTAAATGCTTTGCAGAATTCTCCTGTGAAACCATCTGGTCCAGGGCTTTTGTGCATCAGGAGTTTTTTGATTACTGCTTCAATTTCATTAGCTGTTACTGGTCTGTTCAGGCTTTCTGCTTCTTCTTCAATGAGTTTTGGAAGATTATGTTTTTCTAGAAACTTGTCTATTTCATCTAGGTTTTCAAATTTCATGGCATACAGTTCTTCATAGTAATCTGTTACAATGCGTTGTATTTCTGCAGTGTCAGTTGTAATCTCTCCTCTTTCATTTCTGATTGTGTTTATTTGAGTCCTCTCTCTTTTTTTCCTAATGAGCCTGCTTAAAGGCTTGTCAATTTTTTTTTTATCTTTTCAAAGAACCTGCTTCTGGATTCAGTGATCTTCAGAATTGTGCTTTTAGTCTCTATGTCATTTAGTTCTGCTCTGATCTTGGTTATTTCCTTCCTTCTACTTGCTTTGGGCTGTCTTTGTTGTTGTTCCTCGAGTTCTTGTAGGTGAAGGGTTAGGTTGTTTGTTTGAGATGTTTCTGTCTTTTTTAGGTAGGCCTGTATCGCTATAAACTTCCCTCTGAGGACTGCCTTCGCCATGTCCCATAAGTTTTGGGTCAATGTGAGTTCGTTATCATTTGTTTCTAGAAAATTTTTGATTTCTCCCCTAATTTCATTCTTGACCCATAAATTTTTTAATAGCATGCTATTCAATCTCCATGATTTTGAGGGTTTTGGGTTTTCCCCCTTGGGATTGGCTTCTAGTTTCAGTCTCTTGTGGTCAGAGAAAATGCTTGGTATGATCTCAATTTTCTTGAATTTGTTGAGGCTTGTTTTGTGTCCTATCATGTGATCTATCTTTGAAAATGTTCCATGTGCATGTGAAAAGAATGTGTATTTAGTGTCTTTGGGATGAAGGGCTGTGTGTGTGTGTGTGTGTGTGTGTATGTATATATATGTGTATATGTATATGTATATGTACATATCAGTTAAGTCCATTTCCTATAGAGTGTTGTTCAATGCCACAATATCTTTGTTGATATTTTGTTTGGAATATCTGTCCATTTTTGACAGTGGGTTGTTAAAATTGCCTAAGCAATTTACAGATTCAATGCAATACCTATTAAAGTACCAATGGCATATTTCACAGACATAGAACAAACACTTCAAAAATTTATATGGAACCATAAACAACTTTGAATAGCTGCAACAATCTTGAGACAAAAGATCAAAGTAGGAGGGATCACAATACCTGATACCAAACTGTATTACAAGGCCACTGTAATCAAAACAGCCTGGTACTGCCATAAAAACAGGCCCATAGACCAGTGGAATAGAACAGAGAGCCCAGAAATAAACCCAATTCTCTACAGTCAATTAATATTCAACAAAGGCGGCAGCAACATAAAATGGAGTAAAAATAGCCTCTTCAACAAGTGGTGTTGGGAGAACTGGACAGCTACATGCAAAAAAAAAAAAAGAAGAAAGAAAGAAAGAAAGAAAGAAAGAAAGAAAGAAAGAAAGAAAGAAAGAAACTTGAGCACCAACTTATACCATACACAAAAATAAATTCAAGGTGGATAAAAAATTTAAATATAAGCCGTGACATCATTAAAGTCCTAGAGGAGAACATAGGCGGGAACCATCTTATTGGAAAAGATAAGAATACATGAAATAATGTAAATTAAAAGATTAAGCCTTAAAAAAGGAACTACAGAAATAGGAGGCAAGAGAATATAGTAGTAAAGAAGCAGCATTCCAGAGGCAGATTACCCAGGTTCAAATTGCGTCTCCATTTTCTGCCTGGGCAAGTTTTTTAAACTATGAAACTCAGCTATTTCACGCAGCAACATTTTTACTGATATGTCCCCTAAAGCAAGGGATATGAAACAAAGAATAAACAAATTAGATCACATCAAAATAAAAAGCTTCTGCACGGCCAAAGAAAAACAGTATTAAAATAAAAAGAAAACCGACTGTATGGGAAAACATATTTGCCAATGATACCTCAGACAAGGGTTTAATCTCCAAAAATATACAAAGAACGTACACGACTCCACTCTAAGAAGACAAGCAACCCAATTAAAAAATGGGCAAAGGACTTGGGCAGACACCTCTCCAAGGAGGACATACAGAGGATCCAGAGACACATGAAAAGATGCTCAATATCGCTAGCTATCAGAGAGATGCAAATTAAAACCACAATGAGATACCACTTGACATCAGTCAGAATGGCCATCATAAACAAAGCAACAAACAACAAGTTTTGGAGAAGTTGTGGAGAAAAGGGGACCCTAGTGCACTATTGGTGGGATTGCAGACTGATGCAACCACTGTGGAAAACAGTATGGAATTTTCTAAGAAAACTAAAAATGGATCTATCTTTTGAGCCAGCCTGTCCACTGCAAGGATTATATCCTGAGAACCCTGAAACACCAATCCAAAAGAACCTATGCACCCCTATGTTCATAGCAGCACAATTTACAATAGCCAAGTGTTGGAAGCAACCTAGGTGCCCATCAGTTAATGAATGGATCAAAAAACTATGGTACATTTACACAATGGAATTCTATGCAGCAGAAAGAAAGAAGGAGCTCCTACCCTTCCCAACAGCATGAATGGGACTGGAGAGCATTATGCTAAACAAAATAAGCCAGGCAATAAATGACAAATACCATATGATCTCACCTTTAACAGGAACCTAATCAACAAAACAAACAAACAAGCAAAATATAAACAAAGACACTGATATTGGGAACAGGCTGACAGTCACCAGAGGGGATAGGGGAGGGAATTTCAGCAGAAAGGGGAAGGGTTTAGAGCAACAAGTATAAAAGACACATGGACAGAAACTATGGGGGGTGCAAATGGGAGGGATGTGGGGAGGGCTGGGGCAGTAGGCTGGGATGGGAGTAAAAGACAGGAAACTGTACAAGAACAATTAAAATAAAGGAAAAAATGGACTTGTAGAAGACAGCAGCAGAACAATGTGTCAGGTATGTTGCCAATTAACTGTGCAGGCCATTCATTTAACAAACTTCTAGCAAACTTTCCCTAGGCATGAAACAGTAATGAAGAACCATCTTATTGGAAAAGATAAGAATACATGAAATAATGTAAATTAAAAGATTAAGCCTTAAAAAAGGAACTACAGAAATAGGAGGCAAGAGAATATAGTAGTAAAGAAGCAGCATTCCAGAGGCAGATTACCCAGGTTCAAATTGCGTCTCCATTTTCTGCCTGGGCAAGTTTTTTAAACTATGAAACTCAGTGTATTTGTCTGTAAAATGAGAGATAAAGAAAACACTTTCTTCATATATTTTGTTGCTAGAATTAATAGAAAACAAAGAGCCCAATGCATGACACATAGTAGTACTCAATAAATGTTAAGTTCTTCTGTCTACTATTATATTCAGGAATAATAAAAGTATTGCTGGGGGACTGTTATATTATATGGATTATAAGTAGATAGGGGTCCTTCCCACATATTAATATCAGCCTCTTTCAGATGTGAATGAACTGACCCAAATTATTTCATATATTTCAGTAGAATAAAGGAAATGGCTTTTTATGAAGAAGGTTTCTATTGAATTTAGTAATCACTCTACAACAATTCATTTCTATGGCTTGGTGAGCTGTTTCACATGGAATTCTCTTGGTATTTGTGGCAAAATACCAATATTTTCATTTTTAAGTACTTTATTGGGTCATGCTCTATAATCAAGAATTATAGATTGTGTGCTACAGCAACTGGAACTGATTATGATAATGAAGGTGACTAGAACAGAATTCACATGGATGAAGTGAACAGTATCAGCATCAGTGCCATTTGTTTAGGTCCTTCATGTGACCCTCACAATAACATTCTTTAAGAGAAGGGACAAAAATGCAACAGAAAGACCAGATATAAGGACAAGAGAAGAGAAGGAGAAACAAGAAAGAGAAAAAACAAATTCCTTGAATTGGTATATTTATCAAATACTATTCTTCCCCTACCTTGCAATATACATTTACAGGCTCACACACACATGTATGCACACACACAATTTCTGTTCACCACACATCCCCAAACTTACAACACAGGCAAATATTTTGTAACATGCAGCCACCTTCCCCAATATTTGTTCATTTCATTTATGATAAATCTGTGCTTACAAGATTAATAATAAATAATTGATCTTGGAGGTGAGAAGGGATAGTTATAAGAAATGTGCCATTTAGTAGTTATCTCAGTTGCCTTGCCATTTAGTGACTTCTTTTTGTAAATAACTTTAGTCAGACAATCTAGTACAACCACTATGGAAAACAGTATGGAATTTTCTAAGAAAACTAAAAATGGACATACCTTTTGACCCAGCAATTCCACTGCTTGGATTATATCCTAAGAACCCTGAAACACCAATCCAAAAAAACCTATGCACCCCTATGTTCATAGCAGCACAATTTACAATAGCCAAGTGTTGGAAGCAACCTAGGTGCCCATCAGTTAATGAATGGATCAAAAAACTGTGGTACATTTACACAATGGAATTCTATGCAGCAGAAAGAAAGAAGGAGCTCCTATCCTTTGCAACAGCATGGATGGAATGTGGAGAGCATCATGCTAAGCGAAATAAGCCAGGCAGTGAAAGACAAATACCATATGATCTCACCTTTAACAGGAACCTAATCAACAAAACAAAGAAACAAGCATAATATAAACAATGACACTGAATTTGAGAACAGTCTTACAGTGACCAGAGGGTGAGGGGAGAAATTTTAGGGGAAAAGAGGAACGGTTTAGAGCAACAAGTGTAAAGGACACACAGACAAAAACTATGGGGGGTGGAAATGGGAGGAAGGTGGGGAGGGCTGGGGTGGTGGGCTGGGGCGGGGTAAAAGACAGAAATCTGTACAATATCAACAATTAAAAATACTTATTAAAAATTTTTAATAAAAAAAGAAAATCTTTGAGAAGCTTAAAATAGAGCAAATGAGTAGATAAAAAAATATTAGTTAATTTGGCTATAATTAAAAAATAATGATTAGGACTTCTGGCCAAGATGGAGGTGTAAGTGGACACACTGTGCCTCCTCTCACAACCAAAATTAAGGACAACAAAAATTTAGAACCAAAAAAAACATTCAGAAGAGATAGAAAATTGAATTGTAGGGGAAGTTCAACAACGATTCACCCAGACTGGTAAGAGGGGCAGAGTAAGTGGCTGGCAGAGAGGGATCACAGCAGGAAAAAGCAGTGGCTACTGGTCTCAGGTGCGCAGGCGGCGGTTGGTACACCCCAGGCACACAGGCACCGGTTATTGGGCGTGGGGAGGCGAGGAGCAGACCAAGCGAGGCTCACAAGGCTGCTGACCATGATCACACATTTACTCACAGATAAACCAGGTGAAAACAGGCAGCGAGACAGACTGTGCAACCCAGGGCCCCAGTGCCAGGAAATAAAGCCTAAAAGCACCAATTGAAAACACTTGTGGGGGTTGAGGTGCTGGGAGAGAATCCCAGCCTCACAGAAGAGTTCCTTGGAGAGACCCACAGGGTCCTAGAATGTACACAAGCCCACCCACACAGAAATCAGCATCAGAGGGACCAAATTTGTTTGGGGAAACCAGCGGAAGGGACTGGAATCAGAGTGAAGAGCAAGTGCCATTGTTCCCTCTCAGACCACACCCCCACATATAGCGTCACAACCCTGAAACTGGGCTGCTCCACCCTGGGGAACACCTAAGGCTCCGCCTCTCAGTACTTAACAGCCAAGATCAGACCGGAAAAAAAACCCCCACAAAACCCAAAAATGGTGCAAATGGGAGAACAGATCAAATCCCCAGAGCCAATTCATCTAAGTGACCAAGAGATAGCCAACCTATCGGATGCACAGTTCAAAGCACTGGTGATCAGGATGCTCACAGAATTGGTTGATTTTGCTCACAAATTAGATGAAAAAATGAAGGCTACAATAAGTGAAATGAAGGAAAATGCACAAGGAACCAATAGTGATGGGAGGGAAACTGGAACTCAAATCAATGAAGTGGACCAGAAGAAAGAAACAAACAAACAAACAGAAAAGAAGGAAGAAACAAGAATTCAAAAAAATGAGGAGAAGCTTAGGAACCTCCAGGACATCTTTAAATATCCCAACATCTGAGCTGTAGGTGTACCAGAAGGAGAAGAGGAAGAGCAACAAGTGGAAAACTTATTTGAACAAATAATAAAGGAGAACTTCCCCAATCTGGCAAAGGAAATAGACTTCCAGGAAGTCCAGGAAGCTCAGAGAGTCCCAAAGAAGTTGGACCCAAGGAAGCACACACCAAGACACATCATAATTACATTCCCCAAGATTAAAGATAAGGAGAGAATCTTAAAAGCTGGAAGACAAAATGAGAGAGTTACCTACAAAGGAGTTCCCATCAGACTGTCAGCTGATTTCTCAAAAGAGACCGTACTGACAAGAAGGGGCTGAGAAGTATTCCAAGTCATGAAAGTCAAGGACCTACAGCCAAGATTGCTCTATCCAGCAAAGCTTTGATTTAGAATGGAGGGGAAGATAAAGTGCTTCTCAGATAAGGTCAAGTTCAAGGAGCTCATCATCACCAAGCCCTTAGTATATGAAATGTTAAAGGGACTTATCTAAAAAAAGAAGATAAAAATGACAGTAAAAAGACAGCAAACTCACAGCTATTAACAACCACACCTAAAACAAAAGCAAACTAACAAAACAACTAGAACAGGAACAGAAACACAGAAATGGAGATCACATGCAGGGTTAGCAACAGGGGAGTGGGAGGAGGAGAGAGGGGGAAAAGGTACAGAGAACAAGTAGCATAGACGGTGGGTAGAAAATAGACAGGGGGAGGGCAAGAATAGTGTGGGAAAAGTAGAAGCTAAAGAACTTATGACCCATGGACATGAACTAAAGGGGGGAATGTGGGTGGGAGGGGGTGTGCAGGGCGGAGTTGAATGATGGGGGAGAAATGGGATAGCTGTAATAGCATAATCAATAAAATATATTTAATAGTCAGAGGGGAGGGGGGAAGGGACAATGAAGGAAGGGTTTTCTGGAGCTACTATAAAGGACACATGGACAAAACCAAGGGAGGATGCGGAAGCAAGGGAGGATGTGGAAGCAAAGGAGGGAAGTGGGTTTGGCGTGGGTAGGGGGCAGTGGTACAGAGAAAATGCTGACAACTGTAATTGAACAACAATGAAATAATTATTAAAAAAACACTAAAAATATATTTAAAAATAATGATTAAACTAGACAGATATAGCCAGTGTTCTCCTAGTAAATGGCAGGGGGGAAGAATTCTGATTTATAGAATTTGTGAATTTCCATTGTGTAAATACACCCATCCTGACAATTTCAAGATACTAAAAGACGTCAACCATCTCACAAGATTCTTTAAAAATTAGCAATTTGCTCTCACAAGTTACTACAAGCTAGCTGCCACACACCATTTATTATAACTATATGATCCTATGAAAAGTCACTTAATTTTTCTGAGCTTTACTTTCCTCCTCTGTAAATCAAAATCACCATAATTATTATTACAGTATAGTATATTTACCACAATCACGATCATTATCATCACTCTTATTTCTATTATTTCAACCCCACTTATAGCCATAGCTTCTAAAATTTATGCCAAGACTCTAAATCACATATCAAATCTGTGAGAAACACTATGACTTTCCACCTCATGATTAGCAAAATTTGCATGGTCCAATGTCAAAATTCAAAACTGTACTGTCTATTGCAATATGTCTTTCCAGATGTCCCTCATTGATAGTTTATCTGCAATTAGAAAGAAAGCAGGAAGATGGAAGATAAAAAGAAGGGAGTGATATTGACTTGACAAATCTATCCTTATTTTTCTGAATATTTTCTGCTTATAGCTATCTATCCAATGTTCCTCTGTCTGTTAAACTGGTATTAACTTAGTACCTACCACACATGAGGCATTATTCTAGAAACTGGGGATCCAACAATGGGCAAAAGAGGCAAAGCCACTGTCCTATAAGGACCAGCTGCCTAGTGGGAGAAACAGACATTAAGCAATTATGAAACCAACATGAACGCTTTGAGGGAAAAGAACAAAATACATGAAAATATGTAACAAAGGAACCGTGCCTAGGTCATAAATAAAGGAAGGGTAGAAATGTGCCATAGAAGGAGTCCCTTAGCAAGTGGTGATTAAGTAGGGATCTGAAGAAATGGAGGAGTTGACAATGTACAAGTGAATGAAGAAATGGCTAATAGACAAGCAATTGGGTGTTTGGGTATGGGACATTGAGAAGAGGTCTAGATTACTGTGGGGGGCACTGCCCACAGAGCCCCATCCCTCTGTCACGGACGAAAATAAAACTACCAAGACATGATCTGCTTGGGGAGGAGAGGTGGACAAACTCTCAGAGGAGAATGACCTAGAGCCCCTTCTTCACTGGGCTTTTATTGGGTTCAAATACACAGGAATACAGGTATGTCAGGTGGCAAGGATCAAACAATGGTTAACATTTCAAAGACATCTGAGGGCTTAATCTGAGTCAGTGTCTGTCAGGAAAGGGGGTTGCAAAACTTTGGGAGACATACTCATTTCCTCCTCAGACCCTTATCATTTAAATGACAGCACTCTTAGCAAAGCAGGTTTCACAGGACTTTACGAATTCTTTCTTATGCCCAGTCACCCGGGGGACAGTTCTGGCTGGCACAGGGCTGTACTGCTCGCCGTCAAGGGGACTCGGGCTATGTCAGAATAGCTGGGGGGGCGAGGGTCCATCACCCCCTCTTTGCTGTAGCCCCCCGAGTCCTTCCATAAGAGCCTCCCAAGTGGTCATGTCTGGCTTAGGTTGCCCCTCCCACGAGGAGTCTTAACTGTCATTGACTAACTGACTAAGCATTGGGGTCCTGCCAGGGAGATAAGCTTTATCTCCTTAGTAGCTCATGTCCTCTTGACAGAACAGACCCAGATGAAACGGGCCCCTAGGCTCTTACTCAGCCCACCATGGGTTGAGGATTACAACTCCTGAGACAAGGCTGAACGGTCCGCAACAGATTATATATACAATTTAAGAGTCATGGTATATAGATGCCACAGAAGCTACATAAGATTGATAAGAGAGTCCTGGCTCCTGGGGCTCAGTGGATTGAGTGCCGGCCTGCAAACCAAAAGTTTGCTGGTTTCATTCCCAGTCCAGGGCGCATGCCTGGTTTCGGCCAGGTCCCCAGTAGAAGGCGTGTGAGAGTAAACCACACAGATGTTTCTCTCCCTCTCTCCCTCCCTTCCACTCTCTAAAAATAAGTAAAATCTTTACTAAAAAAATATTGCAAACAGGGTAAAAGTAAGAAGGCAACCTAGGACTGAGCCTTGAGAGGCTCGAACATTCAATGGTTACTGATTTGATACCTGCATTCTCTAATTGGGCCTCACTTCCCGAGCTGTAATCTCTTAACAGAGATCCCCCTCCTTTACCCATGTTAATAAATAACCTGGAGAGACTTCAGGTGTAGAGATTAAGAAGAGAGAACCCAGAGTGAAACTGACCTGGGTTCAAATACTAGATTCACTCTTTTTCAGCTGTGTCACCTTCAAAAAATATTTTAACTCTCTTAGCTTCAATTTTGACATCTATAAATGAGATATAGTACCTGTTACACAGCTGCTGTGAGGATTAAATAAAGTAATGTGTGTAAAGTACCTAGCACAGCATCTGGAAAGTAGTAATTGCTCAATAAATGGAAGTTAACTAAACAACCTACTGCCAAAAGCCCAATCCTTTGTGAGTAGGCATGACCATAACCAAGTTAACCCCATGTCTTGTAGTAGAGTCATTGAAATCTAGTCACTCTTTGGGTATCATTTATAAGCCCACCCAGCCAGAGTACAGAAGTGCTTGGTGATCAGAAGCATAGTATAGTTTTGTGACCAAAAATATGTTTCTCTCATTCTGCCAGCTTGCCAGGGTAGCAGCTCCAGACATAAAACTGCCCTGGCAATAGCAGAACTGCCAGCCAGTTGAGACCACTGTAGAGCTGGGGGAGTGTTAAGAAAATAATTTAAGAGCTTCCATTCTAGAATGTTTGGAAACAACTCTCTATATTGCTATATCCACCAGTGCACAATGTTTTCAAAAATATGATATGAAAAACAATTTTCTATTTGGTGGGAATAAAACAAGAAATACTACACTGCAGGAATAAATCACATACCAAACTACTCAACCAAACTGATTATTCTCTGATAAGGCTATTCAGCCATATTTTGAATTAAAGTGAAGTCCCTCAAAAAAAAAAAAAAAACTTGTTTGGGAAATGTGCACATCATTACAGGATTAAATAAATTAATGTAGCTGTCTTTTATCTATATATGCAGAAATTATAACTGTGCTGATAATTAGATTCTGAATAAAAAACAAATGTATGATTAAGGATAGGTTTTTAAGTACTTTTTTTTTCTTTCTTTAGATTTTATTTATTTATCTTTAGAGGGGAAGGGAAGGAGAGAGGGAGAGAAACATCAATGTGTGGTTGCCTCTTGTATGTCCCCTGCCGGGAACTGGCCTGGCAACCCAGGCATGTGCCCTGACTGGGAATCGAACCGCGATCCTTCGGTTCGCAGGCCCGCGCTCAATCCACTGAGCTACACCAGCCAGGGCAAGGATAGGTTTTTAAATCACTCTATTAGAACCATGAAACTACCCAAAATGATAAACATAAAGACAACATTGGTAATGAATGTTGTCTTTGATAGTGATACCACCATGGTCTCAATTTAACTCTGAGTTCTACCCTAGTCATTTTCAGAAGTAATTCCTATACAAGTCCCTCCTTTTCAGCTTGCTTCACTCACCCTTCCCAGCTTTGTCCATACCATTTCACCTCAGCTTGTTTTACTGAAATAGTCTTTAACAGGTATTTCCTCTCACCAGTTCTTTCCTGCCATCTATGAGGATTCACAAAGCCAGATTAACCTTCCAAAACACTCTGTTCTTGGCTTTATCCTACTTATTGAGACATATATCCATTCATTCTCATAATCAACATTCTTTGAATTCTTACTACATGTAGGTAGTGTGATAAGCTCTAGAAATGAAGATGTGAAACATCAAAGTACCCAATTTCATGTCATTCACCATATGGCTGGGGTAAAGACTGTGGTTAGAGTCTCAACATCATAATAAAGGCAGTTGGTCCAAAACAAAATCATGATTGAAGCAT
The DNA here is from genome assembly GCA_039655065.1 of Glossophaga mutica. NCBI lineage: Eukaryota > Metazoa > Chordata > Mammalia > Chiroptera > Phyllostomidae > Glossophaga > Glossophaga mutica. Next base: position 20,978,878 of record CM077318.1, read on the forward strand.
CACCTAACCACCAATCACTATATTTCTGAATAAATGAGCTATAACTGCCACATGGGAAGTAAAAAAGAAAAGTCCAGGAAAAATTACAGAGCTAGGGAATTTCCTCTAGTATATATTTGAGAATTATCTATGTCTAGGATCTACTTTAAGTATCAAAATGTTGTGTATATTCCTTATGAATCAAAGCAAAAACAAACCAAAGAGATTTGGAGATCTCTTAGTGATTCATTAAATAACCTTGAAGCTTTCTAGATTGCAGAATGAGGGATTGGATTTATTTCTAAACAAACTATGGAAATCCCAATGAAAATATAAAGTAATCAATTTTTAAATAAAATATCCCCAAACATAGTTACACAGCACTAAAGGTGTTACTCTAAAAGGAGCTGATATTAACAAAGGTAATGGTATAAAATTAAATTGCCAAATATCCAAAGAATTATGGTGGTTATGCAGGTCCTTATAAGTCAACATTTCTTTCCAAAGATGTGGCATGACCTGCTTTGTGCTGTAAGTACTTAATTTCACATTTATTTTATGGTAGCTGCTTATGGGTTCCAAAGATACATGATCAAATTAAAATCCTAGTAGAAGCAGAATTTATATCTTCCTAACACAACTCCAGAAATCATTATATGGCTAGCTCAATTGGATATTCAAGCACAGCACAATTCTGATACATGAACAAAGTGGGAATTGTTGGTCTCTTGAAATGAAACTAGAATTTTGAGAGTGGGATGCAAAAACTATTTGGCAAAGAGAACAATTCAAGTATGTGAGCTAAATCAGAATTTTCATGCACCAAATATTTCTGAAAACAAATGGATTGATCATTGGCTGGGACTTAGATATTGTTTTATTACGTAGAGTGTCATTGGAAAGGCATTTTGTGTGTGTGTGATTGGATTTAATACTAAGCCTAAAATCAATATATGTCAAACACTTAAAGGTGACATATTTTCCTCTATATTTGTAACCTGAATCATTCAATAAGATAATATAAGAACATCTTTGGTTCTATATGCCTGACCTGTTATAATTTTGCAGCTTTAAGAACACTACAAATTTATAGCAGCTGCCCAAACTTAGTTACAGTGGTGTTTCTTAAACCCAGGGAGAAATTCTATACAGCCTATTTTCCAAGGTTAAAATTTAGATATATACACTGAAAATTTTCATATAAAATGTAAACTTGGAGAGATTGTTGTATATATGTGGGTATTAAATTTCTTTAAAAGTAATAATTATAATTTTATTTAGGACTTCCGGCCAAGATGGAGGCGTAGGCGGACACACCGTGCCTCCTCTCACAACCAAAATTAAGGACAACAAATATTTAGAAACAAGAAAACAACCAGAACTTATAGAAAACTGAACTGTACGGAAGTCCAACAACCATTCATCCGGACCGGTAAGAGGGGAGGAGTCGCGGCAGGAGAAAGTGGAGGTGCGGACCCAGGAACGCAAGCAGCAGCGGCTGGCAGTTCCCAGATGCACAGGCGGTGGCGGGCGGTCCCCGGGCCCACAGGCGGTGGCTGTCAGACCCCGGGCACAGGGGGGCAACTGTGCAGACCCAGTGAGGCCGCACAAGGTGGCTGGCTGACTGACCAGGTGGTCTCACATTCGAGTGCACAGAGGGTCTAGGCGAAGGGGAAGTGGCGGGGGGGACTGAATCCAGGAGAGAGCGGAGCAGGCGCCATTGCTCCCTCTCAGGCCCCACCCCCACATACAGCGTCACAACCCAGCGACTGGGCTGCCCCCCACTGGGAAGCGCCAGAGGCTGCACTCTTCACTATGTAACAGCACACGCGCGTGCGCAGATAATCCAGGTGAAGGGGAAGCAGCGGAAAGGGCTGGAGTCCAGGAGAGAGCGGAGCAGGCGCCATTGTTCCCTCTCAGACCCCGCCCCCACCTATAGCGTCACAACCCAGCGACTGGGCTGCCCCGCCCTGAGGAACATCTAAGGCTCCACCCCCTCACTACGTAATAGCTGAGACCAGACTAAAACCAAAACAACAACAACAAAAAAAAACCCCACCAAAAATGGCTCAAACCGGAAAACAAATCAAAGCCCCAGAGCCAATTCCTCTAAGCAGTCTGAAGAGATAGCCAACCTGTCAGATGCACAGTTCCAAGCACTGGTCATCAAAATGCTCACAGAATTGGTTGATTTTGCTCACAAACTAGATGAAAAAATGCAGGCTACAATACGTGAAATGAAGGAAGATGCATGGGGAACTGATAGAGATGGAAGGAATACTGGGACTCAAATCAATGGAGTGGACCAGAAGGAAGAAACTAACAACCAAACAGAAGACGAGGAAGAAACAAGAATTCAAAAAAATGAGGAGAGGCTTAGGAACCTCCAGGACATCTTTAAACGTCCCAACATCCAAATTATAGGGGTACCAGAAGGGGAAGAAGAACAGCAACGAGTGGAAAACTTATTTGAACAAATAATAAAGGAGAACTTCCCCAATCTGGCAAAGGAAATAGACTACCGAGATGTCCAGGAAGCTCAGAGAGTCCCAAAGAAGTTGGACCCAAGGAGGAACACACCAAGGCACATTGTAATTACATTAGCCAAGATTAAAATGAAGCAGAGAATTCTAGAAGCAGCAAGGGAGAAGGGGACAGTCACCTACAAAGGAGTTCCCATCAGACTGTCAGCTGATTTCTCAAAAGAGACCTTCCAGGCAAGAAGGGGCTGGAAAGAAATATTTGAAATCTTGAAAAGTAGGGACCTACATCTAAAATTGCTCTATCCAGCAAAGCTGTCATTTAGAATGGAAGGGCAGATAAAGTGCTTCTCAGATAAGGTTAAGTTCAAGGAGTTCATCATCACCAAGCCCTTATTATATGAAATGTTAAAGGGACTTATCTAAGAAAAAGAAGATAAAACTATGACAGTGAAAAGACAACAAATTCATAGCTATCAAGAACCACACCTAAAACAAAAGCAAACTAAGCAAACAGCTAGAACAGGAACAGAGCCACAGAAATGGAGATCATATGGAGGCTTAGCAACAGGGGCGTGGGAGGAGGAGAGAGGGGGAAAAGGTACAGAGAATGAGTAGCATAGATAATGGGAAAAAAATAGACAGGGGGAGGGCAAGAATAGTATGGGAAATGTAGAAGCTAGAAAACTTATGACCCATGGACATGAACTAAAGGGGGGAATGTGGGTGGGAGAGGGTGGGTAGGGTGGAGGGGAATGATGGGGGAGAAATGGGACAACTGTAATAGCATAATCAATAAAATATATTTTAAAAGAAAAAAGTAATAATTATAATTTTAGACTACAGATCACTAAAAGTTAAAATTTTTCAACTACTTCAATCTATGGAAGAGTGGGGGTAGAATTTACACTCTCATGAAATATTACATATTGATAGTCTCACATTTAGTAGTTTTTTCATTGATGTTTTATTTGATTTTTATTCTTCATTACAATATAATACAAACTTAGAAACTTCTGTCTAGCAGTGATATTAATCACTAGAAAAATTTGAAACATGAAATTAGAGTTTTAAAAATTTGTCTTAAAATCACAGACTTGTATATACAATACTTTTTAAAGGATGATAAAAACAATGTGTTGTTATAAGAGTATACCTTATGGCATAAGCATCAGTCATCAATAGCACAATGCAACAAGTAAGTCATTTGTTCTGACTTTGTAATTTAGGATTTTGTCATAAAGAAATTCTGAGGATTGGACTTCCAGCCAAGATGGAGATGTATGTAAACATGCTTTGCTTCCTTGCACAACCATAAGAAGGGTCACGCTAAACTAAAAAAAAAAAAAAAAAAAAAAAAAAAAAAAAAAAAAAACACCGTGAATTGCTCCAAAATTGAACTGTATAGAAGTCCAACAACCAAGGATTTATTAGTTTTTAAATATATTTTATTGATTATGCTATTACAGTTTGCCCTTTTCCCCCCTTTATTCCCCTCCACTCTGTACAGCCCCTCCCACCCACATCCCCCCCACTTTAGTTCATGTCCATGGGTCATACATACAAATTCCTTGGTTTCTACATTTCCTATACTATTCTTAACCTGCCCCTGTCTATTTTCTACCTACCATTTATGCTACTTATTCCCTGTACCTTTTCCCCCTCTATCCCTCTCTCCCTCCCCCGATGATAACGTTCCATGTGATCTCCATTTCTGTGATTCTGTTCCTGTTCTAGATGTTTGCTTAGTTTGTTTTTGTGTTTGTATTTTATAGGTTCAGTTGTTAATAGTTGTGAGTTTGTTGTCATTTTACTGTTAATAGTTTTGATCCTCTTTTTCTTAGATAAGTCCCTTTAACATGTCATATAATAAGGGCTTGGTGATGATGAACTCCTTTAACTTGACCTTTTCTGGGAAGCACTTTATCTGCCCTTCCATTTTAAGTGATAGCTTTGCTGGATAGAGTAATCTTGGATGTAGGTCCTTGCCTTTCGTGACTTTGAATACTTCTTTCCAGCAACGTCTTGCCTGTAAGGTTTCTTTTGAGAAATCAGTTGATAGTCTCATGGGAACTCCTTTGTAGGTAACTCTCTCCTTTTCTCTTGCTGCTTTGAAGAGTCTCTCCTTATCTTTAATCTTGGCTAATGTAATTATGATGCACCTTGGTGTGTGCTTCCTGGGGTCCAACTTCTTTGGCACTCTCTGAGCTTCCTGGACTTCCTGGAAGTCTATTTCCTTTGCCAGATTGGGAAAGTTCTCCTTCATTATTTGTTCAAGTAAGTTTTCAATTTCTTGCTCTTCCCTTTCTCCTTCTGGAACTCCTGTGATTTGAATGTTGGAACATTTAAAGTTGTCCTGGAGGTTCCTCTGCCTCTCAATTTTTGAATTCTTGTTTCTTCATTCAGTTCTGGTTGAATATTCCTTTCTTCCTTCTGCTCCAAACCATTGATCTGAGTCCCAGTTGACTTCTTATTACTGTTGGTTTCCCATACCTTTTCCTTTATTTCACTTTTCATAACCTCTATTTTTTCCTCTATTTTGCAGTCATACTAAACCAATTCTGTGAGCTTCCTGATTTCCAGTGTTCTGAATTGTGCATCTGATAGGTCTGCTACCTCGTCATCCTTTACTTGTATTTTTTCTGGAGCTTTAATCTGTTCTTTCATTTGGGCCATTTTTTGACTTGGTGAGCCTGTTATGTAGTAAGGGGTGGAGCCTTAGGTGTTCACCAGGGAGGGGCAACCCAAGTAGCTGTGTTGTGACACTGCCAGTGCGGGAGGGTTCTAAGAGGGAACAACACCACTTACTCCACTCTCTGACAGCTGTTAGTCATTTCTGGGGCTACCCACAAGCAAATTGGGCCCTTCTGGTGCTTATTCCCGGGTGGGTGGGTTTGTGTACATTCTAGGATCCTGTGGGTCTCTCCAACAGACTCTCCTGTGAGGCTGCGAGTTTCTCCCAATGCCACAACCCTCACAGGTTTTTCAGTCAGAGGTTTTGAGACTTTATTTTTCCATGCTGGACCCTGGGTTGTGCAGACTCTCTCACTCCCCAGTTGTTCCTCCCGGTTTATCTACACACGAATGTGGGACTGCCCAGTCCACAAGCCACCGCCTTGCCTGCCACAATCCTCCAGCTGCTGCCTTGCTGTGAGTCCTCTCCATCGGGCTGCCAATCTCTGCCCCTCCTACCAGTCTGGGTGAATGTTTCTTCTTTAACTCCTTGGTTGTTGGACTTCCATACAGTTTCATTTTTCTGGAAGCTCTGTTTTTTTTTTTTTTAATTTGTTGTTGTCCTTTTGGTTGTACAAGAAGGCACAGTGTGTCTATCTATGCCTCCATCTTGTCCAGAAGTTCCTCAACAACCAAGGATTTAAAGAAGCCATATTCATCCAGATGGGTAGGAGGGGCAGAGATAGGGAGCTGGAACAGAAAGGATGTGGTGTGGTAGTGGCAGAAGCCAGAGGAACAGGTCTCACATTCACATATGGTAGATAAAAATTGGGTAGGATACTTGGGAGCAAGCAATAAAATCACCAGTTCGGACTGCACATCCCAGGGTTCCATGGCCAGGAAAATAAAGCCTCATAACTTCTAGCCGTAAAAACCAGTAGGGGTTAGGTTAGCAGAAGAAACTGCCAGTCTCTCAGGAGAGTCCATTTAAAAAGTCCACACTGTCCTAGAACATAGGCAAACCAACACACTATGGGACCCAACACCAGGGCAAAAGCTAGAGGGGCACCAGTTGCATACAGGAAGTGGGTGAAGTGACTGGAAGCGGGCAAGTGCTGAGCAAGCCTCCAGCAGCCAGGTAGTGACATTGTTCTCTCTCTGACTCCTCACCCACATACAGAGCCACAAAATGGCGAAGTGGATTGCTCCACCCTGGCAAATACCTAAGGCTCTGTTCCATACAACTTAACAGGTGCGCTAAGATAGGGAGTCAAAGTAGCTTTACCTAATACACAGAAACAAACACAGGGAGGCTGCCAAATTGAGGAAATAAATAAATATGGCCCAAATGAAAGAACAGAACAAAACCCCAGTAAAAGAAGTAAATGAAATAGAGAGAGAGATAGCCAACCTATGAGATGCAGAGTTCAGAACACTAGTGATAAGGTGCTCAGAGAACTCACTGAGTATGGCAAAAGCATAAGGGAAGAAAGTAAGGCTACACTAAGTGAAATAAAGAAAAATGCACAGGGAACCAATAGTGAAGGGAAGGAAGCCAGGGTTCAAATCAACAATGTGGAAGATAAGAAAGAAATAAACATTCAATCAGAACAGAATGAAGAAACAAGAATTCAAAAAAGGAGAGACAGAGCCCTGGCTGGTGTGGTTCAGTGGATTGAGTGGTGGCCTGCAAACCAAAGGGTCGCAGTTTAATTCCTGATCAAGGCACATGCCTGGGTTTCAAGCCAGGTCCCCGATGCGGGGTGCGCAAGAGGCAACCACACATCAATGTTTCCCTGTCTTTCTCCATCCCTTCCTCTCTCTCTAAAAATAAATAAATAAAACCTTTTTTTAAAAAGAGGAGAGAATAAGAAGACTGTGGGACATCTCCAAAAGTGCCAACATCTGAATCATAGGGATGCCAGAAGGAGAAGAGGAAGAGCAAGAGCTTGAAAACTTACATGAAAAAAAGTAATGAAAGAAAACTTCCCTAATTTGGCAAAGGAACTAGATATATAAAATTAGGAAGCACAGAGAGTCCCAAGCAAGGTGAACCCAAAGAGAGTTACAGCAAGACATATCATAATTAAAATGCCAAAAGTTAAAGATAAAGAGAGAATCTTAAAAACAGCAAGAACAAAGAAGAAAATTACCTACAAAAGAGTTCCCATAGGACTATCAGCTGATTTATCAAAAAAAAAAATTGTAGGTGAGAAGGTACTGGCAAGAAGCATTCAAAGTGATAAAACAACAACAACAACAAACAAGCACCTACAACCAAGATGACTCCATCCAGCAAAGCTATCATTTAGAAGGGAAGGGCAGATAAAGTGTTTCCCAGCAAAGTAAAGCTACAGGAGTTCATCATCACCAAGCCTTTATTATATGAAATGTTAAAGGGACTTATTTAAAGAAAAAGAAAATCAAAACTATGAACTATAAAATGACAACAAGCTCGCAACTATCAACAACTGAATCTAAAAAACAAAAACAAGCTACACAAGCAACTAGAACACAAAGAGGATCATAGATATGGAGATCATTTGTAGAGTTATTAGCTGGGAGGGAGAGGGGAGAGAATGTGGGAAAAGGTGTGAGGATTAAGAAGCATAATTGATAGGTACAAAATAGAGAGGGGGATGTTAAGAATAGTGTAGGAAATAGAGAAGCCAGATAACTTATATGCACAGCCCATGGACATGAACTAGGCTGGGGGGATTGCTGGAGTGAAGGTGGGTACTGAGTGGAGCGGGACAAAGGGGAAATTTGGGACAGCTGTAATAGCGTAATCAATAAAATATACTTAAAAAAGAAATTCTGAGGTTTGTTTTATCTATTTTAATAAATCTCTTAAAAATGATATTAAAGTTGGCCATCCAGTTTCTAACATGACAGATAATTGCACAGGTTGCTGGTCCCTTCTCCTCAGTCCAAACCTGAAAATGATCCAGATGTTTGTGTGTATAGAGGAAAGGAAGGTTTGAGATCCCAAAACCAAAAATTAAAGTTGAGAATTCCTAGAGATAGAGAAAGTGGTTGTATCCCATTGTCAAGGGTAGAATGGGAATTGAGTCTAGAGTCACCCATTGCAGAAAGATGAATGGCTGAAGTTAGTTTTCCAGTTATACTTTTCAGTCTCACAGATACATGCCTGGGAAGATATTTCTTGACCCCGACACCTTTACTGGATAGGAAATAACAGGAATAGCTAAGCCAGAGGATACAGGATAACTTCAGGGTAGTACTCAAGCTTAGCTGTCATAAGGAGCAGATAATGACAGTCATTGACAACAGGCTAAGTGGTTATTCTAAAGATTACCATATACATACTCAACACAGTCTACTTAGAATCAATATTTTACTATTTCAAGTGAAATGTAGAAACTTTACTGCTATGTAGTTCCCTTTACCCTCCTCACTTCATGCTGTACTTATCTTACACATTTTATTTATATACATTAAAAATCCCATTAGTCAATGTGATCATTTTTATTTTCAACCTCGTAATATTTTGAATAACCTATTTACCCTGATAGTAACCATTTCTGTTGCTCTTATTCTATTCCTGATAGTCCAAGTTTTCCTCTGATATAAAATTTTCTTTCCATCTGAAGAATTTCCTTTAGCATTTCTTTTGGAATAAGCATTCTGATGATGAATTTTCTCAGTTTTTCTTCACCTGAGAATATTTTTATATTACCTTCATTCCAGGAGGATATTTTTATTGGATACAAAATTCTGTATTAACAGTTCACCTCTTCAGGCATTTTTAAAATTCTGTGACATGTCTTTCTCGCCTCCATAGTGTATGACGAAAAATCCACTGTCATTGTACCACTATATGTACTGTGGTGTTTTTCTTTGGCTGCTTTCAATATTTTTTGTCATATTTAGTTTTACATAATGTTATTATTATGTGTCCATATATGAACATCCTTGAGTTTATCTGGTGGCATTCACTGACCTACTTGAAAGCATAAATCAAAGCCCTTTGTTAAATTTGGGAAGTTCTCAAGCATTCTTTCTGTATCGCAATCTTTTTCTCTCCTCTGAGACTCTGAAAAAGCAAATGTTAGATTTTTTGATATTATTTCACAGATTACTGAGTTTCTTTTTATTCTTTTTTATTATTATTTTTAATTGTTTTACTGTATTTTTCCATTACCATTTCTGTTCATTCTTTTTTTATTTTTTGGTTTTTGTCAAAATGAAATTTATATATTCTATAAGAAATCACATCAAAGTGTGACCATTGCAACAAAAAAGTCTTGTACTAAATACAGTCTAACTCTTTCCACAAAACCATAGTATAAAATTATGTTCTATTTATTAATGTCCTGTTTCTTTATGGAACATTTAATTTTTAATGCTGTAATTTAAAATCTATTTTTAAAAATAATTTCTTTTTTTAATTCTTTTTTGTTCATTCTTTTTAATTGGTTTTTTAAGAGAGCTTTAAAAAATGTTATTTATGGACTTCCGGCCAAGATGGAGGCGTAGGCAGACACACTGTGCCTCCTCTCACAACCAAAATTAAGGACAACAAATATTTAGAAACAAGAAAACAACCAGAACTTATAGAAAATTGAACTGTACGGAAGTCCAACAACCATTCATCCAGACTGGTAAGAGGGGCGGAGTCGTGGCAGGAGAAAGTGGAGGTGCGGACCCAGGAACGCAAGCAGCAGCGGCGTTCTGGCGGTCCCCGGGCACAGGGGGGCAACTGTGCAGACCCAGAGAGGCCGCACAAGGCGGCTGGCTGACTGACCAGGTGGTCTCACATTCGCGCGCACAGACGGTCCAGGCAGAGGGGAAGTGGCAGTAAGGACTGAATCCAGGAGAGAGCGGAGCAGGCGCCATTGCTCCCTCTCAGGCCCCACCCCCACATACAGCGCCACAACCCAGCGACTGGGCTGCCCCGCCCTGAGGAACACCTAAGGCTCCACCCCCTCACTACGTAATAGCCGCGGCCAGACTAAAACCAAAACAACAACAACAAAAAAAACCCCACCAAAAATGGCTCAAACCGGAAAACAAATCAAAGCCCCAGAGCCAATTCCTCTAAGCAGTAAAGAGATAGCCAACCTGTCAGATGCACAGTTCAAAGCACTGGTCATCAAAATGCTCACAGAATTGGTTGATTTTGCTCACAAACTAGATGAAAAAATGCAGGCTACAATCCGTGAAATGAAGGAAGATGCATGGGGAACTGATAGAGATGGAAGGAAAACTGGGACTCAAATCAATGGAGTGGACCAGAAGGAAGAAACTAACAACCAAACAGAAGACGAGGAAGAAACAAGAATTCAAAAAAATGAGGAGAGGCTTAGGAACCTCCGGGACATCTTTAAATGTCCCAACATCCGAATTATAGGGGTCCCAGAAGGGGAAGAAGAACAGCAACGAGTGGAAAAGTTATTTGAACAAATAATAAAGGAGAACTTCCCCAATCTGGCAAAGGAAATAGACTACCAGGACGTCCAGGAAGCTCAGAGAGTCCCAAAGAAGTTGGACCCAAGGAGGAACACACCAAGGCACATTGTAATTACATTAGCCAAGATTAAAATGAAGCAGAGAATTCTAGAAGCAGCAAGGGATAGGGGACAGTCACCTACAAAGGAGTTCCCATCAGACTGTCAGCTGATTTCTCAAAAGAGACCTTACAGGCAAGAAGGGGCTGGAAAGAAATATTTGAAATCTTGAAAAGCAGGGACCTACATCCAAAATTGCTCTATCCAGCAAAGCTGTCATTTAGAATGGAAGGGAAGATAAAGTGCTTCTCGGATAAGGTCAAGTTCAAGGAGTTCATCATCACCAAGCCCTTATTATATGAAATGTTAAAGGGACTTATCTAAGAAAAATAAGATAAAACTATGACAATGAAAAGACAACAAACTCATAGCTATCAAGAACCACACCTAAAACAAAAGCAAACTAAGCAAACAGCTAGAACAGGAACAGAGCCACAGAAATGGAGATCATATGGAGGCTTAGCAACAGGGGCGTGGGAGGAGGAGAGAGGGGGAAAAGGTACAGAGAATGAGTAGCATAGATAATGGGAAAAAAATAGACAGGGGGAGGGCAAGAATAGTATGGGAAATGTAGAAGCTAGAAAACTTATGACCCATGGACATGAACTAAAGGGGGGAATGTGGGTGGGAGAGGGTGGGTAGGGTGGAGGGGAATGATGGGGGAGAAATGGGACAACTGTAATAGCATAATCAATAAAATATATTTAAAAAATGTTATTTATTTATTTATTTCTATTTTTATACATTTTTTGTGAGGGGAACCAGGGCAGTTTTATTTATGATGGCAACATACAAGACTCCTTGCTTAGGTTCACGGGCTAGATACAGCCTGCACCCAGGCCTTATGCTTCTCCTCAGGACTCCTGGGGGCGAACTTCACCTGTAGTTTCTTCCACATGCCTTTCTTTATTCATTTCCTTGAACTCTCCAAGGGTGTTTGTGAAGAGGATCCGTTTATACTCTTCTAACAACAGGCCACTGAAGCTGGTGTTTCTGGGGCCAGGGTACTTATGTTTATAATAGTTTAGATGGATTCATGCTAAACTCTGGTACATCTGTTTGCAGGCCTGAAGCTCTGCAACCTCAGTGTTCTCTCCCTCCCAAAAGGCCTGTGCTACCCACTGCCGAAGGTAAGTGCCCAAGTCTCCACCCGCTTGGTGTCGTCCACTGGCCATTCCTCACAGAGTTTTAAGAAAACCCCGATAGCAGCTTGCCGCCATTTTGAGCCCCCTGGTGTTATTTATTTATCTTTTGACAGAGGGTAGGGAAGGGAGAAAAAGGAGAGAAACATTAGTGTGGGTTTGCCTCTCGAGCATCCACCTACTAGAAACCTGACCTGGCCCGAAACCCAGACATGTGCCCTGACCAGGAATTGAGGGGATGACCCTTTGGTTCACAGACCATTACTTAACCCACTGAGCAATAGCAGCCAGGACTAATCGTTTTTATTTATGTTGTTCATTTTTTATAATTTTTACTGATCTATGTTGAAGTATACTGAACTTTTCCTCTTAAAACTTCATTCTGTTATTGACCACATCTAGTAAATTTTCACATGATTATTGCATTTTTCAGTTCCAAAATTTCCATTTAGTTCTTTATATTTTCTATTTCTTTGCTGAAACCATCTATCTTTTTATTTTTTCAAAAGTATTTTACTTTGTCAGACAAACAAAAATTGAGGGAATTTGTCACCAGTTGCCTATACTGCAAGAAATTATAGAAGTTCTTCAGAGAAAAGTAAAATTATACAGGTCAGAAACTCGGTTCTATATAAAGAAAGGAAGATGGTTAAATAAGAAATTAATAAAGTCTTTTTATTTTCCTTACTCTTAATTTATATAACAGTTTGTTAAAATAGTAATAGCTACAATGTATTTGGTGGTTATAGTTTATTGGTAAGTGAAATGAATGAGAGCAATATTATAAGGGTGGGAGGGAGGAATTGGGAATACTTTGTTACAAGGTGCCTGTGCTACCTGTGAAGTAGTATAGTGTTATTTGAAATGGAATCAGTTGTTGATATACACTGCAAACTCTAGAACAATCACTAAAAAAGTTTTTAAAAAAGAAATATAATTGATATGATGAGAGGAGAAAAAAATGGAATCACATAAAATGCGTAAAAGAAAGACAAAGAGTATTTGCCCTTATTTATTGAGCCATGGTTATGACAGATGCTTCAAAGTATTTGTCATAATTCCAATATATGTGTCATCTTGGAATTGAAATCTGATAATCATTTTGTTTTTTTCCCTTGCAGGTAGAGGTTTCTGATATGTTCATATGCTGGGTAATTTTGGATTGTATCCTGCACATTTTGAGTGTTATATTATGAGAGTCTAGATCTTATTTGATTTCTAAGAAAAATGTTGTGGTTTTGTGTTTTTTCCTCTTTTATGTATTGTTTTGTTTTTGCTTTAGAAGGTAGCAAACCTGTTATGTTCTGACCCAAATTCTGTGGGATGTGGTTCCAATGTCAGTTTAGTTTTCAGAGCATTTGCAATTATTTGAATCTGTCTTGCATATGCACCACTCAATAGCCACTCTGAAACTAGGTCTAGCAGTCTTTGCTTTGCAACTCAGAGATGTGCCCAGGAGCTCACACACCACTTCACAGGATTTCTCTCCAGGTTAAGTTTCTACCTCTCTGACACCCTCCTTTACAGTCCTCTGGCCAGAAAGCTGGAGCATTCCTTTTCCTGTTCTGATGCAGCACGTCCCACTGCCTGCATATGGTGTAAAAGAGGAAAAATCTTTTCCTCTATCTTTGTAAATTATAGGTTGTGGCCCGATAACAACAACAACAAAAAAAAAATAGATTAACAAGAGATACTAATTTATTTAATATAAGTTTTACATGATGCAGTATAAGGAACTCTTCCTTGTGGCATGGGAAATGTAGCCCAGCCCGCACTCAGACAGGCCAGTGGGGAGCAAGGTCCAGTACACAGGACCCACGCCGACAGATAGGTTCTCCCATGAGGAATCAGGACTGCATTGTACCTAAGCTGCTTTGAGGCTTGCTTTTGCTAATACTCCCTCACCCTGAACTGAGGCAGCAAATGTTTACTGCAGATCTTTAAAGTAACTTCCTAAAATCTATGCTAAACCTCCCAAGGATGAGTGTAACCAGTTCAACCACTTTTCCCTTTGCATTTGCAAATACCCTTCTTCTTTGATGTAATTAGCAACATCCTCTACTTTGCTTTCTGTAAAAGGTAACCACCTAAAGTGAATCTGTGCATAGTAAATGAGGACCATGCTTGATGTAATGTGCCCAGAAAAGCAATAAAAGCCTGTCTAGGCAGGGGTCGGGGCCCTCTCTCACTCAAGAGAGTGGCAATGCCATCCCTTTTTCTCCACAGGACTTCTGTAGTCCATGTTAATTTGTCCCTAGCAGCCACAACACACAGACCCCACAGGCCAGGGTCTGCATCCATGCAGGAGCTTTCATAAGGAAATGAAGATGCAAAGAAACAGTTAAAACTGTGAGTTTTTAAAAGATTTTATTTATCTTTACAGAGAGGGGGAGTGAGAAAGAAAGGTAGGGAAACATCCATGTGTGGTTGCCTCTCATGCAAGTCTCCCACTGGGGACCTGGCTGGCAACCCAGGCATGTGCTGTGACTGGGAATTGAACTGGTGACCCTTTGGTTCACAGCCTGGCACTCACCCACTGAGCCACACCAGCCAGGGCCTAAATCTGTGTTTTTATGCTAGGTTTGATGAAGAGTGGAGAGTCATGGAAAAATTTGAAAGGACAAAAAAGAGTATAACCCTGGCTGGTGTAGCTCAGTGGATTGAGCACGGGCCTGCGAACCGAAGGATCGAGGTTTGATTCCCAGTCAGGGCACATGCCTGGGTTGCCAGGCCAGTTCCCGGCAGGGGACATACAAGAGGCAACCGCACATTGATGTTTCTCTCCCTCTCTCCTTCCCTTCCCCTCTAAAGATAAATAAATAAAATCTTAAAAAAAAAGAGTATAAGATAAGTGTAGTAAATAAGGGAAAACAGCAAGGTCTGCTCATTTAGATTCCTTTCAGCATCCCTTTCTCTTTGGAGATAAGGATGCTCCTTTCCTTCAGGAATAGGGATGTGACCTCTCACATAAGGGTCTTATGACCTGCTTCAGGGCAAGATCAGAAAATCCTTCCCGTACATGCCATTTCTCAAATTCCTTCTACTTGAAATATTCAATATGCCTAAGTGCATTTTGGGGGATATTGTGTCCTGCACTTCACCAATGCCCAACAGATAAGAGGGCAGAGAGAGATAAAGTAATGTTTACTTACTCTACACTCCTGTGATGAGAGTTCTTCTCCATTGCCTGTTGCAGGGCTGGAACTGAGCAATTTTCAAATCAGTTAAAGTTTCTTTGGCATCCTCCTATCATTTTACCAACACCTGTCCTTCTAGTTTAAGTTATTTTAGATGAACTCTTGGCTGGCATAGCTCAGTGGATTGAGGGAAGGCTGTAAACCAAATGGTCACAGATTCGATTCCCAGTCAGGGCACATGCCTGAGTTGCGGGCCAGGTCCCCAGAAGGGGGCATGTCACAGGCAACCACACACTGATGTTTCTCTCCCTCTTTAAGGAAAAAAAAAAAAAAGGTGTAATATGGCTTTAAATAGCCACATAACATTTATACACACCAGCACACACATGGATTCTCCTGAATGTAGATATTGTGCATGTTTATTATGATTACCCTAAATATATTTAATTCTTATATAGGATTTATCCATATTATGTTTGTTTTTTTATTTAATTTTTTAGAAGACAGTTTCTATTTTTTAAGAATTTTATTTACTTATTTTTAGAGAAAGAAAAGGGGAGGGAGAAAGAGAGGGAGAGAAACATCAATGTGTGGTTGCCTCTAGAATGCCCCCACTGGGGACCTCTGGCCCACAACCCAGGCATGTGCCCTGACTGGGAATCAAACTGGCGACCTTTTGGTTTGCAGTCTGGTACTCAATCCACTGAGCCACACCAGCCAGGGCTGTATGCTTGTTTTTATTTTGAGGCAATATTCTTTTTAGCAAGGCACAAAGTCCAAATCATCTAAAGAAGGAATATAGGAATATAGGCAATATGATATTGATCTCTATGCTTCAGAAATACAACTCAGTAAGAAACATACAAATGGCCAACAGATACATGAAAAGATGCTTAACTTTACTAACTGTTGGGGAAATTCAAATCAATACTACAATGAGATACCACCTCACACCTGTTAGAATAACTATTATCAGCAAGACAAGTAGTAACAAGTTTCGGAGAGGGTTTGGAAAAAAGGAAACCCTCATTCACTGCTGGTGGGAATGTAAACTGGTACAGCCACTATGGAAAACACTATGGAAACTCCTCAAAAAATTAAAAAGAGAGTTAACATATTACCCAGCAAACTCTCTTCTGGGTATCTACTCAAAAAATTTTGAGCTCTGGCTGGTATGGCTCAGTGGACTGAGCATCAGCTTGTGAACTGAAAGGTCACTGGTTCTATTCCCAGTCACTGCACATGACTGGGTTGTGAGCCGGGTCCCTGGTTGGGGACATGTGAGGGGCAACCATGTGATGCCTCTCTCCATTTGTTCCTCCCACCCTTTCCATCTCTCCAAAAATAAAATAAATAAATTTTGAAATAAAAAGAAAAATTTGAAAACATTTATTTGCAAAGATATATGCACCCCTATATTCACTGCAGGTTTATTTACAGTAGCCAAGACATGGAAACCAAAGTGTCCTTTGATCAATGATTAGATAAAGAAGATGTGGTCCCATATACAAAGGAATACTACTCAGCCATAAAAAGATGAAATACTATCATTTTTGGTAACATATATGGATCTTGGGAATAGCATCCTAAGCCAAATAATTCAGACAGAGAAAAATTAAGAACCATATGATTTCACTTATATGTGGGATATAAAATTGAAGGCAGTGAATAAACAAGAAAAATAAACAAAAGCTCATAAGGGGGTGGGGTAGTAAAGGGTAAAGGGTAAAGAGTGTTGAATATATGGTGATGGAAGATTTGACTTTGAGTGGTGGGCATACAATTCAATATACAGAAGATGTCTCATAGAATTATACATTTGAAATTTATATAATCTTATTAACCAATATCCCCCAATACATTTAATTGTACACTTGAAACCTGTATGGTTTTATGAATCGATGTCACCCCAATAAGTTCAATAAATATAAAATGAGAATATTCAGATAAGCAAACAGTTTATTCAACACTTAAAAAAGAAATACAACTCAGTAATAGTAATAATAACTTGCATTTGAATATTGCTTTTGTACTTTCCAAAGCACTTCCATATAGCCTCTTTTGCAATTTAGTCATATTGTATGTTTTAGTCCCAATAGTGAAAAATCTGATTCTACTCAAAAATAAACTAAAAAAAAGAAATCTTTCCTTTTTATACGATAGTATTTTTATCTTTAATAACAAGGGCTACACTTGTGTCATGGAAAGATCCTACTCACAGTCCCGATGGTGTGACTCTTTTTTCCTCCACAAAAGTGAGTGGAAGACAGAAATCCATTTTAATGGTAAATATCACATGAGTTAACACTAAAGATAAGAAACAAATGGCTTATGTAAACTTAATAAGTAATTTAAGTATATTTAGTAATTTTAGATTTGTGGAAACATTCAACATTTATATGTTGAATGAATGTCAGGTTGAACATTTTTTTTTTAATATTTTATTTATTTATTTTAGACAGAGTGGAAGGGAGGGATACAGAGAGGGAGAGAAAGATTGATGGGTGGTTGCTTCTTGCATGCCCCCCTACTGGGGACCTGGCCTGCAATCCAGGCATGTGCCCTGAATGGGAATCCAACCAGTGACCCTTTGGTTCACAGGCTGGTGCTCAGTCTACTGAGCCACACCAGTCAGGGCAGGTTGAACATTTTTATTAATTTAAAAGATGATTTGCAAGAAGAAAATAATATAAAATTTAATTTTTTTCCCAGAATTTGTTAATGTTTCTCTTCCTGGCTGAAAAAGCAACAGCCTGATGCTCAGCTTTTGCTGGATAGCTCTTGCCTACCAAAGAGGGTACATTTGCTTACCATTTGACCTTCTCCATTTTCAGACCTCCTCTGATCTCCTCCTATCTCCCTCTTTAAACTCTTTATGGCAACCTACCTGGACTGTTCTTTGTTCTGTAAACAGTCATGGTCTCTCATCTCAGGGACTCTGCTCATATGGTTTCCTTTGCTGGAAATACTCCCACCACATCCAGCTTACCTGTAGAATCCTATCCATGTGTCTCTGTGTTTTTCTGTGTGTCTGTAACAACCATTTTTCATGTTCATGAATTCTGTGAGGCAGAAATATAGATAGGGCACAGCAGGCATGACTTATCTCTGCTCTACAGTGTCAGAGAACTTAGCTCAGAAGATTTAAATGGCTTGGATGATTCAATGGCTAGGGGCTGGAAATGGCCAGAAGTTATCTTCACTCAGTAGAAATTACCCCACTGGAAAATTCACTTACATATGGCACCTGGGCTGGCTTGACTAGAAAATCCCACTCGACTGTGCTGTTGACAGAAGCAGCTATACATGGACTTCCTGTTTAGCTTTGGATTACCACAGCATGGTGGCCTTGAGGTTCCAAAAGTGACCGTCTTAGCAGAAAAATTCCTAACAATTTTTGAAAGCTTCTCTTTAATGCATCTCCCCAATATCACCTATTTCTCTGTTGCCCCCTTAACAAAATGCATTTGTTGTCTTTTGAATTTTCATAGTAGTTTCCTTGTGCTTCTCTTTTCTTATTTTGCTTTGGCTATATAGTCATTTTTCTATTTATTTTTATATTCATCCTATGCTCCTGTCTGTTCCCTATGAGCATTTTGAGGACAAGAACCAGGTTTTACTTATCTACATAGTCTCTAAAGCAATTAATAGGCTACTTTCTTAGTATATTGTACACAGTGAACAAATTTCAGTTGAATCAAAAAAGAAAAAATAAACTAGTTTCCTAACCCTCCATTGGGTATTTCAATTTCTTAAATATCCACTGAAAACATGCTTTTACTTAATACATATATGTGTCTGGGAGTGTCATGACTTATGTCAAACCATAATATCAAACAAATAGGAATATCATTTGGCAGTTAGCAAAGAGGAATTGGATAACCACTGTGAAGTAGTTATTTCCAATCATCCATGTATCCATGGATGGTTTGTGAACCATGGTTAATTTAATATACACACATGCTTATTAGAAGTATTCAACCTCTTGCTATAATCAACTTGTTTATATATTTACAAGTAATGACTTTCTGGTTATTTTAATTAAGAAACCCTTCATTCATTAGAATTCTGTTGACTAATATAATCCCTTCCAATGGGGAAAACTATTATTTATTGTAGTTGTACGAAAAGCAGGTTGACAAATTGCCACAGACATCCACAAAGAGGTCCTGATTAACCTGTTAGTGGAAGAATTAAATCAGATAAATATTCTGGAAAGCAATTTTGCAATATGTATCAAATGATATTAAATTGTGTATTTCCTTTGACCCAGCAATTTCTCTTCTAGGAATTCATCCTCGACATTTGCCCAAGTACATGAACATGATATTAATTGAAGCATTGGTTATAAGAATATATATTTGGAAACAACATAAATGTATACCAATGGAGTATCAGTAAAGTAAACAATGGTACAGCCATACAGTGGACTGCAACATAGCTATTAGAAAGATTGAGAAAAATCTATGTGCAGTAACACTGAAAGATATCCCTAATATATTGTTAATCAATGAAGTTGTAGGACAATATATATGTCATGCTCCCATTTGTGTTGAAAATAAAATCACCAGCATTTGCTTATAAATTGTAGAAATTTAAGCAAGACTGGAGTTGTGGTGTTGGGAGGGAAAGAAGGCAGGTGGAAGGGAAGATTGGGCTATATTTAGTAGTCTGACAAGCAGATGTGTTGTTAAACTTATTAAAAACATTCAGATAAATGTTTATTAGGATTTCAGTCCTTTCAAATATATTGAGATTTATTAATAGCTTGGTACATTTGCTAAATGTTCCATATGCACTTGAAAAGAATATGTATATAGTTGGGTGTAGCGACTTGTAGATATTAATTAAATCAAGTTGTCTGATTTTAAAAATATGTAGTTCTAATGTCAAGTAGCTCCTCCCTTTTTCTATCAATCTGCCTCTCAATTGGTCAGGCTCAAATCTCTATTCTCTCTGACTGACCTCTTTCTTGGGAGTCAGTTCCCAGTCTGTCAATTTTGGTTAGTCTTATCAATTCTATCTCACCAACTGTCTTGGTTTTCTTTTTCTCTCCTTTCATTTCCAGTTTTTCTACCTGGTCTTCCAGACCTTTAACACTTCACTCCTCAATTATCAAAGTTAACTCCTAGCAGATCTCCCAGCCTATAATTTCTCTTTCCAGCCTACAAACCCTTCTTCTGTCCTATAGAGGGTCCACCTAACATACAGCTGTGTGCCGGTCCAAAGCCTTCAGTGCTTTCCATTGATACGCCTTCCAACTCCAAAGGAAAACTGGGCAATCGAGCACCCTCCTAAAGCCTGGCCCAGTCTATAGTTCCAGGTATTACTCAGAGGACCCCACACGGTGATGGGTTCAACTTGTCTGGTCAGGAGGTTCCCTATCTGGAAGGCCCTTTCTGCCTTTCCAGCTCTCTGAATGCCACTTATTCTTTAGTACCCACTTGCAGCACTATGAGAACCCACTTATTTTTATGGGCCCCAGAAAAATCTTCCTCACCAAACTCCTTGGTTGTCACTGTTTATAATCTTTCTTTTATTGCCATGTAAGTAAACCTCTAAGATGTGTGTGGAATCTCCTCAAAAGTGGATACCATGTCTCTTACAGTAATTAATACACTGAATTTCCTCAGGCTTTGCCAGCCTGTAAGTACAATAGGGTCGTGAAAATCTATACTTCTGAATGTGTCCTCCAGCAAAGTGCCCTTCAAGCAGTTCTGGGACCAGCAGCATCTCACCTTTGTTTATGATCAAGCCCTTGTCAGCCGTCAAGGTCCACTACCATGTAGCATACACCATTTCTTTCCTCATTTCCTGCTCTCAACCCCTGCCAGGCACCAGTGTCCCCCACTGGGCACCACTGTGTTCACTAGGCACCAGCCTCCTGCAGACACCACTATAATTATATTTCTTTGTGCTTGCCACACTGCTGTGATCTAACAGTCTCTCACAGACATTACTGTTGAATGAAGGATGACATTAACTAGGACGTGCTTTGATTTGCTTTTCTAGTGGTGTAGATAAGTTGCACTGATTTATCCTCAGGCTGTCTGTCTCCAGTCACTATTGGGATCCATCAGCAGACATTTGTGAGGTGGTTTTCAGTGATCAGGATACATGGTTCTGAGCTGTTGAGCAAAGCAATTCTACCTGCTAGGGTTGCCAGCCCAAATCAGTCTGTCCTACTCTGATGTGTTTTGATCCTTATATGGAAACTTCCTATCTCTGGGTCTTCAAAGTTCAAATTCAAGTAGAAGTTGATCTCAAATTTCAAGAAAGGTCAGCTCACACCTCAGACAAAGTTTCTTTGTGTCCATCTGCTAGGCAAAAAAGAAAGCTCCCAAATACAATTCTCACAAGGGGGAAACTGGGGTCCCTAATGCAACTCTCACAAGGAGGGAATTGGGGAGTGAAACAATCAAAGAAATGCTTTCTTAACCTGCAGTTGCACAGAGAAGTTCAGCTAGGAATGAATGGAAAAATGTTCTGCATGCAAAAGTGTAGTGGAAGGATGGTCAGAAGACAGTTTAGGAGTGTTTGTTTCTTAGTGCTTAACAATATTACCATTCAAATGGTTCCCTGAGGCTTTGAAGTTACAGCTCTGGGAAAGAAGTGTTCCCACTTGGGGTTTCTATCCACTAGACCCAAGGTCAAGTAAACCTGGTGGTATGAAAGGCTCACAGTAAAGACTCAAATGCTAGGAAATCTATCCCGGGTTTCTTTTTAAAATACCTGAAAGGATATTGAAAAACTCTGACTTTATAAAAGGCAAAAGGTAACCCTGCATATTCTTCAATAGCCTTAGTAAAAGAAACACTTTTAAATCATATAAAATAGGTTAGTTACTTCTTGTGACATCTAGTCACTGATAAGATGTGGCATATGTAAGGAAAAAACCTGATTGTCTGAAATACATACTTTAGTGGTGGACATAACATTAGAAGTTGCCAAACATTGTGTAGTAGGTGTCAAATTTTCTCAAATTATATTTATATACACATTTTTGGAATTTCTAGGACATTTTCTATTATATTGGTCTCATTCAAGGATAACACCATAAATAATTTTGTATCTATACACAGGAGAAACAGGGAGTGATTATTTGCATGACAAAAGGATCCTCATCCTCTATAGAGTAATGAGATTTACAAAATATATTTTCTCATAACTTTTCTTTTTTTGGTTGTATTTTTTAAAATCCCACTTTCATATTCTTTTGTGATTATAAAGATAATGCTTATCACTAACAAGCACTTGAGATTTGTATGACAGTTTGCACTGTTCAAGCCTTGCCCCTCTCTCATCCACCCCTCATGTGGTTCTGGCAGACCTGTGAGAGAGGGACCAGAGCAGAATTTCTCAACTCTATTTTCTTTCATCTTTACTATATTTTTTATTACAGCATGAACATATTCTTGTAAAATATCAAAATGATTTAAAGTCTAACGTAGGAAACTCTCTTTATCCTGCATATGACTTTCATAATTTCTCTTCATCAAGTTAAAAGTATTCTAACATTTCATATGGAAAAAATATAATAAATACTATATAAAAACCCACTAAGGAATGGTGGTAATATTTTCAGCCTAGAGATCCCAAACCTGACTGTGCATCAGAACCACCTGAATTTGCTAAAACTACAGATTCAAAAACTCTATCTCAGACTTACTGAGTCAGAATCTCTGCCAGTAAGAACTTTGAAAGACCCTATTTCAGATCACCTCCTACCTCTAGGAGAAGACTGCTCTTCCTAAATTCCTTTAATACAGGCTGTAATATTTAACAGAACTTTACATTACAGAATGTATGCAGGGTGGCATAGAGATAACTGAGATAGTAACTTACAACTACCAGCTTATATTTTACAACCCACATTCAATTTCCAGCCCACTTTCTGAAGGAAGCATCCTCAAAGCAGGTAGCAGCTCAAAATCCACACCAATACAAATCTCTAGGAATTCCCATGACTAGGATTCCAGCCCCAGTTCCCATTGGTTCCAGCAAAAGGATAAAATTCTGTCTTGTCATCTAAGATCATTGGTCCACTTTCCTATCACAGAGTGGCTGACACTGAGATTCTCCATATCCTCCTGGGGAAGCCCCACTCCTCATCTCCAGGTACCACAACCCAGACAAATAATCAGGACTCCTCTCTCCATTTCCCAAAGGCTGGAATATTTAGTCTGAAATAATGCCAAGTAAGTTCATCTTTCATATAACCTAGCTAGCACTAAACCAGGTCTAACTCAGTTGCTCATCACAGCCCTCCTCCAATTTAAGGCTAAGGAAAAAAATCAAACCTGCAACACCTCTCTTGCTCTCAATTCCAAATCTATTGTGTACATGTGGGGGGAGGATCCCAGAGCAAAAGCCACATCCATCTGGGTGAGGGGGGAATCCAAGCTTAATCCATCTTTAGAAAAAGAGAAATTCTCTAACTATTGGAGAATAGTTTGTTGAAACCCAATTTACATCACCAAACAGATTGATTAGCATCTCACTCTGAAATAAGTTCGCTCCTGAACAAAGACTGAAGGTTTTTTTGACAAAAGGAGTTCTTTGAGGTGGAGCTCCTCCAAGCAAAGCCAGGACATGCTACCCTTGAAGTGTGTTCCTTCCAGTCCCCTCACATTTTTCCTCCTATCTAAAACCTATTCAGCTCAAATCCCTCCTCTTTCGGGAAGCCTTCCCTGACCACACTGGACCACTAGTATATTGCCTTCCATTGAATCACAAAAAATTTTTCTTGTTCACCTGGCAATTGTTCACACATAGTTTCAAGACTTGAGACTATTCTTGTAATATTGCCCTAAACTTTTGAGTTCTTTTATAATTTAACTTTGGGTATAAAATATCTGTCACCACTACCACCCCCATTTGATCATTAGCTACTTAAACAGTGTCAATGTGGGCATCTCCCCAGACTTCTTTAGATTATCTGAGAGCCAGTTCTGTATTCCTCTCCAGAACTAGCTCTTATTTGTGCTTGTTACACAAGTAACCATTGAGTGGTTAATAGAAATAATCAAAAATAACTGGCTGCTCCCAAAAATGTCTATGAAGTTTGTCATGTGTCCAGTCCTCTCAACAATCCTATCCGGCAGATGTTGGCATTATTCTCATTACATCAATGAGGAAACGGAGATTAGAAAGGTAAGCAGATGTCCTGGGGTCACACAACTGGGTTACACAAAAGCACCCAGTTATTTTTTAATTTATTGATTTTTAAAGGGGGGGGAGAAACACTGATTTGTTGTTCCACTTATTTATGGATTCATGGATTGATTCATTCATTGGTATGTGCCCTGATCTGCAATCAAACCCACAATCTTGGTGTATTGGGATGATGCTCTAACCAACTGATTAATGAGGCCAGAGCACTCCTAGGTAGTATTTTAAACTCGTTTCCAAGGGATCTATTTTGACTGGACCAGAGGATGTGTGGGAAAGTATATGATAAAATAAGGCCAGGCCTAAGTTAGGAGGGCCTTATGTATCAAGATAGGAAATTTGATAAGCGATGGGGTGGTATTGAAGGCTCTTGATCACAGAAATGACAAGATCAATGTTTGGTATTAGGAACATTAATCTGACAGTAACGTGTAAAATGAGACTGGTGAGAGCCTGAAGGGGGAAAACCTGTTAGTAAGGAAAGACAATAGTCCAGGTTAAAGGGTAATTAGAGCTTGAAAAAAGAAGGTAAATGTGCAAGAAAGAGGGATGATTATAAAATCAAGAAAGTCAAGTGTGGGGATTGACTATGGAAGTGGGGGTCGGGCTGGGTGGAGGGGAACAAGAGAAAAATTGGGACAACTGTGATAGCATAAACAATAAAATACTTTTTAAATAAAGAAAGGATATCAATACAATCCTCCTAAGTCAATTTCAACAGCCAAAGAAGCGAAGAAAAGGTAATCTCTCAATATTATGCAAAATAAGCCTAGTTTTACTTGACACCCCTTTTCTCTTGTCTGTTGTAATTCTTGTCTCCTTTCCCCCATGTGACTGAGCTACAGTCACCTTACATAGGACAGGACATTTCTATTAAATGTTTCAATTTTTCTAAGGAACACAAACACTTAAAAATTAGAATTGTGATCATTCCAAATTGGAACAAAGTCACAATATTAAATCTTCAGGGCTGAAATATAGTAAAACATACCCACTGTTTCTGCCTGCTTCAGACACTTCAGCTTGAATAATGTCTCAAATACACTGAAATTAATGATGACAAAGTGTGAATCAGGGACCTCTTTATTTTTTTTAAAGATTTTATTTATTTATTTTTAGAAAGAGGGGAAAGCAGGGAGAAAGAGAGGGAGAGAAACATCAGTGTGTGGTTGCCTCTCACAGGCCTCACACTGGAGACCTGGCCCGCAACCCAGGCATGTGCCCTGACTGGGAATCAAACCAGTGACCTTTTGGTTCACAGGCCCACCATCAATCCACTGAGCTACACAAGCTGGGGATCAGGGACCTCTTTTTAAAACAGCATGTTATAGAAAACAAGCAATATTTAACTTGTATTGACGTTAGGAACTTGGACCAAACCTAGAAGTTTAAACAAAAAGAATTACACGTATTTCTTTGTTAATGAAGACCTAATTACTAATTTAAAAAAAAATTAAAACCTAAATTACACTTTTTTTGAAGCCTGATGTAAACATGAGTACTTGATCTCCTGCTTACTCTCTCACCTTTCCTATTAGCCCTTCTTCATTGTTTTTTTTTTTCTAGATTTCTTCTGATTATTTTTATATCTCCAGAAAAGTACATGGTTAGATACTACTCAGAAAAATATTATCTTATGATGCACAATGACAAAGATAGCCACAGTGTACCATGTTTTACACATCAAATACCTTTCCATAGCTTCAAATATTTGGGATTACTAATGTTCCAATAATGTGTTAGGCTCGTGATGGTACTGAAGCCGCAAGAAAGGAATATTACTTTATTAAGGCAGGATTGAAGATACGCTCATTCATTGAGGGAAGGAAACACACACAGTTAAAAGAACATATGGTAAACTTCTCTGATACCAAGGAAGCCAGAGGATACCCCATCTTACAAAATTAGCATAGAACCTGATTCTTCAGTGTACCCCTCCAACTCTCTGAATGGTCTTTCTTACTTTAGTGGTAGACTGGTTACTACCATAAAGATTTATACCTAAATAGGAAGTTCTCCTATTTACTGCATTATGAAGCCTTACTGTCTGTGCCACTCTTTGGTGTGCATACTATAATAAAATCCATGTGTAAATGTATATATTTTAAAGATGTTGTGCTCCAATATGTTCTGAGTTACTACTTTTGAAAGTACTGTATTGATTCAACACAAAGCTAACTGAAAGGCTAATCTTCCCATTGTTACACTTTATTTTTTTCTATTGTTATACTTTAATTAGTGAGACCTGTCATTACAACTTTTTATGATGGAAAGTATCAGGCCTTTTATCTTACTTTTAAGCCCTATTCTAAGAACAGAAATGGAAGTGAAAAGACAAAGGAAATTGCATTTTATGGAACAATAAGGAGAGTCTTTAAAAATCCAAGAAAGTTCACAAACTGCCAATGAAAACTACTTGGAGGCAGCACCACTAAGAAGGGGGCCATTTACTGAGTATACATTAGCAATCAGCTACCTCCCTAATCCTCTCCAGAATCCCAGGGACAAGAAAGAATAAAGACATTTCATAAGAGCAGCCTGTAAGGGTGGCCTTTCAATTACATTTCTTAATATGTAGGAATTTAGAGATGCGTTCCAAAGCTGTTAGAAATACCCTGGTTTGTCATACCTGCGTTCTCTTTAACATCAGGTTGGAGTTAAATGACACACATTTATTGCAAATTATTATATGTTTATTATATTTATTTCATTTTTTCTCATTAAAGTTGTTCTCATACTTTTAACAGAAAATGTGACATTGAAAACCACAAAAATCAGTACTAAAAAACATAAGAAATTGGAATATTTACAAAATTAGCCTAAAATTAGGAAATACACAACTAAAAATTTTACAGGTTGAGCTATTTTATTAGGTTAACTGATTTTAGCAACCTTAAAATTCTCAGGAAATTGTAACCTAGAAAAACAGAGCAAAAAAAAAAAAAAAAAAATCCAGAAGCCACAGACAAAAATAGTACCTTCTCTCTGATTTTGTACTTTTCCTGCAAACACTATTTATTTAAACATTATTATAGTTTGTCCTCATGATAGAATAGACTTGATATGAATTAATGTGCTCTTTTGAAGAAATGTTCATGTTTTAAAAGCACATGGGACAAAAATGCACACCCAAAGTTGAGACTGTGTTTTTTTTTTTTTCTTTTTGGAATGAGAAATAATTGGTTACTGCCAAAACAAAAATATAAAAATTAAATCAAGGGTACAGTTCTTTTTTGGAGTGTAAAAATAATCAATTAGTGCTAAAATGCTTTTCTTTCACTCTTTCATTATTCTCTAATTTGGGTAGATTCAGTGAGTTTACTTTTCATCTGACTGGAAACCAAAGCTTTTAACCAAGATAAAAGAGAGATTTTCAAAGCAGAATAGGGAAAAGAGAGGGTAGGGGGTGTGGTTCTGAAAAGAGGGAAGATGTTGCCTTACAAAGCCCCCTGCCTTGCAAATTCCAACACACATGCCAATTTATTCCCATTCTCCATTCCTTATCATCAGTTAAATCCTGGATCCTACATCAGAAACCCAATTCAACACACACTCCTGTTCTAGAACTCTCCTCAGGCCTACCAAAACCACAAGGGAATGATACAGAAGAAGAGCAGAGTGCTGTCCTCTTTTTCTACCTCCACCATTACTGCCCCCATTCTGTCTAGGCAGCTAGGGAAGAAGAGCCAAGGGCTGCATTTGGCATCTGTAGTTGAGTCACCAACCACTATTATGGTTCCATTGTCTGACTACATTGTGAGTTAAAGTTTAAATACAATATTTTTTTAAAACTTTCTGTGAGGTAATACGGGGACTCTATCACTTATTCTAGAGAGAAATAAATTGTGAGTTTAAAATAACCTAAAACTGCAAAAGCAAATTTTGGAACATAGCTTATTATTTGTTGGAACTACCTGTACTGAAAAGACTCAGCAGACAGCATTCTATGATTTAGAAAGTGCAGAGAACTAAATGTGTCTACTAGCTGCATTTGGTATTTTCTTTAATATAATGGGAAAAAAACAATCTTTTAGCATCTATAATGCTAATAGTTAACTTTAGAATTGACTTTTTCTTACAACTAAAACTGTTGTAATGTCTGTCTAATAAAAGTACAGGTAAGGTGAAAGAATTAGTTTTACTAATTATAGAAAAAGCAAGGGCATTATTTTCCAACTCAGGAAGGGCTAGAATTATTAAGACAGCACAGTAGTTATCACATTACCATTTTTAATATATCATGATCATTGACACAGTAAGTTGCAGAAATGTGGAGAAGGACTTTTGGCATAATTAATGGGAAATGATCAGAAATACAAAAAGGCTTCGGTTTTGCATTTAAGGTAAATGTTAAATCAAACAAACACATGCTGAGGATTCTATCCCCTGATTGTAGATGCCAATTTGTCCTCATAGTTACATCTATGTATTTCTGAATGGTTGGCCGTTCTACTTTGGCAAAATGAAGTAGAGAGAATTTGAAACAATTGTCCACACTGGAAAAAAATTGCCTCAGACAAAAGTCATTTTGAAGTTTATTAATTGAGCAGGCCATTTTGATATACCGACTCTTAAAAGACCATGGGTGAACAAGTAAATAAATTGATAGTAAAGAGTTTTGACATTTTCTGTAAAACAGTAATTCTAAAACTTTCATATATATCATTGCTTCTCGACCTTTTGGCATCAGATTCACCTGGAACACTTGTTTAAAAGGCATCCAGATGAGTTTGATGTGGTTTATCTGAGCTGGGTCTGAGAAACATTGATACTGGCAACTCACAAGCCATTCAACAGGTAGCCTCCTTACCCTATAATTCTGTGGAAACATATAAATAAGCAAAAACTAAACTGTCAACTAAGTTGCATAGTATAATTTATATAAACAAACTTTGAGTTACTCAACACTCATTTATTGGTGGACATTGTGCCAAGCCAGAGACATGGTAGGTGCAAAAGTCAGGGTTTTTTAAACATCCAGATATTGGTATAATTCCTTACTTAATTTTGTCCTTATAAACACAATTGTCTGCACAATACCAGAACATCCAATAGATTTAATGAATCAACTAGTTTAAATATACATAATAACCTCACCATTAATATTGAACGTTTTTTTAAAAGGCTGAAGTTTTGGCTTCAATTAGATATAGCTACCCCAATGAAACCAAGGAATATAATTCAAAGCTTAAAGTAGAAAAGTTCCTAAAGTGATCCTTAGATTGTGTCCTGAATTTAACCATTTAAGAGGGGGGAAAGCCTGTGACACACCACATATGGTTGAGGTGAATGCTCAACTTAAGGATCTGTGAGGTCCTCCACTTCTTTATTCTAGACAATACATTTAACAATCAAACATAACTATAGGAGATGCTCAACTTACAGTCAACACAGAAATTGTTATATTTTTATAGCACTGCATAAATGAGTTTTATCATCTATTGTACCTGAAGATTCTACCAAGAACTTCAGTTTTGCACACCAAACTACTATGAACACATACTTTTAATCTAAATTAATGTATACATGTGCACACAGAAGCCGTGACTTCTTTATTAAACACTACATATGTACCAAATAAGTTTTAATTTGTGTAGACTACAGAAGCAATCCTCCTTCACACCAACAAAAAATGCCCAAGGCCACACATTTAAAGAAATGATTGCAAACTAAAAACAAATGCACAATTACCTTTTAAAAAATAATTTAATCTTAATTAACATTATACGTAGATGCTCAATTTAAAGCACTTAAAAGCAAGTGTAGATTTGATAAAATATTTATTGTGTATCAAGATTTCATATTTATCAATTGTCAATTGATTATATGATTTAATATTTGCCCAATAGAAAACCATGCTGGTTAAATATAAATTCAAAGTTTATTTTATAGTTTTTATTTTAAAATAGGGAAGTACTTACTGGCCTGTGTTCAGATTTTCAAGTACTATATTCCAAATATTCATTCACTTATCTGAAGTGATTACAGCATTAATAGAAGCATTTGGGCCTAAATTCAGTGTTCAAATAGCTGTATTATGCAATTAGTCAATATGCAATTACAGGGAATCTAATGGAGCCAGATGCAAGCAATCCAGACACATGCAAACTGGAGATTAAGACATCCTCAGTTTTATGCATATAACCAAATTATCCAGTTAAACAGGGCTCACTAAAGTATGAATTGCATCCATTTTTAGGCAGTTGGACCAGTGAATTTTCATTTCACCAGTTCAGAGAAATGCCTTAAAGCTTGGAAGCTTTTCAGCGCTGTGAAGGTGGTGTGAAGTTTTAAGTACCCATAGCGAAGATAACAAAAAAAAAGATGTCCTTAATAGTTTTCCCTAATTAGGGCTTATTTTCCCTCCTGTACTCAACTTCTTTCACAATAATGTCTTATCAGAAAGTCACTTCCAGGCAGTCTCATTCACAAGATTAAATCTAGTGCCTTGGACATAAACATTGTGTTTCAGTGTTCAATAAGATAACATTCAATGGAAGAAGCTTCATTTCACATCTTTGATATACTCGCAAATCAATCTTTAAAATCATGGAAGGCTCGGAAATGATCAAGGAATAGACACCTGGTGGAACAGATGCACAGATGCTGTGCTGGAAGAAAAGAGAAATGCTGAAGTGCATAATGATTCTGAAAAGATTTCTTTATCAAACATGTCATTTGTTTGAAAGACCAGAGCTGTTGGCATCAGATGTGGGATATCAGCTTGTTAGCAAAGTGAAACATGATGGCTGCTAGATACTGGCAATTCACTGATGTTGCTCAACTGAATGTCTTCCTTTAATATGTCAATGGTCAGAAGTTAATGAAATACCTTCTGTTTGGGGTTATCACCACATCCAATAAGATGTTACATTTCAGTAGGTACCCTGGCTAAATATATATATATATATATATATATTTAAGAATAGTGAAGCTTCCAAAGAAATGTTATCAGATGGCCAACCAATTACAAACTCTGCTGATGATTAGCTGTAAAAATATGAGTGTAGCTTTTCTGTGTAAGTGCTGGCTGGGTAACATTAGTGAATCACTTGTAAACAGTTTTTATGCACTAAATTTATATCAAAATGTTAAAATTCATTTATTTATCTATACCACAAATAGCTTCCTATTATTGATTGACTCTGGGCCATTTACAGAGAGAATTGTTGGCAATAACATTTTTGTCATTTCACTCATGAAGTTTCTGGTGACCTGATTAAAAAAAATAATAATAATAAGACTGTTCCCTTAAGGAAAGTGCAATAAAAGGCAATAGGAGCAGGAACACTTCTCTAAGAATCTATAAATTTGTTCTTCAGCCCCTGCCCCACACCCTCATAGTGATGAGGGTTTGTACTGCTTTTTGTACTGTTCTATGGGAAGACTGTACTGACTGACTGACTTGATCCTTCAGTCTATTGAGTGAGTGCACCTATAGGAGGATATATCCACAGGAGGCACTACAGTACTACACTAGCTATCAATTTTGAAACTGGTCATTTAATATAACCTTGCTTTTACTAGGTAACACACAACCAAAACTTAAAATTTAACTTTAACACAGCTGACCCTCACGTTTAAGAGGGTAGGGTCAGTCACTAGCTGGTGTGGCTCAGTGGATTGAGTGCTGGCCTGTGAACCAAAGGGTCACTGGTTCAATTCCCAGTCTAGGGCACATGCCTGGGTGGTAGGGCAGGTCCCCAATAGGGGACACATGAGAGGCAACCACACATTGATGTTTCTGTCCTCTTTCTCCCTCCCTTCCCTTCTGTCTAAACATAAATAAAATCTTAAAGAAAGAGACAGACAAAGGAAATAATGAAAAGTCTCCAAGGCCTCTTTGCAAAAGCAGTACAAACTCTCTGGAAATCTCCAGGTCCCCAAAATCAGTGGGAAGAAAAGAAATACTCATACTCACCACTCAGTTCATCTGAGAAGAGCTTAGCATATTGCTGTTTTTGTTTTGTTAAATCAACCTATAACTGAGAAAAATACATTTCATAATGCTGTAATACAGCATTTCTACACTTTCCATGCAGTCTCAATTTTCCTAACATAAAATAATTAGGGTACCTTTTAAAAACATAATAAAACCAAAAGTATAGCTACAAAGTAATAAGACTGGTAGCCGTTGCTTACTTTGTTTTTTTATCCTGAGTGAGACCATCACCTAGGGAGTTCATAAACTTATTCTAAGGATGCTGACATTGGTCAAAACATTTCAGGGACTCCTCTATGGGAATTGCTTTCAGAGCTACCTTTCAAGATCCACAAGAAAATCTGTCTCATTACTCTATAGTCTAACCCATGTAATAATAACATAAATTTAGTAGAAGGAAACTGAATAATTTAAGATGTCATAAAACTTAATCTTTTAAATGCCAATACCAATTTTCACATTGTAGAATTGTCACTTAATTTAAATATAGTAAAAATAAGGCTGTTGACTAAAAGTTTTATCAAATCAAAGTAAACTATTAAATTACTATGTCTACATATTTTAAGTACACAACTTATTTTTATCTAAGCATAAATGTATTTATTGGAAAATAATGAAAAACAGGCATTTAATAACATTTTGTGTTTAAATATTCATAGCTATGTTCATAAACCCACATGCCTGATCTAGTGATTATGCTTATGAAATGCTGTATTTCTTATATGCCCTTAAGTCTTCATTTATTTTTTGAAGACTGCATTAATTTTCACCCCAGTACAAATAATTATAATTTTTTAGTAAAATATTCCGTAAGATTAAAAATAAGAAATTTTACCCAAAGCAAAAATCAAAAGCTACCTACAAGAGGAAAAGAAGGGAAATGACATTGTTCACAGATGATTCTGTGCCAGGCTCTTTGTGGGTATTTTCTTGTTTAATCCTTAGAATAAACCTAGGAGGTATTATTATCACAATGCAGCTGACTCATGCACAACTTTGTAGTTTACCTTTCTAAGGGCTTTAAAAATAATCCCATTATAATACTGCACTGTCTGTGTGAAAGAACAGCTCTTTTTCTTAAAAACAAAAAAAAATTACCAGTATTGTTATGGGGATACAAAAATGTCAAGTTTTAGGGAGCTGAGAATCAATGAGTTATAGTTTTTCTTCACTGGCCTATATGCCTACCCCAAAATAAATGAACACAAAAAATCAGAGAGAGGTGAGTAGTTTTCTCTTTACTTAAAAATGACAGTATCATCAGTCTACTTAGCAGAAATTTTAATAAAACTGGATCTGAAAAACCAATAGGAATATACTCTATCAGGCTGCAATTTTACAATACCTCATCATGGCATAATCATGCTAAATAAATAGAATGATGACCACTCACAGATTAGATTACAGATGTTAAATTTAAAATGAGAAATCAAGTATCTAGAGTTCCAAGAATCTTTCTGAAGTGTCTTCATCTTGTCTAACACTACAGTCAATTAATGACAACTTGTGTTTTAATAACACCTATATTCCATGATTCTATAACTATTCTAATCAATGGTTGAAAGTTATCTGCCCCATGAACTACTTTGGGGCTTCTGAATAATGTACATGTAATGTGCTATGCTGCAATACCTCCTCTCCAGAGGCCTCCCTTTCTCCTTTGAGGTTATCTTCAGCTTTGTCTTTCTCTCTCTTTCTCACTCAAGTAGTGGTGTTCAAATGCTCTTTTTTTTTTCCTCTTAAAACCCCTTCCTGCAGTTCTTTTTTCTAATCACCCTAATCAATCCTTGACTCTGAATTCTTTCCCTGACCTCCCCAGCACCTGGCGAGTCTCTCCAGGAAAAAACTGAGAGGTCAAAACAGTTGGTTGGGATTTTGTTCAGTGGGGTTTTTTCCTCCAAATTTATTGCTCAGTGAATTCCCAGCTATATCATGAGAAATATGAATAGAATAAAAATTGTCCCAATTCAACACATTAATCAAGGTTATTTAGAGGCTATAGTTGTCACTGTAATAAGACAATAATCACAAAATAATTTAAATGGTTTTATTTAGGTCAAACAACAGCTGTAGGAATCCTGGGTATTGCTTTTTGAACACAAACATGAAATTAATAAAACAAGTGTTCATGTTTCTAAGTTTAAAACATTTTAGTTCTACATGTTGAATGCAGATATTTGAAAGAGATTTTCGACAAGGTCAGCACAATGCATGAGATAATACATACTAGGTTATAAATTAGACCACTCTTCACCTCCATCCTCTAATTTATAATTCTCGGGGTGGGGGTGCTTTTTGCTTTTTCATTTCACAAAAGATTGCTCAACACAGAATGAAATACACCAAAAGAAGAAAATAGTCTTTTTATACCTAGGGAAAAAGCTACTACTTTTAAAATGATCACTTCAAGGTAACAGACAATCAAATTGACGTGGTTTTCTTTGAAACCTCATCGGTAAATCATTTCTTGCACAGTAGGTTCGGCATTAACCCTGCATTTAGCATAGGTAGTGTTACAGAGGTCTGGCTGCTGCAAACCAACGTCAGTATCAAGTTCTTCGTCAGGAATTAGAGACTGTCCCGGATACCAAGCAGGACAACACTGGCAAAAAAAAAAAAGTGAACTGCAGATAGCTCCAAATAGGCTACATTTACTTTTAGAAAAATTTCATAAAATGTTTTATTAAAATGTTTTCATAAAATGGATATTTTGTTTTAAATGCTAGTTTATAATAAAACATTATGGAATCTGTTATTTCTAACACTTTATGTTCAAATGGTCTTTACATAGGTTGTTTTAATAACACGTTAAATAACATATACTTCCTATTGGAGATCAAACATTATAAACTTGCCACCTGGTGAAGGCTATTTTTATAGTACTATAAAGCTCACATTTCTCTCTAGTCATCAAATTTGTAAACAGATTGAACTGCCACCACATTAAAAAAATTGTTTGCTTTGGTAGATAATTTTTAAAAGAAAGATATTTTCTTTAGTTTTAACAGATTTTTTTTCTTTCAAAACAGGAATTCCTCTAATCTTATTCAAAGTTTTGTTCCTAAAGTACTATTAGTTCAAATGCTGTGAACACTCCATTTAAATGCTTTCTGCAAAACTAAGTGTTTTTCAAGCTGTAAATTTCAATAGTAATCATACAAACCAAACCTCACTGGGAAAAGCAGTGCCCTTGGGGTCATCATTTAAAAAAATTGAGTTCTACTAATTTATCATTCTCCAGTTTTGCAGAAATTCCATTCACTTAACTCCTATGAAAGTCAGCCAGACTTTGACCATATCAAATGACCCAAAGAACACCACAGGTATCCAGGGGAGACAGTTCAGCAGTGCATCTTTAGCTTGATTTTAAAGTCAATTTAAGAGAAAATCTGGGTTCTGTAGTTCTTAGAGACAAACTGTCTAACCAGTAGCTCAAGTTTTTTCAAATGAATGAACATTTCACTTTCCACTCTTTTGGTACCAAGAACTTTTACCCAGGAAAAATCTCAAATCTGAGTTTGAACTACAGCTTGGAAAAATAAGTATACAGCAAGCACCATCTACTACTTCCTTTGATCTCAAAGATGTCAATACCATAGTCCACTGAGGGGGTAGAGGGGAGTGGCTGAGCCCAGGAAGGAAACTTCACCCAAAGGAGGAAAAAAGAGAAAGATCTGTTGGGTGGCAATTTCAAAACAAGTTTCCAAACTGTCTGCAGTCCCTTTGACTTGAAGGAATCACACATAAGAAAAGGGGAGAAAATACTACAGAGCATGCTTATTTTAATTGCCCAGGGGTTTCCAGCAAAGCGCGACAACTTAAATGCATATTCCAAATTCTTGCTCCAAAGCCGTATTCTTTGTGCACTGAAAAGGAGGAAAGACAACCTCATCAATTGTTCTCTGCAGATAAAGGCACTGTTTTGCAGATTTTCCCCAGATCTAGGCTAGCTTTGCTAATGACCTGCCCACCCACCTGGGGGCCTCCCCAAAGTGACCTAAAGGAATTGCCCCAAACTCTTAGGAACCCAAATACTTGATAGTGGACAGCCCCGAAAAGGTTGCCTTTTCCCGTAGCGGTTGGCCTTCACAAACACCCAACGTGAAAGAATTTGTGCCGCTTATTTTCCTAAAGAAGCCGGGGGGGGGGGGGGGGTCAATAACCATAATTTTTAATCCCACATTTTAGTGAATCTGCAGCATTTTTCTGCGGAGAAAGCATGAGTTCAAGATCCAAGAGCTACCAGGAGGTCTTTCACAGGCAGCATTAAGGCAGTTAAGCAAAAGCTCAATGCAAGTTTTAGAGATCGTGGCCTTTTTATTTTTAAAGTAAAATCAGCAGCTGTTAGAGCACGCACAAGAGCTTCATCAGCGACATTTTTTCATAGGCCCACGTTTAAATGAGATGTGCAGAAAACGGAGGGCTGGGCAACGTGGTGGGTTCAAAGTCGAAATGGCATGCCTGTATTCATAACCTGGGCCATTGTATTTGGAAATGGTACTCGCTCCACGGACCTCTCGCCATTGTCGTATAACACAGTGTCTGCCCACTCATTGGCATTTTTAAGGAGTGGAAAGTGCTGCTGTGGAATTCCGACCTGTACACGATAAGTCAAAATGGCATTCCCCACACATGAGGGCTGTTTTAAGCCGGGACGGGAAGGTGGGTCGGCCTCTGGCAGGTTTCACGTCCAAGTCCCCCTGGGGACCCCAACCCCCAGAAGGCTCTCCAACTTCTCACTCCCAAAATGCCCTGGAAGAACTTATTTGCTTCCGCTTTTTTTAAAAAACAATTTTGTGTGCGGCCACCACGACCTACATTCTCCTGCGGGGCTCTGTGAACTG
Organism: Glossophaga mutica; assembly: GCA_039655065.1. Classification (NCBI taxonomy): domain Eukaryota; kingdom Metazoa; phylum Chordata; class Mammalia; order Chiroptera; family Phyllostomidae; genus Glossophaga; species Glossophaga mutica. Next base: position 21,015,777 of record CM077318.1, read on the forward strand.
GGGAATAACAAGAGTTTAAACCACACAACAGTTCTGCAGCTCACAGTCTGAGCTTTGCTGCGCTCCGCAGGGGTTCGCATCCGGCCGCCATGTTCGGGACTCAAGAGCCGCCCCAAAATCGACCCCCCCTTTCCCACATGCCTCTTTTCTCTTCCCTTGCGTCCCAGCGGAGGCTGCGGTGCAGTAAAGGCGCTTTCAACTCTGCCCTCCACCACCTAGCAGCAAAATCCGACCCGACGGCGGAAGGGTGTGCGCCTGCGCGGGGCGAAGGTGCTGGAGTCGGGAGGGGACAGCAGGTCCCCCGCAGCGGCTTGAAAAGGCTTGAGCTACGGGGAGCGGGGGAGGGGTTGGCGCCCGGACCGAGCCTCTTCTTTCCTGCCAGCAGGTCCTTGCTCGGCCCTGGCCTGGCTCTCACAAGTGCGCGCTAAAAACCCACTTCAAAGTCTGTTCTCCCCGCAGGGGCAGCCTCTCGCACGGGCCCCCAACCAGGTCCGGGGCCTCGCCAACCTTTCCAATAACTGACACTGCTAAGAGACTGGAGGGTCGAGGTAAAGGACACTCGCTTAAGAGCCCGGGGAACTTAGAGCAGTTTTCGGGTGTACAAATACCTTTCTCCTCCTTCTCCTCCCACCCCCACCTTAGAAGGAATGGAACACAAAATTTGTGGTCAGCGTTATACCGTGCCTTTGGAGCTCACCATTGTTTGGGCTCCTATTGACCCTAGGCCCGGATTAGGCGGCGGCTGATTCCTGCTTTACAGCCCCGTCGGCCTAATGACGCCGGGAGGTGATGGGGCGCGAAGCGCCCACGGAGCCCAGGCGACTGCCGGCTTACCGCGGCCGAGGGCCCAGTAGGTGGAGGTCAAAGGGTCAGCGGGCCGAGACCGCATGAGAATCTACCATAGGAAATGAGGTCCCCCCACCCCCGCCCCCAGCTCCAGCTTCTTGTGTGGACAGAGAATCTGGGCGCCCCGACAAGGGGCCTGAAAGACAGCAGAGCGGGAGTCCTGCCTTCCAAAACGCCTAGTCTCATCGCGGGCAAATCCTGACTAGAGGCTTGAGCCTCGAGGGTCAGATATCTCGAGAGAAGTATCAGTCTACCTACCAAGCGAAGAACCGCTCTTCAGGGGATGGGCACGCCAGTGGCAATTCTTTGAGAAACTTAAGTGGAAAGATTCCCTTAGACTTTTTTCGTTTGTTTGGATACAAGGGAGGAGAGGGAGCCGGGGGAGGAGACAGCAGGCAGCGAGAAGGGGGAAGGGCAAGGAAGTCCTGGACCCAACTTTCCTGGGAGACTTTGTGAACAGAGGCTGTCCCCACTGGCTCTCCAACCTTGGAAGTAGCTAAAACGGACTACCCTGCTTAGCCTGGACCCAGATCTTTAACCTTCCAAACTGGATGAACGACAAACTTCTGTGTTGAAGTATACACCTTCCCCTTCCCCACCCAACAGTAGAAATCTTAAGCTAAATCGCCCATTTTGGAATACAGGGACTTTTTAACAAAGTTCTTACCAGGAGCAAGTATGAAATTAGAGGTAGATTACTTACACTCAGAACCTAACTAACATTCATGGTTTCCAGCTGATCCATCTTTAGGATTGCAAGATTTTGTTTGGGGAGTGGGTGTGGATGCTTATTCTTTTAAGATATTTTCTGAAAATTCAAAAATATACACTTCCAGATTCAGATTATAGGAAGAAAATCAGTGAAAAGTTTCCTACTAGTGAAAGAAGCTTTTCTTGGTTAAAAAAGAAAGAAAGAAAGAAAGAAAGAAAGAAAGAAAGAAAGAAAGAAAGAAAGAAAGAAAAAAGGCGAGCCAGAGAGGCAGAGGCCATAGACTATTTGACAATTATGATGCTACACCCAAATTAGAGGAAATTGTGTAGGGGGCAAAATTTTTCATTATTTTAATATTGTTATCATCATTGTCAATTGGCATTTTCTCCTGTTAGAACACAATGCTCTACAGTAAAATTTTCAGTAAAACAATTTCAAGCCTATTCAGGAAAGATGAAACTCTTCTTTATGTCTCCTAAGAAGATATTTAATATATGTAATGTGGGTGGGGGGAGAAGCAAGTTTCAAAAAATCTTGCATCCAACCCACCACTCTACTCCCATTTAAGGTTAGCTTTAAGTTGGGGTGGGGGTGGAGATGAAATCCATGAAGAAAACAGTGAACTGTTGAAGTTCACTTAATATTTCAGAAAAAAACTATTCTATTTAGATTTCAGTTAGAACATATTCATACCCAATCTTGTGAACATACACTTTCTGAAAATTTGCTGACCATTTAAAACACTCTCTGGTTTGAAGTGAAGGAAAAATCCTGAAATAAGAATTTGCTCCAGCACCCTCAATGTCAAGGTCAAGAGTGGAATGTCTGGGGTAGGAGTGGTATGGCAGACTGACCAGGTTACTTGCTCATCACTTATGAAGTCATCCCAATCTCTGTTCATGGTACTCAGGCCCTTGCCTTTTGTACTGGTAGAAGAAAGTGAAAAAAAAACAAAAACAAAACAAAACTCCATTCTCCACAAACAAAAAAATTCATCCAATGGAATTTACAATTAGAAACTGTCAATAATTGTCTATTGATAAGCATCAGTAGGTAACTTAATATATACTGCTTCGACTGTATCCAGGGAATCAAAATTTCTTTTAATCATCAGTTCTCTGAGCATGTCATTTTAAGGTTGATTTATTTAAATGTTTGAAAAAATCAGGCACCAAATACAAAAATGTTATAAATAAGATGTGCCAAGACTTTATTTCTTCAAAAATAACAATAAACAGAATTCTAGAATTCAAAATGATTATTTATAATACCAAATTGACTGCCACCAGAAATACCTAGAGTATTGTTCCTTCAAGAGAAGGTACTTAAGCCTATTCATTACATTTCTAAATTCTTTACAATTCCTTATCTCCAACATTCTATTAACTGATTTGCAAGCTGGTTATTCATGCAGAAATTGGGCTTTCAATATTAAACAGCACCCTCATTTTTTTAAAAAAAGTCTCTTAATAACCTACCCACTCCAATCCCCCAAAATAGTAAGCAGATTCTTTTTCACATAACTGTGAAACAACTGTCTGTCTAAATGAGTTGCTTCACTGAAGATTAAATGGATTGTTAATATTTTATCACAAAGCAAACAACCATTTTTCATTGTTATTGATTTTAATGGAAACAATGCTCTTAACATCTTTGCCTACAAACCATGAACTTTAAAAATACATATTTTGCAAATGTTTTCCTTTCCATAATATAATTTCAGAATTGCTGTAGTTATCACACTGCTATAAAATGTTATGAATAATTGTGAAAATTATTGATTATATACAGCAAAACACATCCCTTTGCCTTCCAAAAGTATAAATGGACTATGGTTTTTTTAAGCACTTTAACCATGGTAAGCACGGCTCAACTGGCCTTACTCTTCACCACTGTTTCAGACATACGCTTACTTTTGAAAATATATAGATAGCTAAATAGATTTGATAGATTAATCATAGATACAAACATATGTGGGTATATGGGTGATCTCTCGACAGAATAGATAGACATGCATCCTGCCGCAATGTTCATTTTTATGTAAGGTAATAAAAAACTAAGGGACATAAAACTCATTAGGTAACCTTATGTTTATACATGTAGGCCAGGGATGATTAAATCCAGTTCTCAGTCTTTGAAGTACAAGATTGAGATGTCATGGCCACTAACTGAACTGATCAGTAATATTTGACTTGCATGCCGAAAATCTGGGATAAACACATTTAAACTCACAGTTTAAGAACCATCTGAGCTACAGATAAAGAAAGGAGAGTCTTCCCAGGTGGAAACTAACAATGTAAGGAATCGATACCATAGTAGAAAAATAATTTAACAATTTAAAAAAAGGGATCTGAGTGAGTTATAAATACCAACAAACAAGATTCATCTGCTCACATCTCCTCTTTGTAGGAGGCTGTTACAAAACAAGAGAAAGGAGTCAGTGGCTCAAAAATTGAAAATTTTGTTCTTTCAAAACAATAAAATTTAATGCTAAAGCAGTTATAATCAAAAGCTGTACAGAATTTGTTAGAAAACATTTATCCATAAATATTGTTCAGTTCCCGGCACTTGTAGCAATAATTAAATTACAATGATAAATATGGCATCAATGGATATGTATTTACAAAAAAGTTATTACAAAGGCAACTGTATACTAAATGTCACAATCTGTGTAGAGTAACATCACATCCTCAGGCTGAAAATACTGAACAACAGTTTTGACCCCATTAGACAAAAATACATTCACAAGAGTAATGCTTTGAGGAAAAGTTCAAGACATAACAGGACTTTGGCACGGTTTAAAACTGTGAGAGTTTAAACAATCACCACTAAGGCGAAGAATTTTCATCAGTTTAACATCTCCACCACCAATCCTTCTATAACTTCCTCTCAAGAAACAGGACAAATGTTAAAATGAACTGAAGGAGTTTATGTATGGGATGTGCAGAGCAAGAGAAAGTGGAGGAAAAAGGAGTGAAAATATTTTTTTAATCCTTCACATGTGAAAACATATTTTCTAATCCTGAGAAAAGGGCATGGCTACTTTTGGATCTTACCCAGAAACCTTTCTGGACAATTGCAATTAACAAGATATAGCCCTATTTATGGCCTCTTGCCTTAAAACTCCATTTCCATTTGCCTGGTCTCAGTTTTCTTTTAAAAATGCATTTGGTCCATTCTATGGTTAACAGGGTTTGTGTTTGTATTTGTCCTCAGACGTACCATTCGTTAAAATTGGGAGGAAGTCCAGGGTTGTGGCTGGTGCTAGTTTGAACTGCAGAAGGGGTTTTAGTGGTATCTTTACTGTTTGCAGAAGCTATAGCGGGTGGAGTGGAAGATTCATAGCCTGAACTGGCAGCAGGGGAGGAATCTGACCCTTGAGATTCATGAACCTAAAATTAACATGTATATATTATAATGAATATAATTCCAACTGGCATTGTGCAAGCAAAAACAAGAGCAGAATTCGAGCGCTGTAAGAGCAAAACAGCCCAGTGACCCACTTAAAAGAGAAACGCTGCTGATTTTGTTTGTTTTTAATTTCCGTATTACCAACGTATAGAAAACCTGGAGATGTTCCCCAACAAAATGGTTTCAATCCTAATATTGGCATATGGAAAAAAGAATAAGGCACTGTTTTATTCATGCCCCTTCAAAAATGTTTTCTCCGCAGATGGAGTGGGATAAGCACTTAGTCTATTGGGGCCCTATAAAATACTCCGGACCCAGGTTTCACCAAGCCTGGTTTGGCTTGGGAAAGCAGGTACAGAGAAAGGTGGCACAAGCACCCTAGGCGCTACTAGGTCTCACATAAATGCGTGGGAATCAGACCTCGCTTGTCAACCCTATTGTTTTATGGGAAGCTGGAGAGGAATGAACCACCCAACCCCGGGTTGGGCGCGCACACTCTAATTTCCTACTCTGGACTGAGCTGGGAAGAGGCAGGCACTACAACCTCAAGCCCTGGCGAGCTTGGTTAGAGCTTCCCAATAAACAACCAATTGTTCCCTCCGCTCCCTCCTCCTCCCCACAGTATTCTCCCCCATCCACTCCGGGTCCCCAAAAATGGGTTCTAGGTGTCATGGTTGGAGCAAATCCGATTTAAAGTGGAGAATACAGGTGGGCAGCGCTGGCGCTTCAGTTCCGCAGCCCCATATTGGGCCGAGAATTTATAAACCGCCGACCGCTAATAAAGAGGTAATTACCTTCATGTGCTTGCGCAGAGAGCTCGGGTGAGTGTAGGACTTGTCACACACTTTGCAGATATAGGGCTTGTCCGAGGTATGCACGTGCATGTGCTTCTTGCGGTCGCTGCTGTTGGCAAAGCGCCTGTCACAGCCTTCGAATTCACATTTGAAAGGTTTCTCACCTGCAAAAGGCAAAAAACGCAAAGGGAGGGGGGAATATGGTCAGGGCCTGGAGCTTCCTAGAGCCGAGCAGCTGGAGACCGAGCGCCCGGCGATCTTCCTGGAGAGGGAGTGCCGAGTGGGAGAGGCTGCAACATCTCTTTTCCCTGGAGAAAAAGGGAGAGCGCTGGTTGAGCTCAGGGTTTTGGGGAGTGGTGGGCGGGGGTGGGGCAGGGCTGGCTCAAAACCTGCAGGTCCCTTTGTTCTCGCGCAGGATGGGAAAGCCCCGGGCTCTTCCAAAGTTTCCCCTAAGTTGTAGTTGCACCCTACCCAGCCCACGGCTCCCAACTCTCAACCACATTCTGCTACTACCTAGGCAATGTAACCAATCCCCAGCCGCACAATGGACCTGGGACGGGACAATCCGGTTCAGTTCCTTCTTTGTACCAGTTAATTTGCCTCTTTCAAATGCAGCGATTTTGCTAACCCAGTATTTAAAATCTTGAGTCGTTGTACTTAACCTCCAGAAAGAAAACTATATAAATCCGGGGACTCCAGACAGTTTACAAGATGTTCAGAGCAAGCCACGAAACTGTGATGCCTTTTCTACTTTAGCTTTCCTCCCGAAGGACTGAATCGAACCTGGAACTCCAAATAAAAATAGTTTGACAAAGGTATTAGTCATTTAATTAGGAGATATGCCAATCACGAGTAAAAAAGAGCGGAAGTAACCGAAAGTTAGCTTTCATTAGCATTTCTATGGTTGCCTTTCCCCAATGTGTGCCGAAAGCTAAATCGCTTGTAAGCAATACGCTCTCAACACAATCGGAGTCCCTTCATAGTAACCCAGAAAGGTGGACAAAAAGAGGCGGCGCCAGTTTGTTCCTGGGTGCCAGAAGTTTCAATTAGGTCCTGAGACGGCAGATCAATGTGCCCGGGAAGTTAGAAGTGGGCAAAAGCGCCACGGGGCGAGAAAGGCGAGAGATAGAGGGACACTGACAGCGCTTCCTTTCCAAAAGGCCCTGGAGGCGCCGCCCCTCTCTCTTGCCCTCAAGCTGAATGTCTGCTCCTCCGCGCTGTGCCCTGATGAATCCCGCGACCTCCGCCCTTCTCCCTTACCTGTGTGAGTCCTCTTGTGGATCTTGAGGTTCTCGGAGCGGGCAAAGATCTTCCCGCAGCCCGGGAAGGGACATGGGAAGGGCTTTTCGCCTGTGTGCACTCGAATGTGGTTGACCAGTTTGTACTTCGCCTTGAATGACTTTCCCTCGCGGGGGCACTCCTCCCAGTAGCAGACGTGGTTGTTCTGCTCCGGGCCCCCCACATGCTCCATAGTGACGTGTGTCACCAGCTCATGCATAGTGCTGAAGGTCCGGTCGCAGCTCTTCTTGGGCCGGCTTAGCTGAGTCTCGTCGATCCACTTGCACGACAGCTCCTGCTTGATGGGCTGCCGCATATAACGGAAGAAGGCGCCAGGTCCGTGGTGGGCCGTCACGTTCACGCCCATGTTCATGTTCATCGGGCTGTAGTTTGGAAACTGTGCGCCGGCAGTGTAGGGGTCCGTGCGCGGGCTGGCCACGGTGCGGTACGGATCCGCACGGCCAAACAGCTCCCCGCGCAGACCCAAGTGGACCTGGTTGTTGTCCACGTGCCCTGTAGGGGACGGGTGCCCCGCGCTCTGCTCATGCAGCCCGGGGAAGAGTAGATAACTTGGGGGTTCGGGAATACCAGCTGGAGCGTGGAGACCGCTCGCCGAACCTGCAAAGAGCGCGTGCTGCCCGCCACCCGAGGCAGCCTCGGTGAGCCCGGAGCCACGCTGGCGGAACAGAAAGTCGCGCGTGGAATTGAAGGCAGCGGAGGCGGCACCGCCGTAGCTGGGCACCTGGCTGGTGTGGTGATGATGGTGATGGTGGTGGTGGTGGTGGTGATGGCCCAGGGCGTTTGCATAACCCGAACCCTGCGGCGTGAACGCAGAGCTCTGGCCGGAAGATAGATCATGAGCCGCGGCTGGGCTCAGCTTGAAGGCGGCGGCGGCGGCGGCGGCTGCTGCGTGGGGCGAGTCCCCGAAGGGACTCAGCCCCATGCCCGCTGGCTCGCGGTTGGGCATTTCGTGGTGGCGCGGCGCACCAAAGCTGCCCACTCCGAGCCCGGGAAACTGTGGACCTCCATCCAGGAGCATCGTCATGGGTGGGGCGTTCTGGGTACAGGCGACCCGGCTGCAGAGAGCGAAGGTGCGGGTGAAGAGATCTCCGAAGTGCTGTAGTCGGAGAGGGGTGGCGGCGGTTGGACACTGCCGGGAGACCCCCCAAGGCAGTACCAGGGGCTGCAACTTTCCCTCGCTGCGAGTCTCCTGCAGAGGGATAGGAGGGAGGAGGGGAAGTAGAAGGAGCTGGAGTAGGGAGGAGGGGGGTAGAAGGATGGGAGGGGAAGGGCTGAGAAAGACTCTAGGACTAGATCTGGTTTAACAAAGTAAAAGGCGCGCACAAAGAAAAATAAGCAAAATAACAAGTGGAGGGCGGAGTTTGTCAATCCTGTCCCAAACACCCTTCCTCTCCCCGAGAGCACAACCGCAGAGCCAGGAGGGTCCCTCCACACGGGTCTGCAGCCTGGGCTGCGCTAAATAGCAGAGCCGGCTCACGACCGCCGGGCGGGCAGTGGGCAAGAGGCGGGCTAGGTCCGCGCCGTTCACCGCGCGAGTCCCAGCCTCCTCGCCTCTTGAGTAATGTCCTTGGACTGATAAAGTCAATCACTCACTCCTTTCACATAAACAGAGCGGGAGGCCGCGAAGCGCGCGCCAATGGGAAGCCAGCTGGCCTCCTGTCACCTGACCCCCGGCCCTGCAGCCCATTGGCCGCCACTACACTGATTGGCAGCGCGGAGTGGGGAACATGGCAGCCGTGGTCCAGCGACCACCTCTGATTGGGCCATGACCAGGCGCTTGGCAGGTGAGCCGGCTGAGGCCAAGCGCCCGCGAGTGGGCTCGGTCTGGTTCACGCTACTGTAGAGAACTGGAGCCAGGCTCCGGCCAGGGACCGGCTTGGCAGAGTCAGGCCCCTCCTTGGCTTCCCTCCGTCCCGAAGCGGGCAAGCACCCCTCGCGTGCGCTTTATCCGCTTTTGCCAAATGAACTCTTTGCCTCGCAAGGATCGTTCCCTCTATCGGCGAGGCGTCTCACCATCCCAAGAATGTGCCCCCTCGGCGGCCACTGGGCGCCGATCTCAAGACAAGCTCAGCAGTTCCGCGCTCATGGCCCATTAGATGCGTCCTCCCTGCATGTCACCGTGGGCCCTGATGGTCCAGAGACCACGGAATGAGGTTGGCCAGCTCACCGTCTGTGCCTGAGCTGGTGCCGGCCGTTTGATACCCAAGAAAGGAGAAATAATTACAATTAGAGCTGATTTCTCTTCCCTCTGAACCAAGCGTTGAATCTTTAATTCTGAGTAGTGGCTATAAGTTGCCGCTGCCCACCCCTTCCCCACGAAACACCAGACACAACACAACAAACATATAACACAGTAGACGCACGCAGCAGGAAATATGCACGAAACACAGTAAACATGAATATACCACACTAAACACGCACACAATCAAATAACAGTAAGCGTGCAAGCCAGTGCCACAACAAACTACACAGAAAACGGAGGAAACACACGCACATTAACACAGCAAATGCACACACAAACATACATACTAAATATGCACAGAATACACTTAGCTTAGACAGTACACTAAACGTGCACACAAAAAGCTAAACACACTGTATAGCAAACTCACTAGACACAAACAGGTTCCGTGCAGTTTTCAAACCACGGAGTTAATCAGCCTCGAATTTTCAACATTTTCAAAAGCAAATGTAGGAGGGGGTGGGAATGAACACTGTGAGAGAGAATCCCCCACCACACACACCCCTCCAACAGCCAAGGCTTTGCTATCTTCTACTTCTATCCGGAGCAGCAACTGGAATTCTTATCTATTAAGGATTTACTTTCCAGGGTTGTGTATGGGACCACTCCCCCATTCTGTCTGGTGCTAAGTCTTTCCGGACACAATGACCAGGTTCAGACAAGGCTATAAATCCACTCATTTTTTTTAATCTGATGGGGCATTTGCAAAGAATACAGGCAAGTGAGAGTGGAAAGAAAAGGCCAGGAAAAAGATGACTGTGATTGTCACATCCCTAACAGGGCCAAGCCCCCAAGTCTGCGCCTTGAGGCAGCCTCCCAGCCTGGCCGCCATCTCTCTGTAGGAAACATCTGATCAAGTTCAGAGGCGCTGGGAGAGACCGCCTCAAGCAGCGCTTTATAACTGCAGCCTGTCACTTCCTGCTCCCTAGTCCGCCTGGCCAGACCAACACTTCCCCTTCTTTCGTTGCCCGTTTGCTGGGGAGAGAACCTGCCAGTAGCACACTTATGGTACTTACCCCTCCCATCAAACTTGCCCCAATTCTCCCTCTACATCGAACTCTTGCCCCAGGTTGGAAGGTGAGTTCACTGCTAACTTAAATTATTACTATACTGAGAACTGGCTCTCCAATAATGGTTTCAGTGTCTCTCAGCAGAGTGTTTGGGTGGGAGGAGGGAGTGGGGTTCAGAGGAGAACAATACGCCTAAATCATGCAAATGAATTCCCTGGAGTCAGGTTTACAAAAAGGGAGGATTGCTGTTCTTTCTTTTTCTCCTCTCTATCCATTTTCCCCTTTACCTCTCTTCACCTTCCACCAACCCCCACGGACCTTAGGGGGGTAGTTGGTTTGAAAAAGTTTGGATTTCCTCACAGTGCCTGTCCTGGGGAGAGCGATTCTCAAGGCTCAAGGCTTGGGGGTGGGGAAGCGGTGACTGTCGATCCCTAGCTTGGCCAAGAGTTTCCGGGAAGCCTCGTCAGGTATCCCTAGAACTAGGGGCTTTGAGAGTTTGGGAGTCAGGCTGAGGACAGAGGGCGGTGGAGAGAGCCCAACCTGCCCCTTTAGGGGGAGGGGTCCCTAACACAGGGCAGAGGGGAATGTTGCCGCGGATGACCTACCCGGTGCCCAGTGTCCGTTTTGATATGGCCACATTCCGATAATTAATTGCCTCCAGCACGTGCTCTGTAGTCACAGGAACAAAAAAAAGGCATAATTCAATTAGATCATCAACCGCAAAGTGGGGAGGGGAGATGCTTGTTAAGGGGCCAACCTGAGGCGGTTCAGCCAGGCCAAAACCGCGGGCGGTGGAGCCTTTCCTGGGGCAGTCCGGCCCAGCCAGAGGGTGCGACTCTGAAGAGATGTCGTCGCTGGGTGCGTTGCAGGGAACCTATATACCCCCAAAAGCACAGTCTGGCGGCTTTGTGAACAGCAAGGCAGAGGCAGGCTATTTCAAATTCTATTTAGGTTGGTTTGGGTGGAGGTTTCCTTTTGGGGGAAGGGGAACCCTGACCCTTGAAACACGGTAGAAATCGAAATATCTCCAGATACAGCAAGTTACTGCATGTGAAAACAAAGACGCCCCCAGCAAACCACTCCCGTGAGGTAATAATAATAATGCGAAGTTTTCCTGATTACCTGCAATCCCCATCTCTCAACTCGCTTTTCCAAGGAGACCCTAGGAACGACTTTGGGGGACAGGGGGCTTTGTGGAGCTAAATCTGAGAGCAGAGTAGTGGCTAAAAGAAGAGAGCACAGAAAAGTTCTTCCTGCATATAGTCTGGGGCAAATGAAAAGATAGCTCTAATTTCTTCATTTCTCAGGTGGTGAAAGCACTCGCTGGGCTGGGCTGGGCTGGGCAGGGCTCGGCAGGACTGGACAGCTTGAACCCAGGGGTCGTAGTTCTTATTTTATGCTGTAACCCAGGCTCTCTGGGCAGCTTTGGCTTACTGGGGTTTACATGTGTATTAGGCGGTGTAAATTAACCAATAAATCTGTTTTATGCGTCCCTCAGTTGTATGTGGTCTGGTCTAAATATCCACATGTCTGCATGCATAGGAAATATAATGGGATCCTTTTCGTCACACTGAGCTCAGACAGTAAATAAGAAAAAGATTTATTTTTATGTCCAAATCGGAAGCAACAAATAAAATCAGAGAAACTGATCATTGCCAAATTTGCAAACATTTCAGCCCTAGTTTTTCAGATTCATCCTGGAGAAGCAGGAGGAAAACAGAATGTCCAGAGGGGCAGGAGAGATGGTTTCTCTGTACAACCCAAAGCCCAACTCTGCAGCACTTATCTCTACACTCCAGCATCCTAAGAAACAAAACACATACAGCAAGTTCTGTTATCGGGCAGGATTTCTTTCTTAAACACATTTTCTGTAGCAGACATAAAATTATCCTAAGTCAGAGACCTAGCAATTTTCTCTAAGTCCAAGGGAAACACTGCAGTCTTTTCTTCTGTTTTTTATTTAGAAAAGACTTGCAATCTAACACTCGCAACATTTTAAAGACCCTTTAAACCCAGCAAGCGGATTTCCGTTCTGCCAATGCTTCCTGATTTATTTCAATAAATGAATCTTTGAATCCAGGAAGGGAATTATTCCGAGACACTGAATTTGGGTGCCCCTGCCTCTCCTTAGTGGAGCACAGTGTTTCTCATTGAAACACGTCCTTGAAACTCGCCATTAATGGATTTTTTTTCCTGGTAAATGACACTTTCTTTACATAAACCCCTGCCCTCTCTTCAGAGTCCCAAATCTTTTTAAAAGGAAAAACTGCAATCGCAATAAAAAAAAAATGAAGGGGAAAGAAATCTGGGAAAGGAATGCGTTTTTAACTCCTCTTTACTTTTATGCTAAGATAAAGCTCTTAATTGGTTTCAGGGGTTGAGCTGAACTATCTATCTCCGGAGCTCCGGGACCTCAGACACACTCGCCAACCATTCATTTGGACTCCAGGCTTTATCAGCTACATTACAGTTTTCATTACAGTCCCATCATTTGACAAACGTTTTATAAGCTCTAAATATCTTTAAAATTAAATATAGAATAAACAAATACACATTGTTAATCAACTCTATTAAAAATATGTTTTGCTTTTGTCCTTTGTAATCCAAGGCTTATCACTGCCCAATGTAATGAAAAGCAAAAAAGTCGGTAATGAGACATTTTCATTGTACTTGTCATTCAAGGGTGTGTGTGTGTGTGTGTGTGTGTGTGTGTGTGTGTGTGTGTTAAACTTCAGAGACACCATCCGAAGTAAATAAGATTGAATCTGGAGAAGGATAGCAAGGAGTTGAACTAAAGCTACCAGAATTTAGTTTGGAATAATGAAGAGAACCCTGGAAATACAGGAAATGGAGTGAAATCCTAGGGGGTTGGACACTGCTTGGTAACTTGCCAAGTCTAGGTTCAAGGCTCATGGTGAGGTACAGTCCTGGCCAGGCAGGTCTTGTACCAGTAAGTACCTTTACTATTCTGGGGGCACTTAGATATTAGCCTCTGGGCTCTAAGGTACACTGGCAATGGCTCTGGGTACTAGAAGAAAGTCACATTGGAAGAGTACTTCCCTTTCCTTTAGGATCAGAACCCCTTTCAGGTGGGGAGTGCCCAGGCAAGGAGAGATGGAGACCAAGGCAGAGAAAGAAATATGCAATCATGCATTTCATTTGTGTTTACAAGTTCTCTAGACATCTGAAGAGATGGGGTAAGGAGAATGAATTCGGGGTATGAAGCTTGCCTAACATTATGAAACACACATTTACCCAGGAATCCATGTTCCTTCTAGCTGTTACATTGGCCATTACTTCTAAAATATAAATGATTTCATCTCCAAAACAAGTAGAGAGAAGCATTTGGCTATCCAGACATTTTTGCTCATTCATTCCTCTACCTTGAGACAGGATCCTGCACCCAAAATTACCTGTGGGCCACACAATGTGTTCTGGCAGTGACTCTCATCCTTGGTGCCTAGGTTGGGGACCCCTCCAAGCTATGTGTTCTCAAGCTTTATTTTCCTGGTTGGGGCCTATCCCACCATTCCCTCTTCCTCCCTTCCTCCATGGGGCAGAGACTGCATCACTGGAATATCTTTTCTTTTGCCCAAACTGAGAATGAGAATTCCACCTAAAAATAGTCTTCCCAGCCCTTTCAACTCCCAAGGAACTTCATACAGTTCAAGAATGGCATTTTGTAAAATCTAATTGCCTGTTGTTTTGTATTTGGTTTGGAGTCAGTCATTTAATTCTTTCCTAGATGGGGGGAGGGAAAAAAGGGATTTCATATTTTAAAAATATGATGCCTCCTTTCTCCCCCTTTTCTTTCCTCTAACCCCAAACAAGACAGAATGGGGGTGAATTAGAGTAACTTCTAGTATGAATGTGCTTTGACAGCTTTCAGGCCAAATCTGGCCCATAGCCTGTTATATTTCTATGACCCCAGGAGCAAAGAATGTGTGTTTTAATCTTTAAAGGGTTAGAAGTAGAAAAACAAAGAGGAGAAGGAAGGGGCAGGGAGAGATTATGGTACAGTAACTGAATGTGTCCCACAAAGCCTAAAATATTTTCTATCTGACCCTTTACAGAAAAAGTTTGCAGACCCTTCAACTAGAATTTGATGGCAGCCTTAGCAGAGGCTAAGTATTCTTAATTGGTGGTGTACTTTATCCACCATTACTCTCTATTTTTCAAGCTTCATTTTGCATGATATAATTTTTTACAGCCTCACTTCTCAATTATTTCCAGGGGTAAATTTGACTTTGGAGGAAGGTGAAAAATAAAGAATCAAGGGAGAGTGAACTCATGGGAGAAAGAAGAGACAAGAAGGAGGAGAGAGGAAAAAGAGCTGTGAATATCTCAATCCTCAACTAGGTGACCTCTGACCCTAAGAGTGGTTTTATTGTCTTTCTTCTTTGGCTACAGATACATAGTTTACTGACCCTTTCTGCTTGAGTGAGTCCTGAGGGGCAACTTCAGGGGCCAAACCAAGCAAGGCCTATGAGTCCAGGCTAAGGCAGATGAACAGCCTGCCTTCAGGAAGCTGGAAGGAAGTAACCCCAATTCCCCAGGCCTAAGAGTGGAGTCCTCCCCAATTTAACTGCTCCTCCTCAGGGAGGGCTTGGATTTCATCAATCTCCTTTTTCTCTCCCAGAAACACTCCTCTTCCTTTCCCCCCAGACAAATGCCATCTGCCGGTACACTTGGATAAGAATTTTAGGATCCCTACTTAAATGCCCTCTTTTAAACTATAAGGGTAGGTTAATATACAAGTTCCGCCCTGGCTGGTGTAGCTCAGTGGATTGAGCTCGGGCCTGCGAACCAAAGGATCGCGGTTCGATTCCCAGTCAGGGCACATGCCTGAGTTGCAGGCCAGTTCCCAGCAAGGGGACACACGAGAGGCAACCGTACATTGATACTTCTCTCCCTCTCCCTCTCTCCTACCCTTCCCCTCTAAAGATAAGTAAATAAAAAATTAAAAAAATATATACAAGTTCCAAAGTGCTCCTAACAACCAAGTTGGTTAGCTACTGCCTTTGTTTGTCCTTTTAGGCATTTTACTCCCCCTCCCTTCTCTTTCCTCTACAACTCTGGCCCTATCAGGAATTTCTCTTTAACGTTACAATTCCCCCTGCCCTCAACCCTTGTCCCCTCAGACTCAGCTTTGGTAGATTACACTTCACCTAGGGTTTTCCAGAGGGGCCATTTGTGGAAAACCAGCTTGGGGATTGGGTTACCCCAGCAAGGCCAAGAAAATAGACAAGCCCAAGAAAGGCCCAGGTGATATTCCTGTTCCAGTTCAGCGAGAGTGCCATTTCTCTTCAATAGGGCCAGGACCGTTTTCGTGAGATTGTTGTGGAGGACATGAAATTTAAAGGGAATATTCTCCTGGCACAGCCTAGACAAACCCTCAACTCTTGGGAGTTGGGGAAGACAGCAGAATTTAGGGATTAGCACCTTCTGGTACTGGCCCACCCTCAAGCCCCACCCTCTAGGGCTCCTGCCCCTCCCTTCAGAACAGGCACTTAACTTCTTTTGAAGGAAGCCCTGTGTGTGCACTACCACCACAAGGTCTAATACACTGCAGAAGTTGAGGACCCATTCACTGGGGACTCTGAGGTCCCATGCATTGTAGGTTGAAATCCAGCGTATTAACCTCTTGCCACCCCATAGAAACCAGAGGTTGGGGTCTTCTGTGTGCATCCTTTGCTAATTTGTTCAGACTATGTCCATTCAAGGACACCTTTCCTTCCTCCCACAGAGTCCAACTTCCATGCTGCTGACCTGGCCCACCAACACGTATGTGCTTTGCTTTCTCTCCCCTTCTCTCTCACTTTAACAAAGAGTCCTTTAAGTATCAAAGAGCCTTATTTGAGCAAGAACACCCCCGTGGGCCCTTAAGCACAGTCAACAAGAGTTCTCAGAGCCTTTGGTTCCCCTTCCCAGAAATGTCCTTCTCTTGACCTCAACATACAAGCTTCAGTCAACACCAGCTGTGCAAAAGTCCCTCTGCAGGCATCCAAGTCTAAAGGTCAAGATTTCCTTAGGAACAAGGGCCTCTTGAAACACATTTTATCAGCGAACATTTGGTTTTTTCTCCTTCTGCTTCCCCACCCCATAAAGGTCCTTAATCTATCTTCCTATTAAATAAAGGTGAAAAAAATGAGGCCCAGAACATCTTTCTCCTGACTGCCTCAGCACTAGTTATAAGAGCACTAAGAAGACCCCTCTACTACCATCACCTAAATATCTCTTTCCCACCTTACAAAAAAGCTCATGATTTTTTTTTTACCTGTCCCTTTTTCTTCCTGAAGTAGCTTTAGCCTCTAAGTATTTCTGAAGCCAAGGGAGCCTACACTTCCTACTGATGCAAACTAGCTGCCTCAGTGGTGTATATAGCTCTTACTTAATCACTGTGACATCTGTACACAACATGCCTGTCCTCCCTAGTTTCTATCACACCCCTAGCAGTGAAGGGGGACCCATTTCATTTGCCTCCACATTGGAATTTCCTGAAAATCTTTGCAATATTCAGATGCTGAGACTCACTCCACAGCTTCTGACTCATTTGATCTAAGGAAGGGTGTCATATTATGATTTTAAAAAGCTCTTCAGGGTGTTCTAATAAGAGAATGGCTAAGCTAGAGTAGGTCAGTATCTGGAGCCCCTTTGCTCCTACTCTGCTGTCTTTCCAGGCTTACATTTTTTAAAAAAATATTTTATTTATTTATTTTTAGAGAGAGGGATAGGGAGGAAGAAAGGGAGGGAGAGAAACATCGATGTGTGGTTGCCTCTCAAGCACCCCCAAACAGGGACCTGGCCCACAACCCAGGTGTGATCCAACCAGCAACCATTTGGTTCTCAGGCTGTCACTCAGTCCACTGAGCCACACCAGCCAGAGCTCCAGGCTTACATTTTTAGACTTGGCATCAGTACTCAATTCTAAGATACACCAATTTGGTATGCTCTGAGATTAAACTTTGGTTGTTCCAGACTGCTATCCCTATCTGTTTCCTTTGCCCATCAGATGTTCCCATGAAGAAACACCTCACCTTCAACTCCTACCTCCTTTGCTTTCTATGTCCTTGACATTCCCTGGTCTGAGAGGCAAGAAACCAAGGGCTTCTAGTCAAGAACTCGTTTGCTCCTGGGCATGGTCCCATTTATTTATTATTATTTTTTAAAATTTTTATTTTATTTTTTAAGTACTTTTTTTCTCTTTTAGATTTTTTATTTATTTATCTTTAGAGGGGAAGGGAAGGAGAGAGGGAGAGAAACATCAATGTGCGGTTGCCTCTTGTATGTCCCCTGCCGGGAACTGGCCTGGCAACCCAGGCATGTGCCCTGACTGGGAATCGAACCGCGATCCTTCGGTTCGCAGGCCCGTGCTCAATCCACTGAGCTACACCTGCCAGGGCCCCATTTATTTTATTTCAACTAAAAAGCTACACTTTTGCAGTCACAGAATAAAATTTCCACTGTAAGACAGTGAGTGATAGAGTCACTTGAAGAAAAGAGCTGTTCCAATCCCACTTCTCTCCATCTTACCCAGTCCAGTCTTGATCCCCTTCCAGAAGAAAAGAAAAGGGGATGGAAATGGGGAGGCATTTCTTCTCACTTGGAATTTTTCTCCAGGATTTTTTTTTTTGCTGCTCCCCTTTTACCCTAGGTGGAGTCCCAGGACTGGTGAGGGGAACATTATACCCCTAGGTTCTAGATAATTACAAGGACAGAGCTGTTCAGGGACCATGCAGTTTGATCAGGCTTCAGAGACTTCTCCCTGAAGTTGTCGAAAGCAGAAAGAAATGGGCACAAAATGAAGTTGCAGAGTAATTTGAAACTTAACCTGTTTTTTCTTAGCAAAATAAATTATTTACAAGAGCAATACATTAGCTAATTTCCTCTACTTAAAAAAATATTTATAGCTTGCCTGCTACATTCAAGACACTGTCTTAGGTATTGTGGATAGATATGAGTAAATAATATCATTACTGACTGATGCACACAGACCTACAAACATTTTAACACCAGGAAAACAAATGTGTGATTTAACATTTTAGAATAAATCCATCATGAACATTATATTGATTATTTGAGTGTTTACGGTAACTATCAGAGCTTCTTTATTATTTTTTTAAAAACACAATGCTATGTTGTATCTTTTCCAATCTTGATATGTTACTGCAGTTTGCTGGGATGAATACCCAAATGGAACTTTTTTAGAATAGTTTATCCTTTGGTAAGCAAGAAACAAATCAGCTTGAGTTCATTATTTCCCAATTTGGGGAATGGCCTCTTCCATCATATCCTACTTTTGACCTCTTCTGCAATATTTAGTTTTCCAAATCAAGGACTCCACTTAATACTGCTTACATTCTGACCCTTTAAAGCAATTTTAAAAATCACTTGGTAACAATTTGAGGCTTATAATAATTCTTAATTTTACAATTCCATAACTCCCCTAAACACACACACACACACACACACACAGAAGACTAGCTATATGAGAGTGACTTATAGGTGAGTTCCACACATGAGGTTTGTTTCTTGAGCTATGTTGTTGTTCTATAGCAGTGGTAGGTTAAAATCATTATTTTGAGTGTAATGCTTAGAAAAGTTGGGAGGCAAACTTCTCCAGAAGCTGTCTTGGTACTACTCTACCAGTGATCACATAGCCTTTAATTTTATTGATTGTTTTTATAATGTAGGTCCAGGACAAATAACTTAATGGGGGAAAAAGAGCCTTTAAAGTAAAATACAATGGAGAAAGTATTTTGTGAATATACTCTGTGATATTGAAATTTCTGAATTCTAACCACATATTAAATGAATTGTTTTATTTATTATCAAGTGATTCTTGCAGTTATTTTAAAAGTCCCATCCAAACATATATGCTGCTTATGCATACTATTACATGGAGAATGTGCATACAATTTTTTTAAAAAATCCTTGATAACGAAAGTCATAAATTTCAGACATTTACACAAATACCAATATTTTAACTACCATATTTAAAATATTTGGTGAAAAAAAATCATGACTTTTCCCCTTTCTCCAAGAGAGGAAACATCTAAGACCTCTTTGCTTACTAAATCAGGCAACAAAGGTATCTGTAGCTCACCCTGATTTCTGTCTCATCTCCTTGAATGGAAAGTTGTCAGAAGGTAATTTTCTTCTGAGCAAAGGATGGAAAAGAGGCATGTCAGCCATGTGGTAGCTGCCTTTACCCCCATCCTTGCTCCCAGGCCGAAATTTTTTTTCTTTTTTGCATTTTTTTCTCAGGCTGAGTATCTTGACTTCCATTCCCAGTTTCAGAGGAAGGAACAAATTTGGACAGGACAGGAAGTCTTATGGCCAGTCCATCAATTTACTGAACTGTGTTCTGGGGTTTGTTTAAAGAGCCAAATCTATACTTATCCTTCTCCTCACCAGACTCCTCAGATTTATATATTGTTTTCTGATCTTACCAGCTGAATGGACAAACAATGTCCTATGAGTTTAAGGCTACAATATACCTACTACCACTACCTACCAGCCTGGGCAGCAAATGCTGTTGAGAGATTGCTGCATGGGCTGACACTGTGCCAGGATTGAGGACTATGATGACACTGAAGCCAGGCCTCTGTCATGTGTGGGAGGAAGAGGTTGGTTATTCGTGGAGATGAAATCTGTATAGCTTCCCAAGAAGTAAGCTTGTAGTGTGTGTGTGTGTAAAACTAGACCTCCAGGCCCACTATTACTTCCCCCTCACCTTTCTTGAGGTGCTACTTATGATAACGCCTCAGGAGCCCGCGCTTTCAGTGAGCAGATGCTTGCGAAGTCTTTTCCTGTTGGTCAGGAATCAAAAGGTTCGTTACTTTGGGACCCAGAGAGGGCGAAGTAGTGGAAGTCGGAGTCTGAAAACTGGGGAGAGGGCAGAAACCCCAGAGCTCCGTTGGTGCCTATTGTTCCCCGTCCCCAACCTGGAGACCAGAGACAGGGCCTAGGGAGGAGGGACTCGGGCTTGGCTGTGGCGGGGAGGTTGGGGGTGGGAGTAGGGGAGAGAAGCAGCCTGGTAGGGGAGGGGATTACAGGTTGGCGCTGGGCCGAACTACTCCTACAGCCTTCTTTACACTGTGGTCCCTGGAGGGAGAAACACCCCCCCTTCCCTTTCTTCTTTTCTTTCCCTCCGTCTTCTCTACCTCCGTGGGGCGCTTAGGTCCCGTCGCTTCCTGAAGCACCAAAGTCTCAGCCTGCTGATCCTGGCCCACAGCGCATCAGGGCCTGTGAGCTTGGCTCTGGGACCGGCCAGCCCTTCCATTTTTTCTAAAGGGAACCTAGGGGCGCAGCGCCTCGGCTGTTTTCGTTGTCCGTTGCCGCTCGAGAGGGGCTGTTTAATTAAAGGGGAACCCGCGATGTATACATCAGATAAAAGCAACATGCTGAATAAACTAATTAAAACATTGTGTTTGCAACACATTTTATTTCTCTCTCCCTTTTTTGATCTTCGCTGTGTTTTAAAGAAATGTCATCGCACGGTAAAGCAAGCCATGAAACGTTATTTCCTTATAGTGTGCGGCGCTTTTCAAAGGATAGTGTGATATATTTTAGAAAAGCTATCCCGCTGTGAAAGCTTGCGTGTCTTCCCTTTACCAAACTAAGCTCTTGTCAATCACACTGAGCCCGGTCCAATCACCGAGATCCTTTTTGGAAGGCAGCTCATCCCGCTGTGCTTTTATACTGCACTCTGCAGCCTGTTTTGATGCATTTTTACCGGCACGTCCAGGGGAATGAATGATGAGGCTGCGGACTGTGCGGGGCTGGCTCCCTGAGTGCCCACCCGGCCCTAAACAGGCACCGCCGCATTGTGCACGATCCAGGTTTTCTCACGTGGCGGGAACGTCGTGAGGGTATCCCTACGTCAACTCGGGTCGATGCTGGGGACTTGGTTTATCAGGGCTGTGGGATCGCTTCCCGGCAATCACTGGCCTGGATCGGCTTAATAGCTGCTCTCCTGGACGGTCTGCTCCGGGAAAGCACGACCCAGCTCAGCCTGGCACTGCATCTTGACCACGGGGGTTTGCGGGACCCCTCAGGATGTGTCTATTCCCCAAGCCAGTGGTGGGGAGGAATCAGGGCCAGTCACCCCCATGAAAGAGGTATTTTGATATGGCCTTGCCCGGGCTTAGGCTAGGGCGTTGGTTTCTAGCAAACATCAGTTTTCTCCTCTCCCTGCCCCAGCCTTCCAAGAAAAGCCATTCTTCCCTTGAGGGGCCACGAAAGAACGTAGACCCTGGCAGCGCTGGAAGAATCCTACCCCTGAAAGAGAGGCCCAGCTGGAGAGCGAATTGGTGGCCCCGGGAGGGGCCAAGCCTACAGTTGCCAGTCGGAGCCTTGGGGACCACGGAGCTGTGGGGTAGGCGCGGGTGGCCCTGAAAGGCCAGGTATAAACTCATAAACCACTGCCAAGAGAGAACTCAAGGGAGAAAGGGCCTACGCCCGCGCCTTTCCTGGATGCAAGAAAGGGTTGGCAGGAGCCGCTCAGCTCCAGAGTACCACAGATTCCTCCCCCTTCCACTCCCTTTTTCAGCCTCTTTTAGGGATAGGAGCTCTCCCCACTGTGGTGATGTGGAAGCTTTTGATCTTCTGGTTGGCTCCTCCGTTCCGGGAGGGGAGGCAAGGGAAGAGGCTTTGTGGTCCTCCTTTCTGGCAGCGCAGGGAATCGTTGCCTGCTTTTGTTTCCAGTTTCATTTCGAAATTGAACCAGGAGACTGCGGTTTGGCTAAGGTCTCAGGAGATGAACAAGTGTAAGCTGTGTGATACTTAAGCGTCTGTAGAATAGACCAAACGCTAAATTTCGAAATTGTCATCCAGTGTTATCTATCCGTTCATTTTGCCCCTCTGCTCTTCTTTGTCTCTGACTGTGCCCCACACACTAATACATATATCTCCTTGGTTCCGATTACACTCACTCTCTGTGCACGTTTTTCGATTTCCACGAGACTAGGACACCGCCCCCCTCCAGCGCCCAAGCGCAGCTCTTTCCCTCTCCTGTCAATCTTTTTCTCTAGCATTTCCTAAAGGACTATCACTTGTTGGTAGGGGCCTGAGTCCATCCAAGAACCAATGACGAGGGGAAGGGAGAGCTCAGCTCCCCCGATTTTTGCTAATTTTCCAGGCTCTGTCTCGTTGGAACTGAAATCCACCCCAGTGCTTTTCCAGGGATCTCCTCAATGATGGTCAACTCCTCAGACTGACCCTAAAACGAGGAAAGAAGAATCTCCCAGCCTCCTTTACAGCCCCGCCTCTAGGTCTGGTCCCAGGCGGTGATTGGGAAACTGATCAGCCTAAATCCTCGCCTAACACTGCCAGGCGCTTTACGGTTCCCAAGGGCTCCCCTCATCATCTCTCCATGGCCTGATCCGTGAAGAGCAGTCTCTGCTAGTTGGTACAATCTTTAGAGTTTCTTCCCCCGTACCCTTGCACATAAGGCCGCGGGGTGGAAAAGGGTCGGTCCTCCGTACCGCGCAGCGGTAAGGAGGAAAGTTGCTGTTGCCTGCTGTACCCGGGGAGGCCTGGGGAGTCAGCCGGGAGCCTGCCTTGGGGCTTGCTCCCCTCCCCAGCTTTGTAAGACAAAGGGTGGGTTTTGCTTTTGGCGAAGTTTGCAAGTCAGAAAGTAGCGCCATTGCTTGGGGCTCAGGAGACTGTCCACAATGGGACATAGGGGCGAGGGGTTTCACCAGCTTTGGTTTAGCAAATTTACAGGGTTGGGATTTTTCTGTGTCTCTAAGGCCACGCCGATGCAGTGTCTAACAGGCAGATCACACGGAAATTCCTGAAATGCTGGGTACAATGGGGAACCGAGTGAATTCTTGGTATATAAATATGCTCAAATGAAAAAAATCCTGAAAATGGCCCTAGCTGGCGTGACTCAGTAGGTTGGAACGTCATCCACTGGATCAAATGGTCGCGGGTTCCATTCACAGTAGGGGCACATGCATGAGTTGCCGTTCAGTCCCTGGTCGGGGCTCATGCTAGAGGAACCGGTCTCACATCAGTGTTTCCTTCTGTCCCTCCCTTCCCCCTCTCTAAGATCGGTGAGCATGCCTTCTGATGAGGAATAATGGTGGTAATAATAATAATAATAATCTCCTTTCAAAAACTTGAGAATGGATTCTTTTGATGAGAGAAACTACTTGTTGCCTCCTGCAAACAGGTTATTACCCTTTTTAAAATATTGCATCGTGGTTCTAAGGATAGGGGCAAGTATTTAGGTTTCTATTTCCAGGCACAAAGCAGTTCAAGTGTGAACTTGAGGCTGTAATAGGCAGCCATGACAGGAAAACAAGCACTCACACATATACAGGAGACAAGCTAAGGTCCTCTGGGAAGCCTTGTGGCTACCGGAACACTGGCAGAAGAGCCTAAACAAAAGCCAGCACTGGATCTTTCCCCAGCTGCTCTCTGGCCACTTGGGACCCAAACGAATCCCCCTCCCACCCTCACACTCGCTCTTCCTGGGCTCTCTCCTCTCCAACTGCCGAAGTACTCAGCCAGTTCTTGCTGGGAGTCCCAGGGCCAAGCCAGGAAACCCAGAAAGAACTCAGAACCTGCCTGAGCTGCCGCTCCTAGTATTTGCCTCCCACAGCCCACTTTCACCTTGGATCATAGAAGCCAGCACCTGCACCACTTCCTCTCCAGAGCCCGCTGTTGTGTTAGGACAAACCCAGAGGAGCGGCTGGCAGTGAAGGCCCTAGGCCATGGAGCTAAGATTTACTGCTGCCTGGGCAAAGAAGGTGGCCTCTGTGATCTAGCTCTTCTCTTGGAGGATGGGGTAGGTGTAGGTGTGGCAAGGTGTGTGAAATCTAATTTTGAGGGAAGAAACAGTGTCACACATCATTCAAGTTGCAATTAGGAGCTAGCTTCCAGCCTCACCTAAGCTCCTGTAAATTAACTGACATTGGGCTAATCCTGACCCCTCTCCAGGCCTCAATTTCTCCAAATGTAAAAGGAAGGGTCCTTCTCTCAAGGGTGCACATCTTGCCAAGGATTCGAGCAAATGGATAGACTCCAGCCTGTCCCGCATACTCCCCTCTCATAAGGTTTTCTAAAAATTTCCTTTGAGCCCATTTGTCCTCTAAATGGACTTACTCTTCTACTACCTCCTATGTCCCCAGAGCACAGCCAGCAGGATGTTTTTCACTGCAGTAACCAGGAGTTGCTGGGAATTTGGCAGTGCAGCACCTCTTTCACCTCAGTTCCCGAACCTGGCAGTCCTGAAGACCAGAGATAATCTCTCCGCAGCAGCAGGGGTAGAGCAGGGCTCTTTTGGCTCCTCTGGCTATGCCACTCGTTCCCTGGACTTCAACCTAAAGGGGTTGACCACACCCACTCTCTGGGGGACAGAGGGCCACTTTGCTCCTGAGCTGCCTCTCCAAAAATGGGGGCTTTTTAAGTTTAGGGATAATAACAATAAAGCGATCCAAACACCTGCTAAGAAGACGCAGCGGATCTCAGACTGGGCCCAACCAACTCTGGGCAGTCCAAGAGCGTGCAGACTCAACATTCTGCTGCCTCTCCAGTGTCGGACCAGATCGCTGCCTGGTTATAAAACCACACCAATGGAGAACACCAGACACAAATAGCTCCTTTTCTGCACCATGTGACCATTTCTTCAGTGGGACCTGTTGTGCCCCACGTGCTAGGAAAAGGCAATAGACGAAGATTCCAGCAGTCTGCTGAATTCCCTCGCAACACGATGCCAGCGCGGCATGGAATGATCCCCGCTACCCAGATGTTTTGATCCTGACCCTGCTGTCGTTTCCCAGACTGTGTCTTCTCCATTTGCTTTCACCTGCCTCTGGCGCTGCACGCTGCATCCCGGGCCAAGGGACAGGTGGGAGGAATGTGTCCCTTGCTCTCCCCAGGGTCAATGATCAGGAACGAGCAAGTCTGGAGCAAACATGTGGTGCTCTGCACAGGAGGCCTGACGGCCCTGAAAGGCCCTAGCACAAACACCCCTCCTCCCACTGCTCCTAATCTGCTTCCTTTCTGCCAGTTTGGCCACCAAATAACCATCCTCTGGTCTATCCAGTGCACTGACTGGCCTTCTGCCTTTTGCATTTATAATTTTCTTAGACTTCCATGTCAATGAGTTTCCCCCAATTAACATCTGCTTCCAGCCAGATCAAAGTTGCCTTCTCTCTCAGCTTCCCCACTTCACCTTTGACTTTGGAGTTGTTTAGAAAATGGCTTCACAACTTTGCAAAGAATAAGATGTTCAGAGTGTTCTGGGGGAGCAAGAAAACAGTGATTATATTTAGTATCTATTAAATATAAGGCGCTGAAGATAAATTGTTTCAAGAAATTCCCTCCACAGCCCTCCAAAGTTGGTACTATTATCCTTTACTCTACATATAAAGAAATTGAAGCACAGGGCTGAAGTGTGTTGCCCCCAAGTGTTTAGAATCTAGTAGGCCCCTCCTCCACTGAATTTCACCCAAGTATGAAGCCTTCTCTCTTAACTGGGGTTGTGGTCTTTAACCTCTTCATCTCCTGAGGCCGGAAAGTGCCAAAATTGAAGGAGACGCTTTGTGTTTTTTTATTTTATTTTATTTTATTTTTAATCAGTATTTTTTAATTGCTGATATTGTTTTTTTTGAAGGAGATGCTTTGGGTGGGAGAAATAATTGTTCATCTCACCTGGCCTCACCAACAACCTGGCATGACGTTCAACATCTGGAGTCATGTCTAGACTGCTGCTGACCAGTCATGGTCCTTGGGGACTTCACATTACCTTTCTGTTTCTTCTTCATCTTTAAATTGAGAATAATGTTAACCCCCTACCCACCACCGCTTCATTGGGTTGATGCTGGAATCAGAGGAGAATATCTCTGTGATACTGTCATGTACAATGCACTGTTGAAATTCGCTGATCTTGGAGGACTAATGCAGAATTTGAGAGTCCTTGTTCACTTCGGATGCTGGTCTTGACGCCAGTAGTCTCCATCTCCTGAGGCAAGCTTGCAAAGACCTTGGCTGGGAACTCCCCTGACCTCTTGGAGCTGCCTCTGGAGCATGACTGCACGGCCTGTGGTCCAAAAGCTTATTGTAGTACACAGAGAGTCTGCGGGAGAGTTACAGGGTGCACCTGGTAATGATGTTGTTTGGAAAATGCCTTGATTTGCAGAGCGCCCCGCTATTCTGCTTGGTATTTCGAACTCACTTGGGGCTACAACCTGTTTAGGTCCATAAAGTATGGGGTCAAGTGTAAACAGGAATGCCTACCCACACATGGTTCCTTGTAGACATTCCAGAAAACTTGTACACAGGAAATATTTGGGTGCGTGATAGCACCATGGTGGCAGAGTCTTTCCAACCAAGCAGACAGCACTCAACCTAGCCTTGAGCACTTCTAGCTTCAAGTGGGGGAAATGAGCACAGGTTTTTGCTTTGAAAAGGTTAAAGTAGAAAAATTGTGGCACTTTTTTTTTTATTATTTGGAGTGTCTCAGGATGGGGTACAGAGAGATGAGTAAATAAGTGAATAAATATTGCCGTTAGTCTTGACAAACATGTCTGGCACGGATCCTGAGGGTCTTTGGGATGGGAACTCAGGGTGCTTTGGGGGAAGCAGTAGCTTTTGCTGTTAGTCTACCTGGCATGGGGGGTCAGTGGCCCAGCCTCCCTCACATCAAAATGCTAGTTTTAACTGGCTCCTATACTCTGTGCAAACTGAGATTATGGGGAATCCAGTCTGACCTTTCCATCCCACAACAATCTCTCCTTTTCTACCTCCCCACTCTCTTTGTCTCTCTCTCTATGTCTGCCTTTCTCTTTCACACACTCTCTTCCCCCCACACACTTCATTCTTTCATTCACTCATTCTTTCTGTCTCAAATGTCCTGTGGTCAGTGCACAGGCTTTTTTAAAAAAAAATTTTAATTGTTGTTCAAGTACAGTTTTCTGCCAGTGCACAGGCTTTGATAAAATAGTTTTAGGAAGGTTTGAATTTCTACATCTTGTCACTAACTAGCTTCTTGACCTGGGACAAGTGACTTAAGAACTGTTAAAGGAGGTTAACAATTGTGTCTATTTTTAGGATTTTCAGGTGAATTAAATGAAAATGAATGAGTGACAAATAACAGTGGTCATTCAGTGATAGCTACTAATATGAATAAAAGTAATCTCTGATAAAGTGGCTTCCTGTGTAATGTGTCAAAGCATGCAAAATGGCTAGAGGGGGTAAATGTGATTCACCATATTTGTGGGGTCTTATAAAAATGTGTTGTATAAAGTTACTTTTAAAATATCTTCCAAACATGAGTCTATGATTACAGCACAACACCTTATCCTGCTTGCGATGATACCAAGTGATGATAGATGCATTTGTCCCTCAGATCCCCAAAGAGCAATTCTATTGTTATCTGGAGATGCCCTAACTGACCCCCTATCAGTCCAGATCTAACAAGGGCTAAGCTGTTACCTCACCCCCTCCTTATAATAGGGCAAGTTTTCCCTGATCCAGTGGGCCATTGCTGCCCAGGCCAACCAAAGACCCTGACCCTTAGGTAATGTGAACCAACAGAAAGATTGTCTTTTCCTTCATTTCTATTCCAATGTGTTATCAGGTGAAATGAAGATAAGAAGATTATCGATAGAGCCCAGAATTGTGGGAGGAATCATAAAATTAAACCTAAGGGATTTAAAGTAGAAGGCGAGGAGGGAACTGGCCTTGATCTACATACATGGTGGGGGTTGGGATTATATATTGAACTCCTGCAACCTCATCAGTTTCTCTTTTTAAAATATTGCTTAAGTATCAACAGCTCAACTCAACTTCTACCCCTAATTAGGTGCCCAGAAGCATGACAATGACTCACAATGCCTTGAGTCAATCCTGGGCCTAAGCTGTGCCGGTAGCAGAGTGGTGGAAATGTAATCTCAAGATAAAGAAGGTGATGAAGTGGAGACGACACTAGGCACTTGACTGGGGTGCCCTAAACTAGCCAAGTAACCTTGGACAAGTCACTTAAGCTATCTGGCTTTCTATTGAACTCCTATGTAAATCTGAGATACCTGGACTAGATGATTCCTTCAAGCCCTTTCACTCCTAAAGATCTATGACAAAAGTTCTGTGTAAAAAGTCAAGATCCAGTTTGATAGCATTGAGAGAATAGTTTGGTGGAGCCAGAAAGGGGCCTAGGGAAATGGCTTTTCTAGGCTCTTTGGATGATTTCTGAGCAGAGGGTTTTTCCTAAGAAATAAACAAGAAATATCCATTATCCATTACTTCATGAATCCAGATCAAGGGAAAGTGCAGCAGAACAGATAAAATAAAGGCAGGTTACTATGACCTGGTGAGAATGCACCAACCTCTTTCCTGGGGACACGATGATCCCAGGTTCCAGCCAAATCTGTCAGTCATAGTTGAAGAGTATGTATTCTTGAACTGCACCTGTATTGGACAGCATTTTATGTCTCTGGAAAATTATTTTAAACTCCTGTGGTTTTTCTTGGCCTTGGTTAGCCTAACTGCAGGGAGTGGTATAGGTTTCCTAGGGAGTTCATTAGTCAGAAATCAGGTGGGATTTTTGTCTTTCAATCCTTTCAAAGCATTTGGGGAGTGTGCTAACACCACAGTGGCAGAGTCTTTCCAACCTAGGCAGATGGCACTCAACCTAGTCTTGAGAGCTCCTAGCTTCAAGTGGTGAAGCTACTTGAAAGGGGGGCAAAATTGTCTCTCAGACCTTTCAGAGGCATCATCAGACAGTGACAAGGTTGGCAACCCTACCCAAATGATGTCTTTGTCAGGATGACATTCAGTTTAGCTTGTGAACTGTGGGCTGAGTAGTTCTGGATTATTTAATACTGACAACAGGGAATATTTTCACAAGTAAGGATAATCTTTTAACATAAAGTAATAAATCATGGAAAGTATTTCTCAATTAAGGAAATGATTTCAGTGTACTCCTTACATTTGGATTTGGTTTGTACCATTTAAATTCTTTATTTTTATTTTTTAAGTTTATTTTAATTGTTGCTCTTGTACAGTTTATTGTCTTTTACTCCCATTCCAGGCCACTGCTCCAGCCCTCCCCACCTCCCTCCCATTTCCACCGCCCCCCCCCCAGTTTTTGTCCATGTGTCCTTTATTCTTGTTCCTCTAAACCCTTCCCCTTTCCTCCTGAAATTCCCTTCCCTCTCCCCTCTGGTGACTGTCAGCCTCTTCTCAATTTCACTGTCTTTGGTTATATTATGCTTGTTTGTTTGTTTTATTGATTAGGTTCCTGTTAAAGGTGAGATCACATGGTATTTGTCTTTCACCACCTGGCTTGTTTCGCTTAGCATAATGCTCTCCAGTTGCATCCATGCTGTTGCAAAGGGTAGGAGCTCCTTCTTTCTTTCCGCTACATAGAATTCCATTGTGTAAATGTACCACAGTTTTTTGATCCATTCGTTTACTGATGGGCACCTAGGTTGCTTCCAACACTTGGCTATTGAAAATTGTGTTGCTATGAATATAGGGGTGCATAGGTTCTTTTGGATTGGTGTTTCAGGGTTCTTAGGATATAATCCAAGCAATGGAATTACTGGGTCAAAAGGTAGATCCATTTTTAGTTTTCTTAGAAAATTCCATACAGTTTTCTTTTTTAAAAAATATATTTTATTGATTATGCTATTACAGTTGTCCCATTTCTCCCCCATCATTCCCCTCCACCCTACACACCCTCTCCCACCCACATTCCCCCCTTTAGTTCATGTCCATGTGTCCTAAGTTTTTTAGCTTCTACATTTCCCATACTATTCTTGCCCTCCCCCTGTCTATTTTCTTCCCATTATCTATGCTACTCACTCTCTGTACCTTTTCCCCCTCTCTCCTCCTCCCACTCCCCTGTTGCTAACCCTCCATATGATCTCCATTTCTGTGGTTCTGTTCCTGTTCTAGCTGTTTGCTTAGTTTGCTTTTGTTTTAGGTGTGGTTCTTAATAGCTGTGTTTGCTGTCTTTTCACTGTCGTATTCTTATCTTCTTTTTCTTAGATAAGTCCCTTTAACATTTCATACAATAAAGGCTTGGTGATGATGAATTCCTTCAACTTGACCTTATCTGAGAAGCACTTTATCTTCCCTTCCATTCATACAGTTTTCTATAGTAGTTGTACCAGTCTGCACTCCCACCAACAGTTCACTAGGGTCCCATTTTCTCTACAACTTCTCCAACACTTATTGTTTGTTGCTGTGTTTATGATGGTCATTCTGACTGGTGTCAAGTGGTATCTCATTGTGGTTTTAATTTGCATTTCTCTGATAGCTAGCGATATTTTTTTTTTTAAAGATTTTTATTTATTTATCTTTAGAGGGGAAGGGTAGGAGAGGGGGAGAGGGAGAGAAATATCAATGTACGGTTGCCTCTTGTGTGTCCCATGCTGGGAACTGGCCTGCAACCCAGGCATGTGCCCTGACTGGGAATCGAACCGCGATCCTTTGCTTCGCAGGCCCGTGCTCAATCCACTGAGCTACACCAGCCAGGGCTGATAGCTAGCGATATTGA
Organism: Glossophaga mutica; assembly: GCA_039655065.1. Taxonomy (NCBI): domain Eukaryota; kingdom Metazoa; phylum Chordata; class Mammalia; order Chiroptera; family Phyllostomidae; genus Glossophaga; species Glossophaga mutica. The sequence continues at coordinate 21,046,606 of CM077318.1, forward strand.
GCATCTTTTCATGTGTCTCTGGATCCTCTGTATGTCCTCCTTGGAGAAGTGTCGGTTCAAGTTCTTTGCTCATTTTTGAATTGGGTTGCTTGTGTTCTTAGAGTGGAGTCGTGTACGTTCTTTATATATTTTGGAGATTAAACCCTTGTCTGATGTATCATTGGCAAATATGTTTTCCCATACAGTCAGTTCTCTTTATTTTAATACTGCTTTCTTTAGTCGTGCAGAAGCTTTTTATTTTGATGAGTTCCCGTTTGTTTATTCTTTCCTTCATGTCCCTTGCTTTAGGGTATATATCAGTAAAAATGTTGCTGCATGAAATAGCTGAGATTTTCCTGCCTATGTTATCCTCTAGGATTTTAATGGTGTCATGGCTTATATTTAAATCTTTTATCCAACTTGAATTTATTTTTATGTATGGTGTAAGTTGGTGCTTAAGTTTCTTTCTTTCTTTTTTTTTTTTTTTTTTTTTTTTTTTTTTCATGTAGCTGTCCAGTTCTCCCAACACCACTTGTTGAAGAGGCTATTTTTACTTCATTTTATGTTGCTGCCCCCTTTGTTCAATATTAATTGACCATAGAGACTTGGGTTTATTTCTGGGCTCTCTGTTCTATTCCACTGATCGATATGCCTGTTTTTATGCCAGTACCAGGCTGTTTTGATTACAGTGGTCTTGTAATATAATTTGATATCAGGTATTGTGATCCCTCCTGCTTTGCTCTTCTTTCTCAATATTGCTTCAGCTATTCGAGGTCGTTTATGGTTTCATATAAATTTTTGAAGTGTTTGTTCTATGTCTGTGAAATATGTTGTTGGTACTTTAATAGGTATTGCATTGAATTTGTAAACTGCTTTGGGTAGTATGGACATTTTGATGATGTTGATTCTTCCCATCTATGAACACGGTGTATGTTTCCATTTGTGTCTTCCTTGATTTCTTTTTTCAGTGTTGTGTAGTTTTCTGCATACAGGTCTTTTCCCTCCTTGGTTAGGTTTATTCCTAGGTATTTTATTTTTCTATTTGCTATATCAAATGGGATTTCTTTTTCTTGATTTCTGTTTCTGTTGTTTCATTGTTGGTATACAAAAATGTCTTTGATTTCTGGATATTCACTTTGTATCTGGCTGTTTGGCCAAATTCATTAATTAGGTAAAGCAGCTTTCTGACTGAGTCTATAGGATTTTCTATGTACACTATCATGTCATCTGCAAACAATGATAGTTTTGTTTCCTCCTTTCCACTTTGGATGCCTTTTATTTTCTTTTCTTGTCTAAATGCTGTGGCTAAGACTTCTAATACTATATTGAATAGAAGTGGTGAAAGTGGACAACCTTGTCTTGTTCCTGATCTTAGCGGAAAAGATTTTAGTTTTTGCCCATTGAGTATGATGTAGGCTGTAGGTCTCTCATATATGGCCTTCAGTATGTTGAGGAATGCTCCCTCTATTCCCACTTTGCTGACCATTTTTATCATAAATGGGTGTTGTACCTTATCAAATGCTTTTTCCGCATCTATTGATATGATCATGTGATTTTTGTCTTTGATTTTGTTTATCTGATGTATTACCTTTACTGATTTGAGAATGTTGAACCATCCTTGCATCTCTGTGATGAATCCCACTTGGTCATGGTGTATGATCTTTTTAATGTATTGTTGGATGTGGTTTGCCAATATTTTGTTGAGGATTTCAGTGTCTATGTTCATCAGCGATATTGGCCTGAAGTTCTCCTTCTTTGTTGTGTCTTCATCTGGTTTTGGGATTAGGATGATGCTGACTTCATAAAAAGACTTTGGGCATCTTCCATCATTTTGGATTTTTTGGAATAGTCTGTGAATGATAGGGGTTAGCTCTTCCTTAAATGCTTTATAGAATTCTCCTGTGAAACCGTCTGGTCCAGGGCTTTTGTGTATCGGGAGTTTTTTGATTACTGCTTCAATTTCATCAGCTGTTATTGGTCTGTTCAGGCTTTCTGTTTCTTTTTCTTTGAGTTTTGGGAGATTATGTTTTTCTAGAAACTTGTCCCTTTCACCTAGGCTTTCAAATTTCTTGGCATATAGTTCTTCATAGTAATTTCTTACACTCCTTGGTGTTTCTGTAGTATCGGTTGTAATCTCTCCTCTTTCATTTCAGATTGTGTTTATTTGAGTCCTCTCTCTTTTTTTTCTTGATGAGCCTGCTTAAAGGCTTGTGAATTTTGTTTATCTTTTCAAAGAACCAGCTCCTGGATTAATTGCTCCTTAGAATTGTGCTTTTAGTCTCTATGTCATTTAATTCTGCTCTGATCTTGGTTATTCCCTTCCTTCTACTTGCTCTAGGCTGTCTTTGTTGTTGTTCCTCAAATTCTTGTAGGCATGGGATTAGGTTGTTTGCTTGAAATGTTTCTATCTTTTTTAGGAAGGCCTGTATTACTATGAACTTCCCTCTCAGAACTACTTTTGCTGCATCCCATAAGCTTTGGGTTGTTGTGAGTTCATTTTCATTTGTTTCCAGAAACTTTTTGATTTTCTTCCTAATTTCATTCTTGACCCATTCATTGTTTAATAGCATGCTATTCAATCTCCATGATTTTGAGTGGGTTGGGTTTTTCCACTTGGGGGAAACCCCTAGGTTTCTAGTTTTGGTCCCTTGTGGTTGGAGAAAATGCTTGGCATGATTTCAATTTTCTTGAATTTGTTGAAGCTTGTTTTGGGTCCTATCATGTGTTCTACCTTTGAAACGTTCCATGTGCATTTGAAAATAATGTGTATTTAGTTTTTTTGGGGGGATGAAGGACTCTATATATATCAGTTAAGTCCATTTCCTCTAGAGTGTTGTTCTATGCCATAATATCTTTTTTGATATTTTGTTTGGAAGATCTGTCCATTTTTGACAGTGGGGTGTTAAAATCCCCTACTACAACTGTGTTGCTGTCAATATCTTTTTTGAAGTCCTCTAAGATTTTTAAAATATATTTAGGTGCTCCTATGTTGGGTGCATATTTATTTACAATGTTTATGTCTTCTTGGTGGATCCTTCCCTTGAGTAATATGAACTGACCTTCTGGGTCTCTCTCTATGGCCCTTCTTTTGAAGTCTACTTTGTCTGATATGAGTATTACTACCCCGCCTGTTTTTCCTGTCCATTTCCTAGGAAAATTTGTTTCCAGCCCTTCACATTGAGTCTGTGTATGTCTTTTGTACTGACGTGGGTCTCTTTTTTAAAAAAATATATTTTATTGATTATGCTATTACAGTTGTCCCATTTCTCACCCATCATTCCCCTCCACCCGGCACACCCCTCCTACCCACATCCCCCCCCCCTTAGTTCATGTCCATGTGTCATAAGTTCTTTACCTTCTTCATTTCCCACCCTATTATTGCCCTCCCCCTGTCTATTTTCTACCCACCGTCTATGCTACTTATTCTCTGTACCTTCCCCCCTCTGCTCTTCCCACTCCCCTGCTGCTAACCCTCCATGTGATCTCCACTTCTGTGGTTCTGTTCCTGGTCTAGTTGTTTGCTTAGTTTGCTTTTGTTTTACGTGTGGTTGTTAATATCTGTGAGTTTGCTGTCTTTTTACTGTAATATTTTTTATCTTCTTTTTTTAGATAAGTCCCTTTAACATTTCATATAATAAGGGCTTGGTGATGATGAACTCCTTGAACTTGACCTTATCTGAGAGTCAGTTTATCTGCCCTTCCATTCTAAATGACAGCTTTGCTGGATAGAGCAATCTTGGATGTAGGTCCCTGCCTTTCAAGACTTCAAATACTTCTTTCCAGCCCCTTCTTGCCTGGAAGGTCTCTTTGTAGAAATCAGCTGACAGTCAAATGGGAACTCTTTTGTAGGTGACTGTCTCCTTATCCCTTGCTGCTTCTAAAATTCTCTCCTTCATTTTAATCTTGGCTAATGTAATCATGATGTGCCTTGGTGTGTTCCTCCTTGGGTCCAACTTCTTTGGGACTCTCTGAGCTTCCTGGACTTCTCAGAAGTCTATTTCCTTTGCCAGATTGGGGAAGTTCTTCTTTATTATTTGTTCAAATAAGTTTTCCACTTGTTGCTCTTCTTCTTCCCCTTCTGGTGCCCCTATAATTCGGATGTTGGGACATTTAAAGATGTCCTGGAGGTTCCTAAGCCTCTTCTCATTTTTCTGAATTCTTGTTTCTTCGTTGTTTTCTGTTTGGTTGTTTCTTTCTTCCTTCTGGTCCACTCCATTGATTTGAGTCCCAGTTTTCCTCTCATCTCTATCGGTTCCCTGTGCATTTTCCTTCATTTCATGTATTGTAGCCTGCATTTTTTTCATCTAATTTGTGAGCAAAGTCACCCAATTCTTTGAGCATTCTGATCACCAGTGCTTTGAACTGTGCATCTGATAGGTTGGCTATCTCTTTGTTGCTTAGAGGAATTGGCTCTGGGTCTTTCATTTGTTCTCTGGTTTGAACCACTTTTGGTGGTTTTTGTTGTTGTTGTTGTTGTTGTTGTTTTTGGTCTGGTCGCAGCTGTTAGTTAGTGAGGGGTGGAGCCTTAGGTGTTCCCCAGTGCAGGGCTGCCCAGTCACTGAGATGTGATGCTGTATGTGGGGGCGGGGTCTGAGAGGGAACAATGGCGACTACTTCACTCTCTCCTGGATTTGAGTCCCTTTCGCAGCTTCCTCTTCACCTGGATTATATGCACGTGCGAATGTGGGACCACCGGTCAGCCAGCCAACTTGTGCGGCTTCACTGGGTCTGCACAGTTGCAACCCCGTGCCTGGGGTCCACCAGCCATCGCCTGTGGGCCTGCCAGCCGCCTGCATGTCCGGGAACCACCAGCCACTGCCACCTGTGTTCCCAGGTCCGCACCTCCACTTCTTTCTGCCACAACTCCACCCCTCTTAACGGTCTGGATGAATGGTTGTTGGACTTCCATACATTTCAATTTTCTATTAGCTCTGTTTGTTTTCTTGTTTCTAAATATTTGTTGTCCTTAATTTTGATTGTGCAAGGAGGCACAGTGTGTCCACCTACGCCTCCATCTTGGCCGGAAGTCCTCAAATAGGTTTTCTATCCCTTGCTCTTCTTCTTCTCCTTCTCCTATCTCTATTATACAGATATTATTACATTTCATACTGTTTTGCATTTATCTTAATCCCTCTTCATTCTTTCTGAGCCTCTTTTCCTTTTCTTGATCTTTCTGGGTGTTTTTTTTTTTTTTTTCCCTAGCTTGTCCTCCAACTTGCTGATCCAATCTTCTCCTTCATTGATTCTGCTTTTCATTCCTTCTACTGTGCTCTTCAGTTCAGAAATTGTAGTCTTCATTTCCTCTTGGCCCTTGTTGATAGTTTCTATTTCCTTTTTCATGTTGATATAGTTTGCAGTGAGTTCACCATAACTTCCCTGTAGTTTATGGTAGCTCATTGAGAGCTCATTGAGCTTCCTGACAACCATTGCTTTGAACTCAATGTCTGATAGTTGAGTTACCTCTGTTTCATTTAGCATTCTTTCTGGGGCTTCCTCCTTTCCTTTAGTTTGGGGATTGTTTCTTTGTCTTCTCATTGTTTGTGAGACTCTTCTTGTAAACCTCAGCTTCTTAAATTGATCTGTTCTTGCTCCCTGGGTTTATGGTGTGAACTTCTGTGGTAGAATACCTGTGAGATTCAGTGGTGCAGTCTCCTTTGGGTATCCTGGTGAACACAGCTTCCACTGTCTCAGTTGTTGGGATGCCCCCTCTTTTGGTCCAACTCTGGTTTTTTCACAGTTCCTTTTTTTTTTTTTTTTTTTTTTTTTTTTTTTGGTCTCACCTAGGTTCACAGGTATGAACTCCGGGTCTTCCACAAAGTCCTCTCCTCTGGTCGTACGACTGCCTCCAGTCATAAGGTCACCTCTGGTCAAAGTGGCTTGGGTGTGCACTCCCCCCAGGGCTATGTGTGGGTGCTCACACCCCCTGCGTGTTTGTCATTCAGACCTTAACTCCCCTCCCTGCGACTTCAAGGACCCAGGTCTCTCCCGGTGCTGCTCAAACCTTGTTTGGCTGGGGAGGAGCAGTTGACCTGGTTCCTTCCCTAGAGCCCTGTGGCAGACCTGGCAAGCACCTGGCCTGGGGCTTCAGTGGTCCTGGGCTGCGTGCTGATACCTGGGCCCTTATTGTCCCGAAAAACTCTCCTTACTGTCTGGTTTTTCAATGTTCACTACAAATTCAGATCAAAATCTGAAAATAACAAAATCTTGACTGCTTTGGATTTTCTGAGGAGAAGAAATAATGTGGTTCGGGTTAAAAGCTCTAAAAATACCATGGCTTTCTCTTGGCTACCACCTAGAAGTATGTGGCTTTGGCCATGTGAGTCTAGTATCCATGCATTTGCATGCTGTATGCTCAGATAGTAGTTCCAAATATAATTTTGGAGAAGTGCACTTTGTTGTTAACAGTCTTTTTCTATCTGGCTTGGAGAGGCAAAACGTTTCTTTAAACTCTCAGGGTCAAGATTTATAGTCATTGCACCTTGGATGATCTATCAGATTGACATTGAAAAAAGGATCTGACTGGTATAGAGGTGTGAGGCATCTTATTGTTCAGTGGTTTCTGACTTGACCTGTTCTTTGTGTTTTAATTTCTTGCCTATTTTCTACTTTATTTCCATCACACCTGAATATCATCTATAACATATTTTCTTAGGTGAAATGCATTTCAAATTCTAATCTGTATTGTCCTGCCTAAGTAATAGGAGGAGAAACTGATTTATAATCATGTTAACTCAACATTTAAGTAAATCAGGCACCCTTTTGTGCTCATGAAGAGTGAAAAGTCCTTCTCGGCCCTGCTACTAAATAGCTGTGTCACTCTGACAAGTTATTTAAATTCTCAGAGCCTCAATTCCCCATTTTTGAAAAGAATTATGTTGATGAATAAAGGGTTACTACAGTGCCTGGCACCTAGTTAGTGCTGAGTAAATGTTTAATGCTCTTCTTAAAAATCTCCCTCTGTGTCTATAAGAGAAATTTTCAGACATTTAAAATTAAGAACTAAAAACGCAAGGCAGGCTTTGGCTTAAATTATTGCTGGGTTGGATTTACCTGTATTCAACCCCATTTTTAAGAAATAGCGCAGAGTAAGTATACAAATCAAAAGAAAGTTTGTAGTTTGGGTTTTCTGTTGTTATTGGTTGTATGTCTGAAAATAAGCCTTGCTCCTCTCTGCACTATGAATCACAAGAGATCGCAACTCTTCAGCTCTCTTCCTCATTAGCCTGTGAACTTTTCTTCAATGAATGATAAGAACTGTGTCCTCTTCGCTGTCTCCTCAGAATACAGCCCAGTGTGTGTCTTGTACTCATGATATAAGAGCTATTTTTACTGCAATACTAGATTAGTTTTAGGTACTAAATGACATAAATCAAAGATAAGATTTCATATAATATAAGAATTCTAAGCAGAGTAGCAATAGACTTAAGTAGTCCTAAAAGATGGTGTGGGTGGAGCATGCCTGCATATGGAGGAATTTCCAAATTGCCTTTCCTTAAAAAATGCAAAAAACAAAACAAAACAAAACAAAAAAACACAACACACACACACAAATTGGAAATGTGTGTCTACAGATAAAATGAGGCTGTACTGTGAGACATAAAGATACATAATTTGTACAATTTCTTTGTAAATCCCCCAAAGGTTTTAGCATTTTATCTTATTGTTTGCATATTTGACAAATTGAAACCTAGTTTGCCTTTTGTAATTAGAAATACTTACAGATCTCTTCTTTGTGAAAATGGAGATGCCCCACTTTTGTGTATGTCAATACTACCTTTGCTACCAAATCATTAAAATGACCCTTTCAAAGTAATAGCCTGAGTAATCAGCACTCTTCAGACATTTATGCTTAGAAAGAAACTCAGCAGGGCCCCAAATGATGCAGGTTAACTTGTGTTATAGGAAATACCACCACACATACAACTTCCATATAGCAGTAAGTCCCACTGATGGTTCTGATGGCTGGGTTTCAAGCGCTGTTTATTATAGCTGAGTTTGGCACCATCCCACACAGTTTGTTCTAGCAGGATTTAATCTGTCACTGGAGCTAAATTCTGGGTCCCTGTGAGGCCTGACTGCTGTGGATGGCGTGCCAGATCAGTCATGGAGAATGGATGCCATGCAGGTCTGCTTGAAGATACAGCTGACGGCCCTATGTAATCAGGGGAAGTGGGATATGGCTGATTGTGATTCTCAGTACTACTAATTGTACCTGTTTCCTGGCTAAACCACACATTGGTGTTTTCACTGGTGATGCTAAAAAACCATCACTGACACAATTCCAGAATGGAATGATTCATTGTTTCTGTTGGTAAAGAATGTTCTAGGATGAACAGACACCCTAGGCAGTCTCGTAATGATATTTCAAAAGAAAGTCAGAAGAACTCAATACAGAACTCAGAAGACGGGGACAATTATGCAAAATGGAGTCAACTCACGGGATTATTTTTAATCTAGACTCCTTAAACTTACAATACCAAGAGGATATGAACTAGTCGGCAAATGCAAAAACATTTTCTAAGGGCTTGTAACAGGAGAAGACCGTATGGAAGGGAGAGAGCAGAGTCAAATAAGACAATACTATCATACTAAATAAAGGTGATACTCTATTAATTTCTTCCCTCCAGATTATAGGGTGCAAACATCCATGAGTTTTCTCTCTCCCACTTTCCTTATTTTTTCTTTCACTTTCTCTGTGTCTGCTGTTTTAATGTCTTTTAGATAGAAATTTTGTGGGGTTTTGTTATTTTCCCCTTTATAACCCCTCAATTGATTACCGTCTCATACTTCTTCCCCCTAACACCTGAAAACATGGACAGACTCTTATTTGTATAACTCTAAGTTCATGATGAGCAGGAAATCATTTAAACATGCTTAGAAAATGTTGAGTAAAGAGTGTTCTATAGTGTTCTTCTCAGGAAAAGAAAAGCCCAAGCTTAATATTCACCATATGAATAGGGAATAAAGTTCATTCATTCATTTATTCATTCGTTCGTTCGTTCATTCATTAAGTAGTGTTCACTGAGTGCCTACTCTCTATCAAGCACTGTGTCAGGACTTTCCTCTCCTCAATGTAAGAATTCTTTGATAAAGTAAAATGTGAACATACGATCCAATTCTATTCAGCTTCTTATATATATTATACATGAACTGAGCACCTAGTAGTATGTATTAAGCACTACATGCTGGGACACAAAGATGAATGAAAGGCAGTTGTTTGTCACCAGGTATTTGCAGTCTTAGAGGAGGGAGGTAAACAAATAAACAGGCAAATACAATACAACTTTTTGCAGTTGCTACATTCTAATTATGAAGCATGAATGAGGAAATGCCATTTCTTATTAGAAATAATCTGAAGACCTACCAAGTCTTGAGAGAGCTCTAGGAACTAACAACAAACCAGAAAACGAGGAAGAAACAAGAATTCAAAAAAATGAGGAGAGGCTTAGGAACCTCCGGGACATCGTTAAACGTCCCAACATCCGAATTATAGGGGTACCAGAAGGGGAAGAAGAAGAGCAACAAGTGGAAAATTTATTTGAACAAATAATAAAGGAGAACTTCCCCAATCTGGCAAAGGAAATAGACTTCCAGGACGCCCAGGAAGCTCAGAGAGTCCCAAAGAAGTTGGACCCAAGGAGGAACACACCAAGGCACATCGTAATTCCATTACCCAAGATTAAAATGAAGCAGAGAATTCTAGAAGCAGCAAGGGAGAAGGGGACAGTCACCTACAAAGGAGTTCCCATCAGACTGTCAGCTGATTTCTCAAAAGAAACCTTCCAGGCAAGAAGGGCCTGGGAAGAAATATTCCAAATCATGAAAAGCAGGGACCTACATCCAAAATTGCTCTATCCAGCAAAGCTGTCATTTAGAATGGATGGACAGATAAAGCGCTTCTCAGATAAGGTCAAGTTCAAGGAGTTCATCATCACCAAGCCCTTATTATATGAAATGTTAAAGGGACTTATCTAAGAAAAAGAAGATCAAAAATATGACAGTGAAAAGACAGCAAACTCACAGCTATTAAGAACCACACCTAAAACACAAGAAAACTAAGCAAACAGCTAGAACAGGAACAGAACCACAGAAATGGAGATCATATGGAGGGTTAGCAACAGGGGTGTGGGGGGATGAGGAGAGGGGAGGAAAGGTACAGAGAATGAGTAGCATAGATGGTGGGTAGAAAATAGACAGGGGAGGGCAAGAATAGTGTGGGAAATGTAGAAGCTAAAGAACTTATGACCCATGGACATGAACTAAAGGGGGGAATGTGGGTGGGAGAGGGTGTGCAGGGTGGAGGGGAATGATGGGGGAGAAATGGGACAACTAATAGCATAATCAATAAAATATATTTTAAAAAAAGAAAAAATATTCTGAATTAATGGGAATGGACATAGAGCCAGTATTTATCTTTCTCCTTGTTTTTCCTTTCCTTTGGGGTTCTCTCACTTGGCTTCCCAATGCAGCTAGCTCCTTATTGATTCATTTTTCATCCAATAAGCACCTACTGATTTTCTACTATGTAGCAAGTATTATACAACATGGGGCAAGTACTGGGATAAGACTGTTTCAGCCCTCAAGGAGCTCCCAATCTAGTGAGGAGATAGACAAGGAAAGAGTCCATTACATTTGATACTTACAGCATGGTAAAAACATATACGCTGCAACTTACCAGCTGCTATCCAGTTATGCATTAGGTCTGCATTAGGTGCTGGGTATGATAATTACATTATAAATAATTATATTTATTAGAGTTATTAATTTTACATTTAAAAACTCATAGTTTTAGTGATTAAAATGTTGTTATTACACCTAGGATGTTTTCAATGCTTATGTTTCCAGGCACTTTACCTGTAGCACTCATTTAAAACAATCCCCAGTCCTGACCAGTGCAGCTCAGTTGGTTAGGCATTGTTGTACAAAGTGAAAGCTTGCCAGTTCCTTTCCCAGTCAGGTCATATGTCTGGAATGCAGGTATGATCCTCAGTCGAGGTGCATACGAGAGGCAACCAATTGATGTTTCTATCTCATATCGATGTTTCTCTCCCTCTCTTTCTCCTTCCCTTCCCCTTTCTCTAAAAATAAATAAATAAGCAAACAAATATTTAAATAAATAACAATCTCCAGTTGGCATGTAAGAAAACAGGCATGGAGAGATTAAATAATTTGTTTAAGCTCCCCTGGCTAATTAGTGGCAGATTTGAAATTAAACTCTAAGGGTTATCTGAATCTAAAGCTTGCTTTCTATCTTTCTTTTATTTTTTTTTTAATTTTTTATTGTTGTTCAAGTGCAGTTGTCTTCATTTTCATCCCACCATGCCCCCCACCCCACCAATCCACACCTCTCACCCTTGAACCTACCCCTTTTGGCTTTGTCCATATGTCTCTTATGCATGGTACTTGATGGCCCTTCCCCTATTATTTTCTGTTATCCTTCTCCCCCCTCCTCTCTGGTTACTGTCAGTTTGTTCTTTATTTCAATGTCTCTGGTTACATTTTGCTTGTTTATTTGTTTTGTTGATTAGGTTCCACTTATAGGTGAGATCATGTGGTATTTGTCTTTTACCACCTGGCTTACTACACTTAGCATAATGCTTTCCAGTTCCATCCATGCTGTCTCAAAGGTGGGAGTTCCTTCTTTCTTTCTGCTGTGTAGTATTCCATTGTGTAAATGTACCACAGTGGATCAAAAAGCTCACATTCTTATCCAACACTCTATCAAGAAGAAAAGCCAACCTCTGGCCACAAGATACTCACAGCAGTGAGGAAGATGGAGAAGAAAACATATAATTATTATACCATAGGACACTGAGATGAAAGAGGAGAAATACATCTTTGTTGAGGGTATTAATTAGAAAAGAAAATGATAACAGATGATTCTTCCTTTTTTAAAAACAAGGAAATATCTCAAGTTTATTTGTTGCTATGGTAAAATATGCATGACATAATACCTATCACTTTAACTATTTTTTTTAGATTTATTTATTTATTTTAGAGAGAGAGATAAGGGGGGGAGAGAAACAAACATTGATTAATTGCCTGTCACACACCCCCAACTGGGGATCTGGACTCAGGCCAGGCAGGCACCCTGACCTGGAATTGATCCAGCAACCCTTTGGCTCTCAGGTTGGCACTCAATCTACTGAACCACATCAGCTATGGCTTACTTTAACCACTTTTAAGTGTACAGTTTAGTGACATCCACTGCATTTAAATTGCTGTATAGCAATCACCAACATCCATCTCCAAAACTTTTTCATCATCCCAAACTGAAACTCCATACCCATTATAAAATAACTCACCACTTCCCTGCACCCCAGCCCTTCATAACCCCTATTCTACTTTCTGTCTCTATAAATTTGACTGTACTACTTGCTTCATGTAAGTGGGATCATACAATATTTATTCTTTAGTGTCTTGCTTATTTTACTTAGCATAATGTTACAAGGTTCATCCAATTGTAGCAATGCAACATACTCAATTCTGTTTAGTGGCCGAATAATATTCCATTGTGTGTATATACTACATTTTGCTTATTCATTTAATTTGCTGATGGACACTTGGGTCCTTTCCAACTTTTAGCTATTGTGAATAAGGCTTCTATGTACAAAAATCTGTTTAAGTTGCTGTTTTCAGTTCTTTTGGAGTGGAATTGCTGGGTAATATGGTAGTTTTATATTTAACCTTTTGAGAAACTGACAGTGTTTTCCACAGTGGCTGAACAATTTAACATTCCCACCAGCAATACACTATAATTGCTTTACATCATCATCAACACTTATATTTTGTTTGTTTTTAGAATTATAAGCATCCTAGGAGATATGAAGTGGTATCTTATTGTTGTTTTAATTTTTTCCCTAATGAGTAATGATGTTCTGCATCTTTTCTTTTTTTATATATATTTATTGATTATGCTATTACAGTTGTCCCAATTTTTCCCCTTTGCCTCCCTCCACCTGATACTCCTATTCCCTCCAGCAACCTCCCACCCTTAGTTCATGTCCATGGGTCATGCACATAAATTCTTGACTACTCCATTACACATATACTGTTCTTAACCTCCCCCTATTTTGTACCTATCAATTTGTGCTTCTTAATCCCTGCACCTTTCCCCCTTTTCCCCCTTTCCCCTCTCAACTGATAACCCTCCAAATGACCTCCATATCTATGATTCTGTTCTTGTTCTGCCTGTTTGCTTAGTTTGTTATTTGGATTCAATTATTGATATTTATTACTTTATTGCAATGTTAATGTTCATTGTTTTGATCTTCTTTTTCTTATATAATTACCTTTAGCTCTTTATCTGCCCTTCAATTCTAAATTATAGCTTTGCTGGATAGAATAATCTAGGTTGCTGGTCCTTGCTTTTCATCACTTTGAATAATTCTTGCCAGTCCCTTCTAGCCTGCAAAGTTTCTTTCACGAAATCAGCTAACAGTCTTAGGGGAGAACTCCTTTGTAAGTAACTCTCTGCTTTTCTCTTGCTGCTTTTAAGATTTTTTCTTTATCTTTATCCTTTGGCATTTTAATTATGATGTATCTTGGTGTGGGCCTCTTTGGGTCCATCTTGTTTGGGACGCTCTGTGCTTCCTGGACTTGTACATCTGTTTCCTTTCCCAAACTAGGGGAGTTTTTTCCCATTAGTTTTTCAAATAAGCTTTCAATTTCTTGCTTTTCCTCTTCTCCTTCTGGAATCCCCATGATTTAGATTTTGGTATGTGTAAAGATGTCCCAGGGTTCCTAAGTCTATCCTCATTTTTTGAATTCTTTTTTTCTTCCTGATGTTCTGATTGAATACTTTTTCCTTCCTTGTGTTCCAAATCATTGATTTGATTCTTGACTTCATCCTCTCCACTGTTGGTTCCCTGTAGATTTTTCTTTTTTCTTTTTCTAGATAATATTTATTTGTTTTTAGACAGAGGGGAAGGGAGGGAGAAAGAGGGGGACAGAAACATCAATATGTGGTTGCTTCTCATGCGTCCGCCACTGGGGATCTGGCCCACAACTGAGGCATGCACACTGACTGGGAACTGAACTAGTGGCACTTTGGTCCACAGGCTGTTGCTCAATCTACTGACCCACACCAGCCAGGGCCAGATTTTTCTTTATTTCACTTAATGTCACCTTCATTTTTGCCTGGGTCTTTTTTTCATGCCATTGAAATACCCAATGAGTTCCTGGAGCATCATGATAACCAGTGTTTTGAACTGTGCATCTGCTAGGTTGCTTATTTCCACTTCAGTTCTTTTTTTGAGTTTTGTTCTGTTCTTTCATTTGGGCCATATTTCTTTGCCTCCTCATTTTGGCAGCCTCCCTGTGTTTGTTTCTGTGTATTAGGTAGAGCTTTTTTGACTCCTTGTCTTAGTGCACTGGTTAAGTCATATGGGGCAGAACCATACATAATCATCAGGGCAGAACAACTCATGTCACTGCTCTGTGGCTCTTGTTGGGGAGGGTTCACAGAGGGGACAATGCTGCTGCATGGCCTCTGGAGTTTTGCATGGGAGGAATCTGTCTCCCCACTCTCACTTCACTTTCTCCCCACATGCCACTGGTGACCTTCCAGGTGTTGCCCTGGTGCTGAATCCCAGACAGGGTGGATCTATGTAAGTTCTAAGTCCATTGCAGGCCCTTTAAGAGGACACAATTTCTTCCACTGACCCAAACTCCACTGATTTTTACAGCCAGAAGTTATGGAGACTTATCTTCCTGGTGCTGTGACCCTGGGCTAGGTGGTCTGGAGTAGGGCTGAGATCACTCACTCCTAGGTATCCCTCCTATTTTTTATCCACCGCATGTGGATGTAGGACCACCCATTCTTGTCTTCACACCTCTCTACCCATATGGATGAACGTGGCTTCTTTAAATTCTTGGTTTTGGGACTTTCACACAGCTCAATTTTATGACAGTTCTGGATGATATTTGTGTTGTAGTCTAGCTGTATTTTTTGCTATAATTTTGTCCAGAGGCAACACATGTTTACCTATGCTTCCATTTTGGCCAAAAGATGCTGTACATCTTTTCATGTGCTTATTGACCATTTGTATATTTACTTTGGAAATATATATATTCTATTATTTACCCATTTTTCAAATAGGTTGTTTATTTTTTGTTGTTGAATTGTAGGAGTTCCTTATATGTTTTTGATATTAATGCTTTATCTGACATATGATTTGTAAATATTTTTCCCACTAAGTAGGTTGTCTTTTTGCTTTCTTGATGGTATCCTCTAATCTACAAAAGTTCTTAATTTTGAAGAACTCTAATGAGCAATTATTTTTTCTTTTTTTCCTATGCTTTTAGTGTCACATCCATGATATCTTTGTCAAATCAAATGTCATGAAAACTTTCTCCAATGATTTTTTTTGAATGTTATAGTTTTAGGTCTTATATTTATGTCTTTGATTCACTTTGAGTTGATTTCTGTATATGGTTTAAAGTAAGGGTCCAATTTCATTCTTTTGCATGTGGTTATCCAGTTTTCCCACAACTGTTTGTTGAAAAAGACTGCTCTTTTCCTATTAAGTGATTTTGGCATGTTTGCCCAAAACCAATTCACCATATATGTCAGGGTTGGCTCTATTTTGAGTGTGGGCCTCTCTCACCATCATGAAATAGTTTCTAAGTTTAGTTGACTGGGAGGAGAGATACCATGATCCTGGGACCTAAAGATTGCTAAACAAGGTTTAAGTAGCACAGCTGTACCTCTCATCTCAACATATAGCGCGATATGATTCCAAAAACATGTTAAAATACAGCAGTTATACTCATAAACTTGCCTTCTACATTTTAGGCACTCAAATAAGTATTTGTTGAGCAAATATTAAAAGCACTTTATTCATTTGGTAACAATACAGTAAAATGCAGTTTCTATATTTGAACATGTTGTAGTTTCTATAAAAGCAAATGGGACTCCTCAAATTAGAATCTGTGACATTTTCAAATATTCCGATGACTTCTTAACTTTAAAGGAGTTTTCAAAGTTTCAAAAAGTTCAAAGAGTTCTTTGATTATTATTCTTTCTCTCTTCCCCCCCGGCCTTTATGTTATATGACATAGCACAGACCCAGATCTCTCTTTGATAAAAATGCTATTAATGTTTCTCACACCTAGGAAGTGAGTACATAATGACACAGAGTAAACAGATTTCTCCACATTTACACTTCATAAACATGAAGCCAAAATAAGTAGACCAAGCTGTTCATTCTTTCTCCATGGGTATATTATGCTAAGCATGGCACAAGGTAGAATGCAATGCTATTTTTCTATAATATTGCATTCCATACCAGCTATATGACAAGATTCTTGGGTGCTCAATGGAAAAGATGTGTCCTCCACAATAGTTAGGAAGTCTTTCCTGCAAACATGTGTAGCCAGTTCTCTCTACTGTGAACCTGAAATCATTTATAGGAACTTGCTTGAGGCTGGCAACTTGGTGATTTCTTATGGACAGACAGTAGTTCCTGCCTAACCTGGCCCTTTTTGTGATTGACTGCTGAGCCTCTATCAGGGAAGATTGATAGTTGGCATGGCAGCAAGCTCCTTTCTCCAGAAATGAGCTTCTTTTATTAAATTTTGTCATCTATTGATCAATTCCTGATCCACATATGAAAACATGGCAAGCAGTTAAGGAGACACAGATCTAGTTGACTTAAACAACAATAACAAAAAATATGCAAGAGAGTTATAGCTGAATCTTTTTCTATGACTTTGGTCCAAAGATTGTAACATGAATAATTACTGGTACAGCAAGAATCCATTTGTGAGGATGTAGATGTACCAAGACAGGAAAGTGGAATGAATAAAACACACTTTCACTGTAAGTTTTATTCTCTTTAGATACTTTAAGACAAAGGTTTTTTTTTTTTTTTTCATACCACGTGTGCTCTTATTTCCAAGTTTTATGCTGAAAGACAGAGTACTTGGCTAGTCTGTGGGCAGGCCAGGGCATTTCTTTGCTTTAGTAGATATTAATGGTACCACCACTTTTCTTGCAATTTTAGGCTGCCAGGCTGTGTGTGCAAAAGGAGGACCTTGGAGAAGAGAGAGGATCCCATTGTGAAGAAGAATGGTCAAGACCAAGAATATGCCTTTCACTCATTCCCTTCTCATTTTTCTTTCTTCAACTTCTTTTCCATTTCCTGGCCACTCAGGAAGTGTCTTCACTGATTTTGTCTGACCTAAATAGGAAACTGATTTGTCTCATTTAGTTGAGAATCCTCAGGGGTTCATCTTTCTTCCATTAACCAAGCTCATGTCACACTAAAGAGTGAAAATGGTGTAACACACTCGAGTATCTAAATTATGGATTAAAACCACATAAAGGACCTTGATGCCAGACAAGCCACATAGTCCAGAAGAAAAACATTAAATCTTTTTAAAAAATCATTAAATATTTTTAAAAGATGTGATCCAATCTTTATTTATATTAAAGATAATAACAATTCTGCTCTCCATTTATTCATATCTGATTTTAAAAGATTTATTTAATCTAGATCCTTATTGTTATGACAGATTATCAAGGATCTAGGAGTCCCCCATTAGGACACTTGGTGTAGTTTAGAAACTGTCAGCTTCTTATTTACTCATATAACATTGAGTATGATAATACCTCATGACAACTGTTAGGAAAGACTACCTGAGATTCTGTGTTATTGTGTGCCATCTACTTGTATAAGAATTTATTATTATAAAAATAAATTCATTCAATAATGACACTACTGAAAGAGCAGGCTTGAGAACTGTGGCAGGGATTCCAAACCTGAATTAAAATAGGCTATTTTGCATAGAGGGAATTAGACTCTGATAAGTGATTTCATTATGTCTAATATTATTAAAATGACTGCTGGAAGAATTAAAAGTGATTAGCTGTGGAGTATAAGTGGTGCCTATTTGCTTCTGGAACTGTCTGGGAACTTTAAAAAATGCAATTGGCTAAAAGCAAACTAAAATAATCTAGGACCAATAGCTATTTTATAGATGTATATGTGGATGTGTATATGTGCCTTTCGAAGTTTACTGAGTATTTTTTAATAGTAGTGTTCTAAGTATCACGTGTAGTAAACAACATTTCTTAGATATTAAAAAACAAAACAAAACACCGAGTAATCCAATTGAACTTAAAAATAAATGTTTGGACCCTGCTGGTGTGGCTCAGTGGATTGAGTGCTGGCCTGAGAACCAAAGGGTTGCCAGTTCATTTCCCAGTCAGGGCACATGCCTGGGTTGTGGTCTAAGTCCCCAGTAGGGGGTGCACATGAGAGGCAAGCACACATTGATATTTCTCTCCCTCTCTTTCTCCCCACCTTCCCTTCTGCCTAAAAATAAATAAATAAAATCTTTAGAAAATAAAAATAAATATTTGACACCTGTTACAAACAAGGCAAATGGTACTAGGTCCTACAGGGGAAGGATAGCTAGTTTCAGAATCTAGAATATGTTGATCTAAATAATAAAGCCACAGACTGGTAACAGCTTCATGCCCTTACTAAAATTATGCCTTGTTAGACTAATCAGATGCTTTTTTCTGACCAAGGGCTCAGCCTGTTAGGTCAAGTAGCTATTGTGATTGGCATCTAACCCGGATGTCTCTCAGGTTTTGATTTGGTTTTCCAGGTCACCTCTTGTCAACTGGGAAGATAGGTTCTAACCCCCTTACTTTGTTGACTGCATTATAAGCCCCCGAAGGGTGTGAACCACTGCTATTCATTCGGGAGTTTCCACAGCACAGCATAGTATCCAGTATTCATGTTTGTGCAATATATGTATGTGTAATTGAAAGAGAGTTTCTAAATCAAGAGGAATTGATCAATGAGCTTGGGGTGAAGTGGCGAGCATGTGGAGTGATAGGTGATGATCTGATGGTTGAAGTGTTTACTTAGTGCTACCTGCAGTCTGTCTTCCTCAGTTACCAAAGGGCTAAAATAGAGGACCACCTCTATTCTCCTGAGACTCCAGGCTAGGTGGATGAGGCAATAGGCAAGTATTCACAACTGTGTATATTTCTCTCTTCTTGCATTCAGGCTATAGCTGAGGCTAGTGCTGGGGCTAGGGCTTAATTTAACCAATACAATGCAGCAGAGATGATACTTTGCTAGTTCTGGGTCTTAAGAGATGGCTGTTTATGTGTTCAAGTCTGACTGCACTTGAATGTAAAAATGCAGTGGCTGGATTTCATCTACCTACATTTAGTCTTTATTAGTAAGAAGAAGCTTTTGAGATAGATGCTTCTAAGATCACCAGAGTTGTTCTTCTTGGAATCTCTCAATCTTAGAAAGTTCAACTTGATATCTTAATATATGACAGGGAGCCAGAGAGAAATTTAAACATCATTTCTTCTCAGGTTCATAGAACTTGAATTTGCTTGTCTTTTTCATAATTCTTAAATGCAACTCACACATGCATACATGCAATTAGATATGTCTTGATACCAAATAATAGAACCTAGAAGGTTATAGATACTATTAAAAAGTAGTTAAAATTGAATGACCAATTTACATATAAAGTGTTTTATATTGTATCATAGCTGATCCAATTAATTATGCTATTAAAGTTGAATGAAAAAATATCCCCATGAAAACAAGAATCCATTGATCCCCTAAAACTGTGAATATAAGAAGCAATATCCAGATGAATGTAATAGCTGGAAAACAAAACAAACAAAAGTGTCTGGCTTGAAGCATATGGGATTTTTCCTCAAGAGTTTTCCTCAAGAAACAGTTGATTTGATTGGTAATAATAAATAAAGTAAAACTGAAAGAGTAATATGAGGCCAAATTTTAGAACAATAAAAGAAATACCAAAAGAAACTAATTCAAGTATGTTTATTCATCCATTGATTCTATTTCCTTTTTAACAAACATTTATCAAGGACCTACTATGGACCAGATGCCATCCCTACCTTCCTGGGGCTTAGTAGTGAAGAGGAAGGAAATAACAATTAAATATCTAATTCTGAAGTCACTGGATACATTATATTTGGAAATATGCTATCAACAAGAAATGTGGAATACATAAATTTAGGGGAAAAGTAATAGTTTCAGGAGAATTCGGTGGCTGATGTCAGTTTGGCTCAGGGAGTGGAAAATCCTTAAGAGAGAGATGGAAAACAAAGAGTTACTGGGACATAAACAGGGGAACATTAAATGAGTAAAATGATGTGTTGTCTAAGGCTTAGAGTCAGTGAAGTATAAAACAAGTCAGAAAAAGAGACTTAAAGGGTGATTATAGATTTGCTTACTTCTCTTACTGTAAGAGTGGTATTAATTACTGAAGAAGCCAAAAAGTTCAGTAAAGAAGAAAGTGAAGTTTCTAAGAGGTGACAATCACAGAGCTAAAACAGATAAGAATGGAACAATTAAAAGGAGGCTGTGAAAAGATGGACCAGATGCAGACAGGAGGATAAGCACAAGTTTTCTTAGGAGGGCTCTGGGAAAACAGGGAGAGAACTCAGGTAGGTCACCCTGTATATGGCTGTATTAAAGAGGAAGGCTGATTCATGTCTTAGAAAAAAAGAGGAGCCTTAGTGTGAATGGGAGCCCACCACTAGGTTGGAAAGAGAAATACAAACTCATATAAATGTTTAACAGAGGAGTCAAAAATTTTCCATACAAGAGGAGAATCTAAGAGGCCCCAGGACAATGAAGTGTCCATTTGACTTGAGTCAGAATAAACTTGCCAAGTTTCTTGATTCACAGGGGAAACAGCTTTTTCATTTCATGCCAAAAGACCATCTCCTAGGATATGGAGACCATCTGTGTCAAGGAGCAAAGCCCTTAAAAATGATTTCAATGTGAAATGTGGCGTGACGGGGGCCATATTGTCTGACACTATCCAAACCCTTTTGGTATTTCAACAAGTTAAGCACAAAGGAAGTAAAAAACTGCCAGCAACAATGAAGCAGAATTCCTAGACAGCTCCAGGGGAGAGGGAGAAGGCTTTGACAGAATTAAGACAAGTCAGCATGGATGTGCACAAAAAGGTGTCTAAAATCAGTAAGTGCAGGGTTTCCAATGAGCAAAATAGATGGCCAGCTCAGTGAGAAGCCACAAGCTGGCCCAACTTTTTACCGCTGAGAATCACAGTAGGAAGTAGAAGAGACTGCCTTCCCTGCTCACACACAAACTAACAGTTAGCATGAACCCCTGTGCTGCAAGCCTCTGCAGTTGCCAAAATTAATTCTGCTCAGGTCATGTCACTTTCCAGTGGTTGTTCTCTTGGTTACGGTAACACCAAATCATTGGTAAACAAACCGTTGTTCTCATGGTGAAATACTTATAGTTGAAGTGATTAGTTTGAGGCTTGCTTCGAAGTAACTCAAAATTGGGGTACAAAGAATGAAGGTACAAGTAAAACAAGATTGGGTGTGAATTCATCATTGCTACAACTGGAGAAAAGCACACTGAAGTTTATTACACTACTCTCTACTTTTTTGTGTATTGGATATTTTTTCCATTAAAAAAAAAAGGGAAAATTCTATCAATTCACCTGTATTTATGTGAAGAACTTTCTCAATTGCTTTCCATTCTTTTTTTCTCTCTCCAAAGAGTACTTCCTCTCTATCCCCCCTTTTTAAAATCTTTTCATTCAACAAACATCTTCCAGACATGTATTAGGGGAGGCACTGTATTTGGGCTCTAAATGGCAAGCAAATGAACAAGTTTTAGTTCTTAATTTTCAATCTCATGGGGAAAGATAGATGGAACATAGACAGCATGGTCAGGCATGGCAAGGGAAAGGAGAAAGGAAAAAAAAAACAGTTTTGGTTCATGTTCTTAGGAAGGAATTAATGAAACAAGTGGTATTTGAAGTGATCACTGAAACAAAGAGTTCAACTGTGTCTAATGAATATCTGGGTACGAACCTGTCCTTAAAATTTATGAGGGTGGGACAAGAGTTAGTTGGGACAAACTAGAAAACTGGTTAATAAAATATTCTATCCTCTTACCCTGACAAATAGACCTTTATAACAACCTGAAATGTTGGGTTGGAATTTGAACTTCTTGTATTACTTTGAATTCTGGGCTGGAACATGGCCACATGTGGACCAGGTTTCCTGACCTATAGCTTATCCCTCTTCTCTTCCTACCCGGGGTTCTATCCCTCACCATAAGAGGCTTCATGCATATGCAACTGGACACCTCAACCCTCATATCCAAAATTCATCAAATAACCCCACAGTCACCTTTTGATCACTCTTCAAGTTTAGTGCTGCTTATACTAACAGCATTGTCTTTTGTCTTAGAGTGGATATACACAAGGAAGAGTTTCTCTTAGGTCCAGAAGTGAGTTTGGAGTGTTTTGGCAGGAAAATCTGGGGTCACAGTTTCCCTCTGTTTGGCCTAGAAGTAGGGTAGAAGGAGATAAAGCTGTGGGTAGACACTTTCCCTTAGCCCTGTGGGAGGGACACAGCTAGAGGACATCCTGTCTGGTTTTAAGTAAGTGACAACTTTCAAACCATTAGGGTTTTGAAAAATGGATATGATAATAAGACCTAATTCATAGGGTTTAACTGAGAATTAAATGAGCTGACACAGGTAAAGCTTTTAGAGTGGCTCTTGGTATGTAGTAATTGTTCAATGAGTGAAAATACAGCCAGCTTGATTTCTCTCCCTCTGAATGAACTGAACAGACTGGTTGCTTTTGGGGGAAGGTGAGTAAGAAAAATATAGAAACAGCTTCACGTAATCTTATAAATATTTTAATGAGCAAATCTTTTTTAAGTTTTTATTTATTTATTTTTAGAGAGAGGGGAAGGGAAGGAGAAAGAAGGAGAGAAACATCAATGTGTGGTTGCTTCTCATGTGCCCCTCACTGGGGGTCTGGCCCACAGCCCAGGCATGTGCCCTGACTGGGAATTGAACCAGTAACCCTTTGGTTCACAGGCCAGCATTCAATCCACTGAGCTACACCAGCCAGGGCTAATGAGCAAATATTAATAAGGTATATAGATAACAGTAATTTCTCATAAAAGCATTACTTTTGTATGTGCTGAGCTAAAGTCTATCCTTGAAGGAAAGGTTCAGATAAGCTCAGTCACAGTGAATCAAGATAGAATAATGATTTCCCTTCTTATCAGGGAAAATTAATTCATTTCTTGCCACTTTCTACCTTTAGTGGCAGTAGTTGGCTTGCAACTATTTTTCCAGGGTCTCTTACGTAAGGACTAATACCATTCAAGAGGTCTCTGCTCTCAAGATCTGATTAACTCCAAATGACCCCATCTCCAAATACCATCACTTTGGGGGTTGGGATTTCAATATATAAAATATAGGGGATACAAGCATTCAGTCCATAACATGTCCCTTGCTGCTACAGGATATGGTTATTGACCACCCAGTGACAAGTGTAGTATTAGGTGTAGATTGGAGCAAGTGGTCTTATTTATTTTCAACCACTTAGATATTTGGGGGCAAGAGGGCTAATTTATCTAGTAGAATGTCTTATCAACATGGGTTTTTACCTGGACAGATCTTCATGTGTCTTTCTTGTTGTGGAAATGCATCCAGCAATTCATACGAAAGGGATAGGTTCAAAGCTGACTACGTCTTTGGTACTCAGCAGATTCCTAGAAGGGATCCTCACAGAAGAATTGGATTCAATGTCAGGTGTTTAAGTGGAGTAGCTCTCTGGACTCTGTCCAGTGGAAACTGGTAGCCTACTTACAATCCAAGGAAATCATAAATGGCTTGGGTTGGAGGAAAACTTTGAGATCATTGAAATGAAACTCCATTTACACATTAAAAAAAAAAAACAAACATAAATGGAGGCCCCAAGAGGAGAAGAAGTTACTTCTGTAAGGCCACACAGCATGCTTCCTTTTTCTTCAGTTTGCCATGGTAAGTTTATTCCTATTAGCATTTACTAAGAGGTACCCTGGGACATACTCTTTTGGCCTATTTATCAGCTGTGCAAAGTCTACACAATGAGACATTTCCTTTCATATAAAACTAATGTTGCCCTGCTAGTTTAAATTGAAGTCCCCAAAAGGATCATTTCCTCACAAGGATCATTTTGCTGCAAAGTTTTCATTAGTCCAATCATAAATTCAGTAATGTTATTTGGTAGCTTACTGAAGTCTTCAGAAACCACAGGGGACTGGATGCACTGTCTGCTTTTATGACCCAAAGAAACAAACCACAAGATAAATAAGCATAATTTAAAAACTGGTTTTGTTTCATTTAATGTAGGAAACACATTCATTCATTCATCCAAAAAACTAATGTGTATTGAGTGCCTATGGGGTACAAGACACTGAAACATGGACATGCAATTCTTTTAAAGGAGTTTACAGCCTAGTAAAATAAACAACTTAATAAACCCATTTCTCTGATATAGGGAATAGGAAAGTAAGGGCCAACAAATTTCAAAGGAGGAAAGAGTCATGTCTGACGAAACCAGGAAAATGTTCAAGGAGGAGTGATAATTGACTGGGCCTTGAATGTAAGTAAGATTTGGACCTACACAAATGAGGGCATTCAGAGTAGAAGACATGGGATGTTGAGAGGCATTGGGAGACATGAAGTATTAGACCTTGGTTAGAGTACAATTTTCAAATTGGATTTTCAGGGGTATACTGCAAAGAAGGAAGGTTAAATTGGAGGAATCCTGGATGTCTACCCCAGTTTCAACCAAAACACCTCTGCTTAAATCTATTTTTACATCATGGTTCCATGTAAGATCTTGTTTGAGGAAAAAATAAAACATTCCATTAATAAAAACAAAAAATTTAAGCAATTGGATCAGAGGACAGGAATACTGCCTGGCAGGGAAAAGTCAGAATTAAGACTAAAAGTTAGACTGGGGTCCAAGCAAGTAGGACCTTTAATGTAGACCTCATTGTATAACTAATGATAATGAATTCCTGGGAAATTTGAATCAGAGTAAAAGAATTAAATTCATGACTGCAGGGGCCAGAGTAGATCGAAGTGGGCAAGACAGGAAGGAAAGGCAGTTCAGTAGTTGTTAGAGTAGCGTGGATTCCTATCTTTTAAAAAAATACTTTAATTACTTTTTTTTTTTGGAAACAGGCCAAGGGAGGAAGAAAGAAAGTGTGAGAAACATCAATGGGAGAGAGAAACATTGATCAGTTGCTTCTCACAAGTGCCCAGACCAGGGATCAAGACTGCAACCCAGGTATGTGCCCTGACTGGAAATTGAACCTGCAAACTTTCACTTTGTGGGAAGATACCCAATCAACTGAGTCACACTGGTCAGTGTTTGATCTCTATCTTCTGAGTGTTGCTATTTATTAGGCAATGTTTTGGGTACTAGGGCTACAGAACCAAACACAAAAATCCTTTCCCTCATAAAATTCATATTCTAATAGAAACAAGTAGAAATAAGTGGAGAGATGATACATCAAGTCGTGGTGAGTGCTAAGACACAAAAATAAAGCAGGGAGAAAGGACAGAGAGTGATAGGGCTACTATTTTAGATAGATTGGTCAGGGAAGGCCTCTCTGAAACAGCAACATTTGAGTAAAGATTGACATTGAACTATGGGGCTATATGGGGAGGATTGTAGTTTAGGCCTAGGAAGTAGCAAATTTCCTTAAGTGGATATGTTAAAAGATTGGTGAGGAGGTGGCTAGAGTCAAGTGGGCAAAGGAGAAAGTGTTCAAAGATAGGTTGGTGAGGTAATTAAGTATCAGAACCTGGAAGACCTTATAGGGCATGCCCAAAACTTTGCATTTTGTTTGAAGAGTGTTGAGAAGCCACTGGAAGATTTTGATAACATAATATAACATGACTTACAGTTTTAAAATAATCACTTTAGCTGTTCTGTGGAGCATGGACTGAGGGAGGCAAGGGTAGTTTGTTATGTAGCAATATATACCTGAAACATTGTGTGTGTGTGTGTGTGTGTGTGTGTGTATGTGTGAGTGAGTGTGTGTGTCTGTTTCCAAGTGCTTAATTCTAATCCACTGGACTATTGGTCCACTTAGGGGATCAATAACACATGTTTTTATCACTCTTTGTAGTATGCCTTAATAACTGATGAGGTGACACTAAAGTTTTAAGATTTTATATGCAACATTAGCATAGTCTATTTGCAGTATTATATTAAAGCTGGCTGATATTTTAATGGAGGTAAAGATTTGGATAAATATAATTTTGGAATCATATAAACCATCATCTTGCTTTTTAATAATAAGAGCCTCATCGGTCAAATGGTATTTTTAGGGCCTTCTACAATTTGGCTTCTAACTATTTGCCTTGTTTTATCTCCTCCTTTTTATCTATTTGTGCACTAAACTTGGCCTACGTTCCAGCCATACCAGAGTCCCATGAATATATTCTGCACTTTTGTGATTTCATTCCTTTCTTTGCTTCTTCTCCTAGATGCTCCTGTCCTTGTCAGGGCTACATGTAGAAATTCTACCCATACCACGAGGCTCACCTCAAATATCACTTTCTCCATGAAACCTTTCCTGATGCCACTGACAGGATATGATCTTTCTTTCCCATGAACCTTGATATCTTTTGCTTGGCATTTTCTTTCTGTCCCTTGCCTTAGTGGACATTGTGTGAGTCATTTGTGTATCTGTCCATGAAGTCTTGAGAGAAGAATTTGGCCCTTACTCTTTTCAGTCTTCCTAGCACCCCGAAGAATGCATGTAGCTGGTGTTTGATAAGTGACTGGTAAGCTGAATTTGGTGGAATAACTTGGCTGCTCTGTTTACCCCTGATCAGGCCCCTTATTTCCAAGCAGAATGAGATCTGTTTTCATAATCCAGCAGAAAACAAGTTGCTCCAAAATGTTGGGTATAGATTCTGCTTTCTGCCCCTTGCTTCCTTTTTCTCTTTTAAAGAAAATTGTTTATTGATAGAACTTGGGTCATATGACATTCATGATCAATTAAAAACTGTTTGAATGCCTGTTTGAAGTGTTTCATGCATAGCTTTTCTATGCCCACTTGACTTAGCTTTAGTGATAGGACATTTTAATGGAATGTAAACTGATTTCCGTCTTCATTTTGATCAAGAAACTGATGGATTGGCTTTGTTTTGTCATTCAAGAAGTCTGGCCAGAGGTGAATGACTAAAGACAGATATGTGGGGTCAGGGGACAACACTAAGCTCTGCTTTCCTGCCTAAGGATGAGATACATTCTAAGCTGTTACTGAGTATAACTTCTTTATTTTCAGGGATACAAAGTAACTGGTAGTATGTTCAGAATTATGAAATAGTAAGGTATTCTCTCATGGAGCTCCATTACATTTTATGAAATGAGATAAAACATTTTCATTTTTTTTTGTTTTTTCTTGGATTATTTTACTCTTTAATTTTTTTTTAATTTTTAATCAGTATTTTCTAATTGTTGATATTGTACAGTTTTCTGTCTTTTACCCCGCCCCAGCCCACCACCGCAGCCCTCTCCTCCTTCCTCCCATTTCCACCCCCCATAGTTTTTGTCCATGAGTCCTTTATACTTGTTGCTCTAAACCGTTCCCCTTTTCCCCTGAAATTCCCTCCCCTCCCCTGCTGGTCACTGTCAGACTGTTCTCAAATTCAGTGTCTTTGTTTATATTATGCTTGTTTCTTTGTTTTGTTGATTAGCTTCCTGTTAAAGGTGAGATCATATGGTATTTGTCTTTCACTGCCTGGCCTATTTCGCTTAGCCTGATACCCTCCAATTCCTTCCATGCTGTCGCAAAGGGTAGGAGCTCCTTCTTTCTTTCTGCTGCATAGAATTCCATTGTGTAAATATACCACAGTTTTTTTTTTTTTTTTGGATTCAAAGGTTTATTGGAGGAAGATTGGTCGAAGGAGGACAACTTAATTCATTTGGGACAGTATGTCCTAGTTTGCGGTGACTGTCTGGCAGAGCAGCTGAAAAGGTAAGAGGGACCAGGATAAAGAAGAAAACACAGTCAGGAAGTGAACAATTCCCTCTAATACGAAGAATGACCACTCTCCTCATTTCTCGTCTGAAAGCCCTCCGGAAATGGAGTGAGCAACTTAACTTACTCCTAACTTTCACAGCCCATGGGAAGATGTTCTCTCCCAGAGAAGGGTGTTTTCCACAACCGCGCCCCCGCACCTTTTCTTGGCCATATCTGGGGTAAGATATTCTTTTCTGGAGACTGTTTAGGTAGATGCAACCCAAACATTTGGCCTTGCCTCTGCCTTATCTCAACAGGGAGGGTTGTCTTGACTCTTGATTTTAGCCATTTGTGACTTCAGATTAATCTCTGGTTTTTAAAAATTAGGGGCTGTTTTGCTTCTTTGTATTCAGCTATGTATTCTCTATTTCTATCCTAAATTCCAGCAATTTAGGGAAGATTTAGGTCTCCCCAAATGCCAGTCACAATGTATTCTTTTATTGGAGGTCACTGATGGACTTGCCCAATCCCCTTGCCAAAATGTGATTTCCCCTTTCCTTTTATATCTGCAAGATTATGTAGCAACATGAGAAAACATTTATAATATAATATGAAATAGTGAAAAGAAGAGAATATAAAAGTTGCATGTAAATTATGATTCTGGCTATGTAAAAACAAACAAAAAATGCACACATACATACAAAGAAAATAAGCCCAGAAGAAAACAAATCACATAATTAATAATGGTTATGTTAGAGAACTAGGATTGTGGATTTTTTCTTTTTTTTTTTTTATGTTTTCTTTTTTTTTTTAATCAGTATTTTTTAATTGTTGATATTGTACAGTTTTCTGTCTTTTACTCCGCCCCAGCCCACCACCCCAGCCCTCCCCACCTTCCTCCCATTTCCACCCCCCATAGTTTTTGTCCATGAGTCCTTTATACTTGTTGCTCTAAACCGTTCCCCTTTTCCCCTGAAATTCCCTCCCCTCCCACTCTGGACACTGTCAGACTGTTCTCAAATTCAGTGTCTTTGTTTATATTATGCTTGTTTGTTTGTTTTGTTGATTAGCTTCCTGTTAAAGGTGAGATCATATGGTATTTGTCTTTCATTGCCTGGCTTATTTCGCTTAGCATGATGCTCTCCAATTCCTTCCATGCTGTCGCAAAGGGTAGGAGCTCCTTCTTTCTTTCTGCTGCATAGAATTCCATTGTGTAAATGTACCACAGTTTTTTGATCCATTCATTAACTGATGGGCACCTAGGTTGCTTCCAGCACTTGGCTATTGTAAATTGTGCTGCTATGAACATAGGGGTGCATAGATTCTTTTGGATTGGTGTTTCAGGATTCTTAGGATATAATCCAAGCAGTGGAATTGCTGGGTCAAAAGGTATGTCCATTTTTAGTTTTCTTAGAAAATTCCATACTGTTTTCCATAGTCGTTGTACCAATCTGCAATCCCACCAACACTGCACTAGGGTCCCCTTTTCTCCACAACCTCTCCAACACTTGCTGTTTGTTGCTTTGTTTATGAAGGCCATTCTGACTGGTGTCAAGTGGTATCTCATTGTAGTTTTAATTTGCATCTCTCTCATAGCTAGAGATATCGAGCATCTTTTCATGTGTCTCTGGGTCCTCTGTATGTCCTCCTTGGAGAAGTGTCTGTTCAAATCCTTTGCCCATTTTTTAATTGGGTTGCTTGCCTTAGAGTAGAGTCTTGTAAGTTCTTTATATATTTTGGAGATTAATCCCTTGTCTGAGGTATCATTTCCAAATATGTTTTCCCATACAGTTGGTTCTCTTTTTATTTTAATACTGTTTTCTTTAGCTGTGCAGAAGCTTTTTATTTTGATGAGATCCCATTTGTTTATTCTTTCCTTTATGTCCCTTGCCTTAGGGGACGTATCAGTGAAAATATTGCTGCGTGAAATATCTGAGATTTTCCTGCCTATATTATCCTCTAGAATTTTAATGGTGTCATGGCTTATATTTAAATCTTTTATCCACCTTGAATTTATTTTTGTGTATGGTGTAAGTTGGTGCTCGAGTTTCATTTTTTTGCATGTAGCTGTCCAGTTCTCCCAGCACCACTTATTGAAGAGGCTATTTTTGCTCCATTTTATGTTGCTGCCCCCTTTGTCGAATATTAATTGACTGTAGAGACTTGGGTTTATTTCTGGGCTCTCTGTTCTATTCCACTGGTCCACGTGTCTGTTCTTGTGCCAGTACCAGGCTGTTTTGATTACAATGGCTTTGTAATACAGTTTGGTATCAGGTATTGTGATCCCTCCTACTTTGCTCTTCTTTCTCAAAATTGCTGCCGATATCCGGGGTCGTTTATGATTCCATATAAATTTTTGAAGTGTTTGTTCTATGTCTGTGAAATATGCCATTGGAACTTTAATAGGTATTGCATTGAATCTGTAAATTGCTTTGGGTAGTATGGACATTTTGATAATATTAATTCTTCCGATCCATGAACATGGTATATGCTTCCATTTGTTTGTGTCTTCCTTGATTTCATTCTTC
Organism: Glossophaga mutica; assembly: GCA_039655065.1. Lineage (NCBI taxonomy): Eukaryota > Metazoa > Chordata > Mammalia > Chiroptera > Phyllostomidae > Glossophaga > Glossophaga mutica. Next base: position 21,076,942 of record CM077318.1, read on the forward strand.
AGTGTTGTGTAGTTTTCTGCATACAGGTCTTTTACCTCCTTGGTTAGGTTTATTCCTAGGTATTTTATTTTTCTTTTTGCTATATCAAATGGGATTTTTTTCTTGATTTCTCCTTCTGCTGTTTCACTGTTGGGATACAAAAATGCCTTTTATTTTTGGATATTGACTCTGTATCCAGCTATTTGGCCAAATTCATTTATTACGTCGAGCAGCTTTTTGGCCGAGTCTATAGGATTTTCTATGTACACTATCATGTCATCTGCAAACAATGATAGTTTTGTTTCCTCCTTTCCAATTTGGATGCCTTTTATTTCCTTTTCTTGTCTAATTGCTGTGGCTAAGACTTCCAATACTATATTGAATAGAAGTGGTGAAAGTGGACAGCCTTGTCTTGTTCCTGATCTTAGTGGGAAAGATTTCAGTTTTTGCCCATTGAGTATGATGTTGGCTATAGGTCTCTCATATATGGCTTTTATTATGTTGAGGAATGCTCCCTCTATTCCCACTTTGCTGAGTGTTTTTATCATAAATGGGTGTTGTACTTTATCAAAAGCTTTTTCTGCATCTATTGATATGATCATGTGATTTTTGTCCTTGCTTTTGTTTATGTGATGTATTACATTTATTGATTTGCGAATGTTGAACCATCCTTGCATCCCTGGGATGAATCCCACTTGGTCATGGTGTATGATCTTTTTAATGTATTGTTGGATGCGGTTTGCCAATATTTTGTTGAGGATTTTAGCATCTACATTCATCAGTGATATTGGCCTGAAGTTTTCTTTCTTTGTTATGTCTTTATCTGGTTTTGGGATTAGGATGATGCTGGCTTCATAAAAAGAGTTTGGGAGTCTTCCATCATTTTGGATTTTTTGGAATAGTCTGTGAAGGATAGGGGTTAGCTCTTCCTTAAATGTTTTGTAGAATTCTCCTGTGAAACCATCTGGTCCAGGGCTTTTGTGTGCCGGGAGTGTTTTGATTACTGCTTCAATTTTATCAGTTGTTATTGGTCTGTTCAGGCTTTCTGTTTCTTTTTCTTGAGTTTTGGGAGATTATATTTTTCTGGAAACTTGTCCATTTCACCTAGGTTTTCAAATTTCTTGGCATACAATTCTTCGTAGTAATTTCTTACAATCCTTTGTATTTCTATGGTGTCAGTCGTAATCTCTCCTCTTTCATTTCTGATTGTGTTCATTTGAGTCCTCTCTCTTTTTTTCTTGATGAGCCTGCTTAAAGGCTTGTGAATTTTCTTTATCTTTTCAAGGAACCAGCTCCTGGATTCATTGATCCTTAGGATTGTGCTTTTAGTCTCTATGTCATTTAATTCTGCTCTGATCTTGGTTATTTCCTTCCTTCTACTTGCTCTGGGCTGTCTTTGTTGTTGTTCCTCGAGTTCTTGTAGGCGTAGGGTTAAGTCGTTTGTTAGAAATGTTTCTGTCTCCTTTAGGTAGGCCTGTATTGCTATGAACTTCCCTCTGAGGACTTCCTTCATTGTGTCCCATAAGTTTTGGGTTGTTGTGAGTTCATTTTCATTTGTTTCCAGAAACTTTTTGATTTCCTCCTTAATTTCATTCTTTACCCATTCATTGTTTAATAGCATGCTATTCAATCTCCATGATTTTGATGATTTGGGGATTTTCCCCATCAAGTCGGTTTCTAGTTTTAGTCCCTTGTGGTCGGAGAAAATGCTTGGTATGATATCAATTTTCTTGAATTTGTTGAGGCTTGTTTTGTGTCCTATCATGTGGTCTATCTTTGAAAATGTTCCATGTGCGTTTGAAAAAAATGTGTATTTAGTTTCTTTGGGATGGAGGGCCCTATATATATCAGCTAAGTCCAATTCGTCTAGAGTACTGTTCAATGCCACAATATCTTTGTTGATAATTTGTTTGGAAGATCTGTCCATTTTTGACAGTGGGGTGTTAAAATCTCCTACTATAATTGTGTTGCTGTCAATATCTTTCTTGAAGTCCTCTCAGATTTTCTTGATGTATTTAGGTGCTCCTATGTTGGGTGCATATATATTTACAATGTTTATGTCTTCTTGGTGGATTCTTCCCTTGAGTATTATGAAGTGACCTTCTGGGTCTCTCTTTATAGCTCTTCTTTTGAACTCTATTTTGTCTGATATGAGTATTGCTACCCCGGCCTTTTTTTCCTGTCCATTTGCTTGGAAAATTTGTTTCCAGCCTTTCACTTTAAGTCTGTGTAGGTCTTTTGTCCTGAGGTGGGTCTCTTGTAGGTAGCATATGTGTGGGTCATGCTTTCTTATCCAGTCAGCTACTCTATGTCTTTTGATTGGAGCATTTAATCCATTTACATTTAAGGTTACTATTGATAGGTACTGATTCATTGACATTTTCGTATCTGTGTTCCTCACTCTCTCTTTTCCTTTCTTTCCTTAAAGCAGTCCCTTTAGTATCTCTTGTAGTACTGGTTTGGTAGAGGTGTATTCTTTTAGACTTCTTTTGTCTGGGAAGCTCCTTATTTGGCCTTCTATCTTGATTGAAAGCCTTGCTGGATAAAGTAGTCTTGGTTGTAGGCCTTTGGTTCTCATTACTTGGAATATTTCTTGCCATTGTCTTCTGGCTTGGAGCGTTTCCATTGAGAAGTCAGTTGCTAACCTTATTGGGGCTCCATTGTATGTTACTTCCTTTTTCTGCCTTGCTGCCTTTAAGATTCTCTCTTTGTCTTGGAAGTTTGCCATTTTAATGATGATGTGTCTTGAAGTGGGCCTCTTTGGGTTCCTCTTGATAGGGACTCTCTGTGTTTCCTGGATTTGTGTGACTTTTTCTCTCATCAAATTAGGGAAGTTTTCCATCATTACTTTTTCAAATAGGTTTTCTATCCCTTGCTCTTCTTCTTCTCCTTCTGGTATTCCTATTATACGGATATTATTACGTTTCATGTTGTCTTGCATTTCTCTTAAACCCTCTTCATTCTTTCTGAGCCTCTTTTCCTTTTCTTGCTCTATCTGGCTGTTTTTTTCTACTTTGTCCTCCAACTCACTGATCCGATCTTCTGCTTCATCGATTCTGCTTTTCATTCCTTCTACTGTGTTCTTCAGCTCAGAAATTGTATTCTTCATTTCCTCTTGGCCCTTTTTGATAGTTTCTATTTCCTTTTTCATGTTGATATAGTTTGCACTGAGTTCATCGTAGCTTCCCTGTAGTTTCTGGTAGCTCATTGAGAGCTCATGGAGCTTCCTGACAACATTTCTTTGAACTCCTTATCTGATAGTTGAGTTGCCTCTGTTTCATTTAGCATTCTTTCTGGGGCTTCCACCTTTTCTTTCATTTGGGGATTGTTTCTTTGTCTTCTCCTTGTTGGTGAGACTCTTCTTGTAAACCTCTGCTTCTTAAGTTGATCTGTTCTGGCTACCTGGGTTTATGGTGTGAACTTCTGTGGTGGAATACCTGTGAGATTCAGTGTTATAGTCTTCTTCAGGTATCCTGGTGTTCACAGCTTCCACTGTCTCAGCTGTGGGAATACCCCCTCTTTTGGTCCAACTATGGTTTTTCCACAGTTCTAGGATTTCTTTGCCTCACTCGTGGGTATTCAAAAAGAGAAAAGAATAGAGTGAAAAAAGAAGAGAGAGAAAAAAGAAAAAAAAGAGGAGGGAAGGAGAGATAGAATTGGAAAGAAAGGAAGAAGGAATAAAGCCAGAAAGAAGTAAAGAGAAGCAAAAGGAATTGAGGGATAAAAAAGGTAGAAGTAATAAAAAATAAAAAATATATAATCAAAACAAAACAAAAAGAACCCCACAAAAATGAAAACGAACAAAAACAAACAAACAAACAAAAAACCCAACTAAACAGACAAAAAACAACTATCAAAAAAAAAACCCCACAAAACAAAATGAAACAAAACACCCCCCCCCAAAAAAAAAGAAGAAGAAAAAAAAAATCTCTTGCTATTTTCACACAGGCCAACCTGGATTTTCTGGACTTGCTGGCTGTAGCCGGCTGCGAGGCGACTCGTACCGCTTTTCTCCCTGTTCCTCACTCAGTCAGCTTTGGGCTACTGTCCTCAGTGCCAGCCCAGCACTGTCCCCAGGGCTAATGGCGTACTCTCCATGCAGGGCCTTAGGCCTCAGAAGCCTCCTGCAGGGGGCGAGCTTTCCAGAGTTTATGGGTTTCAGCTGGAATCGCTTACAGATCCATCCCTCCCCGAGCCTATTGCTGTGAGCTCCGGGTCTCCTACAGAGCGCAGGCGCCCGCCTGAGACTACGGGCGTGCGCTCCGAGAGTTTCCCGAGTTGCGCGCACTCACCCCAGGATCACAGATGTGAGCTCCGGGTCTTCCAGAGTCCCCTTCTCTAGTTGCAGGTCGCCTCTGGCCGCTGGGCTGCTTCCAACCCGGTCGCAGAACCGCCTCCGGTTGCGCGGCCGCCTCCGGTCCGTTGCAGAACCGCCTCCGGTCTCGCGGCCGCCTCAGGTCGGTTGCAGAGGACCCTCTGGTCGCCGGGCCGCCTCCGGTCAGTTGCAGAGGCCCCTCCGGTCGCCGGGTCGCCTCTGTCCCGTCTCAGGACCACCTCCGGTCGCTCGGCTGCCACGTCTAGTTTTCCAATGTCTGCTACAGATTTTGATCTCCTGTTTTCATATATACTGTGGTATTGTTGGCTATCTGCTCTGTTCCTCTGTAGATCAGTTAGGTTTTTCTCCCATGTGGAGGAGGAAGGACAATCTGCGTCCTCCTACCATGCCGCCATCTCGAACCCCCGAGATAAAACATTTTCACCTTGAATTATGTTCAAACAACTGTGTTCACAAACACTCTCCACATAAATATTTACACAGAGGGACAAACACATGCATTTCCTAAGTAAATCTTTCATTTTATAAAGGAAGACAGAATACTTTTCTTCTTTATTTTTTGCATGCATTTCTGAATGCATAAACATAGTGTATATTCTAAGTTTCTTGCTACTCAAAGTGTGGGCTGTGGTCTAGTACCACCAGCATCAATTGGGAGCTTATAAGAAATTTCAGTCTCAGACCTCATCCCAGACCCAAAGAATAAGAATGTGCATTTTAACAAGATCCCCAGGTGAGTCATATGTACATTAAACATATTTTTCAATTATAGTTGACATACAATATTATATTAGTTTCAAGTGTATCACAAAGTGATTAAACATTTATATACCTTGCAAAATGATCACCCTGATAAGTCTAGTACCTATCTGAGAGAAGCACTGCTCTAGGTGTTGCCTTTCAGAAAAAAGCAGGAAGCCATCCTAACAGCCTGTGACCTGGTTTGTCTTCACATACATCTTAACTAATGGACCTCAACATCACAACCTACGCTTACGACAGCATCAATGATAACTATATTGTTTTGTTTGCAATATTTAATGAGTTTCACAAAAGAACGGGGGAATAAAATACAACTTTTGGAATCTCTCAATACCTTTCTTTAAAAAAAAAATCACCTGATCCTTCACCTAAATGTTGGCATAAGAGAGGGGAGCATTCTGTGTATGAATGTGAAAGAGGTGCTATTTAAAATAAAAACATCAATTCTCATTTTTTTTCAACAAAGCCAACTTTAAATTATGTCTTAAGGGCATTTGTATAGTTTCTAAAGTTCATGGGTATGTCATTTTACATAAATTCCAAGATTATGATGTTGTTGACTCCCAGCACATAGTAGAAAATCTTTTATATCCAAAGGTAGGAATGTAATAATTCACCTTCTGGGACTAATTTTCAACGAGGTAGAAGTGCCTGGCAACCATGTCTTTTAGCTAAGCGAATTGGATAGCTTTTGTTCCCCAAGGGAATTTTTATGGGTTAATAGTTTTCCTTTGCCTATCAAGATATTAGGCTATTTTCTCAGTCACAATCAGGACATAATATACATGTTCAAATATTAGGGGTAATTATAGAAAAGCTGTTCTTCATGGTTGCCTTTGCAGGCTTACATGGTAACTTTCATTTACTCTTTTGTTTTAATTGACTTTATTACTTTACTTAATCCTCTGTCAGTTTTAATCCTAAGTGGTATAAAATGAAAAACACTATTAATTATGAAAAGTGTAATTTAAAAAATTGGAACGTTTCCAGTGATTAAGTTTAGCAATGAATTATCTTTATAAACTTTTATCAACCAAAGAACTTGGCTAGGTAAAATGTTGACAAGAAAACCAACCAAACAGTGAGACATTTAGGAAATAGCTGCAGCTAATTCAGGGTTTAACTATTATATTAAAGTTGATGACTTCAAACATTATGCAGTAGCTTTCTGCCTTCATATAGAAAGCAATCCTGAAAATATGTTAAAAAATCCAATGTATAAGAGTCAGATAATAGACTCCCATGTCTTTTGGGGACATGGGAGGGATTTTATTCCCAGAGAGCTAAAAAGTAATGTAGACATCTCCAATTTACTTTACTTTCAGTTACAATTTTCAAAAATGGGCTTTCATAAACTTATGTTCCAAAAATTTAATCTTATTAACAATTTAGGACATAAATTCCTTAAGCCTAATGAGGACCCAATGAAAACTAAATATTTGCCATGTTACAGTATATTCAGTGATTTTTGTTTAAATTAAGTTAAATAAATAAAGTTAATTAATTCAATTCGATTTGATTCAATATGATGTTTCTTGTCACTAGTGTTAATTCTTTTGTTTTTCTAAATTTCCATTTATTTTTCTAAGGAAACATACAATATTCTCAATGTCTCCAGTAGATACTGTTGAACATACAGGCCAATATCTTTGAGACCATTGTCCAGGCTTAGCATAATAGTCATTAAACAAAATGTCTGATGAATTTTGAAAGGAGGCTGAAACATTACAGAGAATACCCAAACCCCAGCTCTTTCAATCAGTGCAGTGGAAAAGATCAGCCAATAGTTTTTAATGCCAACTAGAGATATCAACTAGGTGACTGAGTTTTTCATCTGCTCATTTTTGTGCTACAGTATAGAAACTCTGCATTAATTGCTTTCATCACAACATGTCCACTATCTAAATGAAACCATTCAAGGAAGGAGCGTTAAAAGTGACAGCAATTTGCCAATATCCCAGAAGAATAACTATAGCTTTTAAAAAAATTAACTGTTGTTCAAGTAGAGTTTTCTGTCTTTTCCTCCCATCCCAGCCCACCCACCTGTCCCTCCCCACCTCCCTCCCATTTCCACCCCCCTAGTTTTCGTCCATGTGTCCTTTATATTTGTTCCTGTGAATAACTATAGCTTTTACAGAGGTAAATTTGGGGGCAACTTGGAATCAAGTCAAGCGGACAAGCATTAATGGCATCAAATCCTTAGCACTTGTACTAGGCTTGGGTGAGGAAGGTAAACAAACAGCATAATGTAAATTACTTTGTCTTCCAGTAATTAAACCATATTATGAAAGAAACAAATATCATAATGGGAAACAACTAGAGAGTGATAAGATTAAGTTGCAGTGTCATAGAGAAATCAGTTCCAATCAGTTTACATACATCAAAATTAGCTTTATGGCTCTCAAAAGTATGGTAACCTATGCTGTGGTTATAAATGTCCCATGTAACTTTATTCCTTTAGTATGCCTAGGATATGCAGCTATGGGCCCAAACTCATTACAACAAAGAAAATTAAAAATGACATTATCATTCAGCAACTAAAAATACCTTCAATCAAGAGAAGTAAGTTTGGCCAGCCAATTTTCAACAATGTTCATTTCAGACTTTTATTATGGCAGTATTAAACTAACCAAATGAGGCATCTTTGTTTTGGTTCTACTGGGATTTGGTTCCAAAATCACTATTGGAAAGCTCAGCCTAGCCAAAGTAAAGTGTCTAATGCTAAGTGGTTATTAGGGTTAAGATGTCTTGGTGGATTTTAATGCACTTGGATTGCCTTGAAGCTGGCTGAGCATCTTTTTCTTCTGAAAGTGATGTGGAAGGACACCTTTTCCTTTCTTTGCATAAATCATTATTGTTCAATGTTACTTGCCCTGACTCTCAGTAGATGATTTTGATTTTTCAATTTGATAACCTCGTCAGGGTCTGCATAGTACTACAGGATTGAGTGGGGACAGGCCTCCATATAAAAAAATGAGAGCAATGTGAGTTTTCCCTGGCCTAGAGACACATCAAACTACAGGGACCAGTTCAAATCAGGGACTAATTGGAAGCTCTAATCTCTGATATGTAGTTAAAACTAGACCTGCTCTAATACAGTAGGCACTAACTAGCCACATGTAGTTATCAAGGACTTGAAATGTGGCTAGTTTGAATTGAGATGTGCCATAAGGGTAAATAAAACACACATCCAATTTCATAGAGTTAGTATTAAAATTTATGTAAATTATCTCATTAATAATTTTACATTGATTTTTTGTTGAAATCATAATATTTTAGATATATTTGGTTAAATAAAACATATTATTAAAATAAGCTTCAGCTGCTTCCCTGTGACTTTTTAATGGGGGTACTGGAAAAAATTAAAAGTGCATATGTGGCTTGCATTATATTTCTGTTGGCAGCAGTTGATCTAGAATATTGCAATGCAAAGGCATATGATGTGAACTTTAGGACTCAAGCCCCCTTTTCATAGTCAAATATCTCAATATCCATTTCTTGTTTCATTTATTTCTAGTAACAGGGACCTGCAGGACTGACTGCTGCCATTGAATTTGCTGTCCACTGGGAGCTTCAGGGTCTGTTCTTGTTTCAGAGCATTGTGGCTTGGGAGACAAGGAGAGATATTATTCACTTGCTGTTTCTAGTGGAAAATTCTATGTTGCCAAATACTGCTCTGGGGAGATAAAAAAAAAAAAAAAACTTTCAATTCAGATGCCCAAATAAACCTTGTTCTTCCCACCCCCACTGCAACAAAAATATTACAATAATAAAGCATTTGTGCCAACCAAAAAGTATCCCAAAGTCTTTTGCGCCTATAAGGAGACCTGCTGCCAATAAGGCATTAAATCTGAGGGAAACATTTCTGCAATTACTGATCAAATACAATACAGCTAAATTTCACCTCCAGCATATCATTTTGATAATGGGTATGGAAATTATCCATTCAATAGCTATTCAAAATAACTCAGGAAGATTGGTTAACTAGATACTTCACAGACCTTCAGAATAATCCTTTCTAATCAGGCTGGTGAGAATTCAATAGGCAACATTTGCCTTGGACAAAATAACCTTTTGGGGGCTTGCAGGGCTATGCACTGGCTCCTTCTCCTATCTGTCTTCCAGGAGGTGAAATTGCCAACAGGAAGAAAATGCAGGGAGTGTTTCTATGTGAGCTGAGCTTCTGCCCAGTACCTACCAATGCTCACTGCAGACAGCTGTGCCTGCAAGTTAAGTGAGGCGCCTTAGTACTTATCAATCAGGAATCAGCAGGGCTTCTAGAGTTGTCCTCATTAAATTTAAAGTATATTCTCTCTCCAGCAGCAAACGTCTCCATTGCCATCCATTTCTGCACAGCCAATTTTAGGCAATCAAAGAATGTTGGCTTCATCACAGTCTCTGAACATGTTTTCGGCTTGACAAAGCTCTCCCTAGCTTCCCTGATCTTTGACAACTAGTAGGTATGTCCCTCTAGTTGCCACTAACTCCTCTCAGCTGCTAAGCTTTTTCTGATCCTTTTATCTTCTTCCATTCTCAGGTCAGATTTTTTTTTTTTTTTGGTCTATAAAATATTCCACCCCTACTAATTCCAGCAGAAATGCTCCTTCATTCGTATATATTACTGGGACCCTCATCTCTCCATTCTCAGCACACTTCAGATGCTTAATATTTGATGTCCACTTGCTTACTTACTTAAGAAGTCCATGTGGTGAGGCTGACAAGAACACAATCACTAACTGGGATCAGGAAATATTGCTCTACACCTGATTAGCTATGTGACACTTAGGCAAGTTACGTAACCAATCTATGTCTCAGTTTCCTTAACTGTAGCATGGGTATCATTATAACTCTTTCCTCATGGGATTATTGTGAGATTCAAATGAGAGATTTTATAAAGTGTAAAGTGCTATAGAGTTTTGTTCACTCATTTGTCAAGAATTTAATGAGCTCCTATTTTGTGCAAGACAAAAGATGAAGAATTAGGCTCATAGTAGCAAACAGTTCATTTCTCATCTTCAAGGAGCTCATGGCCAGGAGTGGAGCACAAACCTTCAGCTAATGCTAATAGGTAGCTAAATGAAATGAATGCTGTGGGTGGCGCAAGTAGATAGTATGATTATGAAAATGTAGGTGCAGAGTGATGCATTCTGATCTTAGGCTTGCAAGAGTGGAAGAGGAAAGGGGACTTCAGAAGGGAATAGCATCTGTACTAGACTAGAAGGATGAGTCTTTATAGATGAGTCTTTATAGGTAAGAAGGAAGATAAGAAAAGCAGAGTGAGTGTGTTGAAAGGTAGGAGGCAGATATGGGAGATACTGGAGCACCTAGAGTGGCTAAATCTGAGTTCACTGCAGGGAAGGAGACAGGTGCAACTGGAAAGGTAAGCCAGAACTAGGTTGTAGTGGGCTTAAAACTCATACTGAAGAGTAAGCTCAAGTCCTTTAGCTAATATAAAATAATATTGAATGTCAACTGTAATTGAAAATTAAAATTAAAAAGTGTTATGTCAGGCGAGGTGGAGGATATCTGTCCACAAGCTGGGCCTACAGTCATCAGGGAAAAGAAAGGTAGAAAATTGCTCCTGAAGGTGGAAGACAGTCAGGTGAGCTATCTATGACAGCTTGGTTTCAGGTCCAAGATAAACCCATGCAAACCCAAGAAACCAGTAATCTCAAAAAACTGAGTAGAGATGCAAATACACAATATCTCTCTCTTTGGAAAGAGTAAGATCTTTCTTTTTGACCTTCATGGTATAAATGCCTTTATTTTACTCTCTTCTGCTCGTACCCCTGAGGGGGCTGACCTAAGAACTAGATGAAGCTACAAGGAAGCAGACGAGACCAAAATAAGAAAGAAATTATAAGTAGAAAGAATTAGCTGAAGATAAGTGTGGTGGAATCAGGGCATAGTGAGTTCACTCTGGGAGTGGTCAAAGCAGAAGATGAAATGCCATTTGGTAGGTAAACTACGGAGAGCAATGAACCATAACAAGGGATCAAGAAGCTCAAAGGGTTCTCCTAAAGCAAAGATTCATATATCTGATTTTAGCAAAGAAAGACCCCAGAGGCTCTTCCGGCCAAGATGGAGGCGTAGGCGGACACACTGTGCCTCCTCTCACAACCAAAATTAAGGACAACAAATATTTAGAAACAAGAAAACAACCAGAATTTATAGAAAATTGAACTGTACAGAAGTCCAACAACCATTCATCCAGACTGGTAAGAGGGGCGGAGTCGCGGCAGGAAAAAGTGGAGGTGCGGACCCCGGAGCGCAAACAGCAGCGGCTGGCAGTTCCCAGGTGCACAGGTGGTGGCTGGCGGTCCCTGGGCCCACAGGCAGCAGCTGGCAGACCCCGGGCACAGGGGGGCAACTGTGCAGACCCAGTGAGGCTGCACAGGGTGGCTGGCTGACCAGGTGGTCCCACATTCGAGCACACAGATGGTCCAGGCAGAGGGGAGGTGGCAGAGGGGACTGAATCTAGGAGAGAGTGGAGCAGGCGCCATTGTTCCCTCTCAGCCCCCGCCCCCACATACAGCGCCACAACCCAGCGACTGGGCTGCTCCGCACTGGGGAGCGCCTGAGGCTCCACCCCTTACTACAAAACAGCATGCATGAGTGCGCAGATAATCCAGGTGAAGGGGAAGTGGCGGAAGGGACCGGAGTCCAGGAGAGAGCGGAACAGGCGCCATTTGTCCCTCTCGGACCCCGCCCCCACCTATAGCGTCACAACCCAGCGACTGGGCTGCCCCGCCTTGAGGAACACCTAAGGCTCCAGCCCTCACTACGTAATAGCCGCGACCAGACTAAAACCAAACCAAAACAAACCAAAACAAAAAACCCACCAAAAATGGCTCAAACTGGAGAAAAAATGAAAACCCCGGAGTCAATTCCTCTAAGCAGTGAAGAGATAGCCAACCTATCAGATGCACAGTTCAAAGCACTAGTCATCAAAATGCTCACAGAATTGGTTGATTTTGCTCACAAATTAGATGAAAAAATGCAGGCTACAATACATGAAATGAAGGAAGACGCATGGGGAACCGATAGAGATGGAAGGAAAACTGGGACTCAAATTAATGGAGTGGACCAGAAGAAAGAAACTAACAACCAAACAGAAAACGAGGAAGAAACAAGAATTTAAAAAAATGAGGAGAGGCTTAGGAACCTCCGGGACATCATGAAACGTCCCAACATCCAAATTATAGGGGTCCCAGAAGGGGAAGAAGAACAGCAACAAGTAGAAAACTTATTTGAACAAATAATAAGGGAAAAATTCCCCAATCTGGCAAAGGAAATAGACTACCAGGACGTCCAGGAAGCTCAGAGTCCCAAAGAAGTCAGACCCAAGGAGGAACACACCAAGGCACATTGTAATTACATTAGCCAAGATTCAAATGAAGCAGAGAATTCTAGAAGTAGCAAGGGAGAAGGGGACAGTTACCTACAAAGGAGTTCCCATCAGACTGTCAGCTGATTTCTCAAAAGAGACCTTACAGGCAAGAAGGGGCTGGAAAGAAATATTTGAAATCTTGAAAAGCAGGGACCTACATCCAAAATTGCTCTATCCAGCAAAGCTGTCATTTAGAATGGATGGACAGATAAAACGCTTCTCAGATAAGGTCAAGTTCAAGGAGTTCATCATCACCAGGCTCTTATTATATGAAATGTTAAAGGGACTTATCTAAGAAAAAGAAGATCAAAATATGACAGTGAAAAGACAGCAAACTCACAGCTATTAAGAACCATACCTAAAACCAAAGCAAACTAAGCAAACAGCTAGAACAGGAACAGAACCACAGAAATGGAGATCATATGGAGGGTTAGCAACAGGGGTGTGGGAGGAGGAGAAGGGGGGAAAGGTACAGAGAATAAATAGCATAGACGGTGGATAGAAAATAGACAGGGGGAGGGCAAGAATAGTGTGGGAAATGTAGAAGCTAAAGAACTTATGACACATGGACATGAACTAAAGGGGGTAATGTGGGTGGGAGAGGGTGTGTAGGGTGGAGGGGAATGATGGGGGAGAAATGGGACAACTGTAATAGCATAATCAATAAAATATATTTTTTTAAAAAAAGGAAAAAACCCAGAGAACAGACACACACCTGTTCCCTCAGCTCAGGGTCCTCATAGCAAGCTGAATTAAAATCAGTGTACATGTCCCACCAGGTGAATGTGCATGTGTACTTGATGGAGTATGGTGTGTGTGTGTGTGTGTGTGTGTGTGTTAGCAAGAGTCACCTAATGGAAAGGGTAGAGAAGATTCTGCTGTTGTGGAAAACTAATAATTGTTTAGAGAAGACAATCTAGGTCATTGGGTTTACTTTAAAAGTCTAAATTTCTTTTCTAGAGGGACGTGATCACTTAGTTTTTGTCTAATGTAGTCCCCAAACTCCTACTACACTAACAAAAAAGGAAATGAATATTTCCACTAGTCGATGATAATTATAAAAATAGCTAGTATTTAAGTATACATAATGTCCTATGATAAGAACTTTACCTGCACTTAATTATTTCATTCTTATCATGGCTCTTTGAGGTAGGAACTATAGTCACTCCCATTTTACAGATGAATAGATTGAGGCTCAGAGAAGTTAAAGAACTTGCCAATTCCCCAAAGCTATAGAAGTCAGAGGATTTGAATTTATGAAATCTTACTCCAGAGCCTGGGCCATTAACTACTGGACTGCACTGTTAAATTTATGCTTAAATAAGGATTGTCAGGACCTAAGTGTTTTAGGGTCCACAGTTCCAGCTGAGAAGAAATAGAACTGTAGCCCAAAAGGCAAGGACCTGAAGCTCACTTGGCACAGTTCCCATGTCACACCTCTCTGCCCAGCATGTAGTGGCAGTCTCTCTGGGATAAGCAAAGGCACACTCTTTTATAGGTACTGGGGAAAGGTCTAGCTGTCTTCTGACCTAGAGCAGCCCAGGGCTGAGAACTGGACAAATGTGTTTCTTCCTTCTCCAGCCCTGAGCAAGGTAGATGGTTTGATTTTCTCTCTTATTTTTTAAATCTGGAAAATGAATATATAAAACAGATCTGTTCATTCAGTTGTATTCTATCTTTTTAAGTCTCTTGTCTTGAACACCATCTCTGTAAAGTTTAGATCAAATTAAGATCCTTCCAGAATTTCTCCCCACTTAAGAGACCAATGATAGCACACTCATGATTGACAGAGAATAGAATTCAACAGTGTAGATGAGATGCTGTGTCTAAATACAACTGTACCTAAGCAAATAAATAGAGGATGTATACAGTCACGTATAAAAGCTGTGCTGTGTGTCCCTGGGTTTCTCACTAAAAGTGGAGTGCTCTCAGGGCATGCATACAGCACAACATTCACTCTCATTATTTGCCTGATTCTGCCATAAAGGAGAGATTAATGAATGACCTCTACATTTTGATGTCTAACTACCCTTCAAAGTCTCCACCCATCCTTTACATCATTTTCATTGTTGCTTTCCGATAGAAGAGACAACAGGATACATAGTCCTGTAAAACAATAGATTATTATCCTAATTATAGTTGCCTGTGTTTTCTACACTTTTACCATTTTATTAAAAACAATTATCTGAGAAGAACCAATCTTTTGTAATACCTACACTATTGTTCTCATTTCTCTTAGATTCTGATGAGTTCTTTTCAAAGGGTATTTTATTCATAATTATAGACTATAGGGCAATTGCTTAGAAATTGAGTCTAGGACATATTTTGTTAAGATTAATTGTTCTCATACTTCTTGATCCAATCATATCTTTAGTTTTTAAAAACTATCCACTTAATAAACCTACTTCTTTCTGTTAGTCAAACATACTATGTATTAGGAATGATCAATATTAAAGCATGTTTTTAAAGAGTGCCTATTCCAGAAAAGTATAAAATAGTAAATATATTTTTTTGTTTATAAAATGAATTATCTTTTGCACATGAGTAGGTGGGAGAAAAAAGTGCCTTAAATTCAAGTATTCCTTCCTGACTACAGGAGCACTTGATAGGAATTTTATGTGGGCTTTTGGTTATCTCCATAAAAAAGAACAATGGCATTGGGAATGTGTTTTTCAAAGGTTAGGCTCAGTCAGAATATAGCCAGGTGAAGAGGATGATTATTCCAAAGCAAAGGGCAGGCAGAAAATGCAGGTTATGAGATTCAAGTGACAATGTCCTGGAATATAGTGGGCAGTGGCATCCAAACACAAAACCTCAAGTTCTTCAACTTTCAAGCTTTTGGTCATGCCCCAGAGTAATTAATACATTAAACAGGATCACCAACCCTGACTGGTGTGGCTCAGTTAGTTTAGAATTATCCTGAAAAGTGAAAGGTTGCTAGTTTGATTCCTGGCCACGGCACATGCCTGGGTTATGGATTCGGTCCCTGATTGGGGCATATATGAGAGGCAAGCCATCGATGTTTCTCTCTTACATAGATGTTTCTCTCTCTCTCTTTCTCACTAAAAATAAATAAATTTATTTTTAAAAATATTTGAAGATTTTATTTATTTATTTTTAGAGAGGGGAAGCGAGAGAGAAAAAGAGGGAGAGAAACATCAGTGTGTGGTTGACTCTCACGGACCCCCAACTGGGAACTTGACCCACAACCCAGGCATGTGCCCTGACTAGGAAGTGAACCAATGACCCTTTGGTTCACATTCTAAGCTCAATTCACTGAGCTACACTAGTCAGGGCAAAATAAATTAATTTAAATTTTTTTAAAAACATTTTTAAAAAAAAGCACGACCAGTACACACACACACTCACAAGCACACACTCACACTATATACTTGTTTTCTTACTGCCAAGGAGTCACTCTCGAATTATCTATCATATATTATCTTATTGCTATCTTAATTCATACTATTTATTTTTATTGTATTTTTAAATATACTAGTTGTGATTTCATGACCTGTGAATGGATCATGATCAGCAGTTTGAAAAGTACAGTTTTTGGCAATATTTGGTGTTAGAGATGAGTCATTCTGTGGATGGCTGGTGAAAAAACTGTTTTGGGCCACTATCTGTGCTTTACCCTTGTACCCTGTTCTAGCTGCATTGGTCTGGATGCTTCATGGCATATAAGAAGAAAACAGCTCTCTCCACTCCTGGATTGTTTCTCTTCATGTAGGCTTCAGAGACTCAATTTCATAAAGTCCCCTCAACAACTCTGTCCATATTTTCTTCTATCCTGCCCTACAAATTCTGGAGCTGCCCAGTGAATAGGCTACCTGATAGTGGTGTGAGTCAGTCAGAGGAATATGCCATCTAAGAACAAATGGGATCTAAATATGAGTGTCCATAGAAAATAATGGTACTTTGTTTTAGTTTTCTGTGTATAAGCTAGAATGATTGCCAATGTAATATTTTTCAGGGAAAACACAGGGGTTCAGTTTCTACTTTAAAAAAAAAAATCAATGATATGTCATCTCTGTTTCTTAGCCATTTAAGATAAGTCCCATTTCAAGATCAAATTTTATTGCTTTGCATTTTACTTTAGAGGTTCTCTATGCTTTGAAAATGGGCATGTTAGACTAATAACAGAGCACCTTCTCCTTTAGCTCTTTATCCTGGCTGATCTTTCTTTAGTTTTTGTAAGAAATACTATTTTAAAATTTTAGTGAAAATTCACATTCATTATCAAAAAATATGAAAATGTAAAAAAGCAAAAGTAATTTTTAAAAGTTTTCTTAATCCTAATTTACAAGGACCAGACACTGTCTGCACCAGACTTTTTCCTATGGTAACAAATCCATGCAAACATTTTGAAATGTTTCGAAAACCAGAATCATACTATATACACTGATTTTTTTCACTTAATAATATATTATGAACAGTTTTGTATAGCTATAAAAATAGAGATAACATTTCCCATGGCTACATGGGATACCACTATATAGGTAACTCATAATTTCTTTAACTAGTTTCTTTTGCTGGTTATGTAAGTTGTTTCCATTTTTCACTATTGCAAGAAAAATTACAAAAATCATAATTTGTGTGGACATCTATTTACATATTTACAAGTATTTTCTTTAAATACATACTTAGAACATGTAGACAAAAAAGTGTAAGCTCTACTATAAAGACTAATCTCACACGATTATCTGATCATAAATTTCTAACTGGGCAGGTGATGGTGAGTTGTCACACCCCAAATATATAACTTTTTAGTAAAAGGTTTATATTTGTCTTGAGTAAGTCCTGTCCATTGTTTATGTGCATCTAGGTTAATATACCTTTTAAGTAAGCTATTACCACTCTCAAGAGATAAAATAATCTTGCTAACTATCTTATAATTGAATCTCTATCTTGCTTCTCTCAGCTCCATGAAAAAATCCTTACTTCCTACCTTACTTTCAAATGCATAAAAGAAGCTACAAAACTGTTACTGTCTAGAGCACAGGTGGGAAACACAAGGCCCGTGGGCCAAATCCAGCCCTCCACCTTGTTTTATCTGGCCCAGCACCTTGTTTCTACCCAGCATTAGCACTGAGCTCCTTGCCCCTAGTTAAGGAGTAGTTACATTTATACAGTCCTAAAGTTACATTCGGCCCCTTGAAGGCAACTGCAAGGCTGATGTGGCCCCTGGTGAAAATGAGTTTGACACCCCTGCTCTAGAGCATTTGAAATATTGCCCCCTGGCATATGTCATTGCCAGTTTGCCTGAAACAAACCCTTAAAAAAATTCTCTACAAGTTTGGATATGTCAACAAATGGAATTGCTAGATCAGCAAGCATACGCGTGTTTAAGGCTCTTAATAATTATTTCCAGAATGTCCTCCAGAAGGGATATAACAAACTTCAACCCTATCATCAATAAATAAAAGTGCTCATTTCTTCATACTCATACAAGCAATGAGTGTTCTCATTCTTTACAGCTTAGGTCAATATACTTAGCAAAAAAGGTAAGAGATTGTGTTTATAACCAGGGTTTAAGTCATTTCAGGTGAATTTTCACATCTTCTTTTCATGATAAGTATTGCCAAAATGATCTCCAAAGAGCTTGTCTTGATATATTCTCTCCCCAGTTGTATGTGAGTTGTACCCTTTTCTACTCCTCACCACTCTGGGTATTAGTATTCATTTTCCTTTTTTTGTCAATCAGATAATTGGCCACTTAAGTTGAATTCTTAGTGAAAAATCCTTTAGTCCCATCAGAAAAAGATGGAACATCTTAATGTTGCCACTTTCAACTCTGTGAGTGGTTCCTAACATTGTGACTACAATTTCCTGTTGATCATTTTCCTTGCTCTCTGACTCCAGGGTTCTGGGCTTGGCAGAGGCCTTCGGTATCTGTGGCTGCAGTTGTCTAGGGATATTTGGCACACGGTGGCAGGTGACAGGGTCCTTTGATTCCTGGCTCTGGTTTTCTTGCAAGGGGTACTTGGTATTCAGCCCTGATCAGAATAGTCTTTTCTGAAAACAGCAAGATCTGGGACGAGATAGGTTTTCTCCTGTTAAAGACAGATGCAAAATGCCAAAAGAGAATGTAATGAGTATTTGGCATGGGAATTTCTGGGAGCACCAAGCTATAAGCAAAGGGAAGCTTGACTCCTGATGGGGTAGGCCTAAGACTGTTATTTTCCATCAGCTTCTTTTCTGATAGCTATGTAACAAATTATGATTGATACCCATTCAGTAGGCTTCTAGGAAATGGGGAGGGACCCACTTACCCTCTATAGTGTTGTGTTTGCTAGCAAGTACTCTCCAAATTTGAGCCAACTTTCCTTGAAACTTTCAAACCCAGTCATGTTATAATCCAACCATTGAACTTCTGAATAAGAATCTCTGGGGTAGGACCCATGGATTTGCAATTGTAAAGATTGCCTCAAGTATTTGGAAGCACTTTAAAATTTGAGTAAGAGTTATTTTCTTAATCTTTACTATGCATGGATTACCTTGGAATCAGTTTAAAATGCAGATTATGATTCTGTAGGTCTGATGTGGGGCCAGTGATTCTCCATTTCTAACAATCTCCCGGGTAATACCTATGCTGCTTTTCTGTGGAGCACACTTTGAGTAGCAACACTCTAATCGA
The DNA here is from genome assembly GCA_039655065.1 of Glossophaga mutica. Lineage (NCBI taxonomy): Eukaryota > Metazoa > Chordata > Mammalia > Chiroptera > Phyllostomidae > Glossophaga > Glossophaga mutica. Next base: position 21,096,049 of record CM077318.1, read on the forward strand.
CACTCTGCTACTAATTAGCTGGGATTGCTCCTGTCTTGGAATCTATTTCAGCTGGGCTTGAGGATGTGTAGGAGTGGAGGAGAGATGGAAAATAGTGTTTCTGAGAGGCTACCTGCTTTTATCAAATTTAAATTGATAACATATTCCCTCTCTGGTCGTCGGTGGGACTCAGTGTTTCCTGCAGTCCTAAATTTCTGGATCAGAATCTTGAAATCATCTCAGCTGAACATTTCTTAGATTGTGTTTAAATCCTAAAGTAAACAATCATTATCTTTGGGGTTGTTGTTGTTGTTTGGTTTAGAGATACAGGCTGCACTCAAAAGACACAGGGAAAACTATTTAAAATATTTTGAGAATTTGGTTTGTGGAAAATCGGAGACATGGTTGCTTTTAATTTTTTAATTGGGATATAACACACAGTGAAGTGCACGAACTTTAAATGTACAGCTCAATAAACTCTCATACATATACACATTCATGTAACCATTATCCAAATCAAAATAAAGAACTTTTCAGCACCCTAGAAACTTCCTTCTGTGCTTCCACTTAGTTAACACCCCCCTCAGGTAACTACTATTCTGACATCTAAAATCATAGGTTAGTTTTGCCTGTTCTTGAATCTCACTGAATGAAATGATAGAAGATGCATTCTTCCATGTGAGACTTCTTTTGATTAAGATTAAATGTTTGGAGTTCATCTGGATTTCTCCATGCAGCCTTCACTCACAGAAATGCTGTTAACACTGTGAAAATATTTTCAAAGTTTGGTTTTGGCAAGATTGTGAGAAAGCTGAGGTTTTTGAATGGAAATAACCACAAAGGAAGCAAAATACATGATGGAGACACTTAGAAATTAATGAGGCAAGATTGTCAGTGTTCTTGGAGTTTCTTTGGGCTCCTTTTCCTCTCCATCCTGTATTGCATTTACTGATATGGCCTAGACTTGAAGAGACCACCACTAACACACTAGGTCTTGGGCTGAGAAATCCCTAAACCTATAACTCCCTTCATTCAGCCACAAAGCTAAATAGAAGGCATGGTTTCTTTGTGCTCTTGGAATTTTTCCTTTGACTGGGAGAGAGACTCTTGTGGGAATAACTGTAATACACAAAAGTAGGAAAACTTTAGAAGGTAATTAATCACAAAGGGATATAGAAGATGGAAGGTGGAAGAAATAATTCCAACCGGTAGTATTGAGGAGGAATTCAGAAAGGAGTTGACATATCAACTGCCCAGTTGATAAGGAATAAGTAGGCTGGGTAAAGAAAAGGGTATGAATGTAAGAAAAGGATTTCCAAGCAGAGGGAACCACACAAGCAAAGATAAGATGAGGTGTGGCATTTTCAGTGAATGGTTACCTAGCATGGTTGAAGCATAAGGGACAAGGAGGTGGGGTGTGCATGGATAAATGAAGCTAGTAATAGAAAAATAGATCTGAAAAGTAACTTGAGGCCAAATTGAAGAGGCCTTAAATACTTTTGTAGCAGGGTGCAGCCAAGTGGGGGGTCCAAATGGGGATTTGTAATGGGGTCCAGAACTCAGGGTGCCCAGGAAATATTAGAAAAAAATATACAGGATGCCCTCGCCCCCACAAGTCTGAGCTAGGGGATGGGATGCATGGAGCAGGGCCATTTAGAGTTGTTTTGAATAGCAACAGTTTTGCAGATATCCTCTAGAACAGTCATTTAACATACCTATAACCTTTAACTGGTTTCATGGATATGTTAAATGGCTGTGGCTATGCTTTGAGCCAGGGGGATGGGAATGACTTCAACCCATGATTCAACTGGGAGGCAACTCCCCCTGGTTACAGCACCTGTGTGAGAGCTTGGAGATGATTGGCTCCATGCCATGGGGCCACGCCTGCCCAGACTTACTATGGCAGCCCAGTACAGCTAGAAGAATATAGGAATACTGGCAGGTGTACTGATTGTGGGAGGAGTCGGAAATGGGGCTGCAGAGGAAGATTGGTGCTGGGATTAAAAAACCCAGGGCGGCAACCATGAGGAGCTTTTTGGGACCACACAGCTTTGGTAAAAGTTGGGATTATTCAGCTTTAGGGTGCTCCCTTTTTGCCACATAGCTTAGGAATCATGACAGACTTCATCTGGAAGAAAAGGGGTGAAAGGATTCTTGCTGGTGGGCCATAAGAAGGTGCCACATGGTTTTGGATTAACTGGTGATCAGGGCAGTGACACAGCTGATGGTGCTGGAACTGAGAGGCTGCCTGAACCACGGACTTCTACTTCTTTTCCTGAGATACAGTACCCCAGACTGGGAAAAGAGGAAAAGGAAGGACTGTGTGTTTGTGGGTATTCTAAATGACTTTAGTATTTTTAATGAAGACATTAAGTGATTACTCTAAATCTGTGTAACTTTTTAAATAGGAAATTCCTTTCCTTTTTGCCAATCTCTGGCATTGAGAGATGTCTTTCCCTGGTGGCTGGGAAGGTGAACCTAGCATGGGGGGAGGGGATCCCTGGAGCACAAGGGTGGGTCCATTAGGTAATAGTAAATTATTTGCCCCCCCCTCGGGTCTTTTCTGTAACACTATCCTTAAGATATTGAATTTTGGGTGAGAAGCAAAAGCAGAGCCACTGAAGGTTTTGAGTAGAGCTAGAAATTTTAGCAAGATAGAAATTCTGAGGACAACATGAAAATTTAATTACATATGGCTATAGAAGCAGAGAGAGGCCAATACAGAGACATAGGTAGATATTGTGTGCTTTCTTGCACAACCAAAAGAAGGAAAACAACAAATAAAAAAAACAACAAACAAGCAGAAATTCTAGAAAATCAAACTGCATGGAAGTCTGACAACCAAGGAGTTAAAGAAGAAACATTCATCCAGGCTGGTACAAGGGGCTGGGACAGGAAGCTGGGGCAGAGAGGATGCATGGTACAGTGGCAGCTGACTGACTGGGGCAGGTGTGGTGGCAGCTGAAGGACTAGAATATCCCATATTTGTGAGCAGATAAGCCAGGAGGAACAACTGGGGAGTGAGATAAACTACAACCTAGGGTTCCAGTGCAGGGAAATAAAGCCTCAAAAACTATGGCTCTATAAACCTGTGGGGATTGTGGCAGTGGAAAAAACTCTCAGTCTCACAGGAGAGTCTGTTGGAGAGGCCCATGACATCCTAGAATGTACACAAATCCACCCACTCAGGAATCAACACCTGAAAGGGCACAATCCACTTGTGGGAAGTGAGGGAAGTGATGGAAAGTGGGGTGAGAGCCAAGCAAGCTAGAAAGAGGCATTTTTCCCTCTTTGACCCCTCTCCCAGAAACAGTGCCACAATAAAGTGAAGTAGGTCGCCCCACCCTGATGAATACCTAAGGCTCCACCGCCTATGATATAACAGGTGTACCAAGACAAAAAAATATGGTCCAAATTAAAGAACAAATCAAAACTCCAGACAAAGAACTAAGACACGAATAGATAGACAACCTATCAGATGTAGAGTTCAAAACACTGGTAATCAGGATGCACACAGAAATGATTGAGTATGCTCACAAAATAAAGGAAGAAATTAAGGCTCTACAAAGTGGAATAAAAGAAAATATACAGGGAACCAACAGTGAAGGGAAGGAAATTGGAACTCAAATCAATGATTTGAAAGAGGAGGAAGAAATAAACATCCAACCAGAACAGAATGAAGAAACAAGAATTCAAAAAATGAGGAAAGGCTTAGGAACCTCTAGGACAACTTTAAATGCTCCAACATCCAAATCATAGGGGTGGGAGAAGGAGAAGAAGAAGAGCAAGAAATTCAAAACTTATTTGAACAAATAATGAAGGAAAATTTCCCCAATCTGGCAAAGGAACTAGACATGCAAGTCCAGGATGTTCAGAGAGTCCCAAAGAAGTTGGAACAAAGAAGAAACACATCATAATTAAGTTACCCAAGATTAAAGAGAAGGAGAGACTCTTAAAAGCAGCAAGAGGAAAGGAAAGAGTTACCTACAAAGGAATTCCCATAAGACTATCAGCTGATTTCTCAAAAGAAACCTTTCAGGCAAGAGAGGCTGGAAAGAAGTATTTCAAGTGATGAAAAGCAAGGACCTACATCCAAGATTACTCTATCCAGAAAAGCATTCTATTTAGAATGGAAGGGCAGGTAAAGTGCTTCCCAGATAAGGTCAAGTTAAAGGAATTCATCATCACCAAGACCTTATTACATGAAACATTAAAGGTACTTATCTAAGAAAAAGAAGATCAAAACTATGAACATTAAAATGACAACAGATTCACAACTAACAACAACTGAACCTAAAAAAATAAAAAAAAACAAAACAAAAACAAAACTAAGCAAACACTAGAACAGGAATAGAATCACAGAAATCGAAATCACACGGAGGGTTATCAGTGGGGAGGGGGTTGGGGGAGAAAGAGGAAAAAAGTACAGGGAATAAGAAGCATAAATGTTAGGTACAGAATATACAGGGGTAGGTCAAGAACAGTATAGGAAATGGAGAAGCCAAAGATCTTATATGTATGACCCATGGACATAAACTAAGGATGGGAAATGCTGGTGGGAGAGAGGTTGCAGGGTGGAGCAGTATAAAGGGGAGACAAAAATGGGGAAACTGTAATAGCATAATCAATAAAATATACTGCGAAAAAAGGAAAGAAGAAGCAGAGAGAGAGTTTGTCCTACCTTATTGGGACAGTTAGCAGGAGAAAGTGGTTAGCACATGGATTCCAGAGTCAGACAAGTCTGAGTTCCACTGCTGGTTAGAATTCTAGCTCCATTTACCAACGGTTTGGCTTTGGGCATACTATCTAACCTCTCTGAGCCTAAAAAATGAGGAAAACAGTAACATCTACCCTCTGGTGATACTGTAGGAATTAAAGGAGATCATACATATAAAATATTGGGTACTAGTCCTGGCCCAGAGTAAGTGCTAAATAACTGGTGTCTTCTATTATTATTAAAGGTATTACTCAGCATTACCTTTAGCATGCTGAGGCCTCTGAGAAGGACGACTTTCTCCTAAGAAGGCTAGTATGCCTAAATCCTTTCTCTCCTGAGTTTATAACAGTTCTTTCTGGTTTGTACCCTGTTTTCTTTGGGGCTGTGCACTGTGTTTGCTGGTGCACAGAGAGTCCCTCTCTACCTGCTGCATTGGTGGCCCACCTACCTCGTGATTGCCAGCTGTTTTCCAGAGAGTCTTATGACTGAGAGTCAGGCTTTGAGAATCTCTTTCTTGACTTCTAGTCAAGATAACCATCATTCAGAACCATCAAAAACTGAGCTGAATGGAATTTTTAGAACCACGGAGCAGAGTAGCCAAAGAACATATATGCAGGGCCCATGGACATGGACGATGGTGTGAGGATTGCCTGAGGGAGTGTGGGTGGAGGGCAAGGGGGAAAGCTTGGGACAACTGTAATATGAATAACGTAAACAATGAAAAAGAATATCTTTCTCTGCTCTCCTTTGTCAAGTTCCCTGTAGGAGTCCCATCCCTGAGGAGCCAGGAACCTAGACAGTGGATATCCCAAAAAAGCAGCCCAAAAGCTTCCTGCAGGTGCTCAACCAGGAAACTCCCAGGACTTCCTGTGAATTTTCTCAGTTACCTAAAAGAGCTTTTCATTATTGCTTCCTAAGAAAAACTTTCAGTCCATTTTACTCCTGAATATTAGTGACCTCTCAAGGACAGATGCCTTATTAAAGGTACTGAGATTCTCCTTCCCAGTCACTTCAGTGATGAGCTTCTGACAGGTACAAAATCCATTCTTATTCACCAGACTGAATGGCACTCTACAATTCTTTTTTTTTTTTTTTAAGATTTTTTTAAGTACTTTTTTTTCCTTTTAGATTTTATTTATTTATCTTTAGAGGTGAAGGGAAGGAGAGAGGGAGAGAAACATCAATGTGCGGTTGCCTCTTGTATGTCCCCTGCCGGGAACTGGCCTGGCAACCCAGGCATGTGCCCTGACTGGGAATCGAACCGCGATCCTTCAGTTCGCAGGCCCTCGCTCAATCCACTGAGCTACACCAGCCAGGGCTACAATTCTTAACAGATGGAAAAGGCAGCTCTGTAAGATAGTGAGTTCCCCATTCTCTGAAGTATTTAAGTTAGACTACTACTGATGGTAGTAGTGTGTGTATATGGGAGGGGGGTAATTTAGAGGTAATTGTTTTAGGGCTTGCTAGGACAGATAGATCTCTAAAGTTCCACCTACTTCTGAGATTCTGTGATGTAATATTTAAGGTCACCTGTGGGATTATTTAATCTTTGCTACCATTCAGCTGCAAAACAAACACTATTTTATTACATCAGGTTTCCTGAAGAGCCTAAATACCTCTGGTTCAAGAAGCTGTACTACATTACTCAAATAGCAATAATTCTTACAGAAAAAAAATGATGAGGCAAGTCCAAATATGCCATTCACTCATTAATTCTGTCAGGTTCCCATCACAGGATGCCTGGTAGGGACAATGGCCTTCTGTATGTGAAATGGGCCTATAAGGCTTGTCACGGAGCTACTGCAGAGGGCTCTCATATTGATGTCCACTCACTGTCTGAGCTTGCATTCACTTAAGATACAAATCAAAAGTTCCTGGCTTTTTTAGGCTTCTTGACCTCTTCTTTCCCTCCCCTTCCATAGTCATTGTTAGAGCAACACTAGAAGAACACTGCATTGACTTGCTCAAAAGCATATGGCTTACCTTTTATTGAAGAAACTGAAGTTTAACAGGGATCAATGTTAAGTCAAATGAAGAATTGGTAATGATAGAATTCTTTAATTAGAAGATAGTGGAGAAGTTTGTGGATGCAAAAGGGCCTGTTAATCAGAAGAAAGGAAGTTGCCAGTGAGGTTGGTTATATGACACCTCCAAGTCCCCTTAATGTGTTTCCTGGACTCTTGAGTTCTTAAGGTGTTGAGAATTCTGCCAAAATCAAGGTCTTGGAAAGCAGGGCTGTGTTTCCATACAAAGAGGCTGGGCCAGGTGGATATTGGCAATGGTTGGGGGACACTAGGAGGGGTTGGATCAGGTATCAAACTCTGCCAGATATCTAACAAGCTTCATTGGGGCCAGTTACACAAATTTCCTCAGAGGAAGCCAAGGAGCCCTTCTAGGGGGCATGACAAAGTCTGGAGGCGGTTGCCAAATATCAAACAAAAGAGCCCAGTGGTAGGCACTTGGCCTGTTGGTGAAGTTCATTCAGTAGCGTGTTTGTTGCCTTGTTGACACTAAGAGGTGTGTGTGATACCCGAAATTAAGTACCCACAAAGAAAGAGAGGAGAGAGAGAACTCTCAAGTTAGACTTATGCTTTCTGATGGTATAAGTATAAAGGAACTTAGCTATTTCCCTAAAATAGGAGGTGAATAACTAACAAGATATCTGCTCTTTAGTTACTATTCTTGAGTCAGAAATGTTCACTCTTATTATCACCAAGCTGCATGAGGATTTTAAAAAAGGTTTTATTTATTTATTTTTAGAGAGAGGGGAAGGGAAAGAGAAAGAGAGAGAAATATTAATGTGTGGTTGCCTCTCACACTCCCTCTACTGGGGACTTGGCCAGCAACCCAAGCATGTGCCCTGACTGGGAATTGAACCACCAACCTTTGATTCACAGCCTGTGCTCAATCCACTGAGTTACACCAGCCAGGACTGTATGAGGATTTTTTAAAAATTATATTTTATTATTTATACTATTACAGTTGTCCCAATTTTCCTTCTTTGCCCCCCTCCACTCACTCTCCCCACTCCCTCAGACAGCCCCCACACTGTTGTCCATGTCCATGGGTCATGCAAATATATTCTTTTGCTAACGCTTGAACAAACAGTTCTCCAAGGAGGACATACAGAGGGCCCAGAGACACATTAAAAGATGCTCAGCATCACTAGCCATCAGAGAGATGCAAATTAAAACCACAATGAAATACCACCTCAACGCTGGTCAGAATGGCCAACATAAACAAATCAACAAACAAGTGTGGGAGAGGATGCGGAGAAAAGGGAACCCTAGTGCACTGCTCGTGGGATTGCAGACTGGTACAACCACTATGGAAAACAGTATGGAATTTCCTCAGAAAACTAAACATGGAACTGCCTTTTGACCCAGCAATTCTGCTGCTGGGATTATACCCTCAGAGCCCTGAAACACCAATCCAAAAGAACCTATGCACCCCAATGTTCATAGCAGTACAATTTACAATAGCCAAGTGCTGTAAACAATCTAAGAGCCCATCAGCAAATGAGTGGATCAAAAAACTGTGGTACATTTACACAGTGGAATTCTAGGCAGCAGAGAGAAAGAAGACGTTTAAACCTTTGCGACAGCATGGATGGAACTGGAGAGCATTATGCTAAGTGAAATCAGCCAGGCAGTGAGGGACAAATAATATATGACCTCACCTTTAACTGGAACATAATCAACAAAAGAAAAAAGCAAACAAAATATAACCAGAATCATTGAAATTAAGAACAATCTAACAATAGCCAGAGGGGAGGGGGGAGGGGACAGTGGGAAGAAGGGTTTTAAGGAATTGTTATAAAGGACACATGGACACAACCAAGGGGGAGGGTGGAAGCAATAGAGGGAGGTGGGTTTGGAGGGGGTGGGGGAGGGATGGGGAGAATATACAGACAACTGTAATTGAACAATAAAATGATTTAAATTAAAAAATAAAATATTTTAACACACACACACACACATATATCTGTTCTGCTTGTTTTTTTTTAGATTCAATTATTGATAAATATGCATTTATTGTCATTCTATTGTTCATATTCTTTATCTTCTTCTTAAAGAAGACCCTTAAACATTTCATATAATAAAGACTTGGTGATGATGAATTCCTTTAACTTGACCTTATCTGGGAAAAACTATATTTGTCCTTCCATTCTAAATTATAGCTTTGCTGGATAGAGAAATCTTGGTTGTAGGTCCTTGCTTTTCATCTCTTTGAATACTTCTTTCCAGTCCCTTCTAGCCTGCAAAGTTTCTTTTGAGAAATCTGCTGATAGTCTTATCGGAATTTCTTTGTAGATAACTCTCTCCTTTCCAATTCTCCCAGTTCTCCCACCCAACTGATAACCCTCCAAATAATGTCCATATCTATGATTCTGTTTATGTTCTGCTTGTTTGCTTAGTTTATTTTTTTAGATTCAATTGTTAATAGTTGTGAACTTATTGGCATATTAATGTTCATAGTTTTTATCTTCTTTTCCTTTTCTAATGAACACAAATTTATTAGAAAGTTTAGGTAAGCCTTTAAGATCATAATTTTTAAGTATATTTTATTGATTATGCTATTACAGATGTCCCATTTTTTTCTACCCTTTATCCCCCTCTGCCCTGCACTTCCACTCCACCCAGCATTCCACCACCTTAGTTCATGACCATGGGTCATACATATAAGTTCTTTGGTTTCTCTATTTCCTATGCTATTCTTAACCTCTCCCTGTCTATTTTGTACCTACCAATTATGCTTCTTATTCCCTGTACCTTTCCCACTTTCTCCTCCCTCCCCCTCCATGCTAATAACCCTTCCTGTGATCTCCATATCTGTGATTCTCTTCCTGTTCTAGTCATTTGCTTAGTTTGTTTTTGTATTTTAGGTTCAGTTGTTGAGAGTTGTGAGTTTGTTGTCATTCTACTCTTTGTATTTTTGATCTTCTTTTTCTTAGATAAGTCCCTTTAACATTTCATATAATAAGGGCTTGGTGATGCTGAACTCCTTTAGCTTTACCTTTTCCAAGAAGCACTTTACCTGCCCTTCCATTCTGAATTATAGCTTTTCTTGATAGAGTATACTTGGATGTAGGTCCTTGCCTTTCATCACTTGGAATACTTGTTTCCAGCCCCTCTTGCCTGCAAGGTTTCTTTTGAGAAATTAGCTGATAGTTCTATGGGAACTCCTTTGTAGGTAACTGTCTCATTTTCTCTTGTTGCTTTTAAGATTTTCTCCTTATCTTTAATATTGGGTAATTTAATTATGATGTGTCTTGGTATGTTCCTCTTTGGGTCCAGCTTCTTTGGGGCTCTCAGCTTCACGGACTTTTATGTGTATTTCCTTCACCAGTTTGGGGAAGTTTTTCTTCATTATTTGTTCAAATAAGTTTTTAATTTCTTGCTCTCCTCTTCTCCTTCTCACACCCCCATGATTTAGGTGTTGAAACATTTAAAGATGTCCTGGAGGTTCCTAAGCCTCTCCTCATTTTTTCCCTGAATTTTTGTGTCTTCATTCTGTTCTGGTTGAATGTTTATTTCTTTCTCCTCTTCCAAATCATTGAGTTGAGTCCCAGTTTCCTTCCCTTAACTGTTGGTTACTTGTATATTTTCTTTTATTTCACTTTGGGTAGCCTTTAATTTCTTCCTTTATTTTGTGAGCATACTCAATCAATTCTGTGTGCATCCTGATTACCAGCATTTTGAACCCTGCCTCTGATAGGTTATTTATTGCCCTGTTGCTTAGTTTTTCTTATGAAGTTTTGATCTGTTTTTTCATTTGAGCCACGTTTCTTTGTCTCTCGGGACACCTGTTACACTGTAAGGGGTGGGGCCTCAGGTATTCACCAAGGCGGAGCAACCCATGTTGCTGCATTGTGGCACTGCATTTGGAGGAGGGATCAGAGAGGGAATAATGCCACTTGCTCAGTTCTTAGCCCACTTTCGGTCTCTTCTCCCACTACCTACAATGAACTGGGCCCTTCTGATGCTAATTCTCAGTTGGGTGGGTTTGTGTACATTCTATCACCCTGTGGGTCCCTCCAATGGACTCTCCTGTGAGACTGGCGATTTCTCCTGTCACAACTCCCACAGGTTTTTACAGTTGGAGATTTTGAGGCTTTACCTGTCCACACTGGATCTGTGTGTTGTGAGGTCTGTTTCACTGCCCAGCTGTCCCTCCCAGTTTATCTGGATTTGAATGTGGGACTCCCTGGTCCACCGGCAGCACCTCACCCGCCTGGTCTGACAGCCACCACTTTGCCATGTATCCTCTCCTCCCCAGCTGCCTGTTTCTACCCCTCCTACCAGTGTGGATGAATGGTTCCTTTTTAACTCCTTGGTTGTTTGACTTCCATTCACTTCAATTTTCTGAAAGTTCTGATTGTTTTTTGTTTTTAAATTGGTTGTTGTTCATCTTTTTATTATCTGAAGATGCAAAGCATATCTACCTATACCTCCACCTTGGCCAGAGTTCTGATTTTCTTTTTCTTAAATAAGACCCTTTAACATTTCATGTAATAATGGCTTGGTGATGATGAACTCCTTTAGCTTTACCTTGTTGGGAGAGCACATTCTCTGCCCTTCCATTCTAAATGACAGCTTTGCAGGATAGAGCAATTTAGGTTGTATGTCCTTGCTTTTTATCACTTTGAATACTTCTTGCCAGTCCCTTCTAGCCTGCAGTTTCTTTTGAGAAATCAGCTGATAGTCTTATGGGAACCCCTTTGTAGGTAACTCTGCTTTTCTCTTGCTGCTTTTAAGATTCTCTCATCTTTAACTGTTGGCATTTTAATGATGTTGTGTCTTGGTGTGATCCTCTTTGTCTCCATCTTCATTGGGACTCTCTGTGCTGCCTCACCTTGCATGATTTCCTGTAGGAAATTAGGGACATTTCTTTCATTATTTTTTCAAATAAGTTTTCAATTTCTTGTTCTTTGTCTTCCTTCCAGCACCCCTATGATTTGAATGTTGGTACGTTTGAAGTCTCAGAGGCTCCTTAGCCTATCTTCATTTTTTAAAAATATTTTTTCTTGTGATTGGAGGTGGCTCTGCGACCCACCGGAGGTGGCCCTGGGTCCTGAGATGGCTCTGCAACCGACTGGAGGCCACCCTGCAACTAGAGGAGGGGACTCTGTGGAAGACCCGGAGCTCACATCTGTGATCCTGGGGTGAGTGCTCGCAACTCGGGACACTCGAGGAGCCCACGCCCGAAGTCTCGGGTGGGCGCTCGTGCCCTGTAGGAGACCTGGAGCTCACAGAAATAGACGTGGGGAGGGTTGGATCTGTAAGAGATCCCAGCTGAAACCCATAAACTTGGGAAAGCTCGCCCTCTGCCAGAGGCGCAGAAATCACACCCAAGGCCCTGCATGGAGAGTGCGCACCATTAGTCCTGGGGTCAGGGCTCGGCTGGCACTGAGGACAGTAGCCCAAAGCAGACTGAGTGAGGAACAGGGAGAAAAGTGGTACAAGTCACCTCGCAGCCTGGTACAGCCAGCAAGTCCAGAAAATCCAGTTTGGCCTGCTTAAAAATAGCAACAGATTTTTTTTTTGTTTTTGGGTGTTTTTGTTTTGTTTTTTTTTTTTTTTTTTTTTTTTGATAGTTGTTTTTTGTCTGTTTAGTTGGGTTTTTTGTTTGTTTGTTTTGGTCTGTTTTACGTTTTTGTGGAGTTCTTTTTGTTTTGTTTTGTTTTGATTAGATATTTTTTATTCTTTTATTACTTCTACCTTTTTTATCCCTTAATTCCTTTTGCTTCTCTTTACTTCTTTCTTCTTTTATTCCTTCTTCCTTTCTTTCCAATTCTATCTCTCCTCCTTCCTCTTTTTTTCCTCTTCTTTTTTCACTTTATTCTTTTCTCTTTTTAAATACCCACGACTGAGGCCAAAAAAAATCCTAGAACTGTTAAAAAACCAGAGTGGGACCAAAAGAGGGGGTATTCCAACAGCTGAGACAGTGGAAGCTGTGAACACCAGGATACCTGAAGGAGACTACACCACTGAATCTCACAGATATTCCACCACAGAAGTTCACACCATAAACCCGGGGAGCCAGAACAGATCAATTTAAGAAGCTGAGGTTTACAAGAAGAGTCTCACAAACAATGAGAAGACAAAGAAACAATCCCCAAACTAAAGGAAAGGAGGAAGCCCCAGAAAGAATGCTAAATGAAACAGAGGCAACTCAACTATAAGATAAGGAGTTCAAAGAAATGGGCATCAGGAAGCTCCATGAGCTCTCGATGAGCTACCAGAAACTACAGGGAAGCTACGATGAACTCACTGCAAACTATATCAACATGAAAAAGGAAATAGGAACTATCAAAAAGGGCCAAGAGGAAATGAAGAATACAATTTCTGAACTGAAGAACACAGTAGAAGGAATGAAAAGCAGAATCGATGAAGCAGAAGATCGGATCAGTGGGTTGGAGGACAAAGCAGAAAAAAGCAGCCAGAAAGAGCAAGAAAAGGAAAAGAGGCTCAGAAAGAATGAAGAGGGGTTAAGAGAAATGCAAGACAACATGAAATGTAATAATATTCGTATAATAGGAATACCAGAAGGAGAAGAGAAGGAAGGGATAGAAAACCTATTTGAAAAAGTACTGATGGAAAACTTCCCTAATTTGATGAGAGAAAAAGTCACACAAATCCAGGAAAGAGAGAGAGTTCCAATCAAGAGGAACCCAAACAGGCCCACTTCAAGACACATCATCATTAAAATGGCAAACTTCCAAGACAAAGAGAGAATCTTAAAGGCAGCAAGGGAGAAAAGGAAGTAACATAAAAGGGAGCCCCGATAAGGTTAGCAGCTGAGTTCTCAATGGAAACGCTCCAAGCCAGAAGACAATGGCAAGAAATATTCCAAGTAATGAGAACCAAAGGCCTGCAACCAAGACTACTTTATCCAGCAAGGCTTTCAATCAAGATAGAAGGACAAATAAGGAGCTTCCCAGACAAAAGAAGGCTAAAAGAATACACCTCTACCAAACCAGTTCTGCAAGAGATACTAAAGGGACTGATTTAAGGAAAGAAAGGGAAAGAGAGAGAGAGGAACACAGGTATAAAAATGGCAATGAATCAGTACCTATCAATAATAACCTTAAATGTAAATGGACTAAATGCTCCGATCAAAAGACATAGAATAGCTGAATGGATAAGAAAGCATGACCCACACATATGCTGCCTACAAGAGACCCACCTCAGGACAAAAGACCTACACAGACTCAAAGTGAAAGGCTGGAAACAAATTTCCCAAGCAAACGGACAGGAAAAAAGGCCGGGGTAGCAATACTCGTATCAGAAAAAATAGACTTCAAAAGAAGAGGTATAAAGAGAGACCCAGAAGGTCAATTCATAATACTCAAGGGAAGAATACACCAAGAAGACATAAACATTGTAAATATATATGCACCCAACATAGGAGCACCTAAATACATCAAAAAAATCTTAGAGGACTTCAAGAAAGATATTGAGAGCAACACAATTATAGTAGGGGATTTTAACACCCCACTGTCAAAAATGGACAGATCTTCCAAACAAAATATCAACAAAGATATTGTGGCATTGAACAGTACTCTAGATGAATAGGACTTAGCTGATATATATAGAGCCCTTCATCCCAAAGAAACTAAATACACATTTTTTTCAAAAGCACATGGAACATTTTCAAAGATAGACCACATGATAGGACACAAAACAAGCCTCAACAAATTCAAGAAATTTGAAATCATACCAAGCATTTTTTCCAACCACAAGGGACTGAAACTAGAAACCGACTTGATGGGGAAAATCGCCAAACCATAAAAATCGTGGAGCTTGAATAGCATGCTATTAAACAATGAATGGGTCAAGAATGAAATTAGGGAGGAAATCAAAAAGTTTCTGGAAACAAATGAAAATGAACTCACAACAACCCAAAACTTATGGGACACAATGAAAGCAGTCCTCAGAGGAAAGTTCATAGCAATACAGGCCTACCTAAAGAAGATAGAAAGACTTCTAACAAACGACTTAACCCTACGCCTACACAAAATCAAGGAACAACAACAAAGGCAGCCCAGGGCAAGTAGAAGGAAGGAAATAACCAAGATCAGAGCAGAATTAAATGACATAGAGTCTAAACGCACAATCCTAAGGATCAATGAATCCAGGAGCTGGTTCCTTGAAAAGATAAAGAAAATTCACAAGCCTTTAAGCAGGCTCATCAAGAAAAAAAGAGAGAGGACTCAAATGAACACAATCAGAAATGAAAGAGGAGAGATTACGACTGACACCATAGAAATACAAAGGATTGTAAGAAATTACTACGAAGAATTGTATGCCAAGAAATTTGAAAACCTAGGTGAAATGGACAAGTTTCCAGAAAAATATAATCTCCCAAAACTCAAGAAAAAGAAACAGAAAGCCTGAACAGACCAATAACAACTGATAAAATTGAAGCAGTAATCAAAACACTCCCGGCACACAAAAGCCCTGGACCAGATGGTTTCACAGGAGAATTCTACAAAACATTTAAGGAAGAGCTAACCCCTATCCTTCACAGACTATTCCAAAAAATCCAAAATGATGGAAGACTCCCAAACTCTTTTTATGAAGCCAGCATCATCCTAATCCCAAAACCAGATAAAGACATAACAAAGAAAGAAAACTTCAGGCCAATATCACTGATGAATGTAGATGCTAAAATCCTCAACAAAATATTGGCAAACCGCATCCAACAATACATTAAAAAGATCATACACCATGACCAAGTGGGATTCATCCCAGGGATGCAAGGATGGTTCAACATTCGCAAATCAATAAATGTAATACATCACATAAACAAAAGCAAGGACAAAAATCACATGATCATATCAATAGATGCAGAAAAAGCTTTTGATAAAGTACAACACCCATTTATGATAAAAACACTCAGCAAAGTGGGAATAGAGGGAGCATTCCTCAACATAATAAAAGCCATATATGAGAGACCTATAGCCAACATCATACTCAATGGGCAAAAACTGAAATCTTTCCCACTAAGATCAGGAACAAGACAAGGCTGTCCACTTTCACCACTTCTATTCAATATAGTATTGGAAGTCTTAGCCACAGCAATTAGACAAGAAAAGGAAATAAAAGGCATCCAAATTGGAAAGGAGGAAACAAAACTATCATTGTTTGCAGATGACATGATAGTGTACATAGAAAATCCTATAGACTCGGCCAAAAAGCTGCTCGACGTAATAAATGAATTTGGCCAAATAGCTGGATACAGAGTCAATATCCAAAAATAAAAGGCATTTTTGTATACCAACAGTGAAACAGCAGAAGCAGAAATCAAGAAAAAAATCCCATTTGATATAGCAAAAAGAAAAATAAAATACCTAGGAATAAACCTAACCAAGGAGGTAAAAGACCTGTATGCAGAAAACTACACAACACTGAAGAAAGAAATCAAGGAAGACACAAACAAATGGAAGCATATACCGTGTTCATGGATCGGAAGAATTAATATCATCAAAATGTCTATACTACCCAAAGCAATTTACAGATTCAATGCAATACCTATTAAAGTTCCAATGGCATATTTCACAGACATAGAACATACACTTCAAAAATTTATATGGAATCATAAATGACCCCGGATAGCGGCAGCAATTTTGAGAAAGAAGAGCAAAGCAGGAGGGATCACAATACCTGATACCAAACTGTATTACAAAGCCACTGTAATTAAAACAGCCTGGTACTGGCACAAGAACAGACACATGGACCAGTGGAATAGAACAGAGAGCCCAGAAATAAACCCAAGTCTCTACAGTCAATTAATATTTGACAAAGGGGACAGCAACATAAAATGGAGCAAAAATAGCCTCTTCAACACGTGGTGCTGAGAGAATTGGACAGCTACATGTAAAAAAATGAAACTCGAGCACCAACTTACACCATACACAAAAATAAATTCAAGGTGGATAAAAGATTTCAATATAAGCCATGACACCATTAAAATTCTAGAGGATAATATAGGCAGGAAAATCTCAGATATTTCACGCAGCAATATTTTCACTGATACGTCCCCTAAGGCAAGGGACATAAAGGAAAGAATAAACAAATGGGATCTCATCAAAATAAAAAGCTTCTGCACAGCTAAAGAAAACAGTATTAAAATAAAAAGAGAACCAACTGTATGGGAAAACATATTTGGAAATGATACCTCAGACAAGGGATTAATCTCCAAAATATATAAAGAACTTACAAGACTCTACTCTAAGAAGGCAAGCAACCCAATTAAAAAATGGGCAAAGGATTTGAACAGACACTTCTCCAAGGAGGACATACAGGGGATCCAGAGACACATGAAAAGATGCTCGATATCTCTAGCTATGAGAGAGATGCAAATTAAAACTACAATGAGATACCACTTGACACCAGTCAGAATGGCCTTCATAAACAAAGCAACAAACAGCAAGTGTTGGAGAGGATGTGGAGAAAAGGGGACCCTAGTGCACTGTTGGTGGGATTGCAGATTGGTACAACGACTATGGAAAACAGTATGGAATTTTCTAAGAAAACTAAAAATGGACATACCTTTTGACCCAGCAGTTCCACTGCTTGGATTATATCCTAAGAATCCTGAAACACCAATACAAAAGATTCTATGCACCCCTATGTTTATAGCAGCACAATTTACAATAGCCAAGTGCTGGAAGCAACCTAGGTGCCCATCAGTTAATGAATGGATCAAAAAACTGTGGTACATTTACACAATGGAATTCTATGCAGCAGAAAGAAAGAAGGAGCGCCTACCCTTTGCGACAGCATGGATATAATTGGAGAGCATCATGCTAAAGGAAATAAGCCAGGCAGTTAAAGACAAATACCATACGATCTCACCTTTAACAGGAACCTAATCAACAAAACAAAGAAACAAGCATAATATAAACAAAGACATTGAATTTGAGAACAGTCTGACAGTGACCAGAGGGGAAGGGGAGGGAATTTCAGGGGATAAGGGGAACGGTTTAGAGCAACAAGTATAAAGGACACATGGACAAAAACTATGGGGGGTGGAAATGGGAGGAAGGTGGGGAGGGCTGGGGTGGTGGGCTAGGGGCAGTGTAAAAGACAGAAAACTGTACAATATCAACAATTGAAAAATACTGATTAAAAATAAAAAATAAAAAATAAAATAGATTGTTGGGAAAAAAATCTTTTTTCTTGTTGCTCTTCTGATTGAATTTTTTTCCTTATGTTCCAAACCATTGATTTGATTCTTAGCTTTATCCACTCCACTGTTGGTTCCCTATACATTTTTCTTTATTTCCCTTAGTGTACCCTTTATTTCTGCCTGGGTCTTTTTATATGCTGTTGAAGTACCCACTGAGTTCCTGGAATATCCTAATAAGTAGTGTTTTGAACTCTGCCTCTGATAGATTGCTTATCTCCCTTTTGTTTAGTTTTTTTTAATTTTGAGTTTTGCTCCATTTTTTAATTTGGGACACATTCCCCTATCTCCTCATTTTAGCAGTCTTCCTGTGTTTGCTTTTATGTATTAGGAAGAGTTGATTTTGGTCTATGTCATAGTAGCATGGCCTAATATAGAAAGCCACTATTAACCACTTGGGTGGACCCATAAGTTGGATGAGACAGAGTCTTGAGTAATTGTCATGGCAGGGCAATGCATGTGAACCAGGTTGATGGAATCTCAGACATGGTGTTGCCACTCTGTAGCTCTGTGTGGGGGAGGGCTCAGAAAAACAACAATGGCCACTGCCTGGCCACTGCCTGGCCTCTGGAGTTTTGTTCTGGAGGAAGCTGTTCCCTGGGAGTAGCCCTGATGATAGACACTTCAGTTCCTCCCCATATGCCATGGTGCCCTTCAAACTGCTGTTCTGGTGCTGGAGCACAGAGGGAGTGAGTCTGTGTAAAGCTTCAGTTCATTGCAGGCCCTATAAGTGAAGATGCCTGATAACCCTGCAGTTTCCTTTGCCACCTCAACCCCTAAAGGTTTTTTCAGTCAGAAGTTATGGGGATTCATCTTTCTGGAACTGAAACCCTGGAATGGGGGGCCTGGTGTGGGGCTGGGACTCCTTGCTCCCGAGGTAACTCTCCTTATTTTTATCTACTACTTGTAGGTATGGGACCAGCCAGTTTCATGTCTCCACTTGTCTGCATCTCTGCCCCTCCTACTCATCTGAATGAATGTTACTTCTTTAATTCCTTTGTTGTCGGACTTCCATACAGCTAATTTTTTTTTTTTTTTTTTTTTGCTAGGTAAGATTGGCTTTTTATTTATTTTTTTTCAACTGTGACTTTGCTTTTATTTTTTATTATTTTTTTATCAGTATTTTTTAATTGTTGATATTGTACAGTTTTCTGTCTTTTACCCCGCCCCAGCCCACCGCCCCAGCCCTCCCCACCTTCCTCCCATTTCCACCCCCCATAGTTTTTGTCCATGAGTCCTTTATACTTGTTGCTCTAAACCGTTCCCCTTTTCCCCTGAAATTCCCTCCCCTCCCCCTCTGGACACTGTCAGACTGTTCTCAAATTCAGTGTCTTTGTTTATATTATGCTTGTTTGTTTGTTTTGTTGATTAGCTTCTTGTTAAAGGTGAGATCATATGGTATTTGTCTTTCACTGCCTGGCTTATTTCGCTTTGCATGATACTCTCCAATTCCTTCCATGCTGTCGCAAAGGGTAGGAGCTCCTTCTTTCTTTCTGCTGCATAGAATTCCATTGCCATACAGCTAATTTTTTTTAAAGATTTTTATTTATTTATCTTTAGAGGGGAAGGGTAGGAGAGAGGGAGAGGAAGAGAAATATCAATGTATGGTTGCCTCTTGTGTGTCCCCCGCTGGGACCTGGCCTGCAACCCAGGCATGTGCCCTGACTGGGAATCGAACCACGATCCTTTGGTTCGCAGGCCCGCGCTCAATCCACTGAGCTACACCAGCCAGGGTCCATACAGCTAATTTTTTTGATAGTTCTGAGTGATAGTTGTTTTGTAGTTTAGGTGTAATTTTTTCTGTGGGTGTGTGTGTAGGCCAGCCATGTTTACCTAAGCCTCCTTCGTAACCGGAAGTCCTCCATCTCAATATTTTTATCTGTCACACATGGGTGTGGAATCAGCCTGTTTCTCTTTTCTGCCCCTCTTACCAGTCTCGATATGATTTCTTCTTTAATTCTGTAGTTGTTGGTCTTTCATTATCCTTGATTTCTGGTAGTTGTGAATAATAGTTTTTCTGTAGTTTACTTGTAATTTTGATGTGATTGTGTGAAGAGGTGAGCCTTTTTTATCTAGCCCACCATATTAGCTTTCTTTCTGTATGAGGAGTTTGATGGCATGATTATCTGACTAGTAATGACACAAAGGTGGAGAAGGGTCTACATTCTAGATGATAGAATCAAGATTTCCAGAGGCTTTTTGAAATGTTACCTTAAATAAATGTAAAGTGAGGGTTTTTGTTCTAAAAAGAAACTAAACAATTTCAAGACTAGGAGAATGTAGATTAATTGACAGGCAACATAGTCCGTAGAAAGAATTGCTAGTTTTAATTCACTAAGCTCCATATTTGTCAACAGTATGATGTTGCTGCCAAAACAAACTATTTGATCTTAGGTTGTATTAGTAGAAATATGGTAGATTAACCAGTTGACATCTCTGATATCTGACCATTTTTTTTTTTTTTACTTAAAATATGGCAATTGCATATGGTTCAGCCTAACATCAAGCAGAAAATTAGTGATCCTGAACTAGGAAGTCATTATGCCCAGTGAAATAAGCCAGACACAGAAAGACTGTGTTATCTTACTTTCATGTAGAATTTGAAAATAGTTGAATTCATAGAACCAGAGGGTAAAATGGTGTTTGTCAAAGGGTAGTGATTGGAGATATTGGAAGATATTAGTGAAAGGGTACAAACTTTCAGTTATTAAGTTATTAAGCACTAGAGATCTAATGTACAGCATGGTGATTATAATAAATATTGTGTACTCAAAACATTCTAAGAGGGTAAATCTTAAATGTTTTCACCACACACACACACACACACACACACACACACACACACGTATACACAAATGGTAACTATGTGAGATTATGGAGCTGTCAATTAGCTTGACTGTGGTAGCCATTTCACAAAGTATACTTATATGAAATAGTCACATTGCCCACATTAAATATACACAATTTTTATTTGTCAATTATATCTCAATAAAGCTGGGGGGGGGAAGAAGGTGGGGGTCCTATATGCTAGACACTAATTGAACCACATTTA
Source organism: Glossophaga mutica (assembly GCA_039655065.1). NCBI lineage: Eukaryota > Metazoa > Chordata > Mammalia > Chiroptera > Phyllostomidae > Glossophaga > Glossophaga mutica. Next base: position 21,116,991 of record CM077318.1, read on the forward strand.
AATGGTTGTGCTTGGTTGTAGTTGACACATGATAAGATAAATTTTGATACATATTCACAATGGATTCCTACTATAATCTAGGGATACCAAAGCTTGCTGTTGAGAGAAAGGTGAAAAAAACTACTGATTTAGGCTAGGGATTTATGAACTAACTGTCTTTAAATATCAAAGGGGCTAAGAAGTGGGAAAGGTGTCTATTGTTTCTTTTGGGTAGTTTTAGAAAGTAACAAAGGGCAAATTAGTGGAAGTTACAAAGCAGCAGATTTGTATTCTACCCAAGGAAGGGTTTCTCATGATTGAGGCTTCTCTTGGGCTGTGAAGATAGCTGGTGAGATAGATCTCCATCAATTGTTCAAGCAGAAGCTTCATGTTGCTCAGTGCATTTTGGCGTCAGAAAATGTTTGAACAACATTACCACTTAGGTCTCTTGCTATTCAGAGGAGACTCTGATCCAGCTCGAAACTGAACTAAAATTGGCTCAGTTCCACTGTAGGAAGTAGCTTTTTCACATCTTAGCATTCTTTTACAGTATTTTTTCCATTACTGTTTAGTATTCCTACACCCCTCGCCCCCCACAATTACCACGCTATTGTCCTTGAGTTCTTTTTTCTTTTTTCTCAGTCCCTGCACCCCTACCCTCCCCTGCTTAGGTGTCAGCCTGTTCTCCATCTATGAGTCTGTCCCCATTTTCCTTGTAGTGCAGTTTGTTCATTAAATTCCACATATGAGTGAAATCATATGGTATTTGTCTTTCTCTGACTGGGTTATTTCACTTAGTATAATGTTCTCCAGTTCTATCTATGCTGTCACAAAGGGTAAAATTGCCTTCTTTATTACAGCTGAGTAATATTCCATTGTGTAAATGTCCCATAGTTGTTTTATCCACTCATCTACTGATAGACACTTGGGCTGCTTCCATATCTTGGTGACTATAAATAACACTGCAATGAACATAGTGTTGCTTATGTATTGTCAAGCAGACAATAACAGTGTATCATAAGGGCAATTCCACTGGGTTCTTTCAAGTCTTTAGTAGGTTGGTTTAGCTAAATTTAACAGTGATCTCAAGATGTATTTCTTTATCTGTACTGGAGAATCAGCTTTAGAATTTTGTTGAGGATTCAATTTCATTCTGTGATAGATTTTTGAATGCACTTGAGAATTAGTGGCTAAAAGTAGTGTGAACAGAACTCAAATTTTTTGGTGTCACATACTATTTACATTTCACTAATTACAATGACTTTTTCTAGGAAAAATAAATTACAGGGAAGAACCAGAGGATTCTTTTTTTTTTGTGACAGTACATTTATTAAAGCTGGGGACAGTGAAACAAAGAAGGGCTTAGGATAGAAGGAGCAATAAGAGAAAACCTAGCCAGGGCTGCTGTTAGCTCACGGAAAATCAGATAAAAGGGAGCCTCGGAGATAGGTTCAGGGGTTTAGCCTCGGATGAGCTGCTGCTCCCCATTGCTCCCCTGGTTGAAAAATCTCTGGATTCCCCTTAGAGTTTAGGAGGTGCACATCTGTGGGGGAAAAAGGGGGGAAGGGAAAGGTGCAGGCATGATCTTGGGAGGGAGAGTGTGCCCAGGGGATTCTTAATTACAAAACAGCTTTTCTGAGATAACATTTTGATTAATGAAGTATAAGTGAAACATAATACTCCATTCATCTAAAAATGCAGAAGAGTTTAAAAGCAAAGGCAATGTACATTTAAAATGGGTGAATTTTATAGCATATAAATTATACCTTAATAAATATATTTTTTAAAAAGGCAAAGGTATTTGGCAAAATGTATTTTAGGTTTTCAAAGTTAAATAGCACTTGAAAGCATGCTCAATGAGCACAGTATTTTGGCCAGTATAAGAATATCTGCCCTGACTTCCAGCCAAGATGGGCACACTGTGCCTCCTCTCACAACCAAAATTAAGGACAACAAAAAATTAGAAACAAGAAAACAATCAGAACTTATAGAAAATTCAACTGTACAGAAGTCCAACAACCATTCATCCAGACTGGTAAGAGGGGCAGAGTCGCGGCAGGAAAAAGTGGAGGTGCGGACCCAGGTACGAAGGCATCAATGGCTGGCAGTTCCCAGGCATACAGACAGCAGCTCACAGAGCCCAGGTGCACAGGTGGCAGCTAGTGGACCCCGGGCATGCAGTGGCAACAGTGCAGACCCAGTGAGGCCATGCAAGGCGGCTGGCTGACCAGGTGGGCCCACATCGCATGCAGATAATCCAGGCAAAGGGGAAGCGTCACAAGAGACTAGAATCCAAGAGAGAGAGTGGAGCAAGCACCATTTTTCCCTCTTGGACCCCAACCCCACATATAGCATCACTAACCAGCAACTGGGCTGCCCCGCCCTAGGGAACACCCAAGGCTCCACCCCTCACTATGTAACAGCTGTAACCAGACCAGAAAAACAAAACAAAACAAACAAAAAAGACCCCCAAAACCAAAAATGGCTCAAGCCAGAGAACAAATAAAAGCTCTAGAGACAATTCCTGTAAGTGACAAAGAGATAGCCAACCTATAAGATGCACAGTTCAAAGCCCTGGTGATCAGGATGATCACAGAATTAGTTGATTTTGCTCACAAATTAGATGAAGAAATGAAGGCTACAATAAACGCACAGGGAACCAATAGAGATGGAAGGAAAACTGGGACTCAAATCAATGGAGTGGACTAGAAGGAAGAAACAAACAAACAAACAAAAAACAAGGAAGAAACAAGAATTCAAAAAAATGAGGAGAGGCTTAGGAACCTCCAGGACATCTTTAAACATCCCAACATCCGAATTATAGGGGTTCCAGAAGGGGAAGAAGAAGAGCAACAAGTGGAAAATTTATTTGAACAAATAATAAAAAAGAACTTACCCAATCTGGCAAAGGAAATAGACTACCAGGACGTCTAGGAAGCTCAGAGAGTCCCAAAGAAGTTGGGCCCAAGGAGGAACACACCAAGGCACATCATAATTACATTAGCCAAGATTAAAACAAAGGAGGAATTCTAGAAGGAGCAAGGGATAAGGGGACAGTCACCTGCAAAGGAGTTCCCATCAGACTGTCAGCTGATTTCTCCAAAGAGACCTTGCAGGCAAGAAGGGGCTGGAAAGAAGTATTCAAAGTCATGAAAGTCAAGGACCTACAGCCAAGATTGCTCTATCCAGCGAAGCTTTCATTTAGAATGGAGGGGAAGATAAAGTGCTTCTCAGATAAGGTCAAGTTCAAGGAGCTCATCATCACCAAGCCCTTAGTATATGAAATGTTGAAGGGACTTATCTAGAAAAAGAAGATAAAAAAATATGACAGTAAAAAGACAGCAAACTCACAGCTATTAACAACCATACCTAAAACAAAAGCAAACAACTAGAACAGGAACAGAACCACAGAAATGGAGATCACGTGGAGGGTTAACCACAGGGGAGTGGGAGGAGAAGAGAGGGGGAAAAGGTACAGAGAACAAGTAGCATAGATGGTAGGTAGAAAATAGACAGGGGGAGGGCAAGAATAGTGTGGGAAATGTAGAAGCTAAAGAACTTATGACCCATGGACATGAACTAATGGGGGGAATGTGGGTGGGCGGGGGTGTGCAGGGTGGAGGGGAATGATGGGGGAGAAATGGGACAACTGTAATAGCATAATCAATAAAGTATATATTTTTTAAAAAGAATATCGCCCTGGCTGGTGTAGCTCAGTGGACTGAGCGAGGGCCTGCGAACCGAAGGATCGCGGTTCGATTCCCAGTCAGGGCACATGCCTGGGTTGCCAGGCCAGTTCCCGGCAGGGGACATACAAGAGGCAACCGCACACTGATGTTTCTCTCCCTCTCTCCTTCCCTTCCCCTCTAAAGATAAATAAATAAAATCTAAAAAAGAAAAAAAAGAATATCTGCCCTAAAGTCAGACTGCCTGCTTTTGTAACCTGGCTCCTCCACTTAGTAGCTATGTAAACTTGGCCAAGTCACTTAACCTATCCAAGTCTCAGTTTCCTCACATGAGGGTAATAATAGCACTTCCTTCACAGTGTTTTGAACATTAAATAGGTTAACACATGCAGAATGCTTAGAATAAACAGTGCCTGGCACATAGTAAATGCTTCATACATCTTAGCTCTTATGTGTGATGAGCCCCAGATGCGCAAATTTACCAATCTTTGATAATCTAAGTTCTCTTTAGTTAATAATGTGATTTATGCTGATGATACTTTGCAATCTTATAGTTTGGTTATACATGGGAGGACAAAAGTAGATGCATGTCTTTTACAGTTATTGATATAGAAAAAGACATGCAGGTTATGATTGTTACAATAACTTTATTAACCCTGTGTTTTGTATACTCATAACTGTAAACCTACTTTTGCCAATGTCTGAATTGTCACATTTTTAAAGCTTTCCTCTCACTTGTTGTTATTCTCCCTCTTCTTCAGCAATAACCTAAAATAGAGACTTCTGGCCAAGATGGAGGCGTAGGCGGACACACTGTGCCTCCTCTCACAACCAAAATTAAGGACAACAAATATTTAGAAACAAGAAAACAACCAGAATTTATAGAAAATTGAACTGTACAGAAGTCCAACAACCATTCATCCAGACTGGTAGGAGGGGCGGAGTCGTGGCGGGAGAAGGTGGAGGTGCGGACCCGGGAGCGCAAGCAACAGCAGCTGGCAGTTCCCAGGTGCACAGGTGGCGGCTGGCGGTCCCTGGGCCCACAGGTAGCAGCTGGCGGACCCCGGGCACAGGGGGCAGCTGGGCAGAACCAGTGAGGCTGCACAGGGAGGCTGGTTGACCAAGTGGTCCCACATTCGCGCGCACGGACGGACCAGGCAGAGGGGAGGTGGCAGAGGGGACTGAATCCAAGAGAGAGTGGAGCAGGCGCCATTGTTCCCTCTCAGACCCCGCCCCCACATACAGCGTCACAACCCAACCACTGGTCTGCCCCACACTGGGGAGTGCCTGAGGCTCCATTCCTCACTACGTAACAGCATGTGTGCGTGCACAGATAATCCAGGTGAAGGGGAAGCAGCGGAAAGGGCCGGAGTCCAGGAGAGAGCGGAGCAGGCGCCATTGCTCCTTCTCAGACCCCGCCCCCACCTATAGCGTCACAACCCAGCGACTGGGCTGCCCCGCCCTGAGGAACACCTAAGACTCCACCCCTCACTACGTAATAGCCACGACCAGACTAAAACCAAACCAAAACAAACAAACAAAAAAACCCCCACCAAAAATGGCTCAAACCGGAAAAAAATGAAAACCCCAGAGTCAATTCCTCTAAGCAGTGAAGAGATAGCCAACCTATCAGATGCACAGTTCAAAGCACTGGTCATCAAAATGCTCACAGAATTGGTTGATTTTGCTCACAAATTAGATGAGAAAATGCAGGCTACAATATGTGCAATGAAGGAAGACGCATGGGGAACCAATAGAGATGGAAGAAAAACTGGGACTGAAATCAATGGAGTGGACCAGAAGGAAGAAACTAACAACCAAACAGAAAACGAGGAAGAAACAAGAATTTGAAAAAATGAGGAGAGGCTTAGGAACCTCCGGGACATCATTAAACGTCCCAACATCCGAATTATAGGGGTCCCAGAAGGGGAAGAAGAAGAGCAACAAGTAGAAAACTTATTTGAACAAATAATAAAGGAGAACTTCCCCAATCTGGCAAAGGAAATAGACTACCAGGACGTCCAGGAAGCTCAGAGAGTCCCAAAGAAGTTCTACCCAAGGAGGAACACACCAAGGCACATCATAATTACATTAGCCAAGATTCAAATGAAGCAGAGAATTCTAGAAGCAGCAAGGGATAAGGGGACAGTAACCTACAAAGGACTTCCTATCAGACTGTCAGCTGATTTCTCAAAAGAGACCTTACAGGCAAGAAGGGGCTGGAAAGAAATATTTGAAATCTTGAAAAGCAGGGACCTACATCCAAAATTGCTCTATCCAGCAAAGCTGTCATTTAGAATGGATGGACAGATAAAGCGCTCCTCAGATAAGGTCAAGTTCAAGGAGTTCATCATCACCAAGCCCTTATTATATGAAATGTTAAAGGGACTTATCTATGAAAAAGAAGATAAGAATATGACAATGAAAAGACAGCAAACTCAGAGCTATTAAGAACCATACCTAAAACCAAAGCAAACTAAGCAAACAGCTAGAACAGGAACAGAACCACAGTAATGGAGATCATATGGAGGGTTAGCAACAGGGGTGTGGGAGGAGGAGGGGGGGAAAGGTACAGAGAATAAATAGCATAGACGGTGGACAGAAAATAGACAGGGGGAGGGCAAGAATAGTATGGGAAATGTAGAAGCTAAAGAACTTATGACACATGGACATGAACTAAAGGGGGGGAATGTGGGTGGGAGAGGGTGTGTAGGGTGGAGGGGAATGATGGGGGAGAAATGGGACAACTGTAATAGCATAATCAATAAAATATATTTAAAAAAATGAAATAACCTAAAATACTCATTGAATAGCTATATATGCCTGCATTCATTTGCTAGAGCTGCGATAGCATAATACACTAGACTGAGCAACTTAAACAACAGAGATTTTTTTTCATAGTTCTGAGACTGAAAGTCCAAGAGCAAGATACTGGCAGGATTAATTTCCTCTTGGCCTCTCTTCTTGCCTTGCAGATGGCTGACCTTTGCTGACTCTTTACATTGTTCTTCCTCTGTGCACAAGACCATGGTATACCTTCCTCTTCTTATAAGGGCATCAGTCATACTGCATTAGAGCTCCACCCTACCAGATTCATTTTGACTTAACTCTTTAAAAGACCTTCCCTCCACATATGGGTATATCCTGGGTTACTGGGTGTTGGGACTTCAACATAGGGATTTTGGGGAACACAATTCAGACTACAACAATGCCAAAATTCAGTCTGTACTGTGAGGGGTACAGAAGAAGTTTTATCAATCAAGCCTAACATTTAATTTTAATGGTGAATGAATTCATATCGCTTTTGATAGCTGATATTTTAAGCAACTCAGTAGCAAATATTTAAGGTCAGGATTTTAATTATACACTGCCTCGGTTTGAGGGGCACCATTACACTTTCTGAAGAATATTTTAAACTAGCTTTTGGAATAGATATTTATCCTGATTTAATTACCTTTTGCCAAAGAAAATACTACCTAATAAGCTTCTTTTTTCTCCCCTAGGCACATTTTCCCAGAAGTAACTGGCCCATTTTGTACTTCCTCTACTCATGCTGCTGTCCATTCCTTCCCTTTACCTAAGCTGATTTGGAGACCCCACTGGTCATTTTTGTTTTACACTTCTAAAGCATAGAGCTAACCTAGAGGTTAAAGGGCAGCCAATTTGGGAAAAATACGGGAACCTGTCTAATGGACAAATCTTACTAAAGCTTTGGTAAATTCATTGGAAGTTTTTACCTTTCAGACTATTACTACCAAAACGTAGAAATTATCAGTTCAACACTACCTATAGCATAAATACTATCAAAATCCGAAAGAAAAGATGACTACAGCAATCACATTCAATTGTATCCTGCTTTCAACTTTTTTAATTTTTATTTTAATTGTTGATCTTGTACAGTTTTCTGTCTTTTATTCTCACCCCAACCCACCACCCCAGCCCTCCCCACCTCCCTCCCATTTCCACCCCCCATAGTTTTTGTCCATGTGTCCTTTATACTTGTTCCTGTAAATCCTTCCCCTTTTCCCCTGAAATTCCCTCCCCTCTCCTAAAAGCATGCTGGCATATATGATCTCATTTTATTCTCACAAAACCCCTATGAAGTAAAATAGAACAAGAAAAATAATCTCCACATTATAGCTGAGGAAACTGAACCATAACATACACTGACAAATCTGTGCATATGTAAAGGGAAATATGATGACCTTCTTTAGGATCTTAGAGAACATGGGAGGAGGCAGAAACAAAGGATAGAGAATAAAAGCCAGTGTTTTTTTAGGATTAGGGGAGTGATCATTGTCTACTTCTTTATTTACTTTTTTTTTTTTTTAAGGAAAAATCACAAAATGAACAGAACCACTGCTTTTTCAGGAACTAAGAGAAAAATCACACTATATGAATCTCCAACAGTGGCTAAAAACGGAAAAGCAAGACCTAGTCACTTGTCTTTAAATAGATCTCATGCTCAGAAATACAGTCAGAGCGTTTAGGCGCCTTAGAGCTCTTGGTTTCTTGTGGCACCAGAATTCTTTCTATTCCCCAGGGGGCAGTGGGAGAAGGAAGAGGAGATGCACTGTTTAATTAAACTGGTAAATCTTTTCCTTTGGAAAAAAATATGGCTTCTTAATATTTGATTTTGCAACTTTAATATCAGCACAAATGCCATAGAGTCAGTCTCTGTATTGGCAATGGCACTGCTTTTAGGGCTGAGGTGGCATATTAACCACCTCACAGGGGGTGGCTGTTTTACATATGTCCTGTTCATAGAAATACAGAACAGGCAGCCACCATTTTGCTGTGGTCTCTTCACAGCAATAAAATGGTGGCATAAATTAAAACTTTCAGATCAAACATATTTTGGCTGTCTATTATCATCTTTGGCTCCTTCCCAGCTTGCGTGCTGATATTGGATGTCCTGAGATCTAAAATAATTTTAAAGGAAATTTTCCTCTCAATTTGGTCCTGTAATATTTAAAAGGCTCCAACAGAAAGGAGCATGTGATGCTCTGTTTCCCCAAAATACATTACATTCTCACTTCTTAATTGTAATTGCATTTGTAAGAAATACTGAGAAGAATAATCAGTAATAATGAAGGCTAATTTTAACACAAACAAAATATTTTTTTAAAAATCTTTGAAGATGTCCTACAGAGAAACTTAGGACTAATTTCTAAGGCAATAATTTTACTTATTTTCACAGCCCCTCACCACTTGAGTTGCAAGGGCTATGCTGCAAATACAATACAAAACTGATGCTTTCTAATTTTCATTAGTGATTAATTGAAGCCACAGAATCTGGAAGGTGTGCTGCAAACATACAGAAGTCAATTCTAAAGGTTTTGGCATGCTGTTTTCTGCTGGGTTAAATGCTGCAGATGTTGATTTTTTTTCTTTTTTTTTTAAGAATTTATTTATTTATCTTTAGAGGGGAAGGGTAGGAGAGAGGGAGAGGGAGAGAAACATCAATGTATGGTTGCCTCTCATGTGTCCCCTGCCGGGAACTGGCCTGCAACCCAGGCATGTGCCCTGACTGGGAATCGAACCGCGATCCTCTGGTTCGCAGGCCCGCGCTCAATCCACTGAGCTACACCAGCCAGGGCTTTTTTTCTTTAATGGTGACATCAGCGCTTGAAAAGTGGTATGCTGAGGAACACACATTGCTGGCGAGGGAAGTTGTCTTTCCTTGTAGAAGTCTGAAAATGTCTTGAGCATTATAACTTCCAATTGTTGATTCAATGCTGCATCAATTCAGAAAGAATCTTGTTCCAAATGAATCTCAACTTTCTATTAGTCATACACACTAGATTTAGGTGTTCCTGGTCTTTCTAATTTCTCATTTGTATTTCTCTCTGGTGTTCTTAATCTGTAAACATCTCTGAATGACAGAATGTTTTAAATGGCAGCCCCAATTTGCAGTCAGTCATTCCCCTCTTCTTCCTTCTCTCCCTTTTACACATTACTCACTAAAACACCCATCCATAAGGCACAAAAAGGATTCAGTGAATTCACATCTCTGTTTACATCACTCTTGTTGCCTTTCTGGCCCTTTTCAAAATACTAGGTATACTTTTACAGAGGTGCCTGATGTTTTGTGTTCTGCTTTCTTTAAAAAAATACTTTATCTATCTATCTATCTATCTATCTATCTATCTATCTATCTATCTATCTATTTATTTTTAGAGAGAGGGGAAGGGAGGGAGAAAGAGAGGGAGAGAAACCTCAATGTGTGGTTAACTTTCATGCGTCCCCACTGGGGACCTGGCCAGCAACCCAGGCATGTGCCCTGACTGGGAATCGAACCAGTAACACTTTGGTTCACATGCCAGCTCTAAATCCACTGAGCCACACCATCCAGGGCTGTTTTTTCTAATTAACATTATTTCATGCAGTCATTTCCACACAATGAAACAAACCACCTGCTCAAAGGGGTGTCTAACCTGCAGCCTATGGGCCACATGTGGCCCAAGATGGCTACAAATGTCGGCCAACACAAAATTGTATGTTTACTTAAAACATTGAGGTGTGTGTGTGTGTGTGTGTGTGTGTGTGTGTGTGTGTGATTACATGTTGCAATGTATTTAATGTGTGGCCCAAGACAACTCTTCCAGTGTGGCCCAGAGATGCCAAAAGGTGGGACACCTCTGCTAATGGCTGCACAGTACACCGCTGAATTGATATGCTATTCATGGCTTAGCCTTACTGTTGGGCATTTGAGTTGTTTAGAATTTTCATTTATTTATAAATGTCTATGCTAAAAATATCCTTATAATATTAGGTTTTGTCTTTCAGATTACTTCCTCACGATATAATCCCATAAGTGAGATTATCAGGTTGAAGTGTAGGCATGGTTCTAGAGCTCTTGTATAAATCTTTGTACCATTCTGCAGGTCCTGCGTGAATCCTCCATTCATAAGGCCATCCAACAATTCCAGTTGAGTCAATTTGTTTCCATACTTTTCATAATTAAAATATTGTTATTTATGATTTTAGAGAATTTTTCAACTATATATTTTTATTTTCTTATCCAGAATTAAGAATTTGAATTTGTGCTAGTGAGATGACCAAATCTTTTGAGGAAAAAAAACACATTAAATATTCATTTAAAATGAAGAATTTCATTTTGCACCCTGTGAATAGGCAGCGTGAGTCACTCAATAGGCTATGGTCATCATGCATGGGACTTAGTGTAGTCAGAGCCCCCCGAGCTTCCCACCTCCTGTGTTGCTGTCTGGGACTGGCTTATTTAGGAGTTTTTTATTTGTTTTTTTTTTTTTATTTTTTGTGAGAAATAAATTTTTATTGCATTAAGATGAATTTTTATACTCATTCATTCATCCAATAAACATTTGTTAACTAATCCCCATTTACCAGACATTGTACAAGTGATTTATATAGTAGCTGGTTAAAGGCTTCTGGGGCCAAATTGTGGCTGAGCTGCACTTTTGGGCACAGCTGGCCAAGTTTTGGCAAGCACAGCCTTCACCTAACAGTGTGTCATTTCCAAAACATTTTAAAATTGCAGACAATTATTTACATGCTGAGTTCCACACCTTCACAAGGGCTCAAGCTGTCAGCATTATATATCTCATTACAGCCAGCACTAGGCATGGAAAGGATTATTTTTAAAGGCTGTGAGTGCAAAACATCAATTAGTCATAGGAGAGAACAGTTAGCTGGCATGTGTTCTAGATTTTGCAACTTTGAGAGGGAGGGGAAATGCATTTACTTAATCTTTTATAGCTGAATCAAGTGAAAAAGGAGACAACAAAACCATTCAATTTGGGTTAGTTGATTCTTTAATCAGTCTCTCAGTTAACTGCAGATGCACACAGAGAACAGAACCAGCCAAGATGTTCTTTTCAATTCAATATGCCTGCAATATTCAGTAGGGACATTACTGTACTTGGTCAGGAGACTACAAAAGTCAATAGCAGCTTTCTTGGACTTCAATTCCGAAAGCTGAAGCTACTCTGAAATAACTACCTTTCCTTGTGTCATTTTTTATTTCTTTCCTAAAACAAGACAAAGGCCAGATTCAACAAACATTGACTGAGACTCCACCAAGTGTGGGGCTCTGGTATATAGACTGGAAGGGTTGTTCTGTATGACAAATTTGGTAAGGAGCTCTAATTTGATGCTCCTACTTGATCCTATAGAGGAATGATTAAATTAAGTGGTTTGAATTTTTGAGATACCTGGGAATGTGAATATCAACTGAATATTACATGATGGCAAGGAATTGAAATTAATTATACCAGCTATAAAAATGGCATAGGGTTTTCTAAGAAAATGTCCATATATTTTATTTTTAAGTATTTTTTAATTTATTGATTTGAGAGACAGAGCTAGAGAAATAGAGAAATAGAGATACTGAGATTTGTTGTTCCACTTATTTACGCATTCATCTGACTGGGGATCAAAACCTGCAACCTTAGTGTATCAATTAGAACAATGCTCTAACCAACTGAACAACCCAGCAAGAGCCATGATGTCCACATATTTTAAAAAGTATCCTGAAGTACACTGGGGTGAAAGAACACAAGTTTGGCTTCTGCTTTAATATAATGCAACCAAGGTAGAAGGTGAAATAGATGAAGCAAGTATGGCCAAATCGTAATTACTGTTCAAGGTGGGTGAAGAATCAGTGGGACTTCACTGTACATTTTTTATACTTCTGTATAGTTTTTAAAGTTTTCCTAATAAAAACAGTGTTTTGAATGAGTGGCTTAATTTAAACACAGGTATAGTTCACTTATTGGATACTTTAGGATGGCTAGTTTAAAAAATTAAGAGCAGCATTGTTTGATGTTATATGACTTCACGTTACTTGTGTTTTTAACCAACCTCACAGTTAAAGTTCAAGACCACAACCAGCCCACTTAAGAAATGTAGCCTTATTAGAGATATGTAGGTGCAATAAATACATAAATCATAGTATGACAGTTCTATATTGGTGGGAGTTGAGTGGGGTAGGAAATATCAAGTATTACTAAATAAATGATAATTCTAAATAAAGGATAATGCTGAGACTGGCTAGATACACTGAGACTGGTTAGAGGTAGAGGCAAATATTAGCTATGGCTGTATGCTCATCTTTGCCTACAATGGCAGTACCATAGCAACGGTTAAATCATGGAGTAATTAGCCCTGACTGGCATGGATCAGTGGGTTGGGCATCATCCTGCAAAGCAAAAGGTCACTGGTTCAATTCCCAGTCACATGTAACTCCCTTTAACATTTCATGTAATAATGGCTTGGTGATGATGAACTCCTTTAGCTTTACCTTATCTGGGAAGCATTTTATCTGCCCTTCCATTCTAAATGAAAACTCTGCTGGATAGAATAATCTAGGTTGTAGGTCCTTGCCTTTCATCACTTTGAATACTTCTTGTCAATCCCTTGTAGCCTGCAATGTTTCTTTTGAGAATAAGCTAATAGTCTAATTGGAACTCCTTTGTACACAACTCTCTGCTTTTCTCTTGTTGCTTTTAAGATTATCTCTTTATCTTTAACCTTTGGTATTTTAATTATGATATGTGCTGGTGTGGTCCTCTTTGGATCCAGGTTGTTTGGGACTCTCCATGCTTCCTGGACTTGTATATCTATTTCCTTTGCCAGATTAGGGAAGTTTTCCTTCATTATTTTTTTCAAATAAGTTTTCAATTTCTTGCTCTTCTTTTTCTCCTTCTGGCATCCCTATGATTCAGATATTGGTATGTTTGGAGATGCCCAGGAGGCTTTTTAGGGGAAAGAGAGTCAGTCAGGCTCCCTCACCCAGATGTCTGGGCAACTAAGGTAAGCAGTATTCCCATAGCCTTGAGAATGGACCCACATGCACAGAATCATTCTTTGTTATATAATATCTTGGCATTCTGCCAGCTTTGTGTGCATTTAATATATAAGGGAGTTGAGGTTTCCCTCAGCAGGACACATGGCCCACGGTATGCATGGATTGCCCCACCATTGAATAAAGGTATGTCAGGCATTCCCACGGCTCTGCAAATTTTCTTCTGTCTGCCTAAGTCCCAACTGAACCTGCTGGGCCTTGACAGACTGCAGCACAATTGCCACCATTAGCAGGATTCATCACAGTATGGTGTGAATATGGAGGAGCCCTTAGGAACCCAGAGGGGGGCCTGGAAGGGTGGCCAGTCACCGGGATGTGGCAGCCAGTGGCAAGTCTCCTGGCAGCATGGGCCCTGACTGAGGGTTAGCCCAATGTTAGTGGTGCACCTGACACAGTAGAGAAGGTTCTGTGCATGGGAGGGGAGACCCTAGAAAAGCCAAGTGCCTGAATAGCCACAGGGGCCATGGGCTGAGTGTTTCTTTCAGCTTTATGAGCTGAGAGACTCTGTGATGCAGCAAAGATACATGAACTTCAAGGAAGAGAGGAAGGCTTGGAAGTATGGATTTGCACCCAGGAGGAAGACATCCAAATGGCAGAGCAGTGATGACTGCCCCCCCTCAGGGGTAGCAGATGAGTTAGAAGAGGATGGAGGCAAGGAACAGAATTCCCTGCAGGCCTGCCCAGCAGTGTTACAGAAAATGAAGTCCCAGCAGCCCCTGGCTCCTGGGAGAGATCCATCTGGCCCTGCCCAGCTGGTTGAGCACACAACCTATAGATCCTATATGCAGGCTGAACTGGTTGATCTAATGAATCAGTTTCACCAGTAACCCAGGGAGCCCTTAGGAGTGTGGCTCTTATGCCTGTGGGATTTAGACAATTTAGCATCATGTGCACTGATAATGAGATGGAAAAGTTAGCTTCCATCACAACTCACCCCTCCCTGTGCCAATGGCTACAGAATAGCCAGAGCACAGATGGGGGCAGGGATTGCATTCTCTGTTGGAGTGGGTCATGGCAGCTATTTGCACAGTCTGGGCAGATATGGGAGATGTGCCAGACACTATGAGCAAATGGCAGTCCTTTGTGGACTTAGTGCAGTTCCTGCAGGAGTTGGGCATGTGCCAGGCTATGTTCAATCCCATACTCAGGGCCCTGATGATGAATGCTTTAAGTAGGGATGTAGGATCTTGTGTTGCAACATACCCCTTCAGTCTTGTTTGGATCCCTCATGGCAATCTTGGCCCCATTTGTCAGTGGTCACATTAATGATGTCACCACGATGGTGATGAGTTTGGGGGAGGCAGAGTCTTGCCATCAGCACAAAGCATTTCTGGTGGTATCTTGAATTCCCTCTGTTTCTCAGTCAAACAGTGCCCCCGTGCGGGTGACCAGGACACAGGTGTGGTCAGACCTTTTAGGGGCTGGAGTAGATTGAACTAAGATTGATAGGAAGCCAAATGCTTACTTATTGGAGCTTTGGAAACAGCCGCGAGCTAACCAATGCTTCCTGCCGCCCCAGAAGAAGAAAGCAGTGAGGAAGAAGCCTGTGGACGAGACCCGAGAGGCCTGTCCCGTCCAGCTGAAAGACCACCTGGTTGTATTAACCTCCTGAGAGGAGGGAGGAGATACCCTTTGGACATTTGAATAGGGGAAAGGCCGAGGGATCCATCTACAGAAGACAGGCAGGGACCAGAGGCCACACATTGAATTGGCTATCCATTGGTCCCCTACAAATGTCTGGCAGGTTCTGGCTCTAGTGGACACAGGAGCTGAATGTACCCTCCTGTATGGGAACCCTGAGAAGTTTCTAGGGCCTGAGGCCTCTATTGGTGGTTATGGGGGGGCATAGTGTAAAGGTGAAAGCTGTACAGGTCTCTCTGGGCATCAGGTGTTTGCACCCTGTAAATATACTGTTTATGTATCCCCCATTCCTGAGTATCTCGTGGATATTGATGTACTCCAGGAACTGTGGCTATACACCACTACAAGAGAGTTTTGCTTTCAGGTGCAAGTGATAAAAGCCATTCTGTGGGAGCATACTAACCAGTCCCCAATTCAGCTGCCACCTCCATGATGGGTAATGACAGTGAAGCAATATTGGTTTCCCTGGGGGACATGAGGAAATTATGGGAACTGTAGGAGAATTGGAAAAGGTGGGGATAATTAGGGTCACCACAGTCCCTTTAAGTCCCCTGTGTGGCCAGTGAGGAACCCAGATGGCACATGGAGAATGATGGTAGATTACTGGGAGCTCAATAAGTTCCTTCCTGCAATACATGCA
The DNA here is from genome assembly GCA_039655065.1 of Glossophaga mutica. NCBI lineage: Eukaryota > Metazoa > Chordata > Mammalia > Chiroptera > Phyllostomidae > Glossophaga > Glossophaga mutica. Next base: position 21,132,784 of record CM077318.1, read on the forward strand.
GCAGTCCCTTCTGTGGTAGATTTGATGGACCAGTTAACTAATGAGCTGGGAACTTACCACTTTGTAGCTGACCTAGCAAATGCCTTTTCCTCCACTGCCATTGCTCCAGAGAGTCAAGATCAGTTTGCCTTCACATGGGAGGACTGACAATGGACCTTTACAGTGCTCCCTCAAGGGTACTTGCACAGCCTGACCATCTGTCACGGGCTTATGGTGGAAGACTTGGCTAAGTGGCCACGGCCTGCAGAAGTGCACCTCTTCCATTACATTGATGACATTTTGCTCATCAGTGATGATCTTACAGAGTTAGAGAAAGCAGTGCCACAAGTGCTGTCACACCTGAAGTCATGTGGCTGGGCAGTCAATGAAACCAAACTTTAAGGGCCGGGATTATCTCTCAAATTTTTGAGGGTTGTCTGGTAAGGTAAAACAAAGGTCATCCCTGATGTGGTGATAGATAAAATTCAGGCATATCGTACCCCTACTACTGTGAAACAGCTCCAGACATTTTTGGGTCTGCTGGGGTACAGGAGAGTGCTCATGATCCACCTCACGCAAGTTGTTCACCCCTTGTATTCTTTGGTAAAAAAGGGAGTGAACTGGGACTGGACCTGACCTTGGAAAAGTGTTCTACAGAGCAAAGCACATCATTAAGCACGTCCAGGCCTTGCATACTTTGGATCCTGCTAGACCCTGTGAGCTAAATGCGCATGTGACACAGGAAGTTTTGGGTAAGGTCTGTGGCAGTGATTGGAATGGCTATGTCAAACCTTGGGTTTCCGTTCCCAATTATGTAAGGTAGCAGAGGTGCAGTACTCCTTGATTGAAAAGCAACTGGCTGCAGTGTATGCTGCCCTGTTGGCTATGGAGGCTATAACAGAAACTGCCCCTGTGACAGTAAGGATCACTTACCCCATTGCAAGGTGGGTCTGGGACTGGATGGCCAAGCCTTGCAGTGGGACAGCTCACACATCAACATTGGCTAAGTGGGGGCTTATCTGCAACAAAGGAGTACTTGGTCGACTAGCCCCCTACAGGCTGTGTTGCAGGAAGTGTTGGGCCCTGTTACCTATGTTGATGAAAATCTACTGCTCCTGCCACTACAGAAGAAATGGAAGCTATCCTCTTCCATAAAGGGCAAGCACCTGTTCCCTCAGATGCATGGTACAGTGATGGGTCCAGCAGGGGTCAGCCTGCCACGTGGACTGCTGTGGCAATTCAACCAGAAACAGACACAATCTGGTTTGACACTGCAGTAGTCAGAGTAGCCAGTGGGCAGAACTGCGAGCTGTGTGGCTTGTGGTTGCCAATGAAGCACTGCCCCTGACTATTTGCACAGACAGTTGGGCAGTGTACTGGGGGATAACATTATGGATCTCTACATGGCATTCAAATAAGTGGATGGTTATGCATATGCCATTGTGGGGACAGGCTTTGTGGCAAGACCTCTGGGAGTTAGGCCACCAGAAACAAACCACTGTATATCATGTGACCAAGCATGTACCCCTTGCTTCCCCTGGGAATGATGAGGCTGATACTCCAGCTAAAGTGTGCTGGCTGGAAATGGTGCCTGCTGGCCCATCAAGAAGAGACATCACCCAGTGGCTGCATGTTGCATCCTACATGCTGGACAGAAGATCATGTGGTCTACTATAAAAACTTGGGGGTGACCCGTCACCTTAGCAGAGGTACAGGAAGCTTCTGAGACCTGTGTTGTCTGCTTGCAAGAGCATCCCTGGAGGCCTGTGGGAACTACTGGGCAGGTGGTACAGGTACAAGTACCTGTGGCCTGATGGCAAGTTGGCTTGATTGGGCCCCTGCCTAGTTCAAAGAGGTATAAGTATGTGGTCATGTGTGTAGTCACTTGCCACCTGAATCAAACAGTGGTGGTCACTGCACTGGAGCACGTGTGCTGCCTATGGGTGACACTTAATCATTGAAAGTGGTCAAGGGATGCACTTTGCTGAAACCAGGCATGGGAAAACAAGAAAATATTCTATTGCCTGCCCCTAAGGGCCTGGACCGAGGGCAAACAGCCACTTGGACATAGCCTTGGGAAATAAAAGCCCCCACTTGCATTTGGTGGCTCTTGTTGCCCCTTTGGGACAAGGAGGTAGAGAAAAACTTGCAAATTGTGCCCTGGGTAATTGGGTATTCACACCCAGGTAGGCCCCCTCTGACAGCCACTGTTTTATTGGATGGCTAGAACTTGCATATATTTTGCCAGAAGGTTGTGATTTGCCACTGTTAGTTCGAATAACTGCTTTGTATTCTTGCCCCTAGGGTGCAAAGTAATACCTTTGTGGACTGGTTTCATACCTATGCCTCAGTGGCTAACCAATAGAAATCCCCCTGAGCATGTCTGCTGGCTTCCCATGGTGTATCTCTTCAGCTTCTGTCTCAAATTGGACTTGCCTTCAGAACCAGTAGAACAGAGAACATCCCTTGTGAAATGCAACCTGGACTGACATCTACTCTGGGGTGAAGCAGCAGTATAACTGGCCCAAGCCATTAGTTGACTATTTCATATAGGATGACTCAGGGTGGCTCACAGCTGAGGCCATGGAGCTGGGTGGACCAGCTCCCCTTTGTATTGAGAACCTCAAAGGACAACCCCAAGTGGGCTGGACTCCAACAGGTCTGTGTCAGACTCAGACTCTAGAGCATTTCTGGGAGGCGCAGAATGAGGTGTGGGCTGCAGTTCCAACTGGGGCCCTCTGGGTGTGTAGCTTGCATGGGTGGCCTTACCTGCCTGGAAATTGGACTGGCTGTTGTACCTGGGGATGGCCCTATCTGCCTGCTTGAGTTCACAAAACTCTGGCAATCTGGCGAATGAATTGGGAAGCATTTAAAGTGCAACACAGGTTAAAGAGTACTCCCTGGTGGTATTAACCATTAGCTATTTTTTTCTCCTCAAGCTGCTTCTGTAGTCACTGAGACTGAAATAGCTGCTTTGGCTTTGCAAATCGCTCATTCATTGATGCAACACATACATGTTCCTTAAGCCTCATAGATGAGGAAGTATATCAATTAAGGAAAGTAGCCTTGCAAAATTGTATGCACTTAAATATGCTTACTGCCCTTACTGCCTCACAAGGTGGGCTGTGTGCCTTAGTAAGGGATGAAAGCTGTGTGTACATTTCAGATATCCATCACAGTGTTAGCTAAGCTCTATGGCACAGGTGGCAAACACAAGGCCCGGGGGCCAAATCCAAATAGCCTTGTTGTTGTTGTTGTTGTTTTAGCCTAATTCCCATAGCCTTGTTTTTTCCAGCCCCACACCTTGTTTCTACCTGGCAGCAGCACCGAACTCTTGCTTAACTGTTAAGGAATATTTACAGTTATACAGTCCTAAAATTACATTCGGCCCTTTGAAGGCAACGGTGAGGCTGATGTGGCCCCCAGTGAAAATCAGTTTGACACACCTGCTCTATGGGGATTAGCTTCCAAGACCCGTGCTATTGAACACCTGACAGGTGATCCACTGCAGGAATGGTGGGCATCCCTAACTACTGAATGGTGGTGGGTCTTTGTTGTCCTGGGTGGTAGTGCTTATGTTTTCATCACTTGTTGTTGAAGTCTATACTGCTGTTGTGGTATATGGGTACAGGGCTCTGCTCTCCTTGCCAAGGGACCCTCACAGAAAATACCCTCACATAGATCATATGGTAAGGAACCCTGAAGGGGTAAATTGTAGGGGAAATAGAGTCAGTCAGGCTCCCTCACCTAGATGTCTGGGCAACTAAGATAAGTAGTATTCCCATAGCCTTGAGAATGGTCCCACATGCACAGAATCACAATTTGTTATGTAATATCTGCACACCTTGCCAGCTTTGTGTGTATTTAGCACATAAGGGAGTTAGGCCTTCCCTTGGCATGACACATGGCTTGCAGCATGGGTGGATCGCCCTACCCTTGAATAAAGACATATCAGGCATTCCCACAGCTCTGAGAATTTTCTTCTGTCTACCTGAATCCTGAATGAACCTGCCCAGCCTTGACAGGCTGCAAGACAGGCTTCTTATTCTGTCCTTGTTTTTTTTTTTTTAATTCTTTTTTCTTCTTGCTGTTCTGATTGACTGTTTCTTCCTTTCTTGTGTTCCAAATCTCTGAGTTGATTCTTGGATCCATCCCCTCCACTGTTGGTTCCATGTACATATTTTTTGATAATGCTATTACAATTGTCCTAATTTATCTCCCCTTCATACCCCTCTGCCCTGCACTCCCCCACTCTCTAGCATTATACTCCCCTTAGTTTATGAGTCATACATATAAGTTCTTTGGCTTTCTATTTCCTATACTACTCATAACCTCCTCTGTCTATTTTGTACCTACTAATTATGCTTATTATTCCCTGTACCTATACTCCCATTCTTGTCCTGCCTCTTCCCACTGATAACCTTTCATGTGATCTCCATTTCTGTGATTCTGTTCTTGTTCTAGTTGTTTGCTTAGTTGTGTTTTTTTTTTATTTTGGGTTCAGTTGTTGATAGTTATGTTTGTTGTCTTTTTACTGTTCACAGTTTTTTATCTTCTTCCATTTCTTAGATAAGTTCCTTTAACATTTCATATAATAAGGCCTTGGTGATGATGAACTCCTTTAACTTTACCTTACCTGAGAAGCACTTTATCTGCCCTTCCATTCTAAATGAAAGCTTTTCTGGATAGGGTAATCTTAGATATAGGTCTTTGCCTTTCATGACTTCAAATATTTCTTTCTAGCCCCTTCTTGCCTGTAAGGTTTCTTTTGAGAAATCAGCTGATAGCCTTATGGGCACTCCATTGTAGGTAACTCTCCTTTCCTCTTGCTGCTTTTAAGATTCTCTCCTTATGTTTAATCCTGGGTAACTTAATTATGATGTACCTTGGTGTGTTCCTCCTTGGGTCCAGTTTCTTTGGGATTCTCTGGGCTTCCTGGAAGTCTTTTTCCTTTGCCATGTTGGGGGAGTTTTCCTTCATTATTTTTTTCAAATAAGTTTTCAATTTTTTGCTCTTGTTCTTCTTCTGGCATCCCTATGATTTGGATGTTAGAGTGCTTAAAGTTGTCCTGTAGGTTCCTAAGCCTCTATTCATTGCTCTGAATTCTTGTTTCTTCATTCTGTTCTAGGTGGATGTTTATTTATTCCTTTTCTTCCAAATTGTTGATTTGAGTCCCAGTTTCCTTCCCTTCACTGTTGGTTCTCTGTCTATTTTTCTTTATTTCACTTTGGGTAGCCTTCATTTATTCCTTCATTTTGTGACCAAGCTCAATCAGTTCATGTGAGCATCCTGATTACAAGTATTGTGAACTCTGTAGCAGACAGGTTGTCTATTTCCTCGTTGCTTAGCTCTTTTTCTGGAGTTTTGGTCTGTTCTTTCATCTGGGCCATATATCTTTGTCTCAGGGCACCTGTTATGTTTGTAAGGGGGTGGAGTCTTTGGTATTTGCCAGGGCAGGGCAACCCTCTTTGCTGCATTGTGCCTGTGGAGGAGAGGTCAGAGAGGGAACAATGCTACTCACTCACTCTGCTCTAGCTCCACATTCCAATAAACTCTCCTGTGAGACTGGAAGTTCCTCCTGCCTTTGCCACCTGCACAGTACCTTACAGCTAGAGGTTTTGAGTCTTTAGTTTCCTGTTCAGCCCTGCCTTGTCCATGCATTCTGCTGCCTTGCCGTGGGTCCTCTCTCCCTGGCTGCCTATCTCCACCCCTCTTACTGATGTAGATGAATGTTTCTTTAACTCCTTAGTTGTTGGATTTCTATGCAGTTTGATTTCCTGACTCTTCTGGTTGTATATTGGTTTTAAGTTGGTTGTTATCCTTATTTTAGTTGTGTGAGGAAAAGAAATGTTTCTACCTACACCTACATCTTGGCCAGAACCTCACCTGTAGATTTTTTTATTTCACATAATGTAACCTTCATTTTTGCCTGGGTCTTTTGTATGTTGTTGCCGTACTCACGGAGTTCTTTGGGTATCCCAATAAGCAGTGTTTTGAACTCTGCACCTGATAGGTTGATTATTTCCATTTTATTTAATTATTTTTTTCTGGAGTTTTGTTCTGTTCTTTCAATTGGGCCATACTTCTTTGTCTCCTCAGTTTGGCAGCCTCCTTGTGTTTGTTTCTGTGTATTAGGTAGAGCTTCTTTGACTCCCTGTCTCAATAGTGTGGCCTATTATGGAACAGCAGACCTGTAAATTGTTTGAGGTGGAGACTTGGGTGATCACCAGGGTGGGGTCACCTATTTAATCACTTTGTGGCTCTGTGTGTGGGGAGGGCTTGAAGAGAGAACAATGCCACTGCTTGGCTTCTGGAAGTTTGCCTGGGAGGAACCTGTGTCCCAGCACTCACCCTGTTTCTAGTCTCCTCACTTTCTCCTTGTATGCCACTTGTGCTCTTCCATCTGTTGCCCTTTTGTGCTGAATCCCAGAGGGGTTGGTCTGCGTCAGTTCTAAGTCCATGCAAGCCCTTTAAGATGAGTCCTCTGATAATCTGGCAATTTCTTCTGCCACCCCAGCAGTTATGGGGATTTATCTTCCTGGCACTGGAACCCTGGACTGCTGCATTGTAGGCTAGCATTCCTCAGTCCCAAGGTATCCCCCTCGATTTTTATCCAACACCAACTATGGGACCATCTGTTCCACCATTTCTCTGCACCACTCTGGCAGCTCCACCCCTCCTATGCATATGGATGAATGTAGCTTCTTTAAATTCTCAGTTGTCAGAATTCCATATGGCTCAGATTTCTGATGGTTCTGGGTGTTATTTGTTTTATAGTTTGGATGTAATTTTTTTCTGTAGTTGTGCAATGAGGCAAAGAGTGTTTACCTACACCTCCATCTTGACCAGAAGTCCCAAATTGTTAAAAATAATTGATCTGCTGTTGACTGCATCAAACATGGCCCAGTAGGTGCCATTAGAGAGTAGTGAAAACTGCTAGGACCCAGTCACTTCAGCCATGGATATGCTTACCTTTCCTGAATGCGTATCTTCCAGAAGTGTTGGCTGTGTCTGGTTTTGTAAATTAAACCATACTACTCTCATCAACCTCTGTCATAAGGTCATAGCTATTTTCATGATGATTCTTCGATCACTAAGATCTATATTATACAAATCACATTTTAGAATGTGACAAGGTTTTTATTTATTTATTTTTTTGCCATAATAAAAAAGTGACAAGGCTTTAAAAATCACATATTTTAAGACAATTTGTGTGTGGATCCGGGCTCCTGGGGCCCATGGCATTATGGATGAGATGAGACAAATTCACATGGACTACCAAGTCCTGTGGAGGAAAAGGGGTGGTATGGCCACTCTCTCAAGGGGAGAGCACCTGGACTCTTACCTTGACAGGCTTTTATTGGGTTCAGTTTGGACAGGAATACTGGGTGTATACATAAAGCTCATCAATTGTTGTCAGGCAGAAATGATTAAGCAATAGATAACATTCAAAGAACTCTGAGGGCTTATTCTGAGTCAGGATCAGATAGTTGAAGGGCCATAAAACTTTAGAGAACAAACTCACTTCCTGCTTGGACCCTTATCATTTAAATTGAGGGTATTAGCAAAGTAGATTTCATAGGATTTTATGCATTCTTTCTTAGGCCTGATCACCCTAGGGAACCCACCCTTTCCAGCACAGGGCCACACTCACCTCCAGCATTGTTTCAGGTGTAAGGCATTGTTTCAGGCTTAAGTCAGGCAGGAGAAGTAAGGCAGCCAAGAGATTAGGAGACTTCTTGCAGACAGAATGAGGACTCAGGCTATGTCAAAGCAGAGGGGCTAGGGCCCATCAACCCCTTTTTCTTTAGCCCCTCAAGTCCTTCCATGAGGGCCCCCTTTGAAACCATGCCTGTCTTAGGTTGTCCCTCCTTTGAGGAATCTGACTGGTCATTGGCTAACCAGTCATCTGCCTGGGGCCAAGCAGGGTGAAGAGAAAGGAGGCAGAGGTGGTGCCCCTACAAGGAAGATAAGCTTTGTCTTCTTAGTGGCTTATGGTCCTAAGGTCCTTTACTCAGCCTTAGCCACAGGGGATTACAACTTCTGAAACCAGGCAGGGTAGTTCCCAACAAATTGTACTTTTATAGTGAATTAAAAATGTTGCTCTATTACATATGAAGAAGGAAGCGTGTCTTGTGTAAAATGTATCCCATGGCTCACCTCTCCCTAGATAAATATTTTCTTGAAAAACTCAAAGCCTTTAGTTGCCTCTTCTGGAAAGGACTTTATCATATAGGAAGTCCCTTAACTGTTTATTTATTCACCTTGTTCAAGACTGCTAGTAGTTGCAGTGTTTGTTCAATGCTCTTTTAAGTTCAGTAGGGGGAAGGCACCTTATCTTTCACCTTGTTGAGGCAGCAGATACTGGCTGAAGGATCATTACCATAATTTTTACTTCTGTACATATATATTCTACCTAATAAGATATATTTCAGTGGGCTCCACCTATATTGGAAGATATCTGTGATCATTCTGACAAGTAAAATTTTCTTAATATTACTTTTTCTCCTCATTCCACCTCCAATTATGGGGTAGTCCCTTACTAGTAGGCATCTGTTTCATAGTTATTTCTGAATAATAATTGAATTTAAGGCTTTTAACACTTATTAGGATAAAAAAGTTTAAGTTAGACTTCTGGCCAAGATGGAGGCATAGGTAGACACACTGTGCCTCCTTGCACAACCAAAAGAAGGACAACAACAATTTAAAAACAAAAAACAATCAGAACTTACAGAAAAATCAAACTGCATGGAAGTCCACAACCAAGGAGTTAAAGAACACACATTCATCCAGACTAGTAGAAGTGGTGGAGTCGGGCAGCTGGCGGGGAGAGGACAGGTGGCAAGGCGGTGGCTGGCGGACCCAGCAAGGTGGCAGATTGTGGAACAGGGAATGGCGTGCAAGGCTGCAGCTGGCCAGCAAGGCAGCAGCCGGTGAACTGGGCGGTCCCACATTTGTGCGCAGATGAAACAGGCAAAACTGAGGAGTGGGACAGACGGCACATCCCAGGGCTCCAGCATGGAGAAATAAAGCCTCAAACCACTGATGGAAAACACCTGTGGGGGTTGAGGTGGAAGGAGGAGAAACTCCCAGCCTCACAGGAGAGTTCATTAGAGAGACCCACAAGGTCCTAGAACATACACAGACCCACCCACCTGGGAATCAGCACCAGAAGGGCCCGATTTGCAAGTGGGAAGCAGGGGAAGTGAACTAAATACATCAAAGAGCAGAGCAAGGGACATTGTTTCCTCTTGGACTGCCTCCCCACATACAGTGTCACAACCCAGTGACCTGGGTTACCCCGCCTGGATGAATACCTCAGGCTCCACCCCTCACTATGTAAGCAGCATGTCAAGACAAAAAAAAAAAAAATGGAACAAATGAAAGAGCAGATCAAAGCTCCAGAAAAAATACAACTAAGCGATGAAGAGGTAGCCAACCTATCAGATGCACAGTTCAAAACACTGGTGATCAGGATGCTCACAGAATTGGTTGAATGTGGTTTCAAATTAGATGAAAAAAAATGAAGGCTATGCTAAGTGAAAACAAGGAAAATGTACAGGGAACCAATAATGATGGGAAGGAAACTGGAACTCAAATCAACAGTGTGGACCAGAACGAAGAAAGAAATATCCAATCAAAAAAGAATGAAGAAACAAGAATTCAAAAAAAAAAAAAATGAGGAGAGGCTTAGGAACCTCCAGGACCTCTTTAAACATTCCAACATCTGAATTATAGGGGTATCAGAAGGGGAAGAGGAAGAGCAACAAGTGGAAAAGTTATTTAAACAAATAATAAAGAACTTCCCCAATCTGGCAAAGGAAATAGACTTCCAGGAAGTCCAGGAAGCTCAGAGAGTCCCAAAGAAGTTGGACTCAAGGAGTAACACACCAAGGCACATCATAATTACATTACTCAAGATTAAAATGAAGGAGAGAATCCTAGAAGCAGTGAGAGATAAGGAGACAGTTACCTACAAAGGAGTTCCTCTAAGACTGTCAGCTGATTTCTCAAAAGAGACCTTCCAGGCAAGAAGGGGTGGAAAGAAGTATTTGAAGTCATGAAAGGCAAGGACCTACATCCAAGATTGCTCTATCCAGCCAAGCTGTCATTTAGAATGGAAGCCAGATAAAGTGCTTGTCAGGTAAGGTCAAGTTCAAGGAGTTCATCATCACCAAGGCTTTATTATATGAAATGTTAAAGGGATTTATCTAAGAAAAAGAAGATAAAAAATGCGAACAGTAAAATGACAACAAACTCACAATTATTAACAACCACACCTAGAAGAAAAAGAAAACCACAACTAAGCAAACAGCTAGAACAGGAACAGAACCACAGAAATGGAGATTACATGGAGGGTTATCAACAGGGGAGTGGGAGGAGGAGAGAGGGGGGAAAAGTACAGGAATAAGTAGCATAGATGGTGGGTAGAAAATAGACAGGGGGAGGGCAAGAATAGTGTGGGAAATGTAGAAGTCAAAGAACTTATATGTATGACACATGGACATGAACTAAAATAAAGGTGGGGAATGTGGGTGGGAGGGGTTGTGCAGGGTGGAGGGGAGTGAACGGGGAAAATGGGGCAACTCTAAGAGCATAATCAATAAAATATATATTTTTAAAAAAGAAACAAACTTAAAAAAGTTTAAGTTGTGTGTCATTGAAAAAATCCTGCAAAATTCTTCAGCTTTAGTTCTCAAAAATAGAAATTAAAATAGTGTATTATATCTCTACTTAGTGTTTACACTAGCCTCCCCCAACCCTATGTCCCCAAGCTATATTTTCCTGAATGTTTTCAAACTGGGTTTAATAATTTTAATTCCAACTTAGCTGAAGATTGCTATAATTGTCATTTTTATTTAAAAATATTTATAAATGTATTTTAGCTAAAAAATACTAAACAAATAAAATGGAAATGAAGGTACCACTGTAACATTATCTACCCATTTTTCCAAAGAGTGTAGTGTCCTGAATATCACATGGAAGCCAATTTACTAATCCTCCAAATCCAGTTTCCCATTTTTTCTTGAAAGTATGAGGTAAAAAAATTACATAACATGAATCAATGATAAATGATAATCACAATATAAAAATATTCTTAAAGAAAAATTCAACAATGTAAAAAACACTCATTCATTGTAACCTCTTTATTCTAAAATATAATATTTTTAAGACCCAGTGTTTGAAAAACTTAACATGAATTTTTATCTTTTTTATGTAATGCTAAGCATCCAGATTAAAATAGAGAAAATATGATTCTTGGCTACATGAGAGAAAACATTTGCAAATATCCATAGCATTCACTGTTCCAGTCAATTGAGTTTATGTAGAAAGAGCCAATGTTATGTGCACCAATATGTCAACTATTCATTAATAACCCAGATTTATTTTCCTTCTGAATTAGCATTGTATTCATGAATTTGACAGTGTATCTATTGCTGCTTTCAATGAAAACTCATATACAAATTACTCCTGGCTGAATTTTAAATACAATCCTGAAGCACATTAGAATCAATCATTTGTCTAATGGTGGTAAATTCATTGTTTTTCTTTTATTTCAAAATTTTACTCTACTTATAGCATGGTCTCTCCCTGTGAATCTGTAGGCACATTGTTAATAAATGCTTTTGCAAATATGATTATTCAAAGAACAAATGAATATTGATTAAACTGAATAATGCATTATTTTCTAGGATAAGTATATTGAATTTACTCTCAGTGAACAAACAGCATGAATTAGGCTAGGTAATTTTTTGAAGCTGTAACTTGCTTATTCTACTCTGCTATGAATATTCAGACTGAAGGCTGAAACAGCACTTGCACTGCTTTTGCTCTTCTTTTTAATTACAATTTTTTAAAAATGTGTATAAGTACTGTAGGTTCCTTAAAGGAAAGTTGGAAACTGCACATGTGTTAAAAAAAGAAAAGAGAACAGCTATCACCTCATTACTCAGACACAAACATTGTTAGTATTTGTGCTTTCTAGTTTCATTGTGAATGGCACTAAGTTTCTTTTTAAACATTTACTCCTTTTTATGCATTAGGATATAAATTTCAAAGTTAGCTTTTATTGTTTTCCCCAATTTTAATATTTTCTTTGATTGCAGATACTTATTACTGAGCAAAATCAGTTACATTAGAAAAGAAATAAATTATTCCGTGACTCCAAGCTTTGGTTATATGCTAATCTCATTTGAGATCATTTATACCAGAGAATTTAAGTCTTTAATAGTGTTTGTTTGTAGCAATAAGAAGATAACAAATGGATTGGGGTGGGGAGGTAGTTTGAATTGCCTGATGGTTTGGTTACAGGTAATGTAAACTTTAGATAACTACTATTAACATGAGGTGCCAGGTACTTGGTATGTACCATCCCATTTTATCCCCACAACAATTCTGTGAAGTGGGTAATATTAGCTTCCTGATTTTCAAATAGGTAAATGGAAGCTCAGAGAGTGTGAGTTATCCAAGGTCACACAGCTAAGTGGCGGTGTTATATTTTGAATTTAGGCAGTTTGACACTTGAGCCTGCATTCAAAACCTATGCCATATGGGTAGAAGGGTGTGATTCCAGGAAAGATGTTCAATGCCCTGAGCATGTTTTGGCCCGGGCCTCCAACCTGTGGAAACTAATAAACCTTTAAGCATAGGAGTCCACAGAAGGGACTTTGAAAGCATTATTGTCTCCAAAAATCTACCCCATTACTACTCTAAAAGTTAGTTATGAACAGAATCAAATTCTTCATTCTTCCTATACCTCCCAGTCTTGAGAGAAATCCTGTGTCAACTTATGAAGATCCAACATCTCTCTGTGGGTCCTCCAAACCCTTCTCCAACCCCATAAACATTACATTTCTCCACTTCCTGTCACTCTGATAGAAGTGTGGTCCAAAAATGCAATATTGGGGCTTGCAAGCCTCCCCGCTTATTGCTGATGGTTGTAAGTGCTTACAAGCAATTCAGAATGTCAGGGTATAGAACAGACTTAGAGGTCTTAAATGAAAGGTGTTTTTTAAACTGGTCTTTTTTTCATGGCATAGGGACATGGTTTCTTTTCTATTACATATCCCAAATGGCCTACAGTCAAGAAAGGATGAATTTTTGTTTCTTGGGAGAGGAAATAAGACACCTTCTATTGTTATAAATGGTTTCAATATAGGTTTATGGTGGAGAGGGGGAGGAAGTAGATAAGTTGCTGTTCCTTGACATTAACTTCACCAGACGGCATGGCAGGCATTTTCCCTGTGATGGTTATGGCAGAAACATGACTGCCTGCTCTCCTTGCTTGATATCCCCTCTCCCATACACGCTGTACCCAGCAGTCAGTGCTCTTTCTCAATACAAATCTGATTATGTAGTGTGCTGTTTAAAACCTCTCAATGTCAGGATCCAGAGACACATGAAAAGATGCTCAGTATTGCTAGCTATCAGAGAGATGCAAATTAAAACCGCAATGAGATACCACTTCACACCTGTCAGAATGGCCATCATAAACAAAGCAACAAACAATCAGTGTTGGAGAGGTTGTGGAGAAAAGGGAACCCTAGTGCACTGTTGGTGGGATTGCAGACTGGTACAACCACTGTGGAAAGCAGTATGGAATTTTCTAAGAAAACTAAAAATGGACATACCTTTTGACCCAGCAATTCCACTGCTAGGATTATATCCTAAGAACTCTGAAACACCAATACAAAAGAACCTATGTTCATAGCAGCACAACTGACAATAGCCAAGTGTTAGTAGCAACCTAGGTGCCCATCAGTAAATGAATGGATCAAGAAACTACGGTACATTTACACAATGGAATTCTATGCAGCAGAAAGAAAGAAGGAGCTCGTACCCTTTGCAACAGCATGGATGGAACTGGAGAGCATCATGTAAGTGAAATAAGCTAGGCAATGAAAGACAAATACCATATGATCTCACCTTTAACAGGAACCTAATCAACAAAACAAACAAACAAGCAAAATATAAACAAAGACACTGAAATTGAGAACAGGCTGACAGTCACCAGAGGGGAGAGGGGAGGGAATTTCAGGGGAAAAGGGGAAGGGTTTAGACCAACAAGTATAAAAGACACATGGACAAAAACTAGCAGGGGGTGGAAATAGGAGGGAGGAGGGGAGGGCTGGGGCGGTGGGCTGGATGAGAGTAAAAGACAGAAAACTGTATAAGAATAACAATTAAAATTTAAAAAAAATAAACAAAACAACAACAACAAAAAACTCTCAGTGTCTTCCCATTGCAACTTTACCTGATCTATGGGCCACTCTCCCCATTACTTTCCCTTATACTCCATGGTCACCAAACCCAGGTCTTCACACATGCTTTCTCCCTTCCAGGTCTTCCCTTCTTCCACTCCCACATTTCCCATTCTACTTTTACTTCTCTATCAGTTTTTGATGTACAGATGGCTGCTTCTAGCCATCTTCCCTAATGTACTCCACCACCATCTATGACTAGATTAGATTTACTTGTAGTACCTTCCCATAGCACCCTGCACTTCTCCTTCAAGGTGCTTATCCCACTCTATTGCCATTACTTGTTTGATGTCTATATTCCCTGGATAGACCATAAGCTCAAGGAGGGCATGGGCCAGGTGTCTGTTTTTATTGAGGGAAAGGCACAGAACTAAGAAGTATGATTAAAGTTTAGCAAAGCAACAGGGGCAAGAGATGAAGATGAAGTCCTTCAGTATAGAAGAGACTGCATGAGCAAAAAAATTGGAAGTGAGAAATTACTGAGTAGGTGCAGTGATCTGCATCAGAGTCCAATACCATTAGATAAAAGTTACCTGGTAGGTAGTGAGTGGAAGCCCAGAGGGCTGATGAAAGTGTGTGTGTGTGTGTGTGTGTGTGTGTGTGTGTGTGTGTGTGTGTGTCTGGTTTATTCTGAGGCAATCAATAGTTTTGATCACAATCACAAAAGGATTCAGAAGGAGGGACATGTGGAGACATATTTTCAGATCTGCAGACTCCCCTCAAGCATATCCATGGACCCCAGTTAAAACCCTTTAGGAGACCTGTGTTGCTACCACAAGCCACAGATCACAGATGAAATGGGATATAGAGTGCATATATTTTTGTTCATTATTTAATCCCCAGTAGATAGAACAGACATTTCAAGTGTAATATGGCTTACACCAAATTCATGGATTTCTACACCACACCCTTACCTCTACACCAACCTACTTTTTCACCAGATTTCTCTTTATTGGTAATGACTCCACCACTCACAGTTCCTCACTCCCTTGATTCTTTGCTTTTCACCACTCCCAATAAATGAGCAAATCCTGGATCCATCCACCTCTTTCCAGTCTGAGCAACATCCTTTCTGTCAGAATTATTTGCTTTGATGGCTGCCTGGCCAGTCACCTTGATTTCTACTAGTTTCCTCCTGTCCATTCCTCATATTTTGGCTAGGTTGTGTGAATCCCTCAAACCCTCTAATTTTCCAAGGCCCATAGAATAAAATTCATACTCTCTATACTGGTCTCTAAATCCCTCCATATCTGGCCCTTATCCATCTGTTGGATCTCATCTTCTTCCATTCTTCTTCCTTCATTCACACAGTCTGGTCACATGGCCTTCCCACACTTTATCTTCATATGGAGCTCAGTCCTCCTTCAGGGCTTATACATTTGCTACTCCCTCTGACTGGAAACTCTTCCTCCTTGTCTATCAAGTGGTTTCAGCTCAATTGTCTCCTCCTCAGAAAAGGTTTCCATCTTTTATTGTCTTTCTAACACTTATCTCTATGGGCAATTAACTTGTTAACGCATTTTTTACAAATTATTTTATCCCTTCTCTAGAATGTTTGTGCCCCGTGTCTTACATGTTGGTGGCATTTATTGTTATTCATCTGTGTGTCCCCTTCTCCTAGAACAAGTCTAGTGGTTTGTAGTTGTTCAATAAATATTTTTTAACTAATAAATACATTTTTGAAATATTGTTGAGACACTAGAAGGTAAATACCATACACTGTGTCTTTGAGTATGTCCTTATACCTTTCCAGGCTCCAAATTCTTTAGCCATAAATGGTGATTAATCATAATTATTCTTCCCTATGATAATAGCTTGAGATTGAAAGTAGATACCACTCCTAACTGTGTATTGCATTCTTGGAGGAAAGCAGCTATAAGGACTGAACTCAGAGGGGCTGTCTTCAGGCACTGGCTGTCACAGACACTTGGGGAATCTCAGAGGCAACCTGAAGTGGAGGACAAGTTGAAAGGCACACTCTACATAAGGCCACCTGGAGATTGTGGTCCTGAAGCCTGGTTTGCCAATTGCCCAATTCTGCCAGGCAAGCCTCTTCTCTGTCAAGGGCCCTGGCATATTTTTCTTTACCCAGCCATTTTTACTACCATTTCTGCCTTGAGTAGTTATCCAGCTTGTTCTGTCCTAGGTTTTTCCTTTGGGAAGAAGGAAGAATGAAAGTAGAAATATTTATTGTTTTCCAATTTAAAGAGAGCTTGTACATGTATCATCTTGCTTAACCATCCCCCAAACTCTTCAGAGGTGGCTTATTCTCATTTTACTGAAGAAAAAGCTGAGGCTCAGAGAGGTTGTGTAACACACCTAAGGTTACAATGTTTAAAATTAATAAAACTAATATCTATCAGGTCTGCCTATGTACTTTGCATAACACAGCACTGGATTTCCTAAGTGTTGCAGTGTTGGGCTCTTGAAGTGAAATTCAGGTCAGGAGTTTCCCTTCCCTCTCCAGACTCCTCTTTCTGAAGCTCCCAATATGATAGGGCAGCAGAGTCTGGGGCTCTCAATAAAGTCATTAGGAAAGACAGCCCCAGGCTTCTGGTCACATCTAGCTAGAGGTTTATCTAGGAGCAGATCCAATGTGATACACATGGGGATCCACCACAGGTAGGGGTGGGTATTTTTTTGGAGGTCTGTTAACATATTTTAAATATAATAAAATTAATTATTATTTCTAGTAAATTGCCCTAAGCCAGGCATTTTGTTGTTTCAGCCTTTTGGCTGGCTGCTAAGACTATGACAAATGTGGTCACCACTGAAAGGTCTGGCCAGTAGCTGCCCCTGGAAAGTTGCACAGGCCTGTGCAAACAATATCAACAAAGATGAGTGTTTATTTTATTGTATTGTAGTTTAGCTTAGTTTAATTTTTTTTAGAGAGAGAGGAAGGGAGGGACAAAGAGAAGGATAGAAACATTGATTGGTTGAGATTGGTTGTGATTGGTTGTCTCTC
Source organism: Glossophaga mutica (assembly GCA_039655065.1). Lineage (NCBI taxonomy): Eukaryota > Metazoa > Chordata > Mammalia > Chiroptera > Phyllostomidae > Glossophaga > Glossophaga mutica. Next base: position 21,149,989 of record CM077318.1, read on the forward strand.
AGACACAGCCTGACTGACCAGGAACTGAACCCAAAACCCAGGCATGTGCCCTGACCAGGAATCGAACTGCCAACCTTTTGCTTTGTGGGACAGTGTCCAGCCAAGTGAGCCACACTGGTCAGAGCCATGCAGGTGTATTTAAAATCTATATTTTTGGAATTCTTTGAGCAAGGACAGAAGCTATTTACATTTTGCCAGTTGTGTGAGGAAAATATGATGAAAACTTGAAGTAACTAGAACAATATTTTAATTCATTCAAGGGTGTTTGGTGTCTCTTCAAAATTATTAGTTGGCCAAGAGAAATAGAGCCAACATCAGTACTCTGTAATGACAGCCTGGGGGCTTCTCTCCTTATCCTGCTCTTCCAGATTTGATCTCAGGATCCCTTGACCTCAGGCTGCAGCTGTCTCCATTAGTTGTGCTGAATACATGATCCCTGAGACCATATCTTCCCCAAACCCCACAGCACCAGCAGCCTTCATCTTGTATGCTGTCTCACTCTCTAAGCCTCCTGGGTCTTACAAAACACCGAATAACCTTTATCTGACTTCAAGAGAAGCTCCTTTACAGCTTCAAGGCCACTTCTTGAAAGCCTTCAGAGCGTTCCTTACCTTCTCTAACTCTCATCCAGATTATGTGGAAGTCCCTGCTAGGGGTTTCCTGAAGCCTGTGTCTCTCCCAATGTGGACTGTCCCACCACTTGACAATTTCTTTTGTTCTTCTTTTTTTTAAATATATTTTATTGATTATGCTATTACAGTTGTCCTGTTTCTCCACCATCATTCCTCCCACCCTGCACACCCTCTCCCACCCACATTCCCCCCTTTAGTTCATGTCCTTGTGTCATAAGTTCTTTAGCTTCTACATTTCCCATACTATTCTTACCCTGCCCCTGTCTATTTTCTACCCACTATCTATGCTACTCATTCTCTGTACCTTCCCCCCCTCCTCCTCCCACGCCCCTGTTGCTAACCCTCCATATGATCTCCATTTCTGTGGTTCTGTTCCTGTTCTAGCTGTTTGCTTAGTTTGCTTTTGTTTTAGGTGTGGTACTTAATAGCTGTGAGTTTGCTGTCTTTTCACTGTCATATTTTTGATCTTCTTTTTCTTAGATAAGTTCCTTTAACATTTCATATAATAAGAGCCTGGTGATGATGAACTCCTTGAACTTGACCTTATCTGAGAAGCGCTTTATCTGTCCTTCCATTCCAAATGACAGCTTTGCTGGATAGAGCAATTTTGGATGTAGGTCCCTGCTTTTCAAGATTTCAAATATTTCTTTCCACCCCTTCTTGCCTGCAAGGTCTCTTTTGAGAAATCAGCTGACAGTCTGATGGAAACTCCTTTGTAGGTGACTGTCCCCTTATCCCTTGCTGCTTCTAGAATTCTCTCCTTCATTTGAATCTTGGCTAATGTAATTATGATGTGCCTTGATGTGTTCCTCCTTGGGCCCAACTTCTTTGGGACTCTCTGAGCTTCCTGGACGTCCTGGTAGTTTATTTCCTTTGCCAGATTGGGGAAGTTCTCCTCTATTATTTGTTGAAATGAGTTTTCCACTTGTTGCTCTTCTTCTTCCCCTTTTGGGACCCCTATAATTCGGATGTTGGGACGTTTAACGATATCCCGGAGGTTCCTAAGCCTCTCCTCATTTTTTTGAATTCTTGTTTCTTCCTTGTTTTCTGTTTGATTGTCAATTTCTTCCTTCTGGTCCACTCCATTGATCTGAGTCCCAGTTTCCCTTCCATCTCTATCGGTTCCCCATGAGTCTTCCTTCATTTCACGTATTGTAGCCTGCATTTTCTCATCTAATCTATGAGCAAAATCAATCAATTCTGTGAGCATTTTGATGACCAGTGCTTTGAACTGTGCATCTGATAGGTGGGCTATGTCTTCATTGCTTAGAGGAATTGATTCCGGGGTTTTCATTTTTCCCCCGGTTTGAGCTATTTTTGGTGGGATTTTTTGTTTTGTTTTGGTTTGGTTTTGGTCTGGTCGCAGCTGTTACATAGTGAGGGGTGGAGCCTTAGGTGTTCCCCAGTGCGGGGCAGCCCATTTGCTGGGTTGTGACGCCGTACGTGGGGGCGGGGTCCGAGAGGGAATAATGGCGCCTGTTCCGCTCTCTTCTGGACTCCGGTCCCTTCCGCTGCTTCCCCTTCCCCTGGATTATCTGCGCACACGCGAGTGCTTTTACGTAGTGAGGGGTGGAGCCTCAGGCGCTCCCCAGTGTGGGGCAGCCCAGTTGCTGGGTTGTGACGCTGTATGTGGGGGGGGGCCTGAGAGGGAATAATGGCGCCTGCTCCGCTCTCTCCTGGATTCAGTCCCTTCCGCCACTTCCCCTCTGCCTGGACTGTCTGCGTGCGCGAATGTGGGACCCCATGGTCAGCCAGCCACCTTGTGCATCCTCACTGGGTCTGCACAGTTGCCCCCCTGTGCCCGGGGTCCGCCAGCCACCGCCTGTGCACCTGGGAACTGCGAGCCGCTGCTACTTGCATTCTTGGGTCCGCACCTCCACTTTTTCCTACTGTGACTCCGCCCCTCTTACTGGTCTGGATGAATGGTTGTTGGACTTCCGTACAGTTCAGTTTTCTATAAGTTCTGGTTGTTTCCTTGTTTCTAAATATTTGTTGTCCTTAATTTTGGTTGTGAGAGGAGGCACAGTGTGTCCGCCTACGCCTCCATCTTGGCCGGAAGTCCTAAAATTGGTGGGTGAAAGTTTGATGAGGAATGGGTTATTGGTGTAGTCTCAGAGTACCACCTCACCCCGCAGAATACTTGTTAATTATAAAGGGAATAACTTTACAGTAGGGAAGCCTGGCACGTACTGCCACCTTAATAAAGTGATCAAAGTGAACATCATTAGTAAAGGGGCAAATTGAAATCATGGGCCACCTGTTAGGATGTGATAAGAACAAAGCATCACTTCTGTGCTATTTCTGCAAAAGTTGCATAACTTGAACTTAATAATGAGGAAAAATCAGACAAACCTAAACCAAGGAACATTCTACAAAAGAAATGGTCTGTACTCTTCAAAAGTGTGAAGATCATGAAAACCAAGGAAGAACCGAGGAACTGTTCCAGACTGAAGGAGATTAAAGAGACATTAAAATGAAATGTTACTTATGATTCTGGATTGGATTCTTTTGCTGTATAGAACAGTATTTAGAGAAACATGAATGAAGTTTGAGGATTAGATGATAATGATGTATCAGTGTGAATATCCTGGTATTAATGGCTGTATTGTGGTTATGTAGGAGAATGTCCTTTGCAAGAAATACTTGTACATACCAAAACCTTCAGGAGTAATGGGGCATCAGGTTGACAGCTTAGTATGAAATGATTCTGGGAGGAAACATATTGCTAATATTCTTGCAACTTTCATTTGAGTTGAAAAAAATTTAAACACATATTTGTGCATTTTACACAATCTTATTTAAATGTATGCTCTATTTACAATTAACTGCCTAAGAGGTGGAGTTACAGATATTGTGTCTATGTATTGGTGGTGCAGGTTGTAGCAAAAGAGGTAACATGTGCCCAAAGACAATTACATCCCTACGCTCACTTACATGAGGCTCACATCTGCTTCAGGAGTTAGGAGAGGACTGGGGCAGAAAAAGAGGACAAGGCATTATTATCCCTATTATATAGCTGGATAAAATACAGTTTCTCAGGATAAAGTATAATGCTAGATAGAGCTAGAAGGCACCACACTATTCTTTAATGGATAAGAAAGTTAGTTGAGGAACTCACAGAATTTGCCAAGGCCTTACAGTCATGGCGGAAAGAGAATCCAAAGGCCAACACCACACTGCTCCCACCAAACTATGTCTCATTAAAAATATGTGATCTGGAAAAAATTACAAACATTTCTAGAGTACTTACTATTTGTAATCTTAATGCTTACAAGAACGCTGTGATATGGGTATTCTTGTTATCTCTATTTTACAAATGAAGGCACTGAGAGTCACAGGTTAAATAGTTTTTGTAAGATCACACATCTGGTAAATGGCATCTGAATAATAAATTTATAGAGGGTCTGGCACAAATAATGCCCCTTTTTATTACAAAATATTTTATTAAAAATCATAAGCATGTAATTATGTAACATAAAAATATCACACTCAAGCATACATATGACATTTTAGGTGAAATGTTCAAATTAAAACTAAATTATTACACTCATATTATTATCCTACAACTACACTCATGCATGTGTTACTTCTGCCAGACCTTGTATGTGTGTTCATTTTATTTGTTCATAATATCATGTTTTGGTACATTTAGACATGGGAATAGTTGCAATAAAATGGAAAAATTCAGAGCAAAAACACAAGAACAGGGATTTTGCCCTCTTTTGTTCACTACCATGTCTCCAGGCTAGAAGAGTACTTTGCACATTGTAGGTGCTCTATGAAGAATTGTTGAATGAATGAATGTTCTAATCTTTTAGGGGAAAGGTAAATAATCAGGGAAATTATTTTCTCACCCCTACAAAGCCTCAACTGATTTTTTTCCCTCCAGGAGATCATATTTATAACCCCAGGCAAAACTGGCCATGAGAACCTTCCCATGGGAAATTGCAAAAGTCTCTGCAAAGATGACAGGTGGTTCTGCCTACAGATCTACATCATGGATGGTTCTTAAGCCTTCCTTGTAATATTTGCCTTAGCTTCTTAAATGGAGCTAGCTTTCCCACACAGGTAGCATCCTGTGGTGTGCTTAAGTGCATGGTAACTGGAGCCAAACTGCCCATGTTTATTTTAATAATAGCTCTACCATTTACCAGATTTGTGATCTCAGACAAGCTACTTAACCTGTGATTCTCAGTTTCAACATTTGTAAAATACAGATAATAAGAATACTCATATCACAGGGCTGTTGTGAGGGTTAAGCTAGAATATACTAAGTACTGTAGAAATGTGTGCAATTATTTCCATATCACTGGGAGCTTGTTTAGGACCAGCCTTCAGTAAAGTGCCCCTCAGAGTATTCTCCCCGATTGTCCTCTGACACATCCACCATAAATTTGTCCTGCTTGCCTAGCTTTCAGGGACAATGTCAAAGGAGGAGATATTTGAACTATGTAATGATGGATGAGTAAAAGTTCACAAGATGGAAAAGAAGGCATTGGAACTTTGCTCAAAGAGTGTCCAGTGAGCCAGAGTCTCACAAGAAACATCTCCCCAGCCCCTTGTGGCCCAGTCTTGGGCTGAAAGTCACTTATGAAGAATGCATTCTGCTGTCATCATTTCTATTTACTCACTGCTCTGGCATACTCTACAGTTAGCAGTTTGATGTCACTTAAAATGGAACTTTGAAAACCTTTAGAAGCCAAACTAATGAAGTGACTCAGAGACAGCATAGTGTAGTAATCTGAGGATGGACTGCCTGAGGAAAAATCTTCCTAGCTGTGCAACCTTGGGCAAGTTCATTAACCTTTCTGTACTCCAGATGTCTGTATGGTCTTTATCCCACTTCAGTGCATAGTCTGAGGGTGGAGTAGGGGGATAAAAACTCTCTCATTACCAAGAAGACAGAAATAAGATTAAAGTAAATTACCAGTTACATATTACCATCTAAAAAAATAAAATCAGCCCTAGCTGGTGTGGCTCAGTGGTTTTGCTCTGGCCTATAAATCAAAGGGTCACTGGTTCAATTCCCAGTCAGAGCACATGCCTGGGTTGCAGGCCAGGGCCCCAGTTGGGGGCACACAAGAGAAAACCACACAGTGATGTTTCTTTCCTTCTCTTTCTCCCTTCTTTCCCCTCTCTATACATACATACATACATACATACCAAAACCAGAGTGGGAAATGTTTTTATTGCTTACAAATGTGAAGACTCATCAGTACAAATAGGTACTGATCACTAACTCATTTTTACCTCTTTGCAAGCAGCATTTTAGAAACCCCAGCACTGAGCAGAGAAAATCATTTTTTGAAAGATTTTATTTATTTATTTTTAGAGCGAGGGGAAGGGAGGGAGTAAGAGAGGAAAAGAAACAGCAGTGTGTGGTTGCCTCTTGTGCACCCCTTACTGGTGACCTGGCTTGCCACCCAGGTATGTGCCCTGATTGGGAACTGAACCAGTGACCCTTTGGCTAACAGGCCGGTGCTCAATCCACTGAGCCACACTAGCCAGGGTGCATTGTTTACCATAAAAAGATAAAAATGAAAGGAATGAAAAACTAAAACCCACTAAATGTATTTTTACAACCATCATTACCTTTAGGGAGAGGAAAATACTTCTAGTAATTGGTATGGTATGAATAAACACCTGCTTCATTTGCTTATATACTCCTAGGATAATCCAATGTAGTCAAGATGCTATAAATTTCAGCATATTCCTGAGTGTGCTGTTGGCCTCCTGAAGCTGTTAGACAAGGCCCCCAGTTTTGTTTTTTGCTCTCCCAATTTGATTCAGATTAAAAGTCACTGTCGGAAGCACAGCAGGAAGTTCTGGGATGTATGAGCTGAGTGGCAGCTTTTGCACAGCTTGTCTGGAGCACTTGGTTGCCTGAGGAATTACACACTGAGTAAGTGACTGGCATGATTAGGAAGACCCTGAAAGTCAAGTTTTAAAGGCACATGCCAAAGTGTGCCTAAAAATGGGTAAGCTCTGTTGTAGCTCTTTGCAGATGTCACCCAAATGCAAAGATCTTGGGAGACTTTTCTTTCCAAAGCTGGCAGAGTTATCAATGGTATCAAGTGTTCTGCCCATAAAAATGATAAAATGTCAGTTAATGTGAGTCCTTTGGTAACAGCAACATCTGGAGCCTCTGTGCTGGCAGAACAAGGTGACTTGTATAATCAAGCAGAGTTTAACTCTCATGAGCATGAAAATATGCACCTCTTAATACATTTGCTTGTAAGGATATGTTCAAGCTGCACTAGGACATCCCTTTCCCTGCTGCAATATACACCCCCACAAGGAGTCCAAGCAACTTTGTTGTATAGGATTTGTGGGATCAGATTTGTACTTTATGGTCATATCTGTATCCGTTTCATTGTGCCAATAATAAGTACTGTGATGCAGAAACCAAGTTCACCAAATGACAAAGATGGAAAGATGGTACTGCTAGTGAATTTTGATTCTTTAGTGCCTGCCTGCGTCACAAGGAGTGAGAATTCACAGGGTAATGCATGAGAATGCTGTTGTCAGGTGTACATTGATATCCAAGTATGAGTGTTATTATTACTTAGTAGGTTCTCAGCAAGAACTAACCAATAAAGACTTATAAATCTTTAAATGTTTAAGTAATATCACTTCAAATAGCCTTGAGGCTACATAAGTCTGTATAATCTTGTTAGCTCTAAATAATATTTTAATTTATTATAGTCATGTGAAAATCAGTTGGGGTAGTAAATACTGTGTTCATCCTTCCTTTCATCATCTCACTTCTTAGAAAAATTGTATATATTTCCTGCTTTCATTTCCTTCATCCCTTGTGATTTAGCTTCTGCCCTCACCACTCTACTCAAAAGTTCAGTGTGTTAGTTATCTATAGCTGCATAGCAAATTGCTCCAAAATTTAGTAACTTAAGACAACATACATTTATTATCTCAGATTTTTTGTGTTAGGAAACTGGGCGTGGCATGACTGAAGCCTCATGCTTAAGGTCTCTTACAGGTTGCAATTAAGATGTCAGTTGGGGCCATACTTTTCTTAAAGTTTGACTCATGAAGGATTCCTTGGCAAGCTCTGTTATGTAGTTGTTGGCTGGATTCAATTCTTCATAGGCAGCTAGACTGAAGGCCTTGTTTTTCTTATTGATTGTTGGCCAGAGGCCACCACTAGCTCCTTAACACATGGGCTTCTCCTCAAGTTAGCTTGTAACATGGCAGTTGGATTTATCAGAGTGAACAAGTGAGAGCACAAGAGAGAAAGAATGTGAATTAGATGGAATTTACAGTCTTTTAAACTTAATCTTAGGAGTAATATCCTACCAATTTCACTATATTCTTAGAAGGTATTCTATTTGTTAGAAGCAAGTCACTAGATCTAGCCCCACTAAAATGGAAAGGATGTGAGTACCTGGAGGCCAGGATCATCGGGGACTATCTTAGAAGTCTGTTTACCACACAAACATTACTTAGACTTTGTTGCCAAATCCCATGAACTTTCTGTTTTATCCATTATGACCTTTCTGGAGCCTCTCATCTATGTCAGATCCTCAGCTTAAAATGCTCTCTTCACTGATATTGCACAACGCTTTAGTTTCCCATCTATCATTTCTTTCTCATTCTTATCTCTGTCCCTCCTCTTCCTGCTGCTCACCAAGTATGTGGCCTAACTCAAAGTAGGCACATTAACAAAAATGCGAACATTCACTGATTAAGTATTGAAAGAGTATCTCAAAGGGTCAGTCCTTGACTCTCATGACCATATCTTCTTCTTCTTCTTTTTACTGTTTTTGCCATGGCAATACCATCCAACTTTTTCCCATCTAATAATATCTCTCCAAGAGCAACAAGTATAAAGGACACATGGACAAAAACTATGGGGGGTGGAAATGGGAGGAAGGTGGGGAGGGCTGGGGCGGTGGGCTGGGGGTGGGGTAAAAGACAGAAAACTGTACAATATCAACAATTAAAAAAATACTGATTTAAAAAATATCTCGCCACTTATAATCTTTATAGAAATGTCTGACATCTTCATCTGTAACTTTGGTGACTCTCTTGAGCCATGCTCACTCTGTCTGCCTGTGATGTATCCAAAAAGGTGGTGTCCTGGGATTTCAAAATCAGCATATCTTTCCCCCACCTTCACCACACCCTGCTCTTTCACTATTTCCCAATTTCTGACATTGCCATTTACCCAATCACTCAGATATAAAATGTCAACATCATATTTGATTCTTCTTTTTCCTTCATCTTTCACATTTAGTTAATCACTAAATTTTGTCTTTTCTAACCCTGAATCATCTGCCCTCTCCTCTCTATCCCCATAGACTACTGTAATTGGTCTCTCTGCCTCTGGACTCTATCCCTTCTCATCTATCCTGCAAATTATTTTCAAATGAATCTTCCTGAAGCACACCTGTGATCATTCCACTCCTTGCTCACACACCATCAATGGTTACTCATTGATTTATAGAACAATGTTCAAATTCCTTAATTTGTCTGTCATTTAAGCTTGCCACTATTTGCTCCTCTCCATGATCCCCACTCATTTAATATATTGTGTCCTCCAATCATGTGGAATCTCTATCTGTTTGTAATCTAGCTCTCATAATTTCCGACCTCAATGGCTTTATTGTTGTTCTTTCTTCCCTCAGCCTGAAATCCTGTTCGCACTCCTTACCATAGTTATCCAGAGTCAGCTCCTACTTATTCTCCATGGCCTGCTTCAAATGACATTGCCTAAACAGAAGTTTCCCTGAGTATTCCACCTTCTGCAAAATCTGACTTGAAGGAAATAATTCTGTGCTGTGAAATCCCAGAGTCTTTTACTTCTCTATTTTATGGCTCTCTACCTAGGTATTTCTGTTCAAATGTGCTCTTTCCTAGTTGAGTGAGAGCTTATTGATGGTAGAGTATATGCTTCTTTTTTTGTCCTCTGCAACCTTATACATACATATCATTGATTTAAAATCTTTTTATAATACTCCTATTAAATATGTATGCCTATTTGCCTCAGGGTCACAGAAAAAATAGGGCAGATTCAGTTAATATAGTGCTATTATTTACAGTTTAATATTAGGTTTGGGTGACAAGTCATAGCTCATTATTTTCTTTTGTGTTCTTCTTGATTACATCTCAATTTATCTCCAAGGATAAGCAAGACATATTGTGATCCTAAGAAATGTGTCTACATTTTCCTGTTGAAAATACTAATAAATGTATCAGTTACATCTTTTCATGTGAATACAATTGTAGTATTCGGTTCTACAAGTAGTTGTCAGGCATCTATAATGTACGAAAAAAGAAGTAACGCCTAATTCCTCCTTGGAAAGATCTTTCAATGAGGAATGGGAGTATAAAACAAGACTACAAGTAATAGTACAGGTTGAATTTCTTTCCTGCAGTGCAGACATCAATTAAGGTGTATAAACTCATTTGCTACAATGTGGGAGAATCTCAAAGCAAGATTTAATTAATTACAGAGGTATGTGCAGTAACTCCCATGATTAACTTGAGTTAGCTTAGAGTGTTGGTTTTTGGTATGGTGCCCGGACCAGCACCATCATCACCTGGGAGTTTATGAGTAATACAAATTCTTGGGCCCAACCCAAGACCTACTGAACTGGACATTTTATTGGTGGAGCCAAACAATCTGTGTCTGAGCCAAACAAGCCCCCCACCTGGGTGATTCTTGTTCACATTACTTTTAAGAAGTACTCACTTAGGACCAGTTTGACATGCCCCTCCTTAAGGAGACCTCATTAATTTTGAAAATGAAGTCTGTGTTTTCCTGGGAGTACATGAAGACTTTCTGTGAAGTTTTAAGTGAACCTAGTTCCATATCCTCAATTTCAATTTGTATATTTTCCATAAAATTTATCTGCTTGAGAAAGCATCCATGGTGGGGGCAGCAAGCCAGTTATATTTTACTAGCTCTCCTCTCACCACCAACCTTCTTGAATTCTGCTAAAGAACAAAGGATGGTGTGAAATTAAAACTTATTAACTAAAGGTTTATGGCAGGTAGTCATGTCCTAGGCTAGAATATTCCCTGACAAAAGTCAATCTTTATTTTTTGTCTTTTTAAAAAAGATTTTATTTATCTAATTTTAGAGAGAGGGGAAGGGAGGGAGAAAGAGGGAGAGAAACAGCAATGTGTGAGAGATACATGGATCAGTTGCCTCTCGCAAACCCCCAGCCAGGGACCTGGCCCACAACCCAGACATATGCCCTGACTCGGAATTGAACTGGTGACCTTTCGGTTTGCAGGCCAGCACTCCATCCACTGAGCCACACCAGCCAGGGCAGAAAAGGCAATCCTTAATTATGTCAGTCTATTTGACTTTTTGTATCTACAATAACATACCTTTGGAATGTTAAATTTCCTTTTTCTGGACATCACACAAAAAAAACACGGCATATTCCCTCATTGTTATTGTTCTCACATTAATTATTGATTGTTAACTGTCCTGTACTCACTTATGTAAAAGAAGTATGTGTCTGTCATTTTCCTTTTTTTTTTTTAAACTTTATTTATTTATTTTTATTTATTTATCTTTAGAGGGGAAGGGTAGGAGAAAGGGAGAGGGAGAGAAATATCAATGTAGGGTTGTCTCTTGTGTGTCCCCTGCCGGGAACTGGCCTGCAACCCAGGCATGTGCCCTGACTGGGAATCGAACCGCGATCCTCTGATTCGCAGGCCCACGCTCAATCCACTGAGCTACACCAGCCAGGGCTATTTTCCTTTTAATCCAATCCCAGAGGTTTCTCTGCTTTGATTTCTTCCACCTCCCTAACCTATTACCAGTGGATTTCATGTAACCCACTTATGTCTTCTCTTTTGACTGTAATGTATAAAATAAGGTACAAAACTGCCATTTTCTGCAGCATTTTCTCAATCAATTGAGATTTTGCTTCCTGGCAATTGTTCTCAGTTTGGCTCAAATAAACTCACAAAATTCTCTCTCTCTAAAAAAGTTAACTTTCACCCACCTTAATTCTCACTATGGTGCATTGCCCAACAGATATAAATACCTCTGGGAAAACAAAGAGGCAATTTGAAATAATGTGCTAGTGTTAAAAAACGTGGATGACTCTAATCAAGACTGGTTAACAAATCTCTTTGCGAGTGGGCGGTATCCAATTTTTTGCATTCAACAATATTGAAGACTGATTAAGCATTAAAAGTATTTTTCAATGGAACTCTTGTGCATTGCTAATGGGAATGTAAAATGGTGTAGCCACTGTGGAAGACAGTATGACAGTTCTTAAAAAAAATTAAAATAAAGTACACTACAATCTAACAACTCCACTTCTGAGCATAAACCCAAAAGAACTGAAAGCATGACTACAATATTTGGATACCCATTATTTACAATAGCCAAAATGTGGAAGAAGCATTATTTACAATTGCTAAAAGGCAACTGAACTGTCCATCAATGGATAAGTGAATAAACAAAATGTGGTATATACATACAATGGAACATTATTCAGCCTTAAAAAGGAAAGAAGCTCTGACAGATGCTACAACATAGATTAACCTTGAAGATATTATGCTAAGTGAAATAAATCAGGAACAAAAAGACAAATGTTGTATGGTTTTATTTATCTGAGGTACCTATAGTACTCAAATTCACTGTCACAGAAAGTAGAATGGTGGTTGCCAGGGGTAGAAGGAAATAGGGAGTTGGAGTTATTGTTTAATGGGTATAGAGTTCCATTTTGGGAAGATGAAAAAATTCCAGAGATGGACGGTGGTGATAGTTGCACAACAATGTGAATGCAGTTAATGCCACAGAACTGTATACTTAAAATGGTTAAAGTGGTACATTTTCTGATGTATATTTTACCAAAATTTAAAAATAATTCTCATTGATAATCATTATGGGGTTTGGAGGACATGAAACATGAAAAGAGTTTTTAAAATATCAGGTGACATAGCCCCAACAAAACTCTACTCCTTCTTCTAGTACAATATATGTATTTGTGTAAATAAGGTTTCTTTGCACTTACATCTATAAAAATGTTGAATCCTGTCTCATTTGAGCAATAAGTAATACTTATCTTAGGTACATGAACTAATCAGGCAGAAAAGCCTCATCAACAAATATTGGGAAAGCTGTGGATAAAAGGAAACCCTTTGTTCATTGTTGGTGGGAATGCAAATTGGTGCAGCCACTATAAAAACAGTATGGGGAGTGCCCAAAAATTTTTAAAAAAGAACTACCATTTCATCCAGCAATCCCACTTCTGGGTATACATCCAAAGAAATTGAAATCAGGGTCTTGTAAAGATATTTGCGCTCCTATGTTCATTGGAGCATTATTCACAATAGTGAAGATATGGAAACAACCTGAGTGCCCATTGATGGAAGAATAAATTATTCAGCCATGCAAAAGAAGGAAATCCAATCCTTTGCAACAACATGGATAGACCTACAGGGCATTATGCTAAGTTAAATAAGCCAGTCAGTGAAAGACCATACTATACATTCTCATTTATATCTGGAGTCTAAAAAAGCTGAAGTCATAGAAATAGAAAGTATAATGATGGTTGCCAGGGGAAATGGGGAGATGCAGGTTAAAGGGTACAGATTTCTACCTATAAGAAAAATAAGTTCTGGGGATCTAATATACAACATAGTAACTATAATGAACAATAATGTATTGTATCATATACATGAAAGTACTTAATAGAGTAGATCTTAAATGTTACCACCACAAAAAAAAATGTCAAAGGAATGGAGGTATTAACTAACATCGTGGTAACCATTTTGCAATATATATATATATAAAATTATCATATATAACACCCTAAACTTATATAGGTTAATTCCAGGGTTCTTTATTCAGTTCCATTGATCTATCTGCTTGTTCTTGTGCCAGTACCAGGCTACTTCTATTTCAGTGGCCTTATAGAATAGTTTGATATCAGGAGTTGTGATATCTCCAGCTTTGTCCTACTTTTGCAAGATTGCTGAGGATTTTTAAGGTCTTTTTTGGTTTCATATAAATCTTTGGAGTATTTGTTCTAGTTCTGTGAAGTATGCCATTGGTATTTTAATAGGAACTGTATTGAATGTATAGATTGCTTTGGCTAGAATGGCCATTTTAATGATGTTAATTCTTCCAGTCCATGAACATGGTATCTATTTCCACTTATTTGTATCTTCCTTGATTTCCTCATTCAGTGGCCTATAGTTTCCCAAGTACAGGTCCTTTACCTCCTTACCTCCTTGGTTAAATTTATTCCTGGGCACCTAGGTTTGTTGTTGTTGTTGTTTGTTGTTGTTGTTGTTGTTGTTGTTGCAAGAGTAAATGGAATGTTTTTTTAAGTTTATCTCACTTTTTAAAAGATTTTATTTGTTTATTTTTAGAGAGGGGAAGTGAGGGAGGAAGAGAGGGAGAGAAATATCAATTCGTGGTTGCCCCTTGTGCTCCCCACTGGGGACATGGCCCACACCCAGGCATGTGCCCTGACTGGGACTTGAACCGGTGACCCTTTGGTTCACAGGCCAGTGCTCAATCCACTGAGCCACACCAACCAGGGCTTAGTTTCTCTTTCTGATAACTCGTTATTGGTGTATATAAATGCCATCAATTTCTGGGTATTAATTTTGTATCCTGCTGCTTTGCTGAATTCATTTGGTAGGTCTAGTATTTTCTAGGAGGACTCTATAGGGTTTTCTATGCACAATATCATGTCCTCTATGAATACTGACAGCTTTACTTCCTTCTTCCCAATTTGGATGCCTTTTTTTAGTTCTACTTGTCTGATAAACTCATGCCTGTATGAGCAATTGATATTTGACAAAGGTGGCAAGAGCATACAATGGAGCAAAGACAATGTCTTCATTAAATGGTGTTGGGAAAACTGGACTGGTACATGCAAAAGAAATGAAACTAGACTTCTAGCAAAGATGGAGGTATAGGTAGATACACTGTGCCTCCTTGCACAATTAAAAGGACAACCAAAAATTTAAAAACAAAAAACAACCAGAACTTCCAGAAAAATCAAACTGTAGGGATATCCAACAACCAAAGGGTTAAAGAAGAAACATTCATCCTGACCAGCAGGAGGGGAAGGGATGAAAATCCAGGGCAGAGAAGACTCATGGTAATGTGGCTACTGGAAGACTGGGGCAGGCAGCAGCTGGAGGACTGGGAGAGGCAGAGGATGACAGAGCAGGTGGTCCCACATTGGCATGTAGATAAACCGGGAGGAACAACTGGGGAACAGGGCAGATGGAGCAACCCAGGTTTCCAGCACGGTGAAATAAAGCCTCAAAACCTTTGACTGAAAAAACCTGTGGGTGTTGCGGCAGTGGGAGAAACACCCAGCCACACAGGAGAGTTCATTGGAAAGACCTACAGGGTCCTAGAACATACACAAACTCACCCACCCAGGAATCAGCACCAGAAGGGCCCAATTTGCTTGTGGGTAGTGGAGGAAGTGACTGAAAGCTGGCAAGAACTGAGCAAGCAGTACTGTTTCCTCTCATACCCCTCCTCCACATACAGCACCAAAATGCAACAGTGTGGATTGCCCCACCCTGGCAAATACTAAAGTTCCACCCCTTAGTATATAACAGGCACACTGAGACCAAAAACAAACAAACAAACAAACAAACAAACAAAAAAAACAGCCTAAATGAAACGACAGATCAAAGCTCCAGAGAAATTACAACTAAGCCCTGAAAAGACAGCCAACCTATCAGATGCAGAGTTAAGGACACTGGTAATCAAGGTGCTCAGAGAACTGGTTGAGTATGGCTGCAGAATAGAAGAAAAAGTGAAGACTATGAAAAGTGAAATAAAGGAATGTGCACAGGGAACCAATGGTGATGAGAAGGAAACCAGGACTCAACTCAATGTTTTGAAGCAGAAGTAAGAAATAAACATTCAACCATAACAGAATGAAGAAATAAGAATTAAAAAAAAAAAATGAGGAGAGGCTCAGGAACCTCCAGGACAACTTTAAACATTCCTACATCCAAATCATAGAGATGCCAGAAGGAGAAGAGGAAGAGCAAGAAATTCAAAACTTACTTGAACAAAATAATGAAGGAGAACTTCCTCAATCTGGCAAAGGAAATAGACTTCCAGGAAGTCCAGGAAGCTCAGAGAGTCCCAAAGTAGTTGGACCCAAGGAAGCACACACCAAGGCACATCATAATTACATTAGCCAAGATGAAAGAGAAGAAGAGAATCTTAAAAGTGGCGAGAGAAAAGGAGAGTTATCTACAAAGGAGTTCCCATTAGACTATCATCTGATTTCTCAAAAAAAACTTTGCAGGCATGAATGGGCTGGATAGAAGTATTCAAAGTCGTGAAAGGCAAAGACCTACATCCAAGATTACTCTATCTTGCAAAGCTATCATTTATAATAGAAGGGTAGATAAAGTGCTTTCCAGATAAGGACAAGTTAACACAGTTCACCAACACCCAGCCTTTTTTATCTGAAATGTTAAAGGGATTTATCTAAGAAAAAGAAGATCAATAATATGAACAGTAAATGGATAAGAAACTCACAACTATTAACAACAGAACCTAAAACACCTCCACAAAAACAAACTAAGCAAACAGCTAGAACAGGAACAGATTCACAGAAATGGAGATCACATGGGGAGATCAGTGGGGGAGTGGGAGAGGGAGAGAGGGGGGAAAGGAACAGAGAATAAGTAGCATAAATGGTAGGTAGAACATAGACAGAGGGAGGTTAAGAATATTATAGGAAATGGAGAAGCCAAAGATCTTATATGTACCACCCATGGATATGAACTAAAAGGGGGAGGGATGATGGTGGGTTGGAGTGTGCTTGGGCAGAGTGGAATAAAAGGGAAACGGGACAACTGTAACAGCACAATCAATAAAATATATTTAAAAAATAAAATACCAATTATATATTTTGCAGATACAGAACAAATATTTCAAAAATTTATGTAGCACAATAAATGACTCTGAATAGCTGCTACAATTTTGAGAAAGAAGAACAAAGTAGGAGGGATCACAATACCTGATATCAAACTGTATTACAAGGCCACTGTAATGCAAACAGCCTGGTACTGGCATAAGAACAGACACATAGAACAATGGAATATAAGAGACAGCCCAGAAATAAACCTAAGTCTCTATGGTCAATTAATATTTGACAAACAGGGAAGAAGCATAAAATGGAGTAAAAATAGCCTCTTAAAAAAACGATGTTGGAAGAGTCACACAGCTTCATGCAAAAAAATGAACCTTGATCACCAACTTACACCATACACAAAAATAAATTCAAAGTGGATAAAAGACTTAACTGCAAGTCATGACACCAGAAAAGTCCTAGAGGAGAACATAAGTGAGAAAATCTCAGATATTCCACAAAGCAATATTTTCACTGATATGTCCCCTAGAGGAAGGGACATAAAGGAAAGAATAAACAAATGGGATTCATCAAATTAAAAAGTTTCTGCACAGATAGACAACAGCATTAAAATAAAAAGAGAACCAACTGTATGGGAAAACATATTGCCAATGATACCTCAGACAAGGGTTTGCTCTCCAAAATATATAAAGAACTCCCACAACTCCATACCAGGAAAACAAACAACCCAATTACAAAATGTGCAAAAGACCCAAACAGGCTTCTCCAAGGAGGACAGACAGAGGGCCCAGAGACATTTGAAAGGATGCTCAGCATCACTAGCCATCAGAGAGATGCAAATTAAAACCACAATGAAATACTACTTCACACCGGTCAGAATGGCCATCATAAACAAATCAACAAACAACAAGTAGTGGCGAGGTTGTGGAGAAAAGGGAACCCTAGTGCACTGTTTGAGGGAATGCAGAGTGTTGCAGCCACTGATGAAAAACAGCATAGAATTTCCTCAAAAAGCTAAAAATGGAACTGCCTTTTGACCTGGCAATTCCACTGCTAGGGTTATATCCTAAGAACACTCAAACCCTAATCCAAAAGAACCTATGCACCCCAATGTTTATAGCAGCACAATTTACAATAGCCTAGGGATGGAAGCAACCTAAGTGCCCATCAGTAAATTAATGGATTTAAAAAAACTGTGGTACATTTACACAATGGAATACTAAGCAGCAGAGAGAAAGAAGGAGCTCCTACCCTTTACTATGGCATGGATGGAACTGGAGAGCATTATGCTAAGTGAAATAAGCCAGTAAGTGAAAGACAACTACCATATGATCTCTCCTATAAGTGGAATCTAATCAACAAAATAACAAACAAGCAAAATATAACCAGAGAGATTGAAATTAAGAACAGACTCACAGTAACCAGAGGGGTGGTGAGAGGGGATAATGGGGGGAAAGGGGGAATGGTTTTCAGGAACAACTATAAATGACACTGAATAACACCAAGGGGGGTGGAATCAGGGCATGTAGGTGGGATGGCTGGGATGAAGGGGAGTGGATGGGGGAAAAGATAGACAACTATACTTGAAGAATAATAAAATAAAATAAATAACTCTAAGATAAAAATTTAAATTTGATAAAGCACCCTCCAGAAAGATTTTAAAAGTCCCCCAGAAGTTCACCTTGAGAGGGAATAACTTGAGGCTGCTCCAGGTTGGTGGCAGTGGTGGTGCCTACAGTGCTCTCACCTGCACTCAGTACTCACATAATGTATTGGCAAGTGTTTGCAATGGATTCCATGGCTTCCTGCCACAAAAGCATTGGGAGGTTTGTGGTGCACAGAGGCCAAAGAATCAATGTGGCAGATTAGTTCATCCAGCAGAGTTGGCTCAATAAGTTCCGTCTCCTCAGAGATCATGGCTTCTCAGACAAGACTACTTCTTTTGTTGTGCCAGTGTCTCCTGAGAGAAGCCACCAATAAATATAGCCCCTATCTTGAAGGTCAGGGCTATCCTAATCCTGTGTTGCCAAACTGAAGACCTGCTGTACCAGATCCTGTGTTTCTGATGTTTTTTTGAGAAATAGCTTCACTACGGAAGTAAGCAGACTGAGCTGCATCTGGGTGCTTTCATCATGAAAACCCTTCAGGAAGCTGTCTAGCAAGTCATCTGCATCGTCAATGTGTTTTTAATATTCCCCCACAATCCAAATCATAGCTGTTTGAGCATCTGGCTCATCCAACAAATCTAAGTTCTCACAGAGTGGCAATGATACTTTCATACTTATTGGGGTCCTTGCAGAAGATGACAATTGTATCTTGACCATATAATTTACTTTGATCTGCCTGATCTCAGGCAGTGTGCTTACACAACATTCTGCAGATTGCTTCACCTTGATGGCACACTTGTCTAATGCCCCACACAACTCTGCAAACAAAGTCAACATCAACCTTTGTAGCATATTCCTTCAGTTCTGCCAGAACCTGACCAATATTGGCATGGCATGCCATTCAAATCATGATGTCCAACTTCTCTAGTTTAACATACATGAGATAATTATACTTTACAAAGAAGACTTTGATTTCCTGCTTTAAGATTTCAGGCCTTTTATGGACAATTAGGTTGATTCCTCAGGGCAATGTACTGCACCTCTGGCTCTGAGACTACAAAGTGACAGGTGGAGGGGCCAACTTCTTCAGCAGCACATTGTAGTAGGTAGAATTCTTGGGTAAAAAAATCTAGAAATTTCATTAGGGCTTTTACTGCTGGAAGCACCACCACTGAGGTGGCATGAGATAGCCTGGGAGTCACCTGTTCACAGATGTTCTAAATATCCCAGTCACCGACTTCTGGCCAAGATGGAGGCGTAGGCGGACACACTGTGCCTCCTCTTACAACCAAAATTAAGGACAACAAATATTTAGAAACAAGAAAACAATCGGAACATATAGAAAACGGAACTGTACGGAAGTCCAACAACCATTCATCCAGATTGGGAAGAGGGTTGGAGTCACGGCAGGAAAAAGTAGAGGTGCGGCGCCGACCCGAGAATGCAAGCGGCAGCGGCTGGAAGTTCCCAGGTGCACAGGTGGCAGCTGGCGGTCCCTGGGCCCATGGGAAGCAGCTGGTGGACCCCGGGCACAAGGGGGGCAACTGTGCAGACCCAGTGAGGCTGCACAAGGCGGCTGGCTGACCAGGTGGTCCCACATTCGAGCACACAGATGGTCCAGGCAGAGGGGAAGTGCCGGAAGGGACGGAATCCAGGAGAGAGTGGAGCAGGCGCCATAGTTCCCTCTCAGACCCTGCCCCCACATGCAGCGTTACAACCCAGCGACTGGGCTGCCCCACACTGGGGAGCGCCTGAGGCTCCATTCCTCACTACGTAACAGCATGTGTGAGTGCACAGATAATCCAGGCAAAGATGAAGCTGCGGAAGGGACCGGAGTCCAGGAGAGAGAGGAACAGGTGCCATTCATCCCTCTCAGACCCCACCCCCACATAGAGCATCGCAACCCAGCCACTGGGCTGCCCCGCCCCGAGGAACACCTAAGGCTACACCCCTCACTATGTAATAGCCTCGACCAGACTAAAACCAAAACAAAACAAAACAAAAAAACTCACCAAAAATGGCTCAAACCAGAGAACAAATAAAAGCCCCAGAGCCGATTCCTCTAAGCAACGAAGAGATAGCCAACCTATCAGATGCACAATTCAAAGCCCTGGTGATCAGGATGCTAACCAAATTGGTTGATTTTCCTCACAAATTAGATGAAAAAATGCAGGCTACAATACGTGAAATGAAGGAAGATGCATGGGGAACTGATAGAGATGGAAGGAAAACTGGGACTCAAATCGATGGAGTGGACCAGAAGGAAGAAACTAACAACCAAACAAAATGAGGAAGAAACAAGAATTCAAAAAATGAGGAGAGGCTTAGGAACCTCTGGGACATCGTTAAACATCCCAACATCTGAATGATAGGGGTCCCAGAAGGGGAAGAGGAAGAGCAACAAGTGGAGAACTTATTTGAACAAATAATAAAGGAGAATTTCCCCAGTCTGGCAAAGGAAATAGACTACCAGGAAGCTCAGAGAGTCCCAAAGAAGTTGGACCCAAGGAGGAACACACCAAGGCACATCATAATTACATTAGCCAAGATTCAAATGAAGGAGAGAATTCTAGAAGCAGCAAGGGATAAGGGGACAGTCACCTACAAAGGACTTCCCATCAAACTGTCAGCTGATTTCTCAAAAGAAACCTTACAGGCAAGAAGGGGCTGGAAAGAAATATTTGAAATCTTGAAAAGCAGGGACCTACATCCAAAATTGCTCTATCCAGCAAAGCTGTCATTTAGAATGGATGGACAGATAAAGCGCTTCTCAGATAAGGTCAAGTTCAAGGAGTTCATCATCACCAAGCCCTTATTATATGAAATGTTAAAGGGACTTATCTAAGAAAAAGAAGATAAAAAATATGACAGTGAAAAGACAGCAAACTCACAGCTATTAAGAACCACACCTAAAACAAAAGCAAACTAAGCAAACAGCTAGAACAGGAACAGAACCACAGAAATGGAGATCATATGGAGGGGTAGCAACAGGGGTGTGGGAGGAGGAGAGGGGGGAAACAGTATAGAGAATAAGTAGCATATACAGTGGGTAGAAAATAGACAGGGGAGGGCAAGAATAGTATGGGAAATGTAGAAGCTAAAGAATTTATGACACATGGACATGAACTAATGGAGGGAATGTGGGAGGGAGAGGGTGCGCAGGGTGGAGGGGAATGATGGGACAACTGTAATAGCATAATCAATAAAATATATTTTAAAAATGTTAAAAAAAAAGTATCCCAGTCACCTTTAGGGTTCTAATTGGACAGGCAGTCCAAGATGAAAATCTCACCTCATTCCATATACTCATTCAGGGCTGTCAGCAGCTTATTAATGCTCTGTAGATTCAAATCGAGTAAGTTGCTGTTTGGGTAAGATTCAGTGATTTCAGATAATGCACAACATTAGCTACCATCATTGGTTTTGAATTTGTTTTTTTTTTTTTAAGTACTTCTTTTTTCCTTTTAGATTTTATTTATTTATCTTTAGAGAGGAAGGGAAGGAGAGAGGGAGAGAAACATCAATGTGCGGTTGCCTCTTGTATGTCCCTGCCGGGAACTGGCCTGGCAACCCAGGCATGGTGTAGCTCAGTGGATTGAGCGCGGGCCTGCGAACCGAAGGATCGCGGTTCGATTCCCAGTCAGGGCACATGCCTGGTTTTGAATTTGTCATGAGGTCCCACAGATAATGCAGAAATTCCTGATCTTCCAGCATTTGGGCATTGATATCATGGAGTTTTGCCATGCAGACAGATTCTGTTTTCTGAAAATAGGGATCTTCATCTTTGAAACACTTGCAGAGAGGCTCACAGAGATATTCTATAAACTTTTCCACCCAGATTCACCCCATGGTCCTGACTGCCAAGGCTGAATTTAGAGAATTGGAATCTTCACAATACTTCACAAAGCTGCTGATGTCCATGATGCCTGCATCTGGCTGACTCTTGGAATAGTTTATCAAGTAGAGATACACAAAGCTTCTTTAGTTTCAGGTTGTCAGACTGCATATAATTTACTACATCTGGAAAGAGGGAGCTAATATCCTTCCCCAGTCATAGCAGCAGTCACTTGCTTCACAGCCTTCTTCCTCTTTTCTTTCTTTTCATTGTTGAGTTCAGTTTTTAATTCAAAAATTTCTCCATTTTTACTGGTTGTGAAGTACTTGGAGTCAGTCATCGTGTTGGCTCTTTAATGTATACCAGAGGCAAGGGCAGAGTTGGTGGTAGCAGCCAGAGAGCACAGCCTGAGCGGGATGGTAATGGTTTCCTGCATTTCCAGGAGACAGAAAAATCTTAGATTGATTTGCATTGTCTTCTTTCTGCCCCTAGCCCACCACACACACATACACATACACCTCTCATATCTACTGGAAACAACTGATCCCCTTTTAGCTCTTCCCTGGTTGAAGTCAGACAGGAAAAGTCATTATACTGTCTATTTCCTCTATCCAGGAAAGTTATAGGAAAAGGAAGGGAGAGAAGGAGACATGAAAGGCTAGAAGCACTTTCAATTGTTGAGAGTGTTCCTGTAAGCTGGGGTCAAGCCGATCACTAAGCTTCAGATTTGAATTACTTTAAACTTATTCCTCAGATGACAGAAACTCAGTCAATTGGGACAAACTCATGGCTAGGTTAAAATGTCTAGGAGAATCATGGGGCAGATCCAGAGGAAGCTATACTATTCATAGCAGTCTTCCAACATGACAGACCCCTAGTCTCATCTCTTGAAAAAATGGGGCAGAAAAGAATGCTTAATGAGGTGCATTGTGATCACTGAGGAGGGAACTTCCCACCAAGGCCTCAACCCTCTACTCAAAGGGCTCCTTTTTTAATGAAG
Source organism: Glossophaga mutica (assembly GCA_039655065.1). Lineage (NCBI taxonomy): Eukaryota > Metazoa > Chordata > Mammalia > Chiroptera > Phyllostomidae > Glossophaga > Glossophaga mutica. The sequence goes on from CM077318.1 coordinate 21,172,920, forward strand.
TTCTCTGACTGAAACCAATGAGAGCTCTATGTTTGTGTGCAAGAGACATGCAGGGAGGCAGGTGAAGACCATGGGTGTCATGATTACCCAGCACCAGAGTTGCAAAATGCAGATACTGTAGCATTTTAGGAGGTGCAGATGTTGACTGCAATCTGCCTAAGCCCAAAGTTAAAGACTCTGGAAAAACACAGAATTAAAGGGGTGTATACAGGAAAGAAAACAGGAAGTATTTTCCAGGACATTTGCATTGACTAAGTGAAATTATCAGTCTTTGGAACCTTAGTAAATAAATGATAACAGGAAAAATTGAGATATGGAAGGCTATAAAACTAGCATGCATTTAGTTTAAAACAATTTCCCAGGAAATGCTAGGAAAAAAGGGACTTGCTTCAAACATTGTCCCAGTGTAAGATGTTCTCAAAAATGTCTGTGATGGTGTTTTGTATTTAAGGCTAGGAGGGTGCTATTCTAGAAAATGGACAAAAAAAGAGATAGGAAAGGAATTACAAAAGCTACAGAAAAAAAGGAATTTCAACACCTATAAGAATCTAAGTGTACTTGACATTTCATATCAGTGCAACTGGAAAAAATAATGTTCAATTCCCCCAACAATTACATTTAAATAAAAAAAAATTTCTTTGGATGGGATGGCTTATTGGATTGAGCACTGGACTGTGAAGCAAAGGGTCACCAGTTTGATTCCTAGTCAGGGCACATACCTGGTTTGCAGGCCAGGTCCTAGTAGGGGGCACATGAGAAGCAGCTACACATTGATGTTTCTCTCCCCTTCTTTCTCACTCCCTTCCCCTCTCTCTAAAAATAAATAAATAAAATCTTTAAAATAATTTGCACTCTATTTTTTAAAAACCCTGAAGTATAAAAACAGTTCAAATCCAGATACATATTTTGCAGGCAATTACCCCATGGGCTAACCTCATATGGTTTTGTTTCCCCACATTATTTTTCTTCAGGTTCAATAGCATTTTTAAATCTGAACAGCAAAGTAATTTGGAGATAGACATGAATAGAGATATGGACATGGGTTTAGACTTAGATTGTCTCTACAAATGTACTAGGAAGGGTAAAAGAAATAAACTCCAAGAATCTTTTTAAACTTCTGCTTAAAATTAATACCTCCTCCAAAACTGAGTGGTTTTCCACAGAACTACAATGTTACTGTGTTTCATATAACCCTCAAATGGAATGTTCAAATGAATGCAAGGAGAACAGATTCTCGCATGGACCCTATAACACCCCAGAGCCAGTATGTTCTTTCTTTGGTCTTCTAGTACCCTATTGCTTCATGTTCTACCTCAACTAATTAAACTACAAATTATTATGACTCTAATATCCTTGAGTTTCATTGGTCATTTTCAAAATATAGATAGAATTGTAAGTTATTCATCCACTAAGTAGCATACATTTATTGTGTGCTACTTCTATGGCAGGAACCATATTATGCCATGGGGATACAGCATGATAAAACCTGAGTCTTTGCTTGTGAGCAGTCCAGAGTCCAGATTGAAAGAACTTCAAGCAGACAGGCAAGTCAAATATGGAATAACCAAGGCTGTGGCCAGGAGCACACACTTTGTACGAGAGAAGCAAGTGTGTAGGACAGGGAGCCATGGAAGGCTTCCTCCAAGAAGTGGTATCTGCCCTCCACCAAAGCCCAGTCTTTGCCATTGTCAATTGTGATCTCTGTGAGAGCAGGGGTTTTCTATCATTTTACCAATGTGTCTTTAGTACCTAGAAGAGTGCCTAACACTAAGCAAATAATACTCAGGATGTCTTTCTTTGAAAATGATACAAGAAAAGGATCTGCTGAAATATTTTAGGTATCCATTTGCATAGTGGAAAACATACTTGTAATGGATGTGTGATAGATAGATAGATAGATAGATAGATAGATAGATAGATAGATGATAGACAGATGATAGATAAATGAAAAAGTGAATATTTAGGAAAGTAGCCAGTCAGTTCCATAACTGTTAACAAAGCAGTTCAGTTCAGCAAACTTTGAGTACCAGACCTAGCACTGGGTATTAGGGCTACAAGAATGGCTAAGACATATGCCCTGTCTTTAGGGTAAGTGAAATAAGCCAGGCAGTGAGAGACAAATACCATATGATCTCACTTTTAACTGGAACATAGTCAACAAAGAAAAAAACAAACAAAATATAACCAGTGATACTGAAATTAAGAACAATCTGACTTCCGGCCAAGATGGAGGCATAGGTAGACACACTGTGCCTCCTCACGCAACCAGAGCAAGACAACAATAAATTTAAAAACAACAACAAGCAGAACTGACAGAAAAATAAAACTGTATGGACGTCTAACAACCAAGGAGTTAAAGAAGAAACATTCATCCAGACCAGTAGGAGGTGCAGAAACAGGTAACTGGGCAAAGAGGACTCTTAGCAAGGCAGGAGCTGGAGGACCTGGGCAGGCAGGGCTGTGGCTAGCAGGCAAGGCGGTGGCTGGCAGACCCAGTGAGGTGGCGGATTGTGGACTGGGTGATACCACATTCAAATGTAGATAAACCAGGAGGGACAACTGGGGAGCTAGACAGACTGCACAACCCAGGGTTCCAGCACAGGGAAATAAAGCCTCAAACCTCTGATTGAAAACATGGGTTGACAGAAACACCAATCCAAAAGAACCTATGCACCCCAACATTCATACCAGCACAATTTACAATAGTCAAGTGTTGGAAGCAACCTAGGTGCCCATCAGTAAATGAATGGATCAAGATACTATGGTACATTTATACAATGGAATTCTATGCACCAGAAAGAAAGAAGGAGCTTCTACCCTTTGTGGCAGCATGGATGAAACTGGAAAGCATTACACTAAGCGAAATAAGCCAGGCAGTGAAAGATAAATACCATATGATCTCACCTTTAACAGGAACCTAAACACCTTTAACAAAACAAACAAACAAACAAATAAATAAAATATAACCAAAGACACTGAAATAGAGAATAGGCTGACAGTGTCCAGAGGGTAGAGGGAGGGAATTTCATGGGAAAGGGGGAAGGGTTTACAGGAACAAGTATAAAGGACACATGTACAAAAACTAGGGGGGTGGAAATGGGAGGGAGGTGGGGAAGGCTGGCTGGGAAGGCAGGGATAGGAGTAAAAGACAGAAACCTGTATTTGAAAAACAATTAAAATCATCATCATCATCATCATCATCATCATTATCATCATCATCATGAAAATACAGGTTGAGGTCCAATGGGAGAAACTCCCAGCCTCACAGGAGAGTTCATTGGAGAGACCAACAGGATCCTAGAACATACACATGCCCACCCACCCAGGAATCAGCACCAAAAGAGCCCAATTTGATTATGGGTAGCAGGGGAAGTGACTGAAAACTGGCAGAGAGTGGAGTAAGCTGCATTGTTCCCTCTCGAACCCTTCCCCCACATACAGTGTCACAATACAGCAATGCAGGTTGCCCTATGCTGGGGAACACCTAAGGCTTTGTCCCTTATACATAAAGACAAAAAAATGGCCCAAATGAAAGATCAGATCAAAGCTCCAGAAAAAATACAACTAACCGATGAAGAGATAGCTAACCTATCAGATGCACAGTTCAAAACCCTGCTAATCAGGATGCTCACAGAATGGGTTGAATATGGTCACAAATTAGAGGGAAAAATGAAGGCTATGCTAAATGAAATAAAGGAAAATATACAGGGAACCAACAGTGATGGGAAGGAAACTGGATTCAAACCAACGGTGTGAACCAGAAGGAAGAAAGAAACATTCAACCAGAACAGAATAAAGAAACAAGAATCAAAAAAAATGAGGAGAGGCTTAGGAACCTCCAGGACATCTTTAAATGTTCCAACATTCAAATCATAGGGGTACCAGAAGGAGAAGAAGAAAGGCAAGAAATTGAAAACTTATTTGAACAAATAATGAAGAACTTCCCCAATTTGGCAAAGGAAATAGACTTCCAGCAAGTACCAGAAGCTCAGAGAGTCCGAAAGAAGTTGGATCCAAGGACAACCACACCAAGCCACATCATAATTACATTAGTCAACGTTAAAGATAAGGAGAGAATCTTGAAAGCAGTAAAAGAAAAGGAGACATTTACCTACAAAGGAGTGCCCATAAGACTGTCAGCTGGTTTCTCAAAAGAAACCTTGCAGGCAAGATTTCTTTTGAGAGTCTTATGGGAGTGCCCATAAGACTGTCAGCTGGTTTCTCAAAAGAAACCTTGCAGGCTGGAAAGAAGTATTCCAAGTTATGAAAGGGAAGGACCTACATCCAAAATTACTCTATCCAGCAAAGCTATCATTTAGAATGGAAGGGCAGATAAAGTGCTTCTCAGATAAGGCCAAGTTAGAGTTCATCATCACCAAGTCCTTATTATATGAAATGTTAAAGGGACTTATCTAAGAAAAAGAAGATAAAAAATATGAATAGTAAAATGACAACAAACTCACAGTTATTAACAACCACACCTAAAACAAAAACAAACTAAGCAAACAACTAGAACAGGAACAGAATCACAGAAATGGAGATCACGTGGAAGGTTATCATTGGGGGCATGGGTCGGGAGAGAGAGGGAAAGATACAGAGAATAGGTAGCATATATGGAAGGTAGAAGATAGACAGGGAGCGGTTAAGAATAGTATAGGAAATGTAGAAGCCAAATAGCATATATATGACCCATGGACATGAAGTAAAGGGGAGGAAATGGGACAACTGTAATATCATAATCAATAAAATATATTACAAAAACAATCTAACAATAACCAGAGGGAAGTAGAGAGGGAAAAATGAGGAGAAGGGTTTTCAGGAACTACTGTAAAAGACACATGGACAAAACCAAGGGGGAGGGTGGAAGCAAGGGAGGGAGGTGGGCTTGGCTGGGGTAGGGGTAAAATGGAGACAACTGTAATTGAACAACAATAAAATAATTTTTAAAAAATTAAAAAAAAAGGATGGCAAACTTTGAAGTATATTGGATATGAGCCAAATTCAGTCTAGATTTGTGTTTTGTTTAGTCACCACAGCATTTTTTAAAAAGGAAGAGGTATTTGAATGCCTTTAGCCAGAACAAGCACTCTTTGGTTTGCCATAGCATCTACCATTCCTCACTGGCTTATACAAACCCACTCTATCCATTGATGTTCTCGGACTGACCCCTGAGAAGGCATTTGGGTATATGGCCCCTGATCAGGTGGCTTGTTCCCATTCAACAGCTAGATGAGGAGATGCTTCAAATTGGCACTGCAGAACTCCTAATTTTAGGGGAAATGTTAAAGAGCACCAACAGGTTAGCAAATGTTAGCAAGGGAAGCTGAAATTGTGATGGCTGCCTTGAAATATATGGACTGTAATCTTGCCCTATCTCCCCAGTGCTCTAAATCTTAGGCCTCTCATTTGCCATCACTGACTACTTACCACTGCCAGAAAGCTCAAAGTACAGCTCTCCAATGAACTCCACCTCATTGCTCTATAGTTGCTTCAGGAATGAAAAAGTTTTTTTTTTCCTTCTTCATTTTTCACCCACAGTAACTGTATAAGTAGAGCAATACAAAACAGAAGTATAGTACTGAAATTGGTTAGGGGGGGCAGGGAAGAGACTGTAATGTACAAAGGTAAAATGAAAATGAGGAAACAAAGCAGGCAAGAGGGAGCCAAACGAATATTAGAGAAAGTCTCTTCTTAAAGGTACCCACCCCAGGCCAGTCACAGACTCAGAATATCGCCACTAGAAAGGGCCTAGAGTAACTGTCTGGCCTACCCTTGCTATACCAAGGAAGAAAAAGAAGTAAGGAAAAGAGGAACTTGTTTAAGATCTCACAGTGAGGGAATGACTTGCTGAGCTAACTCTTGAACTAAGGTTTCCTGCAATTTCCCAAGCTCCTTTAATTCACAAACAATGGTGGGGTGGAGTGCTTGAGGAAATCATTTCATTTTGTATGCCTTTTCCAAAGTCAATGTTTGCTAGGATTGCAGTGTTAGAGGGGGCATACATTTATTCACTCATTTACTTAAGAATAACTAACTACCAACTAGGTGTCAGGTACTATAATTGACTCTGGAGCTGTAAAGAGCAAAAAATATGATCTGTTCTAGTGCTCATCACAGAGCAGGTATTTAGGAGCTCTCTTCTAACTTTCTGGAGAGTGCTGCCTAATAGAAAAAGAATTTGAGGCATAATCATGAATTATGTGTAATTTTAATTTTCTGGTAGCCCCATTAAAATAAATAAAAACAGCTGAAATTAATCTTAATAATATATTTAACTCATTATCATTTCCACAGGTAAAATATTTAAAAATTATTAATGAGATATTTGGCATTTTTTAATCAGGTGTTTAAAATCTGGTGTGCACTTACAACTTATAGCACACCTCAACTTGGGCTACATTTTTAAAAATACTTATTTTTTTTGTTTGTTTGTTTTTAGAGAGCAGGGAAGGAAAGGAGAGAGGGAGAGAAACATCAGTGTACAAGATAAACATCAATCAGTTGATCCTGCACTGCCTCCAACTGAGCACCTAGCCTGAAATCCAGGCATGTGCCCCCACCAGATATTGAAAAGGTGACTCCTCAGTCTGCAGAGTGATGCACAACCCACTGAGCCATGCCAGCCAGGGCTGGGCTACATTTCTAAATCTCAATAGCCACATATGACTACTGACTGGACAGTGAGAGCCTAATGTAAATGACAGCCTTTGCACCCAAACACCTGACTTCAGTGAAAGCCAGGCTAGCCTCTCTGAAGCTTCATGATCTATCAGCCCATTGTTTTGTCACATAAAGCTGGGAAGTGAAGCGGAAACTACAGAGATTGGCAGGTTCTAGAACACAGCAGACTTTAGGCCTTCCAGGATTTCATAATTTTGCATATTCATAATATGCCCTAAGGTAGTCAGCTAGTGAGCAAATGCACACCCACAGTGGCATGTGGCTTTGTTGCTATCTATTTTGGAAGTTTCATTCCAATTAAGAATGGAATAACAAAATCAGTAATGGCTCTACTCTTTATGGTAAATAAATCTATTAAATACTCTAGGCAGAAACAAGAAAACCCAATTCAAAGTGTTTAAGTCACTGTGAAAATTGCTCATCAGAGGAAAACCAAAACTTCACTCTGGGTTGAAAAAGACCTGAGGAACACAAGTTCATCTACAAAAGTGACAGTGACATTCTTGAATCTGAGGATTCCCAAAGGTTTCTAGACTGAGCCCAGGGGATGTTGAGTCCACTCTTTTTAAAAAGATTTTATTTATTTTATTTTTAGATAGAGGGGAAGAGAGGGAGAGAGGGAAAGAAACATCAATGAGTGGTTGCCTCCTGCACAACCCCTACTAGTGACCTGGCCCACAACCCAGACATGTGCCTTGACTGGGAATCACACCAGCCACCCTTTGGTTTGCAGGCCGGCGCTCAATCCACTGAGCCACACCAGCCAGGGCAATGTTGGGTCTGCTTTAACTTAAATATTTTGGCCTAGTTCCAAGACCTCAGTGTTTCCATTGGGAAGAGTGCCTTGGTCTTTGGCTTTTTTTCACCTCATGAATTTCTACTTATGACACATTTGCAGCCTGGATTCAACCTGAGAGCATCTCAGATTCTACTGTTCCCACCACACAAGATCAAGTGTTCTCAGAACAGCTCTCAGCTGTACAATGCAAAAAGTTAGCACCACAAAGTTATCAGCATTGCTTGCTACCTTCATCCCTGTCTGCATGTCACTCTTTTAGAAAGCATGGTTTGAGAATCCTAGAGTATGAGTATTAAATTCTATGTAGACCCAGATTTCATTTTGTTCCCAGAATCACATACTGTTAGAACAGGAAGAAACTTTAGAGATGATATAGTTCCATTTCTACTTCCTTATATCACAATTGAAGAAATTGAAACCCAGAAAGGGTCAGTGACTTGCCTAAGAACTCACTGGAAGGTACCAGAACAAAGGGCTTTCAGAGTCATATTTAGTGCTCCTTATAGCATTCAGGCTGCATCCTGGTACTTTGAGTGGTTCAAAGTACCATGGACACACCGAAAATCTCAGATCTTCGTTCCATGGGTACTCTGACCTTAACCTCATAGCAATCAAGATTTTAAAAGTCTGTTTTACCAGTCCTGAGATATTTTACTTTTTGGAAACTATATAATTATGAGTGTAAAACTTACCGACATGTCTTATCTTGTTCTCTTTATATTCAGTTTCAAGAAATAGACATTTTAAAAACCATTTTCTAGATCTCCGTTGGAGTCCCATTCCAAAGAGATTTTGCTCACCATTTCTGCACCTACCTTCCATTGTCACCTCTAAATCTGGAAATAGGGTTTCACAGTGACAAGTATGCCCTCTGCTGATTGGATGTCTGCTTTGCAGTCATGTCCTTATAATCTACACTTGCACATTTGGAGCCTCAGCTACCTGAGAGATAGATATATTGAACATAAACATGAATAAAGTTTCCTTATTTCTTATAAAGAATCTGTAAATATTTTGGGCAAATCAATGTCCTTCATATTCATCTGTTCTTAAAATATAAAAGCTATTATTAAAGGTCTTTTCAGCCCCAGCCAGTGTGGTGACGCACTGTCCCACAAACCAAAAGGTCACAGGTTCAATTCCTGGTCAGGGCACATGCCTGGGTTGCAGGTTTGGTACCCAGTTGGGGCTTCCTGTGGAAGGCAGCTGATTGATGTTTCTCTCTCACATAGATATGTCTCTCCCTGTCTTTCTCCCTCCCTTACCCTCTCTCTAAAATCAAAAATAAAATAAAAAAATGTAAAGGTCTTTCCTAGTTCTGCTTTTCTACAAATTTTGCCAGAAAAGTACATTTATAGCATTTACCATCCTCCCACCCTATGTAAAAAGTTAAAATGTATAAATAGCTCTTTCAAAATACGGACTATGACTCAGTACAAAAACAAGCTTTTAAAATAGAATTTAAAAGGAACCCCTTTCCCCAGCATGAAAAGTAATTAGGAATACGTTACCTAGATCCCCAGCTCTCCCGCAGTGTGCTTTAGGATGTGTCATTTTTCTCACATGCCTCCTCCTGCCCTCCCCCCCCCCAGAGTTGGAGCCTTGAGCCTCTCGTTCTTAAGCCTTTTCAGCTGGAGACCTCCCAGCACTCTCTCAGTATGGTTTTACTGCTCTCTCTCTCTCTCTCTCCTCCCTCCCTCCCACTCCTCCACTCCCTTCCTCTCCTGCCCACTCTGCCTGAGATCAAGAGAGGCACCTCCAAAGAAATGTGATTGGCATGGACACTGCACTGAAATGTGTTTGCTATCTGCAGGAAAGTATATATACTAGTGAGGAACAACCACCAACCCAGTGGAAGTCTCCAGGAGTTTAGTGTTAGAACTAAGGCATTGTTCTAGTTGGAGTGGTGTAGGGAGTCAGAATGTCATGATTGTCTCCATTCTCTTAAACCACCTCGGAGGTTGGCACATCTAGAGTTATGCTTGGGGTTCTGACTCAACTGTATTTTAATTCACTACAAAAAGTCAGAAGATGAGAGGACAGGCAATCCCTCTCAGGGAGCATTTGAGTGAGAGGGAGTGGGCACAGGATGTCTCAGGATAAACTTCAGGCTTGGGCAGAAGAAATAAAAGAAAACTGTAAGATCAAGAAAGTCAAATAAATCCAAGAAGATCCAAGAGGAAGGAGGAATGTGAGAGTAGTTAAATAATGCTGAACAAAACCTGAGTTCTCATTCAGTCCAAAGATCTTGTGCATGAAACTAGACCAACTTACATCATACACAAGAATAAACTCAAAATGGATTAAAGACAAGTAAGTCACAAAACCATAAAAATCCTAGAAGAAAACATGTGACTAAAATTTCAGGCGTTTCTCATAGCAATATTTTTGCAGGTATATCTCTTTGGGCAAGGGAAACAAAGGGAAAAATAAACAAATGGGACTGTATCAAACTAAAAAGATTTTGCGCAGCAAAAAAATGAAAAGGGAATCCACTGAATGGGAGAATATTTTTACCAATGATACATATGATAAGGAGTTAATTCCAAAATAAGTAAAGAACTGTATGATTCAACACCAAGAAGAGAAACAACTCAATTAAAAAATGGGCAAAATACCTGAATAGACACTTCTTAAGAAGGACATACAGATGGTTAACAGATATGAAAAATGCTCAGCATCACTAATCATCAGAGAGATGCCATTTAAAAACACAATAAGATATCAATCACCTCACGCCTGTCAGAATGGCTACCATCAATAAATTAGCAAAGAAAAATTGCTGGTGACATTGTGGAGAAAAGAGAACCCTCATGCACTGTTGGTGGGAATGCAGACTGGTGCTGGCACTGTGGAAAACAGTATGTAGTTCCTCAAAAATTAAAAATAGGACTGCCTTTTGACCTAGTGATCCCACTTCTGGTAATTTATCCAAAGAAACCTGAAACACTAATTTGAAATAATAGATGCATCCCCATGTTCATTGCAGTGCTATTTACAGTAACCAAAATACGGAAATAGTCCAAGTGCCCAGATTAGTAGATGAGTGGATAAAAAGCTATGGTATATTTACATAATGGAACACTACTCAGTCATAAAAAAGAAGGGAATCTGGTATTTATCTTTCACCACCTAGCTTATTTCGCTTAGTGTAATGCTTTCCAGTTCCATCCATGCTGTTGCAAAGGGTTGGAGTTCCTTCTTTCTTTCTGCTGCATAGAATTCCATTCTGTAAATGTAGCATAGTTTTTTTATTCATTCATTTACTGATGGGCACTTAGGTTGCTTCAATGTAACCAAAGACACTGAAATAGAAAACAGGCTGATAGTGACCAGCGGGGAGAGGGGAGGGAATTTCAGGGGAAAAGGGGAAAGGTTTGCAGGAACAAGTATAAAGGATACATGGACAAAAACTAGGAGGGTGGAAATGAGAGGGAGGTAGGGAGGGCTGGGGGTGGGCTGGGATGGGAGTAAAAGACAGAAAACTGTACATGAACAACAATTAAAATTAAAAAAAAGAGAAGGAAATCTTACCCTTTGTGACAGCATGGATGGGCTTGGAGATTATTATGCTAAGTGAAATAAACCAGTCAGAGAAAGACAAATACCATATGATATTATTTATATATGGAATCTAATGAACAAAATAAACTGAGGAACAAAATAGAAACAGAGGCATGGATGCATGTAGCAGACTGACAGCTGTCAGACAGGAGGATGTTTTGGGGGCTGAATGAAAGAAGGTGATGGGATTAAACAAAAATATATATCAGATATGTGATGTATATAACATACATGTGATATATATGATATTATATAAAAATAAATGTATAATAAACATGTGCTAAATATACATATATATATAAATAAATATGTGATACAGCTATAACATAGCCACAGGCAACAGTGTGGTGATAGCCAGAGGGAAAGTGGGCTGGAGGGTAAGTGGAGGTGGGGAAAAGGGGGTGTGGACATGAGGATGGAAAGAGACTTTACTTGGGATGATGGGCACATAATGTAGTGTGCAGATGATGTTTTGTTGAGTTTTACACTTGAAACCTTTATGATTTTGTGAACTGATAGCACCCCAATAAATTCAATTAAAAAAGATATTGTGCAAAGACAGGAAAGTTAGGGTCTTCTCCAGTCACTACCCCAACTCACATCTTTACTACCAGGTGGCAAATGTCTACATCTTTAATTCCTAGCAAGCAGCCTGTGGTCACTGCTTCTGAATCTAGACAGGGAGACTCCAAAACCTGGTTAGTAAGGACAAGTGTTAGAATTAATGATAGTAATTCAAGGCATGGGCTCAGTTCTTTAGCAGAGGGAGTGTGTGAATCAAGATTTGTTAGGAAATGGAGGACAAGCTTTTGAATACAATGACTAACCCAGATCTTCTTTTCTATTTAATTAGGAACTGTAAAAGATTGACAATAAAAAGTTTAGGATAATGGTTCTTGTTGAGAAAAACTTAGTCCTGCTGAAGAAAGAGTAGTTCGGAATTGGAGATGTGTGTGAAGTGAAGCTGAGAGTCGGTAGGTGCTGCTCAGCTGAGGTAGGGGTTGGCACCTTATCCCAGCCACTGCCCAAATGTGCTCAGGGACAGAAATGGCACCTCCCACCACCCCCAGCAGGACGTGCCACTTGTAAACTTTTCACTTTTGTTCCTTCCATTACAGATTTCCTTGATTTGGTGTCAAGTGATGAACCAGGTGTAGGGGTGGGACTTGGACAGATGCACCCCGGGAATATATGTATTTTCCTGGAGTGATGGGGTTTGTCTTCTCAATTTGTGGAGATCAGCTTTGTGCTGGGTATAGTTGTGCCAACCAGATCAATTTTTCACAGGTATTTCTGGGGTGCTCTAGTGACTTCAGGTCCACTGTCTTCACCAGAAACGAAAAGCATGCAAGCTGCCCCTACCAACCCTTCAAGATCTCCACTTACTGTACTGGGATTGGGCTTGAGTTAGCTTTTTAGCTTACATGCTTCCCGCTTAGTAGACCTGTTTTCCCTACTTTCCACCCCATCCTCCAAGCCTGGCAGGGTCCTGAGTGGTTTCAGCCCTCGACCGCAGCACCTTCACCCCATTTCCCTGCTATGTTTACCTGTAGCTCAGGATTCCTGGAACGCAGGGTTGGTCCACATAATAAATGCGTTGTGTGGCTTTCTCTGTTAATTCAATACAAGTGCACAGTGAATGAGGAAAAATAAATAGAAGGACGGAACTTATGACTGTCCGTAGTGAAAAATCTTTTTGAATAAATAAAAAGAGGCTGAGATTTCACTGTTGAATGTAAATTCCTTTGGAGTGGAACTAATCATTTCAAGGATAGTTCACGTTGTCCTAACAACGCGGGTGAATGGCAAGGACCCTTCTTTTTGTTAAAGATATGTTTTCTTTCTTTCAGTCAAAACTGATGGTGATACCCTTTTCACGCTCTGTCCTCCAGGATCGTAAATCTCCACACCCAGCTCCCCAAATAGCACTTTCAGATGCCCAGACCCTGCGGGTGACTGCTTCTCAGGCCGGGCGGACGCACACTGAGCTACCACCAGCCCGCCCCGCTCCCCGCTCTGAGCGCTGGTCGGGCCATAAGGGTCACATCTCCGTGACATAGGGGGTGCTGCAGCCGGGGCGGAGGTAGCGGACAGCCCGTACCTGGGGTGCAGCTGAGTCCTGGCGTCCGCTGCATCCGGGAGGAAGAAAGTCCTGGGGCACGCTGGCTGCGACTTCACACAATGCGGAATACTGTGACTCCCATACCTTCCACGGTCCAGCCAATCTCCTCCTGGCCCCAGCAATGTGAAAAATATTCACAAAAGCTGCACACCCCTCACGGAGATTATCAGCTGCTGATGTCCCCTTTTGAGGAGAAAAGGGCACCCGAAACAACCCGGAGCGGCCAATCTGCTCAAATCCTAATGCTCCTTTCCCAACTTCCCAACCCGTGCCTCCCTCAACGAACTCAAAGCCTCTAGCAGCCTGACCCCCTACTCCAACCAGCCCCTTGGCACTGTAGCCCGCCCCTTCCTCGACCCCCAGGGCCCTCCCAGTCGGCTTCCATGCTGAAACAGGTGGGGTTGGGGTTGGAAGGCTGAAATTCATGGCCCAAGAAAATGTAATGTGGCCTTTGGCCAGAAAAAGTTGCTCCCAGTTCACCTACTCAGTGGCCCAGAGGTGAGGAAGGGGGCACCAGACATGGAACGCTGAGCCTGGGGCATGGCGGCTAGTTGGGTTCCCCCGTACCAAGGCTAGGTGGGCTCTTCCCCTCCGTTTTTTTCGGGATGCTGAAAAACGGGAGAAAGTGCCCCACCAAGGCAAAAGTAGAGGTGCATTAGCTCGAACAACGAATGTGGTCCGCTGAGATCCCCCACTAGGGTGGGCCAGCATCTGGCGAGCCCTGACAAAACAAACGTAAGGAGCGCAGCTTCCTGGGAAGGAGCCGGCTGGGCACTTGGTGCCCAGTCCCGCCCAGGGACAAGGTGGTATTTCTGGCGGCCCAATTTAGGCCAGTGCCATTCGCTTCTCAGGTGCTCCGGGCTGGGCGTGGAGCGCTACCCAGCTGGAAACGTCGAAAGGGAAAGTGAGGGGCTGATTTTTTCGCTAAGGTTAGCTCTGGGTATTGCCTTTTGAAGAGGAAACGTGACGGCGGTTGGACCCCAGCGTTGAGCATTTGCATTTGCCTGGATTTTACACTCTTCACTTCACCTGAGGGTGAGAACCAGCCTGCATGCTGCAGGTGGTCTCTTTCTAGCTCAGAGAGGGTGCAGTCTTTCCCGCAGTGCGCAGAGGGATCTAGGAGGGCCACCTCTCTCTTCCACCTGGATTCGCAGGTCCCTGTAGCATCTGACAGCGGGGCACGGTCAGCACCTCCGCCAGCACCACTGTGGAACCTGGGTACTTTGCGACCCAGATTAGCGGCTTCGGAACCAGGAGGAAACAATTTGGGGAAAGTTCATCAGCGGGACAACTCTAAGAAACTTGGAGCCAGCAGCTAACTCAGTCCCGGCTGATTATTTGATAATGTCTCTTTTTTCTTCAAAATGAAACGAAACAAAAAATTCAATCTCGAGCCACTGACTGTGCTCCTCCATCTCAGAGACATGGACCGGCCTGGCCCTGAGGCTGGTTCTGCACTGTACCCCATGCCACCCAGATTAAGTTACCCACGAGAATATTTGGAGGATTCTGGGGAGGGTTCTGCGAGAATTTCCCTTCTCATTTCCAAAGAGTCGAGCTTGGTGGATGGCCCAGAGTAGCCAATACATTGGTGGAAAGTTGCTGCCAAATGTTCTACCAGCCTCAGTTTTTGCATCTGTTAAGGAGGAGCGAAAGTTACCCTTTGCTCCGAAAGAGGGAGCTAATTGTGAAGCACATAGTCTGGCACACAGCAAGTGTTCAGAAAATTCTTATTCCCATTCTGCACCGCGCAACCCCCAGCCCCTTAATTTGCCAACTGGCCTGGTCAGAAAAGGAAACCTGTGTGAGCCAAGAAAGCGGCTTCATTGTCCCGGATTCTCGACTGCGGTGAGCCCCAGCCTCTGCACAACGGAACACTCACCCTGCACCAGGAAGCGGGTACTAGCTACCTCATTTCTCTCCTCGGCGATGACCTGGGTCTAGGCCTGAGGGGAGAGCCTCCTTGTGCCCCACATTTCCTCCCAACCCACTGGCTTCTGGCCTTTTGGCTAAGAAAGGGATTTAGAAGCCGGCTAGAGCTTTTAGGAAGCCGGGGACAAAACCTAGCGGCAGCGCCTTATGCTAGTACCTGTCAGCTTACGCTGACGACCTTCGCACTCTTCTCCTGGGCCCACGCCTGCCTCAGAATTGCATGTATCCGTCTGCCCGGGCCCACTCAGTGCGAGGCTGCCTGCGCTAGGTTTGGCCGGACTCTGTACTCTCCGCCGGAGGGCGGGAGGCTTAACCCCCACATCTCTTTCCCGCCACTTCGCCGATTGAGGAGGTACCATTTCTGCCAACCACCCTGTCACCCTTCCACTCTCCACACCACTTCTATTTTTTTTATAGAAAGAAAGAAAACGAAAAACTAACCTTCCTTTCCCTCCACAATAGACACACCAGGGGGGCCTTTCACTTGGCCAATCTTTGGAGTTTCAAATGAACTTCATTAAATCAATTACTCGGTGAACACATCACAATTTATTTGCAATTAGTATCAAAATGCCTTACTTTTCTTAATAGGTCGGAGCAGATGTAGCTACAGAAGGGACAACGCATTTCGTGAAATCTATCTCTTGCAACATATTAAATCTTCTAGTTAGAAGAGAAGGAGAAATTCAGAGGCAGTTTAGAAGAGGTGAGAGAAACCACGCTGGAGACAAATGCGGTCGGTGCAGATGCCGGAGCAGCTTGCGTTATAATTTTTATCTAGAGAATTTTTATCCGTAATGATCGAACAAAACTCACCATAATTAAACGTCTGGTTTTCCCCGATGACTGAGAGGTGCATGTCTGAAAGGCGCCGGGTACAGCGAGGGACTTCATAAGTGCTTAACAAGACGCCCCGCTCTTTGAATAGTGGCTTTGTCTCATGGGGGCGGGGGCCAAAGAGACAGAGAACAGTTATCTAATTTTCACTGCCCCAAACCAGAGATTTATGGATTGTGACAACAGTTTTATTGTACTCAGGGAGGGGGTTACTGCAGGTTTATAGAAACTGATTTACTTTCGTTTGGAAGTAAAATCATATGCAACAGTCTCCCGTTGGAAGGTTGGACCTCAGCTCCTGTTAATACCATTAGTGACACAGGATCGAATTTCAAATGGAGCCTGGTGACAATTACAGACGGAAACAGATGCCCTTGAAAATTTAGGTCAAGTGTTCAAGATTCTGGTTTCATGGTCAAAGTTGTCTTGGAGGTAACCTTGAGGAGATGCTCATAAATCTGTCCTCTCCAAACTGAGGATGCGCCTTCCAGGAGCAGGGGTGATACAGGGAAGAGGGGGGCAGAAAAATTTACTTAGGGGGTACCCAGGTCACCTAACACAGAAGAGATGCCGAAGGGTTGTAAAACTGGGAAAGTGTGTTGGGCTGGACAGTGTAAGTGTGTGTGGTGGTGGTGGGAAGGACGGGGGCACCAGCCACTCCTGGGAGCCAAGGGAAAGAACTAGCCAGACTTTCAAAGACCTGGACTCAGGCGTCCTACTTGTAGTCCCCAGCAGGCATACATGAGGCTGTCCCTTAGCCTCAGACCCTTTTAAAAACCCATCTGCAAATGCAGAGATGAGAGAGAGAGAGAGAGAGAGAGAGAGAGAGAGAGAGAGAGAGAGAGAGAGAAACCCAAGGACACAGACAACAGGGTGGGGATTGCCGAGAGGAGAAGGGGTTGAAGGGAGGTGGAGGAGGGTATGGGGGGGTAAATGGTGATGGAAGGAGACTTACTTGGGGTGGCGAATGTGCAAGTGTACAGATAATGTGTTGTAGAATTGTGCACCTGAAACCTGTATAATTTTGGTAACCAGTGCCACCCCAATAAATTCAATAAAAGGGTGAAAAAATTTTAAAAATCGGCGAAATGGGAATTGTGGTCCCAGCCTGGTCTTACTGGAAGAATGGTGACAAGGACTAAGTGATAAAGGATATGAAAGCATCTAGGCTTTCAAAGGGCAAGTATTATTCTGAAAGCGCAGACTCCTTCCTTTGCATTTTAATCACGTGTCCCCCGGCTAAGTGCAAAGGACCCTGCCTCTCTTCCCTTTTCCCCGCGGAACCTTCCTTGAGAGCTGTAGGTGTTGGTTCAGGCAGCACCACTACCTTCCTTCAGGGTATAAAAACATGTCTTTTACTCAGCTCTCAATCCCAACCAGCGACTTTAATTGTGGTGAACTTCAGGATTTATGTCCCTCTGGTGGGTGTTTTCCACTTGACAACTCTTTTAAAGACATAGAACTATATTTTATTTACTGCCTACTATAAATTATTTACTAGCAGGCTGAGGTAATTCCATTAAAGCCGAATGGTTTGTTTATACTAAATAGTTATTTTGGGACTCCTAATGCCCTTGAGCTGCAAGGCTCCGGGGAGTTTGGGATGATCTGCTCAGGCAAGAGATGTCCACGGAAATGTCAGGGATCCAATGGAAACAAAAATGACCTTATTTCTCTTGGTGTTTATTAAAAATTAAATACAATCTAATAATCGTTGTTTGTGTTTGATATGTACTGTCATAATGGTCCCTGCTACCTTCCCCACCCTTGTATGGACTGGCTCACAAGGGATTGCAAGATGACTTCTTCCAAGGAATTAACTCGATGAGGTAAGCATCAATCAGATTTGGGGGAGATGTAGGATTTAGCAGGGTGGGAGCAGAAGAAGGATGCAGGGGATATTCTTGGGATGAAGGGAAGGGGAGGAAAGGGGAAGTCCGGAGCTCCTCCTGGGTGTTGCTAGTGAAAGGGAACAAGCACTTCGAACTTTGCTTCTGCTTCTTTCCCCCAACACATATATTCAGGAAGAAAAGAGGGAGAAGAAAGAAACCAGCTTGAGGGAAGGCACCATGCTTTATGTCTATGTCTAGTCAAGATTTTAGCACTGACTCACTGAGTTACTTCTTTCTACTTTTCTTTTTGTGTTATGTGTATATAAAGCAATTTATTTCTATCTCTCAACTTAGGGACCTCTCTGGAAACACTGAACACTTCAGGAGATGTATTGGCCTTTGGGGGAGAAAGAAGGGTTCCTCCAACAAGCTATAAATGAAATTTTGCCTTTAATTATGCTGATATTGGAAAGAGGGCAGTGTTTATCTCTTCTGATGAAGACTTTTTAAAAAGAGGCTCTAGAGTAATGTGGTAGCTGTGTGTTAGTTTCCCATCTGGTTTTGTAGATGGAGTTTTCAGAATGGTTGTTACAACCGTAACACAAGGATAGATAAGACAATGGGACAAAAAGCCACTTTGTCTGAGGCAACTCAGAAGTGATCTACAATTAATAGAAAGGTTACTTACTTCATAGAGTATTTTTCTTTTTTCTTTCAGCTAAAATAGACATGCAAACTAGGAAAAATCATATTGGTCTCAGTGAGTGAAAGACCTACTACTGTTCATTACAGAGCTGAAGAAGTGGAATTAAATTAAACATTCAGGACAAATCTTGCATTCTCAGTAGTTAGGTTCACCAATAATTTAAAATTCAATGACATATTTTTAATATTATTGGATTATATTTCTTGGTAATTTGGTTACCTTTATTAGTTTAAATCTTGTTTTATCAAAAGAAAAAGGAACATTATAATATGTAGAAACACCTTAAATATGCAAACATGGGTGAAGCATTTTGTGATGATGGGGATGCAGTTTAACCCTGTGAACACCAAGTTGAATGTGCATTATATAACCAGATGTTTCAATGAATACATATATACATTTTTTTAAA
Source organism: Glossophaga mutica (assembly GCA_039655065.1). Classification (NCBI taxonomy): domain Eukaryota; kingdom Metazoa; phylum Chordata; class Mammalia; order Chiroptera; family Phyllostomidae; genus Glossophaga; species Glossophaga mutica. The sequence goes on from CM077318.1 coordinate 21,191,802, forward strand.
AATTGAAGTACAATTTACATAATATGAAATTAACCATTTTAAAGTGAACAAGTCAGTGATATTTAGTAGATTTACAATATGCAAGCACCACTGCTATCAAGTTACAAAACAGGTTCATCAAGGATGATGATGATGATGGTTGCACAATAATATGAATGCATTTAATACAACTGAACTGTACGCTTAAAAATGGCTAAGATACTAAATTTCTTTTAAAAATAATTTATTACTAAATTAAATCCTCATCCAATCATACTAAAGCACTTACTAAAACCAAACCAAGCCAAAATAAAATCCTGTACCCAGTAAATTGTTACTTCCCATTCTTCCCAACTTTTGGACTCCAGCAGAACTTTCTTTTTTATTAGTGCTTGTATTTCATATAACATATTTTTCTCAGCAAAATTTCTGTATGCTGCTATTTCCTTAAATTCTATTTCATCACATTCCATGCATGTAGCTACAGATACAAAGAGAGAGGGGATAAACAACGTAAACTGCCTATTTGTATGTGTTCTAGAAGCCAATGGAAGGTTTCCAGATTGGTATTTGCAACATGGTTCTTTTTCATGAGAGGCTGGATCCCTGAGCAACACTTGCAAACACTTTGTTAGTCATTGTGGAAGGAGCACAAGATTGAGGCAACAGTTTATCTTGCTGTCATCAACAGAAAGTGGATCAGAGTGGCATTTTCTCTTTTTAAATGTGATTCATAAAGTTTAACAAAGCAATCATCATCACTAAACTTTTAGGAAAAGAGCACCAAGGTGAGTTTTTGCAAACCATTTGTTTCTGGGCATCAAAACTGTACCCCAGACTCACCTTTATAGAAAAACTTCGTGAATAGTTTAGAATTGTCAGAGACCCATCTCCTTGCTCTTGTATGTGTTGATACATTTGTTTATTTCACAGGGGTTCACCACAAAAGCAAAAAGAAATGTTACTGTGGCTAAAGAATTTTAATCAAAATTGATTTTTGAAAAGATTGTATTTATTTATAGACAGAGGGGAAGGGAGGGAGAAAGAGGAGAGAAACATCAGTGTGTGGTTGCCTCTCACACACCCCCAACTGGGGACCTGGTCTGCAACCCAGTCATGTGCCCTGACTGGGAATTGAACGGGTGACCCTTTGGTTCAAAGGCTGGCACTCAATCCACTGAGCCACACCAGCTGGGGAATGCTGTACAGCAGAAAGAAAGGAGCTCCTACCCTTTGCAACAGCATGGATGGAAGTGGAAAACATTGTGCTAAGAGCAATAAGCCAGGCAGTGAGGGGCAAATACCATATGACAGGGGTGTCAAACTCATTTTCACCGGGGACTACATCAGCTTTGTGGTTGCCTTCAAAGGGCTGAATGTAATTTTAGGACTGCATTAATATAACTACTCCTTAACAGTTAAGCAAGAGCTTGGCGCTGCCACCAGGTAGAAACAAGATGCCAGGACTGATAAAACAAGGTGGAGGGCCGGATTCACCTTGTGTTTGCCACCTGTGCCATATGATCTCACCTTTAAGTGGAACCTAATTAACAAAACAAACAAGCAAGCAAAATATAAGCAGAGACACTGAAATTAAGAACAATCTGACAGTAACCAGAGGGGAGCTGGGAGGAGAAAATGGGGAGGAAGTTGGGAAGCATTTTCAGGAACAACTATAAAGGACACATGGACAAAACCAAGGTGGGGGTAGAAGCAGGGGAGGGAGGTGGGGATGGCTGGGTGGGGGAAGTGGTGAGTGGTAAATGAAGACAACTGTACTTTAACAATAATAAAATAATTTTTAAAAAAAGAAAAGAAAAAATTTTTAATCTAAATTGAAGCTACCGTTCATGTAACTAGGACCACAGTGTCTGAAGCCATTGGAGAAGGAATTTCTGTAAAATGATACTGAGAGGTCAGTGTTTTGAGCTCAGACAAATTTTTTAATCTTATCTGCCACCCTGGAATAATATGAATTAAATGAGTAAAGAATGTGTTGGTGGACAAAATCATGGGTGGTTATTTTTATAGTTCAACAGTTTGCTACATTCTATTTGGAGAATAACTTTCAGAGGAGTTAGCTGTTTTGACCTGTGCTATAAACTGCAAAAGGCATACTTTACATTTAATCTTTGAACCAGTCCATTATGAAGGGAAAATAAAAAATGGTAACTAGAACTTTTCCATTCCATTTGATACATTCTTCCAATGCAACTTTTTTTTTTTTTTTTGCCTTAAACATTGGGCTACATAGTTCTTCATTGTAGAAAGCTATCCTGTACATTCTGAGATCTTTAGCAGCATCCTTGGCCTCTACCCATTAAATGCCAGTAGCACCACCCCTCCACTGTGAGTCATAAAGAAAAATGTCTCCAGAATTTGCCAAATGTGCCCATGGGGCCAAATCCATGATTGAGAAACACTATTCTAAAGTGTTGTATTTGATTTTGAAACAAATTGTTTTCTTTTTTGGTTGAATTCTGTAAAACTTACAATCTTATATTCAGCAAGGACCTTGGAGATTCATTATTCATCAAATACAGAGTCTGTTAAGAGCATAGACTTGTGTTTACTTCCTATATACTAGTTCCATGACCATAGGGAAGTCATTTAGCCTTTCTAAGCCTCAGTTTTCTCCTCTGTAGAATTATCCTCAAAAGATCCACACAAGGATGAAACAAGATCATGTAGAGTCTGAGCTTATCACAGTGCCTGGCAAATAGTAGGCAAGAAACAAGTATGAGCTACAATTAGTTATTACATGCCTATTGTGTGCCAAGCAATGTGTGAAGATCTTGTCTTCATTTTAGCATTCTTGTGCCACAGTTAGGACAGAGAGGTGTGGTAAGAGTTCAGCCTTCCTTATTAAAACAATCACCTGTAAATCATGACATTTCTCCTAAGGAGTGTCACTAGGCTGTAGCTGTGTCCTCAGTCCTTGTTTCTGCTTCACATCCCTGCAGCAGGGGTCTCTCCTTTGGATTCCCCATGCCACTCTCATGCCCACCCCCCATTCCCACTCCTGATTTGGGCCCAATTATCTACAAAAACTCCTTTCGGCACTTGCCCTTAGCAGAGCTGGGAGTGTTGACATTTTCCAAGAGAACTTTACTAGTCACTAATGGGGAATCAAAAGAAAATAATTATAGAATAAATAAGCAACATAAAAATAGATTTCTAAAACAGAGGCTTCCTGATCCTTTAATAGAAGTAAAAGTTTCAAGGAGCCTTACAAGGTTCCAATTCCCCTTCTAATTACATTCTAATGTAATATCTAAGAACACAGATATATTTTTATTCATTCATTTAACAAATTTTAATGCCAGGAAGGCAATAAAACCAGGTATTATAGTAGACTTCACTGGGTCATGGTGGGAGTGGTCAGAGACACTTTTTAAAGTAGGTAGTATTTGTGCTAAGGTTTTTTAAAGTATATTTTATTAATTATGCTATTACAGTTCTTCAAATTTCCTCCCTTTGCACCCCTCTGCCCAATACCCCTCTTCCCTCCAGCAATTCCCCACCCCCTTAGTTGACGTCCATGGGTCAAGTGTATAAGTTCTTTGGTTTCTCCATTCGTAATGCTATTCTTAAGTTTCCCCGGTCTATTTTGTTCCTACTAATTATGCTTCTTAATCCCTACACTATTTCCCCATCCTCCCTCTTACCCCTCCCAGTTGATAATCCTCCAAATGATCTCCATATCTATGATTCTGTTCCTATTCAAGTTGTTTGCTTAGTTTTTTTTAAATTTTAGATTCAGTTGTTGATAGTTGTGAATTTGTTGCCTTTTTAATGTTTATGGTTTTGATCTTTTGATTTTTAAGTATATTTTATTGATTATGTTATTACAGTTTTCCCAATTTTTTCTCCCCTTTATCTGCACTCCACCCTATACCACCCCTGCCCTCCAGCATCCCCATATATATATATGGTCATGCTAGATGTGGGGATCACAAGTAAACAGGTCCACTTTCTGCTCTTTATTTTAAAGTATTTTTTATTAATTATGCTATTACAGTTGTTCATTTTCTCCTCTTTATTCCCCTCTGCCCTGTACCCCCCTCCCAACTGCATTTCCCATTCCCCCTTAGTTCATGTCCATGGGTCATACATGTAAGTTCTTTGGCTTCTCTGTTTCCTATAACATTCTTAACCTCTCCCATCTACTTTATTCCTACCAATTATGCTTCTTATTTCCTGTACCTTTCTACCCCCATTCTTTTCCTCCCCCTCCCCACTGAAAACCCTCCATGTGATGTCCATTTCTCCAGTTCTGTTTCTATTCCAATTGTTGCTTAGTTTTTTTTAAAGATTTTATTTATTTATCTTTAGAGGGGAAGGGAAGGAGAGAGGGAGAGAAATGTCAATGTATGGTTGCCGCTTGTGCGTCCCCTGCTGGGAACTGTCCTGCAACCCAGGCATGTGCTCTGACTGGGAATCGAACCACGATCCTCTGGTTCACAGGCCCATGCTCAATCCACTGAGCTACAGCAGCCAGGGCTGTTTACGTTTTTTTAAAGATTCAGTTGTTGATAGTTGTTAGTTTGCTGTCATTTTACTGTTCACAATTTTTTATCTTGTGTTTCTTAGATATGTCCCTTTAGCATTTCATATAATAAAAGCTTGGTGATGATGAGCTCCTATAACTTGACCTTATCTGGGAAGCACTTTATCTGCCCTTCCATTCTAAATGATAGCTTTGCTGGATAGAGTAATCTTGGATGTAGGTCCTTGCCTTTCATGACTTCAAAAAGTTCCTTCCAGCCCCTTCTTGCCTGTAAGGTTTCTTTTGAGAAATCAGCTGATAGTCTTATGGGCACTCCTTTGTAGGTAACTCTCTCCTTTCTTCTTGCTGCTTTTAAGATTCTCTCTTTATCTTTAATCTTGACTAACTTAATGATGATGTGCCTTGGTGTGTTCCTTCTTGGGTCCAACTTCTTTGGGACTCTCTGGGCTTTCTGGACTTCCTGGAAGTCTATATCCTTTGCCAGATTGGGGGATTTTTCCTTCATTATTTGTTCAAATAAGTTTTCAACTTCTTGCTCTTGTTCTTTTCCTTTGGGCATCCCTATCACTCAGATGTTAGAGTGCTTAAGGTTGTCCCAGATTTTCCCTAAGCCTTTCCTCATTTTTTGGAATTCTTGTTTCTTTATTCTGTTCTGGTTGGATATTTATTTCTTCTTTTTGTTCCAAATCATTGATTTGAGGACCGTTTTCCTTCCCTTCACTGTTGGTTCCCTGTCTATTTTGCTTTATTTCACCCTGGGTAGCTCTCATTTCTTCCTTCATCTTGTGACCAAGCTCAATCAGTTCATGTGAGCATCCTGATTACCAGTGTTTTGAACTCTGAATCAGATAGGTTGTCTATTTCCTCGTTGCTTAGCTCTTTTTCTGGAGTTTTGTTCTGTTCTTTCATCTGGGCCATATATCTTTGTCTCAGGGCACCTGTTATGTTTGTAAGGGGGTGGAGTCTTTGGTATTTGCCAGGGCAGGGCAACCCTCTTTGCTGCATTGTGCCTGTGGAGGAGAGGTCAGAGAGGGAACAATGCTACTCACTCACTCTGCTCTAGCTCCACATTCCAATAAACTCTCCTGTGAGACTGGAAGTTCCTCCTGCCTTTGCCACCTGCACAGTACCTTACAGCTAGAGGTTTTGAGTCTTTAGTTTCCTGTTCAGCCCTGCCTTGTCCATGCATTCTGCTGCCATGCCGTGGGTCCTCTCTCCCTGGCTGCTCATCTCTCATCTCCTTACCTCCTAGCAGTCTGGGTCAATGTTTCTTTAACTCCTTGGTTGTCATAGTTTCATGCAGTTTGGTTTGCTGGTACTTCTGGTTTTTATTGTTTTTAGATTAGTTGTTTTCCTTCTTTTGTTTGTACAAGTATGTGAAGCATTTCTACCTATGCCTCCATCTTGGCCAGAACCTCTAACAGTATTTTTCAACAAAAAGTTATAAAATCCACAATTATCTTCAGTTTATTTTGTCACATAATTAACTTTTGTTTATTCCGCTCATCTGCAAGCATCTCTATAAATCCAGTCATTTCACAGAGCTCCGGCAATCTTCACTCAGTTCAAAGGTATGATCCAAAAATCCATTATCAGAAATATGCAATCCAAAACAAGTCAGAGCCCACTCCATGAACCCCTTCAAAGATATATTTTTGAAAATGCATTAGAGCTAAACAATGACTATTTAAATGAAAAAACTTAAAATGACATGGTTACAAAATTGAGTATAATACAGTTGACAAAGGAATTGCTTTCCCGCCACCACATTTTAAGATAACAACTAAAATTACAAATAAAAGTATATCAGAACTTATATGACTAGAATATCCACTTTAATGATAAAATAGGTGTATACAAATAGAACATACTTATTATTTCTTTCTTTAACAAAGTTTCCGATGTACTTTAAGCATATTAAATAGGCCTAATTAGTTCCAAAATTTCTCTTTCATAAGAGGGGGAGAACAAATACTTGAGGTATTCCAGGGGCCCATTGGAATAATCTAATGTCATTTCTCAATTAAAAGTCTGAAAATTTGAACTGAGCAAAGCCTGTCAAACAAACTTAACCAAAAGATTATAATATATACCTTTTGTAAAACAACACATACTTTATATTAATAACCTTAAAAGACAATAATTAAACTTAAAACTGGTTTCACATCAAATAATCTGTCCAGACCACAGGATCCTGCTTAATTTATATAAGTGTTTAGTTTCTTTATGCCAATGAAATATTACACCTTAGTTATGCCATCTAGGGGAAGAAAACACACACAGACAAACACATATCCCATAAAGACCATACAAATGAAGACTGAACACATAAAGACTATATACGTAATTTGATTTACTAATTTGGGTAGAGAAAACACATGATGTTCTCATTTGCTTGTCTTTTTGCTTCTTCCCTCTACACAATCCTGCAATTTTCCGAGTCCCTTTTAACTCTTTCAGAAATGAAAACAATCTACTTTTAATTCAATCCCCTTAAAAATATATATTGCCATAATTTATATCTTTTATTACTGAAGACATATATTTTCCCTAACTTAAATGTAATTAATCAGCATTCTTTAAATTAACAAATTCATGAATACATTGCATAAATCTTACCCTGTTTACCAGACCTTTACCAAAACAATTCTGATTAGTCTAAAATGCAACCTAACCCACTCCTTTCCAAAAAAGAATCAAAAACAAAATTTAAATCATGGCTATGGACAATGTGGGGGATTGACTGTGAGAGCAGGGCTAGGGGGCAGGGCAGGGGAGATCAATGGGGGAAAAGGTGGGATACCTGTAATTGAGCAACAATAAAAAATAGATTTAAAAAATAAAAAGAAATCAAAGGCAAAATTTCAGGAAGGGACTAGGAGTAGCCTTAGAATCTTATCTCTTTATTGTTCTTTCTAACTTAAGCTCACCCTTTAAGTGCCATACTTTTGCTTCAGCTGCTTCTTCCTTTTTCCCCCACACAGGTCCTCTGTAAGGCCCATCAGAACGTTGGGGGCATCCTCTCAATACTGTGCACCACCTGGGGATTATCCCAACTATTTCCAGGATTCACCCCTGGCCTCTCCTACCCTGTATGTTATCACATTCAGTCTACCTGACAGGGGTATTTTCCCAAATATTCTGTTCATGATGCCAACTGTACTTCAGGAGCCCCAAACCAGGCAGCTGCTTAAGTATTCATGATATTCTGAAAAAAACACCCAGAAAACTGGCAGATGTGGACATGCCATTTATTACTCACATTACAGTGGAGTGCACTGATGCCGGCAGGTTGGTGCAAGAGAGACTGCACCTCCTCTAGTCTGAGACAGTACAAGGGGTCCCAGACAAAGGCAGAATGGGTCCAGGTTGCACAAACCTATGTGTGGCCTGGAATTACATTACATCAGTGTGCACATACAGAAGGTAAAGTTCACCAAGCAGTCACAGGACAAGAAGCCACTCCCAGAAGGAGATAAGGAAGGAGTTACAATCCATTCCTACCAAAATACACATTCCTTCTGGCCAGGTGTCCCCTAGCCAGCCCTTGTTAGCAGCGGTAGGAGAGCCATGTACTGGCCCCACATGCATTGTGAGCAAAGGCAACCTTATTGCAGGAAACTAGTTCAAATATTTGACTAATTCCCAGGACATAAATGGTTTGGTTTCAAATGTTTATTACTTTTCCTAAAATATCCTTTGAACCCTGAGACTCAGAGTACAAATGTCATACTTAATTCTAAATTTACAAATTTAACTCTCTTCTACAACATAGATAAAGTAAGAAAATACAGAATGCTTTTGTACCAGGTTCTGTGCCAAATTACATATTTATCTTTTTTCTCTTTTTTTAAATATATTTTATTGATTATGCTATTACAGTTGTCCCATTTCTCCCCCATCATTCCTCTCCACCCTGCACACCCTCTCCCACCCACATTCCCCCCTTTAGTTCATGACCATGTATCATAAGTTCTTTAGCTTCTACATTTCCCATACTATTCTTGCCCTCCCCCTGTCTATTTTCTACCCTCCACCTATGCTACTTATTCTCTGTACCTTTCCCCCTCTCTCTTCCTCCCACACCGCTGTTGCTAACCCACCATATGATCTCCATTTCTGTGTTTCTGTTACTGTTCTAGATGTTTGCTTAGTTTGCTTTTGTTTTAGGTGTGATTGTTAATAGCTGTGAGTTTGCTGTCTTTTCACTGTCATATTTTTGGTCTTCTTTTTCTTAGATAAGTCCCTTTAACATTTCCTATAACAAGGGCTTGGTGATGATGAACTCCTTGAACTTGACCTTATCTGAGAAGCACTTTATCTGTCCTTCCATTCTAAATGACAGCTTTGCCAGATAGAGCAATTGTGGATGTAGGTCCCTGCTTTTCAAGATTTCAAATATTTCTTTCCAGCCCCTTCTTGCCTGGAAGCTCTCTTTTGAGAAATCAGCTGACAGTCTGATGGGAAGTCCTTTGTAGGTGACTGTCCCCTTATCCCTTGCTGCTTCTAGAATTCTGTCCTTCAGTTGAATCTTGGCTAATGTAATTACGATGTGCCTTGGTGTGTTCCTCCTTGGGTCCAACTTCTTTGGGACTCTCTGAGCTTCCTGGACATCCTGGTAGTCTATTTCCTTTGCCACACTGGGGAAGTTCTCCTTTATTATTTATTCAAATAAGTTTTCCACTTGTTGCTCTTCTTCTTCCCCTTCTGGTACCCCTATAATTTGGATGTTGGGACATTTAACAATGTCCCGGAGGCTCCTAAGCCTCTCCTTATTTTTTTGAATTCTTGTTTCTTCCTCATTTTCTGTTTGGTTGTTAGTTTCTTCCTTCTGGTCCACTTCATTGATTTGAGTCCTAGTTTTCCTTCCATCTCTATCGGTTCCCCATTCATCTTCCTTCATTTCACATATTGTAGCCTGCATTTTTTCATCTAATTTGTGAGCAAAATCAACCAATTCTGTGAGCATCCTGAGCACCAGTGCTTTGAACTGTGCATCTGATAGGTTGGCTATCTCTTCATGGCTTAGAGGAATTGGCTCTGGGTATTTTATTTGTTCTCTGGTTTGAGCCATTTTTGGTGAGGTTTTGTTGTTTTGTTTTGGTTTTAGTCTGGTTGCGGCTATTTCGTATGAGGGGTGGAGCCTTAGGTATTCCTCAGGGCGGGGCAGCCCAGTCGCTGGGTTGTGACGCTGTTTGCGGGGGCAGAGTCAGAGAGGGAACAATAGCGCCCCCTCTGCTCTCTCCTGGATTCAGTCCCCTCCACCACTTCTCCTCTGCCTGGACATCTGCTCGAGCGAATGTGGGACCACCGGTCAGCCAGCCGCCCCGTGCGGCCTCACTGGGTCTGCACAGTTGCCCCCCTGTGCCTGGGGTCCACCAGCTGCCACCTGTGCACCTGGGAACTGCCAGTCGCTGCTGCTTGCATTCCCAGTCTGCACCTCCACTTTTTCCTGCCTCAACTCCACCCCTCTTACCGGTCTGGATGAATGGTTGTTGGACTTCCGTACAGTTGAATTTTCTATATGTTCTGCTTGTTTTCTTGTTTCTATATATTTGTTGTCCTTAATTTTGGTTGTGAGAGGAGGCACACTGTGTCCACCTACGCCTCCATCTTGGCCGGCAAATGACATATTTATCTTTTTAAAAGTCAAATTCAGGTAGGCAGACTCACTGTGCCTCCTCACACAACCAAAATTAAGGGCAACAAAGATTTAGAAACAAGAAAACAGCTAGAACTGATTAAAAAAATTGAACTGTATGGAAGTTCAACAACCATTCATCCAGACCAGTAGGAGGGGCAGAGTCGCAGCGGGAAACAGTGGAGGTTGGCAGACCGGGTGCACAGGCAGCAGCTGGCAGATTCCAGGTGTACAGGTGGTGGCTAGTGGACCCCAGGGACAGAGTGACAACAGTGTAGACCCAGTGAGGCCACGCAAGGAGGCCGGCAGACCAGGTGGTCCCACGTTCCCGTGCAGATAATACAAGTGAAGGGGAAGTGGCAGAGGGGACTGGAATCCAAGGGAGAGCAGAGCAAGCACCACTGTTCCCTCTTGGACCCCACCCCCACATACACCATCACTACCCAGCCATTGGGCTGCCCCGCCCTGGCTCCGCCCCTCACTATGTAACAGCTGTGACCAGACCAACCCCCCCCAAATGGCTCAAACAGGAGAACAAATCAAAGCCCCAGAGCCAATTCATCTAAGTGACCAAGAGATAGCCAACCTATCAGATGCACAGTTCAAAGCCGTGGTGATCAGGATACTCACAGAATTGGTTGATTTTGCTCACAAATTAGATGAACAAATGAAGGCTACAGTAAGTGAAATGAAGGAAAACACACAGGGAACCAACAGAGATGGGAGGAAAACTGGGACTCAAACCAATGGAGTCGACCAGAAGGAGGAAACAAACAACCAAACAGAAAATAATGAAGAAACAAGAATTCAAAAAAATGAGGAGAGGCTTAGGAACTTCCAAGGCATCTTTAAACATCCCAACATCCAAATTATAGGGGTACCAGAAGGGGAAGAAGAAGAGCAACAAGTGGAAAACTTATTTGAAAAAATAATAAAGGAGAACTTCCCCAATCTGGCAAAGGAAATAGACTACCGGGACATCCAGGAAGCTCAGAGAGTCCCAAAGAAGTTGGACTCAAGGAGGAACACACCAAGGCACATTGTAATTACATTAGCCAAGATTCAAATGAAGGAGAGGATTCTAGAAGCAGCAAGGGATAAGGGGACAGTCACCTACAAAGGACTTCCCATCAGACTGTCAGCTGATTTCTCAAAAGAGAGCTTCCAGGCAAGAAGGGGCTGGAAAGAAATATTTGAAATCTTGAAAAGCAGGGACCTACATCCAAAATTGCTCTATCCAGCAAAGCTGTCATTTAGAATGGATGGACAGATAAAGCGCTTCTCAGATAAGGTCAAGTTCAAGGAGTTCATCATCACCAAGCCCTTATTATATGAAATGTTAAAGGGACTTATCTAAGAAAAAGAAGATCAAAAATATGACAGTGAAAAGACAGCAAACTCACAGCTATTAACAACCACACCTAAAACAAAAGCAAACTAAGCAAACAGCTAGAACAGGAACAGAACCACAGAAATGGAGATCATATGGAGGGTTAGCAGCAGGGGCTTGGGAGGAGGAGAGAGGCGGAAAAGGTACAGAGAATGAGTAGCATAGATAGTGGGTAGAAAATAGACAGGGGGAGGGCAAGAATAGTATGGGGAATGTAGAAGCTAAAGAACTTATGATACATGGTCATGAACTAAAGGGGGGAATGTGGGTGGGAGAGGGTGTGCAGGGTGTGGGGAATGATGGGGGAGAAATGGGACAACTGTAATAGCATAATCAATAAAATATATTTAAAAAAAGAAAAAAGTTAAGAAAACATAAAAATGAAAGTTTTAAAGAGCCATAAAATTTCAATGCATATTAAATAATTAAAAAGTTAATGCATAAATAAATAAAATATGAATAATTTGGCAAAATATAGATGAAATTTACTTTAAAATATATGGATTTATAATCTAAAATAATGTGGGAAAATGCATTTCAAATTTTATTATGCTACATTTTTTACTCTTTTTAAACATATTTAATATCCCTCAGCTGCTGCAGTCATTCCTTCAGAGATGTTTATTGAGAACCTCCACTGTGGCTTGTAATTGTCTAGATGCTATGTGAGATAGAATGATCTATGGGACACGGCCTGTGCCCTCAAGGAATTTACAAGCTAAAAGTAGTAACATATTCTTTAAAAAGCTTTGATAGTGTGAAAAGAAAATATAAGGGTATAAAAGCAAGCAAGCAAATCTACTCCTGAAGTCCATTTTTTAATATTACTACACTCAATTGACTTCTTTCTCTAAGGGAGAGATTCCTATCATTGCCTCTTCATTCTCTTTGTTCTTTTCTTTCTCGGCTTTTTCCTCCTTCTCCATCTCTCTCTTCCTTTTTCTTCATTATTCACATTATCATATTTTCATTCTTATTTATTTTTTATCTTGTAACAGTCATTTATTATCATTATCAAATAGTATATACTGTACATAATTGCATGTGCTATACTTTTATGTATAACGGAAACTATAGCAGGTTTGTTTACACAAGCATCATCACAAATATATGAATAATACATTATGCTATGCCTTTAAGACAGTTATAATGTCACTACGTGACAGAAATTTTTCAGCATTATTATAATCTTAGGGACCAGTGTCATAAATGTGGTTGGTCATTGACTGAAATGTGCTTGCAAACAATTCTTGATCCTTAATTTTACTTATTGCTTTTATGCTTTTAAATGGTAGGAAGGACAGAATTACAAGCTGTAATTGACTTAGGAATATTAAAAACAATTTTTAAATAAAACAGTAAAAACACCATTAGCTTCACATGATCAATACTCTTTCCATTAAATAGTGTTTTATTACTTGATCCAATAAGACATTAAATGTCTTTTAAAATCTCATAGAGAGCTTCCTGTGTGAAAAGAGTGCTTCCTTTATGGTTCTCACCTCTAGTTCTCCTGTGTCCTGTCTTAACTTGGTTTTATGAGGATACTGCATAAAATCCTCAGAAACATAGGTGGAGAGATGTGACTTTTGCTTATTAGCAACAATTATCATAGAGTATTATTTCTTTCAGCCATTTTTCACTTCTCTGGGTCCTTTTCCATTTCAAAGGAAACTAAGTGATCTAATATCTGTTTGTATTTACCTACAGAAAAATGCTCACTTTATGTCAACAAAATGAGGGAGTGGTCTGTGAACAACAGCAACAGGGATGGTGAGGGGTTTATTCTAATTTAAGATTCAAAGCTGAGGTATATTTGAAGGGAGGAATGGAGAAAACAACAATGAGAAGTAAAGAGCATGCCTATTCTATCTTCTAACAAAGCTTGGAGATCTTTTTGTGTCAAGTACAGATCCCCTTTATTAATCTGCTGCAACCTATTTCATAATGTGACTGGGTCAAAATTTATTTAGCCTTTCCCACAGCTAATGGATATTTATTTCTATTTTTTGATATTACATACAACCCTATGTATTTTTTACTAAGGGTATTATACAGAATTTGCTTTTCCCTGCAAAGGAGAAAAAGAGAAGCTTGTTTGTATTTTATCTTGTGGTTGAAGATCACAGAAGATGTCAGAACTGAAAGGGACTTTAGACATCTCCTTTCTCCTCAAACTTCTATATCTTTTCTCCTATCTTTAGTCACACTTAATGACTTTATTTTCTGTTTTCTTGAGAAAATAGAAGTAATCAGAAGAGATAATCCACAAGTTCCCATTGCCACATTACACATCTACTGCAGCTTCTGTACTTTCATACTTGGCCTTCTATTGAGTAATTATGGATGACCCATTTGTGCTACTAGCTAAGGATAATGGCTCCTCATACACAATAGATTTTACTCTCCTTGCATTCTCAAAGACAGGGCCAGAACAATTCTCCTCTCATCCTTCTGCACCTCAATTTTTCTCTCTCTAATGGGTCATTGTCATTAGCATACAATCGGTTATTTCTCCCATCTTAAAAAGAACACTCTGTCTTGACTCAACTCCCTCTTGTAGATACTGCCCTACTTCTTTGCTTCTTTCTGCAGTAAAATTTCTCAAAAATGTTGTTTATACTCATGGACTCAAATTATTCTTCTCTCATTCTGTTTTGAGATTCATTCACTCAGGCTTTTGTTCCTACTACTCACCAAAAATGGCCTTATCAAGGTCATACACAAATGAATTCTACAACTGGTTATTTTGTTTTGTTTTGTTTTGTTTTGTTTTTTACTTATCATCAGCATGTGATGCAGCAGTTGATGATTTTTTCCTACCTTGACACATTTACGCTACCTAGATTCTAGGTCACCACTTGTAATGATGTTTCCTCTCTCATTTTTGATATTGGAAATATGTGTCCTTTTTCTTTTTTCCTGATCAGTCTAAATAAAGTTTATCAGTTTTATTGATCTTCTCAATGAACCAGCTTTTGATTTCATTAATTTTCTCTATTGTTTTCCTATTCTCTATTTCATTGATTTCTACTCTGTTGTTTATTTTTTCCTTTCTTATACATAGTTTTAGGTTTTCTATGATCTTCGTTTTCTAATTTTCTTAAGGGACAAACTGAGGTAATTGATTTCGGACAATTTTTTAAAAATACAAGTCTGTAGTGTTATAGATTTCCTTTAAAGTACTCCCTTAAGTGGCATACCATAATTCTAATTTGTTGTGTTTTCATTTTTATTCTGTGTAAAATACTTTCTAATTTCTCTCTTGGTTTTTTCTTTGACCCATGGGTTATCTAGAAGTGTTTTTGTTGTTGTTGCTGTTTGTTTTGTTCACAGATATTTGGGGATTTTCCAGTTAGCTTTCTGTTATGTATTCTCCATTTTAATTCCATTGACCCAGAAAACTACACTATTTGATTACTTTAAAATTTATGAACACGTGTTTTGTAGCCTAAAATAGGGTGTGTCTTGATAAATGCTCCATGTGCACATGAAAAGAATGTGTATTCTGCTGTTGTTGTTCGGAGTATAATATAAATGACAAATAGGTCAAGGTAGTTTATAGTGTTTTCCCAAACTAATATATTCTTGCTTGTTTTTTGTTTAGCTGCTTTATCAATCATTCAGAAAGAGTTACTGACATATTTAGTCATAATTATCCATTTGTCTGTTTCTTCTTGCAATTTTACCCTTTTCCAACTTTCTTCTCCAAATTCTTTGAAAAGTGATCTTGACTATTCTTGCTCTTTTATTCTCACATAAGTATTTTTTTTAAATCAGTATTTTTTAATTGTTGATATTGTACAGTTTTCTGTCTTTTACCCCACCCCAGCCCGCCACCCCAGCCCTCCCCACCTTCCTCCCATTTCTACCCCCCATAGTTTTTGTCCATGAGTCCTTTATACTTGTTACTCTAAACCGTTCCCCTTTTCCCCTGAAATTCCCTCCCCTCCCACTCTGGACACATAAGTATTTTATGTATTTTATTTTTTAAAGATTTCATTTATTTATTTTTAGAGAGAGAGGGAGAGAAGGAGAGTGGGAGAGAAACATTAATGTGTGGTTGACTCTTGCAAAGACCCTAATGGGGACCTGGCCCAAAACCCAGGCATTTGCACTGACTGGGAATTGAACTGATGACCCTTTGGTTCCCAGGCCTGCACTAAATCCACTGAGCTACACCAGCCAGGGCATTCTTATGTAAGAATTTTAGATTAACTTGTTGAATTCTATGAAAAACCCATACTTGGAACTCATTTAAATTATAGACTATTTAGGAGAAATATTTTGTATCTGTTTTGAAAAAAATCCCTACCTGAGGATATGTCTATTGATTTTAAACTGATGAGAACAGATACTACACTTGATCTTAGCCAAAATGCCAAGAAGAAATTGTTTATTCATTTTAAAGAGAGAGAGAAAAGCATTAATGTGAGAGAGAAACATCAATCAGTTACCTCCCATATGCGCTATGACCCAGGATCAAACCCACAACCTAGGTATATGCCCTGACTGGGGATGGAACCCACAATCTTTTGGTTCTTGGACAATGATCCAACCAACTGAGCCACCTGGCCAGGGCAAAAATTTGTATTTTTATGATATTGTGTCTTCTCATCCATGAATATAGTACAGTAAGTCCTCACTTAATATCATCAATAGGTTCTTGGAAATTGCACAATCACATATAATGAAACCAATTTCACCATTGGCTAATTGATATAAACAAAAGTTAAGTTCCTATGGAATATTCCTGGTCACAAAAATACCACCAAATTTCTAAATAAATAAAAACATCACCAAAACACTTCTAATATTAAACATTGAAATAAATGTGAGCTATATACACATTTAAGAAAATAAAAGCAAGCATGTTTTCAACTTGTTTATTCTTGTTCAGGGTCTTAGGTGGCAGAAGCTTGTCCTGGCAAGGTGGGAACCCACCCTGGTCAGGAACCCCTTCCATGTAATGTGCATTCACACACACCCATATTCACTCAGACTAGGACAGTGTAGACATGCAGTTCACCTCACACACACACCTTTGGGAAGTGGGAGGAAACAGAAGACCTGGAGAAAACCCTGCAGACATGGAGAACATGCAAACTCCACACAGACAGTGACCTTGGGCAGGAATCAATTTTTTTCTCATCAAAGTTGTAAAAAAAAAGATATTGAAAAAAATTCTTGAGGAACTTCTGTATGTTGCTCCATTTATTTAGGTCTTTAATTTGCTTTTCCATAACTTCTGTTATTTTTTTTTTCTATAAAGGCTCAGAAAGAAAATCCATTCATCAAATACATATTGAGTTTCCATTTTGCATCAGGCAGTGTTCTAGTTACTAAGGAGCCACTGGCAAGTAAGAAAAAGTAGACACGGTCTCTATCCTCCTGGAGCATTATATTTGGGGATATACTGAACAAGCACACAATAAAGGAGTAACAAATAAATAAATGAAAATTTTCAAAGAGCAACATGTTCTCTGAAGAAAACAAATAGGTTAATGTAATGAAGAATGCTGAAGGAAGAATTCATTAGATTTAAGTAGTCAGGAGAACCTTTCTGAGGAGGTAGCATTTGAGTAGAGATTTAAATGACAAGAAGAGAGAAGACAGAAGAAATCTAAGGGAAAGAAAAGTGCAAACATAGACTACATAAGGCACAAAAGACCTGTTGAGGAAATATAATAATTGCAATACTCCTAATAATGATAGGTATGTCATTTGTATTACACAGGGGTTATTTTTAAAACCTTATTTTTATTATATCATTATTAATGCACACCAAGTATCTCTATGAAGCACGTACTATTATGGACCCTTTTTTTAAAATAAGAAAAGGAGCCCTGGCTGGTGTGACTCAGTGAGCTGCATGTTGTTCTGCAAACTGAAAGATCACCAGTTCAATCCCCAGTCAGGGCACATGCCTGGGCTGCAGGCCAGGTCCACAGTTGGGGGCATGGGAGAGGCAAACAATGGATGTTTCCCTTGCACATCAATGTTCCTCTCCCTACCTTCCTCTCTCTCTAAAAATAAATAAATATTTTTTTTAAAAAGGTAAGAAAAAGTAATAGAAAACTAAAATGAGTTGCTGAATTTCATACAGCTACTAAGTACCAGAACAAGACTTTAAACCCAGAGAGCCTGGCTTTTAAGCCCACCCTCTTAATCATAAATCAATGTGGCTGAATTGTATGCTATAAATTAACTGAATTCTGTAGTAGCCCTTGAAGTTAGAAAGGAAGTGTTTTAATAAGACCTCTCCCAGGTCATGCAGATACTTCAGAGACTGCATGCAAAACAAATATATAGACTTTATATAATATACTCAGCGAGGTCACTAAACAAACACACAACAACGAACAGAAACAACAGCAAATCCTGGGAGTAGAGAAAATCTAATTTTCAGAATTGCCACATTATATTCTTTAAAATACCAAGTTTGCCACAGAAAAATATCAAACATACAGAAAAAAAAGTCATCTATATATAGGAAAAAAGTAATGAATAGAAATGTTTTTGAGGAAGTTCTGATGTAGGGTTTACAAGACAATGAATTAAAATGAACTATTTTAAATATATTTAAGAACTAAAGGAAGCCATGTCTAAAGAACTAAAGGAAACTATGAGAAAGATATCTCACTAAATATTGATAAAGGAGCATAAATTACATATATAAAAAAGAATCAATTTCAGGCCAAGATGGAGGCATAGGTGGACACATTGTGCCTCCTCTCACAACCAAAATTAAGGGCAACAAAAATTTAGAATAAAAAAAAACAACCAGAACAGATAGAAAACTGAATTGTACAGAAGTCCGACAACAATTCACCCAGAACGGTAAGAGGAGCAGAGTCAGCAGCCAGCGGAGAAGAATCGCAGCAGGAAAAAGCAGTAGATAGTGATCCCCGAGGTACATGCAGTGGTTGGCACACCCCAGGTGCACAGGCGGCAGTTACCGGGTGCGAGGAGGCTACGAGCAGACCCAGTGAGGCGTGCAAGGCAGCTGACCATGGTCACACATTCCTGCACAGATAAACCAGGCAAAAACAGGCAGCAAGACAGACTGCAAAACTCAGGGCCCCAGCTCCAGGAAATAAAGCCTAAAAGCACTGATTGAAAACACTTGTGGGGGTTGAGGTGCCAGTAGAGACTCCCAGCCTCACAGGAGTTTGTTGGAGAGACACACAGGGTCCTGAAACAGACACATACCCACCCACATGGAAATCAGCACCAGAAGGGCCCAATTTGCTTGGGGAAAGTGGCGGAAGGGGCTCGAATCGAAGAAGAGCTTGGAGCAAGCACTATTGTTCCCTCTCCGACTCTGCCCCCACATACAGCATCACAACCCAGCGACTGGGCTGCCCCGCCCTGGGGAACACCTAAGGCTCTGCCCCTCACTGCATAATAGGTGCGACCAGACCAAAAAACAAAACAAAACAAATAATAGCTCAAATGGGAGAACAGATCAAAGCCCCACGGCCAATTCATGTAAGCGACCAAGAGATAACCAACCTATCAGATGCATAGTTCAAAGACCTGGTGATCAGGATGTGCACAGAACTTGATATTGCTCACAAATTAGATGAACAAATAAAATAAGTGAAATGAAGGAAAACGCACAGGAAACCAATAGAGATGGGAGGAAAACTGAGACTCAAATCAATGGAGTGGACCAGAAGGAAGAAACAAACAAGCAAACAGAAAAGAAGGAAGAAACAAGGATTCAAAAAAATGAGGAGAGGCTTAGGAACCTCCAGAACATCTTTAAACGTCCCAACATCCAAATTATAGGGGTACCAGAAGGGGAAGAGGAAGAGCAACAAGTGGAAAACTTATTTGAACAAATAATAAAGGAGAACTTCTCCAATCTGACAAAGGAAATAGACTTCCAGGAAGTCCAGGAAGCTCAGAGAGTCCCAAAGAGGTTGGACCCAACGAGGAACATACCAAGGCACATCAGAATTCCATTAGCCAAGATTAAAATGAAGGAGATAATTCTAGAAGCAGCAAGGGATAAGGGGACAGTCACCTACAAAGGAGTTCCCATCAGACTGTCAGATGATTTCTCAAAAGAGACCTTGCAGGCAAGAAGGGGCTGGAAAGAAGTATTCCAAGTCATGAAAGTCAAGGACCTACATCCAAGATTGCTCTATCCAGCAAAGCTGTCATTTAGAATGGAAGGGAAGATAAAGCGCTTCTCAGATAAGGTCATGTTAAAGGAGTTCATCATCACCAAGCCCTTGTTATATGAAATGTTAAAGGGACTTATCTAAGAAAAAGAAGATAAAAAATATGACAGTGAAAAGACAGCAAACTCACAGCTATTAACAACCACACCTAAAACAAAAGCAAACTAAGCCAACAGCTAGAACAGGAACAGAACCACAGAAATGGAGATCATATGGAGGGTTAGCAATAGGGGCATGGGAGGAGGAGAGGGGGAAAAGGTACAGAGAATGAGTAGCATAGATGGTGGGTAGAAAATAGACGGGGAGGGCAAGAATAGTGTGGGAAATGTAGAAGCTAAAGAACTTATGACACATGGACATGAACTAAAAGGGGGGAATGTGGGTGGGAGGGGTGTGCAGGGTGGAGGGGAATGGTGGGGAAGAAATGGGACAACTGTAATTGCATAATCAATAAAACATATTTAAAAAGAATCAAATGGAAACTTGAGAGATAAAGAACATAACTGAGGGGGTTCAAGATGGCGGCATGGTAGGAGGACGCAGATTGTCCTTCCTCCTGCACATGGGAGAAAAACCTAACTGATCTACAGAGGAACAGAGCAGATAGCCAACAATACCACAGTATATATGAAAATAGGAGATCAAAATCCATAGCAGACATTGGAAAACTAGACGTGGCAGCCGAGCGACCGGAGGTGGCCCTGAGACGGGACAGAGGCGACCCGGCGACCGGAGGCAGCTCCGCAGCCGACCGGAGGCAGCCCGGCGACCGGAGGCGGCTCCGCAAACGACCGGAGGCGGCCGCGAGACCGGAGGGACCTCCGCAGCCGACCGGAGGCAGCCCGGCGACCGGAGGCGGCTCCGCAAACGACCGGAGGCGGCCGCGAGACCGGAGGGACCTCCGCAGCCGACCGGAGGCAGCCCGGCGACCGGAGGCGGCTCCGCAAACGACCGGAGGCGGCCGCGAGACCGGAGGGACCTCCGCAGCCGACCGGAGGCAGCCCGGCGACCGGAGGCGGCTCCGCAAACGACCGGAGGCGGCCGCGAGACCGGAGGGACCTCCGCAGCCGACCGGAGGCAGCCCGGCGACCGGAGGCGGCTCCGCAAACGACCGGAGGCGGCCGCGAGACCGGAGGGACCTCCGCAGCCGACCGGAGGCAGCCCGGCGACCGGAGGCGGCTCCGCAAACGACCGGAGGCGGCCGCGAGACCGGAGGGACCTCCGCAGCCGACCGGAGGCAGCCCGGCGACCGGAGGCGGCTCCGCAAACGACCGGAGGCGGCCGCGAGACCGGAGGGACCTCCGCAGCCGACCGGAGGCGGTCGCGGGACCGGAGGGGGCTCTGCAACCGACCGGAGGAGTTCGCGCGACCGGAGGTGGCTCCGCAACCGGGTTGGAAGCAGCCCTGCGGCCAGAGGCGACCCTGCAACTAGAGAAGGGGACTCTGGAAGACCTGGAGCTCACATCTGTGATACTGGGGTGAGTGCACGCAACTCGGGAAACTCTCGGAGCCCACGCCCGTAGTCTCAGGCGGGCGCCTGCGCCCTGTAGGAGACCCGGAGCTCACAGCAATAGGCTCGGGGAGGGATGGATCTGTAAGAGATTCCAGCTGAAACCCATAAACTCTGGAAAGCTCGCCCCCTGCAGGAGGCTCAGAAATCACACCCAAGGCCCTGCATGGACAGTACACCATTAGCCCTGGGGACAGTGCTGGGCTGGCACTGAGGACAGTAGCCCAAAGCTGACTGAGTGAGGAACAGGGAGAAAAGCGGTACGAGTCGCCTCCCAGCCTGCTACAGCCAGCAAGTCCAGAAAATCCAGTTTGGCCTGTGTGAAAATAGCAAGAGATTTTTTTTTTCTTTTTTTTTTTCCCTTCTTAT
Source organism: Glossophaga mutica (assembly GCA_039655065.1). Classification (NCBI taxonomy): domain Eukaryota; kingdom Metazoa; phylum Chordata; class Mammalia; order Chiroptera; family Phyllostomidae; genus Glossophaga; species Glossophaga mutica. Next base: position 21,213,393 of record CM077318.1, read on the forward strand.
TCTTTTTTTTTTTTTTTTTTTTTTTGGGGGGGGGGTTGTTTTGTTTTGTGGGGTTTTTTTTTTTGATAGTTGTTTTTTGTCTGCTTAGTTGGGTTTTTTGTTTGTTTGTTTTGGTTCGTTTTTCGTTTTTGTGGGGTTCTTTTTGTTTTGTTTTGATTATATATTTTTTATTTCTTTATTACTTCTACCTTTTTTATCCCTCAATTCCTTTTGCTTCTCTTTACTTCTTTCTGGCTTTATTCCTTCTTCCTTTCTTTCCAATTTTATCTCTCCTTCCCTCCTCTTTTTTTTCTTTTTTTTTTTTTTTCTCTTTTTTCTCTCTCTCCTTTTTTTCACTTTATTCTTTTCTCTTTTTGAATACCCACGAGTGAGGCAAAGAAATCCTAGAACTGTGAAAAAACCAGAGTTGGACCAAAAGAGGGGGTATTCCCACAGCTGAGACAGTGGAAGCTGTGAACACCAGGATACCTGAAGAAGACTATAACACTGAATCTCACAGGTATTCCACCACAGAAGTTCACACCATAAACGCAGGTAGCCAGAACAGATCAACTTAAGAAGCAGAGGTTTACAAGAAGAGTCTCACCAACAATGAGAAGACAAAGAAACAATCCCCAAATGAAAGAAAAGGTGGAAGCCCCAGAAAGAATGCTAAATGAAACAGAGGCAACTCAACTATCAGATAAGGAGTTCAAAGAAATGGTTGTCAGGAAGCTCCATGAGCTCTCAATGAGCTACCAGAAACTACAGGGAAGCTACGATGAACTCAGTGCAAACTATATCAACATGAAAAAGGAAATAGAAACTATCAAAAAGGGCCAAGAGGAAATGAAGAATACAATTTCTGAGCTGAAGAACACAGTAGAAGGAATGAAAAGCAGAATCGATGAAGCAGAAGATCGGATCAGTGAGTTGGAGGACAAAGTAGAAAAAAACAGCCAGATAGAGCAAGAAAAGGAAAAGAGGCTCAGAAAGAATGAAGAGGGTTTAAGAGAAATGCAAGACAACATGAAACGTAATAATATCCGTATAATAGGAATACCAGAAGGAGAAGAAGAAGAGCAAGGGATAGAAAACCTATTTGAAAAAGTAATGATGGAAAACTTCCCTAATTTGGTGAGAGGAAAAGTCACACAAATTCAGGAAACACAGAGAGTCCCTATCAAGAGGAACCCAAACAGGCCCACTTCAAGACACATCATCATTAAAATGGCAAACTTCCAAGACAAAGAGAGAATCTTAAAGGCAGCAAGGGAGAAAAAGGAAGTAACATACAAGGGAGCCCCGATAAGGTTAGCAACTGACTTCTCAATGGAAACGCTCCAAGCCAGAAGACAATGGCAAGAAATATTCCAAGTAATGAGAACCAAAGGCCTACAACCAAGACTACTTTATCCAGCAAGGCTTTCAATCAAGATAGAAGGCCAAATAAGGAGCTTCCCAGACAAAAGAAGTCTAAAAGAATACACCTCTACCAAACCAGTACTACAAGAGATACTAAAGGGACTGCTTTAAGGAAAAAAAGGAAAAGAGAGAGTGAGGAACACAGATACGAAAATGGCAATGAATCAGTACCTATCAATAGTAACCTTAAATGTAAATGGATTAAATGCTCCAATCAAAAGACATAGAGTAGCTGACTGGATAAGAAAGCATGACCCACACATATGCTGCCTACAAGAGACCCACCTCAGGACAAAAGACCTACACAGACTCAAAGTGAAAGGCTGGAAACAAATTTTCCAAGCAAATGGACAGGAAAAAAAGGCCGGGGTAGCAATACTCATATCAGACAAAATAGACTTCAAAAGAAGAGCTATAAAGAGAGACCCAGAAGGTCACTTCATAATACTCAAGGGAAGAATCCACCAAGAAGACATAAACATTGTAAATATATATGCACCCAATATAGGAGCACCTAAATACATCAAGAAAATCTTAGAGGACTTCAAGAAAGATATTGACAGCAACACAATTATAGTAGGAGATTTTAACACCCCACTGTCAAAAATGGACAGATCTTCCAAACAAATTATCAACAAAGATATTGTGGCATTGAACAATACTCTAGACGAATTGGACTTAGCTGATATATATAGGGCCCTCCATCCCAAAGAAACTAAATACACATTTTTTTCAAACGCACATGGAACATTTTCAAAGATAGACCACATGATAGGACACAAAACAAGTCTCAACAAATTCAAGAAAATTGATATCATACCAAGCATTTTCTCCGACCACAAGGGACTAAAACTTGAAACCGACTTGATGGGGAAAATCCCCAAACCATCAAAATCATGGAGATTGAATAGCATGCTATTAAACAATGAATGGGTAAAGAATGAAATTAAGGAGGAAATCAAAAAGTTTCTGGAAACAAATGAAAATGAACTCACAACAACCCAAAACTTATGGGACACAATGAAGGCAGTCCTCAGAGGGAAGTTCATAGCAATACAGGCCTACCTAAAGAAGACAGAAACATTTCTAACAAACGACTTAACCCTACGCCTGCAAGAACTCGAGGAACAACAACAAAGACAGCCCAGGGCAAGTAGAAGGAAGGAAATAACCAAGATCAGAGCAGAATTAAATGACATAGAGACTAAAAGCACAATCCTAAGGATCAATGAATCCAGGAGCTGGTTCTTTGAAAAGATAAACAAAATCGACAAGCCTTTAAGCAGGCTCATCAAGAAAAAAAGAGAGAGGACTCAAATAAACACAATCAGAAATGAAAGAGGAGAGATTACGACTGACACCACAGAAATACAAAGGATTGTAAGAAATTACTATGAAGAACTGTATGCCAAGAAATTTGAAAACCTAGGTGAAATGGACAAGTTTCTAGAAAAATATAACCTTCCAAAACTCAATGAAAAAGAAACAGAAAGCCTGAACAGACCAATAACAGCTGGTGAAATTGAATCAGTAATCAAAACACTCCCGGCACACAAAAGCCCTGGACCAGATGGTTTCACAGGAGAATTCTACAAAACATTTAAGGAAGAGCTAACCCCTATCCTTCACAGACTATTCCAAAAAATCCAAAATGATGGAAGACTCCCAAACTCTTTTTATGAAGCCAGCATCATCCTAATCCCAAAACCAGATAAAGACATAACAAAGAAAGAAAACTTCAGGCCAATATCACTGATGAATGTAGACGCTAAAATCCTCAACAAAATATTGGCAAACCGCATCCAACAATACATTAAAAAGATCATACACCATGACCAAGTGGGATTCATCCCAGGGATGCAAGGATGGTTCAACATTCGCAAATCCATAAATGTAATACATCACATAAACAAAAGCAAGGACAAAAATCACATGATCATATCAATAGATGCAGAAAAAGCTTTTGATAAAGTACAACACCCATTTATGATAAAAACACTCAGCAAAGTGGGAATAGAGGGAGCATTCCTCAACATAATAAAAGCCATATATGAGAGACCTACAGCCAACATCATACTCAATGGGCAAAAACTGAAATCTTTCCCACTAAGATCAGGAACAAGACAAGGCTGTCCACTTTCACCACTTCTATTCAATATAGTATTGGAAGTCTTAGCCACAGCAATTAGACAAGAAAAGGAAATAAAAGGCATCCAAATTGGAAAGGAGGAAACAAAACTATCATTGTTTGCAGATGACATGATAGTATACATAGAAAATCCTATAGACTCGGCCAAAAAGCTGCTCGACGTAATAAATGAATTTGGCCAAATAGCTGGATACAAAGTCAATATCCAAAAATCAAAGGCATTTTTGTATACCAACAGTGAAACAGCAGAAGCAGAAATCAAGAAAAAAATCCCATTCAATATAGCAAAAAGAAAAATAAAATACCTAGGAATAAACCTAACTAAGGAGGTAAAAGACCTGTATGCAGAAAACTACACAACACTGAAGAATGAAATCAAGGAAGACACAAACAAATGGAAGCATATACCATGTTCATGGATCGGAAGAATTAATATTATCAAAATGTCCATACTACCCAAAGCAATTTACAGATTCAATGCAATACCTATTAAAGTTCCAATGGCATATTTCACAGACATAGAACAAACACTTCAAAAATTTATATGGAATCATAAACGACCCCGGATAGCGGCAGCAATTTTGAGAAAGAAGAGCAAAGTAGGAGGGATCACAATACCTGATACCAAACTGTATTACAAAGCCACTGTAATCAAAACAGCCTGGTACTGGCACAAGAACAGACACGTGGACCAGTGGAATAGAACAGAGAGCCCAGAAATAAACCCAAGTCTCTACAGTCAATTAATATTCGACAAAGGGGGCAGCAACATAAAATGGAGCAAAAATAGCCTCTTCAATAAGTGGTGCTGGGAGAACTGGATAGCTACATGCAAAAAAATGAAACTCGAGCACCAACTTACACCATACACAAAAATAAATTCAAGGTGGATAAAAGATTTAAATATAAGCCATGACACCATTAAAATTCTAGAGGATAATATAGGCAGGAAAATCTCAGATATTTCACGCAGCAATATTTTCACTGATACGTCCCCTAGAGCAAGGGACATAAAGGAAAGAATAAACAAATGGGATCTCATCAAAATAAAAAGCTTCTGCACAGCTAAAGAAAACAGTATTAAAATAAAAAGAGAACCAACTGTATGGGAAAACATATTTGCCAATGATACCTCAGACAAGGGATTAATCTCCAAAATATATAAAGAACTTACAAGACTCTACTCTAAGAAGACAAGCAACCCAATTAAAAAATGGGCAAAGGATTTGAACAGACACTTCTCCAAGGAGGACATACAGAGGATCCAGAGACACATGAAAAGATGCTCGATATCTCTAGCTATCAGAGAGATGCAAATTAAAACTACAATGAGATACCACTTGACACCAGTCAGAATGGCCTTCATAAACAAAGCAACAAACAGCAAGTGTTGGAGAGGTTGTGGAGAAAAGGGGACCCTAGTGCACTGTTGGTGGGATTGCAGATTGGTACAACCACTATGGAAAACAGTATGGAATTTTCTAAGAAAACTAAAAATGGACCTACCTTTTGACCCAGTAATTCCACTGCTTGGATTATATCCTAAGAATCCTGAAACACCAATCCAAAAGAATCTATGCACCCCTATGTTCATAGCAGCACAATTTACAATAGCCAAGTGCTGGAAGCAACCTAGGTGCCCATCAGTTAATGAATGGATCAAAAAACTGTGGTACATTTACACAATGGAATTCTATGCAGCAGAAAGAAAGAAGGAGCTCATACCCTTTGCGACAGCATGGAAGGAATTGGAGAGTATCATGCTAAGCGAAATAAGCCAGGCAATGAAAGACAAATACCATATGATCTCACCTTTAACAGGAAGCTAATCAACAAAACAAACAAACAAGCATAATATAAACAAAGACACTGAATTTGAGAACAGTCTGACAGTGTCCAGAGGGGGAGGGGAGGGAATTTCAGGGGAAAAGGGGAACGGTTTAGAGCAACAAGTATAAAGGACTCATGGACAAAAACTATGGGGGGGTGGAAATGGGAGGAAGGTGGGGAGGGCTGGGGTGGTGGGCTGGGGCGGGGTAAAAGACAGAAAACTGTACAATATCAACAATTAAAAAATACTGATTAAAAAAAAATGTTATCAACTAAAAAAAAAAAAAATAAAATCACAATGAGATATCAAAAAAAAAAAAAAATAAATGTGTAAAAATCAATAGCTTTTCTAGATAACAACAGAGCCATTTCTACAACATAATAAAAACAATATCATATTCAAAAAAAAAAAAAAAAAAAAAAAAAAAAAAAAAAAAAAAAAGAACATAACTGAAATGAAATGGTCACTAGAGGAGCTCATCCGAAAATGCTATTCGAGAGAAGAACCAAGGAACTTATATCAATTGAAATTATCCAATTTGACTCATAGAAACAACAACAAAAAAATAATGATGGAAAATTAACAGAGCTACAAAGAACACTTAAAACTCAACAATAAGTAAACAAAGAATCTAATTAAAAATGGATAAAAGGTGTGAATACACACCTCACCAAAGAAAATATACAGATGGTAAATAATCATCTGAAAAGATTTAGAGAATTGAGTCATTAGAGAATTACGAATTAAAACAACAGTGAGATATCATTATATACCTATTAGAGTGGTCAAAATCCACAATACTGACAATATGAAATGTTGATCAGGATGTGAAGGAACAGAAACATTCATTCATTGCTTGTGGGAATGTAAATGCTACAGCCATTTTGGAAAAACAGTTTGGTTATTTCTTACAAAACTAAATATCTTTTTACTATGTGATATAGCAATCACACTCCTTGGTATATACCTGAAGGAGTTTAAAACTTATGTCCACACAAAATCCTGCATATAGGTGTTTACGTCATCTTTATTCATCATTACCAAACCTTGGAAGCAACCAAGTATCATTCAAGAAATGAATAATTAAATAACTGTGGTACATCCATGCAATGTAGTATTATTCAGTGCTAAAAAATGAGCCATCAAGACATGAATAGACATTGAAAAACATTGATGCATAATACTAAGTGAAAGAAGCCAATCTGAAAAGTCTACATACTATATGATTTTGACTATTTGACATCCTAAAAAAAGGCAAAACTATGAAGACAGTAAAAAAAAAAAATCAGTGGTTTCCCGGGGTTAGGTGGAAGAGAGTGAGGGATAAATTAACAAATCACAGAGGATTTTTTTAGGGTAGTGAAAATATTCTGTATGATATTATAATGGTAGATATATGTCAAAACCCATAGAATATACAAGAGTTGAACCTAACACGAATTATTGACTTTGGATGATAATGACATTTCATTTTAAGTTTATTAATTATAACAAATGTACAAGTATGGCAATGATAAAGTTTAGGGTAATGACATAGAGAACAGAAAAACAATAGAGAAAAGCAATAAAGCTGAGAGTTGTTTTTTTAAAACATCACGAAAATTGACATATCTTTAGTTATAGTGACACGGAAAAAAGTGGTATCACATTTCTAAAATCATGAATAAAAAAGGATACACTTACTTTACAAAATAAAAAAGAATTATAAGGGAATATTATGAATAGTTGTATGCCAGCACACTAGATAACCTACTATATGACCCAGAAATTTCACTCCCAGTTATATAGTATGCAAATATAAACAGAAATGTAAACAGCTCAAAGGTCCATCTAACTGTTGAATGAATAGATAAAATGTGGTATATACATATAATGAAATATTATTCAGCCATAAAAAGAATGAAGTACAGATACAGTATACAACATGGAGGTGCTTTGAAAACATTATGCTAAGAGAAAGCAGCCAGACAAAAAAGGCTACAAATTGCATGTTTTTATTGATATGAACTCTCTAGAAGGGGCAAATACATAGAGAAAGGAGATTAGTGGTTTCAAGGAGCTAGAAGTAGGAAGCAATGGAGAGAGACTGCTAAAGGAATGGTGTTTCTTTCGGAGGGTGATGTAAATACTCTGGAATTAGTGATGATAGTTGCACAAGAAGTAATACCAGTAACAAACTAATAGTGTCTGGCTATTTCTCTGTTAATACACTATAAACCGCAGAATTGTATACTTTGAAAGAGTGAATTTATGGTATATAAATTAAATCTCGAAAAATTATACAGAAACATATAAAGCTAGGCTGCCTGATTTTGAATTTTGGCTTTTGACATAACCATTTACCTTAGCTAGGTTATGATTTGGCAACCATGGTAGATTCAATAACTTGGTCCCAATTCTTCATTACATTAATAGTGTCATTAAATATTCATACTCTTTTCATTGCATTATAGTGAGTGGATTATACTTTTGAACCTCCTGACTTTGAGATTGACCATATGACTTGCTTTATCCAATAGGATGCTGGAGGACCTAATGCCAGTAGAACGTTTGAAATATGCCTGAATAGTTGAGTTGCCCTCTTGCAATTGTGCCATTGCATGAGAAGAACATGTCACTGATAGTTAATGGCTCTCCATCCTGGGACCTAGAATGAGACACATGGAGCAGGGCTGTGTCTTTGACGTGCCAACTTGAAAACAAGAAATAAATGTTTATTACTAAATGCCAGTGAGATCTTGTGGTTGTTTGTTACACTGCCAAACACATGAACAAATAACCCAAGGATTTTGGTAGCTTACAATCACAATGGTTTAATTTTCAGTCATGTTATATGTACCCTCCAGGTCAGCTTCATTTTGCTCCAAAGATCTTCATTAACAGAACCAATATGAGGGAAAGGCTCCTCTCTCAAACACTGTTAGTCTCATGGGATAAAGGAAAAAAAGAACATGGTGAACTCAGAGATGACTTCAATGCTTTTGTTCAGAATATTTTATTTCTGTTCATATGTCATAGGACAAAGCAAGTGACATGGCCAAAGTAAATGTAACTGGCGAGGTGTAAAGTCACCAAAAGTAACATGGCCAAGGCTAATGTACACTAGAAGTAGAACCTAATATTTTAAACAAAAATATAATCCTCAACAGTGACCTTGAGCATGTTATTTGACCTCTTTGCACCTTGGTTCTCTCATCTCTAAAATAGGAATAATAGCAGAACCTACCTAGCAGGGTTGTTATTAAGATTACAAGACTTATTTTGGTAGAGCACTTAAAATAGTGTCTGGCTAGATAGCAAATAGTAAATGCTAGATAAGTTTGTTAAACAAAATACAGCCTATATAATTTCTTGTTGCCATAGTAAAAAATCACATTCAGCTCTCTGTCATTACATGCCTAGAAAGAAATATAATTTATTTATAAGGATTAAAAATCAAGGAATTTTTATTTTTTAAAATATGTAATTTCAAAATTAAGACTTAAAGAGCAATATCACTATTTATTTAAACTCTTTTAAAGGTCTTCCTATCATGGGCTTGCAGTCAGATTACTTCTTTCTGGAAAGGGGAGAACAGTTTCTGTGTGGTAGGAATAGGACAGCAGGTGGTGGTAGCATAAAACAGAAGAGCTTCGTGGATGAAAAAGGATGGCAGTCAAGAGGTTCAAAAAGCTGTTCACGGCTGTGATGGAAAGAGTATTGCAGGAACCCAGGTGTATAAGCTGCTGTCTAAATTGCCACTACCCTAGGAATAAAAGGATTTCTATTTACTTCATGCTTTTTCCTTTTTCCTTCTATACTCTGAGTGCCAGTTGTGTATTTTGATTGAAATACTCTGCTCACTCAGCAGGCCTGTTAATCCACCCCCCCTCAGGAAGATTGAACACCCACTTGGGATTTGTTAAAATCATTGAAAGTTTTTTTCCCTCTCAGCCACGGTGCTTCCTGAGGTTAAAAAAAAAGGCAATAAGTTATCTACACCTGAAAATAAAGCAGGAAAAAAAATGTAACTGAAGACAAATGCAGCCTTTTCAGCACCTCTTCCAGTTTCTACTAAAATAACAACTAGCTGTGTGAAAATTGGGAAAAGAAGGGCCTGAATATTTTGACTTCTAGACCCTTCCTGGCAGAAAAGGGAACTTCAGATGCCTATGATACTGCACTTCTCATTAAGTACTTTGTACATCCTCTCTGAGGTCTTTAAAGTAACTTCCAGTCCTGGAGATACTTTACTGGATATAAATATAATTTAAAGCTTCATTTTGAGGGGGGAGGAGTATCTAAATTCTTCTGTCGCTAATCATTTATTCTCTACAATCTTAAATTAGAATGATGTGCTCCATTTCTACCTTAGAATGAATTGACTCATTTTCCAGCTTAGCCAGAAAGTCTCACTCTATTTCCAAATGTCTGTAGACCAGATTCATATGCCATAGACTCTACCAACCTCTCCAGGCCTGAGAGTTATAGTAAGGGTACAGTAACCACCATACTTGACATTCATTGAGCACTTTTACCATATGCCAAGCACATGCACTATTTCATTTCATATTCCCAATGAATTAGGATTTCTGTATTTAAAAAATAAAGAAATTAAACCTCCAAAACTAGTATAATTTTTTCAAAGTTAGCATATGATAGTGATTGTGTACATATTAGAGATTCTGAAATTAGATAGCCATGGCTTGAATTCTGATTTTGCTACTTACTACATGTTTTAACTGTTTAATTTATTTGCCCTTCCTGTCCCTCAGTTTTCTCAACTTTGAAAGAAGATGATATTGATAGTAGCTATCTCTTAAGATTGTTGTGAGGATTAAATGAGTTAATTTAAAAAGTTAATTGTGCTTCACTGCCTGGCTTCTTTCACTTAGCACAAATACCATGTGATCTCACCTATAACTGGAACCTAATCAACAAAACAAACAAGCAAGCAAATATAACCAGAGATATTGAAGTAAAGAACAAACTGACAGTAACCAGGAGGGAGAGGGAGAATGGGGGAAAGAAGAGGAAGGGTTATTGAAGCATTATTCACAATAGCCAAGATACAGAAACAACCTAAGTGCCCATCAATGGATGAATGGATAAAGATATGATATATATCAGAATATTATTCAGCCGTGAGAAAGAAGAACATCTTACCATTTGTGACAACATGGAAGGAACTTGAGGGCATTATGCTAAGTGAAATAAGTCAGACAGACAAATAAATACTGGGTGGTATCATTTATATGTGAATTCTAAAATGGCCAAACTCATAGAAACTGAGATGAAAATAGTGGTTACCAGGGGCTGTGGTGATTGAGAAAGGATTAGAAGAGTTGGTCAAATGGAACGAACTTCCAGTTATAAATTCTGGGGATCTAATGTACAACATGATTATTATAATTAATTATCATATACTTGAAAATTTCTAAGAGAGTTGATCTTAAATGTTTTTATCACAAAATATGGTAATTGTATGACATGATGCAAGTGTTGGTTAATGCTAAGGTGGTAATCATTTTGCAACATATAAGCATATCAAGTCAACATGTTGTACACATTACACTTACTTAATGTTATATGTCAATTATATCTCAACAAGCCTAAACATATAAAAAATAAAATTTATATGGAGCTGTTGCTTAATGGTTACGGTTTCTGTCTGGGGTTATCACCACTTTTGGAAATTGATAGTGGTGATGGTTGTACAACATTGTGGATACAATCAATGCCACTGAGTTGTATTTTTTAAATTTGGTTAAAATGGAAAAATTTATGTTACATATATATATATATTTACATATATATATATCACCAAATTTAAAATATTTAAATACATAAATAACGGGGATGTGTATAGCATGGTGACTATAGTTAATAATACTGTACTGCATATTTTAAAATTGCTGACAGTAAATCTTAAAAGTTCTCATCACAGAAAATAAATTCTGTAACTATGTATGGTGAAGGATATTAGTTAGACTTACTATGGTGATCATTTTACAATATATACAAGCATTAAATCATTATGTTGTACACCTGAAACTAACAAAATATATGTCAATTATACTTCAGTAAAAATTTGAAAAGGTACATATGGTATAATCATGCCATAGAATACCCTACAACAATGAAAAAGAATGAATAGCAGCTGTACTCATCAACATGGATAAATTTAGGGGAAGGATTTACAGGAACAAGTATAAAGGACACATGGACAAAAACTATGGGGGGGTGGAAATAGGAGGGAGGTGGGGAGGGCTGGGGTGGCGGGTTCAGGTGAGAATAAAAGACAGAAAACTGTACAAGATCAACAATTAAAATAAAAATAAAAAAACATGGATAAATTTCACAAGCATATTATTGAAACACAGCAACTTACAAAGAAACATGCAAAATTTCATTTGCATAAAATTTAAACATAAGCAAGCATAAACCATGTTGTTTAGGAACTCATCTACAGGTTCAAAAAATATAAAGAAAACCAAGTTAATGATTACTACAGCAATCAGGAGAATGGTTAATTCTTGAAAGGGGCCAGGAATGGATTGAAGGATTTTTGGAATGAGGATGGTGATTGGATTTACATTTATTATTTCAATGCAAGCTACCAGAAGCATTGGAAATGCAGAACATCAGGCTTTACCCTAGACTTGCATTTTCACAGATCCCCAGGTGATCCCTGTGCATTTTAAAATTTAAGAAGCACTACCCTGTGGAGTTTACATATTTTATGCACTTTTTCTGAAGGTGTGATATACCTCAGAATTTTAAAAGTATTTTTTTATTTTTTAAAGATTTTATTTATTTATTTTTAGAGAGGAGAAGGGAGGGAGAAAGAGAGGAAGAGAAACATCAATGTGTGTTTGCCTGTCATGTGCCCCCTACTGGGGACCTGGCCTGCAACCCAGGCATGTGCTCTAGACTGGGAATCGAACCAGTGACTCTGGTTCACAGGCTGGCACTCAATCCACTGGGGCACACCAGCCAGGGTTGTTTTTTTTTTAATTTTTTAATTGTTGACACTACTACCGATGTCCCCCATTCCTCTCCCCTTTGCTCCCTCCATCTAGACCCCGCCCCCCACCTTCATCATATTTTTGTCTGTGCCCATGGGCTATGCATATATGCTACTCATATGTGTTATTTGGCTAATTTCTTCCAGTTCTTCCCACCCTCTCCGCTCTGAGATCAGCCCATCTGTTCAATGTGTCCATGCTTTGTCCATGCTCCTGTTTCTATTTTGTTCATCAGTTTATTGTATTCATTAGATTCCACAAATGAGTGAGATCATATGATATTTGTTTTTTTCTGACTGGCTTATTTCATTTAGCATAATAATCTCCAGGTCCTTCCATGCTGTTGCAAAAGGTAAGCATCCTTTCTTTTTTACTGCTGCATAGTATTCTATTATATAAATATACAACATCTCTTTTATTCACTCAACTACTGATGGGCACTTGGGCTGTTTCCAGATCTTGACTATTGTAAATAACGCTCTTATGAACATAGAGGTACATATATTCTCTCAAATTAGTGTTTTGGAATTCTTAGGATATATTCCCAGAAGTGGGGTCACTGGGTCAAACGGCAGTTACATTTTTAGTTTTTTGAAGAAACTCCATAGTGTTTTCCACAGTGGCTGCACCAGACTGCATTCACACCAGCAGTACACTTGGGTTCCTATTTTGCCACATCCTCTCCAGCACTTGTTCAGGGAATTGTTTACACATTGATAGGAGGACAGGAGGCAGGGTTACCAGAGCCTAGGTTCTTGGTTACCTGGCAGCATCTGGAGCCTTCCATGAAACACAGCCATTGCTGGAGACACTAAAAAAATGTGGTGTATATTTTTTCATGTTCCATTAGGTTATCAATGGAGCAGTTATCTATCACTGTTAAGACTTGAGTCATGCATACCTAATATTATAATGCTAATAATGAGCATCTACATGTCAGACACATGCACATATCATTTTACTGATATGTAAGCTCTATAGTTGTCTTCCTTTCACAAATAAGGAACCTGAAATGCAAAGAGTCAAGTCGTAAATCTAGGATTCAAGGAGCTTCTGTTAATCTTCAAAGCCTGCATTCCAAAGCCGCGCATTAAGATTAGTGAATTGCTTGGCTGCTGTGGCAAGAAGGAGAACTGTGGGCAGCTTCACTGGTCAAGGAGGGCTGAGGCCTCCTTGGGCTGCAGTGGTGGTTTCCACATGCCCCAATCAGGCGGGCCCTCCAGACCACTCGTTCGGTTTCCCTTATCCTCTGTAGGCTGAGTCTACAGCTCTTATATGTCTGCAAGGCCTGTGGGGGGATACAGGTGGCCTGGCTTGCCTGCAAGCATTCCCCACTCTGCGTACACCCTGGGTTGAAAAAGCACACCCCAGAAAAGGAAATAAAAGTCTTGGACTCTCTCCTGTGTTGGTGTCACTTGAAATCTGGAGCCCTTCACTGCACATGCCTACCCAGGCACCAGCGAGTTGCTCCCCATCTGAAATGGGATTCTCAGAAGGTAACTAGGGCTAGGGTCGCAAGGGATCCCTGGAGCACGCCAAGAAAGGAGCGGGCCTTGAGCCTCTGGGGCTCTTCCCTCCTCAGAGCTCTAGCTTGGCCCTCCCATATCCTGGGCGTGGCACACTGAATTTGGGCTCCCAGTTTCAAGTGCTGGTTACTCCTTAATTGACAAGAGATTTTGTGCTTTAGCTTCTTCCCATCCTTAATGACAAATAGACCTAAAAGCTGCAATTTTCTGATATTCCCCCATCTCAATTTTTTCCTACACAAACTCTTTTAATGTGAATCACAACATAACAAAAGGTATTTAAAGACGCTGTGAAAATTACCTCGAGTTTCCACTTAGTGTCATTGGTTAGCTGATAATCCATACTATTATTTTCTAAGTGTAAAAATTATTTGTGGTGAAATGGGAATGAGAAGACATTGTTCTTGGGGAAAGCTGTAAGTGAAAAATGCTTTTAAAAACCAGTAGGATAGATGGTAACCTACTATAGGAAGCAATATTGTTTTTCTAGTAATTCATTATTCATAAGTTACTGTATAATAAAAGAGTCATGGTATTAGGATTTAAAGTAAAATGAAATTTTCTTCAAGGTTACACGTATAGTTGTTTGTTTTCTGTATTTGTGGATACCTATTAGTTTTAATTAAAATAATAATTTCCCTGAGTTCTTAAATTTACATTAGACTTTAAAGTATAGACAAAATATTTCTCATATAATTTAATCATTTGCACAAATAGCAGACAAGGGAGTTATTGGTTTGTATTGTAATTATTGTAGTTCATGCCTTGAGCTCATTTGTACAATTGGTAAATTAATAATTATCATTTATGTAAGCAGATTAGGTCATGTGCACTCATTTACAATTATAATTCAGAAATGATTAGATGTTCTTCAAATTTACCAATTTTTAATGCCTTTATTAAAATTGTACATTAAAGAATTTTCCAATTAAGTCCATTATCATAAGTAAATTTGGCTCACTACATATAATTACTGCCATGCTATTGCATATAAATTTTCAATTAATCCATCTCTTTTCCAAAGTGTATGGCAAAACAAGTTGATTGTCATAATGTTGGCAGCATTTGCTTAAAAGCTATCCTTTTTAAAATTCACAAAGCCAAACCATTATGAGTAGTATAAAATAATTTATGAAATTATTCTATAAAACAGGTATCACATCAGGTATAACTTGAATGTTCCTTGCTCTTTACTGTGATGTTTGTGGGAAGAAACTTTTACTTACTTCCTAGATTTTTCAATACCATAGAGTGCCAATGTTTAAAATTTGTCATAGTTTAAAAGACAGTGACTTGTTTCAAATTACAAATGTAATGAATATTTATTGTATAGCATTTGTAAAATACAGAAAAGCATGAAGAAAGGAAAGAGGTCATATATAACTTTACCAGCCAGAGATAGTCTTTGTTATCATTTGGTTTTTATGTTCTAAGGCTTTTCAATGGATTTTTATCTATCTATCCATTTGTGGGTGTGCTATGCAGTAACAACCTTGAACTTGTATTATACATACTGTTCAGATTCTTAGTTTGTATGGCTCTGATGAAAAGAATGTTTCCTTCCATTTTGTCTTTATCATAGAAATGACTTTTGTATTTATTATAAAAGTCCTATGTTTTGAAGAACAAAGGTCCTTGTAAGCAAAGATAATTGAATCACAACTCACACTTACTGGCTGTGTGACCTTGGACAAAATACTTAACCACTCAGTGCCTCAGTCTCTTCATTAGTAAAGTGGGGATAATGATGGTGTACATACTTTGGAGCATTGTTGTGATGATCAAATGGATTAATTTAAGATGAAGCTCATAGAACAGTTCCTGACACATTGTAATTGTTATGTAAATGTTTACTATATGAAGTATTTAACTAGTTTTCTGATGTTTAAATAATTATTTTGCTGCTAGGGAATCCAAATATTGGAGTTTTTTCAGGCTAGTGATATTACTGTGTGAGAATAATACCATCATCTTCATGTACATATCACAGGAAGACCAGCCCTGGGAATGGAGAATTGGAGATAGAGGAGAGACAAATAGGAAACCAATTTAGAGAGTGTAGAAAGGGTAAGAACTAAAGGTTACTTTTTTAGTTAAAGATTGTTAACAATGTGCTTTCCAGGGTGCTAGAACTACTCAGTTTAGCATTTTTATGAATGCTCTCCAAGTACAAGTGTATATTTAAATGTTTATTTTTGTATATATCACTAAGTTCTTCTGTTAGTGAAAAGCCAAAGTAATGGACATAAAATTGAGGAAGAGCTTCCTAGTTAGTGGGTAAATACTAGAAAATAAGCTTTTTAAATAAACTGTATTGAGATATAATTAACATATAATAAACTATACCCTTTTAGAAGGTAGTTTGATGAATTTCAATAAATATATTCACCAGAGTAAACACTATCAAAATCACCTTCACCTCCACCCCACTTAGAGACTCAGAGAATCATTGATCTTTTTTCTGTCATCTATTTTTAGTCTGCATTTTCTATACGCCAACTAGAATTTCTAGAATTCTAGTTCTAGAAAGTCATGTAATGAAAGCACACAGTATGCACTCTTTTGTGTCTGGGTTCTTTCATTTAGCATGTTGCCTTTGAGATTCATCCATGTTGTAGTATGTATCAGCAGTTTACTCTTTTTAATTGCTGAATGGCATTCCATCACATTGAATATGCTACAGTTTGTTTATCCACTCACTGGCCTATGAATAGATCCTTTCAAACTTTAAACTAAAAATTAGTATTGTGATGAAACTGTTTCATACTTCTTTGCAAGAGCTGATGGTGCACATTCCTTCTCAACTCCATGTTCAGTGACACCAGGTTGGTAACTTGAAATGAACCATGGTGGGAGTTAGACCAAAGAAATTGACAAAGCAAGACTTTTTCTTCCAGGGAACCAGTTTTACTAGTATAGAAAAAGAATAAAGGCTACTAAGAATAAAGATGCAATGAGTATTTGTGTAGAAATCTTTCGTAGACAAAAGTTTGTATTTCTCCTTGGTAAATACCTAGCAGTAGGATTTCTGGGTTATATGGTTAGTAAATGTTTAACTTTTTAAGGATTTTATTTATTTTTTAGAGAGAGGGGAAGGGATGGAGAAAGAGAGGGAGAAAAACATCAATTTCTCTTGGTTGTCTCTTGTGCGCTCCAAACTGGGGACCTGGCCTGCAACCCAGTCATCTGCCCTGACCGACAACCAGGAACCAAATCAGCAACCCTTTGGTTCGCAAGCCAGCATTCAATCCACTGAGCCACACCAGCCAGGGCTGAATGTTTACTTTCTTTCTTTTTTTAATTTAATATATTTTATTGATTATGCCATTACAGTTGTCCCATTTCTCCCCCATCATTCCCCCCCTTTAGTTCATGTTCATGTGTCATAAGTTCTTTAGCTTCTACATCCCACACTATTCTTACCCGTCCCCTATCTATTTTCTACCCACCATCTATGCTACTTATTCTCTGTATGTTTTCCCCTTCTCTCCTCCTCCCACTCCCCTGTTGCTAACCTTCCATGTGATCTTCATTTCTGTGGTTCTAGTTGTTTGCTTTTGTTTTAGGTGTGGTTGTTAATAGCTGTGAGTTTTCATTGTCTTTTCACTGTCATATTTTTTATCTTCTTTTGAAGGAAGACGCATGGGGAACCAATAGAGATGGGAGGAAAACTGGGATTCAAATCAATGGAGTGGACAAGAAGGAAGAAACTAACAACCAAACAGAAAACAAGGAAGAAACAAGAATTCAAAAAAATGAGGAGAGGCTTAGAAACCTCTGGGAAATCTTTAAATGTCCCAACATCCAAATTATAGGGTACCAGAAGGGGAAGAAGAAGAGCAACAAGTGGAAAACATATTTGAACAAATAATAAAGGAGAACTTCCCCAATCTGGCAAAGGAACTAGACTTCCAGGAAGTCCAGGCTCAGAGAGTCCCAAAGAAGATGGATCCAAGGAGGAACATGCCAAGGCACATCATAATTCCATTAGCCAAGATTAAAATGAAGGAGAGAATTCTAGAAGCAGCAAGGGATAAGGGGACAGTCACCTACGAAGGAGTTCCCATCAGACTGTCAGCTGATTTCTCAAAAGAGACCTTACAGGAAAGAAGGGGCTGGAAAGAAGTATTTCAAGTCGTGAAAGGTAGGGACCTACATCCAAAATTGTTCTATCCAGCAAAGCTGTCATTTAGAATGGCAGGGAAGATAAAGTGCTTCTCAGATAAGGTCAAGTTCAAGGAGTTCATCATCACCAAGCCCCTATTATATGAAATCTTAAAGGGACTTATCCAAGAAAAAAAGATAAAAAATATGAATGTTTACTTTCTATAAGAAACTGCCAAGGAGTTTCCCGAAGTAGTTGTACCATTCTACATTCCTGCAAACAATATATGAAAATTCGATTTGCTCCACATCCTCGCTGTTACTTAGTATGGTCAATCTTTTCATTTTAGCCATTCTAATGGGTTGTGTCGTGGTATCTGATGTGATTTTTATTTGCATTTCTATGAAGACAAATAATGTCAAGCATTTTTCATGTACTTATTCGCTATTCTTATATCTTTTTTGACTTTTTAATTTTTTTAAATTTAATATGTTTTATTGATGATGCTATTACAGTTGTCCCATTTCTCCCCCATCATTCCCCTCCACCCTGCACACCCCCTCCCACATTGCCCCCTTTAGTTCATGTCCATGTGTCATAAGGTCTTTAGCTTCTACATTTCCCACACTATTCTTGCCCTCCCCCTGTCTGTTTTCTACCCACCATCTATGCTACTTATTCTCTGTACCTTTTCCCCCTCTCTCCTCCTCCCACTCCCCTGTTGCTAACCCTCCATATGATCTCCATTTCTGTGGTTCTGTTCCTGTTCTAGTTGTTTGCTTTTGTTTTAGGTGTGGTAGTTAATATCTGTGAGTTTGTTGTCTTTTCACTGTCATAATTTTTATCTTCTTTTTCCTAGAGGATAAAAGATAAGATAAGACTTAAAGATAAGTCCCTTTAACATTTCATATAATAAGGGCTTGGTGATGATGAACTCCTTGAACTTGACCTTATCTGAGATATTTTTTACTTTCTATTCATGCTTTTTGTACATTTTTTGTAAGGGGAGGGTGTTTGTCTGATTATTGAGCTGTAAGTCTTTACATATTCATGATAGAAGTCCTTTATCAGATGTATGCATTAATAATATTTCTCCCAGTCTGTGGCTTATCTTTTCATTTTCTTTTCTTTTTTTAAGTGTTTTAAAATTATTTTATTGTTGTTCAATTACAGTTGTCTGCATTTTCCTCCCACCACTCCCCCCAACACCAGTCTTTTTCTGATTTATGTCTCTCTAAGCCAAGTGTTGGAAGCAACCTAGATACCCATCAGTAAATGAATGTATCAAAAAACTGTGGTACATTTACACAATGGAATTCTATGCAGCAGAAAGAAAGAAGGAGTTCCTACCCTTTGCAACTGCATGGATGGAACTTGAGAGCATTATGCTAAGCAAAATAAGCCAGGCAGTGAAAGACAAATACCATATGATCTCACCTTTAACAGAAATCTAATCAACAAAACAAACAAACAAGCATAATATAACCAAATACACTGAAATTGAGAACAGGCTGAAAGTCACCAGAGGGGAGAGGGGAGGGAATTTCAGGGGAAAAGGGAAGGGTTTACAGGAACAAGTATAAAGGACACATGGACAAAACTGTGGGGGGCAGAAATGGGAGGGAGGTGGGAGGGCTGGGGTGGTGGGTTGGGGTGTGAGTAAAAGACAGAAAACTGTAGAAGATCAACAATTACAATAAAAATTGAAAAAAGAAAGCAAAATTTTGTTAAGCAGCATTTTTATTAAGTCCGTTTTATCATTTCTTTCTATTAGGGTTTATTCTTTTCGTACCCTATATAAGAAATCTTTACTTAATTCAAGTTGAACTTTTTTCTATGATTTCTTTTAGAAATGTTATAGTTTTAGGTTTTACATGCAGATTTTATTCATTTTAAATTAATTTTATGTACAGTGTAAGATAAAGATTGATGTTTAGTCTTCCCCAGGTGTATATCCAGTAGTTCCAGCACCACTTGCATAAAAGATTATCTTTTTCCCAATTGAATTTCTAATTCAGTCTCATTGAAAATCAATTAACTCTATATGTGTGGGTTTATTTATGGACTCACTATCCTAATCCATTGATTTATGTGCCTATCTTTGATTAATGTAGCTTTGTAGTTAGTCTTGAAATCAAATAGTTTGTCTTCAGATTTGTTTGGTTTTATTTGCTTATATCTTAAATTACTTTGGCCTTTCTAGATCTTTTCCATTTCCATATATATTACAGATTCAGTTTGCCAATTTCTACACAAAAAAAGCATGCTAGTATTTTAATTGGGATTGTATTGAATCTACAAGTCAATTTTGGGATTACTAATTATAAATATTGAGCCTTCTAATCCATGAACATGGTGTATTTGTCAATTTATGTATATTTACTTTAATTTCTCTTGAAAATGTTTTCAGTGTATAGGTCTTGCTTATATTTTGTTAAATTTGTTTTTAAGCATGCCATGTTTGGTGATTCTATTGTAAAATTGTATATTTTTAAATCTTAACTTCTAATTTTTTATTGCCAGTGCATAGAAATATAAGAGTTTTTACATTGTGTTTGTACCTTGCTCTTTTTCTAAATTCACTTGTTCTAATAGCATTTTTGGAGGTATTTTAGAATTTTTAAAAATGTACACAACCACATCGTGTACCAGTGAAGCCAGTTTTACTTCTTACTTTTCAATCTGTGTATCTTCTGTTTCATTTTATTTTATTTTATTTTATTTTTTGCTTTGCAGTGACTAGGATGTTTAATACAGTGTTAGATAAAAGTGGTAAGAGTCAATTTTTGTCTCATTCCTGGTTTTACAGGAAATGTATTTAGACTATTTTTTTTTTTACCAGCAAGAAAGATATTTGCTGTAGATTTTACATAAATTCCTTTTAGTAGATTGAGGAAGCTCCCTTCTGTTCATGGTTTGCTGAGAATTTTTTAACATGAGTAGGTACTGAATTTTGTCAAATGCCTGCATCTGTTGAGATGATTATGTTTTCCCCCTTTATTATGTTAATATGGAAATTACATTTATTAATTTGAATGCTAAACTAATCTTGCATATATAGGATAATCCCCACTTGGTTATGGTGTATATATTCTATATGTTGCTGGATTCAGTTGTTCATATTTGAAAAACTATTTGCCTCTGTTTATCAGACATATTAGTCTGTAATTCTATACGCAAACATCCTATTGTCATTCTAAACCAGGGTCAGCGAACTATGACCTTTGTGTTAAATCTGGCCCACAGTCCATTTTTGTAAATAAAGCCTTATTAGAACACAACCAGACTCATTCACTTATGTATTATTGTCAATGGCCTCTTTCATGCTATAATGACAGATCTGAATAGTAGTAATAGGGACCATGTGACCTGCAAAAGTGTAGTGCAAAGTCTACACTATTTACTATTAGGCCTTTTAGAGAAAATGTTTGCTTACTCCTGCTCTAAACCATGGTGCATCTAGATGTGGAAATCTGGGAATAAATTCAATCATTATTCCACAGAAAACAAATAGAGGATTGGGAAAAATGGAAAAAAATCTAGAGGAGAGAGTTAAAATGACTAAGATGTTTGGAAATTCCAGATGCTGGGGGAATGAGGAGTGCTGATAGTTACAGGAAGAAAGACTTCTAACATTAGAATATTTAATTCTAGAAAGAATGAATACCAAAGAGACTTTACTAACCAAAATTTACATAATTTATAAAGGCTTAACAGATATAAAGAATTTCAATTAGTTGGGAAAGGAAGTCTGCTATGGTCCCTGAGTGTACTTCCACATTTAGCTGGTAGTGACATTCTTCAAGGCCTACCTGTACTCTGTCCATGAACAGTTTCAATAGCTAGTCATATAGATAATTAAGGAGGCCAGGGAGATACAGTCTGATTACTGTAGTACTACTCACTCTATGGAGGTGATGTATTGGTTAGTTTATTGCTTGCTACCAAGGTGCAGAGTCTTTAACCCTGGATTTCTCAGCCATAGCATAATCCATTGCACATGTAGCTGACATATGGTCCATTGGATTCCATGGGACTTGGATTTAGGGGATCCAGTAGTTCCATGCTTTGCTTCTGAGGTTTACTGTGCTGTGGGCAATAAATTTTCTTGCTCTGATACATTGAGCCTTATTGTCTATTTCTAGCACCTGTGACAAACTAAGCTGCTTCTTTAGTAATTTCTTTTCGAGTTTTGTTAGTTCTTGCCATCTTCTATGAGGTTGGGATTTTTCCTGACAAAACTTACTTGCTGAATTCCAAATGTTGGCAGAAGGGCATGCAAGAAATTTAAAAGAAAAATCTTCTGGCTATTTAAAATAGATTTCACTTAATGGAGGAAGTACAGTTTTGGAGGTAATTAATTGCTGTATTTTGGTGTGTATAATGTGCTCCTTTGTCTACTGCAACTCATGTGTTTGATCCAAACTTTCAGAAAAAAATGTTTTGTTTTAATTTTTTAATTCAATTATTTATTTTTATATTTAGAAGCAAAACATCATATTCCAGGGTATTATTTTGCATACATATATCACTATTGCTTTCTGGAATTATACTTTTAATGCATAAGTATAAATAAAAGAATTAAAAACGCTTATATAAAATCTAAAAAAATTTATACAGATACAGAATTAGTACTACCCATGTATAATGCACATCCTTATTTTCCCACAAAAACTTGGGCAAAAAAGTATACTTAATACATGGCAAAATACTATACTTAAGAATTGGCAAAATTAAAAACATTGAATTTCCCTCCCTGATATAGGAGGTTGATGTAAGAATAAGCAAGATGACATCACAAAGTTCTTAGTGGCTTCTCAGACTCAACAGGTTGGAAATCTTATCCAACATTCACTTTAAGTGCAACATTGCTTTTTTCCTTAATATCTTGTCCTTATCAGCCTATAAACATTTCTATAAGATAGGTAAAGGCAATTTCTTTCCTCAGTCTTTGCTTGCAGTAACTTTGCTTGGCTGTGTCTGACTCTATTTGTCACAATGTTCTGAGTTCTTTTCCAGCTGCACTGATTTTTCTTGTGGTGTCTCCTTCCAGGGCTCTTTTTTTAAAAAAAAAATATATTTTATTGATTATGCTATTACAGTTGTCCCATTTCTCCCCCATCATTCCCCTCCACCCTGCACAACCCCTCCTATCCACATTCCCCCTTTTAGTTCATGTCCATGTGTCATAAGTTCTTTAGCTTCTACATTTCTCATACTATTCTTGTCGTCCCTCTGTCTATTTTCTACCCACTGTCTATGCTACTTATTGTCTGTACCTTCCCCCTCTCTCCTCCTCCCACTCTCCTGTTGCTAACCCTCATCATGTGATCTCCATTTCTGTGTTTCTGTTCCTGTTGTAGTTGTTTGCTCAGTCTGCTTTTGCTTTAGATGTGGTTGTTAATATCTGTGAGTTTGCTGTCTTTTTTATTGTCATATTTTTAATCTTCTTTTTCTTAGATAAGTCCCTTTAATATTTCATAGAATAAGGGCTTGGTGAGATGAACTCCTTTAACTTGACCTTATCTGAGAAGCACATTATCTTCTACCCTGACATACCCCATCCCTTTCCCTCAAAGTTACCTTCAATCTCAGTTTTCATTTTTCTTCCACTATTTTAAATCAATTTCTAGCTTAATGTCTTATATCATTAGCATGCCATCTATATTTTTGTTTCTCTTATATTTACAAGCAATATTTCCCAAATGGAACTGATAGTTTTCTTTAGCAATCCCCTTCCTCATCTCCTTACCACATTTATCTGAATGATGATAACATTTTTCCAAGTCCAATGGTGCCAAACACGAGATTTCAATAATTTCTCCATACCATTCTCTAGTATTCAAATAATCTCCAAACCCTGTTAATTTTTTTCTTTTTTCTTTTTAAATTTTTATTTTAATTGTTGATCTTCTACAGTTTTCTGTCTTTTATTCTCACCCGAACCCACCACCCCAGCCCTCCCCACCTCCCTCCCATTTCCATCCCCCCATAGTTTTTGTCCATGTGTCCTTTATACTTGTTCCTGTAAATCCTTCCCCTTTTCCCCTGAAATTCCCTCCCCTCTCCCCTCTGGTGACTTTCAGCCTGTTCTCAATTTCCATGTCTTTGGTTATATTATGCTTGTTTGTTTGTTTTGTTGATTAGGTTCCTGTTAAAGGTGAGATCATATGGTATTTGTCTTTCACTGCCTGGCTTACTTCGCTTAGCATGATGCTCTCAAGTTCCATCCATGCAGTTGCAAAGGGTATGAGCTCCTTCTTTCTTTCTGCTGCATAGAATTCCATTGTGTAAATGTACCACAGTTTTTTGATCCATTCATTTACTGATGGGCATCTAGGTTGCTTCCAACACTTGGCTATTGTAAATTGTG
Source organism: Glossophaga mutica (assembly GCA_039655065.1). Classification (NCBI taxonomy): domain Eukaryota; kingdom Metazoa; phylum Chordata; class Mammalia; order Chiroptera; family Phyllostomidae; genus Glossophaga; species Glossophaga mutica. The sequence continues at coordinate 21,237,788 of CM077318.1, forward strand.
CTGCTATAAACATAGGGGTGCATAGGTTCTTTTGGATTGGTGTTTCAGGGTTCTTAGGATATAGTCCTAGCAGTGGAATTGCTGGGTCAAAAGGTATATCCATTTTTAGTTTTTTTAGAAAATTCCATACTGTTTTCCATAGTGGTTGTACCAGTCTGCACTCCCACCAGCAGTGCACTAGGGTCCCCTTTTCTCCACAACTTCTCCAACACTTGCTGTTTGTTGCTTTGTTTATGAGGGCCATTCTGACTGGTGTGAAGTGGTATCTCATTGTGGTTTTAATTTGCATCTCTCTGATAGCTAGCGATATTGAGCATCTTTTCATGTGTCTCTGGATCCTCTGTATGTCCTCCTTGGAGAGGTGTCTGCCCAAGTCCTTTGCCCATTTTTTAATTGGGTTGCTTGTCTTCTTAGAGTGGAGTCGTGTAAGTTCTTTGTATATTTTGGAGATTAAACCCTTGTCTGAGGTATCATTGGCAAATATGTTTTCCCACACAGTCGGTTCTCTTTTTATTTTAATACTGTTTTCCTTGGCCATGCAGAAGCTTTTTATTTTGATGAGATCCCATTTGTTTATTCTTTCCTTTATGTCCCTTGCTTTAGGGGACATATCAGTAAAAATGTTGCTGCGTGTAATATCTGAGATTTTCCTGCCTATGTTACCCTCTAGGACTTTAATGGTGTTACGGCTTATGTTTAAGTCTTTTATCCACCTTGAATTTATTTTTGTGTATGGTGTAAGTTGGTGCTCGAGTTTCATTTTCTTGCACGAAGCTGTCCAGTTCTCCCAACACCACTTGTTGAAGAGGCTGTTTTTACTCCATTTTATGTTGCTGCCCCCTTTGTCGAATATTAATTGACTATAGAGACTAGGGTTTATTTCTGGGCTCTCTATTCTATTCCACTGGTCCACGTGCCTGTTTTCAAGCCAGTACCAGGCTGTTTTGATTACAGTGGCCCTGTAATACATTTTGGTATCAGGTATTGTGATCCCTCCTGCTTTGCTCTTCTTTCTCAAGATTGCTGCTGCTAATTCTGGGTCGCTTATGGTTCCATATAAATTTTTGAAGAGTTTGTTCTATATCTGTGAAATATGCCATTGGTACTTTAATAGGTATTGCATTGAATCTGTAGATTGCTTTGGGAAGTATGGACATTTTGATGATGTTAATTCTTCCGATCCATAAACACGGTATGTGTTTCCATTTATTTGTATCGTCCTTGATTTCCTTCTTCAGTGTTGTGTAGTTTTCTGCATACAGATCTTTTACCTCCTTGGTTAGGTTTATTCCTAGGTACTTTATTTTTCTTTTTGCTATATCAAATGGTATTTTTTTCTTTATTTCTGCTTCTGTTGTTTCATTGTTGGTATACAAAAATGCCTTTGATTTCTGGATATTGACTTTGTATCCGGCTGTTTGGCTAAATTCATTTATTAGGTCGAACAGTTTTTTGGCCGAGACTATAGGATTTTCTATGTATACTAACATGTCATCTGCAAACAATGATAGTTTTGTTTCCTCCTTTCCAATTTGGATGCCTTTTATTTCCTTTTCTTGTCTAATCGCTGTGGCTAATACTTCCAATACTATGTTGAATAGAAGTGGAGAGAGTGGACAGCCTTGTCTTCTTCCTGATTTTAGTGGAAAAGAATTTAGCCTTTGCCCGTTGAGTATGATGCTGGCTGTAGGTTTCTCATATATAGCCTTTATTATGTTGAGGAATGCTCCCTCTATTCCCACTTTGCTGAGTGTTTTAATCATAAATGGGTGCTGTAACTTATCAAATGATTTTTCTGCATCTATCGATATGATCATGTGATTTTTGTCTTTGCTTTTGTTTATGTGATGAATTACATTTACTGATTTGCGAATGTTGAACCATCCTTGCATCCCTGGGATGAATCCCACTTGGTCGTGGTGTATGATCTTTTTAATGTGTTGTTGGATGCGGTTTGCCAATATTTTGTTGAGGATTTTAGCATCTATGTTCATCAGCGATATTGGCCTGAAGTTCTCCTTCTTTGTTGTGTCTTTATCTGGTTTTGGGATTAGGATGATGCTGGCTTCATAAAAAGAGTTTGGGAGTCTTCCATCTCTTTGGATTTTTTGGAATAGTCTGTGGAGAATAGGGGTTAGCTCTTCCTTAAATGTTTTGTAGAATTCTCCTGTGAAGCCATCTGGTCCAGGGCTTTTGTGCGTCAGGAGTGTTTTGATTACTGATTCAATTTCACCAGCTGTTATTGGTCTGTTCAGGCTTTCTGTTTCTTTTTCATTGAGTTTTGGAAGGTTATATTTTTCCAGAAAACTGTCCATTTCACCTAGGTTTTCAAATTTCTTGGCATACAGTTCTTCATAGTAATTTCTTACAATCCTTTGTATTTCTGCGGTGTCGGTTGTAACATCTCCTCTTTCATTTCTGATTGTGTTTATTTGAGTCCTCTCTCTTTTTTTCTTGATGAGCCTGCTTAAAGGCTTGTCGATTTTGTTGATCTTTTTAAAGAACCAACTCCTGGATTCATTGATCTTTAGGATTGTGCTTTTAGTCTCTATGTCATTTAATTCTGCTCTGATCTTGGTTATTTCTTTCCTTCTACTTGCTCTGGGCTGTCTTTGTTGTTGTTCCTCGAGTTCTTGTAGGCGAAGGGTTAGGTTGTTTGTTTGAGATGTTTCTGTCTTTTTTAGGTAGGCCTGTATCTCTATAAGCTTCCCTGTGAGGACTGCCTTTGCTGTGTCCCATAAGTTTTGGGTCAATGTGAGTTTATTATCGTTTGTTTCCAGAAACTTTTTGATTTCCTCCCTAATTTCATTCTTGACCCATTCATTGTTTAATAGCATGCTATTCAATCTCCATGATTTTGAGGGTTTTGGGTTTTTCTCCTTGGGATTTGGTTCTAGTTTCAGTCCCTTGTGGTCAGAGAAAATGCTTGGTATGATTTCAATTTTCTTGAATTTGTTGAGGCTTGATTTGTGTCCTATCATGTGGTCTATCTTTGAAAATGTTCCATGTGGCCCTGGCTGGTGTAGCTCAGTGGATTGAGCGCGGGCCTGTGAACCAAAGGATCGCGGTTCGATTCCCAGTCAGGGCACATGCCTGGGTTGCAGGCCAGTTCCCAGCATGGGACACATAAGAGGCAACCATACATTGATATTTCTCTCCTTCTCCCTCTCTCCTACCCTTCCCCTCTAAAAATAAATAAATAAATAAATATTAAAAAAAAAAGAAAATGTTCCATGTGCATTTGAAAAGGAAGTGTATTTAGCTTCTTTGGGATGAAGGGCTCTCTATATATCAGTTAAGTCCATTTCCTCTAGAGTGTTGTTCAATGCCACAATATCTTTGTTGATATTTTGTTTGGAAGATCTGTCCATTTTTGAGAGTGGGGTGTTCAAATCACCTACTATAATTGTGTTGCTGTCTATATCTTTCTTGAAGTCCTCTAAAATTTTCTTGATGTATTTAGGTGCTCTTCCGTTGGGTGCATATATATTTACAATATTTATGTCTTCTTGGTGGATTCTTCCCTTGAGTATTATGAAGTGACCTTCTGGGTCTCTCTTTATGGCCCTTCTTTTGAAGTCTATTTTGTCTGATATGAGTATTGCTACCCCAGCTTTTTTTTCCTGACCATTTGCTTGGAAAATTTGTTTCCAGCCCTTCACTTTGAGCCTGTGTATGTCTTTTGTCCTCAGGTGGGTTTCTTCTAGGCAGCATATGTGTGGGTCATGCCTTCTTATCCATTCAGCTATTCTATGTCTTTTGATTGGAGCATTTAATCTATTTACATTTAAGGTTGTTATTGATAGGTATTTATTCATTGCCATTTTCGTACCTGTGTCCCTCTCTCTCTTTCTCTCTCTGTCTTTTCCTTTCTTCCCTTAGAGAAGTTCCTTTAGTATCTCTTGCAGCATTGGTTTGGTAGAGGTGTATTCTTTTAGACTTCTTTTGTCTGGGAAGCTCCTTATTTGGCCTTCTATCTTGATTGAAATCCTTGCTGGGTAAAGTAGTCTGGGTTGCAGGCCTTTGGTTCTCATTGCTTGGAATATTTCTTGCCATTCTCTTCTGGCTTGGAGCGTTTCCATTGAGGAGTCAGCTGCTAACCTTATCGAGGTTCCCTTGTATGTTACTTCCTTTTTTTCCCTTGCTGCCTTTAAGATTCTCTCTTTGTCTTAGAATTTTGCCATTTTAATTATGATGTGTCTTGAAGTGGGCCTGTTTGGGTTCCTTTTGATTGGGACTCTCTGTGTTTCCTGGATTTGTGTGGCTTTTTCTCTCACCAAATGAGGGAAGTTTTCCATCATTACTTTTTCAAACAGGCTTTCTATCCCTTGTTCTTGTTCTTCTCCTTCTGGTATCCCTATTATACGGATATTATTCCGTTTCATGTTGTCTTGCATTTCTCTTAAACCCTCTTCATTCTTTCTAAGCCTCTTTTCCTTTTCTTGCTCATTCTGAGTGTTTTTTTCTATTTTGTCCTCCAACTCGCTGATCTGATCTTCTGCTTCATCGATTCTGCTTTTCATTCCTCCTACTGTGTTCTTCAGTTCAGAGATTGTGTTCTTCATTTCCTCTTGGCCCTTGTTGATAGTTTCTATTTCCTTTTTCATGTTGATATAGTTTGCCGTGAGTTCATCATAACTTCCCTGTAGTTTGTGGTAGTTCATTGAGAGCTCATGGAGCTTCCTGACAACCATTGCTTTGAACTCGATATCTGATAGTTGAGTTGCCTCTGTTTCATTTAGCATTCTTTCTGGAGCTTCCTCCTTTCCTTTCGTTTCGGGATTGTTCTTTTGTCTTCCCATTGTTTGTAAGACTCTTGTTGTTAGCCTCAGCTTCTTAAATTGATCTGTTCTTGCTCCCTGGGTTTGTGGTATGACCTTCTGTGGTAGAATATCTTTGCGATTCAGTGGTGGATTCTCCTTCGGATATCCTGTTGTTCACCGCTTTCACTGTCTCATCAGCTGGAATACCCTCTTTTGGGGGCCAACTCTGTTTTTTTTTCGCACAGTTCCAGGCTTGTTTGTTTGTTTGTTTTGTCTCACACGTGGGTTTTTAAAAAAAGAAGGGGGGTAAATGAAAAAAAGAAGAAAAAAGAGGAAAGTAGAAGAGATAAAATTGGAAAGAAAGGAAGAGGGAATAAGACAAGAAGGAATTCAAGGGAGGCAAAAGGAGTTGGGGAGTAAAGAAGAAGATAAAAATAATGAAGAAGGAATAGTTAAAAACTCATATAAATAGACAGGCATACAAACAAAAAGACACAAACAAACTGGCACAACAAAAAACAGACACACCCACACCCACACACACACACACACACACACACACACAAATATAAACAGCCAAAAAAATAAAAAATAAAAACCCTCTTGTGGTTTTAAAACTTGCCGAGCCGGTTTTTCTGGTCTTGCTGGCTGCAATGGCCGAGGGGTGATCTTATTGCTTTTCTCTGTGTTCAGAACTCAGTCCTCATTGTGCTATGTATCCCAGCGTTAGTGAGCCCCTCTCCGCACAGGGTTTCCAGCGTGTGTTCTGAGCCTCTTGGTGTGTGTGCACTTCCCCGAATATATGGGTGTGTGCTAGGTTCTCCAGTCGTGCACAGCTGCCTGCCTTTGCCCCTGTGGCTTTCTGTGGCGCGTCTGGGCCTGTGCTCCAGCAGCTATCTCCCGTCTGCGCCTTAGGACCTGAGCTGTCCGCATTCGAGCACTCACCCATGCACTGGCAACCTTGGCCCCACAGCTGTCTCCAGTGGTCAGCGCCTATGTTTTCACGAGTGTTCACTATCCCGCGACCGTGTGCGGTCCCCTGAGGGTGCCTATTTTCATGCAGCTGTCTCACTTCACATGCGCCTGTCTGCGGTTGGGGCGACTGTGCTTTCGTAGTCACCCGGGGACCATGAAAACTCTGTTCAAAGTCACGCAGTGACCTGGTGCGGGGGCACCCACTTTCGCTCTGCCGCAGTCGCACGGTGGCCCCTGAGATCTCCCAGCCGGTTCAGTGGCTGACCCAGCTCCCTCCCCAGAGCCCTGGGGCAGGCTTGGTGGAGCGCCGAGCCGGGGCCTCAGCTGCCCCGCTCTCCACGCACTGGACCCTGGGCTCCTATTGTTCCGAAGAGCTCTCCTTATGGCTGGTTTTTCAGTGTCCGCTACGATTTCCGACCTCTTGTTCTCAAATATGCTGTGTTATTGTTCTTTGTCTGCTCTGATCTTCCGTAGATTGGCCAGGTTTTTCTCCCATGCGTAGAGGGGAAATGGGGTCTGCTCCCTCCTACCACCCCGCTGTGTTCTCTCCTCTTCTTAAGTAATCAGTGCATCTGTCTTGCTGTTAAGTAGCAGTCAAGCAGGTTGCTCTCCTGCCACTTTTCATTTTAGCAGTCAGCCTTCTCATCTGTCTGCTTGATCAAGTCTAATTAGTTCCTGCACAATGTAGCTTCCTGGGCTGCTGCTGAGGGGTAACCTGTGTGCTTCCTGCTGCACATCTGTGGGTAGTCCAAACCCTGTTAATTTTTCTGCAGAATTTTCTTCTTTTTAGTCATGCTGGCACCATTCTGGCTCAGAGTAACTCTGCCTCATACACTCACTTCAGGGCTTAGTTGAAGACCACTCTACATTCACCAACCACCAGCACCACTATTGATACTCATCCTGGCTGCTGTTTTTACTGATTCAACCAGGAAGTAATAGGTACTTCTTAATTTAAAACTTAATCATACTCAGTTTTGAGATCTTTAAACCATACATTGGTTAGGGTCTGAAAAGGGGTTCCCACACCTAATTTTAAAGGGCTTCCCCACACCAACAAGGAATTCTTGATGCCCATCCAATAATTTAACTCAATTCTGGCACTATCTACACAGAGATAGATTCAGATTCCACAGGCGAAGGGCACAGTCCCATGTGACTGCCCTCCAGTTCAGATGTCAGTCACTAGGTTAAGTTGTCACTTGTGCTACTGACAGGCTATAGATCAGAAGTCCCCATGACTTTGTCCTTAGGTTCAATCATTTGCTAGAACACATGCAGAATGCAGAAAAACTCATTTAATCACTAGATTATAGATTTATTACAAAAGATGTTGAAGATACAAATGAACAGCCAGAAAAAGAGGTATATAGGGTGAGGTCTCAAAAAAGGAACTTCTGGGGGGAGAAGATGGCGGCGTGGTAGGAGGGAGCAGACCCTATTCCCCCTCTACACACGGGAGAAAAACTGGGCCAATCTATGAAAGAACAGAACAGACAAGGAACAGTAACACAGCATATTGGAGAATAAGAGGTCGGAAATTGTAGCGGACACTGAAAAACAAGCGGTAAGGAGAGCTCTTCGGAATAATAAGAGCCCAGGGTTCCAGCGTGCGGAGAGCGGGGCGGCTGAGGCCCCGGCCTGGCGCTCCGCCAAGCCTTCCCCAGGGCCCTGGGGAGGGAGCTGGGTCAGCCACTGAACCGGCTGGGAGATCTCAGGGGCCACTGCGCGACTGCGGCCCGAGCAAAAGTGGGTGCTCCGCGAGGGAGCAAGGGTGGGTGCCCCGCACCAGGTCACTGCGCGACTTTGAACCGAGTTTTCGTGGTCGCCGGGTGACTACGAAAGCACAGGCACCCCAACAGAGACAGAGGCGCGGGCAAAGTGAGACAACTGCATGAAAATAGACACCCTCAGGGGACCGCACACGGTCGCGGGCTAGTGGACACTCGTGAAAACATAGGCGCGGGCCACTGGAGACAGCTGTGGAGCCAGAGGTGCCAGTTCACGGGTGGGTGCTCAAATGCGGACAGCTCAGGCCCAAGGTGCAGGCGCCGGATAGCAGCTGGAACGCAGGCCCCTCTCAGAAGCAAATGCAGGCAGCTGTGCCCGAACACTGAAAGCCTCCCAGGGACAAAGGCAGGCGGCTGTGCACGTCTGGAGAACCTAGCACACACCCATAAACTCGGAGAAGTGCGCACACACCAGGAGGCTCAGATCACACGCTGAAAACCCTGTGGGGAGAGGTGCCCACTAACACTGGGATACATAGCACAGTGAGGACTGAGTTCTGAACACAGAGAAAAGCAATAAGATCACCCCTCGGCCATTGCAGCCAGCAAGACCTGAAAAACCGGCTGGCAAGTTTGAAAACAACAAGAGGGTGTTTTTTTGTTTGTTTGTTTTGTTTTTTAATTTTTTTAATTTTATTTTTTAATATATTTTTATTTTTTTTAATATTTTGTGCTTTGCTTGTTCTTTTTTTTTTTTTTTCCGTTGGCTGCTTATATTTGTGTGGGGGTGTCTGTGTGCGTGTCTCTTTTTTGTTTTGCCAGTTTGTTAATGTCTTTTTGTTTGTAAGCCTGTCTATCTATATGAGTTTTTAACTACTCCTTCTTCATTGTTTATATCTTCTTCTTTACTCCCCAACTCCTTTTGCCTCCCTTGAATTCCTTCTTCTCTTATCCCCTCTTCCTTTCTTTTCAATTTTATCTCTTCTACCTTCCTCTTGTTTCCTCTTTCTTCTTTTTTTCATTTTCCCCCCTCTTCTTGTGGTAAATACCCACACGTGAGACAAAACAAACAAACAAACAAGCCTGAAACTGTGGGGAAAAAAAAACAAGAACAAAAACAAAAACCAGAGTTGGCCCCCAAAAGAGGGTATTCCAGCTGATGAGACAGTGAAAGCGGTGAACAACAGGATATCCGAAGGAGAATCCACCACTGAATCTCAAAGATATTCTACCACAGAAGGTCATACCACAAACCCAGGGAGCAAGAACAGATCAATTTAAGAAGCTGAGGCTAACAACAAGAGTCTTACAAACAATGGGAAGACAAAAGAACAATCCCGAAATGAAAGGAAAGGAGGAAGCTCCAGAAAGAATGCTAAATGAAACAGAGGCAACTCAACTATCAGATATCGAGTTCAAAGCAATGGTTGTCAGGAAGCTCCATGAGCTCTCAATGAACTACCACAAACTACAGGGAAGTTATGATGAACTCACGGCAAACTATATCAACATGAAAAAGGAAATAGAAACTATCAACAAGGGCCAAGAGGAAATGAAGAACACAATCTCTGAACTGAAGAACACAGTAGAAGGAATGAAAAGCAGAATCGATGAAGCAGAAGATCAGATCAGCGAGTTGGAGGACAAAATAGAAAAAAACACTCAGAATGAGCAAGATAAGGAAAAGAGGCTTAGAAAGAATGAAGAGGGTTTAAGAGAAATGCAAGACAACATGAAACGGAATAATATCCGTATAATAGGGATACCAAAAGGAGAAGAACAAGAACAAGGGATAGAAAGCCTGTTTGAAAAAGTAATGATGGAAAACTTCCCTCATTTGGTGAGAGAAAAAGCCACACAAATCCAGGAAACACAGAGAGTCCCAATCAAAAGGAACCCAAACAGGCCCACTTCAAAGACACATCATAATTAAAATGGCAAAATTCTAAGACAGAGAGAGAATCTTAAAGGCAGCAAGGGGAAAAAAAGGAAGTAACATACAAGGGAACCTCGATAAGGTTAGCAGCTGACTCCTCAATGGAAACGCTCCAAGCCAGAAGAGAATGGCAAGAAATATTCCAAGCAATGAGAACCAAAGGCCTGCAACCCGGACTACTTTACCCAGCAAGGATTTCAATCAAGATAGAAGGCCAAATAAAGAGCTTCCCAAACAAAAGAAGTCTAAAAGAATACACCTCTACCAAACCAATGCTGCAAGAGATACTAAAGGGACTGCTTTAAGGGAAGAAAGGAAAAGACAGAGAGAGAAAGAGAGAGAGGGACACAGGTACGAAAATGGCAATGAATAAATACCTATCAATAATAACCTTAAATGTAAATGGATTAAATGCTCCAATCAAAAGACATAGAATAGCTGAATGGATAAGAAGGCATGACCCACACATATGCTGCCTAGAAGAAACCCACCTGAGGACAAAAGACATACACAGGCTCAAAGTGAAGGGCTGGAAACAAATTTTCCAAGCAAATGGTCAGGAAAAAAAAGCTGGGGTAGCAATACTCATATCAGACAAAATAGACTTCAAAAGAAGGGCCATAAAGAGAGACCCAGAAGGTCACTTCATAATACTCAAGGGAAGAATCCACCAAGAAGACATAAATATTGTAAATATATATGCACCCAACGGAAGAGCACCTAAATACATCAAGAAAATTTTAGAGGACTTCAAGAAAGATATAGACAGCAACACAATTATAGTAGGTGATTTGAACACCCCACTCTCAAAAATGGACAGATCTTCCAAACAAAATATCAACAAAGATATTGTGGCATTGAACAACACTCTAGAGGAAATGGACTTAATTGATATATAGAGAGCCCTTCATCCCAAAGAAGCTAAATACACTTTCTTTTCAAATGCACATGGAACATTTTCAAAGATAGACCACATGATAGGACACAAATCAAGCTTCAACAAATTCAAGAAAATTGAAATCATACCAAGCATTTTCTCTGACCACAAGGGACCGAAACTAGAACCAAATCCCAAGGAGAAAAACCCAAAACCCTCAAAATCATGGAGATTGAATAGCATGCTATTAAACAATGAATGGGTCAAGAATGAAATTAGGGAGGAAATCAAAAAGTTTCTGGAAACAAACGATAATAAACTCACATTGACCCAAAACTTATGGGACACAGCAAAGGCAGTCCTCACAGGGAAGCTTATAGAGATACAGGCCTATCTAAAAAAGACAGAAACATCTCAAACAAACAACCTAACCCTTCGCCTACAAGAACTCGAGGAACAACAACAAAGACAGCCCAGGGCAAGTAGAAGGAAGGAAATAACCAAGATCAGAGCAGAATTAAATGACATAGAGACTAAAAGCACAATTCAAAGGATCAATGAACCCAGGAGTTGGTTCTTTAAAAAGATCAACAAAATCGACAAGCCTTTAAGCAGGCTCATCAAGAAAAAAAGAGAGAGGACTCAAATAAACACAATCAGAAATGAAAGAGGAGATGTTACAACCGACACCGCAGAAATACAAAGGATTGTAAGAAATTACTATGAAGAACTGTATGCCAAGAAATTTGAAAACCTAGGTGAAATGGACAGTTTTCTGGAAAAATATAACCTTCCAAAACTCAATGAAAAAGAAACAGAAAGCCTGAACAGACCAATAACAGCTGGTGAAATTGAATCAGTAATCAAAACACTCCCGACGCACAAAAGCCCTGGACCAGATGGCTTCACAGGAGAATTCTACAAAACATTTAAGGAAGAGCTAACCCCTATTCTCCACAGACTATTCCAAAAAATCCAAAGAGATGGAAGACTCCCAAACTCTTTTTATGAAGCCAGCATCATCCTAATCCCAAAACCAGATAAAGACACAACAAAGAAGGAGAACTTCAGGCCAATATCGCTGATGAACATAGATGCTAAAATCCTCAACAAAATATTGGCAAACCGCATCCAACAATACATTAAAAAGATCATACACCATGACCAAGTGGGATTCATCCCAGGGATGCAAGGATGGTTCAACATTCGCAAATCAGTAAATGTAATTCATCACATAAACAAAAGCAAAGACAAAAATCACATGATCATATCGATAGATGCGGAAAAAGCATTTGATAAGGTACAGCGCCCATTTATGATTAAAACACTCAGCAAAGTGGGAATAGAGGAAGCATTCCTCAACATAATAAAGGCTATATGTGAGAAACCTACAGCCAGCATCATACTCAACGGGCAAAGACTAAATTCTTTTCCACTAAAATCAGGAACAAGCAAGGCTGTCCACTATCTCCACTTCTATTCAACATAGTATTGGAAGTATTAGCCACAGCGAGTAGACAAGAAAAGGAAATAAAAGGCATCCAACTTGGAAAGGAGGAAACAAAACTATCATTGTTTGCAGATGACATGTTACTATACATAGAAAATTCTAATGTCTGGGCCAAGAAACTGCTTGGCCTAATAAATGAATTTAGCCAAACAGCCAGATACAAAGTCAATATCCAGAAATCAAAGGCATTTTTGTATACCAACAATGAAACAACAGAAGCAGAAATCAAGAAAAAAATACCATTTGATATAGCAAAAAGAAAAATAAAGTACCTAGGAATTAACCTAACCAAGGAGGTAAAAGACCTGTATGCAGAAAACTACACAACACTGAAGAAGGAAATCAAGGAAGACACAAATAAATGGAAACACATACCGTGTTCATGGATTGGAAGAATTAACATCATCAAAATGTCCACACTTCCCAAAGCAATCTACAGATTCAATGCAATACGTATTAAAGTACCAATGGCATATTTCACAGATATAGAACAAACTCTTCAAAAATTTATATGGAACCATAAACGACCCAGAATAGTGGCAGCAATCTTGAGAAAGAAGAGCAAAGCAGGAGGGATCACAATACCTGATACCAAAATGTATTACAGGGCCACTGTAATCAAAACAGCCTGGTACTGGCATAAAAACAGGCACGTGGACCAGTGGAATAGAATAGAGAGCCCAGAAATAAACCCTAGTCTCTATAGTCAATTAATATTCGACAAAGGGGGCAGCAACATAAAATGGAGTAAAAATAGCCTCTTCAACAAGTGGTGTTGGGAGAACTGGACAGCTTCGTGCAAGAAAATGAAACTCGAGCACCAACTTACACCATACACAAAAATAAATTCAAGGTGGATAAAAGACTTAAACATAAGCCGTAACACCATTAAAGTCTTAGAAGAGAACATAGGCAGGAAAATCTCAGATATTACACGCAGCAACATTTTTACTGATATGTCCCCTAAAGCAAGGGACATAAAGGAAAGAATAAACAAATGGGATCTCATCAAAATAAAAAGCTTCTGCATGGCCAAGGAAAACAGTATTAAAATAAAAAGAGAACCAACTGTGTGGGAAAACATATTTGCCAATGATATCTCAGATAAGGGTTTAATCTCCAAAATATACAAAGAACTTACACGACTCCACTCTAAGAAGACAAGCAACCCAATTAAAAAATGGGCAAAGGACTTGGGCAGACACCTCTCCAAGGAGGACATACAGAGGATCCAGAGACACATGAAAAGATGCTCGATATCGCTAGCTATCAGAGAGATGCAAATTAAAACCACAATGAGATACCACTTGACACCAGTCAGAATGGCCCTCATAAACAAAGCAACAAACAGCAAGTGTTGGAGAGGTTGTGGAGAAAAGGGGACACTAGTGCACTGCTGGTGGGAGTGCAGGCTGGTACAACCACTATGGAAAACAGTATGGAATTTTCTACAAAAACTAAAAATGGATATACCTTTTGACCCAGCAATTCCATTGCTAGTACTATATCCTAAGAACCCTGAAACACCAATCCAAAAGAAATTATGCATCCCTATGTTTATAGCAGGACAATTTACAATAGCCAAGTGTTGGAAGCAACCTAGATGCCCATCAGTAAATGAATGGATCAAAAAACTGTGGTACATTTATACAATGGAATTCTATGCAGCAGAAAGAAAGAAGGAGCTCATACCCTATGCAACAGCATGGATGGAATTGAGAGCATCATGCTAAGCGAAGTAAGCCAGGCAGTGAAAGATAAATACCATATGATCTCACCTTTAACAGGAACCTAATCAACAAAAGAAACAAACAAGCATAATATAACCAAAGACATGGAAATTGGGAACATGCTGAAAGTCACCAGAGGGGAGAGGGGAGGGAATTTCAGGGGAAAAGGGGAAGGATTTACAGGAACAAGTATAAAGGACACATGGACAAAAACTATGGGGGGGGTGGAAATGGGAGGGAGGTGGGGAGGGCTGGGGTGGCGGGTTCGGGTGAGAATAAAAGACAGAAAACTGTAGAAGATCAACAATTAAAATAAAAATTAAAAAAAATAAAATAAAAATTAAACATTGAAAAAAAAAAAAAAGGAACTTCTGTTCTCATGGACCGTGGGGCACAGTGCTGCGGCATGTGCAAATATCTGGTTCCCCAGTGTGGAAGCTTTCTGGAGAAAAGGCAGGTGATGAGCTTTCCCTTCGGTTTTTATGGAGGTTTTATTATGTTGTTATGATTTATTAAATCATTGGCCATTGGTGATTGATTCAACTTGAAGCCCTTCTCCCCTCCCTGGAAATCAACAGGTGGGACTGAAAGTTCCAACCTTCTAACCACATCTTAGCTCCTACTGGCACACAGCCCTCAACCTTAAGTGAAGTCCTAAAGTCACCTCATTAACATAACAAGAAAACCATTTTTGTTCTAATCACTTAGGGACTTCCAAGGATTTTGGGAGTGTGAGCCAGGAACCATGGAAAAAGATCAAATATATTTTATGATATATTTTGGTTACCCCTCTCCTTCCCTGTTAAAACTCTCTAAAGTGGCTTTCCATTGTACTTAGAATAATATTGAGATTTCTTTCCATGAACTACAACTACAAGGATCCATGTTATCTACACTGTTCCCAAATGTTCATTCTCATCTTGAACCACTCTGCCAATTGCTTGTTTCTCTGCAACCACACTCGCCTTCTCAATTTCTAGAATGTTGCCAAGCCCTCACCCACCTCAGTACTCTGCCTGGAAGTCCACTTCCAACCCCACCTCCAAATCTTTGTTTAACTCCTAGTCATCCTTCAGGTTTCAGCTTAAGTTTCAATAGGTCCAAGATGCTAACTCTGAGATTCCTATATAAATTAGCCTCTGTAGTTAGTCTTTAAAAAAAAAAAAAAACAATAATAAAATCCTGCTCTTTTTCCTTCAAGAACTTATCTGCATATGTATTTGTAATTATATATATTTATTTGTGATGTTAAAAATATCTATTTTAGTAATTAAGACCATGAAAGCAAAGATGGTATATGTCTCTTTCATTTCTGAATCTTTAACACTTACTACAGACCCTGGTACATAGTAGGCACACAAGGCTTGTTGAATGAAGAACTTACAGTTGTAACAGAATGTCTCCTATACACCTATCTCTAATGAACACTGAATCCTACTTATCTTAAGGCTTGCAATTTCTAATACCTCTATGCACTACTTTTTATTAAGTTCTTTTGACCATAGGACTACCAGACACCTGTTCCTGGTTTTATTAGGTGATATTATGGCAGTCACTTGTATTAATTTCTTATAGGGTTTCTGAAAATTTCCCCTGAAAATAACCTTTATGTTTTCCTTTAATGTGCTTCCTTGTTGATCCTCACTGCACTACATTATGCAAGCCCCACCACTGTCACCCAGTCCATGCCATTTTGAAAATTTTCTATTCCTTGACACTGCAGTAGAGTCAAACCATGTATTTAAGATGTCAATGCCTCTGAAAACACTGACTATTTTATACTCAAATATTCACATTTATCTCTTTGGAAATTACATACTCTTCTTTTTAATGAAGACCCAAAATGTTGGCATCTTGAATTCAACATGGGCAAAGATGACCCACACAAAAATTTTATCTGCGTCAGGAGGGATGTGACTACAGGTTGAGTCATTTGGCAATAGTGAACAGAGAAGGTAATTTTCCTGATTTACTATAATCGCTTTCTTCAGGCCCAAGCCCTTCCTCATTTGCACTTCTTTGTCCACTAATAATATGTCTCACTTGAGGATGCTGTTTAGTGTTGTGGTGAAGACTTTGGACTCTGGAGCCAGACTGCCAGGTTTTGAATCCTTGATTTCAATATTTATTAGCTGTGTGACCTTGAATAAGCTACTTAACCTATCTGTGTATTAATTTCTTCATACATAAAATGGATGAAAAATGAGGATAATAATAGAAGATATGATAAATTTATATCTGTAGTGCTTACAACAGAGCTTGGCATATGGTAAGTATGGTATTGCATTTATTTTTATTTTCATTTTGATTGAAGCTCTTCCTCAAAAGGAATGTATACACATTTTTAGTACAAGCATTTGCCCTTTTACTTCTATCATTGGCCAATTTTTAACTTAAAAGTTATGAAAATGGCTTCAAGGAGACAAGGTATTACCTAGAGCAGGGGTGTCAAACTCATTTTCACTGGGGGCCATATCAACCTCACGGTTGCCTTCAAAGGGCTGAATGTAATTTTAGGACTGTATAAGTGTAACTACCCCTTAACTAAGGGACAAGGTGCTTGGTGCTGCTGCTGGGTAGAAACAAGGTGCCAGGCCAGATAAAACAAGGTGGAGGGCCAGATTTGGCCCATGGGCTTTGTGTTTGCCACCTGTGACCTAGAGTGTTAGTCCATCTTATGAAATACTTTATGGCCTTTCTCCTTGCCATTCTTTTTGTGTGCAGATTATAGAGGAGAGTTATTGACTATTGAAATTTAAGGATTCCTCATTCTTATCTCTGATGCTGTGAAGATCCCCAGGGATTTGGACAAATCAGGAATACACCAGGTCATGAGCAGTCTAAATTCAGGGCATTAGACCCAACTCTGTACATTTCATTGTCCAAGGTAAGCTATACATCCTGCTTTGCCTGAGATATTCCTAGCTTTAGCATTGAAAATACTGTGTCCCAAGAAACCTCTCAGTCCTAGGAAAACTAGGACAGTTGGTCATTCTACAATATTTGTCACTAAATTTTCCTTACCTAGGCAGATGTCTCTTGTACCTTACTCATGCATCTCTGATACAAACCTATTAATCTTACCTGTAATCTAAGAGGTAGTTAAACTCAATTTTTACATATACCTTACTTCATACCACCCGCTCGTGACACCTACCTACAATATATTGTTCCTTCTAGAGATAAAAGTAATGTGTGATGTAATTAGGGTTTATATTTTCTCATACTGGCATAATAGGTTACTTTTTTCATAAAACTTTTGACTCCAATAAATGGTAGCATTAAAAAATTTCATCCTCCTCAGGCTCCCTTTAACTAATATTAATTGACATAATAATTCATAGGTCATAAAAATCACCTTTTAAAAAGTATACAAATCAGCCCTGGCTGGTGTGGCACAGTGGATTGAGTGCTGGCCTGAGAACCAAAGGGACGCTGTGTGGATTCCCAGTCCAGGGTACATGCCTGAGTTGCCCACCAGGCCTCCAGTAGGGGGCGCATGAGAGGCAACTACACGTTGATGTTTCTCACCCTCTTTCTCCCTCCTTTTGCCTTTCCCAAATAAATAAATAAAATCTCTTTTTAAAGTATACAATTCAGTGGCTTTTAGTCTATTCAAAAGGTTATACAATCATCACCACTAATTGCAGAATATTTTCATCACCCCAGTGAAAAATACTGTATTCTTTTTTAATTCTATTTTATTGATTATGCTATTACAGTTGTCCCATTTCTCCCCCATCATCCCCCTCTACCCTGCACACACCCCCACCCACGTTCCCCCCTCTTAGTTCATATCCATGTGTCATAAGTTCTTTAGCTTCTACATTTCCCTCACTGATCTTGCCATCCCCTGTCTATTTTCTACCCACTGTCTATGATACTTATTCTCTGTACCTTTTCACCCTCTCTCCTCCTCCCACTACCCTGTTGCTAATCCTCCATGTGATCTCCATTTCTGTGGTTCTGTCCCTATTCCAGTTGTTTGCTTTTGTTTTAAGTGTGGTTGTTAATATCTATGAGTTTGCTGTCTTTTTACTGTCATATTTTTTATCTTCTCTTTTTAGATAAGTCCCTTTAACATTTCATATAATAAGGGCTTGGTGATGATGAACTCCTTGAACTTGACCTTATCTGAGAAGCACTTTATCTTCCCTTCCATTCTAAACCAAAGCTTTGCTGGATAGAACAATCTTGGATGTAGCTCCTTGACTTTCATGACTTCAAATACTACTTTTCCAGCTCCTTCTTGCCAAGAAGGTCTCTTTTGAGAAATCAGCTGACAGCCTGATGGGAACTCCTTTGTTGGTGACTGCCCCCTTATCTCTTGCTGCTTCTAGAACTCTCTCCTTCATTTTAATCTTGGGTAATGTAATTATGATGTGCCTTGGTGTGTTCCTCCTTGGATCCACCTTCTTTGGAACTCTCTGAGCTTTCTGGACTTCCTGGAAGTCTATTTCCTTTGCCAGATTAGGGAAGTTCTCCTTTATTATTTGTTCAAATAAGTTTTCCACTTCTTGCTCTTCCTCTTCCACTTCTGATGTCCCTATAATTTGGATGTTGGGACGTTTAAAGATGTCCTGGAGGTTCCTAAGCCTCTCCTCATTTTTTTTTTTTTTTTTGCTTTGCATTATTTATTTATTTATTTATTATTTTTAAATATATTTTATTGATTATGCTATTACAGTTGTCACATTTCTCCCCCATCATCCCCCTCCACCCTGCACACACCCCCACCCACATTCCCCCCTCTTAGTTCATGTTCATGTGTCATAAGCTCTTTAGCTTCTACATTTCCCACACATTTCTTGCCCTCCCCCTGTCTATTTTCTACCCACCATCTATGCTACTTATTCTCTGTACCTTTTTCCCCTCTCTCCTCCCGCTCCTCTGTTGCTAACCCTCCATATGATCTCCATTTCTGTGGTTCTGTTCCTGTTCTAGTTGTTTGCTTTTGTTTTAGGTGTGGTTCTTAATAGCTGTGAGTTTGCTGTCTTTTCACTGTCATATTTTTTATCTTCTTTTTCTTAGATAAGTCCTTTTAACATTTCATATAATAAGGGCTTAGTGATGATGAACTCCTTGAACTTGACCTTATCTGAGAAGCACTTTATCTTCCCTGCCATTCTAAATGACAGCTTTGCTGGATAGAGCAATTTTGGATGTAGGTCCCCGCCTTTCAAGACTTCAAATACTTCTTTCCAGGCCCTTCTTGCCTGGAAGGTCTCTTTTGAGAAATCAGCTGACAGTCTGATGGGAAGTCCTTTGTAGGTGACTGTCCCCTTATCCCTTGCTGCTTCTAGAATTTTCTCCTTCATTTTAATCTTAGCTAATGTAATTACAATGTGCCTTGGCATGTTCCTCCTTGGGTCCATCTTCTTTGGGACTCTCTGAGCTTCCTGGACTTCCTGGAAGTCTATTTCCTTTGCCAGATTGGGGAAGTTCTCCTTTATTATTTGTTCAAATAAGTTTTCCACTTGTTGCTCTTCTTCTTCCCCTTCTGGTACCCCTATAATTTGGATGTTGGGACGTTTAAAGATGTCCTGGAGGTTCCTAAGCCTCTCATCATTTTTTTCAATCCTTGTTTCTTCCTTCTTTTCTGTTTGTTGTTTCTTTCTTCTTTCTGGTCCACTCCATTGATTTGAGTCCCAGTTTTTCTCCCATCACTATTAGTTCCCTGTGCATTTTCCTTCATTTCACTTATCGTAGCCTTCATTTGTTCATCTAATTTGTGACACAAATCAACCAATTCTGTGAGCATTCTGATAACCAGGGCTTTGAACTGTGCATCTGATAGGTTGGCTATCTCTTGGTCACTTAGATGAGTTGGCTCTAGGGCTTTGATCTGTTCTCTTGTTTGAACCACTTTTGTTTTTTTTTTTTTTTGTTTTTTTTTGGTCTGGCCATGGCTATTACATAGTGAGGGGTGGAGGATGAGGTGTTCCCCTGGGCAGGGCAGCCCAGTTGCTGGGTTGTAATGCTGTATGTTGGGGTGGGGTCTGAGAGGGGACAATGGCAATTGCTCCGCTTTCTCTCAGATTCCAGTTCCCTCAGCTGCTTCCCCTTTGCCTGGATTATCTGCATGCGAATGTGGGATCACCTGGTCAGCCAGCCACATTGCAAGGCCTCACTGGGTCTGCACCATTGCCACCCCATGCCCGGGGTCCGCTAGCTGCTGCCTGTGTGCCTGGGGTCTTCTAGCCACTGCCTATACACCTGGGATCTGCCAGCTGCTGCCTGTGCGCCCGGTTCTGCCAACCTCCACTTTTTCCTGCTACAACTGTGCCCCTCTTACTGGTCTGGATGAATGGTTGTCAGACTTCCGTACAGTTCAATTTTCTATCAGTTCAGGTTGTTCTCTTGTTTCTAAATCTTTGTTGACTTTATTTTTTGTTGTGCGAGGGGTCACAGTGTGTCCACCTATGCCTCCATCTTGGCTGCAAGTCTCGAAAAATACTGTATTTTTTAGCAGTCAGTCCCAATCCCCCCATCCCAAGCCCTGGAAACCTTTAATGTATGTTCCATCTCTCTGGACTTGCCTAGTGTGTACATTTCATATAAACAGAGTAATATAATATGTGGCCTTTGGTATATGGCTTAGTTTACTTAGCATAAAATTTTCAATATTTACGCAAATTATAACATGCATTTATTTTTTCTTTTTAAAATATATTTTATTGATTATGCTATTACAGTTGTCCCATTTCTCCCCCATCATTCCCCTCCACCCTACACCCCCTCTCCCACCCACATTCCCCCCTTTTAGTTCATGTCCATGTGTCATAAGTTCTTTAGCTTCCACATTTCCCATACTATTCTTGCCCTCCCCCTGTCTATTTTCTACCCACTGTCTATGCTATTTATTCTCTGTACCTTTTCCCCCCCTCTCCTCCTCCCATGCCCCTGTTGCTAACCCTCCATATGATCTCCATTTCTGTGGTTCTGTTCCTGTTCTAGTTTGCTTAGTTTGCTTTTGTTTTAGGTATGGTTCTTAATATCTGTGAGTTTGCTGTCTTTTCACTGTCATATTTTTGATCTGCTTTTTCTTAGATAAGTCCCTTTAACATTTCATATAATAAGGGCTTGGTGATGATGAACTCCTTGAACTTGACCTTATCTGAGAAGCGCTTTATCTGTCCATCCATTCTAAATGACAGCTTTGCTGGATACAGCAATTTTGGATGTAGGTCCCTGCTTTTCAAGATCTCAAATATTTCTTTCCAGCCCCTTCTTGCCTGTAAGGTCTCTTATGAGAAATCAGCTGACAGTCTGATGGGAACTCCCTTGTAGGTGACTGTCCCCTTATCCCTTGCTGTTTCTAGAATTCTCTGCTTCATTTTAATCTTGGCTAATGTAATTACGGTGTGCCTTGGTGTGTTCCTCCTCGGGTCCAACTTCTTTGGGAATCTCTGAGCTTCCTGGACGTCCTGGTAGTCTATTTTCTTTGCCGGGTTGGGGAAGTTCTCCTTTATTATTTGTTGAAATAAGTTTTCCACTTGTTGCTCTTCTTCTTCCCCTTCTGGGACCCCTATAATTCGGATGTTGGGATGTTTAACGATGTCCTGGAGGTTCCTAAGCCTCTCCTCATTTTTTTTAATTCTTGTTTCTTCCTCATTTTCTGTTTGGTTGTTAGTTTCTTCCTTCTGGTCTACTCCATTGATTTGAGTCCCGGTTTTCCTTCCATCTCTATCAGTTCCCCATGCATCTTTCTTCATTTCACGTATTGTTGCCTGCATTTTTTCATCTAATTTGTGAGCAAAATCAACCAATTCTGTGAGCATCCTGATGACCATTGCTTTGAACTGTGCATCTGATTGGTTGGCTATCTTTTCACTGCTTAGAGGAATTGGCTCTGGGGTTTTGATTGGTTCTCCGGTTTGAGCCATTTTTGGTGGGGTTTTTTGTTTGTTTGTTTGTTTGTTTGTTTTGTTTTGGTTTGGTTTTAGTCTGGTCGTGGCTATTACGGATGAGAGGTGGAGCCTTAGGTGTTCCTCAGGGCAGGGCAGCCCAGTCGCTGGGTGGTGACGCTTTAGGTGGTGGCCACTCTCTCCTGGACTCTGGTCCTTCCCGCCGCTTCCCCTTCACCTTGATTATCTGCGCACGCGCTCGTGCTGTTACACAGTAAACAGTGGAGCCTCTGGCGCTCCTCAGTGCGGGGCAGCCTAGTTGCTGAGTTGTGACGCTGTATGTGGGGGCGGGGTCTGAGAGGGAACAATGGCGCCTGCTCCGCTCTCTCCTGGATTCAGTTTCTTCCGCCACCTCCCCTCTGCCTGGACCATCTTTGCGCGCGAATGTGGGACCACCTGGTCAGCCAGCAGCCCTGTGCGGCCTCACTGGTTCTGCACAGTTGCCTCCCTGTGTCCGGGGTCCACCAGCTGCTGCCTGTGGCCCAGGGACCGCCAGCCGCCACCTGTGCACCTGGGAACTGCCAGCCGCTGCTGCTTGCACTCCAGCACCTCCACCTTCTCCCGCCGCGATTCTGCCCCTCCTACCATTCTGGATGAATGGTTGTGGGACTTCCGTACAGTTCAATTTTCTATAAGTTCTGGTTGTTTTCTTGTTTCTAAATATTTGTTGTCCTTAATTTTGGTTGTGAGAGGAGGCACAGTGTGTCCGCCTACGCCTCCATCTTGGCCGGAACATGTATTTATTTTTGTAGCCAAAAAAATACTCTGTTGCATAAACATGCTCTGTATTTGTTTATCCACTCACCAGATGCTCAACATCTGGTTTGTTTCCACTTTTTATCTGTTCTTTTGCCTGCAGCTATCTAGTTGTTCCAGCATCATTTGTTGAAAAGACTGTTCTTTTCCCAATAAAGGGCCTTGGCACCTTCATAAAAATCAGCTGATCCTGAATACATGCATTTATTTCTGGACTCTCAATTCTCTTCCATTGAAATCTATGTTTATACTGGTGCTATTATCGCAATACCTTGATTACTGTTGCTTTGTAGTAAATGTTCAAATTGGAAGTGTGAGTGTTCTACCTTTGTTCTTTTTCAAGATCGCTTTGGCTATTATGGATCCCTTGAATTTTTACATTAATTTTAGGATAATTTTGTCAGGGGACCTGATAAGGATTGCTTTTATATGTAGAGAAATTTGGAGAATATTGCCATATAAACAATATTAAGTCTTCCAATGAATGAACATGAAGTAGCTTTTCAGTTTTTTAATACTGCTTATTTTCTTTTAATAATCTTTGGTAGTTTTGGTGTAGAAATTTTACAGTTCTTTTGTTAAATATAAATTATTTATGAAAAATTATTTTTAATTGTTTATTGGAGTGGCATTGGTTAATAAGATCATATAGGTTTAAAGTGTGCAATTCTTTAATACATCATGTGTATATTGCATTGTGTGTTTACAACCCAGTGTCAAATCTCCTTCTATCACCATATATTTGATCCCCTTTACCTTATACTATCTTCCCCCAAAACCCTTTTCTGTCTAGTAGCCCCCATGCTTTGCCTGTGTCTGTGAGTTTTGGTTTATTTGTTTGTTCTTTTGTTGTTTTCAGCTTTATATTTCATGCATGAAGGAAATCACGGTTCTTGACTTTTTCTGTTTGACTTATTTTACTTAGCATGATATTTCCAAGATCCATCAATGTTATCACAAATGCTAGTATTTCATATTACTATTACAACAAAAAAGAATAAAACACTTAGGAATAAACAGCACAGGATGTAAAGGGTGTATGTACTGAAAAGTACAAGACATTATTTAAAAAATTAAAGATGTGAAGAAATGGAAGGATATTCTGTGTTTATGGATTGGAAGAATGAACACAGTTAAAAAAGCCATATTGCCCAAAGCAATATACAGACTTAATTCAATCCTCATCAAAATCCAAATGTCATTTTTAAAGAAATAGAACAAAAAAATCATCAAATTTGTGTGGAACCATAAAAGACCTCAAATAGCTAAAGCAATTCTGGGGGTGGGGAGCAACATAAAGCCAGAGGTATCATTCTCCTCAACTTCAAATTATACTACAAAGTGACAATAATCAAAACAGTATGGCAGAAACATCGATGGAACAGAACTGAAAGCCCAGAAATAAACCTACATGTACATGGGCATATATTGCAAAATTTTTAAAAGGTATTTTTGATTCTATTGCAAATAAAATTGTTTTCTTAGTTTTGTTTTACACCAACCTATTTTTGCACTAAATTCAATTCTTTAGGAGAAATCATTTATTATGGTTTACTGTGTGCTTAGAATTCAAAGTTTTGTTTTTTTAACTTTACTAAGCTATCTGGTGGTATACATTTTTTGCTAATCAAACTACTATCTTTTCTAAGGTTATATTTTAAAAAATTTATTAAGGTGACAGTTCACAAAACCATACAGGTTTCAGACATACAATGCAAAAAACATCACTTTCACTTTTCATCATGCACTCATCGTCCCAAATACAGTCTTTTTCTATCATTCTTTCTCCCTTTTGCCCATTTCCACCCCCCAACCCCTTTCCCTCTACCTATTGATATACTGTTGTTTGTGTTTATGTTTATATATATACGCATACACACATATTTTACTTATTCCCTTCACCTTTCATCCAGCCCCCCTTCCTGCCTCTCCTCTGACAGCTATCAGTCCATTCATGTATCCATTCCTCTGTTTCTATTTTGTTCCTCAGTTGATTTTGTTCATTAGATTCTGTAAGTAAGTTATATCATATGGTATTTGTCTTTCTCTGATGGGCTTATTTCCCCTAGCATAATAATCTCCATATCCATCTATGATATCACAAAAGGTAAGATTTCCTTTTTAATGGCGAAGTAGTATTGGATTGTATAAATGTACAACAGATTTTTTCTTTTCTCTTTTTTCTTGTTATTCAATTACAGTTGTTCCCATTTTCCCCCCATTACTTGCCCCTGCCCTATCCATCTCCCACCTCCCGCATTCAATCCTCTCTTCCCCATTGGTTTCGCCCATGGGTCCTCTGTACATGTTCCTCGACTTTACCTTTTCCCTTCCTTCCCCTGTTATCCCCCTTCCCCTCTCCTCTGGTTACTGTAAGTTTGTTCTTTATTTCCATGTCTCCAGTTTTATTCTGCTCACCTGTTTGTTTTATTGATTAGGTCACTTTTACTGGTGAGATCATATGGTATTTGTCTTTCACTGACTGGCTTACTTCACTTAGCATAATACTCTCCAGTTCCATCCATGCTGTTCTGAAGGGTGGGAGCTTTTTCTTTCTTTCTGCTGTGTAATATTCCATTGTGTAAAAGTACCACAATTTTTATACCACTTATTTACTGATGGGCACTTGGGGTTTTGAAGATCTTCACTATTTGAAATACAGCTGTAATGAACATAGGGGTGCATATATGCTTTCAAATTAGTGTTTTGGGTTTGTTCAGCTATATTCCCAGAAGTGAGATTGCTCAGTCAAAAGGCAGTTCCATTATTTTTTTTTTGGCAGTTCCATTTGTAATTTTTGAGGAAACTCCATACTGTTTTCCACAGTGCTCTCACCAGTCTGCATTCTCACCAGCAGTGCATGAGGGTTCCCTTTCATCCACATCCTTGCCAGCACTTGTTGTTTGTTTATTTATTGATGATGGCCATTCTGACAGGCATTAGATGATATCTCATTGTGGTTTTAATTTGCATTTCTCTGATGATTAGAGATGTTGAGCATTTTTTCGTGTGTCTATTGACCATTTGTCTGTCATCTTTGGACCTGTGTTTATTCAAGTCTTTTGCAATTTTTTTAAAAAATGGGCTGTTTTTCTTGGCTTGCTGTTGAGTCGTCTAAGTTCTTTCTTAAAAAGATTTTATTTATTTTTAGAGAGAGAGGAACTAAAGGACAAAGAGATGTAGAGAAACATCAGTGTGTGGTTGCCTCTCATGTGCCCCCTACTGGGGACCTGGCCTGCAACCTAAGCATGTGCCCCGACTGGAAATCGAACTGAGACCAAAGGTGACCCTTTGGTTTGCAGGCTGACACTCAGTCCACTAAGCCACACTAGCCAGGGCAGTATGGACATTTTAATGATGTGAATTTTTCCTATTCATGAACATGGTATATGCTTCCAATTATTTGTATCTTCCTCAGTTTTTTTCTTCAGTATCTTATAAGTTTTGGAGTAGAAGTCTTTTACCTCCATTACTAAATTTATTATTAGGTACCATATTTTTTGTTACAATAGTAAATGAGATTGTTTTCTAAATTTTTATTTCTTAATGCTCATTATTGATATATAAAAATGTCACAATTTCTGAATATTAATTTTGTATTCTGCTACTTTGCCAAGGCCACTTATTATATCTAGTTGTATTTTGGTGGAGCCTTTAGGGTTTTCCATGTACAATATCATGCCATCTGCAAATGACAGTTTTACTTTCTTTTTTCCAATTTAGATGCCTTTTATTTCTCTCCTTGTCTGATTGTTGTGGCTAGTACTTAATAACAGTGGTGAAAGAGGCAATCCCTGCCTTGTTCCTTATCTTAAGAGAAATGCTTTTAGTTTTTGACTATTGAATATGATGTTGGCTGTGAGTTTGTCAAATATGGACTTTATTATGTAGAGGTATGATCCCTCTATTTCCACTTTGCTAAGAGTTTTTTTTTCATAAATGTGTACTGAATTTTATCAAATGCTTTTTCTGCATCTACTGATATGATCATATTTTTATGTTTCATTTTGTTTATGTGATGTATTACATTTATTAATTTGTGAATATTGTACCAACCTTGCATTGTGGAATAAATCACATTTGATCATAGTGTATGATCTTTTTCATGTATTGCTGGATCCACTTTGCTAATATTTTGTTGAGGATTTTAGCATCCATGTCCATCAGGAATACTGGCTTATACTTTTCTTTGTAGTGTCTTTTTCTAGTTTTGGTATTAGGATAATGGTGGCTATGTAAAAAAATCTTGAAAGTCTTCCCTCTTCTTGAATTTTTTCTCATAGTTTGAGAAGGAGAGGTGTTAGTTCTTCCTTGAATGTTTGGTGAAATTCACCTGTGAAGCCATTTGTTTCAGGATTTTGTTTGCTGGAAGTTTTTTTTTATTATTATTATTACTGCTTCAATGTTATTAATTGTGGTTGGTCTATTCAAGTTTTCTTATTCTTATTAATTCAGTTTTGGAAAATTGTATGTTTTGAGAAATTTATTCATTTCACCCAGATTATCCAATATGTTTGCATGTATTTTTTTTCACAATCGTTTGTATTTCTGTGGCAACAGTTACTTCTTTTCCACTTCTGATATTATTTCTCTGGGTTTTATCTCATTTTTCTTTGATGAGTCTGGGTATATGTTCATCAATCTTGTTTATCTTTTCAAAGAACCGGCTCTTGTTTCATTAATCTTTTGTGTTTTTTCAGTACCTTTGTCATTTATTTTCACTCTAATCTTCTTTCTTTTCTCTTACTTACTCTGGATTTTGTTTGTTATCCTTTTTCTAGTTCTTTTAGGTGTAGGGGTAGATTTTTTTCTCTTAAGGTAGGCCTTTAATGATATGACTTTCCCTCTCAAGACTGCTTTCATTCTGTCCCACAGATTTTGGGTTGTTGTGTGTTCATTTTCATTTGTTTCCATGTAATCTTTGATTTCTTCTTTGATCTCATTCATTGTTTAATAACATGCCATTTAGTGTCCATGTGTTTGAATATTTTGAGTTTTTTTGTTGTTGATTTCTAATTTCATGCCATTGTGATCCCAGAAGATGCTTGATATGATTTCAGTCTTCATAAATTTATTAAGATTAATTTTGTATCCTAACATGTGGTCTATCTTTGAGAATGTTCCATGTGCACTTGAAAGGATGCATATTCTACTACTTTGGGATGAAATATTCTGTAAATATTAATTTAATCCATCCAATCCAGTGTGTTAATATTGCTGTTGCCTTACTGATTTTTTTCTGGAAGATCTATCCATTGATGTCAGTGGGGTGTTAAAATCCTCTACTATGACTGTATTGCTGTCAATCTCTCTCTCTTAATGTCCAGCAAGACTTTCTTTATATTTTTAAGGGCTCCTATGTTGGGTGCATATATATTTACAAGAGTTATATCATCTTGTTAAATCAATATCTTTAGTATTACGTAGTGACTTTCTTTGTCTCTTGTTATGAAGGGGAAGAGCATGTGTGAATGACCTATGGACATGGCCAATACTATGGGAATTCACTGTCAGAGCAGGTGTGGAATGGGCAGAAGAGAGTAAAGGGGGGAAATTGGGACAACTGTAATAGAATAACAATAAAAATGATTTATTTTTTTCTTTTTTTTTAATTTATTTATTTAGTTTATTGATTCCAGAGAAAGAAGAAGGGAAGGAAAAAGAGAGGGAGAGAAACACTAATATGAGAGAGAACCATCAATCGGTTCCCTCCTGCACGTGCTACTACTGGGGACCAAACCCACAACCCAGGCATGTGCCCCGACCAGGAACTGAATCCATGACCTTTCAGTCTGCAGGATGATGCCCAACTCACTAAGCCACACCAGCCAGGGCTAGAGGGATCTTTTTTTTTTTTTTTTTTTTGTATTTTTTCTTTTTTTTTAAATATATATCTTATTGATTATGCTATTACAGTTGTCCCATTTCTCCCCCATCATTCCCCTCACCCTGCACACCCTCTCCCACCCACATTCCCCCCTTTAGTTCATGTCCATGTGTCATAAGTTCTTTAGCCTCTACATTTACCATACTATTCTTGCCCTCCCCCTGTCTGTTTTCTACCCACTATCTATGCTACTCATTCTCTGTACCATTTTCCCCCTCTCCTCCTACGCCCCTGTTGCTAACCCTCCATATGATCTCCATTTCTGTGGTTCTGTTCCTGTTCTAGCTGTTTGCTTAGTTTGCTTTTGTTTTAGGTGTGGTTCTTAATAGCTGTGAGTTTGCTGTCTTTTCACTGTAATATTTTTGATCTTCTTTTTCTTAGATAAGTCCCTTTAACATTTCATATAATAAGAGCTTGGTGATGATGAACTCCTTGAACTTGACCTTATCTGAGAAGCGCTTTATCTGCCCTTCCATTCTAAATGACAGCTTTGCTGGATAGAGCAATTTTGGATGTAGGTCCCTGCTTTTCAAGATTTCAAATATTTCTTTCCAGCCCCTTCTTGCCTGGAAGGTCTCTTTTGAGAAATCAGCTGACAGTCTGATGGGAAGTCCTTTGTAGGTGACTGTCCCCTTATCCCTTGCTGCTTCTAGAATTCTCTCCTTCATTTGAATCTTGGCTAATGTAATTACGATGTGCCTTGGTGTGTTCCTCCTTGGGTCCAACTTCTTTGGGACTCTCTGAGCTTCCTGGACATCCTGGTAGTCTATTTCCTTTGCCAGATTGGGGAAGTTCTCCTTTATTATTTGTTCAAATAAGTTTTCTACTTGTTGCTCTTCTTCCCCTTCTGGGACCCCTATAATTCGGATGTTGGGACGTTTAACGATGTCCCAGAGGTTCCTAAGCCTCTCCTCATTTTTTTGAATTCTTGTTTCTTTCTCGTTTTCTGTTTGATTGTTAGTTTCTTCCTTCTGGTCCACTCCATTGATTTGAGTCCCAGTTTTCCTTCCATCTTTATCGGTTCCCCATGCATCTTTCTTCATTTCACATATTGTAGCCTGCATTTTTTCATCTAATTTGTGAGCAAAATCCACCAATTCTGTGAGCATTTTGATGACCAGTGCTTTGAACTGTGCATCTGATAGGTTGGCTATCTCTTCATGGCTTAGAGGAATTGACTCTGGGCTTTTCATTTTTCCTCCGGTTTGAGCCATTGTTGGTGGGTTTTTTTTTTTTTTTTTTTTTTTTTTTTTTTTTTTTTTTTTTTTTTTTGGTTTGGTTTTAGTCTGGTCGCGGCTATTACTTAGTGAGGGGTGGAGCCTTAGGTATCCCTCAGGGCGGGGCAGCCCAGTCGCTGGATTGTGATGCTGTATGTGGGGGCAGAGTCTGAGAGGGAAGAATGGCGCCTGTTCCCCTCTCTCCTGGACTCCGGTCCCTTCTGCTGCTTCCCCTTCACCTGGATTATCTGTGCACACGCGTGTGCTGTTACGTAGTGAGGAGTGGAGCCTCTGGCGCTCCCCAGTGCGGGGCAGCCCAGTTGCTGGGTTGTGACGCTGTATGTGGGGGCGGGATCTGAGAGGGAACAATGGCGCCTGCTCCGCTCTCTCTTGGATTCAGTCCCCTCCGCCACTTCCCCTCTGCCTGGACCATCTGTGTGCGCGAATGTGGGACCACCTGGTCAGCCAGCCACCCTGTGCGGCCTTACTGGGTCCACCAGCTGTCCCCTGTGGGCCCGAGGACTGCCAGCCACCACCTGTGCACCTGGGAACTGCCAGCCGCTGCTGCTTGCGTTCCTGGGTCTGCACCTCCACTTTTTCCTACTGCGACTCCGCCCCTCTTACCGGTCTGGATGAATGGTTGTTGGACTTCCGTACAGTTTAATTTTCCATAAGTTCTGGTTGTTTTCTTGTTTCTAAATATTTGTTGTCCTTAATTTTGGTTGTGAGAGGAGGCACAGTGTGTCTGCCTACGCCTCCATCTTGGCCGGAAGTCTAGCTGATTTAATAAAAATGTATTGTTAATCCAGTTTTGGTTTCCATTTTCATGAATTTTTTTTCCATCCCTTCACTTTCAGCCTGTGTGTATTTTTTGTTCTGAGGTGGGTCTCTTGTAGACAGGATATATATAGGTAATGTTTTCTAATCTATTCAGCTACCCCATGTCTTTTAATTGGAGCATTTAATCCACTTACTTTTAAAGTTATTGATAGATACTTATTTATTGCCATTTTTTCTGTATACTTATGTTCATCTCTATTTCTTTTCTTTTCTTCTTCTTAAATCAGGCCCTCTAAGGTGATCTTAAGAAAAGATCCAGAGACATGTTAATGGAGGATCACTTTGATTTTGACTACTTATAATGCTATCAGTATACATTCTTTGATTTAGTTTTGTTAAGAGTGAAGCAGGTTATGAAAAGCCCATATACTTTTAAGCTACCATGGATTTCATAATAAAAGAGGACTTCAAATTTTGGCAAACAAAATTGTTTGATAGTTGAAAACATTTTGGAGAAAAACTTTTCTTGGTTTAAAGCTAAGTCATTTGAGTTAGTCTAGCATGCAAATTAATGTTCTTGAGTTTAGTGAAGGAAGACATGTGAATGTCTTAAAGATTAGCAGTTAGAATTATAAATGATAAGGAAGAATGGCAAAATACAAAGGAAAATAATTACATTTAATAATGCCTAAAGAACAATGTTCTAAATCTTGTTCAGAATTTTTTAAAAATATTTTATTTCTTTATTTTTAGAGAGAGCGGAAAGGAGGGAGAAAGAGAAGGAGAGAAACATCAATGTGTGGTTGCCTCTCACATGGCCCACACCGAGGACCTGGCCTGCAACCCAGGCATGTGTCCTGACTGGGAAGCGAACTGTGACCCTTTGGTTCACAGCCCACGTTCGATCCACTGAGCCACACCAGCCAGGGCTGGTTCAGAATTTTTGAGACTGCATTTTTGTTTTGTACCATGATCATTTTAGGGCTTTTGGAATAGCAAATAAATCAAGAATTGATCTAACTGTACAAGAGTCATTCTAGTTGAAGGGAAGGTATATATGCAATAGTAAAATGCCAACTCTAGAAGAAGTCTACTTGTATTGAAAGACCTATTTAGAATAAGGTCTGGCACACAGTAGGCACTCAGTATTTGTTTAATGAATTATACTAAAATTTATTATGATGAGAACATACTGGGCTAAAGTTTATTTTTTATTAAGCATAGGGGAAAACATATACTAAGTAAGCATACATCCTTAACACAAAGAAATGTGAGCCTGATTGGTAATATAGGCTGACTATGGAGTATAGAGAAGATATTTTTGAGTATCTGCAGTGTTTGGAGCCTTATAAATAAATTTGTTGAAAACTTAAGATCTAAGGCTAAGAGTAAGCCTTGGAAGGGTAATTTACAACTATATAGATAGTGATAGAACTTCAAGGAGATTTATCTAACTGTTGGAGGTATGTATTTGCACTTCAAGGAAAAATAAGGCCGGGGCCTTGGATACATTTCTAGGTCATAAAAGTTGGGTGCATATCTGGTCCTTGGAAAGATGATTTTATACAGTTTTAAAAGGTTGGAGTAAGAGCCCGGAGTCCTTTTTATTTTGTCTCCAAAGAGCAAAGGTTTCACTCCCTCCTTTTGAGAGGGAAGGAAGAGGTAACTGCCCCATCCTCCTGTATTTACACAAAAGAAAATCCATTTTTATGTTTCTCATCTGTGATACAGACCTTGCGTGTGTAGGAGATTTGATTTGGCTTTCATCATGTCACCCCAGGGGCAAGAATCATGGTACACTGAATGGAGGTCATTAGTATTTATTTTTTAACTGAAAAACAGTAAGCTGTCTCTGTTCCAGAACACTCCATGTGTATGTCAAGAGTAAAATTAATAAATATGAATATTAAAAACGAAACACAGACCAGTTGTTTTAAAAAATTGTTGTCACAGTAGTGTTTTCATTAAAATAACAATGTGCAACTTTTAAAAGCACTCACAGGATTCTCAAGTATAATACTTGAAAGTAATAACATTGCAGGCTGTTTTTAAAAGTCCGTAAGTCTGAGTTCTTCCTAAATCTGATTGACCACCTAATTAGTAGGACCAATAATGGAGGTTTTTACAAAACTTAAAGGTCATTTGAACTGTATGACTGTAAAGAGATAAGAGCTTTTCTTTCAAAATTAGAATAAAAATTCTAAAATGTTTAATGTTTTATATTGTTGCTAAGATGATTTCATTTGTTTTAAATTTAGAACATATCATATCAACTGGGAAATAGGCTTTCTGTGAAGAAACAGCTACAGATATTTCATTCCTGTCCACAGATATTGAAACAACTTAGAAAGCTTACATAATATTGTTCAATTTGTGATAAGTAAAAATTTTTTATGTTTTATTTTTTGTTATATTTAGATAAAAATGATAACAGATATAGAGAAGTCAGAGAATGAGATTCTGAAAATTAAGCTGACTTTATGGCAGCAGAAAATATGTAACTTTTATTTTTATTTTGTTTTTCTATGAATGACTTCAGGCATATACGCAATAATTGTATAGGCAAAGCCAAGGGCAAGTATAAAAGGAAGGTACATTATTGCCCAGTTTCCTGGCTTCTATAAAGGTTCAAGATCCTTGGAATGGCCCCTTATGACCTAGCCTACTTAAAACTTTCTGTGTCACCCATCTCCTATCCCCCTGTCCTGATAGACATTATGCTTCAGCAATGATGAGTTACCTAAAATTTTACATACTTGCTCATGATGTCTCACCTTCATGCATTTGCACATATGCCCCCCCTTATTTAGAGTGGCCTTCCTACATTAACTTTGCCTTCCTGAAAAACTCCAATTCATCCCTTAAAATTCTACTGAGGTATAACTTTCTCCTTTGTGAGATCTTCCTAGATTCTACTTCCCCATAACATCTCCATGACTCTTTCTGTCACCTGTAATTGCATCTGTCTTTGCATGTATCATCCTATACTGTAATAACTTGTTTGCAAGTCTGTATCTTACATTTCTGGGTGTTATATATTTTGTGGTTAACATAGTACCTAGCACATAATAGTCACTCAGTGTATGTTTGTTAAGTGGATTAATGAATGGATGTTTGGATGGATGACTAAATAAAGGCATATTCTGTTATTTTCTTAGTTTTTGACTGGTATCATAGAAAAAAAGACTTTAGAGTATGAAAGAGATAACTCTGGAGATTAATTTACCTGTCTTTCACTCCTGTAAGCATTCTTTCTACAGGCTTCCTACCAGAGGCTCAGCCCACTTGAACATCTCCAGGAAGAAGTCTATACTCTCTGAGTAAATGTGTTCTATTTTTCAGACAGTTTTAATTTTTATGACTTTGCTTATTTATATTGTTTATCTGAAATGTATCTTCTTGCAATTTTCATCTATTTACCTTAGAGTTTGCTCCTGGAGTAAAACAAAATAAGTGTACTACCTTTTCCATTGTCTAATCTTTTAAGGGTCAGTGTGGGTTAGTTTAGTCTTCTTTCCTCCAAGCTAAACATACAGTTACTTCAACTCTTTCTTGTCTGTCATGGTTTCTAGACATTTCCTCATCTTGATCACCTTCCGAGGTATATTCTCCCAAAGTCACTCCAAATGCAATATCTACACTTGAACATGATGTTCAGATGTGTTCTGACTCATGTTCAATAGAATTGTTACTTACTGTATATGCACACTCTCAGCTTGAGAAACTATCTTTTCTATCATTCCTATCACATTCACATTTCTGGAGATCCTACTGACTTTAAATGGAGATTCTACTTTTTTCTTAAATATGTAGAAAATGATGTGTCCTTATTACAAAGCTTAATATGGTGAGTATGGGTTTATGAGCTGGTAAATAAAAATGTTTCACGAAGGAAATAACAAACAAACTTGTGTTAAGAGATTAGGAAAGCATTAGCTGAATGCGTGAATTGAGTTTTCTAGTCAGGCTGACAATTACTTTCTGAACTTTCACCAGCTCAGTATGTATAATAGATGATGTAGATGTGATAGAGGCAAAGCTTTTGGCGATGTTGTTACATGCACATTCAGTCTAAAGAGACAACCCCACTTTGTACCTCCTCGCAGACATACAAAATGATTGCCTCTGTTTAGTTTTACCGGCATACATTTAGAAATTATGTGATAGTGCTACCAAGGTCAGGTGAAAGCCAAGAAACAGATGTATCTAAACTGGATCTGGTCATCCTGTCCTACAAACATTAACATGAGCAAGAGGCTCTTCACCAACAGATTAAAAAATCTGTTTCTGCACTACCAAGGGAAGGGCCCATACGGCATTGCTCTCAGTTCCTAAGCAACTTAAAGGGAAACTTTCAGAATGTCCAGAGGCCTTGATGTCCTGCAAATGAAGTTCATTTCAAATAAATCAACAAAAATTAAAAAAAATAATAATTATCCCACAGCTTCCTCTTTCAGATGACACAGATAAAATAATACACACTTAGGTGGGCAAAATGAAATCTCCTGGCATGAACCCTAGATCTCATCTTTTCATGTCCAGCTCTTCTACCATCTTACATGGCCCTTTTGACTTCAGCATTGTTGACAAGTAAAAAACATTGGAAACCCTGTGGAGAGGAAGACACAGACAACTGTGTTTTCATAAAGCACTTTTATTTTTATTATTTTTATTTTTAGATGATACTTTTAAATGGTTTTATTATAGTTTTTCTACAAATACATAGTGGCATATAAAAGACCAACTTTTAAATTTCTCATAAATCAAGTTTAAAATTAAGTTCATTACATTAAATTAAATCCATATTAAATAGAGAGCTGCTGAGTTTTGAGTTTTATTTCATTCATTCACTCATTCAACAACTATTTAATTACTAAGGGTTTACTATGTGCAAAAAAAGTATTTTAAGCATGGGGCTATAGCAGAGAATAAGACAGATACAACCCCTTCCTTTATAGAGTTTATAATCTAGGAGGGGAGCAAACAACATAAAAATAATCAATATATGTATAAGGTGGTATTTAATGCCATGGGGTAGGGGGATCCAAAGTAGTGGTTGTATGAAGTGCTGGGGAGGAGAGTGATTGCTGTTTTATTTTTTAGAGAAAAGTCCTCATTGGTGAGGTGCCATATAAGTATAAATCATGAACATTGTGAGGGAACTACATGTAGACATTTAGGGCAAGACCATTCCAAGTAGATGAAAAAGCATGTGCAAAGTCCTTGAGGCCTAAATCTGCTTGATGTGTTTAAGACACAAGAAGGACTATATGACTAGAGTTAAGAGAGTACAGAGGAGGAGAAAAGGAGAGAAGTCAGAGGGAGGCAGGCCATGGAGGATCTTACAGGCCATAATAAATGAGATGAGGTATGTTGAGCAGCGTATAGCTTGATGGGACTTATATTATACTCCTCCCACCTCCAAACACTGGCTGTTTTAAAAGAGAAATGTTCCTTTTTAAGTTAAGTTTATTGGGGTGACATTTGTTAATAAGATTATATAGGTTTCAGGTGTACAATTCTATGATACATAATCTGTACATTGCATTGTGTACCTACCACCCAAAGTCAAATCATCTTCCATCACCATATATTTGGCCCTCTTTACCCTTTACTACTCTCCCAACCCCTTCCCTCTGGTAACCACCATAGTGTTCTCTATGTCTATGAGTTTCAGTTTTATATCCCACATATAACTGAAATCATATGGTTCTTAGCTAATATTCTGACTTATTTCACTTAGCATAATATTCTCCGGGTCCATCCATGTTGTCACGATGGCAGTATTTCATCTTTCTTTATGCCTGAGTAGTATTCCATTGTATATACATACCACATTTTCTTTATCTAATCCTCTATAGAAAAACACTTTGATGGTCCCCATGCCCTGGCTATGGTGAATAGAGCTGCAATCAACATATGGGTGCATATATCTTTGTCAATAAATGTTTTCAAGTTTTTCAGGTAGATACTCAGAAGAGGAATTGTTGAGTCATATCGTAACTCTATTCTTTTTTAAAATTTTTATTTATTTATTTTTAGAGAGGGGAAGGAAGGGAGAAAGAGGGAGAGAAACATCAATGTGTGGTTGCCTCTCTACACCCCCTACTGGGTTCTGGCATGCAACCCAGGCATGCACCCTGACTGGGAATCAAACTGGCAACCCTTTGGTTCAGAGGATGGCACTCAATCCACTGAGACACACCAGTCACAGCTGGTACCTCTATTCCTAATTTTTTAAGAAACTCTATACTGTTTTTCACAGAGGCTGTACCTGTTTACATCCCCACCAGTAGTGAATGCAGGTTCCTTTTTCACCACACCTTCTTCAACACTTGTTATTACTTATATTGTTGATGATAGCTATTTTAATTGGTGTGAGGTAGTATCGCATACTTTCAATTTACATTTCCCTAATCACTAGTGGAGCTGAGCATCTTTTCATATATCTGTTGGCTATTTGTATGTCCTCTTAGGAGGGGTGTCTGTTCAGGTCCTTTGCCCATTTTTTAATTGGATTGTTTGTTTGTTTAGTGTTGAGTTGTATGAGTTCTTTATATGTTTTGGATATTAACCCCTTGTCAGAACTGTTGTTTGCAAATATCATCTCCCATTCCATTGGTTGCCTTTTTGTTCTGTTGGTAGTTTCTTTTCCTGTGCAAAAGCTTTTTAGTTTGATATAGTGCCATTCATTTATTTTTGCCTTTACTTCTGTTGCTTTTGGTGTCAAATTCATAAAATCTTCTCTAAGACCAAGGTCCATGAGTTTACTACTTATGTTTTCTTCTATGCAATTAATTTTTCAAACCTTATATTTAGGTCTTTGATTCATTTTGAATTAATTTTTTTTTACCTGGCCAAAGTTAATTTTTTTTCCATTTTTATTGTTGTTCAATTACAGTTTTCTTCATCCCCCCATTACGCTCCCCTGCCTTACCCCCCTCCCTCCTTCCATTTTCAATCCTCCCCATCACTGTCTTTGTCCATGGGTCCTTTATACATGCTCCTTGACTTGACCCTTCCCTTTCTTTCCCATGTTACCCCCCTCCCTCCTCACCTTCAGTCATTGTCAGTTTGTTCTTTATTTCCATGTCTCTGGTTATATTTTACTTGCTTGTTTGTTTTGTTTATTAGGTTCCAGTTATAGATGAGATCATATGGTGTTTGTCTTTCACTGCCTGACCTACTTTACTTAGCATAATGCTCTCCAGTTCCATCCATGCTGTTGCAAAGAGTAGGAGCTCCTTCTTTCTTTCTGCTGCATAGAATTCCATTGTATAAATGCACCACAGTTTTTTGATCCACTCATTTACTTGTGGACACTTAGGCTGTTTCCCGCACTTTACTATTGTGAATAAAGTTGCTATGAATATTGGGGTGCATAGGTTCTTTTGAATTGGCATTTCTGAATGCTGTTGCTGGAAATTCAGACTGGTGTAGCCACTGCAAACACTATGGAAACTCCTCAAAAAATTAAAAAATGGAACATCCCTTTGACATGATAATTCCACTGGTGGGATTATACCCTAAGAATACCAAATTAATTTTTTTACATGAGGACAAACTGTAGTCTAGTTTAATTATTTTGCATGCAGCTTTCTGGTTTTTCCCAGCCCCATTTAATTGAAGAAGATAAAGCATTTTTATTTAGTTTCCCAGATAAAAAATAATTCTCACAGTCTATTTTGTATTCTATACATATTGATTATTAAAGGTCTATGTCAGAAACATTGGCCTGAATTCAGTAAGCACACACATACAGGGACTCAGCATTTTAAAATAATGCTCCTGGTTTTTGCCGATGATTTTGATGATTTTTACTCTGGAAAGTTCCAAAGTTAATCACTTCTCCCGCACATATGAGATGAATGTCACCCAAACCACACACCAATTGCTGAATGCTAATAAAACACAGTTCAAAGTGAATTTCTACAATATTACATTTACAGAGATAACAAAGGAAATTCTTTGCATTCCTGACAAATGCAGCAAATCCTTTACCTGTTTCTTTCTTATGGGCTAAAGCACAAGCTGATGTGAGAATCAGTGGTCTCTATCTTCTAGTATTTCTTCTATAAACATGAGTATTAAATATTTGCTTTCTCATTCTTTGAGTCTCAGGGAGAAGAATTTTTCAGGAATAATTCTATGAAATAAAGAAAAGGGGTGACTATCAATAAGCTTTCTTATTAATTTTGTAACAATTACTTAACATGCTAAGTTAATACATTTTACATGTTTAACATGTTTGAGATGCTTAGTGTTAAAAAAAGTCAAAAATTGAAGAAAAATTCACTTAAAATGATATGTACTGATATTAAGTGTTCACAGAGAGTTAGAGTCTGAAGGGGCTATCATGATTTAATTTAGCCTGGAATTGTAAAAATTATTTGTATTTCCTCTGCACTATGTGGCAGGCACTGTACTAATAATTTACATGTACTTTCTTATTTAATCCTCAAAAACACTATAATGGCAATACCATTACTGTCTCCACTTCTCAGGCAAGGCACTGAGGCTCAGAGAGGTTGAGTTTTTTAAATCCACCCCACTGGTAAGTGGAAATACTACCTATTAATTTCTGTTCTGTTTCCTTAATTCTAGGGAAAGGGAAACTGAGGCCCAGAGATTATCAGCTACTTTTTCCAGGTCATGCAGCTACCTAGAGGCAGAGTCAGGTCTATAAACCTAACTTCCTGACTCCTAATCCAGTGCTTTTGTATGGCTTCCAGCCTCTAACATCTTCAGGGAAATGGAATATGTTCCAGACAGTTGAATCAATATTCTCCTTTAATAAGACCTAAAAACAAAAGCCAAGCAGGAAGTTACCTTGGTTTTTGTCTTGCAAAGCTTATTTATTAAAAGGAAAAAAGAAAATCTTCTGTTCCTTAAAATAACCCTTTTCTGGGTATGCTGCTACATAATGAGCATACTCAGGCAAGTGGAAGAAGGTCAATAGCAGGGCATAAAACAGATGTCTTTGCACAGAAAATGATTCAATAGACCTGAGTTCATTGGCTGCTTTAGGCATTGTGTATATAGTACAATATTACTAAGGAAAAGATAAGAGCAGCTTCAAAAATAATTCTCAGTAAAACTCCCAAAATATAACCTTTAAAACTGAAAAAATACATTTGAACTGCTGTTCTTGATGTTTGGATGCTAGTCAATATTGAAGTAAGTTATAGTGAGGTTCTTGGAATGGATTTGAATATGTTTCCCATAATCCTGAAGGCAACACTTGGTTGCTGGGTTTATCCAAGGTTGGTGTAGGTCACAAATGGAAATCAATAAACCGAGTTCTAGATTGAATAGCTAATGGTTACATATTATCTCAAATTTGCCATCCTCTTTGTCCTCCAGACCCTGCTTTGCAGACTCTTGGCACCAAGCATGGATTATAGCATATAGTAGGTGCTCAATAATTCTTTGCTGATTTGGTGACTGATGTGTAGGTTGGCTAAGATTACCAAGGTTAGAGGGGCTGTAATCTGCCTTTTAGAAGGATTTGAAAAACATGAAAGAGGACATAAGGGAGCTATCTGCTCTTTTATGAGGCTCCTTGAATGAAACAGAAGGTTTGAAGTATTATTTGCTGTTTTTGCTGTTGGTGTTGTTTTTTTCCTTTCACACATTGGGCATTTGCAGCTGCAAGCAGATCTATGGATAGTACTCTATCCTTAGCTCCATACATGAAATCCTGCCAGTTCAACTATAATGTGTCAGATAATTAACCCAATGTCACAATATGGCATTGGAAGAACTGTGATGTGCACTTTGCCAAATTCATAATGATATAGATAATTGCTTGCTCCCTTCTTCCCCTCATACAGTGCTTAGCTGTAGAACCAGCAGGGCCATAGGAAGTCCTAACTAAGGAGTAATCAATATTAATCTGTCTTCTCTCAAGGGCAAAAAGCATTCATGGAGAAGCTCATCTCCTGAGAAAGATGGAAGCAGCAACTGAACTCTTTGGCGTTATCCATTCTTCACCTAGATGTCCACTTGGTTCAGTCTTCCACAAAGACATTTCCTGCACATCATTTATAAACTTAAAAGGGAAGCAATTGATCAGAGTTGTTCCAATATTCCAGGGAGGAGAGCTGGATTTAAAATAACCTTGATTTCTACCTGCAGGTGCCCATTTGTCAGGATTGTCATTAGCCCAGCAAGGCATGCTTTGAGGCTTTGCTCTTTAAACTCCATACAAATTGGAGAAAAATCTGTGTGTCCTTGATGCTACTACTTTAACAACAAAGGGGCAGCTTATAACATGGGTTTAGTAGACTGAAGGAAGGACTGTGAGACTGGGAAGAAAAAAAGCCAGTCTTCTGTCTGCTACTTTCCACTGTGTGCTCTTCAGCAAGTCAACCGTCCTTTCTGAACCACAATTTCTTCATCTATAAAAGGAAGGAGGTTGGAATAGATGTTTTGTGAGGTCCTTTCGGGTATCAGCAATACATGACTCATCATTTCTGACATCCTTATGATGATGGTTCAAGAAAAGCTAATGAAATAAAAATAGTTTTGCTTGTAGCAAGATTACCAATTCCCAGAGAGTTGGATAGGAATTAGCACTACCATAAATGCATATGACAAAAACAGAAGCTGTTTGTTTTGCATTATAACTGCTGTAAAAATGTGTTGTAATAAAAATATCATTTCTTCTCAGTAATTAAAACCTCAGCAAGAGATCCAAATGCAGCCAAAATTGTCTGGAATAAGTGTGTAGGGAATGAAGTAGTGGAAAGAGCAGAGGGTTGGAGTGTGCAGTTTTGAGTTCACACTATGGCTCTATGACTATTAGCTGCGTGACATTGGGGAAGCTTCTTAATCTCACTGGTTCTCAGTTTTCTCATTTGTCAATACTGTCAATTTCCCCAGATTGTTGAAAAATTAAATTAGATAATGTACTTTAACGCCCTGGAAAGTATCAGATGGTCAAGGAATTAGTCCCTTCCTCTTCCTACCCACTACCCCTATGGAATACATATAAATCAGATCCTGATCTTCAGAAATGTATAATTTTGTGATTGAATCAACAATAATACACTCGAGAGCAATCAGGTAACAATGTCAGACAGCAGATAAATAGTAAAGACCCAAAGGGGCTCCAAAAATACTGAAGTGGCCATGGAAGCTTATTAGAGGAGATAGAATTCATTAGACAAGATCTCATTTTTATCTTTGCATTTAAAAATGTATTGCTTCTGGAGAGGTTTCTGTTCTAAGTGTACAGATGAAGAAATGAGATTAGAGAAGGTCAGTGACTTGTCTGAAGTTACACAGGTAAGAGATGAGAAGAGTTGGCACTTGAAACCAGGTTTTCTTTTCCCAGATGCAGTATTCTTTCTGAAGCAAAGAGTCAGAGTCTGGATGGGTAGAGAAGATTTGGTGAGGGAGAAGAAGATTTGGAGAGGGTACAAGGCAGAAGTTACAGCAGGAAAAGAGATACAGGTGTGGCAGTATCATCCATCAAAGCAAAACCAACTTGCTTTCTTACCACCAATTCCATGAACCCAGATGCTCTGACTCTGCCTTCCTTCTTGTAGCAATAAATATGCTCTTTCTTTTATCTAATACCAAAACTTAGATTTCAATGCACCTCATCTTTTTAAGGGCTTTGTACCTGAAATTTTTAAATTTCTCACTTTTTATTTATTTCTCCCTAGTCACAGAAAAACCTCTCAGAATAGTTTTCTCTAGTTTATATCTTTACTTCTTCACTTTCCTTTCTCTTTTATCAGGCTTCTAATTGTACCACTCAACTGAAATAGCTATTATCAAGGCCAAAGTGGCTCCTATCTTTGTCAAATCTAATGGTCATTCTCATTTCTCATTTTTCTTCACCTGTTAGCAGCATTTGACATTACTGAATACTCCCCCCTTTTGAAACCTCTTTCTTCTCTAGGCCTCCATAAATACATGTTCTCCTGGGTTTTCCTTTATTTGGTTACTACTTCTCAGTCTTTTCTATTGGCCACTCTTTCTTTTTCCTTTACCTGACTTGTAAATGTTGGAGGACCAAGGCTCAATTCTTGGACCTTATTATGGTCTGAATTGTATCCTTCTGAGCTCATATTTTGAATATTTAACCCCCTGCAATTCAGAATGTGACTGTATTTGGAGATAGAGTCTTTAAAGAAGTGATTAAGTCAAAATGAATCTGTTAGGGTAAGCTCTAATCCAATCTGGCTGCTGTCCTTATTAGAAGAAATTTGGATACACAGACACACAGACACACAGACACACACACACACACACACACACACACACACACAGGCAAGGCCATGTGAGAACATAGTGAGAAAGCAGCCATCTATAAGCCATGGAAAGAGGCCTCAGGAGAAACCAATAGCACTGACGCCTAAATCTTGGACCTCTAGCCTCCAGAAGTGTCAGAAAATAAATTTCTGTGAGTCTTCTTTATAACCCAGATAAAATTCCACTACTGGAGTTTTATCTAAAGAAGTCCAAAACACTAATTTGAAGGAATACATGCAACCTTATGTTTATTGCAGCATTATTTAGAATAGCCAAACTATAGAAGCAACCCAAGTGCCCATCAGTAGATGAGTGCATAAAAAGTAGTGGTACATATACACAATGGAATATTACTTGGACAGAAAAAGATTGAAATCTTACCATTTCCTACAGTATAGATTGACCCAGAGGGTTTTATGCTCAGTGAAATAAGTCAGTCAAAGAAAGACAACTACCATATGATTTCACTTATACACAATACATGGAATCTAAAGAACAAAATAAAGGAACAAACAAAATTAAAACAGACTAATAAACACAGGGAGTGAACTGATGGTTGCTAGAGGGAGTGAGCAATTTAGGAGGAGTGGGTGAAAGAGAAGAGATTAAGAATCACAAATTTGTAGTTACAAAGTAGTCACAAGGATATAAGTAAAGCATAATGAGTGTAGTCAATGATATTGTGATAATTAAGTATGGTAACAGTTGTGGTACTAGAAATATCAAGGAGAGCACTATGTAAAGTTTACAGTTGTCTAAACACTTAGCTGGACACCTAAAAACAATACAAAATTAAAAAAGAATAAAGGAAAATAATTTTTTTGCTGTTTAACCTACCAAGTATTTTTTATAACAGCCCTAGAAAACTAATATAAACATCTTCTCTTCTCTGTTTTTAGTGTTAACACTCATGTCTTTATATTTTATTTAGTCTCATGGCTCTAAATGCTATTTTCTGACAAGTCCCAAATTTATGTCTCTAACTGAGAACAGTGTTTTCTTACTCCAAGACTATGCTTCTAATCACTTTATTAAGTTACAGCTATTTCCTTGTATACCTCTATTAATGTGTGTTATGACTGCTTCCTTAGGTTTTTTTTTTTTTTTTTTTGGTCTATTGTGTTTGTTCGTATCAAAATATTTGTTACTTGACATTTGGACTTCCAGCCAAGATGGAGGCATAGGTAGATATGCTTTGCTTCCTTGCACAACCAAAAGAAGGACAAAAACCAATTTCAAGAGAAAAAAAAACAACCAGAAATACCAGAAAATCAAACTGTATGGAAGTCTGACAACCAATGAGTTAAAGAAGAAACATTCATCCAGACTGGTAGGAGGGGTGGAGATGAGAAGCTGGGGTGGAGAGGACCCTTGGCAAGGTAGCAACTGGTGGACTGGGTGGTCCCACATTCGTGTGGGGATAAACCAGGAGGAACAACTGGGGAGCGAGACAGACCATGCAACCCAGGGTTCCATTGTGGGGAAATAAAGCTTCAAAACCTGTGGCTGTAAAAATCTTAGAGGGTTGTGGTGGCAGGAGAAACTGCCAGTCTTAGAGGAGAGTCCATTGGAGAGACCCACAGGGTCCTAGAACATACACAAACCCGCCCACCTGGGAATCAGCACCAGAAGGGCCCAATTCACTTGTGCATAGTGCAGGAAGTGATCAAAAGCAAGGCAAGAGCCAAGCA
Source organism: Glossophaga mutica (assembly GCA_039655065.1). Lineage (NCBI taxonomy): Eukaryota > Metazoa > Chordata > Mammalia > Chiroptera > Phyllostomidae > Glossophaga > Glossophaga mutica. The sequence goes on from CM077318.1 coordinate 21,281,811, forward strand.
AGAGGCATTGTTCTTTCTCTCACACTTCCCTCATATACAGCATCACAACCCTGTGAAGTGGGTTGCCCTGCCCTGACAAATACCTACAGCTCTGACCCTTACAATGTAACAGATGCACCAAGACAAAAAAATATGGCCCAAACAGATAAAAAATCCAGAAAAAGAATTAAGCAATGAGGAGATAGCTGACCTACCAGATGCAGAGTTCAAAACACTGGTAATCAGGGTGCTCACAGAACTGATTGAGCATGGTTGCAAAACAAAGGAAGAAGTAAAGGCTATGCAAAATGAAAAGAAAAGAAGAATATTCAGGGAACCAACAGTGAAGGGAATGAAAGAGGGACACAAATCAATGATTCAGGTCAGAAGGGGAAAATAAACATTCAACCAGAAAAGAATGAAGAAACAAGAATTCAAAAAAATGGGGAGAGGCTGAGGAACCTGTGGGACAACTTTAAACATTCCAACATCTGAATGATAGGAGTGTCAAAAGGAGAAGAGGAAGAGCAAGAAATTGAAAAGTTACTTGATAAAACAATATAGGAAAACTTCCCAATCTGGCAAAGGAAATAGACATGCAAGTCCAGGAAGCTCAGAGTCCCAAAGAAGTTGGACCCAAGGGAGACCACATCAAGACATATCATAACTAAGTTACCCAAGATTAAAGATAAGGAGAGACTCTTAAAAGCAGCAAGAGAAAAAGAGAGTTGCCTACAAAGAAGTCCATAAGACTATCAGCTGATTTTTCAAAAGAAACCTTACAGGCAAGAAGGAGCTGTAAAGAAGTATTCCAAGTCATGAAAGGCAAGGACCTACATCCAAGATTACTCTATCCAGCAAAGCTATCTTTTAGAATGGAAGGGCAGATGAAGTGCTCCCCAGATAAGGTCAAGTTAAGGGAGTTCATCATCACCAAACCCTAATTATATGAAATGTTAAAGGAATGTATCTAAGAAATAGATCAAAACTATGAATAGTAGTTCATAGTAGTTCACTATGAACACTTTAAAACATGACTATTTTTATCTAGTCTTGAAAAAACATGTCAAACAGTGCGAGATCAAGAAGAGAGCTCTGTGGTACTCTGATAGTGAGTCCCTTCCATGTTGTCTTCTGTTTTATAATCTACACTCTAACCACAGCTCCCAACCAGTTCTAGATATAGCTAACTAAACCATCTTCTAACTCTTATATCACAAGCTTGTTCTCTGGGATGTCACATAAGACCTTTTCAATTGTCCTGCTGGAACCAATCTATTATAGAATGATGCTAGAGTGGTAGCAGTGAGAAACAAAAGAAGACTGATAATAATATTTCAAAGAAACATGAATTTGATGGCATTTGGAAATGAGAAGAGAGGAGGCATTCAAGTAAAGTACAGAGGTTGCATCCTGATACCACATGGATCTCAAATGTGAGTTTTAATTTTTTCTACACAGAAATTTTTTAAATGTGGTAGGTTTCCCAACAACATGAATTACTCTCAACAGTATTACTCTGAGTACAAAAGAGTACATAATATATGAGTCTATATGAAGTCCTAGAACATGAAAAGTAATTCATGATAGAAGAAAAATCAAATTAGTGGTTATCTTGGGTTGGGGAGAGGTAGAATGCTACTAGTCAGAGGAACAAAGGAACTTTTAGAGGTGATAAAGTGTTTTTCTATCTTGCCCTGGCTGGTGTGGCTCAGTGGATTAAGCACTGCCCTGTGAACCAAAGGGTTGCTGGTTAGATTCCTAGTCAGGGCACATGCCTAGGTTGTGGGCCAGGTCCCCGGTGTGTGTGGGGGGCACGTGAGAGACAACCACACATTAATGTTTCTCTCCCTCTCTTTCTTTCTCCCTTCTCATCTGTCTAAAAATAAATAAATAAAATCTTTAAAAATGTTTTATATCTGGATAGACATTTGGATTATACAGGTGAATATATAGGTCAAAATAGCATCAAATAGTACACTTAATAGTGTGTATTTTATTGTTTATAAAATTTGCCTAAATAACAAGAATGAAATACTATGAACTAATACTTAATTCAAATAATACACATTGTAAAGTATTTACAGGGGAGTGTTCTGATGTCTTCAACTGATTTTGAAATGCATTGATATATGGGACAACTTTAATAGCATAATCAATAAAATATACTTAAAATAGAAAGGATATGTTGATGTAGTCCCATGTGTTTATTTTTTTCCTTTACTTCCCTTGCCCTAGGAGATATATTGGCTAAAATATTGCTACGTGGGATATCTGATATTTTACTGCATATGTTTTCTTTCCTCTAGGACATTTATGGTTTCACAACTTATAAGTCCTTTATCCATTTTGAGTTTATTATGGTGTATGGTGTAAGTTGGTGATCTAGTTTCATTTTTTTGCATGTACCATCCAGTTCTCCCAACACCATTTATTGAAGAGGCTATCTTTACTACATTTTATGCTCCTGCCCTCTTTGTCAAATATTAATTGACCATAGAGACATGGGTTTATTTCTGGGCTCTCTATTCAGTTCCATTGATCTATGTGTCTGTTCTTATGCCAAATACCAGACCATATTGATTACACTAACCTTGTAGTATAGTTTGATATCAGGTATTATGATCCTTCCAACTTTATTCTTCTTTCTCAAGATTGCTGTGATTATTCAGGGTCTTTGCAACAGCACAATGGAACTAGAGAATACTATACTAAGTGAAATATGCCAGTCAGTGAAAGACAAGTACCATATGATCTCACTTATAAGTGGGACCTAATCAACAAAATAAACTAATGAGCAAAACAGATTCAGAGACATGAAAACAGGGAACAGACTGACAGCTGCCAGAAGAGTGGTGGGGGGAATGGTGGAAAGAAGGGGGAGGGTAGTCAAAGCACATGTATGAATGATCCATGGACATGGACAACAGCATGGGGATGGACTGTAGGAACATAGCACAGACTGGGCAGAGGAGGGCAAATGAGGAAAAATTGGGGCAACTGTAATAGAATAAACCAGAATAAAATAAATAATAATTTTTTTAAAAAAGAAAAGATACACTGAGAGATAGATACATGAAAAACAAGTATAATAATATGTTAATGATAGAATCTTGATTATGGATATACATACGAGTGTTCAATGTAAAGGTTTTTCAATTCTTCTGTACATATTTCAAATTTTTATTAATAAAATTGTAGAAATAAAGTAATACAAACCCAACAGGTTGCCTACATTTAAAATTTGGGATTTTTCATAAAAATCTAGATATCTGAATTTTCTTAAAAAGTTGGAAGATCTGGCAAAACTTATTTTTTTCATGGCTGAAATTATATTGTGCACTATGGAATGTACTGCTCCTGTTGTTTCCCCAGTGGAGACAGGTTGCACTGCTTTTTTTTTCTTTCTTCAATCTGGTCTGCTTTGCTCATTTACACTGCTGGTGCCTTTTAAGCAGTTGAGGGTTTTTTTCTTAAAAAAGTATAGTTGACCTACAATACTACATTAGTTTCAGATATGCGGCATACTGATTCACCATTTATATGCTTTAGGAAGTGACCACCATAATAAGTCTAGTACCTTCTGTCACCATAAATAGTTATTACAGTATTGACTACATTTCCTTTGCTGTACTTTATATCTCTGTGACTTATTTGATAACTGAAAGTTTATACTTAATCTCTTTCTCCTTTTCTACCTACCACTCTACCCACTCCCATGTGGCAACAATTGATTTGTTTTATCTATGAGTGTGTTTCATTTCACTTTATTGTTCATTTGTTTTGTTTTTTGGTTTCCACATATGAGTTAATTCATGTGGCATTTGTCTTTCTGATTTTTTTCTGGCAAGATTTTATTCTTTTTATGGATGAGTAATATTCCACCATGGAGAGAGAGAGAGAGAGGGACAGAGAGAGAGAGAGAGAGAGAGAGAGCGAGAGAGCATATCATATCTTTATTCATTCATGTATCAGTGAACAGCTAGGTTGCTTCTATACCTTGGCTATTGTAAACAATGTTGCTGTGAACATAGGTGAGCTTATATTGTTTTGAATTAGTGTTTTTGCTTTCTTCAAATAAATATCCAGAAGTGGAATTTCAGATTGTATGGTAGTACTATTTTTAATTTTTTGAGGAACCTCCATGTTCTTTCCGATAGTAGCTGGACTGGTTTACAATTCTACATCAGTTGGGTTTTTGACCTCTGCAGCTTGGTTAAGCACTCAGGCTTTAGCTTCAGGTAGACCTGGACTTATTTCTGGAGCATCTTACCTTCTCTAATCTTCAGTGTCCCTACCTATAAAATAATCATGATACCTACCTCATGGGACTATTGTGAAGACTCAATGAGATAATATACGATTACTGGCACATAGTAATTTCTTAATAAATAATAATTATCTCTTAATGGTTTGAGTCAAAGCTGTTGTCAAGATCAGTATTCTTGATAAATGGTAAGCAGGTGAACAATGCTAACCTTGACAGAAACAGGGAAACTGAGTCAAGCTTTGGGTAAGAGTATAGATTTGGAATAAGATGTGTCCAGTTTTAGGCAAGTAGCATAGAGGTAATGGCTGGACATATGAATTGTAGCATGTACTAGACAGGAAAGTTCACAGCAGAAGTTAGGGCTAGAGACAGAATTTAAGGCATTCCCCTTTAAATAGGTGATAGTTGGAATTAAAAGAATGGATGAGAGCTTTTTTAAAAAATATTTTATTTATTTATTGTAAGACAGAGGAGAAGGATGGGAGAGAGGGAGAGAAACATCAATGTGTGGTTGCCTCACACACCCCCCACCGGGTACCTGGCCCACAACCCAGGCATGTGTTTTGATTGGAAATCAAACTGGTGACCCTTTGACTTGCAGGCTGGCACTCAATCCACTGAGCCACACCAGACAGGGCAGGTGGGAGCTTTGAAGCAGACAGTAGAGAGGTGACCAGATGTTCAAAAAGTGAACCTCAAGGACCATCCACAAGATGAAAGAAGGAAAAGTTAGAAGAGGCAGAGAAGCAAGAGTATGCCCTCAAAGCCAAGAGAAGGGAGTGTTTTAAGGAGACAGAGGTATAAGTAATCAAAAGCTTGTGGAAGCATAATGTAGAAAACATTTCCACTCACTTGTCAAGCAATAGAGAAACCATGAGATCCAAACAAGAGCTCTGTGACAGCCTCTGTTTGACCTGATTGCTACTTCTAAGTTGTAGGTTTTAATATGGCAGGAAGGCCGCAGTCTCATATGTAAACCTAGCGTCATGTTCTTTAGGAAGCAGAAACATCATCTGGTTGCAGTTATAATTCTGGTAGTCTTACTGAGGTGAAGTAACATACATTATTATAAGAAATTATAGGAAAGAGAAGTAAAATGCCTTCTTTATACTAGGTAAGATCAGACCCTGGGGAATTGGGAGGGGACATAAACATCAAGCTTTTAAACTTTTCATTGTGACTTGGTATGAAACAGATATTTAAATTAACATTATGTTTAAAATTAACTTATGAGACTCAAATAATATTTAGTTATATTTATTATATGTATTATACTCCTAAAATCCATGGCTGAGGTACATTAATTCTTTTTTTTTAATTTAAATCATTTTTTTATTTTTCAACTACAGTTGACATACAGTATTATATTAGTTTCAGGTGCACACTCCAGTGATTAGACATTATGTAACTTAAGTGATCATCCCAATAAATCTAGCACCCATCTAATACTATGCATAGTCATTAGAATATTATTGAATACATTCTCTGTGCTGTACTTTTCATCCCAATTACTATCCTCTACAACCAACTTGTGCTTCTTTTCAAAAATATTTTATTTATTTATTTTTAGAGGAAGGGGAAGGGAGAGAGAAAGAAGAAGAGAAACATCTATGTGTGGTTGCCTCTCGAGTGCCCCCTACTAAGGACCTGGCCCACAACCCAGGCATGTGCCCTGACTAGAAATCAAACCGGTGATCTCTCTGTTCATAGGCCGACATTCAATCCACTGAGCCATGCTAGTCAGGACACCAAATTTTACTTTTAATATCTTCACCTTTTCTGCCCATCACCCCAACCACCCTCCATTCTGGCAACTGGCAAAATGTTCTTTGTACCTATAAGTCTGTTTTTGTTATGCTTCTTCATTTATTTTGCTTTTTAAATATGTATTTATTCAATTATTTTATTGCTAGATATGTGTTTGTTTCCATTTTATTGTTCATATTTTTAATCTTTTTTTCTTCTTCATAAAGAAATCCCTTTAACATTTCATGTAATACTGGTGTAATTGGTGGTGATGAATTCACTCCTTTAGCTTTTCATTGTCTGGGAAGCTCTTTATATGTTTTTCAATTCTAAATAGCTTTGCTAGCTAGAGTAATCTTGGTTTTATGTTCTTGCTTTTCATCACTTCAAATATTTCTTGCCACTCCTTTCTGGCCTGCAAAGTTTCTGTTGAGAAATTATGTGATAGTCTTATGGGAGTTCCCTTGTAGGTAACTAACTGTTTTTCTCTTGTGGCTTTCAAGATTCTCTCCTTGTTTTTAACCTTTGGCATTTTAATTATAATGTGTCTTGGTGTGGGCCTCCTTGGGTTCATCTTGGTTGAGACTCTCTGTGTGTCCTGGATTTGTATGTCATTATCGTTTCACATAGGTTGTCATTTTCTTACTCTGTCTCTTCCCCTCTGGCATCTCCATGATGCAAATGTTGGTATGCCTGAAATTTCCCTAGAGGCCTCTTACACTATCTTCATTTTTGGATTCTTTTTTTCTTTTTGCTGTTTTGATTGGGTGTTTTTTGTTTCCTTATATTCCAAATCATTGATTTAATCATTGATGTTATCTACTCTACTGTTGATTCCCTGTAAGTTTTTCTTCATTTCAATTAGTGTATCCTTCATTTCTGACTGGTTCTTCTTCATGGTTTTCATGTCCTTTTTTTTATGCTGTTGAAATTCTTTCTTAAATTAATTTATTCTTCCCCTAAGTGCATTGAACATCCTTGTAACAAGTGTTTTGAACTCTGCATCTACTGGTTTGTTTTTCTCCATTTTGTTCAGTTCTTTTTATGGAGTTTTGCTCTCGTCTTTCATTTGGGACATGTTGCTTTGTCTCCTCATTTTGGCAGCCTCCCTGTTTTTGTTTCTATGTATTAAGTAGAGCTGCTCTATCTCCTGGGCTTCATAGAGTGGCCTTATGTAGTAGGTGTTCTGTAGGGTCCAGAGGCACAGACTCCTTGATCCCCAAGCTGGGCACTCCAGGTGTACTCCCCAACCCCTGTGTGGGTTGTGTACATTCTCTTGAAGTTGACACTTGATTGGTGTTGGCACATCAATAGGAGCAATTATCCCCAGGCCAATCAGTTGTAGTGACTAGCTGTGAACACTGACTGTAGAGGAGCAGCTGTGCAGGGGTCCACCCCACAGAGCAGGACTGACTTCAGGGGGGCTCTGGTGCCTGTGGAGTCCACCCCCTGAGTGTGTTGCTGAGGAGGTGGTTGGATGGTGCTTCAACATAGTATGCAGCTTTCCTCCAGGTGTGCTGGCTCTGGGGCCTCCAGAGAGGGTGTAGGCCAAGGTCCACTGCCACTTGTATTCTGCCCAAGGCCACCCAGTTTGAGTTGCAAAGTGATTTACAGATATCTGCCACTTATTCTGGGCTTCAAGGTGCCAGGAGAGGCCAAGATATTAACCACAGCTGTTTGCTGTTAGTGTTGGGCCTGAGGCCACTTAGTGAGTGGTCCAGGGCATGCTGAGGCCAGATGCTGCATGTTTGAGAGATTTTAGGAAAGTCTGAACTATGAGCCAAGGTAAGCCATTTGTATGGAAAAGCCACTAGAAACAGCTTGGGTGGGCTCCAAAGTTTGGAGGGGCAGGGTCTCAGGAAATAACCAGGGTGGGGAAAACAGTGGGAGTCAGGTGGATGGAGACCCAGATTAGGCACCTGCCTGCTGGCTGTAGGGGGAGGGCTCATCAAAGGAACAGTGGCCTCTGCCAGTACTTCTGTATGAGAGAAATCAGCCCTCAGCTCTCACCCTGATGCCAGACGATTCAGTTTCTCCCTGTATGTCCCTGGTGCTTTTTGAGTTGCTGTCCCAGGTCTGGAGCTCAGAGGGAGTGAGCCAGAGTAAGTCTGTGTGTGGTCTCCTTAAGAGGAATGGCCTGGGACTCCAGAAGATCTCTGTCTCACCCAGCCAGAATCCCTGTTGATTTTTACAGCCAGAAGTTATGGGAACTTCTCTTTCAAGCACTGGAACCTTGGGCCTGCTGTGGGACTGGGACCCCTCATTCCTCAGGAGGGACCTCCACAGCCAAGATATTCCTCTTGACTTTTATCTGCCACATGTGGGTGTGGGACCAGTCTACTCTTGAGCTCCAACCCTCCTATCAGTCTCAGGTTTCTTTAAATCTCTAGTGGTAGATTTCTATTTGACTAGATTTCAGGCATTTTTGAATGGTGGTTATTCTGTACTTTAGCTGTAATTTTGATGTGATTGTGGTAGGATACGAGTACTGCATTTACCTACCTGTGCTGCCATTTTGGCTGGAAGATTACATTAATTGTTTCAACAATCCATAGTAAGTGAAAATGTTCTAAATCAAGGTAGCACTATGATTTAAAAACTGTTTTTAATCACTATTTTAAAATAATATTATCCTGTTATTTTTAAGCCTTCTGTTATAGTCATATACTAATATGAATATATAGCCATCCTGGGAAAGAATAGGATCCTCATCTTATCTCAGTGTCAAATTTTCTGTTCGATACCAGTTGTACATTGATAGTAAAGAAATGTATATAAAATGCATTCTTAATCTTTTAAAAGGTTATGTTATTAATTCTCCAACTGCCATTCATTATTTCCTAAAATCCCTCTTAATAATGCTCTTAAAGATGTACTTCCAGAAACTCATGAAATTCACTTAGGATTTCCTTTGTTTATAATTTTAGCAAGCTACTGGTTTATCTCCTTAGCAAATAAAACTACAGGAAAGGTTTTGTAAGTTTTGTCTATTTCTGTTACCATTTTCCACTAGGCTGCCTACCTCATTTCTTTTAGCCTAACTTCAATGTTCCAAATGTTAGCAGTTTTCATTTACAGCTCCCAAGTGATAAGATATACTAAATTTTCAGAATTCATATATGGAATCAATTCTTATGACTCACCCAGAGACCAAGCTATTGAACTATGCCAAATCCCAGGCACAAGGCTCTGTTTACTCATTGACTAATTTCAGTCTATTATCCAATTACCTTCTGTTTTCCTTCTGAAAGGTAGATCAGCACACCATAAGACAAAATTTGTGCCTTAATTAATAATATGCTTACACAATTAATCCTGGAAATTGTTTTAACCCTGAAAGTAATTTGTTCTATTAAAATAAATAAAAATTATCATTGTTACAAACAGTATGTGTTGAGGTAAATTGGAATTCTCCTTAAGCATGTTTCAAAATTAGTTACATAAATTTAATAAAACAAAACAAACAAGAAAAAGACAAAATTACTTAGAAAGTAGTAAATGATGTCAGATGAAAAAAATTGATAAGCCATCAAAATTCTTCTTTACAAACCTTACTTTCACCACTGAAGTATTTTGACAAGAGCTGACATTTTTTACCTTAAATAAAATTAAAAATTATTTAATAAGGATTGCAATTTGCTTCAAATTTAAGTGCAGTGAGGATCTCATTGTACAGCAACTTGTAGAAGATTTTTACAACAAGCTAAATTCTAATCACCTGGTTTTTAAGAGGGAGAGATTTGAAGAGAATCTTCTTTAATGAAAAGATAAAGTATATTCTTTTGTATTCGAAGTCATCCATCTTCTTTTAAACTTTATTACATGCTCTCTAACCTATTGTATTTGCTAAATCTTCTGTGGAATTCTTTGTTTTCATGTACAGGCAACTCTTGATTATCTCAATTCAACAATACAATTGAACAAATATTTATTAAGGATTTGCTAATGGTGTAGCTAATCTAAACCAGCAGATGATTTTTAAAAAAATAATTCATGTTTGATTTTGTAATACATTATGCTTTTATTATAAAAATACCTTGATTTGTATAGTGCTTTGTAATTTTCAGAGTACTTTCACATACATTATCTCATTTGATTTTATGCAGATTCACTTCCCTGTTTTAGAAGGGCTGATTTGGCTTAGGCTGATTGATATTAATATTAATTTGCATTCACTAAGCACATACTGACTGAACAGCAGGAGCAGACGGCTGCTAGAGTGTGCTGGAGAGAAAAGGAAGCTCATGTGATTACAGCTCTGAGATGGACAATAGAGCTGATGCACATAATAAGGCAGTAATGACCACACTAATGACCACACATACACACTGGCATACATGCCTTAATTTATTTTTCCATTGTTATTAACCACCAAAACAGGCATTTTGGAGGTTTAAAATGAATAGCTAATTATGATGGGCAAATAGATGGCATAATAATTGTGTTTGGATGAGTCATTCACTCCAGATCCAATAGTTGAGGAAACCTTTGTGACTATCAGTATTGACTGTGGAAAAAGAATTTAAATGGAAATGAACAAAGTAACCACAGATAAGACTTCAGCATCAGCTCAGAAAGTAAAGGCTGCTGGCAGCAGATCCATTAGCAGAGAAGCATTAGACACTGATTTTAACCAAAGAAGCAGCAGCGGCCATTTTACCTCTGGCAGCACACTCATGCTTTGGCTTCACTGGGAGGGAAATATGAAGTGTGTGGGGAATATATGCACTCATTTTGGAAATTAGGTTTGAATTCCAACTCTTGTACTCGATAACTGTGAACTCCAGCAGTCCTGGCTGCAAAAGCAGTTCACACCTCACAGGGATGTTTTGAGGATTCCAGGAAATAATGTGTATAAAATGTTTCACACAGGGCCTGGCACATAGTACTCAGTAAATGATAGTTATTACTTATAGTAGTTTTTTTTTTTTTTAGAAAAAAATATCATTATTCATTACTTATCCTCTCTAAAAGAACCACCTGCACTTTCATGCCCAAAACAGTTATTTAAACAGAATTGCTGCAGCAGACATCAGACTGCTGCAGCAGGCTGGAGCATCAACACACAGGGGAAGGAAACTAGAAAGGGAGAAATTCCCCTCAGAGAATATACTTAGGACAGACAGGAGTTTGAGCAGACTGACCAGCAGAGGCATTCAGGCAGAGGCAGAAAGCCAGCCTCACAGCTTCCCATGGAATTATGAAATGGACAGTAGGAAGAGGCCCTTGTCTTCTCTTTACTGAGTGTGGATCACAGAAGTCTTAACATCCATCATAGATCTCTCCAGTTACCTTCAGTTGCCAGAGGCTAACCTTGGGTCTGCAAACACAGCAGTGTAGAATGGCAGGAGAAGACCGTAAGTGTCTAAACATGGAGAGAAGAAATTTAAACAAGGATCCAAAGCAACAAGGCAGTCTAACTTGACTGATCAAGGCCTCTATTAGGAGAGGATTACACACAGGGCATATGGAAGGGGAGAATCTGTCAGAAACAAGTAGCCTGTGAGAAATGAAGAACTGATGTATATAGCAGTCATTCTGAATTAATGTAATGCTTTCCAAACTGAAAGGAAACATGACAGGTCAGGTTTTTAAAGTATATTTTATTGATTATGCTATTACAGTTTTCCAATTTTTTCTCCCCTTTATCCACCCTCTGCCCTGCAGCCCTCCTACGCCACAGCATACCTTCCTTACTTCATGTCCATGGGTTGTACATATAAGTTCTTTGTCTTCTCTATTTCCTATACTATTCTTAACCTACCACTCTCTATTTTATGTCTACCAACCATGTTTCTTACCATTCTCTCCTTCCCCCTTCCCATCGATAACCCTACATGTGATCTCCATTTCTGTGGTTCTGTTCCTGTTCTAGTTGTTTGCTTTTGTTTTAGGTGTGGTTGTTAATATCTGTGAGTTTGCTGTCTTTTTACTGTCCTATTTTTTATCTTCTTTTTCTTAGATAAGTCCCTTTAACATTTCATATAATAAGGGCTTGGTGATGATGAACTCCTTGAACTTGACCGTATCTGGGAAGCACTTTATCTGCCCTTCCATTCTAAATGACAGCTTTGCTGGATAGAGCAATCTTGGATGTAGGTCCTTGCCTTTCATGACTTTGAATACTTCTTTGTAGCCCCTTCTTGCCTGTGAAGGTTCTTTTGAGAAATCAGCTGATAATCAAGTTTTCCAGACAGGGAATTTGTTGTTAGTCTTTTTGGAGCCACAACCACTTTGAAAATCCAATGAAAACTATGTATTCTCTGAGAAAAGAAATAGATTTACACCTGCTCACAAAAGGTCACAAGCATGCTGTTTCAAATGGTTTATGGATTGCATTGAACTCAGATTAAGAACCTCTACTATTGAAGGAGAGAGGTTACACTAGAACCGATATCACGAAGATGTGCTGGGAGTTTGAAATCTCAAGAGATAATAAAAGAGTTGTCCAGTGATCACCTCAGTATTGAGTGAAATGGAAAGCAATTGGTTAAGTTTTCTCATCATACATGAACCTAACAGTCCCAAGCAAATGTGCATTTTCACTACCAAACAATTTCTAGTTTCCACCAAAGGAACCATACTAGCACTAGTGAATACCTTCTGGGCCCTAAAGGCTACTCTAGTAAGAAAAAGTAAAAGAAGAGTAAGACTCCAGAAAAGTCTTTTTCCTTGTTGGGAAAGAGATGGTTTTAGAATTTCAGCTCACAATCTGTTATTTACCTCTTTATGTCTCTGCACCTTGCACTAACAAAGAAGTATTAGTCTTGGGCCTGAGAGCCATGATTTATTTTATGTACTGCCTTTCTCTTCCTCAACTCTACCACCAGCACAGACCATATGGGAAGGAGAGAAGAGTACTAGCTGAACACTTCAATGCTCTCAAATGAGTCACCACCATAAATAATGGAATATTTCTTGTTTGAATACTTTCAAGTTCCACAACTCCAGAAATAGCAATTTAAGTGAATTAATTTTCTTCTCCACTGACTTTAATGAAGATCTCAGGTTTAGCCACCCAGCAAACATAAACTCTCAAATAGTGCTGCGAGTGCTTGAGTTGAGAAAGGAATGTTTGAGAAATGGACTCTAGTTATGCACTTGAAATATGAATTTGGATTAGAAGTAAATGCTCTCATGCCAAAGCCCAAAAAGGTTAGGTGCACATTTTAAAAGTTAACATACTCCAGTACAACTGTGGTGGCATTTAAAATGCTGAAGCTGGTGGACCTAAAGCCTGCAGACACTTACACTTCTTTTTATTTATTTATTTATTTTTTCCCTCAAGGACACCTTCAGTATCCAATTATCATACCAGGTGCCTGGATATTGGAACTTTCCCATTTTCCCTTTTTTGGAGGCCAAGCAAACCAAACACGACCTTGAGTAAGTCCAGACTGGCTTCATGTTTGAGTGCCAGCACTGAGGAGGACCAAGGGACCCTCCAAGTCACATAAATTTATTTTATGCTGGATGACACCTACACTAGAGGTAGGAAACACTACTGAGTAATCTGGAGGCTATACATGAAAGGGCAATGCTAAAATAAGGGTAGGATAATGATGAAAGTAGGTGTCAGAAAGCACAGGGAACATAGAAGTGAAAATTCTCAGTCCAGAATCACCTCCTCATTAAAGAAAAAGATATTGTTAAGGATTTTATTTATTTATTTTTAGAGAAAGGGAGGGAGAAAGAGAAGGAGAGAAACGTCAGTGTATGGTTGCCTCTCATGTGCCCCCTACAGGGGACCTGACCTGGCCCACAACCCAAGCATGTGCCCTGACTGGGAATTGAACTGGCAACCCTTTTATTTGCAGGCCAGCACTCAATCCACTGAGCCACACCAGCCAGGGCTAAAAAAAATTTTATTGTATTTTTTCCATTATCATTTAGTCCCCTTTTATACCCCTCCCCCCACCAATCAGCACACTGTTGTCCATGTCTATGAGTCTTTTTTCCTTTTTGCTCAATCCCTCCATCCCCTAGGCTTCCCCCATCTTAGCTGTCAGCCTGTTCTCCATCTATGAGTCTGTCTCTATTTTGCTCGTTAGTTCAGATTGTTCATTAGATTCCATATATGAGTGAAATCATATGATATTTGTCTTTCTCTGACTGGCTTATTTCACCTAGCATAAGCTTCTCCAGGTCTATCCATGCTTTTGCAAAGGGTAAAATTATGTTCTTTTTTTGGCCAAGTAGTATTCCATTGTATAGATGTCCCATAGTTGTTTTATTCACTCATCTACTGATGAACATTTGGGCTGGTTCCATATCTTGGTGATTGTAAATAACGTTGCAGTGAACATAGGGGCGCTTATGTTCTTTCCTGTTAGTATTTCAGGTTTCTTTGGATAAACTCCCAGAATTGGGATCACTGGGTCATAAGGCAGTTCCATTTTTAATTTTTTAAGCTATCTCCACACTGCTTTCCACAGTGACTGCACAAATCTGCATCCTCACTAACCATGCAAAAGGGTTCCCCTTTCTCCACATCCTTGGCAGCACTTGTCTGTTGATTTATTGATGATAGCCATTTTGATTAGTGTGAAGTGATATCTCACTGTGGTTTTAATTTACATTTCTCTGATGATTAGTGACATTGACCATTTTTCCATATGTCTATTAGCCATCTGTATGTCTTTTTTGGAGAAAAAAGATGAGCAAAGTACCCAATTTTAGATTTAAGATCAAAATGTTGGTGTTCTTGGATTTAAGACATTGATAGCCAAATATAATCAAAACTTGTCTGGGATGGGCATGAGTTTTGTTATAAGTACCTTCCTGTTTTGCATTTCCTGTATTTTATATGACCTTATGTTGATATTAACAAAAATGTGTCATGTATTCATTTAAATGTAATGACTATTGTATTAACTATTGTAAAATAGCTCCCATTATTAATTGTAAAATGAATTCTCATTTCATCACAAGTATGCCCTGGGGCTAAACTAATAATTATCATACCCTGAAAATCCCCCTCACTTGCAGGCCCCCTCACTTGCAGGCATATTCCGTACATCAATTCACCAGTTTCCAAATTAATTTACCTGAATGGTGTCAACAAGAGTGACAGTTGTCAGTGTGGGCCAGCACCTTCTTAATCTGACACATCAAGATTAAACTCAGAAGAGCCCAAGTGCCTTTAATGAATAGGAATGGTCTGGAACATGAAGAGAGAATGGGGAGAACAAGACACAGACAACTATACCTTCACAATCTCAAAATGTAAATCCTATTGTGCTTTGAACTGATAGCTTAATTCCTGGCAGTTTGCTGGCTTTTGATTTGGCCATGTTTACTTTATTCTTCTCTTTACCTCTCCCACTTTAAGTACTTGAGTTGTTACAGGTTGTTTGACATTTTTTTTGAAAAGATGATAAAATAAAATAATGTGCATAATAGCTATGTTTACATAGCTCTTACTATACACCGGGTACTGTTCTACATGCTCTACATATTCAGATGATCCCATTTAATGTTCACAAGTCTCTGCAGTAAGAGCCGATATAAACCTCATTTATAATTAAGAGGCACAAAGGTTGTCACCTGTCTAGGCTTTCCCATTTATTGATGTGTAGATCCAGGATGTGAATCTGACCGTAAGTGACCTCAAATCTCCTGGGGAAGCCTTTTCCATCTCCTAATCCAGAAGTTTATATATAGGTGCTGCTTTGCTAGGTTTACTTCAGCTCTCAAGATAACAGAGCATCACAAAACTGGAGGTCACTGGCCTGATCATATGATGACTCCAAGGGCTTAGAACTTGCATGTTGATCCAAACTTTACACCATCTACCTCCTTGTCTTCACCAATACACTTGTGCCCCTCAGGCTAATGTGTCTTCATTTAGGATCTGGAAAATCCAGTCTACCACTCCGGAGGTTTTTCTCCCCTTATGAGCTGCGCAATCAGCCTGGGGTGTGGTGTGGGGAGAGGAAGGGCCTAGCCTCTGTCCTTGAAAAGCTCATATTCTCTGTTGTCTGGATTCAATGTGAGCTCACATTGGAATGACTGCAGAATCTTGTCTCCAACACCAATGGATAGCTGTATGTAACAGTCTGTAGGAACAGGGCAGAGGAAAAGAAGTTCTATCTTCTTCTAGTCACACAATTAGAAAGTTAAGCATATGAAAACAACCATATGGGTTTTTTGGTAATTGTTCTAAAGTGTGTAGATGAGCTTCAAGAGAAAGTGTGCATCTTAGGAACTTTATTACAAGTCAAATATTCCCCCCAAATGTCTGTACTTAATCAGAGAAATTCAAGTACAACCCTTGCTGATTGATAGGCATGACCAAGCAATGTCCCACACTCTATAAAGCAGCTTCATGCAGCCACCCACATATTTGCTGATACCTGAGAGAAGCACAACGTAGTTTATGCTCTGGTGGAAATGAGAGAAAGCTTTGAAGAGGCTGTTTTTTCCACCCCAGAAATAATATATTGCCCATGACCATCATTTCTCAATCTCCCTAAAGAACCAGACTTCAAAGATGTAAATAACTACAGGGGATTTAGAAAGTCAGACCAGAAAGAGCCACAGGCAAAGATTAGTGTCAGGAAGGCTGACAGGTAAATTGTCATTATGATATGCTAGGTGAAAAGTAATGTGTGTAGCCATCAGTAATTTCCCTTACTAATTTACCCTTACAATGGGTTGGCTGCAATCCATGATCCAACTCCATGGATTGGGAAGAAAGCAAAAATAATAATAATGAGTATAAATCAAGCTTACTGCATCACTAAGCATATTATTATTTTTAACAATCAGTATGGTAGTTGGTTTGTCTCAACAGTAGCAGCATATTTTTATTCATAACACCTCATGGAAAGTGGGTAGTATGTTATAAATGTTCAAGTTCACTTCAAGCTTCCAGTTCCTCAGAGGTGGGGAATAATGCTATTGGGGCTCAACCAGATTTGTAAAGCCAATGAAAAATAATTTCTTTGGCTGTTCTTTGCTTCATTGGGAATAAAAAAATAAAATAATAAAAAGAAAGAGAAGAGAAGAAAGCCTGCCAGAGAGAGAATCAGATCAGGGGGAAAGCAGACCAAATTCAGAAATGAGGAAACCTACCCTCATAAAGAAAAGAAGCAAATTCCTTGGTCTTGTGTAAAGAAATGTTCATTCAGCAGTCATGAATCAGCCTCTGACACCTCTGTCAGGACAAGTGTAAATCCTTTGTCCTGAATGGAGCAATTCAGTTATTTCTGCCCCCAGGGGAACCCGCTACTCTCTCATTCCTGCTATGCCTACATTCCCACTGTTCCCGAATTTCCACTGTTTCAAAGCCTGGCATAGTGCCTGGCCTGAATGCAAGCTCAGAGAATTTCTGTTTATAGATTTCCTTCTTAGACCACAAGCAGAGCTAAAATGTGTTCATAATCCAAACATAGGCAATATTATTTAGCTTGGGAACTGTTTTTAATATGTGTGGGAAGGAGAAGCTAGAAAAAAAAAAACTGAGTGGAGAGCCAATATCTTAGAAAAATGTAGAAAATATAAAAGTTGCCCATGCCACATGGTTGTTCTGTACACCAAACGGTTGCAGTTTTGATTCCCAATCAGGACACACACCTAGGTTGCGGGTTCAATCTCCAGTTGGGACATGTATGGGAAACAACCTATGGATGTTTGTCTCTCACATTGATGTTTCTCTCTCTATCTCCCTTCCTCTCTCTGTAAAAATCAATAAACATACTCTTGGGTAAGGAGATACATATATATGTAGGTATACATACACATATACATACAAGATTTCACATGTAATTCCATCCAGAAATTACCACTCTTCACCTTTTAGAATAGTCTTTTTTCCCCTTGATTGTGATGGTCTATTGGACAATATTTGTCTTTCTTCACTTTTTCCTTTCTCATAGAACACTGTGTCAAGACTCAACAGCAATTTAGTAACACTCATTTCTCTAGCATCTCATTAAATCCTCAGAGTGGGAAATAACCCCAAAGGTCATGTCATCCAACCCTGTAATACTGCAGATGAGTCACCTGAGGGCCAGATGGGGGTAGAGACTTTCCAAGGTTGTACAGCTAGTAAGTTGCAGACCCACAATTTGAGGTCAATTTCAAAGCCAGATACTTAGCTACCACACAATGCATATGGAATAGGCCCACTTTCCTTCTTAGAGGAAACAAGATCTATTTATGAAAATATGATCTCTAATATTACACAGTAACAATACATTTAAATGGGAGAGAGAAGTCTGGTCAGGGAGAGCCTGGGCCTGAGAGGTTAAGAATAATTTAGTTCATTCACTTAATGGGCAGATGTTTTCTGAGCCAGGTCCTGCAAGTGTGAAGCTATCGGGCAGAAGCAGGGGAACAGACATTTCAGACAAGGAGGAAGGTAGAGGCAATACAGTAGTGGATATGAGACTCTGTTTCTCTGAGGCAGAGTGGAGATGGGCTGGATGAAAGATAGTATACATTGGTAAGTAGGAGCATTTGCGTTCTCACTCCCTCATTTAACTCACAGTTATTGAGCAGTCATTTTGTCTAAGGCACAAAATAACTGTAATAGGCAGTGCTTAGCAAAACTACACACTGTTTCTGCCCTTATGGAGCTTATAGACTCATGGGAGAGACAGTTTTCAGTTAAGAAATCCAATTAGTATATTAATGCACTGAAATAATGCTCTAATGGGAAAGAATGTATGGCTTTATAAGACCTGAAGCCAGGGGATCAGAGTGGGAAGACTTCCACAAGGGAGTGATGCTTGAGCTGAGATCTGAGAATTACTCCTTCCTTGGCTTCCCACAGTCACATGGCTTATCTCTGTCCTAGCACTGCATTGCAATTGCTCACTTACTTCTCTGGTTCTCCTGCTAGATTGGGAGCTCCTTGACAGGAGGTACCAGACCTTTCATGTTCACTCTTTTAATCTCATTCCCAATAGTGCCTGACCCATAGTAAATACTCAGTAAGTATATGTCCAGTGAATTTATGGGTATGTGTACATACATGTACAAATGCACATGTATATAGGGGATGGTAGTTAATAAGAAGAACCTAGAGGAAGAGTACTGGGGCATCATGAGTGGATGGATGGTTACAAGCAAATTTAAAACTGTTGTACCCTCTACAGATGCTATATTGAATAATAAGAACTACCATTTGCTGAGCACCTACTATATGCCTGGTGTTTTACATATGTATTATTTCCTTTAATTCTCATGAAAACACTTTTTTCCTGTTGATTTTTTATTTTATTTTAATTTTTGTTCTTGTATAGTTTTCTGCCTTTTACCCCCATGAAAATGCTTTTAAAATAGGTGTCCAAATTTTACAGATAAAAAAAACAACTAAGTCCACGAGGATTAAGTAACGTGTTCAGTCACTTAAACAATAAATTGCAAAGATAAGATTTTGACCAAAATCTGTCTCACTCCAAAACCTGAACTTATAGACACTATGCTGAAAAATGCTGTTATTACTTTAAGTGGGGTGATTATTGCTTTTTTGTAGTCTCTCTGATGCCTACTCCAAATGTCTCTGTGCCCCAGGCATAGCCAGAAGAACTAGAGAAATATAATACCTGAAGAGAGGAGGCAGGAGCCAAGAAGAAACAATGTGATATCTCCTGTCTTTCAGCTGAAGGGCCAGACCTCAGTGATACAACTTTAACACTCAAGTGCTTTGATATTTTTTCTGCTCATTTCTTCTGAACCCTCTAAAGCCATGATTTTCACATGTTTTTGTCTCAGGATCCCTTTATACTCTTAAAAATGATTAAGAAACTCCAAAGCTTTGGATTTTGTGGGTCATATTGTAGTGGGGTGCTGAGTGAGGGTCCCCTGAAATTAGAAGAAAACCCTCCACAACCCTTGGTTGGGGGAAGGAAGAAGTGGATGATACAGCATTTAAGATATTTTGCTTAATAATGGCAAATTAACAGCTGTGCCTTTACTGAAGGAAAAGAGACTGCCACCCAGGGAGAAAGGTGCACGTGAAGTTAAGGGTGTGTAGTGACTCATGACATTGGCAGGGGAGGCAGATGCCCACCCCAAATGTCCCTGTGTCACTAGGAACTCTTGCCCTGACTAAAGATGGCAACTGAAAGAAGGTAAAAGATACAGGGAAACTTGCAAAAATGGCACATCACATCATAGGGGAGGCTGCATATAATATCACATAGGAAGTTCCAGGCCAAGCATTTTAAATGAGGGTGGGCTGAAAGAGAAGTAGAAGCCACGTGGTCTGAAAGTGTGAGGACTGGAGTCAGCTATGAGGTCTGGTGTGAAAGGGGGAAGCCACATGGTTTGGAGTAAGAGCATGCCACAAAGTCTAGAGTAAGAAGGAGAAGTGACAGCAGAGCTGATGCAGCTGTGGGGACCTGCCTAACCAAGCATGGATTCATAAGAGATGCTTGGAGCTGAACCGTGACTGGGAATGCTGAACTACAGAGTTCAGCTTCTCTGAAGGATATATGGAGAAGCCACTCTCTTGGGATGTGTGCCTGCCTGGACCCCATCATGACCCAGTGTAACACAGCAAATATTTTCCTGAACAGTAGTTCAGGAAAGTAGTACATGGAGGAGTACAGTAGTACATGGAGGCTCAGAATAGCACACCCCAGATCCTGAAGGAGAAAGTGTCTGCGAGAGGATGGTGGCTTTGAAACCCACAAATGCACATTCCAGAGGGGATGGAGATCTGCTTGTGGGACTGGCTAAGGGACACATAAGGGTATAGAGAATTTCTGGACATGGTTTGGCTTATAGCCTTTTGGGGACTATGGGAAGAGCTGAGTTTCCTGGGAGAGAAGGGCTCTGAGCAGGAGTGCTCTCACCCGCTCCAAGGTAGGAACTCTGTTAATAAAACCCTATTTCCTTCAACACTCATTGTTGGCTCTGTATCAAGGCGCTGGGTGGCTGAGTGCTGGTTTGCTTGGTTACAAGCAATATCTATTGCTATGTCTTTTTTTTAATATATTTTATTGATTATGCTATTACAGTTGGCCCATTTCTCCCCCATCATTCCCCTCCACCCTACACACCCTCTCCCACCCACATTCCCCCCTTTAGTTCATGTCCATGTGTCATAAGTTTTCTAGCTTCTACATTTCCCATACTATTCTTGTCCTCCCTATCTATTTTCTACCCACTATCTATGATACTCATTCTCTGTACCTTTTCCCCCTCTCTCCTCCTCCCATGCCCCTGTTGCTAACCCTCCATATGATCTCCATTTCTGTGGTTCTGTTCCTGTTCTAGCTGTTTGCTTAGTTTGCTTTTGTTTTAGGTGTGGTTCTTGACAGCTATGAGTTTGCTGTCTTTTCACTGTCATATTTTTTATCTTCTTTTTCTTAGATAAGTCCCTTTAACATTTCATATAATAAGGGCTTGGTGATGATAAACTCCTTCAACTTGACCTTATCTGAGAAGTGCTTTATCTGTCCATCCATTCTAAATGACATCTTTGCTGGATAGAGCAATTTTGGATGTAGGTCCCTGCTTTTCAAGATTTCAAATATTTCTTTCCAGCCCCTTCTTGCCTGTAAGGTCTCTTTTGAGAAATCAGCTGACAGTCTGATGGGAACTCCTTTGTAGGTGACTGTCCCCTTATCCCTTGCTGCTTCTAGAATTCTCTGTTTCATTTTAATCTTGGCTAATGTAATTACAATGTGCCTTGGTGTGTTCCTCCTTGGGTCCAACTTCTTTGGGACTCTCTGAGCTTCCTGGACGTCCTGGTAGTCTATTTCCTTTGCCAGATTGGGGAAGTTCTCCTTTATTATTTGTTCAAATAAGTTTTCCACTTGTTGCTGTTCTTCTTTCCCATCTGGGACCCCTATAATTCGGATGTTGGGACGTTTAAAGATGTCCTGGAGGTTCCTAAGCCTCTCCTCATTTTTTTGAATTCTTGTTTCTTCCTTGTTTTCTGTTTGGTTGTTAGTTTCTTCCTTCTGGTCCACTCCATTCATTTGAGTCCCAGTTTTCCTTCCTTCTCTATCAGTTCCCCATGCATCTTCCTTCATTTCACGGATTGTAGCCTGCATTTTTTCATCTAGTTTGTGAGCAAAATCAACCAATTCTGTGAGCATTTTGATGACAAGTGCTTTGAACTGTGCATCTGACAGGTTGGCTATCTCTTCACTGCTTAGAGGAATTGGCTCTGGGGCTTTTATTTGTTTTCCGGTTTGAGCCATTTTTGGTGGGGTTTTTTTTTTTTTTTGTTGTTGTTGTTTTGGTTTTAGTCTGGTCTTGGCTATTACTTAGTGAGGGGTGGAGCCTTAGGTGTTCCTCAGGGCGGGGAGCCCAGTCGCCGGGTTGTGACGCTATAGGTGAGGACGGGGACTGAGAAGGAGCAATGGTGCCTACTCCGCTCTCTCCTGGACTCCGGCCCTTTCCGCTGCTTCCCCTTCACCTGGATTATCTGTGCACGCGAGCGTGCTGTTATGTAATGGAGCCTCAGGCGCTCCCCAGTGCGGGGCAGCCTAGTCGCTGGGTTGTGACGCTGTATGTGGGGGTGGGGCCTGAGAGGGAACAATGGCGCCTGCTCCGCTCTCTCCTGGATTCAGTCCCTTCCGCCACTTCCCTCTGCCTGGACCGTCTGCGCGCGCAAATGTGGGACAACCTGGTCAGCCAGCCGCCTTGTGTGGCCTCACTGGGTCTGCACAGTTGCCCCCTGTGCCCAGGATCCGCCAGCTGCTGCCTGTGGGCCTGGGGACCGCCAGCCACCGCCTGTGCACCTGGGAACTGCCAGCCGCTGCTGTTTGCGTTCCTGGGTCCGCACCTCCACTTTCTCCTGCCGCGACTCCTCCCCTCTTACCGGTCCGGATGAATGGTTGTTGGACTTCCGTACAGTTCAATTTTCTATGAGTTCTGGTTGTTTTCTTGTTTCTAAATATTTGTTGTCCTTAATTTTGGTTGTGAGAGGAGGCACAGTGTGTCCGCCTACGCCTCCATCTTGGCCGGAAGTCCTATTGCTATGTCTTATATTAGAAATTAAATCTGAGAAATTAAAAAAAGTTTATTAACTCATTTACACAGAATAAGAAGTCCATCACAAATATTTTTATAAACAACATTTTCCAAAACAAAAGAAAATTTTGCAAAGAGTGGCATTCATTTACATTTTACCAATTTTTTTTAATGTCTGGCTTAATGAAAGACAGCTGGATTCTCATATCTGCTTCTGTACTCAGTCTGCTGCCATATTGTTTGGGAGGTAATATATGCAGAAAAACCTGTCACACATAATTATGTAGTTGTAAAAAGGAGAAAAGTGTCTCAAGGGCCCTCAGGGTACCCCCAATCCCACTTTAAGAATGCAGACTTTGAGACTTGCTGTTCTAAAGTTGGCTTATAAGAACTTCTGGCCAAGATGGTGGTGTGGGTAGATACACTGTGCCTCCTTGCACAACCAAAAGAAGGAAAACAACAAATTTAAAAACAAAACAAAACAAAAAAACCCAACCACAACTGCCAGAAGATCAAACTGTATGGAAGTCCGACAACCAAGGAGTTAAAGAAACATTCATCCAGACTTGTAGGAGGGGCAGAGATGGGCAGCTGGGGCAGAGAGGATGTGCAGCAAGGCAGAGACTGGAGGACCTGACCAAATGAGGTGGTGGCTAGCAGACCAGGCATTCCCACATTTGCATGTAGATAAACCATGAAGAACAACTGGGGAGTGAGACAGACCATAAAACCCAGGTTTCCAGCATGGGGAAATAAAGCCCAAAACCTCTGACTGAAAAAAAACCTGTGGGGGTTGCAGCAGTGGAAGAAACTCCCATCCTCACAGGAGAGCTCATTGGAGAGACCCACAGGGTCCTAGAACATACACAAAACCACCCACCTAGGAATCAGCACCAGAAGGAACCAGGCACTGCTTGTTTCCAATTTGCTTGTGGGTAGTGGAGGAAGTGACTGAAAGCCAGCTGAGAGCACAGTAAATGGCACTGTTCCCTCTTGGGTCCCTCCGCTACATACATCACCACTACCCAGCAATGTGGGTTGCCCTGCCCTGATGAATACCTAAGGCTCCATGCCTTACAACATAACAAGTGTGCCAAGACAAAGAAACATGGCCCAAATGAAAGAACAGATCAAAACTCCATAAAGAAAACTAAGCAACAAAAAGATAGACAACCTATCAGATGCACAGTTCAAAACTGGTAATCAGGATGCTCACAGATATGGTTGAGTATAGTTGCAAAATAGAGGAAGAAGTGAAGGCTATGAAAAGTAAAATAAAGGAAAATGTACAAGGAATCAACAGTGATGGGAAGGAAACTGGGACTCAAATCGATGGTTTGGACCAGACACAAGAAATAAACATTTAAGCAGAACAGAATGAAGAAACAATAATTCAAAAAAAAAAAAATGAGGAAAGGCTTAGGAACTTCCTGGACAACTTTAACCATTCCGACATCTGAATCATAGGGGTGCCAGGAGGAGAAGAGGAAGAGCAAGAAGTTGAAAACTTATTTGGAAAAAATAATGGAGAACTTCCCCAATCTGACAAAGGAAATAGACTTCCAGGAAGTCCAGGAAGCTCAGAGAGTCCCAAAGAAGATGGACCCAAGGAAGCACACACTAAGGCACATCATAATTACATTAATCAAGATTAAAGACAAGGAGAGAATCTTAAAAACAGTAAGAGAAAAGGAGACAGTTACCTACAAAGGAGTTCCCAAAGACTATCAGCTGATTTCTCAAAAGAAATCTTACAGGCAAGAAGGGGCTGGAAAGAAGTATTCAAAGTCATGAAAGGCAAGGATCTATATCCAAGATTATTCTATCCAGCAAAGCTGTCATTTAGAATGGAAGGGCAGATAAAGTGCTTCCCAGATAAGGTCAAGTTCAAGGAGTTCATCATCACCAAGCCTTTATTATATCAAATAGTAAAGACTCTTGTCTAAGAAAAAGGAGATCAAAACTATGAACAGTAAAATGACAACAAACGCACAACTATCAACAACCGAACTAAAAAAACAAAAACAAAAATGAACTAAGCAAACAACTACAACAGGAACAGAAAAAGAGAAATGGGGATCACATGGAGGGTTATCAGCAGGGAAGGGGAGAATGGGGGAAAGTACAGAGAATAAGAATAAATGGTAGGCACAAAATAGACAGGGGGGAGGTTAAGAATAGTATGGGAAATGGAGAAGCCAAAGAACTTATATATATGACCTATGGACATGAACTAAGTCGGGGCGGGGCATGCAAGTGGGAGAGTGGTACAGGGCACATGGGAGTACAAGGGGTAGATGGGAGAACTGTAATAGCATAATCAATAAAATATATTTAAAAAAATAAAATATGCTTGCTACTGGCAAACATTATATTAGGGCCACATCTGTGTCAAAGGAAAAACAAAGGAGTGAAAGACCTTTTCAGTAGGAAAAACATTTCAGAGCTGACAGAGGACTACAAAAATAGACTTGGCTTAAAAAAATAGCCCTCCATGAACTGTATCAGTCCAGGAACCTAAACAGCCTGATTGCCCAGGCTCAGAATAGGCTAATTTAAGGACTGATAGAGGGGCATAGAAAGCTGCTTGGAAACTGGTGGCACAACTAACTTCTTCCCAAAATGCCCAGCTGGAAAGGGCCTTCTTAAACAATCTTTTTATCTCAGATTTTGAGAGTATAAGAGCCAATTAAACACCCACTTCAGTGTTCCAGGCTACCCCATTATGTTTCCATTCAAGCCTCATTATTATTGAAGGTAATTGTAAGCAGAAGAGCAAAAGTCCAAAAATGCTTGTTGAGGCCCTCACACCTTTTTTATTATTTATTTTTACACAGAGAGAGAACAGGAGAATAATGTTTTGACAAGGAGAGTACCTAATTGAAATCTGGGATTTTGAAATTTTGGGGAGGCTGTTCATTAATTTATGAGTTGACAGATTATAACCTCCTGACTTTAGGGAGTGGAGGAAGTTTTCTCAACATTGGTTACAAAGTAACACTGAATTTGGCCAACAAGAAAATCCAACACCTGTTTAAGATTCTCTCTAATAAGAGGGTTATGAACAGGATGGGTCATGGAGAAACACTGTATGTCCTGAAGGCCAGGTTTGAAGGGAGTTTAAGGCGTTGCTCCCACATTTGGGAAACCCAATCATCCACTACTAATGTTGTCAATAGAAGACTGGAGTCCTGTTTTAAAGGAATAAAATGTCAAATATGACTTGAAAGCTGTATGTCACTTAGTACCATGCACAAGATATCCTTCTTTCAAGTTTGCCAAGGGGTCCAGGAAAGACCCAAGTGGAAGGAAGCTTTGGGAGATGGGCTGGCTCTGCCTTGTCAGCAATTTGAAGGATGGGGATCCAGCTGCAGGACTGCCTTATCTTGATACTATCTACGTACCCTGCTCAGCAGTGCCTGGTTCCTTCTTTGGCAACACCCTGTCTTCTGCTTATGTCATTTCCAGGAATACCTGCTGGCTTGCTCAGATCCAGAGCAGAAAAACATGTGCACATGTCAATTGCAAGTTCTGCTCTATGATGGGTGCAAGGGCTTTGTGCAGACAATGCAGGGAAATCACTACATTTAGGGAGGTCAACTATCCAAATGTACATCTGTCTACCTTCTTCTTGTCTCCTACCCTTTGACCTCCCTCAACACATGCAGATGATTTCATACATGCAGGTGTTGTATAATGCTATTTTGGAAGGTGGTAAAGTTAGATATTTGGATAAACATGGGCTCAGCTAGGACATTTTTGTGGTGAGATAAAATTTCATGTTTTACCTAAGCATCTGTAATTTGGAAGTTCATTTCCAGTGCTATACAGGCATTCTGCTTAGGGAAGGCAGAAGGACAAAAAAGTCTTCTGAAGTGATTGGAGAGATCTGGAAACTTTCTATTGTATGTTTCTGTACTTACAGTGGAGTGGAAACTGGGACATTTCTGGAACTAAAGTGCTCTGTGACATTTGCACTATCCTGGTTGGGTTATAAAAGTGCTACCTGGGTATATTCTCTGTTTCTCTCTGCCTATATATCTCTCTGTCTTTTCCCTTCTCCTTTTATCCACTTTGGTTTCATTCTCTCTGTCCACCATATACACCCACACTTCAGTACCAGAGAGTTCTGTAGAGGGTCGTATTTATTTCCTCCACCCCCATCTTCTATCCCCTACATCTTAGCTGCCATCCACCTTGTGGAATCTCTTGCCCTGCTTGGTTACCATGTGGTCTAGAGCCGTACTCTACCAGGTGGTCTGGGTCAGCCTCTCTTTCCATGTCCCTATCAGACCCAATCATTCTCAGTCATTCACAACTGCTACCCCAGGCCACTACAGATGGCCTGGGTCTCCAAGAAGTTCTCCGTTGGCCTAAACCTGAAAGATTTCTCCAGATCCTCTGAGCTTGTTATGGCTTCAGCTTACTAACATCAGAAGTATGAAGAAGGCTCAAACTTCACTTTCTCAAGCAGCAAGGGTGTTTATAGAAGAATTTAACAGTTTGTTAAAAAGAGAAAGCAGATTTTCTGAAGGCTGTGTGGCATAATAACTTCAGAGTCTTCTAGACCTCTTAATCCCCATTTGGACACGTATTAGCTGCTCAACTCAGGTAAGAATTTCAGAGGCAATTTTAATAAAACAAGAAGGGGACTTGGAAAGCAGGGATTAATTTCCAGCAGGGAGAGTAATCCCATTTGCTAGAATTACAGGTGGAAGGCAAGAGGATATAACAGTGGAGGTGAAGGTGGCAGCAGTAGTGATGGTCCTGAAGGAATTAGGAGAAGCAGAAATGTTGAGAAGTTAGCCTAGGGCTAGATAATGGGGAGAGTTGTTTTTCTCTCTAAGTGATAGAGGAGCGATCCAGATTCATCAAAGTTTTCTGATGAAAAAATAGAATCTAAAATAATTTTATAAATGGTGATCACATATAACTAAAAATGGTCATAATTACATTTAGTGTGGCCATGACCAGACATCCTGACTCTCACCTGGGAATGTGACATCACATACCTTTCACTTGGAGGACTATAGGCACAACAGTTACCCCTGAAAACAAGCTTAGAAAGTGTTAGAAGTCCATCAAGTAATGATTACAAAGATTCAAACAAGCAGGATCTTTTTTTTAATTTAATTTAATTTTTTAATCGGTATTTTTTTTAATTGCTGATATTGTACAGTTTTCTGTCTTTGACTACCCCCCCAGCCCACTGCCCCAGCCCTCCCCACCTCCCTCCCATTTCTACCCCCCATAGTTTTTGTCCATGTGTCCTTTATACTTGTTTCTCTAAACCATTCCCCTTTCCCCCTGAAATTCCCTCCCCTCTCCCCTCTGGTCACTGTCAGACTGTTCTCAAATTCAGTGTCTTTGTCTATATTATGTTTGTTTGTTTTGTTGATTAGGTTCCTGTTAAAGGTGAGATCATATGGTATTTGTCTTTCACTGCATGGCTTGTTTAGCTTAGCATGATGCTCTCCAATTCCATCCATGCTGTTGCAAAGGGTAGGAGCTCCTTCTTTCTGTCTGCTCTACTCTAAGAAGACAAGCAACCCAATTAAAAAATGGGCAAAGGATTTGAACAGACACTTCTCCAAGGAGGACATACAGAGGATCCAGAGACACATGAAAAGATGCTCGATATCGCTAGCTATCAGAGAGATGCAAATTAAAACTACAGTGAGGTACCACTTGACATCAGTCAGAATGGCCTTCATAAACAAAGCAACAAACAGCAAATGTTGGAGAGGTTGTGGAGAAAAGGGGGCCCTAGTGCACTGTTGGTGGGAGTGCAGACTGGTACAACGACTATGGAAAACAGTATGGAATTTCCTAAGAAAACTAAAAATGGATCGGCCTTTTGACCCAGCAATTTCTATGCTAGGATTATATCCTAAGAACCCTGAAACACCAATCCAAAAGAACCTATGCACCCCTATGTTTATAGCAGCACAATTTACAATAGCCAAGTGCTGGAAGCAACCTAGGTGCCCATCAGTTAATGAATGGATCAAAAAACTGTGGTACATTTACACAATGGAATTCTATGCAGCAGAAAGAAAGAAGGAACTCCTACCCTTTGTGACAGCATGGATGGAATTGGAGAGTATCATGCTAAGCGAAATAAGCCAGGCAGTGAAAGACAAATACCATATGATCTCACCTTTAACAGGAACCTAATCAACAAAACAAACAAACAAGCATAATATAAACAAAGACACTGAATTTGAGAACAGTCTGGCAGTGACCAGAGGGGGAGGGGAGGGAATTTCAGGGGAAAAGGGGAACGGTTTAGAGCAACAAGTATAAAGGACACATGGGCAAAAACTATGGGGGGTGGAAATGGGAGGAAGGTGGGGAGGGCTGGGGTGGTGGGCTGGGGGCGGGGTAAAAGACAGAAAACTGTACAATATCAACAATTAAAAAAATACTGATTAAAAAAATAAAAAAATTAAAAAAACCCAAAAAACTGTGGTACATTGACACAAACAAGCAGGATCTTTAAAAACCTTTCTTTTCCTATATAGTTTCCTCACAGATTAAATCTTTTCACTTGGGTGGGATAATAGCCTGTTTGATACTGGGATTAAAATATAGGATCCATAGACAGGGTATGTCTGTTTTCTATTCAAGATAGAAAACTGGTGCCTTTTCTTCTTTGCTCAAACTCTTCTCCCAATTTCACCTAACTGTTAACATTTTCTGCACAGCCTTCCACAAGCTGGCAGTATATTTCTACAGCAGAAATATTTTTTTATTCACAAATCAATCTCAGTGTGCAGCAAAGTGATGACAGTCATTGTCTTTGGATGGTGAGATTATAGATGACTCTCTTTTCTTCATTTTGATTATGTGCGTTGTCTGGTTTGGCTGCAGTTAATATGTATTACCAGTGAACAGAGATATTATAGAAGCAGTTCTAAAGAAGATTCAATTTCATTATGTCAAATGAATGAAGCTGGATCCAAAATTGTATAAGCAGTATGCCCTCAACTTAGTGTAACAGATAAATGATTAAGAGAACAAACCAGAAGGAAATGTGCCAAATTGTTAATAGTTGTCTCTGGGATCAGGACTCTGCACACTAGGCTCAGCTGAGAAAGGGGAGAAACGAAGGGTGCAAAATTTAAGGAGGCATGCATTTTCAGGGTCTGACAGGATTGGCACTTAGCAGTGAGTGCCTCCTTAAATTTTGTACTCTAGGCACTTTGCTTGCCTCATCCTAGTCTGGACCCAGCATGTGTGACTGAAATGTGAAGAAGTTTGAACTCTTTAACCAATCGGTTTTGAAATGACTGTTTTGATTTTGCACTTGTAAGGAGAAATGTAGTCATTACATTATCCATTTTCCCCAGACTGTCAGCAACCAGTTAGCTTTATGATTTCTCTTCCCATCTTGTTCTTAAGTCAGCCTGCTTTTCAACTATTTTTTTTTATCAATACTCTGAAGTTATTTGGCCTTTGGTAAAATTCTTACCATGAATCAACAACTTTCTCTGATTCTATATAAGGGCAGCTTCCAGTGTCAGCTGGAGCTTTTTCTCAACATTGCCCAGCAATCCTGCAAGTCCCTTATCAGCTCCCTCCTCCATTCCCCATGACAGTTATTTCAAACCTTCTCCATTCTCCTTAAACTACTCCTCATATCACCTTCCTCATTCTCAGTAAATTACTTTGCCTTCTTTATCAGTCTGGATCCTGGCAGGAATCAGATGTTACATTCAAACTGGATAATTAAAATGAGTTTAATGAAAAAAAAATTTACAAACCAACATGCCATAGTGCAGATCCTCAGGCTAGCAATAGTGAGGAGTGTTAAATCCTTAGGATTTGGGGGATAGGAAAGCTAGTAGTCATCAAAAATTGCAT
Organism: Glossophaga mutica; assembly: GCA_039655065.1. Lineage (NCBI taxonomy): Eukaryota > Metazoa > Chordata > Mammalia > Chiroptera > Phyllostomidae > Glossophaga > Glossophaga mutica. The sequence goes on from CM077318.1 coordinate 21,312,610, forward strand.
CGGACAACTGTCAGGAACTGTGACCTTTGTTAAAAAGAAATAGTTGACCTGAAGCAAAGCAGTAAGGAGGGAACTAGAGGAATAAATACCCAGGCCTCAGTCACCTTACACTCCACTATCTCCTGCTGATGCTTCCCACTGTCCAAACTCAAATTGAAGTGCCACAGAGGTCAGCCTCCTGCTTAAAGAGCAGGATGGAAAAGGGTGGAGTGGATGGGTAAACCTCCTATTTCAGATAAAATAGAGACCATTGAGTAGGATTTTCTTCAATTTCTGCAATTTTTTCCTGAATATGATTGCAGCCTTCCCTCTTTATTTCCCATTCCAAAGGAAGTGATGACACTAGTCCTCTCTAGAGTCATCTGTGCTTTGCTCATCAATTGTGCTGACTTTCCTGCCACCTCAGGCCATCAATTATCCCATTTATAACTTACATATTCAAGCTCTCTCTTCACAGGTTCCTTTCAATTTAGCATTTCACCATATACTTCCATATTAAAAGCAAACAAAACAAAACAAAGCACTTTCTCACATGACTGTATGGACTCCTTTACAATCCCCCTCCTCTTCATCACAGACAAGGTCTTGATGAAGTCATATACCCTTGAAAACATTTTCTTCCTTACCTTCCACTCACCAATTAATCAACTGTAGTCTGGCTCTTGGCAAAACTAAAGGACATATTTTCATCCTCACTCTACTTAATCTCTGAAGCATTTGATATTGGCTAATCCTTCCTTCTGGAAACTCTCTTCTGCTTGGTTTCTTACAGAAGTCAGGAAAGTATAGTAATTAACGACATGTTGTTCTGAGTTTCAGTTTCCTCTCATTTCAAATTGACGTAGTAATATTACCTATGCTAGCTCCTGACACACTGCAAGGCCTTTATAAATGAGAGCTATATTTGTGACTTTACTATCTCTGTTTTCCTGGAAAACTTTGGCCACTCCTCCTAACCTTTTATCATCTTTCTCTTCTCTTGTGTATTACCAGATTTTTTTATTCCTTATTTTCTTTATTCATACTGCATGGATGAACTTGTCAAAAATCACTGCTTTAACTACATCTATAGGATATTGATTGTCCATCTCTATTATCCATCTGAAACTCATTCCTCTGTTCAAGATTGGTTATTGAATATATTTATATGAATATGCCAATGACATTACAAACTCCACATGTCTGAAACCACACTCATGGTCTTTCTTTTAACTTTTAGTCAATGCTCATCTTTTCCATTCCTTATCTCAGGGATAGCACCAAATACTCTCAGCTATACAATCCAAAAACCTGGGCTCCATTCTTGATGTACTCCTCTCCCTAACTGACCCTACTAAATTCAATCAATCAATACAAATCCTGCTGTATATTCTACTTTTTGTGCTTTGAATTCCTCCCCTTCTCATCACTACAAAAAGTACTATAGTTCATGTTATTATTACTTCTTACATGATCACTTTAATTGTCCTCTAACTTGTATAGTTTGCTGCACCCATCCCTAATCCTCACTTGGCAGAGAGCTCATTAAAAATGTGATTCTGATAATGCAACTGCTACCCATTGTCTTTAAGACAAAGTTTAGACTCCTTAATCCAACATATATCACATTTTCTTTATTCATCCATCAAAAAACATTTATGTTGTAATTTTTACTCTTAAATGGGCTTGGCTTCTTTACTGAAAATGGGACATATAATATTTTGTGACCTGAATTCGTAAGAGAATTTTTCATTATTCAGGAGTGACTAGAAAAATCACAGAACTAGCCCTGGTTCTGATCCAGGGGAGGAATAAAGCATAGGTGTCACAGCATAGATTTGAATGGCCAGTGGGGAAGTCACATTTTTTTTTCAATGGAACAATTACAGATACTACACATACTCAGGTTGTAGAGTGGGGAGAACATTGCTTCAAGAGGCTGAGAATAAGGATGAATGTCCAGGCTCTAATACTTGCTGGTTGTGTGACTTTGGACAGGCTATTATTTAATCTTTAAGAGCCTCAATTTTCTTATCTAAAATTTGGCAGCTTTACCTGTATCACAAAGGTATTAGGAAGATAAGACAAAGTGGCAAATTGAAAATGCCTTTGTTGTATATGTGCAAGAGATTATTAACATGTAATAATCTAAAATGTAGAGAAAAACAAAATCTCAGAATAAAAAAAAGCTACTGAGGCTTTTCAGAACATATATATCTCACTAAGGAATAAAGTACAGATTGACAAATCAATAACATAGTTGTCAGACAGTTTATAAGAAAATTCTAGTTTTTTTTTGTTTTGTTTAGTATTCTATAGTTACACATTACCAGAGATACTATTTCCATGACTTCTTGATTCCTTATACTGCTTGACATGATTCTAGAAGCAAGCTAGTGTCCTTCTCACCATAGAAAATACAAAAAGATATAAATATATTAATATAGTCTAATAATAGTTTTGTGAGGGGGAGTAGAGAGAGACAGATAGAGGTGCAGAGAGACAGACAGAGACCAAGTTAATTTTGTGCTAGACATCACCAATAATTGATTTACTGGCAACACTTATGAAGCCTGTACCATTTGTTTTATTTGTGCCCTGGTGCTACAGTATTACTGTAGCAAACCATTTCCCAGGCTGTCAACGAGAAATTTTTAACCTTTAGCCTTCAAAAATTATGAATGGTTCTTTTTTTTTGAAAGCCTCTTTCATTTCTAGGCCACATTTTCCTCCATTCCTACAGAAAACTCCCACCTAGACCCAAATTCTGTTTCAGGCTTGAATTATGGAAATGTTAAGACTTTGATTTCTCAATACCAAAACCCAAGGTGGTTGCAACTAAACCATGAAACTCATGACAAAGAGTCACCCCATTAATCTCAATCTTGGTTAAAGTTCAAAGAGAATTGAGTTTATAGTCACTTGTCAGTTGCTATATATCTGCCTCAAAAACAATTACCAAAGGGCAGAAGTTATAGAGAGTGAACTTCTAATGTTCCTAGCCATTTTGTGACTTAGGCATGGAAGTGGGTACAACACAGGCAGATCTAAGTTCACACCTGAAAGTGACATTTCTCTTCTCTAAACTCATATGCCTCTCACGGCCCTTTACTGAATTTAGCCCTAAGGTGTAGTTAGTTTTGTACATATTTTGTCTCTTAGACTGTGAAGGACCTTGTGACAAATCCTTCTTTGTAGCCTAAAGTGCCTAGTACAGTGCTTGGTACTACAGTGGGCTTCAATAAGTGATAATTGAATTAATAGATGAATGATAGCTTGACATTGGCCATGTTTTATAAACTGCAGGCTGGAGGAGTTCGTTTACCAGAATAGCTTTCTTTACTCATAAAGGACTTTATACACTGCTGAAGCACCTGGAAGGTTACTATAATCACTGTATCTTGTGATTACATCTTCAGTTTAAGTTACTGTTGATAATTCACATAGTTCCATTCTACCTAATTCATCTTCATGTCCCTTTGGAAAAGTTTTGGAATGTAGCAGTATGTGTCAACCCTGATTGATTGGTAGTGGCTGCCTGGATGGAATACCTTGATCAGAACGGTTCTGAGAAATCTGGACCCAATGGAAAAAAAATGCTGTAATTGAAAGGCAAGGTTTTCCTGGAGAGTATAGACACAGGTAACTCACATTTCTCATCTCTTTTTAGAGTGTGCCCTCAGGGCCTATTTTCTCACCACAGATATGATATCAATTTATAAAATATGGATCATAATATACTACAAAATTTAAAGTTTGTGCCCCTGTCCTGGGTGCCAGATGTGGGGGGGCTTCGCTAGCAGAGCCCCATACCTCTGTCACAGATGAAAATAAAAACTACCAAGACATGACTGCTTGGGGAGGAAAGGTGGTCAAACTCTCAGAGGAGAATGACCCAGAGCCCCTTCCTCACTAGGCTTTTATTGGTTTCAAATACACAGGAATACAGGTTTAACATGTCAAAGAAATCTGAGGGCTTAATCTAAGTTAGTGTTTGTCAGGAAAGGGGGTTGCCAAACTTTGGGAGACATGCTCATTTCCTCCTCGGACACTTATCACTTAAGTGAGAGCACTCTTAGCAAAGCAGGTTTCACAGGACTTTAGGAATTCTTTCTTATGCCCGATCACCCAGGGAGCCATCCTGGCCAATACAGGGCTGCACCATTTGCCCCCACAGTTTCATCGGCTTCAAGCCGATTAGGAAGCAGGAGACATCTCCCAGACGGAAATGAGGACTTGGGCTATGTTAGAATAGCCGGGGGGCAAGGGTCCATCACATCCTCTTTGCTGCAGCCCCCCTGAGTCCTTCCATGAGGCCTCCCAAGTGGTCACGTCTGGCTTAGGTTGCCCCTCCCATGAGGAGTCTTACCCATCATTGACTGCCAACCAAGCATTGGAGCCAGAGATGGATGAGGCAGAAGCAGTACTCCTGCCAGGGAGATAAGTTTTGTCTCCTTAGTAGCTCATGTCCTTGTGACAGAACAGACCCAGATGAAGTGGGTCCCTTGGGCTCTTACACAGCCGACCATGGGGTGAGGGTTACAACTCCTGAAACCAGGCTGAACAGTCCGCAACACTGCTTATTTCTCATTAGCAATTGATCTCCACAATATCATTTGCCTAAACCTGACATCAGTGAAGTTCTAATGTGATAGTAGATATAAACAGTATTGGTAAAGGTAAAAAATACTACACATGTGGAAGGGGCTATTATTCCTTCACTTCATTTTTAGTGAGTGATTCTCCAAATGTCTTCCTAGAACATCAGTATTAGCATCACTTGGGAATTGTCAGTAGTGTAAATTCTTAGCTTGTATCCCAGACCTACTGAATCAGAAACCACTGTTCCAAGACTTCTAAATAACCCAGATAGGTTAGCTCTGGATTTTACCTTTCCCAAAAGGAAGGATGTATTTTACATCTAGGATTAGACCCCAATATAGGAACTCCATTAAGATCAAGTATCTTTCAGTCATCTAAGTAAATACTTATTCCTAAAACGAAAACAAAAATACCTCTAATTCTTTGCTCAATCCACCAAACCAAAATATCACAAACCCATTGGGGAGAGCATAATATTTTATTATGACTGTAACCGAGCAAACTGAGGCTTGGCCACATGGTGCCTTAACACATGACCCAACCATTAGTGTTGAAGGAAACAGGTTTTTATTTACAGAGTTCCTACTTCAGAGGAGCTGAGAGCACTCCTGTTCAGAACCATCCTCTCCCATAAGACCCAGTATTTCCCATGCTCCCCAAAAGGCTACAAACCAAACTATTCCTGGAGGTTCCCCATATCCTTATCTGCTCTTAAGCCAAGTGTGCAAACATGTCTCCAACCCCTCTGGAATGTGCACTTGAGGGTTTCAGAGTTGTTATTCTCTCGTAGTAGCTCTCTCCTTCTGGATCTGGTGTGTGATGTTCTCAGCCTCCATGTGGTGGTTCAGGGAAACATGTGCTGTGTTATACAAGATCATGGTGGAATCCAGAGAGACATGTGTCCCAAGAGAGTGGCTTCTCCATACATCCTTCAAAAAAGCAGGAATCTGCAGTTCAGCATTCCTGGTCACAGTTCAGCTCCAAACATCTCCCATGAATCCATGCTTGGGTAGGCAGGTCCCCACACAGCTCTATCATCTCTTTCCTTACACCCTTTCAGACTGCATAGCTGCTTCCTCTCTCTCAGCCCACATGGCCTCTTCTTCTCCAAACTTCATGGCATCTCCTTACACACCAGACCTCAGGGTGGACTGGGCCCTGTCTTACACCCTTTCTGACCACATGGCTGCTGCCTCTCTCTCAGCCTGCATGGTTTCTTCCTCCTTCTCTCTCAGACCATCCTTATTTTTTCCACATTTTTATTGTTATTCCAGTACAGTTGTCTCCATCCCCCCCTCACTAAACCAATGGTACTTCATCATTCTTATTTTAAATGCTCAGCCCAGAATTTCCTATGTGACCTCATATCTGGTCCCTCCTATGATGTGCCACTTTTGCCAGTTCCTCCATATCTTTTACCTTCTTCTGGCTACCATCTTTAGTTAGGACAAGAGTTCCCCATAATGCAGGGACATCTGGGGTGGGCATCCACTTCCCCTGGCTATGTCATGAGTCACTATATGCTCTAAAGTCACATACACCTGCCACACTGGGTTGCAGCCTCTCCATTCAAGAAAGGCACAGCTATTAACTTGCATTGTTATATAAAATATCTTAAATGCCATATCATGCATTTCCTCCTTCCCCCAACCAAAGGTTTGTGGATTTTCTCCTATTTTCAGGGGACTCTCACTCTGTACCCCATTACATGGCTAACATGATATTTAACATCAAGCCTTTGTCCAAAGGCATTCCTGACACAGACATACCTTTGGTTTCACAAAATGATAGTTATATCCCAAGGACTGCTAAATAAATAGGGTCTTTAAAATGTGACTCTCACACAGGAGTGCTTATTCTTATCAGTAAGCAGTGTTATGGATTGTATCCGAGACATGGGTGTAGCTTCACAATGACCATGATATCAAGTTAGGCATTAATATAATCTTGTTCATAGAAAATTCTACTTGTGATATAAACAGCTAGCATTTGTTACTACTAAGCATGTGCTAAGGGCTTTATGTAAATTTGTTGGCAACAGTAAAAACAGCACCAGGTGTTAGACTGGTGGAGTCAGACCAAACTTTGGTTCAGCAACTTCAGTAGTTGAGATCTGTCTAGGAAAGAATTCAGAGTTAAGATTCAAACTATAACAGAAAGTTTATTTAGAAAGTCACAGAGGTAGAAGAAGTGAATGGTAGAAGAAATAGGCTCAGAAAACAAATTACAGAGACAAAAGAAGGGTCCTTGGAGCTTAGGAGAGAGGAAGGTAAAGGTAACACACCTGGTGGGGAGAAAAGGGGGAGAAGAAATGTGTGGGCTTCCTCATAGGAGGAGAATGTGCTGGGTCTTCCTCCTAAGGGCTTTTAAGGGTGGAAATTTTAAGGGAGGTCTGAGGGGAGGGTATGAATAAAATATTCATCAGCTTTCCTTGTGTGTCTTCTCAGGGTCATGGCCTACACTGATTGCTAAGAACCAGAGCAGGGGTTCATTTGTCGTTATGGCTTGTCCTTATATCAGCCATGGTGGTACTTCTCTGGTTTTGCTGCTTCCTAGGCCTGGAGCTGAAACAAAACTGAGGCTTAGATGTATTTCATATAGGTAACAATATCATTGTCCTGGGGACTTATGCTTAAGGGCTGTTCTCTGGCCCCTGTTGTTCATTCTCCCTCTAAGGGGATCTAAACCACATGACTAGCAACTTGTCAGGGCAGAAAAGGTCAAGGGAGGGTAAACAGCATGATCAGTGATATGCTAAGGGAGGAAAGGTCACCCTGGAGGGCAAGGTCTTTGTTTTCCCAGTTTTACCCATTGCTAGGCACCTGGGGCATTCCACCCTGGTGACCTTCTGTTCCTGGCACACCGTACTTGCTCTGCTTATGTCTGTCTAACTGCCTACCACAAATTCTCTCACTTAAACTTAATGACCATCCTTGGGGGCAGGTACTATAATCATCCCCATCTTCCAGATGAGGAAACTGAGTCTCAGAAGATAGAGAATTTGCAGAGGGGTTAAAGAACTTGCTAAGCTAAACCAGACAGTGGGGCTTGGATGTGAAACAGAATCCATATTTTTGAAAGCCCAAACTCTATTTCTTCATCACTGTGCTATAGGAAATCTTCGATGAAGATTCTATGGGGTAGGCCATTTTCTTTTCCTACTTCAGATAGGGCCAACAACCTACTCCTGCTTCTCCTGTTCATTAAATATGCACACACGCACACACACACAAAGGAGGAAGAGAGTTGCCTGACTTCCCTGGGACTTCATTAACATTTGAAACTAGATTTAAGTAGAGCATAAAGGAGCGTAAGGGATCTTAATAATCCTTGTCCTCTACCTAATTTAACCCTGAATCAAGTTGTGGAATCACTTTTTCCTTGACGTTTTTTAAACATTAAGGAGCTAGTCTTCATACTGGAATCCTTGAGTTCAGTTTTGCTTCAGATTTCACCCAAATCCGAGAATTTGGATAAATGAAGAAATTATCCATCACCAGATATTGCTTGTCTCTTGGAACATATCACAATAAAATTAATATTTCTTTTTAAAAGAATAAACCATATGAAATCTTAGTAACAAAAAATTATCTGCATTCAAAGAGAGTGCAATTTAGATAAAGAAAATAAATTAGTTTATTTCTATCATTAATAAACATTGATAGAGTTTCTATTATGCATCAACACTGTGTAAGGAAATGTGGGAGATAAAGATGTTAAATTCTTAATAAGGATATTTTCAGAGATATGGTGACATTTTGTTGCTATTTCATCAAAATGTCAGTCCAAAAAAGCTGCATCAGATTGTCCTATGCCCCTTTAAAATATGATTGTTGCTGTCAAGAAGCTTAGAGTCATGAAGAAGTAATACCCATGTGTGTTTGAATGTACTGGGACATGGACCTAAGCCACCACCTAAACTGGAACAAAGAAGGTATAAGTCACCAGCTAAATACCTTACCATGAGATTCCCCATATCAGAAGAAACTGAGGCATAGCTGCTGGCATCTTGCTGAAACAAGCTGAATACTCACTGCCCCCTCCCCTCTCCCTTGAGCTTTCTACAGAATCAGCCATCCATGATCAGATACCCAGGACACCTGGAGCAGATCAGCAGGGTGACTCACCCTCCCTGAGGGTCACTCATCCTCCCCCAGGGTCTGCCACATACCTTGCAAGCCCTTCTACCCTTTCCCTTGAGGCTGCCATCCATCCGGAGCCAGCCCACCTGATCACTGTGTCCTGACTTGAATAAAAGCCCTTAATTGGACTTTTCTGGCTCTGGGACCTTTCTTAGCCACCTTGGCTAAATTTCGGTGATTTATATCACAATCATTAATCTACACCATGACATTGCAGCATAGATATTGTCTCCTTTTATAGAAGAGGAAACTGAGGACAAGAGAGCTATGTAATTTGCCCAAGATCACATATTGGGTGAATGGCTGAGCCAGTATTTGAATCTGGGTCAGTCTATTCTGTTGGGCCAAACCAAATGGAATGTCAGAGGCCATGGCTAGATTGCAGTGGATGGAGGAGTCATTTGTAAACAAGGAGACAGAGAAGGGAAACAGATGACTCTTTCCCAAGCCTGATGATAAAGCTTGGGAGAGAAATGTGTCAGACATATGAGGATCGGGGAAAGTTTGTTGTTCTGGCTTGGTTTATGGGTGAAAAGGCTGAAAGAAAATGCAGTGTGTGCTACCAACAAGGCTATGGGACAGGAAGTTTTTCCTGAAGCTTGTATTGCTGTTGGCAGGGCAGACAATGATCGACATATTTAGTACAAAGACATCTTTAGGACAATGGATCTATCTGGCCATAGAGCAGGAAGCTCTTAAGTGCCATAGCCATGTAAGGGTAGTAAATTATCTCAAAATCAGTTTGTGAGAATATTGTGTTTTAGCTCATTTAGTTTCTATTTCACATTTCTGATATGTCTTCAGAGGATGGAAAGCTAGAAGCTACATTTCCATTTCTCTTGCAGTTGGATTTCTGGGTGATGCAAAACAATCGGAGGTACTTGTTTGATTTTTGAAGGCAGAAGTTAAATGTACCACATGATTTAACTTGTATGTGGAATCTAATGAACAAAATAGAAACTGAAGCTTAGATACATGGAACAGACTTATAGCTGCTAGAGCGGAGGGAAGACTGGATGAAAGATGGCAAAGGGATTAGCCAAAGAACATTTATGCATGACCCGTGGACACAGACAACAGTATGGAGATTGACTGTGGGAGGGGAGAGGATGGGGTTTGGTGGAGATGGGAAGAGGGAGAAAAAGTGGGGACAACTGTAATAGCACAAACAATTGAAAAAAGAAGCAGAGACCTACTCCAAAATATCATAACTAAAATGCCAAAAGTTAAAGAGAGAATCTTAAAAACAGCGAGAGATTTACTGGATGTAAATTGAATGACTTATCTAAAGTCAGATAGCTAGTAAGAATGGGGGCTGGTCCTGGAACTCAAGTCTATCTCATTGCAGACCCCAAGTTTTGTACCACTACCAAAATAATGCTGAAATAGCTAAAGCACTTATTTACTGAATCTTTTCAACCTCTTCTTGAGGTGTGACTAAGTTAGAATTTTTTAAAGAGGACATGAGTTAGACTTATGAACTTTAAATTTGTTTTCTGTTGCTGTGCAACAAATCATCCCCAAGCTCATGGCTTAGAACAACATCCACATATAATTGGAGTTTTCATGGGTCAGGAATCTGGGGACAACTTAGCTGAGTCTTCTGCTCAGGGTTTCACAAGGCTGCAATCAAGCTATTGGCTGGGGCCAGGATCCCATCTAAGGCTCAAGATCCTTTCTTGAGTTACCAACAACTCATGTGGTTGTTGGCACAATTCATTTTCTTGCTGCAGTAGAACTCATGGCAGCTCCTTCTTCAAGGACATCAGAAGAGAGAATCTGACTTCTTTGGGTCTCTTCTTTCTGGGAAGGCCTGAAACCTCTTTTAAAGCGCTCATCTTATTAAGGTCAAGCCCACCCCAAACAATTTTTAATTAACTCTAAGTTAACTACTTAATTAGAGGCCTTACTTACATCTGTAAAATCCTACCACATTTGTAATATTGTATTTGTTTGAAACAAGTAACAAGCTCCACCCACATTTAAGGAGAAGGGCTTATATAAGAATATAAATACCATAGTATGGGAATTACAGTGGCCATCTTAGAATTTTGCCTATCACAAAGTTGAAACAACTTTTCCAATTGATGTTTTTCATGTATCTATCAGAGGCACTCAAAGTCTTTAATGTCTTTAGAGCCACAATTATATTGTTTTACCATATTCTTCCTAATACTTTATTATCATTTAATAATTGAAGACATGAAATTACAGAAGCAAGTGCTAACAGAAATACCTAAGTTACAGGGTTACCGGAGTATTAAATTCAATAATTTATGTTAAATGCCTCACATTGTAGTATGCATAAAGCAAGTGTTCAATGACTAGTGGCCATAGTAGAGAAGAGTAGAGATATTGGCCTTTTTTAGTCTCTGAGAAATTTCTGTCTGGAAAATATGCGGGATGCTGCATGGGCAGGGTTGGAGCCCATTCACATGTCAGCAGCTTAGAGGCCAAAACACTCTTCAAGCTGGCTTTCACACTGGCTTTCACACCATGCCTGCAGCTCCCCCTTTGCTTTTCAGAGTCAAGAGCTGGAGCCAGGTGAATGGTCAGTAAGCTTCCAGTTCCAAAGGCAAGTCCAGTTTGAGAGTTTACTTTTGGCTCACCAAGAAACCTTCTGTGTCCAAAGGAAGTGCAGTGTAATGTTTTCAAGTTAGAGCTGTAAAATCAGACTGTCTTGTGTTTGAATCCCATCTGTGTGGTATAAAGCAAATTAACATTAATTCTCTGTGCCTCTGGTTACAAAGTGGGGATTATGAATAGCAACTACTCCATAGGATCATTCATTTAGTCTGCAGATAGTTATTGAATAACTACTGGGTACCAGGAATGGTACTAGATTCTGGGAATACAGCACAGAACAAACAGACAAGAATCTTGACCCTCATGGAGACAAATAACAAGATAAGTAAGTAAATATGCACATGTTTCATAGTGATAAGTGTGATGCATTTATGAGCTGAGCTACAGTGTTGAGGTTGTAGAGAGGGATCATGATTCAAAATATAGCAGTTAAGGAAGGCCTTATTAAAAAAATGATCTAAACCCTACACCTACAAGAACTGGAGGAACAACAACAAAGACAGCCCAGAGCAAGTAGAAGGAAGGAAATAACCACAATCAGAGCAGAATTAAATGATATAGAGACTAAAAGCACAATTCTACAGATCAATAAATTCAGGAGCTGGTTCCCTGAAAAGATAAATATTGACAAGCCATTAAGCAGACTCATCAAGAAAAACAGAGAGAGGACCCAAATAAGCACAATCAGAAATGAAAGAGGAGAGATTGCAACTGATACCAGAGAAATGCAAAGGATTGTAATAAATTACCATGAAGAACTATATGGCAAGAAATTTGAAAATCTAGGTGAAATAGACAAATTTCTAGAAAAATATAATCTTTCAAAACTGAATGAAGAAGAAGCAGAAAACATGAACAGACCAAAAACACCTGACAAAATTGAAGCAGCAATAAAAAAACTCTGGACACACCAAAGCCCTGGACCAGATGGTTTCACAGGAGAATTTTATAAAGCATTTAAGGAAGGGCTCATCCCAATCCTTTACAGACTATTCCAAAAAATCCAAAAATAGGGAAGACTCCCAAACTCTTTTTATGAAGCCAGAATCATCCTAATTCCAAAACCAGTTAAACATATAAGAAAGAAAACTACAGGCCATTATTGCTGATGAATATAGATGCTAAAATTCTCAACAACATATTGGTAAACTTCATCCAGTAATACATGGAAAAGATCACACACCATGACCAAGTGGGATTCATCCCAGAGATGTAAGGATGGTACAATATTCACAAAGCAATAAATGTAATATATCACATAAACAAAAGGAAAGACAAAAATCACATGATCATATCAATAGATGCAGAAAAAGCATTTGATAAGGTACAGCACCCATTTATGATAAAAACACTCAGCAAAGTGAGAATAGAGGGAGCATTCCTCAACATAATAAAGGCCATATACGAGACACCCACAGCCAACATCATACTCAATGGGCAAAACCTAAAAACTTTCCCACTAAGATCAGGAACAAGACAAGGTTGTCCACTTTCACCACTTCTATTCAACATAGTATTGGAAGGCCTAGCCACAGCAATCAACAAGAAAAAGAAATAAAAGGCTTCCAAATTGGAAAGGTGGAAACAAAACTGTTATTGTTTGCAGATGACACGATAGTGTACATAGAAAATCCTATAGACTCCACCAGAAAACTACTCCACCTAATAACTGAATTTGGCACAATGGCAGGTTACAAAGTCAATATCCAGAAATCAAAGGCATTTATGTACACTGACAATGAAATATCAGAAAAAGAAATCAGGAGAAAAATACCATTTGATATAGCAATAAGAAAAATAAAGTACCTAGGTATAAACCTAACCAAGGAGGTAAAAGACCTGCACTCAGAAAACTACACAACACTGAAGAAAGAAATCACGGAAGACACAAACAAATGGAAGCATGCACCATGCTCATGGATTGGAAGAATTAACATCATCAAAATGTCCATACTACCCAAAGCAATTTATAGATTCAATGCAATTCCTATTAAAGTACCAATGACATATTTCACAGATACAGAGCAAACATTTCAAAAATTTATATGGAACCATAAATGACCCTGAATAGCTGCAGCAATTTTGAGAAAGAAGTGCAAAGTAGGAGGGATCACAATACCTGATATCAAACTGTATTATAAGGCCACAGTAATCAAAACAGCTTGGTACTGGCATAAAAACAGGTGTATAGACCAATGGAACAGAAAAGAGAGCCCAGAAATAAACCCTACTCTCTATGGTTAATTAATATTCAACAAAGAGGGGAAGCAGCATAAAATGGAGTAAAAATAGCCTCTTGAACAAATAGTGTTGGGAGAGCTGGACAGCTACATGCAAAAAAAAAAAAGAAACTCAATCACCTACTTATACCATACACAAAAATAAATTTAAGGTAGATTAAAGACTTAAATATAAGTTGTGACACCATCAAAGTCCTAGAGGAGAACATAGGCAGGAAAATCTCAGACATTCCATGCAGCAATATTTTCACTGATATGTCCCCTAGAGCAAGGAATATAAAGGAAAGAATAAACAAATTGGACCTCATTAAATTAAAAAGCTTCTGCATGGCTGAAGAAAACAGCATTAAAATGAAAGGAGAACCAACTGTATGGGAAAACATATTTGCCAATGATACTGCAGACAAGGGCTTGATCTGCAAAATATGTAAAGAACACGCATGACTCCACTCCAGGAAGACAAACAACGCAATTAAAATATGGGCAAAAGACTTGAACAGACACTTCTCTAAGGAGGATATACAGAGGGCCCAGAGACATATAAAAAGAAGCTCAGCATCACTAGCCATCAGAGAGATGGAAATTAAAACCACAATGAGATACCACTTCACTCTGGTCATAATGGCCATCATAAACAAATCAACAAACAATAAATGTTGGAGAGGATGGGGAGAAAAGAGAACCCTAGTACACTGTTGGAGGGAGTTCAGACTGGTGCAACTGCTGTGGAAAACAGCATGGAATTTGCTCAGAAAACTAAAAATGGAACTGTCTTTTGACCCGGCAATTCTACTGCTAGGATTATATCCTAAGAACCCTGAAAATTCAAACCAAAAAACCTATGCACCTCAATGTTCATAGCAACACAATTTTCAATAGCAAAGTACTGTAAGCAACTTTAGTGCCTATCAGTAAATAAGTGGGTCCCAAAACTATGGCACATTTACATGATGGAATACTACACCGCAGAAAGGAAGAAAGAGCTCCTAGCCTTTTTGACAGCATGGATGGAACTGGAGAGCATTATGCTAAGTGAAATAAGCTGGGTGGTGAAAGACAAATACCGTATTATCTCACCTTTAAGTGTAACCTATTCAACAAAACAAACAAGCAAGGAAAATATAACCAAAGGCATTGAAATTAAGAACATTCTGATAGTAACCAGAGGGGAGGTAGGAAGGAATAATGAAGGAAAGCGGGGAAAGGTTTTCAGGAACAAGTATAAAGGACACATGGACAAAACCAAGGAGGGTGGAATCAGGAGAGGGAGATGGGGATGGCTGGGGTGAGGGGGAGTGGTGGGAGGGCAAATGCAGACAATTGTACTTGAACAACAAGAAAATACTTAAAAAACAATAAATAAATAAATTTTAAAAAGATGGTCTAGAGCAGGTTAGGGGGAAAGCCATGTGGATACCTTGGGAGAAAGCATTCCAGGCAGAGGGCACTGCATGTGCAAAGGCTGTAGATTGAGCATATGATATATGTTGTGGGAACAGTAAAGAAGCCAGTATTACTGGAAAGTGTTGAATGAGGGGATTTGTGAGAATTAAATGAGGCAATACATGTGAAGTATGTAGCACAGGGCCTGGCTCTAAGGGGTCCTTCACCAATGTTGGGGTGTGGCAGGGAATTGAAACTTGAGCAGGGGATAGATCAGAGATGGTGAAAGAGTAAGTGGAAGCTACACTAACCTCTTCCCAGAACCTATCTGGAATTACAGCAAAACTGAAGAGAAATAATAATGAATAACCAATTGAACACTAGCTGGAAAGAAGCATGGGTAAGCAGGAAAAAACACTTCACCACAATGAGACTGATAGGGAGTACAGAGGAGTTGTGAGTGCTCTGGCAGGGTTCCCACAGGCAATAGCTGAAGTTCTGGAGGGGTATTTCAGTGGCTGGGGGGACCCCAGAGGGAACTCTGAGAAGCATGGGGTCTAAACCCCAAGCTTGGCTCCCCAACCAACAGCACCAGAGCCAGAAAGGTACCCAGATATCACCCAGCTGTGAAAATCAGCAGCATTTATGTCTGCCAGGAAGAGACAGCTGGGGAGTCAGAGAACTTCTTAAAGTGTCAATGCACAAAATTTCATTTTGTAGCCATTCACCCTGGGCTCCAGCAGAGGGAGGGTAGAGTGGACTAGAGCCTCATGAGAAGAGTCTGGGACTAGTGGCTTTGGGGATCGAACCGAAGGATCAGCCACCAGGATCCCTGTGCTGGGTCATTTCCCATACTGCAGGAGCCATCTCTCACATGCAGAGCACTCCTCTCCAAATGGCAACAGCCTGAGGGGAAGCAATAGCCCCGGGCAGGAATTACTACTCTGCCCCACCCTGTGGAGCATAAGCCAAACTGCTGGTTACACCTAGAGGCTACATCACTGAGTAGTTTAACAACTAAGGTGGATCTCTTGGAGCTCTATGAGACTTCAGCTAACCCTACCCATAGCATGATGCTGATAAAAGCCAGACTTGGTGCACACCTGGTTCTTTCTTCACACAAGCAAGCCCAGAAGAGGCCAGCAGAAGGAACCATGCACAGTGAATCACCGATAGCTCCAAACAGGTTGACCAGGGCCATTTGCAAGCAGTGTCTGACAAAATCCTACACCAGAGTCTTTGCAGATCTACCTAATACACAGAAACAAATACAAAGAAGTAGTCAAAATGAGAACAAGACAGACCCCAAATGAAAGAACAAGAGAATTCTCCAGTAGAAGAGCTAGATGAAATGGAAGCAAGCAATTTGTCAGATACAGAGTTTAGAATAATGACCATAAGGTACTCAAGTGCATGAAAACAATGCATAGAAACCATGAAAAAGGACCAGTCATAAGTAAAGAATGCAATATCTGAAATAAATAATACACTGGAAGAAATAAACAGTAGGTTAGATGAAACAGGATTGAATCAGTGATTTGTAAGACAAAGTAGGAAAAAACACCTATGAAGAGCAGTACAAAGAAAAAAATGAAGAGATCTTAAGAAATATTTTGGATATCATGAAGCATAACAACATCCACATAATGGGAATAATGGAAAGAAAAGAGAGTGAGCAAGGGATCGAGACCCTATTTGAAGAAATAATGACTGAAAAATTCCTCAATCTGGTGAAGAAAAAAGTCATACAAGTCCAGGAAGCTCAAAGAGTCTCAAACAGGTTGGAACAAAAGAGGTCTACATCAAAATACATCGTAATTAAAATGACAAGGCTTAAAGATAAGGGAAAAATTTCTAAAAGCCATGAGAGTAAAGCAGGTAGTTACATGTTGTGGATACTGGCCCACAGTGTCTGTGGTGTTATGGATGAGATGAGACAAATTTACATGTACTACTGAGTCCTGTGGAGAAAAAGGGACAGTACGGCCACTCCCTCCAGAGGATAGTGCCCTGACCCTTGCCTTGGCAAGCTTTCATTGGGTTTAATTTGCATAGGAATACAGGGTGTATATGTAAAGCTCCTCAATCATTGTCAGGCAGAAATGATCAAACAATAGATAACATTCAAAGAACCCTGAGGGCTTATTCTGAGTCAGGGTCAGATAGTTAAAGGGCCATAAAACTTTGGGGAACAAACTCACTTCCTGCTTGGACCCTTATAATTTAAATTGAGGGTATTAGCAAAGTAGGTTTCATAGGATTTTATGCATTCTTTCTTAGGCCTGATCACCCTAGGGAACCCGCCCTTTCCAGAACAGGGCCTCACCCACCTCCAGCATTGTTTCAGGCTTAAGTCTGGCAGGGCAAGTAAGGCAGCCAAGAGATTAGGAGACTTCTTGCAGAAAGAATGAGGACTCGGACTTCTGGCCAAGATGGAGGCGTAGGCGGACACACTGTGCCTCCTCTCACAACCAAAATTAAGGACAACAAATATTTAGAAACAAGAAAACAACCAGAACTTATAGAAAATTGAAATTTACGGAAGTCCAACAACCATTCATCCAGACCGGTAGGAGGGGCGGAGTTGCAGTGGGTGAAGGTGGAGGTGTGGGAGCGCAAGCAGCAGCGGCTGGCAGTTCCCAGGTGCACAGGTGGCGGCTGGCGGTCCCTGGGCCCACAGGCAGCAGCTGGTGGACCCCGGGCACAGGGGGGCAACTGTGCAGAACCAGTGAGGCCGCACAGGGCTGCTGGCTGACCAGGTGGTCCCACATTCGCACGCACAGACGGTCCAGGCAGAGGAGAAGTGGCGGAAGGAACTGAATCCAGGAGAGAGCAGAGCAGGCGCCATTTTTCCCTCTCAGACCCCGCCCCCACATACAGCGTCACAACCCAGCGACTGGGCTGCCCCACAATGGGGAGTGCCTGAGGCTCCACCCCTCACTACGTAACAGCACGCTGGCATGCGCAGATAATCCAGGTGAAGGGGAAGCAGTGGAAGGGACCGGAGTCCAGGAGAGAGCAGAACAGGCACCATTGTTCCCTCTTGGACCCCGCCCCCACCTAAAGCGTCACAACCCAGCGACTGGGCTGCCCCGCCCTGAGGAACACTTAAGGCCCCACCCCTCATACGTAATAGCTGCGACCAGACTAAAACCAAAACAAAACAAACAAACAAAAAAAACACCAAAAATGGCTCAAACCGGAGAACCAATCAAAACCCCAGAGCCAATTCCTCTAAGCAGTGAAGAGATAGCCAACCTATCAGATGCACAGTTCAAAGCACTGGTCATCAAAATGCTCACAAAATTGGTTGATTTTGCTCACAAATTAGATGAAAAAATGCAGGCTACAATACGTGAAATGAAGGAAGATGCATGGGGAACCGATAGAGATGGGAGGAAAACTGGGACTCAAATCAATGGAGTGGACCAGAAGGAAGAAACTAACAACCAAACAGAAAACGAGGAAGAAACAAGAATTCAACAAAATGAGGAGAGGCTTAGGAACCTCTGGGACATTGTTAAACGTCCCAACATCCGAATTATAGGGGTCCCAGAAGGGGAAGAAGAAGAGCAACAAGTGGAAAACTTATTCGAACAAATAATAGAGGAGAACTTCCCAAATCTGGCAAAGGAAATAGACTACCAGGACGTCCAGGAAGCTCAGAGAGTCCCAAAGAAGTTGGACCCAAGCAGGAACACACCAAGGCACATCGTAATTACATTAGCCAAGATTCAAATGAAGCAGAGAATTCTAGAAGCAGCAAGGGATAAGGGGACAGTCACCTACAAGGGAGTTCCCATCAGACTGTCAGCTGATTTCTCAAAAGAGACCTTACAGGCAAGAAGGGGCTGGAAAGAAATATTTGAAATCTTGAAAAGCAGGGACCTACACCCAAAATTGCTGTATCCAGCAAAGCTGTCATTTAGAATGGATGGGCAGATAAAGCGCTTCTCAGATAAGGTCAAGTTCAAGGAGTTCATCATCACCAAGCCCTTATTATATGAAATGTTAAAGGGACTTATCTAAGAAAAAGAAGATAAAAATATGACAGTGAAAAGATAGCAAACTCACAGCTATTAAGAACCATACCTAAAACGAAAGCAAACTAAGCAAACAGCTAGAACAGGAACAGAACCACAGAAATGGAGATCATATGGAGGGTTAGCAACAGGGGAGTGGGAGGAGGAGAGAGGGGGAAAGGTACAGAGAATAAGTAGCACAGATGGTGGGTAGAAAATAGACAGGGGGAGGGCAAGAATGGTGTAGGAAATGTAGAAGCTAAAGAACTTATGACACATGGACATGAACTAAAGGGGGGAATGTAGGTGGGAGAGGGTGTGTAGGGTGGAGGGGAATGATGGGGGAGAAATGGGACGACTGTAATAGCATAATCAATAAAATATATTAAAAAAAAAGAATGAGGACTCAGGCTATGTCAAAGCCGAGGGGCAAGGTCCATCACCCTCTTTTTCTTTAGCCCCCCAAGTCCTTCCCTGAGGGCCCCTTCACATCATGCCTGTCTTAGGTTATCCCTCCTTTGAGGAATCTGACTGGTCATTGGCTAACCAGTCATCAGCCCAGGGCCAAGAAGGGTGAGGTGAAAGGGGACAGAGGCAGTGCCCTACAAGGAAGATAAGGTTTGTCTTGGGACCCTAAGTGGCTTAGGGTCCCAAGGTCTTTTTACTCAGCCTTAGCCATGAGGGGTTACAGTTTCTGAAACCAGGCAGGGCAGTTCCCAAGTTACATGCAGGGGAGAATCAATTAAACTGTCACCTGATTTCTCAACAGAAACAATTCAGGCCAGAAGGGAATGGCATGAATATTCAAGGTGATGAAAAGCAAGGGCCTACAACCAGGCTACTTTACTCAGCAAGGCTATTGTTTAAAACCAAAGGAGAAATAATGAGCTTCCCAGACAAGAAAAAGCTAAAGGAATTTGTTAACACCAAATAAGTCCTACAAAAAATGTTAAAGGGCTTGCTTGAAGAAGGAGAAGAATAAGGAGAAGGAAAGAAGGAGAAGAAGAGAAGAAGGAGAAGAAGACAGAGGAAAATTGTCTAACAATAAAATGGCACTAAATATGTATCTATCAATAATCACTTTGAATGTAAATTTCAGGGGAAAAGGAGAAGGGTTTACAGAAACAAGTATAAAGGACACATGGACAAAAACTATGGGGGGTGGAAATGGGAGGGAGGTGGGGAGGGCTGGGGTGGTGGGTTGGGGTGGGAGTAAAAGACAGAAAACTGTACAAGATCAACTATTAAAATAAAAAAAAGGTAAATGGCTTAAATGCTCCAATCAAAGATATAGGGTAGCTGAATAGATAAGAGAACAAGACCCAGCCTTGGCTGGTGTGGCTCAGTGGATTGAGTGCCAGCCTGTGAACCAAATAGTTTCCAGTTCGATTTCCAGTCAGGGCACATGCCTGGGTTGTGGGCCAGGTCCCCAGTTGGGGACATGCAAGAGGCAACCAC
The DNA here is from genome assembly GCA_039655065.1 of Glossophaga mutica. Taxonomy (NCBI): domain Eukaryota; kingdom Metazoa; phylum Chordata; class Mammalia; order Chiroptera; family Phyllostomidae; genus Glossophaga; species Glossophaga mutica. The sequence continues at coordinate 21,333,022 of CM077318.1, forward strand.
ACAGTGATGTTTCTCTCTCTCTCTTTCTCCCTCACTTCCCCTCTCTCTGAAAATAAATTTTAAAAATCTTTTTAAAAAATTAAAAATGGATCTGCCTTTTGATCCTGCTATCACACACACACTTCTGGGAATATATTTGAAGGAACCCAATACACCAATTAAAAAGAACATAAACACCACAGAGAACAAAGTCTCTGTGGGCCTATGTTCATCGCAGTGCTATTTACAATAGCCAAGATATGGAATCAACCCAAGTGTCCATCAGTAGGTGAGTGGATAAAACAACCATGGGACATTTACACAATGGAATGCTACACAACTGTAAAGAAGAAAGTTTTACCCTTTGCGACAGTATAGGTGATCCTAGAGAATGTTATGCTAAGTGGAATAAGCTGGTCAGAGAAGGACAAATACCATAGGATCTCATGCATAGGTGGAATCTAATGAACAAACTGAACTAACAAGAAAAAAAATGAGAACAGACTCATATATGGAGAGCAGGATAACAACTATGGTCAGGGAGGTTAGGGGGTGGAGAGATTGAGCGAAAAGGAAAAAGGACTCATGGACATGGACAACAGTGTGGTGGTTGCTGGGGGAGAGGGGTATAGGGGGACTAGGTAGTAATGAAAAAATACAATAAATATTAAATTTTAAAAAGTAAAGAAACATGAGCAGTGCTTCAGGCACCCATCCAATCTGTACAGGCTAATTCTGAGACCCCTTGTATAAGTGTGTGTATGTGGTGGGGCTATTCTCCTTTTTGAGAATATAGTCTTGTTTGGGTACAGTTAGGACTACATTGAGGCCATTTTCACCTGGGAGCTGGCATCTGAAGTGATGATCCTATCATGTGCAAGCCTTACTGAGAAGGCTGGCAGGGAGTAAAGAGAATGTGTCCTTGGAGTGATTTTTCAGGCTATCTTGGGGCAGAGTGGGATTAGGGCTAGGGACCCATGTTGTTTTTGTTTGTTTGTTTGTTTGTTTGTTTGTGTGTTTGTTTTTTCTGGGGGTAACAGGCCAGTGAAATATAACTCTGTGGTCTCATTTTTACCTGTAGTGTCTGGAGTCTCATGGTCTTTGAGATTGTACATACAACCACAACTAACCATAAGTGAGTCCTGAGATAACTGGAATTCTCATAATCCTATGAGGTAAAGGCTATATATAATTCCTACCAGTTTACAGAAGAGAAATCTGACTCAATGAGATCAAATGTTCTGTCTGAAATCAACCAGGTGATGAGAGATGATTCCAGCACAATTCAGATGGCTCTTGCATGCAAGGGGACCAGAAGTATGTATGGAAGGTCAGATAAGGAGCCAGGAAATGGTATGTAATGCCCTAGCTGGGAACCAGCAGGGGTGGGGAAGAGAGGTTCCTGAATTCAGCACTACAACTAGCAGTTGCATTATTTATGGAGTGCTGACCATTCCCCAGACAGCACACTAAAGGCTTTACAGCATTACTTCATTTCACCCTCACAGCAACTCTGAAAGTAGGCACATTATATCTCCACTTTGTCAGGGGAGACATTGAGGCTGAGAGAGATTAAGTGACTTGGCCAAGGCCACATAGCAAGGGAGTGGCAAAGCTGGGAACCAACTTAGATCTGGCTGACTCCAGAGTCCAGGCTTCCAGTAGCCAATCCTTCTGACTTATGTGTGGTAAGAATATACTGCTGAGTGTCTACCTGGAAGGTCCAAAGGTAGAGTGTCCAGACCTTTTCATCCATGTGAATAAAGGATCTGATGCCTGCAATACCTGCAACAGACAGGTCAATATTCTTCTGGCATTTGCCAATGTATTTCCTGGCAATTAAGTTCAATATCCCAGGAAAATTTTTCTAATTTCTAATTCTAATTTAATATCAACCAAAAGTTTCAGAAAAACATGTAGAGTTTAGTTCTAATTTTGCATAAGCACATAAGTATAGTCTGTAGGAACATTAAAGAGACTTTATTCATTTATTTTTTGTATTAACTCATTTGTGATCTATGGAAAACATAATTAAAAATAAGATGTCATCAAAAATCAATTAAAAGAACTGTGCAATGCTAGAGATATTTTACTTTTCATACTCATTGGAAATGGGGAAAATGTTATAAATTCTAAGAACAAATGAGGATAACAAGCACCTGGCCAATCACTAAATGCATTACCAGGTGAGGATGTTTAGAAGCATGAAGCCTCAGGGAATGAGCCCAGAGTAAAAGTCCTATTTTCAACTTAGCTCTGGTGTTGCTGGATGATGTCAGGACAATAGCCATACTGGATACTCCATTCATCTTTCCAGATCCACTCGCCACAGTTCTCCATCCTGCTCTGTGCACAAAGAGGCAGACTCAGGTGGACTGCATCACCTGGGCTTTCTAATCTCCTGAATTCCAGTTGGCTTTGATAAATGAGAAACACTGACAGATGATTCAAGTACGGAAGGAGAGAGAGAATGGGGTATATTTATTTACCTGAATGTTTGTGTTCCTCCCATCCCCACCCCAAATCCATAAATTGAAACCTAAGCTCCAGGGTGATGGTAATAGGAAATAGGGCCTTTTGAAGGTGATTAGATCATGAGGTCCAGAGCCCTTATGAATATGATTAGTATCCTTAAAGACAAAAGACCCCAGAGAGCTCCCTTGCCCCTTGTCATGTAAGAACACAACAAAAAGACCACCATCTATGAACAAGTATGCAGCAACTCTACCAGACACCAGATCTCCCAGTGCCTTGATTTTGGCTTCCCAGCCTCCAGAACTGTGAGAAATATATTGTTTATGACCCACCAGTTTATAATATTTTCTTTAGTAGCCTACATAGATTAAGATAGTGGGACATAGGTTGGCAGAGCCTGCCTACCTTCACCAAGATCCACATCTGCTGCTGTGCAGTCCCTTTCCCACAGCTATAGCTTTCAGTGGATTCCATGTCTACTCCTTCAGGCTAGGAGTCCCTGCTGTGGCAAGACCTAGGGTCTTTAGCCATCACTTGTGTCTTTCTTGCTGGCTCCCTTTGCCCTGCCAACTAACAGCTTTGTAAGTAGTCCCTTCCTTAGACTCTCCCCTTTCCCCCTCTAGGTACACTATCTCTTTCCTGCCAGTGCCATGATGAATGTGCTCACATAATATCTATGGGACTCAAAGTCTTTGTTTGGGTAATGTAATTTTGCCTCCAACCATTCCAGAGAGATTCAATAATTCACCAAATATTTACGGAATGTTAACATGTTCCAGATGCTCAGAGGAGAAATGAGAAAGGTTATGATGCCCTTGATTCTACAAATAGGAGGCGATGGTATTTCAATGCCAGTAAGGAATAGCACTTCATTCCATCCCACCCCTCTCCAGCACTTTCAGTGGGGAGCTCACAGCTGGGGGTGGGCTGTGCTTAGTTACCAAGAAGCATCTGCCTTCCTAAGTTAGAGTTCCTGCCCAAGAAGCCCTGAGTTCTGAGATAGTAGATTCAGGGCAAGGTGTAGAATAGATAAGTTGTAAAGGCTAGAGATAAACTTTTCTTAGGAAATTTTTATGTGATAATAATAATAATAACCATAATTAAATGTTTAAAAGGAATGCACAGATTTTGGATCCAGAAAACTCAAGTTGCAGGTCTAGCACTTTCACTTGCAGGAAGAAATATATCTAAATACCTAACAATCAGGCCTGGAATACAGTAAATATTCCATTAATGATAATAACAATAATAGGAGTGACAACAATAGCTAATAGTTACATGGTGATTAGAATATGGCAGGGACTGCTTGAAAGTCCTTTGCATGCATTAACCTAATGAACCCTTACAATAATCTTATAAAGTAGATCTTGTTAGTCCTATTTCCCAAGACACAAAAAAGAGGTATGGCGAGTGTATTAGTTTCCTGTGCCTACTATAGAAAATTGCCACAAACTTGTTGGCTTAAAACAAGAGAAAATTATTCTCATTGTTCTGGAGGCCAGGATTCTAAAATCAGTATTATTGGGTGGAAGTTAAGGTGTCAGCAGAGCCACACTTCCTTGAAAGGCTCTAGTGAAGAATCCATTCCTTGCCACTTCTAGCTTTTGTGGCTGCTATAATTCCTTGGCTTGTGGCCACATTATTCTAATCTGTCATCACTCCATGATCAAATTGCCTTCTATTTTGTCTATGTCTCATCCATCTCTGCCTGTCTCTTACAAGAACACATATTATTGTATTTAGGTCCCACCCATATAATCAGGGATATTCTCTCCATCTTAAGATGCTTAATTGAATCACATTGACAAAGTCCTCTTTTTTCGTATAATGTAACATATACAGGTCCAGGACTATGACTTATATATTTTGAGGGCCATTATTCAACCTATTAAAAACAGGTTAAGTAACTTGCCTGCAATCACAGATACCTATTATTAATACTGTATTACTATATGATTTGGAACTAATACATAACCTAATCTATGTCATGGCAGTAAAAAATTCATACCCTGTAAGAAACAAAGAAATAATTATTAAGATATTCAAGGAGCATGTGAAAATGCAAGGGCAGGGTCCCTGTCCACTTTAGCTTTGTGTCTAATGCAACCCATAATAAGCATTTAGGACAAGTTTCTTGATGGAAAAATGAATGTATTAATGATAGCACAGTATATTCACACTGACCTTCAGTTTACAAATTCTTTATATCCATTAGTTCATTTGACTTCACTTATTGTGAAGCCTGATAGGTAGGTAGTGTGGGCATTGCTATTCCAATTTTGAAGGCTAATAACAATAACTGCATCAGCTAACATTACAGAGTGCTTGTTGTGTGCCAGGTACCATGCTAAGTCCTTGCTTAAAGTTGCATAGCTAGTTAAGTTACATGATGGTAAATGATAGGACTAAGCAAGTGAAAAATCGGCCTCCCAGAACTCAGGGTCTGGGATGTGCAGGGAGTGGGTGACCAAAGGCCCTGGATTTCCCTCCTGGAGATGTCTGGTGTAGAATTACATGCTATGTGTTCTGATTTGAGGTTAGGAACTTTAATAGCAAAGAGACACTGAATCAAATGCAGGTTTCATTGCCTTACCTGGGCTAAGCTCCATCACCTCTATGAACCTCAGTTTCCTCCTCTGTAAAATAAAGATAATAATGGTTCTTATTTCATTGACTTGTACAGAGGACAAAACAAGGTTGTCTTTGTAGGTACTTGGTTCAAGGTCAGGCCATGATATTCAGCAACTGATATTTTATTAATGCTGTCACTGTTATTATCCATTGTATTATATAGCTAACTTGGGTGTTTTACCAACTGAGTGATCTTGGGTAAAGGATATGGCTTCTCAGCCAAAACTCAAAAGTTCTGGTACTTAACTGTTTAAGGACCCCCAACTGTTTTTGCTTCCTTCCTTTCCCTTTCAAGGCTTATAGCTGTTCACTTGGGCCATTTTTAATGGGTTCATATGTCTTAATGGGAGTGAAACATCGTAGTGTCAAACAGAGATGATTTACTGCTGGGCTGACTCTCTCTTTTCCATGCCCTTCACCTCCTCTAGGCCAATGCATTCCTATTGCCCACCACATCTACCACCTAGACACCATCACGATACCAAGGGCTCTAGGCTATGCTTTCCCCTTCCAAAGAGCTGCCTTGGAAGCCTGGACAACTCAAAGAGAGCTAAGTCATCCCTGATGCCTGTGCACCTTCTTTATGAGGACAGGCTTGTAGCCAGCCACTGAACAACACTTGGGTATTTTCTATGGACATGGCTTTGGGGGGCCTTATTTATGTTTTGTTCAGTACCCTAAACCCACCCCACCCATGCTGTTCCACAGGAAATGAGGCCTCTACTGGAACAAGTTAGTGACTTTGCTTGTGTCACCAGGATGGGTAGGGACTGGGCCAGCTGTTACCATCTGGGAAACTTTCAAATTCTATTTTTAAAATATTTTATTTTTATTTGTAGACAGAGAGGAAGACAAGGAAAAAGACAGGGAGAGAAACATCAATGTGTGGTTTCCTTTATCACTCACCAGACTGGGGACCTGGCCTACAACCCAGGCATGTTCCCTGACTGGGAATTGAATGGTGACCCTTTGGTATGCAGATGGCACTCAATTCATTCAGCCACACCAACCAGGGCCCAATTCTATTTTTTAATCAAAATCTGAGCTACAAACTCAAGGCTGGCTGCCAGGGAAAGGGGATGCTGTTCAAAGCTACCTTTGAAACTCATTCTGACTTCTTTAAAATCTAAAATTTCATATATTACATTTTATACAAATAAATATTATGTATCAATAATAGTAATGATTTCATTAAAGACTTGCTATGTATAACACACTGTAACAAACATATATTATACACATGATCTTATTTAATGTTCACAATGACTTTATAAGTCATTTGACAGATGACAAAATGGAGGCATGTCTCCAAGATCACATAGCTAGTAAAAGGCAGAGCCAGAATGCAAACCTAGGCTTGTGGGATTCAAGAACATGTGCTCTTGATGCTTAGCCACTGACATGAGTTGAGATGACTGAGATAATCTTTCTCTATTCCTTCTCCTCAAATGCCTTTTAACTTTTTAATCCTCACCCAAGGATGTGTTTATTTATTTCAAAGGGAGACAAAGGGAGAGAGAGATAAAAACATTGAAGTGAGAGGGAAATATCGATCAGTTGCCTCCCATACACACCCTAACTGGGATCGAACCTGCAACTTATGCATGCGATCTGATCAGGAATCAAACCCTCAACCTTTTGCTGTGTGAGACAATGTTCCAACCAACTGAGACACCTGGCCAGTGCTCAAATGGCTTTTTAAAGCCACTTGCAAAAGAACCTCAGGTTCCACCAGAAGAAGACACTGCATCTTCTGGGTCTTGGTTACTCATTTTTCATCACCTCTACTCTCACCTTGCTTACAAACTTCCCTTCAAAATAATAAGCCAGGCAGTGAAAGTCAAATACCATATGATCTCACCTTTAATAGGAACCTAATCAACAAAACAAACAAACAAGCATAATATAACCAAAGACAATGAAACTGAGAATAGGCTGACAGTCACCAGAGGGGAGGGAATTTCAAGGGAAAAGGGGAAGGGTTTACAGGAACAAGTATAAAGAACACATGGACAAAAACTATGGGGGGTGGAAATGGGAGGGAGGTGGGGAGGGCTGGGGTGGTGGGCTAGGGTGGGAGTGAAAGAAAACTGTACAAGATCAACAATTAAAATAAAAATTAAAAAAATAAAAAATAAAAGTAGCGTCTTATAGTTGTGAAATCTATGACCTGTACAAGGGAGTCTACATAGCTAGCGAGGAACACAAAACAAGACTGAAATGCAACCTAGGCCCTGTTAACCAAACCATTTTCCCTCAGGATTGTGCCTGAATTGAGTAGCGTTTTTCTCCAATTCACACAAAGGCACTGTATGGACTTCCTTTTCTGCTCAAACAGGGGTGTAGTTTGCCACTGGACTTATCGATTTCTTTGGGTTGAGGGATTTAATAAGTAGGAAGGAGTCACACAATGTCACTGTGTAAAAAGGGTGCATTAACTCCACCTGAAGAGTATAGCTAGGCCACAGAGGCAAAACTCAACTGAATCCAACTGCTTTAACATTAAATAGAGAGTGGCAGATCAACCTATGATGGCGTAGCATTCATTCATTCATTAACAAGTATTTACTGAGTTCCTACCATATGCCAAGTATCATGCTGGATGCTGAGAATACATGAATAAATAAGGCAAATCTTCATAAAGTTTACAGTCCAGTGGAAGAGAAATGCAACAAAAGCAAATAAAAATAAATACATAGTTATAAATCATTATAAATTGCACTAAGGAAATAGAGAATTATGAGACAGAAAAGTGGGAAAGCCCTACTCTAATTATGTGGTCAGAAAAGACCTCTCTAAAGAAAGATTATTTAAACTGAGATTAAAGGGTAAACAGGATATAATCAGGTTAAAATGGGGAGAAGAGTATTCTTATTAGAGATAACTTTGTTTATGAAGTAGAATGACCAACGGTTCCACTCTGCCCAGAATGAAGGGATTCCTGAAATGTGGAACTTTCAGTGTGAAAACCAGAAAGTTTTTGGAAAACTGGGACATTCACACCTGTAGTGTGAAGGCCCAGTGGTGCGAAAGAGCTTGACATGTTCAAGGAATTGAAAGAAAAAAACGGGGATGTTGCATATGATAAAATAGGGGAAAAAGTATTAGTTGATGCAAGTGAGACAGGCAAAGACCAGGTCATTCAGGGCTTAGGACACCATGGAAAGAGTTTGAATTTTCTCTATAGGACAACAGAAAAGCCCCTAAAGAATTTTAAACAGTGGCATAACCTGATTTGAAGAGCCTTTTTAAAAGATGTGCTGTGTGTAGGATGGAGTACGGGAGGGCCAGAATGGAGTCGGAGAGAACAGTTAGGAGATTATGACAGTAATTCAGGGAAATATGATGTTAGCTTGTATCAAGATGATGGCAATTGGATGGTGAGAAGTGGGGGTATTCAGGATATAGATTAAAGATAACACTAGCTGGACTCAAGTTTTCTTAGTGCCAACAAATTTTCCCCATGGGTATTTGCCAAAAACAATCAGCAGTATGAAGTTTGGGACAAACAATAGACTAAACAAAAAGCTTAAATTGAAAAGCTGGGAACTGAGATAGCCATAAGCTACTTTGAAGACATTTAGCATATTCCTGGAAATCTATAAGGGCACATGCATGTGTAGGATTATGTATGTGCACAAGGTCATGCACATACTCATGCACAGCTGAGAACGCCCTTATCTCTCACCTTGGGATAACCTTGGGATGAGCTATATGCAAGCAGGAAGTGAAGGTTAAGGCAGAGTTGACAACTACTTGCTAGAGTGTTTAAAGTGTGCTCCAACATGTTCACGTAGGCCTCCAACAAACACTGGAAGAATTTTTGTTTTCATACATTTAAAGAAATCTCTGTCTACCTCTTAGTTAACCACTAAGCTAACAAAAAAGAAACTTCAGTGGCCACACATGAAAATAAATAGAATTTATGGGTTTTGTTCAAGAAAGTCTCTAAACAAATAACACCAATGAAAATAAACAGCAACAACAATGAACCCTAGTGAGGGGTTATGTGAAACCAGGAAAGGAGAATATTTTCAAGAAAGAGGGCATGCTGCCAGGAAGTCATGTAAGATAAGGACAGAGAAGTGACCACTACATTTGTTAACATGGAGGTCATTGGTTTCTTTAATAATAACAAATGCATTTAAACAGTTGAATTTGAAGCCTCATTGATATGGATTGGAGGAGATAAAGAAGGGTTAGCAGGGAGTGTAAATATAACTCTTCCAGTAAACTCTTTTTAAACAAAGGTCTTCAAGGTGTATGAAATTGAAGTAGATGAATAGTATGAAAAGACTGGATATACTTAGATCTTTTCTGAGACAGTCTTCACAATCTCCATCTCAGTTGCTAACTCACACTCAGGAACCACTAGCTAGTTGGGTGCCTTTGCTTCAAGCCCTTTCCCTCTTTGCATCTTACTTTAATCATTTGTAAAAGATAGGCTGGAGTCAGGTTAATGTTGGGAACTGCCCTGCCTGGTTTCAGAAGCTGTAATCCCCTGTGGCTAAGGATGAGTAAAAATACCTTGGGACCATAAGCCACTAAGGGGACAAAGCTTATTTTCCTGGTAGGGGCACTGCCTCTGCCCCTTTTACTTCACCCTGCTTGGCCCTGGGCAGATGACTGGTTAGCCAATGACGGGTAACAGTCCTCAAAGGAGGGACAACCTAAGACAGGCATGATTTCAAAGGGGCCCTCAGGGAAGGACTTGGGGGGGCTAAAGAAAAAGGGGTTGATGGGCCCTAGCCCCTCTGCTTTGACATAGCCTGAGTCCTCATTCTGTCTGCAAGAAGTCTCCTAATCTCTTGGCTGCCTTACTTGCCCTGCCGGACTTAAGCCTGAAATAATGCTGGAGGTGGGTGAGGCCCTGTTCTGGAAAGGGCGGGTTCCCTAGGGTGTTCAGGCCTAAGAAAGAATGCATAAAATCCTATGAAACCTACTTTGCTAATACCCTCAATTTAAATGATAAGGGTTCAAGCATGAAATGAGTTTGTTCCCCAGAGTTTTATGGCCCTTTAGCTATCTGACCCTGATTCAAAATAAGCCCTCAGAGTTCTTCAAATGTTATCTATTGTTTGATCATTTCTGCCTGACAATGATTGATGAGCTTAACATATATACACTGTATTCCTATGCAAATTAAACCCAGTAAAAGCCCATTGAGGAAAAGGCTCCTGGTCCTTCTCCTTTGACAGATACGCTACCTTTCCTCCCCAAGCAGATCATGTCTTGGTAGACTTATTCTTACCCGCAGCAGATGGGGGGTTCTGCGGGCAAAGCTCCCTCACAGGTTAACATATTCCAAAGTAAATTTGATGATATACTAATCACAACATTTATTTGGTGAACACCCAGAATTTTATGTTCCAATACAAGTGGAGAATACAAGGCTAAACAAAGTTTAATACATTATTGTAGGACTTCTCAGGGCCTTTAATGGGCTAAAATATGTATTTCATGTTTCAAAGAGTGTAATATGGTATGCAGCATGACTGTACTATAATTAGGGGAGAAAATCCTATTTCTTGGACAGTGTATAAACAGTCTGTGAAAATAGTGTTTTAAGCAATGCATTTTGAGAAATACTGGATTTCTAAGGGCTATTCTAGAGATAATCTCCTTTGACTCTTATACTAATATAAATGTACAACATATTTATTAATTAATGCCCAAATACATACAAATCTTATTATAACAACAGCTGTTATTTTATTGCATGCTTAGTATGGATGAGATTTGTGTAAAGTACCTTACATGTATAATGAGAAAGTCACCCTCCACCTTGTTAAAAACAGGTAGGTGGTTGACAACTTATCCAAAAACTTAATTAGGTCCTTTTTAGGAGGTAATTTCTAAGCCTCAGCCAGACCCTTAAGGATTAAGGGATAAAGAAAGCTGAATTGCTTTGCATCGGACAAATGTAAAAAAAAAAAAAGGTTCTGTTTCCAAGAGAGGAAGCAGAGAGAAGCCAGCTGAGCTACTTAGAGGAGTGGCCAAAGGACTCTGAAGAGCCTTTCCAATTTTAAGGTGTTTGCTGTGCCACACCAACTTCTTCTACCTGTCCAAACCTTTAATAAGGTATGTTATATACAGTAAAGATTTTGTGAATCATTGTTTTGTTGTTGTTAACATTTTGGATGTTGTTTTGTTATTGTTGTTGTTGAAATAAAAGAAAAGGTTTGAATTCTAAGTTTGGGTTAATGCTGGGAAAGAGCTAAAAAAAAAAAACAAAAAAAAAACAAAAAAACCCTCAATGGCCATACTTTGAAGAACAGGAATTCAGAGTGGGAGAAATCCAGAGATAAATATTATCATTCAATTGTTAATGCCCCAGAAATTAGCAGACATCTTGGGGAAAGAGAATAGGAGTTTGAGCCAATGTTACCAAAATATTAAGTATAAGAAGACTTCCTCAGCTGACATCTGGGTTACCTAAGCAGGATCTCAGTTAATCTACACAACAGCTGTATGAAGTAAGTAGTGTTATTTATTCCTACTTTTCACCTGAAGCAAGAGAATCAACTGAGGCTCAAAGATGTTAAATGACTTGCTAGAGACAGTCATGATTTTAGGCCATATTTGTTTGACTCAAAAGCAGATGTACTTAACCACTTTCTAAAATATTCCTTAACTGCAAGTGTAATGGGAGTGGGCATGAGATAAATTCTGATTTATGGCTCTGGCTGATGTGGTTCAGTGGACTGAGTGCTGGTCTGCAAACCAAAGGGTCACCCAGTTTGATTTCCAGTCTGGGCACATGCCTGGGTTGTGGGCCAGGTCCCGGGTTGGGGGCGTGTGAGAAGCAAGCATGTATCTCTTGTGCATTGCTGTTTCTCTTCCTCTCTTTCTCCCTTTCCCCCTTGCTCTCTTGAAGTGAATAAATAAAATCTTTTTTTAAAAATTTGACTTTTGCTTTGAGGGAGAAGAAGATGGTGGTGAAGTAGGTGGGAGCTGAGCCCATTTGCTCATGCACCAAACTGGATCACTTAGCTGATCTTCTGAAAAACAAGGTTCACAGCCAACAGAATGTTAGCTAATATGAAGTTTGGGAGCCAAAGTGTTCAGAGGATGCTTCACAATGTGTGTGTATAAGACAAGGTGAGAGTTGCAACTACCAGTAAGCCCACTGGAGGGGAGAACCCACCAACAAAGAAGCCACTGACAAGCAAAGCCCAAGTACAACAAGAGAGTCAACACAAATAGGGGAAAAGTCAACCCTAGAGTATCCAGGCAAGGAGATCAAAGAGACTTCACTATTGAGTACCATAGAACTCCTACCACAGAAGTCCACCCATGAACACAGGCAGGCAAAGCAGAGCATCTTGAGATGCAGAAACAAACAAAAAGAGGCACCTAAAATGGTGAAAGAAAGAACCTCAATCAAAAGGAATGATATAGTCCCCAGTAAAAGACCTAAATGAAATTGAGGCAAACAATCTATCAGAAATAGAATTCAAAAAATGATTATAAGGATACTCAATGAACTCACAGGCAACTACAAGGAACTGAGTGGGAATTACAACAGCATGAAAAGGAAATAGAAACTATAAACAAGAACTATGAAGAAAGAAAGAATACAATATCTAAAATTTTAAAAAAAAGTACAATAGAAGGAATTACAAGTGGGCTGGATGAAGCAGAGGACTGATTCAGCAAGCTGAAAACAAGGCAGAACTAAATACCCAGGAAGAGCAACAAAATGAAAAAAAACACACAAAAAGTATGAGGATAGTTTAACGGAACTTTAAGACAACATTAAATGTAACAACATTTGCATCATAGGCATACCAAATGGAGAAGAAAAGGAGCAAGGGAAAGAAAACTTGTTTGAAAAAATAATGACAGAAAACTTCCCTAACATGGAGAGGGGAAAAGCCATGCAAGTTCAGGAGGGTCCCAAACAACAGGAACCCAAAGAGGCCTACTCTAAGACACATCATGATTAAAATGCCAAATTTTAAAAACAAAGAATCTCAAAAGCAGCAAGGGAAAAACAGGTAGTAACATTCAAGGGAGCTCTGATATGGCTAGCAGCTGACTTCATAACAGAAACACTACAAGCCAGAAGGGAATGGCAAGAAATATTCCCAGTAATGAAAGCAGAGGCCTGCAACTAAGACTGCTCTTCCAGCAAGGCTCTCATATAAAATAGAAGATGAAATAATGAATTTCCCAGACAAAAGAAGGTTAAAAGAATGCACCTCCACCAAATCAACATTGCAAGACATGCTAAAGGGACTGCTTTAAGAAGATGAAGAGCCCTGGCTGATGTGGCTCAATGGGTTAAGTGCTGGTTTGTGAAATGAAGGGTTCCCAGTTTGGTTCCCAATCAGGGAACATACATGGGTTGCAGGCCAGATCCCCAGTTGTGGGTGTACAAAAGGCAACAAATTGATGTTTTTCTCACATGTTGACGTTTCTCCCCCTCTCTTTCTCCCTCCCTTCCCTTCTCTCTAAAAGTAAATAAATAAAATATTTAAAAAGAGAAGATGAAGAAAGACAGACAGAGAGAGGAACATAGGTACTGTGGGGTGCCCCTGTCCCAGGCACCAGATGTGGGGGGAGGGCTCCTGTCCTGGGTGCCAGATGTGTGGGGGGGATCTGCCCACAGAGCCCCATCCCTCCATCACAGATGAAAATAAAACTACCAAGACATGATCTGCTTGGGGAGGAAAGGTGGTCAAATTCTCAGAGGAGAATGACTTAGAGCACCTTCCTCACTGGGCTTTTATTGGGTTCAAATACACAGGAATACAGGTACGTCAGGTGGCAAGGATCAAACGATGGTTAACATTTCAAAGAAATCTCAGGGCTTAATCTGAGTCAGTGTCTGTCAGGAAAGGGGGTTGCAAAACTTTGGGAGACATACTCATTTCTTCCTCTGACCCTTATCATTTAAATGAGAGCACTCTTAGCAAAGCAGGTTTCACAGGACTTCATGAATTCTTTCTTATGTCCAATCACCCAGGGGAACTGTTCTGGCCAGCACAGGGCTGCACCGCTCACCCTCATAGTTTCAGGCTTTAAGCCGATTAGGCTCAGGAAGCAGAAAACATCTCCCAGATGGAAATGGGGACTCAGGCTATGTCACAATAGTCGGGGGGTGAGGGTACATCACCCCCTCTTTGCTGCAGCCCCTGAGTCCTTCCATGAGGGCCTCCCAAGTGGTTGTGTCTGGCTTAGGTTGCCCCTCCCATGAGGAGTCTTATCCGTCATTGACTAACCAACCAAGCATTGGGGCCAGAGATAGATGAGGCAGAAGCAGCGCTCCTGCCAAGGAGATAAGCTTTGTCTCCTTAGTAGCTCATGTCCTCTTGACAGAACAGACCCAGATGAAGTGGGTCCCTAGGCTCTTACTCAGCCCATCATGGGATGAAGGTTACAACTCCTGAAACCAGGCTGAACGGTCGCAACAAGGTACAAAAGGAAAAAATGGCAATGGATAAGTACCTATCAATAATAACCTTAAATGTAAATGGAGCTCCAATGAAAAACACATGACCCACACATATGCTGCCTACAAGAGACCCATCTCAAAACAAAAGATCTATACCAACTGAAAGCGAAAAGATAGAAAAACTATTCCAAGCAAACAGACAGGAAAGAAAACCTGGAATAGCAATACTTATGTCAGACAAAATAGAATTCAAAACAAAGGCCATAAAAAGAGACAAAGAATTTCATTCCATAATTATAAAGAGAAGAATCCACCAGGAAGCTATAAACATTGTAAATGTATATGTAACCAACTATGTAAGGAATATCACAGAGGACTTCAAGACATATATAGACAGCAACATGTACAGTAGGGGATTTTAACACCCCACTGTCAATAATGGGCAGATCTTTCAAATGGAGAAACAACAAGGACATTGTGGCACTGAATGGCACACTAGATCAAGTGGGCTTAACTGATATATACAGAACCTCTCACCCTAAAGAAGTAAAATATACATTCTTTTTGAATGTACATGAAACATTTTCAAGGATAGGACACAAAACAAGCGTCACCAAATTCAAGAAAATTGAAATCATATCAATCACTTTCTTAGACCACAAGGGCCTGAAACTAGAAACCAATCTCAAGGAAAAAAAATTCAAAAACATTCAAATACATGGAGACTGAATAACACATTTTAAACAGTGAATAGGTAAACAATGAGAGCAAGGAAGAAATCAAAAAGTTTTTGTGAACAAATGAAAATGACACAGAACAATCCAAAACCTATGGAACACAGCAAAGGTAGTCCTGAGAGGGAAGTTCATAGCAATACAGGTCTACCTTAAAAAGGTAGCAACATGTGGAAGAGTTATTTGAACAAATAATAAAGGAGAACTTCCCCAATCTGGCAAAGGAAATAGACTTCCAGGAAGTCCAGGAAGCTCACAGAATACCAAAGAAACTGGACCCAAGGAGCAACACACCAAGGCACATCAGAATTACATTAGCTAAGATTAAAATTAAGGAGAGAATTCTAGAAACAGCAAGAGAAAAGGAGACAGTTACTTACAAAGTAATTCCTACCAGACTTTCAGCTGATTCCTCAAAAGAGACCTTCCAGGCAAGAAGGGGCTAGAAAGAAGTATTTCAAGTCATGTAAGGCAAGGACCTACATCCAATATTGCTTTATCCAGCAAAGCTATCATTTAGAATGGAAGGGCAGATAAAGTGCTTCCCAGATAAGGTCAAGTTCAAGGAGTTCATCATCACCAAGCCCTTATTATATGAAATGTTAAAGGAATTTATTTAAGAAAAAGAAGATAAAAAAATATGAACAGTAAAATGACAGCAAACTCACAATTATTAACAACCACACCTAAAACAAAAACAAAAGCCAACTAAGCAAACAATTAGTACAGGAATAGAACCACAGAAATGGAGATCACATAGAGGGTTATCAACAGGAGAGTGGGAGGATGAGAGAAGGGGAAAAGGTTCAGAGAATAAGTAGCATAGATGGTAGGTAGACAATAGACAGGGGGAGGGTAAGAATAGTACAGGAAATGTAGAAGCCAAAGAAGTTATATGTATGACCCATGGGCATGAATGAAAGGGGGGAATGTGGGCGGGAGGCGGTGTGCAGGGTGGAGGGGAGTGAAGGGGGGGATGGGACAACTCTAATAGCATAATCAATAAAATATATTAAAAAATAAAAACTCTAAAAAATGATAGAAATGTTTAAAATAAACAACCTAACCCTATACTGACAAGAACTGGAGGAACAATAACAAACAAAGCCAAGAGTGAATAGACAGAAGGAAATAATCAACATCATAGCAGAATTAGATGACATAGAGAATGAACAAACAATCCAAAGGATCAATAAATCCAGAGGCTGGTTCTTTGAAAAGAAAAACAAAATTTACAAGCCTTTAACCAGACTTATCAAGAAAAGAGAGAGAGAGATAGAGAGATAGAGAGAGAGAGAGAGAGAGATGACCCAAATACATAAAATCAGAAATGAAAGAGGATAAATTACATCTGATAATGCAGAAATACAAAGGATTGTAAGAAATATTATGAACAAGTATATGCCAAGAAGTTTGAAAGCCTGGGTGAAATGCACAAATTTCTAGGAACATATAATCCTCCAAAACTGAGTCAAGAAGTAGAAAGCCTGAGTAGACTGATAACACCTAGTGAAATTGAAACTCTTATCACACAAAAGCCCTGGACTGGACAGATTCAGAGGAGAATTTTACCAAACATTTAGGGAAGAGCTAACCCAGGTTCTTATCAAACTATTCCCAAAAAATCCAAGAAGAGGGAAGACTCCCACATTCTTTTCATGAGGCCAGCATCTTCATAATCCCCAAACCAGATAAAGACATAACAAGGAAACAAAATTACAGGCCAGTATCTCTGGTGAACATAAATGCTGAAATCCTCAACAAAATATTAGCAAACCACGTCCAGCAATACATTAAAAAGATCATACACCACGATTAAGTGGAATTCATCCCAGGGATGCAACGATGTTACAATATACACAAAGTAATAAATACAATACATAACATAAACAATATGAAAGGCCAAAACCCATGATCATATCAATAAGTGTGGAAAAAGTATTTGATAATGTACAGCACCCATTTAAGATGAAAACTCAGCAAAGGGGGAATACAGGGAGCACACTTCTACATAATAAAGGCCATATATGAGAAACCTACAGCCAATATCATACTCAACAGGCAAAAATGAAAAGCTTTCCTCCTAAGATTAGGCACAAGACAAGGATGTCCACTTTCACCATTTCTATTCAACATAGTATTGGAAGTTCTAGCCAGAACATTCAGATGAGAAAAGGAAATAAAAAGGCATCCAAATTGGAAAAGAAGTAAAGCTGTCACTGTTTGCAGATGACATGATAGTGTACATAGAAAACCCTATAGACACCACCAAAAAAAAAAAACAAAAAACAAAAAAAAAAAAACCTCTCTTCAACTTAATAAATGAATTTGGCAAAATGTCAGGATACAAATATACATTCAAAAATTAAAAGTATTTTTGTACACCAACAATGAAATATCTGAAAGAGAAATTAGAGAAAAAAATCCCATTTATTATAGGAACAAGAAAAATGAAATAGGGATAAATTTAATGAAAGAGGTAAAAGATCTGTACTCAGAAAACTACACAACACTGAAGAAAGAAATTAAGGAAGACAGATAAATGGAAACATACCGTGTTTATGGATTGGAAAAATTAACATCATTAAAATGCCCATATTACCCAAAGCAATTTATAGATTCAACACAATCCCATCAAAATACCGACATATTTCACAGAAATAGAACAATTATTCCAAAAACTTATATGGAACCATAAAAGACCCAGAATAGCTTCAACAACTTTGAGAAAGAAGAACAAAGTAGGAGGGATCACAATACCTGATATCAAACTATATTACAAGGTGACAGTAATCAAAATAGTCTGGTACTGTCATAAGAACAGACACATAGATCAATGGAACAGAATAGAGAGCCCAGAAATAAATCCATGTCAATATAGTCAGTTAATGTTTGACAAAGTGGACAGGAACACAAAATGAAGTAAAAATAGCCTCTTCAATAAATGGTGTTGGGAGATCTGGACAAGTACATGCAAAAAAATGAAACTAGACCACACACCAGAATAAACTCAAGATGGATAAAAGATGTAAATATAAGCCGGAAGACCATAAAAGTCCTAGAGAGAAACAGGCAGGAAAATTTCAGATATCCTGCACAGCAATTTTTCACTGATACATTCCCTAGGGGAAGGGTATAAAGGAAAGAAAAAACAAATGGGACTACATCAAAATAAAAACCTTCTACACAGCTAAATAAAACAACAAGATGTAAAAGGAAACAACCATATGGGAAAACATATTTGCCAATGATACCTCAGACAAGGGTTTGATCTCCAAAATATATAAGGAACTCACATGACTCCACTCCAGGAAGAAAAGCAATCCAATAAAAAAATGGGCAAAGGACTTAACAATTTCCAAAGAGTATATACAGAAAGTCCACAGACACACACAAAAAATGCTAGACATCACTAGCCATTGGAGAGATGTAAATTAAAATCACAATGAAATATCCCTTCACACCAGTCAGGATGGCCATCATTAATAAATTAGCAAACAAGTGCTGGTGAGGTTGTGGAGAAAAGGGAACCCTAGTATACTGTTGGTGGAGCCACTGTGGAACACAGTATGGAAAAAAAGTAAAGCTGGAACTACCTTATGATCCAGTGTTTCCACGGCTGGATCTATGCCCTAAGAATCCTGAATCACCAATTCAAAAGAACCTATGCACCCCAATGTTCATACCAGTGTTATTTACAATAGCCATGTGCTGGAAACAGCCTAAATGCCCATCAGTAAATGAATGGATAAAAGAATTGTGGTACATTCACACAATGGAGTAGTACTCAGCAGAAAGAAAGAAGGAGCACCTACCCTTTGCGACAGCGTAGATAGAACTGGAGAGCATTATGCTAAGTGAAATAAGCCAGTCAGTGAAAGACAAATACCATACAATCTCACCTTTAAGTGGAACCTAATCAACAAAACAAACAAATGAGCAAAATACAACTGGAGATTTGGAAATAAAGAACAAACTCACAGTTACCGTAGGGGCAGGGCGAGAGGGATAACAGGGGAAAAGGGGGGAAATGGTGAGCAAAGAAACATGAATAGAGGACTCATGGGCAAGGACAATGGGGGAGGACTGACTATGGGAATGTGGGGGTGGGGGCATGGGAGAACAATGGGGAAAATGGTGGAACAGCTGTAACTCAACAACAATAAAAAATAAATAAAAATGTGAAGAGGATTACAAAGTACAAATTGGCAGTTACAAAATAGTTCCAAGGATGTGAAGTACAGCACAGGGAATATAGTCAATAATACTGTAACAACTATGTGTGGTGACAGGTAGGTACTCTGCTTATCAGAGGTAATCATCTCAAAAATGATATAAATGTTTGCCTACTGTACTGTAAAGCTGAAACTAATGTAATGTTGAATGTCAACCATAATTGAAAAATAAAAGAAAATAAAAAGAAATAAAAGATTTCTGTTTTGAGATTTTGTTCATTGATTGAGCCACAGATACTGGACTGTCAATGCATCTATCCTCAGGCAGCCAGCACAGGAGTGCTCAGGTTGCTTTTGGGGTCCCTGTGGGCATCACAGTACCCATCACACACTGGAGCCACCATCCTCTGCTTCTATAAAGAAACTTTTTCTCATACCAAGTTGTCGAATTATTATCTGTTCTTCTTGACTAAACCAGATGTCAACTCCCTGGTATCTGTCAGATGAAATTATAGCATGTATTATGTTACATTCTCCCCTACTGGACTTAGATACTCCCTGAGAGGAGGGACCCAGAATTATCCTTCTCTGCAACCAAAGTGCCTAGAAAAGTTGGGGCCCACAAATGTTTGCTGAATGCAGTTAAATTTTGACTCATGTCAGGTAGAAACCTTCTTGAGACATGATGGCCCCCACCCCCACCGGAGCCTGGCCTCACCTCTCAGTTCACCATGGGCCCCTGGGCTAGTTGCACTCCAGTGAATATTGGAAGAAGGGTGCTCAGCCTCTTCACATCCTTTCTGCTTTCTGCCAGCAGTCTTATTTTTCTTGGTGGAGACACAGAGTAGAGACAGAATGCAGAAAAAAATTATTTTATTTTTAATCTGCAGGTGCCTAATTCTCTGAGATCATCTCTTCAGCCTGAAAAGACAAAGCTATCTTAAACAGAAAGTCAGACTGGTATAGCCAAGTATCATTACATTAATATGCAAAGCTACCAGTCAGCTAATGTCCACAAACCATTTGTTACCTTAATTGCCCTCTCAGGGAAAAGTGAAAAAAGTGGGAGAGATGAATAACAATTTTATTTAATTCACCCTTCCTATTCTCCTCAACTCCTCTTACTGATGCAGTTCCAAAGCTGGTAATTTTCAGTGAAATTGTCTACCCCCACCTCAGCATTCACCACCCACATTAGCATCTGTTTCTGCATCTCTGAGCTCTGTTCACTGACCCCACTCAAAGCAATCTTTTGGGGCTTTAAGCTTCAAGAAGATCCTTGAAGATGTGGAGGCAATGACAAAGTGGCCCATGTAAGACAATTAGAGTTCTGCATCCCCAAGTAGTAGGAAAGCATCAAATTCAGACTACCGCTTCTGAAGTAGAAGATTGTTCTTCAATTTTGGCTCTACCGTGCAATAGCTCTGTGCCATTGGGAAAGTCACTTGACATCTCTGGGCCTCACATATCACATTAGTAAAAAGGGAGCAAAGAAGGTCCAGGGGTATAATAGTATGTCCTTACAAGATAGGGCTGTTGTGAAGATTGAATTAGATCATGTCCAAGCATGTAAGGACATGAAACATAAAAAGTGCTGCTCAGTAACATGAAACAGAGATGTCGTTCAGTGATGTTAGCTACCTTTGCAACTATTGCTTTTTTATGGTTGTGTCAGGTTAACTGCAAACAGGATCATTTTTCCCATTTACCTTATAGTTGGACCAGGGAAGCTGGTGGTTTGAAATGGCAATTTGGATGGCTAAGAGAGGAGGAATGAACTTGGTGACTTCCATGAACCAGCTATCTAAGTCCTTATTATTTCTCATCTGCAGTCTCAGGAGCTTCCCTTTTCTGATCCCAGCCCTGCTCTCTCAGCATTCAGTAGTTTTCCAGTAGCCTATTTGAATCTGAGAGTATCAAAAGGGATCCCAACAAAATGGAAGAGGCAACAGAACCTCCCCTGAAAGGGGATTGACTTCAGCACAATTTGTACTTCCAGTTCATGCTCGAATGGAAGCTAGACCTAGAGTAATGGGACCCAACACATGAATTTGTCATGCCTTGAGCACTATGTGCATATATGCACAAGTCAGAAATTCAGAATCAGGAAAGACTATGGAGAGCCTGAAAATATGTGATGGAAGTCTATGGATGCCAGAGGGGCTCTAAAGTTCCTTCCTAAGGTTTTAAAACCTTCATGCCTAAGACCAGCTTAGGCATGGGTGTCCCATGACACCCAGTCACTGATAGACTCAATAATCTCCTCATCTATCAAGTGGAAATAGTAGTACCCACCTTACCAGGGGTGTTGTGAAGATTAAGTGACACAAATTATGTTATCAATAAAGGTTGGTTTACCATCCTTCCCACACCTATTATAAGCAAGGTCTCACGTGAGATCTTGGGGCAAGTTCCCATTTATCTGCCCTGGAGTCAGCAGTCCTAGATTTGATTCTTGAGTCTATAATTTATGTGCTGTGTAAGCATGGTCAGATGACTTAATCTTTTTCAGAGCCCCAGTTTTCTCACATGTAAATCTGGCATAACACCAACATCTACCTTACAGGTTTGTGAGAATTTAACAAGATAATATCTATAAAGAGATCAGCAGAGTGCTTACACATGGTAAATACTCAATAAAAGTTTGCTTACAGTAAAATAACAACAAACATTGCCATTTGTTTTTGTGTCTCTTGAAAATGACTTCTGGGGTCACCAAATGTATTTGCTTTTCCTTTCAGTAACTTCCTGAGAATATTCTATCATTTTTCTCTTGGCCACTGTGTTTAGTCTTCCCAAATCCTAAGTGAAGACAAGTGATTCCCACTGTCCCTGGGTCTCCTGACCCTTCAAGCTCTAAGAACCATGGTTAACACTTGTGCTTTGTCTGCCATTGCAGATGTTGCCACAAATCCCTTTGTGATATGGATTATAACCCAACTCTCCTGCAAACTGGAATAGAGGAATTAAGGTATACATACTTTTGCAGAAGACACCAAGCAGAAGTCTCTTGGGAGTACCCAGATCAAATAGTATCTTGGTTAGTCATGCTTTGGTACATTCTTTCTTGATTCATTCAACAAATATTTAACAAGTGAGCATTGTGTGATGACCTTTGTTCTGACATCCTAGTTGGGGGAAAGGTTTTGGGTAGGAGGCATAAAATAAACAAATAGCAATATAAATATATGATGTCCAGTAGTGATAATATTATAAAGAAGAAATAGGTTAAGAGAAATCTAGAGTAATGGTGAAGGAGTCTCATTTTATTTAAGGATCTCAGAGATGATCTGGTTAATGAGATGACATCTAAACCTGAAGCAAGTGAGGGATTGCATTATGTGTCTACCTGAAGGAAGAATATTCCAGGCAGAAGTTGTTACATGTTGCTCTTCAAACAACATTCTCTTCCTGTGCTGATCAAAATTTTGTACTTCTGTCTTTCTAATTTCTTCTCCTCTTTTGCTGAAAAGACAGGTTATGTTTTTCTTAATTCTTGGAGCATTCTCGAGTATAAGTTTGCATTCACACTCTGGATCCTCTATCTCTTGACATTCTGGGGAGGCCCTCCCTTAACTGCACCAAGCTCCTGTACTAGGGAACTAATTTTCTTACTTGAATGACACCCCATCTCCCACATCAAGGATCAGATACACAGTATACTACCTTGTTAGGTTTGTTGAGCTACTAAGTAAATCAAAGAGGTAAGCCAAACCAAGGGACAATGTTTTAGCCTATCCAGGAAAATATACCATTTCTAAGCAGTGAAGTAGCTTCATTTTGTGTGTAACTCAAATACTGATTTATAAATGCCTACCCTGGATAGGAACAAAAGAGAAGGATAAATAAAAGCATGACACAGACAAGTGATTGGCTGGCTGCCTTTGGATATTTGGATAACTACTCATAATAAGAAAACACACAGAGAAGTCAACAGTTACCAACCTCACTTCAGCTACACATGACAATAGTGCTGACCTTTATGGGGCAGACTTCCATGGGAGTGCATAGGAGGGGGAGGTGACAGACATATTTTTAACAAATATTTATTGAGTATCTACTATAGGCCAGGTACAATTTTCTAAACTCTGGAAATAAAACTACGTAAAAGAGAAATTTTGGAGATTTCTGTCTAGTGACTATAGTCTAGTGAGAGAGCCAGGCAATAAATATGTAGCCATATAGATATTTAAGGTAATGTCAGATAGCAATAATTACAGTGTTATGAACAAAATTTAAGAAGGGTGCAATGATAGAGATCTATGGGGCAGGGGTACTATTTTAAATAGAATGGCCTGAGAAGGGCTCTCTAAAGTAGTGTCATTTGAGCAGAGACCTGAGGTAAGAAGGTGGGAGTCATCCAAGTGTCTAGGAGAAGAGCCTTCCAGGCAGAGAGAACAGCAAGTGCAAAGGCTCTGAGGTGGGAACAAGCTTTGCATAGTCAGAGAAGTAAGGTCAGTAGGCTGAGCAATAATTCTGAGTGGGTCATCAGTGCCCCCTAAAGGTAATTTTGAAAATGTGAGCAGGTATTTTTGGTTTTTGTGTAATTATTCCAATGATTGGAGGACCTTACTTAAAAAAGGGGTGTTGGTGACAGGAAAGACCATATCTCATTTTGTCTGAAATTTTATCAAGAAATATATGAAATTTCAGAAAAAATCACTTAACCACAACAATACAGTTAGAATTGCTTCTACAACATGCCTTTATTAATCAGCATTGGAGCTGTCACTTTCATTATGAGTTTTCATTATAAGTACAAAGCTTCTTACTACTTCATTATATTTTAAAGTGTAGTTGTGTCCCAAGATTTACACATTAAAATATGTACTATTTTTTTATAAATTATTTCCTTGTATTTCTTTTGTTATTTGGGGGAGAGGCATTATACTAGTATTTGAAAGATATGTGTATAGGCAAATTATACAGTATATACATTTCATTTAAGGATAATAAGAGGCATTTATTATCAAAAGAAGATGCTATATCTTACTAGGGTTGAGATCTTCTGGAGTAGAGCAGAGTAAGCAAGAGGAAGAGTGATAAAAAATAAGGTCAGAAAACTAACAGGTGCCAGATCATGTATAGCCTTGTAGGCCATGGCAAACTTAGATTTTATGTGAGGTGGGGAGCTCATGGAGGGTTATGAGCAAATGGGTGATATGGTATGACTTTAGCATGTGTAGAACAGACTTTAGGGCACAAGAATAGAGGCAGAGAGGTAGGTTAGAAGCTCTTACAAATAGTCCTGGGAAGAGATGATGGTGGCTTGAATCAGGATGGTAGCAATGGAGGTGGTGAGAGGTGACCTGACTCTGGATGTGTATTTTGCTAATAAATCCAAGAAGACAAATGGAAGAGATAGATTTTGAGCTAAGCCTTCAGAGGATGGGAAAGGACAACAAGTATGATGGCAAGGAGGTGGGGCTACCTATGGAGTGTCTTTAATAGGACCGGAACAGAGGTTGCGTCTTCAAGAAGAGGGAAAGGAAAGGATGGCCAGGGAAGATAGCATCACATCTCTTTCAGAGGCAAAGGTCCATGAAAGCTCAGAAGAAGAATTTTCATATTTAAGCCCTTGAAGTCTTTGGAGCAGAACTGTGTGTGACTTGGCAGCAAGGGCCCTGCTTCCTTCATCAGTCACTGTGTTTCTACCACAGTACTTACACATGGTAGGATGTTGAATGGATAAAGTAATATATGACAGACCTTAAAGAGATTAGTTTCCATAGTGAGAATCCCAAATGGAATTATTTTTAAAATTTACAGGACATTTCAGTGTAGTTCTAAACTCGATTAAAAACATGAAAACAAGAAAAATGTACGAGAAACATACACTGCTTGGAGGCTGAATGTGCTTTGCCACTTCTGCAAAGATTGCTGTCCTTAAATGCCAGAAAAGAGTTTTGTCAGATGATTTATCACTTAAGATTTCCACTTTATAATCGTTTCTCATTAGAAATCAAAACAATTATTTTCCCTTAACTTCATTGTTGCAGGAATAAGATTGATAACAGAAATTCACTTTGTGAGACTATTGAATTAAAAAAAAAACCCTGCTCAGTCCTGGCTGTTGTGACTCAGTAGATTGAGCACAGGCCTGCGAACCAAAGGGTCATAGATTTGATTCCCAGTCTAGTGCATGTGCCTGGGTTGCAGGCCAGGTTCCCAGTAGGGGGAGAACAAGAGGCAACCACACACTGATGTTTTTCTCCCTCTCTCTGAAAATAAATAAATAAAATTCTTTAAAAAATAAAAAAATTAAAAATGCTCAATGAAATTGTCAAAAAATCCACTATTCTCCAGTTTCCTCGAAAGTATGAGAAGAAACTAGCTGGTGACTGGATCATTTACATAAATATAGAGAAGCATTTTACTAAGCAACATTTGAATCAGGTAGTCCTGCTTTTCTGTAATAGGTAAAAATCCTCCTACATGCAGTTTGTTGGGGTTCCATCAAGTGCCTGGACTGCTGAGGTTCTCTAACCGTCCAGACACACTTCTCTCAAGCTAGACACACCAGATCCTTACCTTGGGTCTTAAAGACTCAATGATTATTTTTTGGCAGTGTCTTAGTGCTAGAGCAAAGCCCATTGAATAAATGTATCCAGGCTTCCTGGTTGTTTTTGCTCTTCTTACATGCTCCACTACTACTCCCACCAACACCACCACTCAAAAGGATAGGAGGAGGAAATTGAAGCATTCCTTATATCATGGTGGCTTCTGCACCATAGCCTTTTCCTCAGCCCAGCTTCATGCTTCTGGAACTTTCTTCCCATATCACAGGTTCATCAGCCAGTGGGAAACAAAGTGACTTGAGCACAAATTAGGAATTTTCAGGGTTTGAACTACATTTAGAAGGGGTGAGTTGTGGGTGCATAGCCTTGTAGGTGAAACCATCATGACAAAGAGAAAACATCCAATACTCAAGCACTCTGGCTCTTGCTGTCTCTTTTTCTTACCCAAGGCCTAGGTTCAAAGCTTGGGGTTTCTTAATCCATTCATGTTGGCCTTAAACTATAGGTTCATTGAGTTACAAATTTAAAATGCTCTCATCCACATAGTTAATAAACATTGAGTTTTGGACTATTTTGGGCCAGATTCTGGGGATGTAACAGTGACCAAGACAGACTTGTACTCTCACAGAAGAAATGAGCAAATATAAGAACTAAGCAAATGAGATGAGTGCTGTCAAATGTCAAGAACAGGGTGTCATGGGAGCCCAGAGAATAAGGAATGCACCTTGCCTAGAGTCAGGGGAATTTTCTATGAGTGGGTGAAGCTTAAATTGAGCCCTTAGACATTAGTAGCATTCAAACAGGTGAAGAGGAGGAGAATAATCACATGTTATTATGTGAGGGATAAAAATCAGATTGTAAATATAGTGATTCCCATTTTATAAGGAATATACACATGAGCTTAGAGTGGAAATTCCAAAAGATGTACTTCAAATGTGAATAGTGGTTATATTCATGTAGTAGAATTATGAATTATTTTTATTTTATACATAATAGTCTGTATTTTTCAAAATTCCTATCATCATGTTTATATATATAGCCAGTAAGTAAAATTTTATTTTACACAAAGCAAACCTGTCTCTGCCCCACCCACTCCAGCCTTGACCCAATGATTATGCTCTACTCTGAATTACTGTACTTCCAAAATGCTCTTCCCTGGGCCCTGGTGGACAGCCAGTGAATGATCCCCCTCATAGCTATTCCTTGATTTCAAATTATTGCCAGAGGACTTACTTCTGGTCACTTAATGGAATCCTCTCCTGGGGGTCCCTATGCAGCTCCACATGCTGCATCAATTACCCTGTCGACTTACTCATCTTCTTACATTGTATGAGCCCTGATTTCTCTCAACAGCCCTCCTTTTCTTTTCATAAATCCTCTCCCACTAAAATTGCCATCAGAGTCCACCAGCAGGCTTGTCATGGAAATTGACTGGCAAATAATTCTTAAATGCTACAAACATTGTCAAAGTCTATTTTCCATTTATGAGCACTTTTGGCCCAGTTTAAGAAGGCTACTCTCAAGTCCATCCATATGTAATTTTGAGACTTTTCTCTATAATCTGTGGCCTGCTAAGGGTATTTGCTCATTTCCTCTTTATCTCCAGGGAATGTTTCACTTCTGAGGCAGTAATGGATTTGAAGCCTCACTCCTAAGTCTTTGTGATGCCATAGATAAAGATAGGACTGAGGCCAACACAGGCCCCATAAATGAACATATTGTGATCTGCAGAGGTGATCTGCCCTTCCTCATTTTTCTTTTGCAGTCGAGGACAACTCCAATTCAGCCATTCCACCTCTGATTTTTTTAAAAGATTTTATTTATTTATTTATTTATTTTAGACAGAGAGGAAGGGAGGGAGAGAGGGAGAGAAACATCAATGTGTGGTTGCCTCTACACGCCCCCTACTAGGGACCTGACCTGGACTGCAACCCAGGCATGTGCCCTGACTGGGAATCAAACTGGAGACACTTTGGTTCACAGGCCAGTGCTCAAATCACTGAGCCACATCAGCCAGGGCTCCAGCTCTGATTTTAAGCTATACTGGGATGTCTTGGAAAGTTGCCTGGAACCTGGAGGGCATAAGCAGAGGCAAGGTGGAAGCAACAACATCACTCTCACTGGCATAACTCTCCTTATGCCCTCTCCTTGGTGGAAATCCCTACTGTTTTCCAAAACCTGCGCCTGATAGCTACACAGCTGCTGACCAATTAGGTCTAGTCATCCTGGAGGGTTTTCAAAGGGATGGAGATAAAAATTCTTTCCTGCTCAGAGGATGTTGTATGGAATTATTTTATGGGAAGCCAGAAGGCAAGAAAGGACAAAATACTAACAGGTCTTGAAACTGCTCTCCAAGAGTTTATCATAGAATCAAAGAGTCTTAAAGTTGGGAGAGATTTTCATAAATATTTTCATCATGATTCATGATGCTTATTTGCTGTATCTGAAAGGTATGAACAGAGTTACGGTCTGTTGGCCTTTCATGTGATGAATAGAGATGTTTATTTCTCAGGCTTACATTTAGGCAGTAGGAGGCTGCTTCAGAGGCTACCAGATGGATACCTCATAATGATATCTATAAGCACAATCAGCTGCAGCTAAGTCAGCCAAGTCAAGGCTTACCACCCTTCGGCTGATTAGCATGGAGATGCAATATCAGTTCTTTTCACGTGTTCAACCCAATTGACCCCTCCTGTTTTCAGGACACCCCAACCCCACTATGACCTTGTCTAGTCCCAACATCCTTTCCTTCTCTAGCATCCTTGAGGATGGTATGGAGAAGAATTAGTGTAAAAAGATTATTCATGCAAGGAGTTGACTGTTTCAAATGAAACCTCATAACTTTTTGGCCAAGGTGCAACAATGATTTTGGTTTATATTGATGGCTAAGGTTTTCTTTCTTTTATGAAAAGAGATATCCACCTCATACATGTGGTTAATGTTAAAATCCTTCCTCTCAGAGTGGAACATTTAACAATTTATTTATCACCAAGAAATTTGGCCAAGGAATTTCAAGTACTTAAAATATTGGCATACTCATTCAGCAGATTCACTCTACTGAATGATATTAAAGCCCAATTTGAAGAATGGATCTCTAAGGAGACCATTTTCTGATTCTAGACTAGTCTTCCTAGTGAGTCTCAATCTTTTGCTGGGGGGTGGGGGTGAATAAAGGGTGTATCAGAATCTCTGAAGAAGAGGACAGATGTGTGGAATAGAGTGACAGTGTCCCTACAATTTAAAAAAAAAAACATTAATTATAGAGAGTAAAGCTCTGGAAAATATTCCTGACTGTAAAGAATGTGCAGAAGATACTATAAAAATATTATGGAAGAAATAAGTAATAAAAAATAAGTGAATGTTGCCTGGCCAAGATCTATGACTTTGATATAAGGCAAACCATGTGAGAGGTCACTAATGGGTCAACAGAAATTGATCCATAGCAGTGGAAATATTTTTCCCCAACATAGACCCTTCTGATTGCTAGAACACCAGCAGGGCAAACTGCTGGAACCACAACCAGAGCTGTACTGGGTTATCTTTGAGGTCATAGACTAGATGTTGCCTGGAACTCCATCCCCAGGCACATAGTAGACTTCTAGTAAATAAATATTTCTTATATAAATACACTGTTAAAAGAAATGAATCCATAACATCTCGGGCATGTGGTTTCTCCACTTTATACCATATTTTTCCTCTTTTTATATTCAACAAAATAACTCATTGGAGAGCAATAGAGGATACACAAAGCAAATACAATCCTTTTGTATTAGATCTACTCAAATAATACTAGTTTAGATCCATTTTTACCTGAACACAGTATCTTGAACAGTAGTAATATAGTAAGCACTCGATAAATATTTCTTGTATGAATAAATGTAGATGTGATTTCAAAGGGACTGTTAACTGAAAAAAATACCTTATACATAGTGGACCCAAATTAGTGCTTGATTTTTCTATCTCATATTTACCTTCTTTTTCAGAATGTATCAGGTCAATTAAGACAAATCAAGTTGGTCAAAAACAATACTAAACCACTTTTACCAAGGAAAAGTGGACTGCATTCTCAATGCCTACATAAAGTTGTTTATGCTCATTTTTTCCCTGTCCATGATCCATCAAGGAACATTGCAAAATTATTCCAGGAGCAGTATTATATCTGAACAGCTGATTGTGGGGAATTAGTCGCTGAGAATGAAAGGAAGAGCATCAATTGCTGTTTGTATTTTCATACACAATAATACTATTTTCTCAGTATGAACTCGAGTTTATGTTACTTTCATTATCAGACCAAACAGACTCTTAAAGAAATAATCAAATGAAAGGCGATTTGTTTTCTTCCAATGCAGGTATTTACATATAACCATTTGCTCAATCTGAAGAGCTTCTTCATTTCTCCTCTGTACTGTGGGGCCATCTGAGAGATGGTTTGCATAAGTAATGCATTTATTTACTAATCTTCAAAGACTCTCTATTTTTTCCTGCCTTCCCACTGTAGTCATTACCGGTCACAACCCTGCAGGAAATATAGGCTGCCATGGAAACATAAAATGTCTGCTGCTGGGCTTAGCATAATTCCTTCTTAATAGAAAAACAATGAGCAGTAAATCCCATTTTTGATAAACTGGCTTATTGTTGTACGGAGCCTCTACCTGGGAGGTGGAGATCCCCCAGAGCAGCGTTAAATGATACAAATGCAATCCACATCTGGACTGGGTAAAATTGTACAAGCTTAAGTCAAATTCCTTGTCACATTTTTCCCTTTTCATTGAATTTTTTTTTGGGGGTGGCACTGGTTAATACAATTATACAGGTTTCAGGTGCATAATTCCATAATATATCATCTGTATACTGCATTGTGCATTTACCATCCCAAGTCAAGTCTCCTTCTATCACCATTTACCACCCCCCTACTCTCCTCCACCTGCCCCCATCTCCACCCCATGGCAATAACCACACTGTTGTCTGTAAAAATCACTGGGATTGCACTCAGTCATCTGTTGAGCACATTTATAAGGTGCTATATGGTTCTGCACTAGGGGCTTGAACAAAACAAATTATTTCCCCAAATCACTTTTAATCCCCATAGAGAACTACAAATAAAATGTACCAACTCCATCATTTTCAGCTATTTATTAATCATTATTATTTTATTAGTTTATAAGCTTTTGTACTGAAAGTGGGATAGATGGGCCTTCTCAGGATTAGGGGACCAGACATGAGAGAAAGTTATTCTAATACTGGCTTCAAAGACAAACCATATACAACAAGAAAAGGCTCTCTAGCTTATATTTGGGAACAAACGAAATGTGAAGTAATAAAAGGGAGAGCTACTGCTTATGTTCAGAGAAACATCCTGAAAGAAGCAATGATTACATAAATAAAATTATACTCTAAGTGCTAAAAGTCACAATTCTTGTCAAAGTATATTCACATCAACATGTGTGCCTTTGAGGCCCAGTCACATGGTACCCCTCTTGGATATTGGCAGAATTCTCTCTCAAAACTCTAAGGCATACTGGAAATCTGTTGTTTAGGTCTCCTATTTTCTATTATACCCCAGAACATAACCTCTACTCACCCAGGCTGTCAGTCTCTTGGTCTGAACATACCATACTGTCCTGCTTCCACATTGCTGCACAAACTACACCCCTTATCTAGAATACCCTACCCCTCCCCATGTCACTAACCTTCCCTATCAAAATTCTGTGGCTATTTTCACACATTTGGGTATTTAATCATAGTCTATCATGTACAGTGCTTGCCAATTATTCCCTATGCATAGATCTTGCCTCCTCAAGGAAGTTGTATAGTCCCTCAGAACAAACATCGAGAGTCTCCCTTGCTTCATTGGCTACTTGCTTTGATTAAACAAGTTGACATAAGGAAAATCCCACAGGGCTAGGAAATGAGGGTGATCTCCAGCCTACAGCCAGCAAGGAAAATGAAGTCTTTAATCTAATAACCCTCCAGGGACAGGATTATGCCAACAACCATACAAGCTTGGAAGCATATCCTTTTCCAGACCAATCTTCAGATGAGATGTCAGCCCTGGCCAACACCTTGGTTGCAGTCTGTGAGACACCCTTAAACAGAGTAGCCAGCTAACCTATGCCTGAATTTATAACCCACAGAAATTGTAATAATAAATGCTTATAAATGTTTAGATTTAAACTGCTAAGTTTTGTGGTAATTTGTTACACAGTAATAGATAATTAATACTATGAACATAATAGGGGCTCCATAAATACTTGTTGAATCAGAGTATGTGAGAGAATTATATTTATGGTAAATTCTCCAGTGACTTAGATGTTTAGGGAAATAGTATCATACTTCATTTTAGATAAAGTCCAGGAACTTCAAGTGATTATCTGGGTCATCTGCCAACTTCAGAATATGGAAGGTGAAGACCAGGGCATCTATTTCTCATTTACACCTTCATGGTGTCTACCAAATATATATAATATCTGTTGACATCACAGAGGACTCTCATAACCATAATCTGAGATGGACCTAGTTTGCTAGCCTCAGCTTCTGATGATTCCACTCTGTCCACAGAAGCAAATAAAATTCTTTAGCCTATTGTTCAAGCTCTTTCACAGCTGGACCCAAACTATTGCCCCAGCCTTTTTTCAGACTACATAGCCTTCTCACACTCATAGTAGTTAGAATTACCTTTCAAAACCACAAATCTTTTGACCCAGCAACTACATAGTTGGGATTATATCCTAAGAACCCTGAAATACCAATCCATAAGAGCTTATGCACCCCAATGTTCATAGCTACACAATTTACAATTGTCAAGTGCTGGAAGCAACCTAAGTGCCCATTAGTAAATGAATGGATAGAAAAACTATGGTACATTTACATGATGGAATACTACACAGCAGAAAGAAAGAAGGAACTCGTACCTTTTGCAACAACGTGGATGAAACTGAAGAGCATTATGCTAAATGAAATGAGCCAGGTGGTGAAAGATAAATGCCATATGATCTCACCTTTAAATGGAACCTAATCAATAAAACAAATAAGCAAGCAAAATATAACCAGAGACATTGAAATTAAGAACAATCTAGCAGTAATCAGAGGGGAAGTGGGAGGGGAAAATGGGGGTCAACTGGGAAAGGGATTTCAGGAACTACTATAAAGGACACACAGACAAAACCAAGGTGGGGGTGGAATCAGGGGAGGGAAGTGGGGATGGCTGGGGTCGGGGGGTAGTGGTGGTGGTGGGGAATGCAGACAACTGTACTTGAACAACAATAAAATAAAAATAATAAAATAAAATAAAACAAGCCTTGGCTAGTGTAGCTCAGTGGATTGAGTGCAGGCTGTGAACCAAAGTGTCGCTAGTTCAATTCCCAGTCAGGGTACATGCCTGGGATGCACACTGGGTCCCCAGTAGGGGAACATGAGAGGTAACCACACACTGATGTTTCTTTCCCTCTCTTTCTCCTTCCTTTCCCCTATCTCTGAAGATACATAAATAAAATCTTTAAGAAAACTAAATCTAAAAATAAAAACACAAATCTCACCATGGCCTTCCTATGCTGAAACCTTCCAATGGATTATTGTCACTCGTAGAACAATGACTCTACACAGCTTGTCTCCTGCCCATAGCAGTAGCCTTATCTTGCATTACCCTCACCCAAATTCTCTCTTCTCTAGCCATAATGGCCTACTTTCAGTTCTTGCCACAGAGCCTTCAAAAATGCTGTCCCTTTTGTCACCTGGTTAATTCCTACTCTCACCATTCAGCTCTCACCATAGCATGGCTCCCTCAGAAAGGCACTTGCTAATTTTTCTGATCAGGAAAAGCATTCATTCTCAGCTCCCATGTCACCAAGTTTCTCTTCTTTCTAGGACTTGTCATATTGATTTGTCTGACTTATTAATGTTAGTCTCTCTCAATCACTGTAGTGTCAGCTCCATAAGGCTGGGACTTTACCTTGTTCACTGCTGTGTTCCCAGCACTTGGCACATAGTAAGTAATCAATATATATTTATAAAATAAAAGTTGAATGTAAGTCACTTTTCATTTTTAAGCCTCAATATCCACTCCATCTAGCAAGAGATAATGTTCTATTCTTTCTTTTAGTTCTGACTAGTTTGTGATTCCAAGTTGGACACAATTTCTACCTTTCTCTTCCAATCCTAGAGGCAGCAACTGTATTCCATCTGCTGAGCCTCCTGAAATAAAGGACAGATTCTTGGTCCACTTTTCTAGTTCTAAAAACTAAACATTAAAATACAGAAAAAAAATCAGAAAGTGTAAAAACTGTGAAGCTAATGTGTGTGTGTGTGTGTGTGTGTGTCTGTGCACGCACGCGCGCACATCACATAGACACAGACAACAATGTGGAGATAGAAAGAGACACTGCTTGGGGCAGTGGGCATGCGATGCAGTGTACAGATGATATTTTGTTGAGTTTTACACTGGAAACCTGTACGGTTTTTGTGAACCCATGTCACTCCAATAAATTCAATAAAAATATTTTTAAATGTTTCTATTTTAAAGTCAAAAGAAAGTCCAGAGAATTTTTTAAAAGATTCCAAATTACTATAAAAACGTATGAGTCATTTATTTCTTTGTTCTTTTACTTATTTGTTTATTTAAATCTTATTGTGCCCTAGGAACTGTCCACACCTTTCCTGGGATGAACAGCTACTTGTGAATGCAGCCTCATGTTCTGATAGTTTGCCACATTGCATTTGTGAGGTCTGTCCCTATTATTGCCTGTAACTGCATATAGACCTTTTGGGAAACAATTATGAAGTTTCATGATGGTTGACATATTTATCATGTATCAGAAACACATGAAATCATCCATTCACCACTCTGGGAGCAATTAAATGGAATTGACACTCAACAGTGAAGGAAGGAATGAATGGATAGGATGAAGGAATATACTCGGTCTGTACAGCTAGGTCCAGGAGGGAAATTGGCTCCCAGAAACTAGGTGAAAGGTGAAGAAGATAAGAAATCTCAGTGGCAGACGTGATGCATATTAACATAAACCATTTACTTAACCCTGAGAAAAATAAGAGTGGCAGTTGAAATTTACATAAATGCCATACCCAGATGTAATCAAGGTTATTTAGGAAGAAAAAAATTGACAAAAAAACAGCAACTTGTAACTCAGATTAAGGAGAAACAATGGTGATCCAAAATTGCCTTTGGCAAGAAAAAGGGGAGATTTTAGAGAAGATTTATATCTAAATTGGTACTGAAATAACCAACCAATGGATATTGGGACTTAATGCCACCCCTCCTTTTTGGGAAGGATAAATGCATATGCTCTGACAGTATTCTTGAAAATCATTCCCTCCTATCAGTTTCCTCAGCCTTTCTGAGCCTCCCACTGTGTGCTTAGCAGTGGGCCAGGTGTGTGGGCTTAAAAAGGCCAAGCCTCTGCCTATGGAGCTCACAGCCACTCCTTAACATTGTGCAACAGCAACTGGAACAGCCAGGAACCACACGGCATCACGCTGAAAGATTTCTTCACAGAATGGAAAGCTGTCCCTGTCATGCTCAGTACTCCTCTCTCTCCACTTCACTCCTGGGCAGGGAATCTAGTTTGGGGTAGGAGTTACGTATAATTTGACCATTCCGTGCCACCCATCCTGACCCTTAGGAGAAAGGGAATATTCCCTAGGATCCCTGAGAGGTCCTTGAGAAAGGAGATGCATGTTGAGGAGCTAAGACAGTCCCTGATTCTGGATATCTTATACATGAGAAATCACAATTGCAGAGAGAGTTCCTCCAAGGCAACTTTGAGTATCTTCTTCCATGTCCCTCTGCCCCAGCATATACATAAATTCTGTGTCCATGGATTCATATTCTCTCTTCTGCTTCTTTCTTCATGAGCATAATGATATGATGCAACTGGGCATAAGGTCCATGACTTCCTACTTGAGGAAAACTACAGCAAGTTGCTTGGGATTTATAATCTGAGCTAGGTGTCTGTTTAAGGAGTTTAGAAACTGTGTAGGCTGGCATTATTTCTGAAGGCAAGTGGGACTGGTGACCAACACTACAACAATAGGAGCTGCCATTTTTGTGCCAAGTACTTTGCATAATAGCAAAATTCTGAATACTTATTATGGGCCAGACCCTGTCTAAAGGTGTTACATATATTAATTAACTCAGTCCTCAGAGCAATCCTGTGAAATAGGTGCTACTATTACTCCCATTTCATGGATAAGGCCACCTGAGCTTAAGCAGATTTCCTCAGGTCACACATCAGGTAAATCAGGGAAGGTGGGATTCACACTCTGTTTTTATGATGCTGTAGTTTGGGCTGTAAGCAATATCCCCAGTCTCTCTCTCTCTCTCTCTCTCTCAAAGATTTTATTTATTTATTTTTAGAGAGAAGGGAAAGAAGGGAGAAAGAGAGAGAGAAACATCAATGTGTGGTTATCTCTTGTGTATCCACTACTAGGGACCTGGCCCACAACCCAGGTATGTGCCCTGACTCAGAATCGAACTGGTGACCCTTTGGCAGCCAGTGCTCAGTCCACTGAACCACACCAGTCAGGGCCCCATACTCTCTCTTATGTGCAGTGCTTTATTTATTTTTATCACATCCTTCTTGTCTTTCTCTTTTTGTACTAACTAGAGCCAAATGCTTGGTCAATCCCTAGCAAGTAAGCAGGACTTCACAGATTGTATTTTGTGTTAACCTCACCTCCTGCTCTATTTTATTTTTTCTATCACTATTTTCCCTTGGCTTGATTATCACATTTTAAATATATTTCTCTAAGAATTTATTTATTTGTTTTTAGAAAGAAGGGAAGGAAGGGAGAAAGAGCGGGAGAGAAAATTGATCAGTTGCCTCTCACACACTCCCAGCTGCGGACCTGGCCCACAACCCAAGCATATACCCTGACTTGGAATCAAACCTGTGACCTCTGGTTCACAGGTCAGTGCTCAATCCACTGAGCCACACTAGTCAGCACTCACATTTCTAATATATTTTTGTAGGTCATTTTATTTTTTTATTTTTTTAAGATTTTAAATTTTTATATTTTTCATTTACAGTTTGTATCAATATTATTTTGTGTTAGTTTCAGGTGTACAGCATGGGGATCAATCACAGGCTTTACAAAGCATACCCCTGATATTTTCAGTACCCCACCTGACACCACACATAGATACTACAATATTATTGACTATACAAGTATACCCTAGTGCAATGTCTTAATTATCTTACCAGTCATTCTGTTTTACAGACACAGAGACTGTTGACCAGAAAGATTTGCTTCAGTTCTCATAGCTGGCAAGTAACACAGCAGCATTTGAAGCTAAATCTGTTTCTCTGCAGAACCTCATCTTGAAGCCAGTAGAGTAACTAAAGTAAATTAAAAGTTCAAAGATTCAGTAAGAGCATTTGCTTGGCTCGACCTAGGTAAGGCTTCTAGCTCCAAGTCTTCACCACTTTGTTCCCTCATCAAGGAAAAGAGGAAATCAAGGAAAATTAATTTGTCCCCAATTTGTCCCCTCTTCAAGTGAAAGAGGTAATCAAGGAAAGTAAGGTCAAAGTTTTCTGAGACCAAGATGAGAGGTGAAATTGTGAACTGATTTCATGAGAGGTGGGGAGAAGGGGACCAATGTTTGTATATTATCAGAAAAGAATATGGTACAGTGGTTAAAAGCATGAGACTCAGAGTGCAACTAGCCTGAGTTTGAATCTTCATTTCTATTAGTTAATAGCCCTATGTCCCTTAGGAAAGTCACTTAACATTTCTGAGCCTCAGTTTCTCATTTGTAAAATGAATATAAATAGTTCTACAACATAAAAGTTGTTAGGGGAGCTCCGTGCAAGAAAATGAAACTCGAGCACCAACTTACACCATACACAAAAATAAACTCAAGGTGGATAAAAGATTTAAACATAAGCCGTAACACCATTAAAGTCCTAGAGGAGAACATACGCAGGAAAATCTCAGATATTACACGCAGCAACATTTTTACTGATATGTCCCCTAAAGCAAGGGACATAAAGGAAAGAATAAACAAATGGGATCTCATCAAAATAAAAAGCTTCTGCATGGCCAAGGAAAACAGTATTAAAATAAAAAGAGAACCGACTGTATGGGAAAACATATTTGCCAATGATACCTCAGATAAGGGTTTAATCTACAAAATATACAAAGAACTTACATGACTCAACTCTAAGAAGACAAGCAACCCAATTAAAAAATGGGCAGAGGACTTGGGCAGACACTTCTCCAAGGAGGACATACAGAGGATCCAGAGACACATGAAAAGATGCTCAATATCGCTAGCTATCAGAGAGATGCAAATGAAAACCACAATGAGATACCACTTCACACCAGTCAGAATGGCCCTCATAAACAAAGCAACAAACAACAAGTGTTGGAGAGGTTGTGGAGAAAAGGGGACCCTAGTGCACTGCTGGTGGGAGTGCAGACTGGTACAACCACTATGGAAAACAGTATGGAATTTTCTAAAAAAACTAAAAATGGATATACCTTTTGACCCAGCAATTCCACTGCTAGGACTATATCCTAAGAACCCTGAAACACCAATCCAAAAGAACCTATGCACCCCTATGTTTATAGCAGCACAATTTACAATAGCCAAGTGTTGGAAGCAACCTAGATGCCCATCAGTAAATGAATGGATCAAAAAACTGTGGTACAT
The DNA here is from genome assembly GCA_039655065.1 of Glossophaga mutica. Classification (NCBI taxonomy): domain Eukaryota; kingdom Metazoa; phylum Chordata; class Mammalia; order Chiroptera; family Phyllostomidae; genus Glossophaga; species Glossophaga mutica. The sequence goes on from CM077318.1 coordinate 21,371,601, forward strand.
TTACACAATGGAATTCTATGCAGCAGAAAGAAAGAAGGAGCTCATACCCTTTGCAACTGCATGGATGGAACTTGAGAGCATCATGCTAAGCGAAGTAAGCCAGGCAGTGAAAGACAAATACCATATGATCTCACCTTTAACAGGAAGCTAATCAACAAAACAAACAAACAAGCATAATATAACCAAAGACACAGAAATTGAGAAAAGGCTGAAAGTCACCAGAGGGGAGAGGGGAGGAAATTTCAGGGGAAAAGGGGAAGGAACAAATATAAAGGACACATGGACAAAAACTATGGGGGGGTGGAAATGGGAGGGAGGAGGGGAGGGCTAGGGTGGTGGGTTCGGGTGAGAATAAAAGACAGAAAACTGTACAAGATCAACAATTAAAATAAAAATTTAAAAAAAAAGATAAAAAAAAAGTTGTTAGGGGAGTTATCAAATAAGAACTCATGAACCCTGGCTGGTGTGGCCCAGTGGATTCAGTGCTGGCCTATGAACTAAACGGTCGCAGGTTTGATTCCTACTCAGGGCGCATGCGACAGGCAACCACACATTGATGTTTCTTTCCCTCCCTTCCTCTATCTCTAAAAAAATAAATAATTAATTAAATAAATAAATAAGTCCTTTAAAAAAATTCATGAAAGCCATTTATTACAGTACCTGGCTTAAGAGAAATGCCCAGTTTATGGCTGTTAGTATTAGTTTTAGTTCTTCTTGCCACTTCTATCATTGTCCTTCACTAGGCACGAGGTATACCCAGTGTCTATTCTATAGTCTGAGGCCAATAGGTGTCAGTTTCCATTTGGAAAGACATGTAGGTATAGAAGTCATCAAGATGAGGACAGTGAAGCAAAATATCCTGATAGACTGAAGCCACTTTTTTTTTTAATTTATCTTTAGAGGGGAAGGGTAGGAGAGAGGGAGAGAAATATCAATGTATGGTTGCCTCTCATGAGTCCCATGCTGGGAACTGGCCCGCAACCCAGGCATGTGCCCTGACTGGGAATTGAACCGCGATCCTTCGGTTCGCAGGCCCGCGCTCAATCCACTGAGCTACACCAGCCAGGGCTGAAGCCACTTTTAATTATGGCATGAATTTTCCAAATCTAAAGTAATTTTCACATAAGAGGGCTGGCAAATGAAGATTTTCTGAAAACTCTAAACTAACTTTTATTTTTTTTGTAAATGAAAAAATGATGAAGTATTTTGTAGTTCCTGAAAACAAACTGTCTCCCTGGTCTTTAAGTGTATTTAGCAAAAGGATAAATGATTACACATACAATCAGCCAAAGATTGCCCTTTAGGTTTCCAAGATAACTCTTCTCAGGAACAATTTTATGTTGAATGTTTGATATCTTCAAGGGTACAGGAGGATTGTTACTTCTTTGTTGGCTAAAAGAGAGTGAGTTTAAGTGGGTGAGAGAGGTTTAGGTAAGCCAGGGGTTACTGTAGCTGACCATCTGTAGGATCCAGTAGTAGAAAACTGGAGCTATTTAGGCTTGTTTTGTAGCAATCAAGGGTGGTTTTGTGCAGGCCTGTTTGTCTCTTGCCACTCCTCAGGGAGTGAAGGTGAAGCTTTGGACTGACTGTACTTATAAAGCCTCATATATTTTTATACTACCATCTAGAAAATCTACTTCATTTACTTTCTCCCTTCTTGATTCAGAGTTCAAATACCACTTAGGATTGAGCTAGGAACTAAACATTATTACTACTAACAATAAATTGAAATGCTATGAGTTGCGCTGGGCATTTGGCAAAGCACTTTACCTGCATCAGCTTATTTTATGTTCACAACAACCCTATGGGTTTGGTTCCTTCATTTATAGATGAGAACATGCCTAGAAAGGTTAAGTAACTTCTGAAGTTCCCACAAATTGGAAGGGGAAGAGCTAGGGCTATACCTAATTTATTTTGACCAAAGACAGAATGATGCTTCCTTTGGAAGGAAAAAGAACTTTCTGGATTCTGGTGATTGCTGCATTTTTGAAGTTAGTCAATTTGTGAATGTATACCATAGCACTTAATCACCATCCTCAGCATTTCTCAGCAACTCCTACTGGAAACAGAATTTGGAGATGGAAACTCCATAACCCAAATATGATGGAAAATAAAAATGAAATGGTTTTCTGATACTTAAAAAACAACATTTATACATTAAATGTTTCTGTTGTCTCAATACTAAATTTTAAAAAGATCTTATGGCATTGAACAATTTTTTTCATGTAAGCCCAGAAAGCACATATGTAATGATTGTAGAAACACAAAAGTGTTTCCATGGAAAAGAAATTTCAAACGAATTTCAATGAAGGAAAAAATGGAACACTGAAGCCTTTTATTGGAAATGAGATATACACTTGAAAAATTACTTTGCAAGCCCCTGAATTTCAAGTTCTAATAGCTGTCAGATAGTACTGTCATATTGTGAAGGAAAATGTGCTCACTTTTTGCAGATGGGCCTATTTCTGCCACTTACTAGCTGAAAAATTACTTGTAAAGAATTAGGTAAAATATAATATGAAAGGCCTCGGTATTCAGGAAGTACTTTCTCTGGATTTCATTAAATCTAATGAGTCAGATAAGTTTGGAACCTTCAAGCTGAAGGTTTATTATCTAAACCTGTGTGTAGCATATTTAAGGAACATCTATTGGATATCTAATAAAAGAAACACAATTTTCTGTGCCCTGTACTCCCACAAGAAAAGCTCTTTAAAAATAGAATTAAATCCTTTTCAAAAGTATACCTGCAGTAGCTATTTTATTTGCCACCAAATGCTTGGCTTGAGATCACTTGAAAAATCCTATTGTGTAGCCATAATGAAGGTCTCTCATCTTGAAATGAAAGCCTGACAAGGAAATCATTATGGACTTTGCATCCTGAGTCAGTCTGAAAGTGTCATGGCTTTTATAAGAACTCAAATTGACTCAGCACCCACTACATACAAGACATACTAAGTGCTGAGAAGGGCACAAAGATAACTAAGGCCTGGTTCTTGACTTCAGGGTGCTTTGTTAGCTAATGAGGACACATGGAATCCACAAACAAGGAGCCAAATGCTTTGGGCAAGTTTCTCTGGACCTATATTTTATATTTGTGATGAGATATCAGGTAACATTCTCTTATTCTGTGAATGTGAATACCCCAGGCATAATACAAATCATAACTTCTAGAAAAGTTCAGAGGACTGGAATGGCTTCTGTACATGAATACATCCTGCAACTCCCCTTCTACCTCCAACATACATCACTGTACATGGAATTGTGCTGAAGGCATCTTTAAGTTATTAAGTTATTTCGGGGGAGAATCTTAGAAAATTAAAAATGGCATTTTTCAGGCTGTAGTCACAAGGAAGCAGGTACCTCACATGATTGCCTCATATGCAGGCCAATTCAGCCAAGCTGGGGCAGTCAGTCCATAAGGTCTGTATCTGCATGACTATAAACATCTACACAAATGAAGAACATCAGCTTAATGATGCATTTTACCCACAGTTGTTTGGGATCTTATAGAATTCAGGGATGTCCAACCTTTGGGCATCTTTGGGCCAAACTGGAAGAAGAAGAGTTGTCCTGGGCCACACATTAAATATATATGGCACATAATGACAAAAAAATCTCATAATGTTTTACATACCTTTACAATTTTGTGTTGGGCTGCATTCACAGCCATCCTGGGCAGCATGTGGCTGGCAGGATGCAGTTTGGATACCCCTGTAAGCCTCTAGATCAAACGAGAAAAATGCATGTTTTTAAATTTTCTTTTCAATTAGGAGGAGGATTTGTGATTCTCAAGTCCAATGAAATTAATTCCATTCTCAAAACCCAACTTAAAGAACTTTTCTATAGTTCAGTATGGTGATAACTAGCAACAAGACAGCTTTCATGCTTTCTGCACCCTAAAAATTTGTTGTGATCACCTTGTGTGCATGTTATTGTAGTAGGATTTGGGGAGGCTCCAAAAAAGAATGTACTCTACATTTGCCCTTGAAGATTTCTCTGCCTGGTGGGGATGAAAGAGATCTAAACCAGAAGTTAGCATTTTTTTTTTCAGAAAAGTTTATAATAATGTGACGGATTTAAAACTGAAATGTTGGTTCAAGATGGCGGCAAGATAGGAGGACGCAGATTGCCCTTCCTCCTGCACATGGGAGAAAAACCTAACTGATTAAAGAGGAAAAGAGCAGACAGCCAACAATACCACACTATATATGAAGATAGGAGATCAAAATCTGTAGCAGACATTGGAAAACTAGACATGGCAGCCAAGCGACCGGAGGCGGCCAGGTGACCGGAGGGGTTTCTGCAACTGACCGGAGGCGGCCCTGCAACCTGAGGCAGCTCTGCGACCGGAGCTGGCTCTGTGACCCACCAAAGGTGGCCCTGAGTCCTGAGAGGGCTCTGCAACCGACTGGAGGTGGCCGTGCAACTGGAGGCGGCCCTGTGACCGGAGGCAGCCCTGCGACCTGAGCTGGCTCTGCCACCGGGTCGGAAGCGGCCCTGGGGCCAGAGGTGACTCTGCAACTAGAGAAGGGGACTCTGTGGAAGACCCGGAGCTCACATCTGTGATCCTGGGGTGAGTGCGCGCAACTTGGGAAACTCTCGGAGCCCACGCCCCTAGTCTCGGGTGGGTGCTTGCGCCCTGTAGGAGACCCAGAGCTAACAGTAATAGGCTTGGGGAGGGATGGATCTGTAAGAAATCCCAGCTGAAACCCATAAACTCGGGAAAGCTCGCCCTCTGCAGGAGGCTCAGAAATCACACCCAAGGCCCTGCATGGAGAGTGCGCACCATTAGCCCTGGGGTCAGGGCTCGGCTGGCACTGAGGACAGTAGCCCAAAGCTGACTGAGTGAGGAACAGGGAGAAAAGTGGTACAAGTCGCCTCGCAGCCTGCTACAGCCAGCAAGTCCAGAAAATCCAGTTTGGCCTGTTTGAAAATAGCAACAGATTTTTTTGTTTGTTTGTTTGTTTTTTGTTTTTGGGTGTTTCATTTCATTTTGTTTTGTGGGGTTTTTTTATAGTTGTTCTTTGTCTGTTTAGTTGGGTTTTTTGTTTGTTTGTGTGTTTTGGTTTGTTTTTCATTTTTGTGGGGTTCTTTTTGTTTTGTTTTGATTATATATTTTTTATTTTTTTTATTACTTCTACCTTTTTCATCCCTCAATTCCTTTTGCTTCTCTTTACTTCTTTCTGGCTTTATTCCTTCTTCCTTTCTTTCCAATTCTATCTCTCCTTCCTTTCTCTTTTTTTTCTCTTCTTTTTTCACTTTATTCTTTTCTCTTTTTAAATACCCACGAGTGAGGCAAAAAAATCCCAGAACTGTGAAAAAACCAGAGTTGGACCAAAAGAGGAGGTATTCCAACAGCTGAGGCAGTGGAAGCTGTGAACACCAGGATACCAGAAGGAGACTACAACACTGAATCTCACAGGTATTCCACCACAGAAGTTCACACCATTAACCCAGGGAGCCAGAACAGATCAATTTAAGAAGCTGAGGCTTACAAGAAGAGTCTCACCAACAATGAGAAGACAAAGAAACAATCCCCAAATGAAAGAAAAGGAGAAAGTCCCAGAAAGAAGCCTAAATGAAACAGAGGCAACTCAACTATCACATAAGGAGTTCAAAGAAATGGTTGTCAGGAAGCTCCATGAGCTCTCAATGAGCTACCAGAAACTACAGGGAAGCTACAATGAACTCACTGAAAACTATATGAACATGAAAAAGGAAATAGAAACTATCAAAAAGGGCCAAGAGGAAATGAAGAATACAATTTCTGAGCTGAAGAACACAGTAGAAGGAATGAAAAGCAGAATCGATGAAGCAGAGAATCGAATCAGTGAGTTGGAGGACAAAGTAGAAAAAAGCAGCCAGAAAGAGCAAGAAAAGGAAAAGAGACTCAGAAAGAATGAAGAGGGGTTAAGAGAAATGCAAGACAACATGAAACGTAATAATATTCGTATAATAGGGATACAAGGAGAAGAAGAAGAGCAAGGGATAGAAAACCTATTTGAAAAAGTAATGATGGAAGACTTCCCTAATTTGATGAGAGAAAAATTCACACAAATCCAGGAAACACAGAGAGTCCCAATCAAGAGGAACCCAAACAGGCCCACTTCAAGACACATCATCATTAAAATGGCAAACTTCCAAGACAAAGAGAGAATCTTAAAGGCAGCAAGGGAGAAAAAGGAAGTAACATACAAGGGAGCCCCGATAAGGTTAGCAGCTGACTTCTCAATGGAAAAGCTCCAAGCCAGAACACAATGGCAAGAAATATTCCAAGTAATGAAAACCAAAGGCCTACAACCAAGACTATTTTATCCAGCAAGGCTTTCAATCAAGATAGAAGGACAAATAAAGAGCTTCCCAGAGAAAAGAAGTCTAAAAGAATACACCTCTACCAAACCAGTACTGCAAGAGATACTTAAAGGGACTGCTTTAAGGGAAGAAAGGAAAAGAGAGAGAGAGGAACGCAGGTACAAAAACGGCAATGAATCAGTACCTATCAATAGTAATTTTAAATGTAAATGGATTAAATGCTCCAATGAAAAGACATAGAATAGCTGAATGGATAAGAAACCATGACCCACACATATGCTGCCTACAAGAGACCCACCTCAGGACAAAAGACCTACACAGACTCAAAGTGAAAGGCTGGAAACAAATTTTCCAAGCAAATGGACAGGAAAAAAAGCTGGGGTAGCAATACTCATATCAGACAAAATAGACTTCCAAAGAAGAGCTATAAAGAGAGACCCAGAAGGTCACTTCATAATACTCAAGGGAAGAAACCACCAAGAAGACATAAACATTGTAAATATATATGCACTCAATGGAAGAGCACCTAAATACATCAAGAAAATCTTAGAGGACTTCAAGAAAGATTTTTTTTTAAATATATTTTAAAAATAAAAAATATATTTTATTGATTATGCTATTACAGTTGTCCCATTTCTCCCCCATTATTCCCCTCCACCCTACACACCCTCTCCCACCCACATTCCCCCCTTTTAGTTCATGTCCATGTGTCATAAGTTCTTTAGCTTCTACATTTCCCACACTATTCTTGCCCTCCCCGTCTATTTTCTACCCACCATCTATGCTACTCATTCTCTGTACCTTTTCCCCCTCTCTCCTCCTCCCACACCCCTGTTGTTAACCCTCCATATGATCTCCATTTCTGTGGTTATGTTCCTGTTCTAGCTGTTTGCTTAGTTTGCTTTTGTTTTAGGTGTGGTTCTTAATAGCCATGAGTTTGCTGTCTTTTCACTGCCATATTTTTATCTTCTTTTTCTTAGATAAGTCCCTTTAACATTTCATATAATAAGGGCTTGGTGATGATGAACTCCTTCAACTTGACCTTATCTGAGAAGCACTTTATCTGTCCATCCATTCTAAATGACAGCTTTGCTGGATAGAGCAATTTTGGATGTAGGTCCCTGCTTTTCAAGATTTCAAATATTTCTTTCCAGCCCCTTCTTGCCTGTAAGGTCTCTTTTGAGAAATCAGCTGACAGTCTGATGGGAACTCCCTTGTAGGTGACTGTCCCCTTATCCCTTGTTGCTTCTAGAATTCTCTGCTTCATTTTAACCTTCGTTAATGTAATTACGATGTGCCTTGGTGTGTTTCTCCTTGGGTCCAACTTCTTTGGGACTCTCTGAGCTTCCTGGACATCCTGGTAGTCTATTTCCTTTGCCAGATTGGGGAAGTTCTCCTCTATTATTTGTTGAAATGAGTTTTCCACTTGTTGCTCTTCTTCTTCCCCTTCTGGGACCCCTATAATTCGGATGTTGGGACGTTTAACGATATCCCGGAGGTTCCTAAGCCTCTCCTCATTTTTTTGAATTCTCTTTTCTTCCTCGTTTTCTGTTTGGTTGTTAGTTTCTTCCTTCTGGTTTACTCCATTGATTTGAGTCCCAGTTTTCCTTCCATCTCTATCGGTTCCCCATGCATCTTCATTTCACGTATTGTAGCCTGCATTTTTTCATCTAGTTTGTGAGCAAGATCAACCAATTCTGTGAGCATCTTGATGACCAGTGCTTTGAACTGTGCATCTGACAGGTTGGCTATCTCTTCACTGCTTAGAGGAATTGGCTCTGGGGCTTTTATTGTTTTCCAGTTTGAGCCATTTTTGGTGTTTTTTTTGTTTGTTTGTTTGTTTTGTTTCATTTTCTTTTGGTTTTATTCTGGTCGCGGCTATTACATAGAGAGGGGTGGAGCCTTAGGTGTTCCTAAGGGCCGTGCAGCCAAGTCGCAGGTTTGTGACCTTGAATGTGGGGGCGGGGTCTGAGAGGGAACAATGGCGCCTGCTCCGCTCTCTCCTGGATTCAGTCCCTTCCGCCACTTCCCCTCTGCCTGGACCGTCTGCACGCGCGAATGTGGAACCCCTGGTCAGCCAGCCGCCTTGTGCATCCTCACTGGGTCTGCACAGTTGCCCCCCTGTGCCCGGGGTCTGCCAGTTGCCGCCTGTGCGCCCAGGACTGCCAGCCACCACCCGTGCACCTGGGAACTGCGAGCCGCTGCTACTTGCGTTCCTGGGTCCGCACCTCCACTTTTTCCTACCGCGACTCCGCCCTTCTTACCGGTCTGGGTGAATGGTTGTTGGACTTCCGTACAGTTCAATTTTCTTTAAGTTCTGGTTGTTTTCTTGTTTCTAAATATTTGTTGTCCTTAATTCTGGTTGTGAGAGGAGGCACAGTGTGTCCAGCTACGCCTCCATCTTGGCCGGCAGTCCTCAAGAAAGATATTGACAGCAATACAATTATAGTAGGAGATCTTAACAGCCCACTGTCAAAAATGGACAGATCTTCCAAAAAAAATATCAAAAAAGACATTGTGGCATTGAACAGTACTCTAGACTAATTGGACTTAGCTGATATATATAGAGCCCTTCATCCCAAAGAAACTAAATACACATTTTTTTCAAATGCACATGGAACATTTTCAAAGATAGACCACATGATAGGACACAAAACAAGCCTCAACAAATTCAAGGAAATTGAAATCATACCAAGCATTTTCTCTGACCACAAGGGACTAAAACTAGAAACCAACTTGATGGGGAAAATCCCCAAATCATCAAAATAATGGAGATTGAATAGTATGCTATTAAACAATGAATGGGTCAAGAATGAAATTAGGGAGGAAATCAAAAAGTTTCTGGAAACAAATGAAAATGAACTCACAACAACCCGAAACTTATGGGACACAATGAAGGCAGTGCTCAGAGGGAAGTTCATAGCAATACAGGCCTACCTAAAGAAGACAGAAACATTTCTAACAAACGACTTAACCCTATGCCTACAAGAACTCGAGGAACAACAACAAAGACAGCCCAGGGCAAGTAGAAGGAAGGAAATAACCAAGATCAGAGCAGAATTAAATGACATAGAGACTAAAAGCACAATTCAAAGGATCAATGAATCGGAGCTGGTTCTTTGAAAAGATAAACAAAATCGACAAGCCTTTAAGCAGGCTCATCAAGAAAAAAAGAGAGAGGACTCAAATAAACACAATCAGAAATGAAAGAGGAGAGATTATGACTGACACCACAGAAATACAAAGGATTGTAAGAAATTACTATGAAGAACTGTATGCCAAAAAATTTGAAAACCTAGGTGAAATGGATAAGTTTCTAGAAAAATATAATCTCCCAAAACTCAAACAAAAGAAACAGAAAGCCTGAAGAGACCAATAACAGCTGATGAAATTGAAGCAGTAATCAAAAAACTCCCGACACACAAAAGTCCTGGACCAGATGGTTTCACAGGAGAATTCTACAAAACATTTAAGGAAGAGCTAACCTCTTTGGATTTTTTGGAATATCCTTCACAGACTATTCCAAAAAATTCAAAATGATGGAAGAATACCAAACTCTCTTTATGAAGCCAGCATCATCCTAATCCCAAAACCAGATAAAGACACAACAAAGAAAGAAAACTTCAGGCCAATATCACTGATGAACATAGACGCTAAAATCCTCAACAAAATATTGGCAAACCACATCCAACAATACAGTTAAAAGATCATACACCATGACCAAGTGGGATTCATCCCAGGGATGCAAAGATGGTTCAACATTCGCAAATCAATAAATGTAATTCATCACATAAACAAAAGCAAAGGCAAAAATCACATGATCATATCAATAGATGCAGAAAAAGCTTTTGATAAAGTACAACACCCATTTATGATAAAAACACTCCGCAAAGTGGGAATAGAGGGAGCATTCCTCAACATAATAAAGGCCATGTATGAGAGACCTACAGCCAACATCATACTCAATGGGCAAAAACTGAAATCTTTCTCACTAAGATCAGGAACAAGACAAGGCTGTCCACTTTCACCACTTCTATTCAATAGTATTGGAAGTCTTAGCCACAGCAATTAGACAAGAAAAGGAAATAAAGGGCATCCAAATTGGAAAGGAGGAAACAATACTATCATTGTTTGCAGATGACATGATAGTGTACATAGAAAATCCTATAGACTCGGCCAAAAAGCTGCTTGACATAATAAACGAATCTGGCCAAACAACCGGATACAAAGTCAATATCTAAAAATCAAAGGCATTTTTGTATACCAACAGTGAAACGGCAGAAACAGAAATCAAGAAAAAAAATCCCATCTGATATAGCAAAAAGAAAAATAAAATACATAGGAATAAACCTAACCAAGGAGGGAAAAGACCTGTATGCAGAAAACTACACAACACTGAAGAATGAAATCAAGGAAGACACAAACAAATGGAAGCATATACCATGTTCTTGGATCGGAAGAATTAATATTATCAAAATGTCCATATTACCCAAAGCAATTTACAGATTCAATGCAATACCTATTAAAGTTCCAATGGCATATTTCACAGACATAGAAAAAACACTTCAAAAATTTATATGGAATTATAAACGACCCCGAATAGCGGCAGCAATTTTAAGAAAGAAGAGCAAAGTAGGAGGGATCACAATACCTGATACCAAACTGTATTACAAAGCCACTGTAATCAGAACAGCCTGGTACTGGCACAAGAACAGACACATGGACCAGTGGAATAGAACAGAGAGCCCAGAAATAAACCCAAGTCTCTACAGTCAATTAATATTCGACAAAGGGGGCAGCAACATAAAATGGAGCAAAAATAGCCTCTTCAACAAGTGGTGCTGGGAGAACTGGACAGCTACATGCAAAAAAAATGAAACTCGATCACCAACTTACACCATACACAAAAATAAATTCAAGGTGGATAAAAGATTTAAATATAAGCCATGACAGCTTTAAAATTCTAGAGGGTAACATAGGCAGGAAAATCTCAGATATTTCACGCAGCAATATTTTTACTGATATGTCCCTTAGAGCAAGGGACATAAAGGAAAGAATAAAGAAATGGGATCTCATCAAAATAAAAAGCTTCTGCACAGCTAAAGAAAACAGTATTAAAATAAAAAGAGAACCAACTGTATGGGAAAACATATTTGACAATGATACCTCAGACAAGGGATTAATCTCCAAAATATATAAAGAACTTACAAGACTCTACTCTAAGAAGACAAGAAACCCAATTAAAAAATGGTCAAAGGATTTGAACAGACACTTCTCCAAGGAGGACATACAGAGGATCCAGAGACACATGAAAAGATGCTCGATATCTCTAGCTATCAGAGAGATGCAAATGAAAACCACAATGAGATACCACTTGACACCAGTCAGAATGCCCTTCATAAACAAAGCAACAAACAGCAAGTGTTGGAGAGGTTGTGGAGTAAAGGGGACCCTATTGCATTGTTGCTGGGATTGCAGATGGGTACAACCACTATGGAAAACAGTATGGAATTTTCTAAGAAAACTAAAAATGGACATACCTTTTGACCCAGCAATTCCACTGCTAGGACTATATCCTAAGAACCCTGAAACACCAATCCAAAAGAACCTATGCACCCCTATGTTCATAGCAGCACAATTTACAATAGCCAAGTGCTGGAAGCAACTTAGGTGCCCATCAGTTAATGAATGGATCAAAAAACTGTGGTACATTTACACAATGGAATTCTATGCAGCAGAAAGAATGAAGGAGCTCCTACCCTTTGCGACAGCATGGATGGAATTGGAGAGCATCGTGCTAAGTGAAATAAGCCAGGCAGTGAAAGACAAATACCATATGATCTTACCTTTAACAGGAACCTAATCTACAAAACAAACAAACAAGCATAATATAAACAAAGACACTGAATTTGAGAACAGTCTGACAGTGACCGGAGGGGGAGGGGAGGGAATTTCAGGGGAAAAGGTGAACGGTTTAGAGCAACAAGTATAAAGGACTCATGGACAAAAACTATGGGGGGTGGAAATGGGAGGAAGTTGGGGAGGGCTGGGGTGGTGGGCTGGGGGCAGGGTAAAAGACAGAAAACTGTACAATATCAACAATTAAAATATACTGATTAAAAATAAAATTAAAAATGGAAAAAAAGAAATAATAAAGGAAATTATTGAGGTTGTAAGCAAAAAATAAATAAATAAAACTGAAATGTTCATAAGGCCTAAGCAAGTATCAATGAGGGTCTGGTAGAGACTTAGTAGAGAAGGTTTTCCCACTGGGGCAAGGGAGAAGTCATGACTCAGGCCTAGTAAATGCTTGCCATGGAAAAACAATTATGCAGGGTAGCCCAAGCTTTTGATATTTTTCCCTCACCAAACCCAGAAATCCCGATTTTTTATATTGTGAAAACTCTTTCAATTTGAATTGGTAGCAACTATTTTAAAAGCATGTTTTTAGCATTGTTCAAGGGCAAAACAAGAATTTTCTGTAAGCCCCTTGCAGAAGTCTGCAGGCTACCAATGTATCATGACTGTTTTAATAAAGTCATGCTGACCAGGTTTTTGCAGCTAATTGGTCATTTCACAGTTAAAGTCACTTGTCTTCTCCTCTGAACCTCAGTTTCTTCAACTGGAAAATGTGGATAAAATATCTACCTTCTCAGACTATGAAAAAGAATCTAATTAAATTAGAAATGTGAAAATGGTTAAGAAAAGATTTTTTAAAGCACAAAATGCAAGACTCCTGAGATATTCCAGCTTTGGTTGTTTTCCCTAACCATCTCCTTCTAAATCAGAACAGATCCAACAGGTTCAAACAGATCCTAAATATCTCATGTTTTTGTAAGGTGAAGTAGAGCATTTCTATATGGGTGAACTTATTTGTAAATGTACTTGATTCCACATGACATAAACACTGTATTAATGGATTTTGAGTAAATAATAAAATGACATTCATGTGCATCTGATTTGGCAATTACTTACATTCAATCATTTTAGATCCTGTCTGATGCAGAGGGCATAATTGGCCTTTCTCAGAACTACAGATTAGCACCTTTGTTCTCACCATTCAAACCAAGAGAACTCAATGTTATGAGATACTAGTATTGTCTCCACATCAGTTCAAGGAAATTTTTAAATTGTGAAGTTTGGAAAACCTCTTTAGTTCTATTCTGGTCATCCCACTCTTAATCACACTCCTGAAGCAACACTGACAAATAATACTGTAATTTCTAATAAATAGCTGTAGTAAGGCTAGTTAGCCTGGAAAGTCCTTAGTGAATTTAGAGATTGCAGCTCTGCTGAATGACAAGTCAAATCATTCCTTGAGTTTTATCTCAACTATTCTGCCTATCCATTTTAGAGAAAAAAACAAAAAAACAGAAAACATGTAGCTCCATATGATTTCCCTAGGATCAATCAAGTTTTATCCTGAGTTTTAGTTTACTGCCCCAAACATCAAAAACTGACTTTCAGAAGATCCTGCAAGAATCTAGTATGGATACATATTTTTCAGTCTCTGAAACTAGCTCTTTTTAGTAAGAGCTAATTTTTTGGTATGCACTTTGACGACTGTCTGGTTTTAGAATAATGTAGACTTTCATTTGAAAAGGAATTTTTGTTTTTTGATTACTTACTTTGAAAACTCTCCTCCCTTTAATTCGATCAGTTTTTTTTTTTAAATACATCTTTCCTGTCTTTATAATCAAAGAGGTCAAAATGTCTCTTTCACTCTGCATATAGAAATAGAGCTGGATTATGGGAAAAAATAAATTTGTGATCAAATAATCCTATGGACTGTGCCTGTGTAGACAAATTGACCTGTAAAAAGAAATGACCTATCTAACATGAAATCTCTTTATACGGACTCTTCAATGAACACATCATGCCAGGAAATAGATCAGGAACCCTTGCAGCTGTGAGTTTGATGCTTTAAAAAAATATCTGGAGATATTTCCCTAAAGGAGAAATTTTCCATGTTTCTGGTAATTTTATAAGCTGTACCTGGGGTGTGTCCATGCAGAGGTAATTTGAAACCACCACAAAAATAAGGCCCTGAGCATGTTGATGGACAAATTTTTAAGGATAAAGAAACTGACTTTGGGGGCCAAGATGGAGGTGTAAGTGGACACACTGTGCCTCCTCTCACAACCGAAATTAAGGACAACAAATATTTAGAAACAAGAAAACAAGCAGAACTGATAGAAAATTGAACTGTACGGAAGTCCAACAAGCATTCGTCCATTCCAGTAAGAGGGGTGGAGTCACGGCAGGAAAAAGTGGAGGTGCAGACCTGGGCATGCAGGCAGCAGTGGCTGATAGTTCCCAGGCATGCAGGCAGCGGCTAGCAGACCCCGGGCACAGGGTGGCAACTGTGCAGACCCAGTGAGGCCGAGCAAGGTGGCTGGCTGACCAGGTGGTCCCACATTTGCACACAGATGATCCAGGCAAAGGGGAAGCGGTGGAAGGGACTGGAATCCAAGAGAGAGCAGAGCAAGCACCATTGTTCCCTCTTGGACCCCGCCCCCACATACAGAGTCACATTTCAGTGACTGGGCTGCCCCACCCAGGGGAACACCTAAGGCTCCACCCCTCATATGTAACAGCTGTAATCGGACCCCCCCAAAACAAACAAACAAACAAAACAAAACACCAAAATGGCTCAAACTAGAGAACAAATCAAAGCCCCAGAGCCAATTCCTCTAAGCCGTGAAGAGATAGCCAACCTATCAGAGGCACAGTTCAAAGCCCTGGTGATCAGGATGCTCACAGAATTGGTTGATCTTGCTCACAAATTAGATAAAAAATGCAGGCTACAATACGTGAAATGAAGGAAAATGCATGGGGAACCAATAGACATGGGAAAAGAACTGGGACTCAGATCAATGGAGTGGACCAGAAGGAAGAAACTAACAACCAAACAGAAAAGAAGGAAGAAATCAAAATTCAAAAAAATGAGGAGAGGCTTAGGAACCTCCGGGACATCGTTAAACGTCCCAACATCCGAATTATAGGGGTCCCAGAAGGGGAAGAAGAAGAGCAACAAGTGGAAAACTTATTTGAACAAATAATAAAGGAGAATTTCCCCAATCTGGCAAAGGAAATAGACTACCAGGATGTCCAGGAAGCTCAGAGAGTCCCAAAGAAGCTAGACCCAAGGAGGAACACACCAAGGCACATCATAATTCCATTAGCCAAGATTACAATGAAAGAGAGAATTCTAGAAGCAGCAAGGGATAAGGGCACAGTCACCTACAGAGGAGTTCCCATCAGACCATCAGCTGATTTCTCAAAAGAGATCTTCCAGGCAAGAAGGGGCTGGAAAGAAGTATTCCAAGTCATGAAAGTCAAGGACCTACATCCAAGATTGCTCTATCCAGTGAAGCTGTCATTTAGAATGGAAGGGAAGATAAAGTGCTTCTCAGATAAGGTCAAGTTGAAGGAGTTCATCATCACCAAGCCCTTATTATATGAAATGTTAAAGGGACTTATCTAAGAAAAAGAAGATTAAAAAATAGGACAGTGAAAAGACAGCAAACTTACGCCTATTAACAACCACACCTAAAACAAAAGCAAACAGCTAGAACAGGAACAGAACCACAGAAATGGAGATCACATGGAGGGTTAGCAACAGGAGAGTGGGAGGAGGGGGAAAGGTACAGAGAATACGTAGCATAGATGGTGGGTAGAAAATAGACAGGGTGAGGGCAAGAATAGTGTGGGAAATGTAGAAGCTAAAGAACTTATGGCACATGGACATGAACTAAAGGGGGGAATGTGGGTCGGAGCGGGTGTGCAGGGTGGAGGGGAATGATGGGGAGAAATGGGACAACTGTAATAGCATAATCAGTAAAATATATTTAAAAATTTTTAAAAGAAACTAGCTTTGGGGAAAAATAAAGCAAGAAAAAAATCTTTATGGCTTATTGATCTGAAATCTTGTAATAACAAATACTAGGCAAAAGAAATGAAAAGTGTAGATAAAAACTGACCTATTTATTATTATTTTGCCTGTTCTGACCTCATACAAATACCATATGCACAGTTCATCAAAATGGGACAATATTTAAACCCAAGAAACCACCACCCAAAGCACAGATTTAGGCCATGACAAAACATTGATCATTAGTGTCATGATTAATTGCATTTTTAGATTTTGGCTAGTCTGGTTTTCTGTTATTCTGAAAATGTACAATGCTTGATTTAATCCATCATGTTGACCCTTTGTCAAAGTGGCAAGACCTGAAGAGCATACAGAAAAATAAATATTTATAAGAATATCTATGTCTATACAATATTTTGAATATTAACAATTTACAAAGCATTATGATGAAAATGTTTTTTTCTTTTTCAGTGACACTAAAAAACTAATGTTCCTTAAAGCAGAAACAATATCATGCACTTATTAACTAAACAACTAATTTTTTAAATATACAAATTTGAAAGTATCCAGTTAGAGGGAGCAGTCAGTGTTTGTTGACCACATTTTAAATATTTCACCATGAAGGCCCTGGCTGGTGTAGCTCAGTGGATTGAGCGCGGGCCTGCGAACCAGAGGGTCACGGTTCGATTCCCAGTCAGGGCACATGCCTGGGTTGCCAGGCCAGTTCCCAGCGGGGGACACACGAGAGGCAACCGTACATTGATATTTCTCTCCCTCTCTCCTACCCTTCCCCTCTAAAGATAAATAAAAAAAAAAAACTTTAAAAAAAAAATATTTCACCATGAAGCCAAACATCCTTTACAATATACCTGGGAGATAACCCCAACAAACAAAAAGCAACAGTAACTTTCCTGCCTTTAAATTGACATTATAGTGCATGCTAATCACTACATTGTTGATGATAAAAGGACAGGAAATTAAAAAATCCTATTATATTTTTATTTCAAATAAACAAGAGTCATAAACACTTCTCAAAATTACTATATTTAAAATTTTCTTACAGTTCTCTTGAAGTGTATGCACAACAATTTATTGTACCTGAATATTTATATCAGTTGAATAAAGTCCATATGTTTCAAATAAATGTAAAAGACATTTGTTTTTTTTTATCCTAATTCTCCCAATTAAACAATGTACTAATTAGTTACATATTTCAAAAAACTTACAGGGATGTTATAGCAGCTTGTAAACTGCCTTGCATTGCATAATATATAACTTCATAAATCATTGCAAAGCATAAAATAATGAGCAAGACCAAAGGTTGAGTAAAAAACAAACTATAAAACACAATTTCAACTAAATTTATCATTTTATCTTTTTAAAAGAAACTATGACTGGATAAAAGTAGAAAATATCTGTGGAAAGAAAACCCATTTTTTGTTTAGATTGCAGCCATATTTGCAAATGGTGGAGATATACAGAGAAAAGAGGATTATGGCCACTGATTTCTATTTTTAAGAGTAGTTATTAGTTAACCAACCAGTTCAGCTTGAGTACATATAAGTCTCTATTTCATGTGGGAGAGCGAAAGGGACATGAGATCACAGTGACAGGAAAAACAACATAAACAGCACTTAATCACTAACAAAATTAGAAATCGAACCAGTTTTTACTTCTTATAGGTGACATTAAAGCAGGAGAAGCATCTACTTGCATTGCATATATATTTACAACCTCATTAAGAACATTATGTCTCTATTTTCTTCCATTAAATTCCCTTTATTGGAATCACAGAAATGAGCTGGAATTACCCAAAATGTACAATTTGAAAATCTTTCCATAAAATGCCTCCTATTCTTTTTATTTATTCTTTCTGAATTCTGGGAGCTACGCTACTCAATCTCTAAATTAGCTTTTATTTACTATAATCTGCAGATCCCCATTATCTGTATCCTTCACTGAGAAAAGCCAATAGCATCTAGACACAGATACATAAAAACAAATACTCTTTCATTTACTGTCTTAGACAACCAAGAAGAGACAAAGTTCTAGTTTAAAAACACAATAAGCCAAAATTTCAATAAAAATGTCCATGAATATTAATATTGATAGCATTCTAACCATACATACATGTGATTTTTATATTACTTTTTGGCAAGTAAAATACATTCCTTTTTTTACATTTATACCATCAAACTGCAAAGAAATCACCACATTACAATAGCAAATTCCACTCAGATATCAGAATGGTTTACCAAAATACTTGAAACCACCCAACTAACTTTTTAGAATAACAAGTTTTAAAATCATGAACATATTAATTATACTAAAAACCTCTCCGAACTTTACTTAATTTTATTTATAATCTCCAAGAACACCATAACTTTTTTAATGCCCCAGTGCTCCCTTTTGGTGCAGATAGATCAAGACATTTTTTTAATTAAAAAATCATATACACTGTATATATTCATTCACAAGGCAGTAGTGTTTAATTTGGGAAATGTCAATTCACTCTGCAGATGGTTCATGGTTATTAGAGCTTTTATTTTGCCTTTACTATTACAAGTTATTGATCTAAAACATGTGCAAACAAAGCTACCTCTTTAAGTGGGAAAAGAAAAGCATCTGTTCCCTTAGACAATTAGCATAGAACCACTCAGATTCCTCCAGTTCTCATCCCAGTCTTCATGGTAAATAAGTGACCCATTACCTCTGCTACAGGATATTCAATGGCTCGATGATGGCTGCATTCATTCAGAAGATATGTTTTGTCTTTGATACATTTATGCTGTATGTCTGCCTATCATCCTAAAGAAAGAAAGGGTGGTGAGCATTTATAGATCCCAACATCTACTGATAAACAGCAAGCACAGGCATGGAGACATAGTGTAGTAAACAAGCTCTGTCAATAGGGGAAATCAAAGTTAGCATTTTAAGAAGTTTTACCAAAATTTTAGAAAAGGAAAAAAAGTAAATATCCTTAAAACTTTTCATATGTTAGATCTGGTAATTATGCCTCAGAAATAAGTTCTTTCCACATTCAACAGCACTGCATGAAGAAGACGAGCTGATTTCCAGCAGGGATATTGAATCCTTCCATCTGAAGGTCCAATCAAGTGTGAAGTACAGTATAGTTTTAGATTCAATTGAAAGGAAAAAGCTTGACTACTAGTTCATAGCATGACAACTTTCATGGATTAGTTCAGACCCTATTCTCCTTCCTGAAAGGGTATCACAGCATGAAGACAGTTTTCAATGCACTAAACTTTAATAGCTGAGTGGGGGGAGCCAAAGCTTCCCTTTGGTCTCTATAGAAACAGTATAGCCAAAATTTTTGAGGCAAAATTAAGGTCTTTGGTCTTAGGTGCTGCATCTCTCCTCAGAGGTTTTCTTCACAAACAAACCTTAGCTTGTTTCGGGGCTACTATTAAAGGGAAGAGGCAAAATCTACTCTATTATTTTCCCCTTTGAACTCCACACAGACAGCCATTGCAATGAGCCAAATGTATGGCACCCAGTGTCAAAGGTAGGTGAAATCATCTCTAAGGAAAGACTTCACTCTTTTTTGTGTTGGCGATGGTTTCTATTATTGACAGAAAGTGCTTCCTGATCATCTCTGTGACCATTGCACTGCTCCATAGTGCACAGGCTGAAGCAGGTCTCTCCCCTCCCTCATCTCCCACTGCCTTCCCCACTCATCTCAGCCTTTAGGATTTTTCTACAGCAGCCTCCACAGCATTCCCTGAATTGTTCCTCTACCCCTACCCCACATTATAACAGTACACTGTCAGAACAAAAGTGTTTCAACAACACTCTAGTGGTATTAAAGGTGGCATTAATGAGACAATTCATTAAGAAGTTACCATTCCTAAATTTTCTTTGTCAGAATTCCCAGTTGAAGGCACCAAGACTCTTAAATGTGAAGATTTTCTTCTACAATTTTACTTCCAACTCATATCAGCTGCATCTGAACCTACCCTAAAGCAATGTTTTAGTTCTTTTCCTACTTCCTAGCCACAACTTCATCTCCAGGTTCAGGACTACTTTACTGATATGGAAATGCAGATTCTTCATCTGCTTAAGTAAGGGGACTCCAAACATGTGATGAAGAAAATTTAAGATTCATTTTTCTGGAGGCTTATAAATACCATAGGAAATGGGGATTGTTGGGACATCTCATCCCTCAGTGGGCCTAATGAGTTTAGATGCTGATAAGAAAATCTCTAAAGAACATGAATTAGGTGATGTCAGAAATGGCTTTCTTTAGAAAATCCTATCAATAGCATGATAAAAAATTGGCTTGGAAATCTATCGAACCAACCTTTAAGAGCTATTTGTGGGACCAAACCCATGGTTGGGGTCCCCTTGTCTAAAACTTCACATTTATATAATGCCAGCAATACCACTATAGAGTTGCTATCTAGCATCTGGACTTCTAAAATCCCCAGGAAGCAACTCAAATAGCATTTTTAATAGTGAAAAACAACCCTTTAGCATCCAGCATTAAACAACAGAGACAAAGCAGATAGTTTGCCAAATACCATAAGTGTGAAGTGAGTACATCAGCTGTCACACAAAAGGAAAGTGAGACTATTAATAACTGGCTGCAGGGTATATCTATATATCTATATCTATATCTATATCTATATCTATATCTATATCTATATCTAATCTATATCTATATCTATATCTATATCATCTATCTATATATCTA